>CM077205.1:14612599-15918849 GCA_039654625.1 Rhinogobio ventralis | reverse complement strand
GGAAGACATTTATTCATTATATTAATATATTCCTTCATTATCACCATATAAAACCATATATATGTTTTTATAAAAAATATTGTTTTTACATATTTCAGTCATAATCCTCGTTTTCAGGATTTTCTGGGATGTCCATGACTGTTATTGATAACGTTGTCCAAACGTGAATAAAACGATGTCGTCCCGCTCGAAACGATGTCGTCGCCGAGACCACTCATAAAACACATGTTTCCAGGAGTTGTTCATCCTAACCCTTTTTATAGAAGGACAGTATAAAATATTTCAATCATAAATCTTTATTTTCAGATTTTTTACTTGTTCCTAAGACTATTTTTAACACAGTTTTAGTTTACTACCGTCGGTGCGGTGATGACGTCATCCGATGGCGTCCCGCATTTCTGAACCAAATTAACTCATATCTCACTCTTATCAGAAACTTTATTCACTAAACACATCTTATACTTGTTTTTACAAACATATACTTACCTTTCGCTGTCTTTTATCAAATATATCTGGTTCAGAGGAGTTTTAAATCACTTATTGGGCCAGTCTCTCTGTTCCAGAGCAGGCCTATAAAAGGAGGCGCGCATTCAGGCGCGCCCCCATTTCACTTTCACTTGAGACAGCAGACGGTCGCAGCCTTTTCGCTCTTCCTTCACAAACAAACACAGAGTTACATTTTTGACCTGATTTAACATATTGTGAGATTAATAGAGAGATATATATAGATATATAAGTATATTCTATACATATTATAGCTTATACATATATTTATATATACACACCTATTACATAATCTCACCTATATCTTTTTTCCTTTTATTTATATAACAGTTCAAGTCTAGCCTGAAGAAGGTATTATTTATATACCGAAACGTCGCGAACGACTTGAACAATTGGCCACTTTTTGTCATTTTTACTTTGTTTCAGTTCATGGTTCTTATTTTTATTTTCTCGTTCCTGTTCGTCTTTTCTAAAAAACAATAAAAATACAAAAAAACAAAAAAACCCAAATAAAAAATACAAAAAAAGTTCAACATTTTGTTATCATGGACAATTTCCGGGGCCGTTCGAGACAGAGGAATACACCTCGTCTCAAAGTAAGACACACCAGTGTCACACCCAATTTTAGAGATTATAATTACTCACCTGCGTACACCTCAGCACGCCCGCATGTCAACGAGCGGGGTTTCCCATACAGGAAACCAAATAACACCGCTCCACAGTCCCGTCCTGTGAAAAGAAATAAGAAACAGAAAGGGGGAAAGAAATACACGAGCAGGGAGTTTACAAACTCCAACGGGTTTCTAGAGGCTTCTAGACCCAACCTTAGGGAGGTGTCCAGGCCTGGACCCTCCAAACGTTTCCCTGCCCCTTACCACCAGGGACCTAGAACGGTCTCCTTCCATAATTATGGTGTTAAGACTCGAGATTTCGATTCATCTCTGGGCAACACTACTCGGTATCTCACCAATAGGGACACTGGTCGACATTACCCCCCACCGAGAAACACAAACGGGACAAAACCAGGGCGCTTTAATGTAAAAAAAACAGGTGAGACGCAATCCAGAATTCACACCGGCCCCCCCACAGTTGAAAAACACTATTAAACTCTTTTACGAGCTCATCCGTCTAGTACACCATCTGGAGAAAGTCACCACGAAGGTACAAAATAATCAACCTATCACCTTTTCCAGACTGACGGACCTTCTCATTGAGACAGTGAGACCAGCGTTTACCAACAAGTGTGTGACACTACTGTTACAGGGCAACGCGAAAAACTGGTCCTATACCACACAGTTGATTCTGGAGCAGCATTACGAATCCACTATCGAGTCAACTGTGGAAAAAATTCGCACTCAGACCAATCAAGACGATTGGCCTGAGGCCTTCGAGGTAGCCTCACATTGGGCGGATAGAAATTATAGAGGTAGAGTTAGCGCTGAAACCATTGAGCAGGCGGAAGCCCTCATCACAGCAGAAATTCCGTTAACCAATGGCACTTCGGCACAGAATGTCGACACAGAGCCTTCGGCGACGGAACCTCCTCGCACTTATGCCGCGGTGGTCGCCTCCACCAGTCGAGCTCCTCTACAGACTCGACCGCCAGTTCCGGTCGAGCCTTCCGTTCGAGTTGACCCTGTTGAACAGATGGTTAGTCACAAAAATGTGTCAATACAAACCTCTCCTACACTCTGCCCCCAACAGAAGGTTATCGCATCCCCTCCAGTCAGAGGGGATTGGTCCTTTGAGGAGGAAGTTCCTCCTCAGGGCCTTCCTGAGATCCTTCAGCCCATACAGGCGGGAGCTCTTGAACCTATAGGGCAGAGAAAAAAGACACATAAGAGCCGCCACCTATCACGAGCGGCGGAAAACTCTTTCACTGTCTCTGTGCCTCAGAGCCGCCACGCCGCAACCGTGGCGGAAATCTCTGATAAAACTCGGTCTCCGCAGAGCCACCACGAGAACCCAGTGCCGGAACTCTTTGTTGGGACTACTCCACCTCAGGAAGTGGACCCACGGGTTAATAATATGACGTCCACTCCACGAGGTGAAGAGGCTTCACCAGAGTCTGACGGCTCCCCACCCAACCCTCCCCGTGGAAGACCGGACCCCACGCGGTTCCCCTTCCCCCCAATATCCTCACCTATCGGCCCGCCGAACCACTCCCAAAATGACGGGTTGTTATTTTCCGACGACCCATCAACCCCTGAGAAAATACCTTCTCCATTGTCACTGTTCCTTAAAGAACTCGACCCTCTGTCGGACCCCAGCCATACGGGGTTTGAACAGGGTGAATCCAGTGCTCTGAAACAGATATCGTCTGTTACGACAACAAAAACACAATAATTCTCGCTTGGGCCCTTAAATTTAGACAGAGTCGAGTCACCACAAACACACCAAATGGTGTTGTCTCCAGGGACAACAACAGCACAACAAGCCGTGACACTACACGCGCCTGCCGATAGTCCACCTTCCGGCTCCTTGAACCGCCCGTTACGCCATATTAACACAAACAGAAAACTGATAGATTGGAGCTTGACTATAAAAAAGAGGACTGTAATAATTGGGGACTCAAACCTGTCTAGACTACCGCAGTACGATAACCCAGAGCTCCAGATAGATTGCTTCCCGGGCGCAAAGTTTCAACATGCGAGCAATTTACTGGAAAAGGCATCGGTGACTCTGGTACCGGAACAGATTGTACTTGCTTTCGGGATTAACAACCGGAAACAGAGGTGCAAAAATAGAGCCACAGCGGAAATCAAAAAAGCCTACCAAATCGCGAGAAGGCTCTTACCTCAGACAGCAATCATCGTGCCCTTGATTAACTTCTCCAGAACGCTACCACGGTCCGAACAGGACGTGATTGAACATATGAACCACTTCATCTATAAAAACATGATCTCTATTCCCCTTCTGGCTGCAACACATTTCCAGGTGGAGAAGGACGGTATCCATTGGAAACCGACTACGGCCAAGGCACTCTTCACCCACTGGAAGAACCATTTAAACTGTTAACACCTGACAGCCCAAAATGTGGTTCAAACAAACTCATAGTCAACCTGTCCAAGTCCTCGGTTTTGACAAAAGATCAGACCACCGTTCTGGAGAAAGGCCTCTCTTTCATTCCCACCCCTCCCAACTGCAGAAAAAAGGAATTGTTAGCAGACTTGCAGTCATACCACCGCAGACTTAAGCTGGAAACATTTTTTGAGGGCAAAAAGAACCCCAAGACCAAAGTGCCATTCACTTACCCATCAGATTGGGAACCCCCGTTGTCCAGCCTGCCGAAAGAAATCGGTAAGGTCATCAGGGCGGATTACTATGCCTTCAAAAGCCTACATTGGGGCATTGGCAGGGTCCCTAATCTCACCATTGGGGAAAAGAAAGCCCTCAAAGAACTACGCAGCAACACTAACATAATTATTAAACCTGCGGATAAGGGCAACGCTACGGTCATATTAGACAGAGCGCATTATATCGGGGAGGGTCTTAGACAACTGTCTGTGCGGGATCACTATCGTCCACTCGAGGGTCCAGTCTACGTAGATACTGCGAAGGAAGTGGAAAACATTTTAGAGGAAATGATGCAGAAAAAGGTCATTAATGTAAAACAAAAAAAGTACCTGATGGGTGAGGGCCCACCCAGACCCAGAATATTTTACCTGTTACCTAAAATCCACAAGGAGCCGGAGAAATGGAGCATGCCTTTTGTAGTTCCACCCGGCCGGCCAATAGTGTCTGATTGTAACAGCGAGACGTACCGCACGGCGGAGTACATTGAACACTTCCTCAACCCTCTCTCCACCAGGCATCCAAGTTATCTGAAAGACACATACGACTTCATTTCCAAAATTGGCCAACTTAAAATTCCACAAAACTCTTTCCTGTTCACTATTGATATAGATAGCTTATACACTAATATTGATACCCCCACAGGCCTTAGATCAGTTAAAAAGTTCATGGAAAAATACCCCGACCCCCATAGACCAGATGAGTACCTCCTAAAATTACTGGAGATAAACCTGACCAAAAACGATTTCGAATTTGATTCTAAGTTCTACTTACAGGTCAAGGGAACGGCCATGGGGAAAAAGTTTGCGCCATCATACGCCAACATTTTCATGGCGGATTGGGAGCAAACGGCCCTCGCGACCACTGCCATGAAACCGTTGGCGTACTTCCGTTTTCTGGATGACATCTGGGGAGTCTGGACCCACTCAATGGAGGATTTTCTCACTTTTATCACCCATCTCAACGCACACCAGGAGTCTATCAGTGTAAAATACAGTATAGACAAGTCAGAGGTCAATTTTTTGGATGTTGTCTCGTACAAGGGACCTAGATTTAATGAAACGGGTCAATTAGACTTCAAAGTCTATTTTAAAGAAACTGACACACACTCTTTGTTGCACAGAGACAGCTTCCATCCAAAACATACATTTAGAGGGATCATTAAATCACAACTATTAAGATTTAAAAGAATTTGCTCACAGTCCAGCTCATTCCACGAGGCCACAAATACCTTGTTCCAAGCACTCAGGTACCGTGGTTACGGGAGATCCTTCCTGAGGAGAATACTAAAGAGTTTTAATGAGCCAAAAAAACCACTGGCTACAGAGATGCAAAACAGGCACAAGATTATCCCCTTTACGTCACTCTATTCTAACCAGTGTGTTTCCCTTAATTTGGCCATTAAGGAAAATTTCCTTAAGTTCTTAGGGCCCACAAAGTTCCTTCAGCACCACAGGCCAATTGCAGCCTATAAACGCAACGGGAATCTCAAGGACAGGCTCGTCCAAAGCAAATTGAACACCTCCAGATCCCAGGGCCGTGTGGGTCGCTGGAAATACTTTGTGCATACCAAGTGGGTTATGAGCAGATTCAATAAAAAGATTTTCAAAATCCCTCGACCTCTGACTCACGAAACGTCAATCTGTATTTACCTGGTCTTCTGTGTGAAATGCAGAAGACAATACGTCGGCCAGACGAAAAATGAACTCCGGGTCAGGGCTTATCAACACGTACACAACATTGTACACGGCATCGATAAGCGACGACACCTTGTGCAGCACTTCCTGGCCCATGGCTTGTCTTCTTTCAAAGTCACTGCGCTCCAATCCAATCCAGCTTGGTCCCTGAGAGACTCAGGGCAGAGAGCACCTGGATTAAACGTCTGGACACAGTGCACCCGAGAGGCCTAAATGAACCCTAACCCTAACCCTACCCCTACCCCTACCCCTAACCCTAACCCTACCCCTACCCCTACCCCTAACCCTAACCCTACCCCTACCCCTACCCCTAACCCTACCCCTAACCCTAACCCTACCCCTAACCCTACCCCTACCCCTACCCATTATACCCCTTGTAGCATTACAGTGGTTATATAGCCCTCCATTATGCTAACCCCACACCACAAACTCCCTAAAACCTACCCCACTCACCTGGTGTCCGTGGCAACCCTCGAAGCCACACCCCGCTCGGATCCAGCCCTCTCTGGCGTAGCCCTCATAGTGGACATCTGCAAAAAAGAAAAACAATTTGTGGTTATATGAAACACAATGTGGGTTGAAAGCATAAATGGCTGAATGTGTATATATAGTACACATACACACATAATACTAAAATTGATATGGCCTTATACACATCACCAATAAAACCTACCCATTGACAGCCTTTTGCAATGGGACCTGGGACGCATGGTGGTTGGCTGTCTTTGACCTCGGGTCACCTTTAGTGGTCAGTAGAAGGCTGGACTGCGCATAACCATTTCAGGGACCTTAGGTTCCTTGATCTTGGATTTTTCATTCCCCTAACCCTAACCCTAACTCTAACCCTAACCCTAACCTAACCTAACCTAACCTAACCTAACCCTAACCCTAATCCTAACCCTAACTAACCCTAACTAACCCTAACCCTAACCCTAACCTAACCTAACCTAAACTAACCTAACCTAACCTAACCTAACCTAACGTAACCCTAACCCTAACCCTAAACCTAACCCTAACCCTAACCCTAACCTAACCTAAACTAACCTAAACTAACCCTAACCTAACCTAACCCTAACCCTAACCCTAACCCTAACCCTAACCTAACCCTAACCCAACCCTAACCCACCCTAACCCTAACCCTAACCCTAACCCTAACCTAACCTAACCTAACCTAACCTAACCTAACCTAACCCCAACCCACCATAACCCTAACCTAACCTAACCCTAACCCTAACCCTAACCTAACCTAACCCTAACCCTAACCCTAACCTAACCTAACCTAACCTAACATAACCCTAACCCTACCTAACCCTAACCCTAACCCAACCCTAACCCTAACCTAACCCTAACCCTAACCTTAACCCTAACCCTAACCTAACCTAACCCTAACCCTAACCCTAACTAACCCTAACCCTACCTCTAACCCTAACCCTAACCCTAACCCAAGCCCTAACCCACCCTAACCCTAACCCTAACCTAACCTAACCTAACCTAACCTAACTTAACCTAAACTAACCTAACCTAACCCCAACCCACCCTAACCCTAACCCTAACCTAACCTAACCTAACCTAACCTAACCTAACCCTAACCTAACCCTAACCCTAACCCTAACCCTAACCTAACCTAACCTAACCCTAACCCTAACCCTAACCGTAACGTAACCGTAACCCCTCACCTTAACCCTAACCCTAACCCTAACCCACCATAACCCTAACCCTAACCCTAACCTAACCCTAACCCTAACATAACCCTAACCCTAACCCTAACCATAACCCAACCCAAACCCAAACCCAAACCCTAACCCTAACCCTAACCTTAACCCTAACCTAACCCTAACCCTAACTAACCCTAATCCACCCTAACCCTAACCCTAACTAACCCTAACCCACCCTAACCCTAACCCTAACCTACAGGTACAGGTAGACCTGTTCGCCTCTCCAGACTTGATCCATTGCCAGTTGTACTATTCCCTGAAAGCAGATGCACTGGCGCACAGCTGGCCCCCGGACCTACGCAAATATGCTTTTGGTCAATAATTCGTGCCTAGAATTCGGGCCAGCCAACTCTCACGTTGTCCTGAGACCCCGGCCTGGAATACGTGCCTAAGGTTCCCACCACTCCCTCCCGGGACCAGGTGGTGAACCTGCAAGCGCTGCCTTCGGAGGAGGCAGACCCAGCCCTAGCTTTGCTCTGTCCAGTCCGTGCTCTCTGCGCCTACGTGGACCGAACTCAAAGCTTTAGAACCTCAGAGCAGCTCTTCATCTGTTACGGAGGCCAGCAGAAGGGAAAAGCTGTCTCCAAGCAGAGGTTAGCCCACTGGATAGTGGATGCTATCGTCTTGGCTTACCAGTCCCAAGACGTGCCTTGCCCATTCGGGGTGCGAGCTCACTCCACTAGGAGTGTAGCCTCCTCCTGGGCGCTGGCTCAAGGCACCTCACTGACAGATATATGTAGAGCTGCGGGCTGGGCGACACCTAACACGTTCGTTAGATTCTATAGCCTCCGTGTAGAGCTGGTATCTTCCCGCATCCTCACCCCCAGTGGCCAGTAGCGCTAAGTGCCCGTTCTAATGTCGGCTTGCAACGCCACTCCCGCCCCCTGAACTAGCAAGTCCCGCCATCGTACTTGCTAGTTCACACACCTCTTTAATGTTAATTTTGGTGATCTCCGACTGGCGAAGTCGAACATCATTAGTGCCGACGTGAATAATAATCTTAGAGAATTTACGATTAGCATTAGCCAGCACTTTTAAATTTGCTTTGATGTCAGGCGCTCTGGCTCCCGGTAAACATGTGACTATGGTGGCTGGTGTCTCTATTTTCACGTTTCATGTAATAGAATCGCCAATGACTAGGGCACTTTCAACAGGATTCTCAGTGGGTGCGTCACTGAGTGGGGAGAACCTGTTTGATGTTCTAATCGAAATGGAAGAGTGTTTTTTTTATCCGTGACTATGCCGTCTCACAGTCACCCAGTTGCCCTGCTGCACGGGCTCTACAGCCGGAACCGAACAATGTACAGAGTTCACTAAACTAGTCACATTCAAAGCAGTGTCTAAAACTTTTACATTCTCACTATTCCATCAGCCTGACTATCTCCCTGCATTTATCACATGTGAAGCCCTGTTCGCTGACAGAGAAGGATATACTGAACATGTAACAGGCAGTGCAAGTGACAATAACAGGAGAAGATGACATGGCTTAACGTGTTTATTGATTAATCCAACTCACCACAGTTGGTTGATGGACTCTTTTGACTAATCCAACTCACCACAGTTGTTTGATGGACTCTGTTGACTAATCCAACTCACCACAGTTGTTTGATGGACTAGTAAATGGCACGACAATGGCAGACAAAACAGGAGACCCGGATGCATGGATGGCAGGCTAACAGGCTAGTGAAATGCTAACACGTTGTGATAGTGATTTAGATTAAAAGCTTGCTATGTCAAATTTAACGTGATAGGCAATATTAAACAATATATGGTGATGAGTAAGTTATATTTAGCAGTATAAACAACAAAGAAAAGATATCAAATAGAGATTCAAAAGCAAAGCTGTACAGACCTACAAACACTCTGCAGCGAGGCAGACAGGAGCAATCGATCAGGAGACAGGAGCAATCAATCAGTAAAGGCAAATTGACCCCAATTCTAAAGTTAAAGTTTTACCCTCATTAATTATGGCACTTATTGAGTGATATTTAAGTTTATTGACCAGAATAAGCCAATAATTAAGCCTAACTACCATTAATACAGTACTAATAAAGGCAATTTGACCCACAATTCTAAAGTGAAAGTTTAATCCACATTAATTATGGCACTTATTGAGTGATATTTAAGTTTATAAGCCACTAATTAAGGCTAAACTGCCATTAATACAGTAAGTTACTAATAAAGGCAATTTGCCCCCATATTCTATCCTCAATTATGGCAGTTATTTGTTAATAAGCAGCTTTTACAGACACAACATATATTTGGATAAATTGTGAAAGGTACATGAACGTATTGGCAACATTTAAACAAAAGTATTATGCTTTTACAGCAGAAAACGTAAAATATATTTTATATCATAAAAAATTCCCTTTTACCATTTTATAGATACATGTTATATCCCTAAACTCAAACATAACCATTTTACAGAGAATAAAAAATGGCAATGCAACTTAATGGGCAGAAATGTTTGGGAAAATTAATTTTAGTAACAATATAGCATTAAAATGATATTTTGAGCAACTAATCTCACTCAAATCTCTAAACCTACACATAACCATTTCTTAAAAGTATGTAGGGTTATAAAGAAAAACATAGCTAACAAAAGTGTAATCACAATAATTTCTTTATTGTGAAAATGTCAAAAGCAGTACCAATAGTAGTCCGAATGACGATGTGTTGCAGTCGCAGTCCTCTCTGGCGATATAGTTTTGTATGAGGTACAGAGCAGAATTTAAGTTATTTAATTTAAGCTTCACTCCACTATTTGAAGGCGCGCGTTTCTCATTCAAACACTAAAACACAGCATGTCGCAATCTGTGACTAAGCAGGCGAGAGCCAATAGCTGTGTCTCATTTCATTTAATTTTGAAGGCTGCGTGTCCTCCGAGCTACACATCCTGTTAAGGATGCGGTATACGGAGTGTCCTCAATCAGAATTAAACGAGACGTCCTTCGTAGGACACACAGGCAGAAAAGGAAATGGCAAGTATCCGTTGCTATGCCAACACGTTCACAGTGTCATTTCGCTCTCACACCAGTTATATGAATGAAAATTATTTATTAACTTGAAAATGACTATGAAATATTTCTTGCCTTGACAGCAAAGTACTGTTCTAAACGTAAAAAAAAACTAAAAAAACACTAACACTTGTAATCCTGTTTACTACAACTATCTATTTGAGATAATACAGCTTAAAAAACAAAAACAAGCTTGAAACTACTTCAATTTAAACACCACATCTTCGCTTGCATGTATATCTGTCGGCGCCGACATTTTTTTTAAATAATATTTTTAAAAAATATGATGGTTGTTAATGACGACGCAAAGAATTGTGGGTTATCTGCAGCAGCTAAGGATACACCTCATGCACCCTGTGAAAGAAAGGCGCATTTGAAGGTCGCATTCGGAGTGTCCTACTTAAGATTAAATTGGGACCCCCATTCTGTCAGTAACTGACGTAACTCGTAGTGTACTGACTGAAAGGGAATGTCTTGGTTACGTATGTAACCCTCGTTCCCTGAAGGAAGGGAACGGAGACGTTACGTCCCCCTGCCACTTCCGCTGTACCGCTGGAACGGCCGGGCGCTCAAGCCTCGGCTCTTCAGCAGGTAACATAATGCGAGATTGCCACGCAACGCCCTTTATACCCACGCGGTGGGGCGGGGTTGCGTTATGCAAATTCTGCAGACCCATGGCATTTTCATGCCATTGGCTCGTTTTGTAGATCTCAAAGGCGATTGGCTTCTAAGCGAAAACCCCATTCCGTCAATAACTGACGTAACGTCTCCGTTCCTTTCCTTCAAGGAACGAGGGTTACATATGTAACCAAGACGTTTTCATACGGTCCTAATCTATAGAGAGTAAAAGTAAAGCTTAAGAAATGTTGCAGTTAATGAAATAAAGTACATTCACTCTACAAATAATTGAGCATTAGTGATGACACCTGCAGTGAACAAGCAGAATCACTGAAGATAAGAGGAACATCAAGAACAAAAAAAAGAGAAGAGATGAGCAGAAACACAACAACTTCAACTGACTGACAGCCACACAGCCTTAGATGAAATCATGTACAAAGGTTGTTGAAGCCCTTTAGTTTGGCACTTGGCCGTTGGATACATTGTCTTTCAGCAATTGTTGAAAGTGCATGCTATCACTACTGTCAACAATATTTCATGCTCCTGACTGCAATGCCATACCTTTTACTAAGTGCACTTTTTGCAATCAGTGACTGATAGCTGAATTTTGACATATGTGAGTTCCCAAATGAGTATGAAAGTCTTTTAAAACAGCAACTTTCAGTATTGAACTTTAATTATCAAGTTATTAATTGTCCCATTTAAAAAGCTCTTCTTATAATCCCTGTTATTTAACAAACGGTTTATGATTATGCTTTTATTTTATTTTTGGTTTTCACATCTCTAAATGTTTTTGTTTCACAATGTACAAAAGCTCTTTTTAACTGATTTAACTGATTTGTGGACAGATCTTTTGAAACATGAGACCATTGATGCATTGAAACGTTTTACCAGTTTACCAGTGACATTGATTAATAATGTAATAATGTAAATGTAATAATGTAAAACAATTAATTTTCAGCTCTACTTTCAGCAGAGGGAGCAAAAGAAGTTACAAAGTTTAAATTAAATAAATCATGTGTTTTAACTTTCAATTATTTAGAAGTATAGAAATATGAAAGCAAAAACAATCCTTGTCCCCAAAACACTGCTTGTATATAGACAGCTGGCCTACTCGCACTCAACCCCGCAAGACCATGCTGGTAAACCATGAATATGCTGGTCCACCAGCTAGACCAGCACTATAACAGCATAAACAAGCCTAGACCAGCACTAAGACAAACATAAGAGTCCTTAATGAGCGGTCAAGTCAAGTCAACTTTATTTATATAGCGCTTTTTACAATGCAGATTGTTTCAAAGCAGCTTCACAGTGTTAAACAGGAAAATAATGAACAGAATTTGATTCGGCTGTACAGCCGCTCTGGAGAAAACGGTGATGTCATCAGCTAATTTCAATTATCATATATATTCAAGTAATGTAGTTGATATAATTTAGTTTAGTAATTAAAATTATTTGGATATTTATTTGAAAATTTTGTGTCCCCAACTGAGCAAGCCAGAGGCGGTTACAGGTGATGCAGGTTAGTATTCTGGTGAGAGTGAAAGAGTGGGTGGTGTTTAAGGTTCTGGTGTTGATGGCATGGCTGAATCCATGACAGGTATTGATTTGTATGCTTGGATTTATTGTATTATTTTATTTATTTATTTATTTATTTATTTTGGTGTTGGTATAGTTCCCTTTCAGTCGGTCACGTTCGACGTCCGTCGGACGTCACCGACGAATTGGGATCACTTCTGGGAGCCCCTATCAGCTTCGAGATATAGAGAACGGGCCAATGGCCATTGCCGTGCGAGATTTGCATCTCGCGCTCCACCCCGCGCTGCGAGTATAAACAGGAGGCGAATGCAGCGCACTATTGTCATTCACTTCGGAGCCGAACACGGTGTTGACGAAGGAGACTGTTCCTGCTTCAGCAGAGAGAGAAAGAGAGAGAACGAGAGAAGACGCTTCTTTGAGTGCTGGGAGAGAAGGCACGATCAGCGGCGGCCGCGAGCTCACTGATACAGTGATAAACTGCTGTTTTTACAGCACTGTTGGTTTGGTGAGGGCGTTCCCAACGGTGAGTGCATACACAGGCTGCACTATTCTCCTGTGTTTTGCCGCGGTTGTTCCTGGGTGCTTCAGCACATTTAAAAGAGATTTCTTCTAAAAGAGCAGCGCGGGTGTGAGACTGTGTCTTTTTCAAGACGTCATTCCACCCGTGCGTTTCTGGATGCGGTTGTTTCCTGTCCTTTGACGTCCACGATCCCTCTCGCATAAGCATGTTGAGATTGCGTTCGTGGGTGATCCATGTTCTCTCAGGAGAACGGGATCACGTCGGTGCGTTGTTCGTCTCGCCTTCCTCGTGAGGGTTTGAGTGTTCAGCGTGCCGTGTGCCGTCTAGCTGCCGGCTGACAGCGCGGGTTGTCACGGCAACCCAGCGCGTCACTCGGCGCTTTAGATGCGCGGTCGATACTTAACCTCAAACGGGGTTGAGTCCCTTCGCCTATTCCCCGATCTAGTTACTTTTCTGGTGCACCAGAAAGGGACTACTTCGGCTAATAAGCCTTGGTGACCTGAGGATTACAGTGGGGCTTCCCTGCCGAGTACATCTTCTCAGCAGTGTGAGGACGGCAGTGTGCGACGCTATGCCTCGCCACTCTTGTTCCCCGCTGAGGAGGAGGTGAGGTAGGCAGTGTGTGACGCCACAAAGCCTTGCCACTCTCTGCCCCTCCTTCAGTCGCCAGCGGACCGCAGCGTATGGCTTGAGAATGCTACCATGCCTTCTCTCATACCCTCTGTCCAACCGTGGGGGCAGGTAGGTGCTGCGTGCGCACTCAGACCCCACTTCAGGACGCTGTGCCTCTTGGGTCAGGTCCCTGCCCTCCACTTCGCTGCCCTACTGCGGGTACGTCTGTGGGGCGGGTGTGTTCATGGTACGGTTTCCGGAAGCCTAGCTAGCACTTCCGGGACGGTCCCGCTGACTCACCTGCACCACTAGGCTCGGCTATGCGATTCAGTTCGTACGGCATCCTCCCAAGTTCTGGGCGTCCACTTCACTGTTGTGTGGAGCTGCGACGCCCATCTTGTGGAAAGAGATCGAAGTCCTACTGGCGAAGGACCGCCCGTTCAGATGTTGACGCAGAAGCGCACTTTCGAGTATATCTGTCCCCAAGATTGGTTTGCAGCGATCGACCTGAAGGTCGTTCCCTTCAGGACTGTCCCTGTTGTGTGAATACAGAGACACGGTGATCAGTCACCTCAGCCTGTTGGGACTTCGGGTCAACTGGGGAAAGAGCAAACTCTGCCCCGTGCAGAGGATCTCTTTTCTCGGTATGGAGCTGGACTTGGTCAATCTGACAGCGCGTCTCACAGAGGAGCGTGTCCAGTCGGTGTTGAACTGCTTGAATTCGTTCAAATGCAGGACAGCGGTACCACTGAAACATTTTCAGAGGCTCCTGGGGCATATGGCATCCACAGCCGCTGTAACGCCGCTCGGATTGCTTCATATGAGACCACTTCAACGCTGGCTACACGACCGAGTCCTGAGATGGGCGTGGCACAGTGGATCCCTCCGTGTCCCCGTGACTCCGAGGTGCCGCCAAACCTTCAGCCTGTGGTCGGACCCTTCGTTTCTACGGGCAGGAGTTTCCCTAGAACAAGTGTCCAGGCATGTTGTTGTCTCCACGGATGCCTCATCCACCGGCTGGGGTGCCACGTACAACGGGCTTGCAGTTTCGGGTCTGTGGACGGGGCCTCAACTGCAATGGCATATCAATTGCCTCGAGTTGTTAGCAGTTCGTCTTGCGCTGGGCCGCTTCAAAACGCCGCTACTAGGCAAGCACGTTCTGGCCCGTACGGACAACACTGTGGCCGTTGCGTACGTCAACAAACAGGGTGGTCTACGCTCCCGTCGCATGTCTCAACTCGCCCGCCATCTCCTCCTATGGAGTCAGAAGCATCTGAGGTCGCTTCGTGCCATTCACATTCCGGGCATGCTCAATCGTGCGGCCGACGAGCTCTCACGACAGCCAGTGCTCCCCGGAGAGTGGAGACTCCATCCCCAGGTGGTCCAGCTGATCTGGAGTGGCTTCGGGACCGCACAGGTAGACCTGTTTGCCGCCCCGGACACAACCCACTGCCAGTTGTTTTATTCCCTGACCGAGGGGACCCTCGGCTGACTGCATTGGCCTCTATCAAGAGGGTAGGGGACTTGCAGGCATTTTCGGTCGACGAATCGTGCCTGGAATTCGGGCCCGGTAACTCTCATGTAATCCTGAGACCCCGGCCCGGATATATGCCCAAGGTTCCCACCACTCCCTTCCGGGACCAGGTGGTGAGCCTGCAAGTGCTGCCTTCGGAGGAGGCAGACCCAGCCCTAGCTTTTCTCTGTCTAGTCCGCGCTCTGCGGACTTACGTGGACAGAACGCAAAGCTTCAGGACCTCAGAACAGCTCTTTGTTTGTTATGGAGGCCAGCAGAAGGGAAAGGCTGTCTCCAAGCAGAGGATGGCCCACTGGATAGTGGATGCCATCGTCTTGGCGTACCAAACCCAAGACGTGCCCTGCCCGCTCGGGTTAAGAGCCCACTCCACTAGGGGTGTAGCTTCTTCCTGGGTGTTGGCTCGTGGCGCCTCGCTGACAGATATTGTAGAGCTGCGGGCTGGGCAACACCTAACACGTTCGCTAGATTTTATAGCCTCCGTGTAGAGCCGGTATCTTCCTGTGTGCTCGCTTCCCATAGTCAGTAACACCGAAGTGCCCGTTCTAAGTGTCGGCTTGCTGCGCCACTCCCTTCCCTATGGAACGGATACGTGCGCTTATATGCTCCAGTCGAGTTCCCCAGAACGGCGAACCCTGTTGAGTCTTCCGCAACCCGCGGCAGTCGGATGTGGCGGAGCTTCCGACGCCAGGTCTAACACTCGTATGCATTGGTGGAACTTGTGTTAGGCTGGGTTCCATATGTTGTGACCCCCACGGCGGTCCCATATGTGTATTCTTCCACGGTACGGCTCCCTACGGCGAGCCCATGTCTTTCCCTCGGCAGAACTCTCTGCCGTCTCAGTTAGGTGTTGTTCCCCTGCCTGTTTGGCCGGGGCCACCCCTGGGACTTCCGTATGTTGCACTGCCCACGGCCAGTCCATACGTGTATTCTCCACATGGTAACTCCCTTCGGGCATGATGTGGCTTCCGCAGCGTCCCTCTGGGCACGCTTTCCCAGCGTTATCCAATAGTCTGCTGAAGTGGGTCTTGCGGAACAGCAGTGTGACTTCCCTGCGTGAATTCCCCGCCCGGAACAGACGGGGTCTGAGGGGCTCTCGCTGGGCGCTGGAAGTGGTAGTAACTGTGGCGTTTTCCAAAGGGATCCCAATTCGTCGGTGACGTCCGACGTACGTCGAACGTGACCAACTGAAAGGGAACGTCTCGGTTACGTATGGTAACCCTCGTTCCCTGAAGGAGGGAACGGAGACGTACGTCCCGTCGCCACAGTTGCTGTACCATCACTGCATGGCCGAGTCACTAGTTCGGCTCCTCAGTGAAAAACAATACTGCGCTGCATTCGCCTCCTGTTTATACCCGCAGCGCGGGGCGGAGTGCGAGATTCAAATCTCGCACGCCAATGGCCATTGGCCCGTTCTCTATATCTCGAAGCTGATAGGGGCTCCCAGAAGTGATCCCAATTCGTCGGTGACGTCCGACGTAAGTCTCCGTTCCCTCCTTCAGGGAACGAGGGTTACCATACGTAACCGAGACGTTTTCTTTTGCAGTCAGGTATTTTTTGATTGATATGTTTATTGTTTTCAGTTAATTCAGTTAATTAAATGTTTTCACTTTTATTCTAGTTATGTGATTTGTTTGTTGCCAATAGATGTGTTCGACTTTAGCTGCGGCTGGACGTAACTGATCTGCGAGAGTTGCCGCTTGCAGTCGGGGAGCAGCTGAAAACGAAGACGTGAAGTCAGACACTTTTTTGCTTCCCATAGTGATGCTCGGGGTGGGGGGGGGGGCTTGGCTTACATCATGTGATGTAATTCTGTGGTGTTTATAAGGGCTTATCAGTGTATAGGCTTGTCCGACTTGAAGCAGCGCTGCACAGTCTGAACGGTCTGATTGGTCTAGAACTCACCACTTTGTGAACCTGATACATGTATAACTCACATATGTCTTTTAATGGTTGAAATTAATGGTAAGGAATTAGACATGTTGTCTTGCCAAACAGGCTAGACATTTGCTTTTTTATTGTATTTTTCCCCCCTGTTCAGTAACATTAGAAAGAGAGAGTTTATAATATTTGAAACATAGATTGAATACTGGGTTATAAAAATATTGAGATTATCTGTCATTTGTGGAGAATGTGGAGTAAAGGAGATGTGTTGTGTTGAGATGTGTTTGGACTAAGAATTGAGACTCTCTGCTGTCGCCACACCTGGTCCTGACCGAGCTACAGATTCCAAAGCTCACAAATCACCATGGAAACACAACAGATAATGGGAGAGGCAGCGTCGCCTCAGCCTTTGACTATATTCATTGGTAAGTGTGAGATATGTGTGAGATACGTACATGCCTCTGAGATGCTCTACATTATTCAGTATTATATATAATGTGTGCCCTTATAGTGCTGTTTTTTTTTGTTGTTTGTTTTTTGTTTTTGTTTTTTTGCACTTTGAGCAAGGGCTACACTCACAGCTAAATCAATTACCCAAACACAATAGACTGATGATGCTTTCTAAAGCATGGCATATATAATAATTTATTTGAGCTCTAAAAATGTATTTTATGATAGAGCATTTCATGTTTCAACATTGAAAACATTGAAGTTGTTTAACATGTTTTGAGAAAAAAATACCCACAATAGCTTGTTTATTTGACTGTAAATGGCATGGATTTTTCAGTCCCTTCTGTGTGTGTGTGCCATCTTCTCACTGAGTTCATCTGGATAACTGGGGAGAAATGTTGATGGGCATACAATGGAGAGACAGACAGAATGGATAGAGAAGGGTGTCATCACAGATTAGTGTAATGATGGAAAATGAGCCGCAGGAATCTAATGACTCTTTTACTCTGCATCACAAATCAGGGCAATTCTGACATGACTCAAGATGGAGGGCCTCCCTGACACCCCTGAGGGAGGGTGACTCTCATGGTGCAAGAAATCTGATTCTGAACTGGATTATATAACCACAAGACAAATGGAATTTAAAAACAGTTATTTTCACACATTTAATATACTTATCATATGACTTAAATAGGGAAATATGTTTTAACCTATACAGTATTTTTACCTTTTTACCTGTTTGGGTTCCGCCAACCACATTTTGAGCATTTGTGGCAAACATCATGTACAAACAGCCACAGGCAGCAAAAAAAAAAAAAAAAAAAGGCAAGCAGAGTGGCAAACTTCAAGAGAGAATAATTAAATAGCTTTTTAAATTACATTTCTCCTGGGAATTTCTTTTTTCATGTTATGCAATGCAAATGCAAAGCCACAAGCAGGATAAATTGGATTTTATTTTTAATTATTTATTAATGCTTATGTAATGCTTTAGTCTTTTTTTTTTTTATAATGATCAGTGACCCAATTTCGACTATATCAAAACTATATCTTCCCAATCCCATGCCCCACATTAACTAATTCTATGTTTGCTACTATATGGAATTACCCCATAAGCCTCATGTTAACCCTCCTGTTTGCATATTTGATGTTTGTGATAATTACAGGCTATTGGTATGCAATGTGTTAATTGTCATGTCTAAAGACAAAATATGGTTAACAAATCGTTAAGGGATTATTTGGAAATATTAATGATTAATAATGATTGCTGAGGTTACAAAATCAAAAACACCACTGTGTCTAGTCCTCAAGAGCTGAATGATAACAAATGTCTTTTTATTTTGTAAGTCTTTCCCAAGTTCAAGTGATGCTCTCAGCTGCTAAAGAAAAATTAACAGCTTTCTTTGTTTGCAGCTTTATTAAAGAAGCTGAACAGTTCAACCTAGTGACAACGGTCAACCTATTTTGATGAAGTAGCTTATAATGTATGCTGTTTTTTTCATTTATAATTTTATATAAAGATTTTTTTTTATTACCAAATTAACCAAAGAAATGTGATTTCTCTGGTCGGTGATGGGTTGATATGCTCTCAAACTGGCATCTCTACCAACAAAAAGGCTCTTGATGTTAATCTGTCAGAGGGTTGGATGTGCATTCCCAGAATATCATCAGAAATGCAAGAGACATGCTGAGAGGCTGCCTCTCTGTCTGTCAGTAATGAGAATTTCATCCCAGCTGGGAGAACTCTGGATGTGGAGATGTCAGCTTTTGAACATAACCTTGATTTGCACTGATAATGTGGCCTCTCCGGCTGTGAGTATGAATATTCACCAACCCTTTTGTTTTTTTCCTGCGATGAGGAGGCTTAACATTCAGCTACCCTTCAACAATGTAGTTATCAACTGCACCTATAACGGTGACAGTGATTCATGGAAAATCTTATTCATGTGTACAATTTAATAGTACAAAAAAAATGCTTCTTTCAGGATGATCTTACACTATAGGTGTCACGTTTTGTGTCTGTTTATCTGTTCTGTTCATGTCTGTGTTTCTATGTTATGGCTCATTTCCACGGAGTGGTACTATTCAGTACAGTACAGTACGATTCGGGCCCTTATGATAGGTGTGGTGTAGCGATCGACGTCATTCTCGTGCGAAGAAGAAAGCGACACAGTAAACAACAATGGAGGACATACAGCAGATCTTGTTGTTGCTTCTCGGCATGTGGCTGTTTGTCACAAAAAGATGGATCGACAGGATGAACAGGTGGCCGCTACAGCACAGGCGGTGCAAGCGTTAGTGACGCAGGTGTCTGAGCTCACTACCCAAGTTCAACAGCTGAGATTGCCCACTGCGCCAATCCCGCCGACCGTTCCCCCCAACCTAGTTAACATCATCAGCCAGCACGAGCCTCGTATTCCGGGCGCCAGAAAGATACTCAGGTGAGCCCGAATTGTGTAGATCTTTTCTTTTCACTACAGCCTGTAACGTTTGCTACAGAGACATCAAAGGTGGCGTTGGTAATGATCTTGCTGTCGGGACATGCGGCTCTTTGGGGAATGGCGGTGTGGGAGAATAACCATCCTTGTTGCTCCTCGTTCCTGGCACTCGCAGAGGAAATGAGACGGGTCTTTGATCGCACGGTAGCGGGTCGCGAGGCGGCCCGTAGGCTCGCGGATCTTCAGCAGAACAACCAACCCGTCTCCGACTATATGATCGAGTTCAGAACTTTGGCTGCAGAGTGCAAGTGGAACGAGGAGGCGCAGTGGGACATGTTCCTGCATGGGCTGGCTGACCGTGTCCAATGTGAGATATACACGCTTGAAGTACCCACGAACCTAAATGGACTTATGGAGCTGGCTCTGCGTGTGGACTCGCGGTTACAGCAGCACGATCAACGTTCCTGTACGAGACGACTTCCAGAGTTCTGTGAGTTCCTCGGCGGAGACACGTCAGGCCACCCATCGATCCCGAGCCCATGTAGGTGGGTAGAGCTCGGCTTTCCTGGGAGGAGAGAGAACGTCGGAGATCTAGGGGACTCTGTCTCTAGTGTGGCGCGGCGGGGCATTTCCTCAACCACTGTCCAGTAAAAGATCAAGCCCGACAGTAGAGAGGAGGTGTGAAGCATCGTTGGGGAAATCCTCATCCGCGACTCTCCTCCCGGGTAAGACTGCAATGGGCAAACAGGTCTCACAACTGCCAGGCCCTGGTGGAATTTTATGGACTACTCTTTGGCTGTGCGTCTCCAGATCCCCATCACTCCCCTCTGAAACTCCATTGCTGTCCTTGCCCTCAATGGACAGCTACTTCCGACCATCACTCACTCCACTGACTCTATCACTTTGGTCACATCAGGGAACTACACAGAGACAATGGAATTTTTGATCACTGACTCTACACTCATTCCCATCGTCCTCAGTCATCCCTGGTTGGTGAAGCATAACCCCAGGGTTGACTGGGGCCACAACTCTGTCTCTGCTTGGAGTAATCAGTGCTATGCCTCTTGTCTTGTGTCTGCTTGTTCGTCTGTGTCTAGTTCTGTGTTGCAGGATGAGTCTGTGAATTTATCAAACGTGCCCAAGGAGTATCTCGACCTGAAGGAACTGTTCAGTAAATCTCGGGCTGCTTCTCTACCTCCTCATCATCCCTATGACTGTGCTATAGATCTACTGCCAGGTACGTCTCTGCCTAAGGGCAAGTTATACTCACTTTCTGCTCCAGAAAGGAAGGCCATGGAGAAATACATTTCTGATTCTCTAGCATCCGGGTTCTTCCGCCCTTCTCCAGCAGGGGCGGGGTTCTTTTTTGTGGGTAAGAAAGATGGTTCTCTGCGACCTTGTATTGATTACCAAAGACTGAATAACATCTCGGTAAAGAATACTTATCCTTTGCCATTGATGTCTTCAGCCTTCGAGAGGTTACAGGGAGCATCTGTATTTACAAAATTGGATTTACTTAATGCCTATTATTTGGTGCGCATAAGGGAGGGGGATGAGTGGAAGACTGCATTTAATACCCCCAGGGGCCATTTTGAATATTTAGTGATGCCTTTTGGGCTGTCCAACTCCCCTGCGGTCTTCCAAGCACTCGTCAATGTCGTGCTGAGAGACATGGTAGATCAATTAATTTATGTCTACCTGGACGACATACTGATTTTTTCTTCTTCTCTCCAGGAACACGTTCAGCACGTCAGACGAGTGCTCCAGAGGTTGTTAGAGAATGGGCTTTTTGTCAAGGCAGACCTTTTTCCCATTGTTTGTCGCCAGCCGAACACAACTACGACATTGGTAACAGGGAGTAATTGGCAGTCAAACTTGCATTGGAGGAGTGGCATCATTGGTTAGAGGGGTCGGGGGTACCTTTTATCGAAGGTCAAATCGGCCTTAGAAGGGGTAACGCCTCCGCCCGGCGCACCACCTAGTCGATTATTTGTGCTTGAGGGAGTATGGTCCGACGTAGTACGATGGGGTCATTGTTCCAATGTAGCTTGTCATCCAATGTAGCTTGTCGGTTAAGCAACGATTCTGGTGGCCAGGGATGGCTCGTGACATTCAGGATTTTGTTTTGGCCTGTTCAGTTTGTGCCATGGGTAAGACTTCCAATCGTTCCCCAGATGGGTTACTCCAACCGCTGTCTGTCCCTTCAAGACCCTGGTCCCACATAGCGCTAGATTTTATCACCGCCCTCCCAGGGCAAGACGGTCGTTTTGACTGTCATGGACCGGTTCTCGAAGATGGTTAATTTTATTCCCTTGCCTAAATGACCTTCTGCCAAGGAGACAGCGGTGGCTGTCGTAGATCACGTCTTTCGTTTACATGGCCTTCCGATGGACGTGGTCTCCGTCAGGGGGCCCCAATTTGTATCCAAATTTTGGCGAGAGTTTTGTAAGTTGCTGGGGGCGACGGTTAGTCTGTCTTCGGGTTTCCATCCCCAGAGCAATGGCCAAACCGAGCGGGCCAACCAAGACCTTGAGAGAGTGTTGCGATGTTTGGTATCCAAGAATCCTTCCTCATGGAGTCAGCAAATTTATGGGTTGAGTACGCACATAACTGACCAGAGTCAGCAACGGGCCTCTCTCCATTTGAATGTAGTTTAGGTTACCAGCCACCAATTTTTCCCAGTCTGGAATCCAAAGTCGCGGTTCCCTCCGCTCACGCCTTCGTCCAGAGATGTCGTCACACATGGAGCAGAGCCCGTGAGACTCTGCTCCAGGTGGGAAGATGCACCAAGGCCCAAGCCGATTGCCACCGGTCTAAGCCTCCCATCTACGTCGTGGGTCAAAAAGTGTGGCTTTCATCCAAGAACATTCCTCTCCGTTCCGTGAGTAATAAGCTGGCTCCCAAATTAATTGGTCCGTTCCCTGTCACCAAGATCCTTAGCCCGGTGGCAGTCCACCTCAAACTACCTCCTGCGTACGGGAGGATTCATCCCGTGTTCCATGTATCCAAATTAAAACCGTTTTTCATTCCCATATTAATCCGCCTGCTCCGGTTCCCCCTCCGCCGCGTCTCGTAGATGAGAAACCAACTTATACGGTCAATCGTATTCTGGACTCTAGGTGCACCTAGGGGGAGGGGTACTGTCACGGTTCATAAATTCATCGTCTCATTCTCTCTGTGTATGTGTGGTTGTGTTGGAGGCGTGGTCACTGATTGCTGAGGATCTGATCTTCTCCACCTGCTGCACCTGATTATCCTGCCTATTTATACGTGTCTCTTACCGCCTCTGTTGTCAGATCGTTGCAGACTGTCCTGTGGGTTCCTCGTCTGTGTTTTTATTCTCCTGGGAGTTCGCTGCCGTTCCTGCGTCCTGGATGTTCCGCTGGTGTGGTGTTTGCCTCTGCGGATCCACCTCTCTCCATTGCCTGCTTTAGACATTGCCTGTTTCCCTGTGTCTATGGACTTTCTGTGTGCTCTGCATTTGTCAAGTTTTTGAGAGAAATAAAGAACTGTTGAACTCGCTTTTGGATCTTACAGTTTTCATTCCAGTGAAGCTGACAATCATCAATGTTGAATTCATTTGTGCTGTTAAATATTTTTCTGGAAACCGTGAAACATTTTTTTCTTTCTTTTTTTTAATGAATAGAAAGTTTATAAAGTTGTAGTAATGTAAGTCTTTACTGTCACTTTATTGCATCCATTCTGAATAAGTATTATTTTCTCAAATAATTTTTAAAATCACAATTATTATTAATAATTATTAGTATCAATAATTTAGCTAACCTCTTGCAGTATGCTGCATATGCAGTGATATATGTGTACTTTATAAGTTTGTTGGTAACACTTTACGGTAAGGGTACATGAAATATCATGAATTCATGCATTAATTCATGCATGACTTATGCATTACTACATGCATTAATATCTCATGAATCATCAGGAACTAACAGGAGTTCAAAGTCTTTCATTCATGACTTCATGGATGAACAACACCTTAATTAAAACATTAACTAAGAGGAGTACATCATCATGAATTATGGTTTATTATGCATGATCATGATGTTTTCTATGTTTTTGGTCTAATTCATGCATGTAAGACTACTTAAAATTATGTTTTATTTATTGGGAGGAGCACATTCAGATAATTAACCTAATTAATGGGCTACTCTAGGTTAGGGCCAAAATTCAGAGCTCGGAGCCCTCCCCCGGACAGCACGGCAAATACGCATACCCTTTACTCTATTTAATGTAGCTAATGTAAGTGTGAACTCGTGAATTATTAAAGGAATATACAAAAATCCACATTACCTTATGCATGCACAGGCTAGACCAGTATATAAATTAATGTGAGAACTAAAGCTTTTCATTAATCATGATCTCTGAGTTAAGCATGTTCACGTCTTCTTCATAGTAGCCTGCAGGTAAATGGACAGACCCCAAAATTGGCCAATCTTAGCACATAGCACATTAATTCTGTTGACACTGAAATGCAGTAGTCATCATTAACTAAGCATTAGCTTCTCATGACTTCATCATGTGTGTGGCCCCTCAACTAAAGTGGTGACGACTTGGTCCTGAAACACTGATGAACAATGTGTTATGGCATAATTGTGAAATGACATGAATATGAACATGAAAGTTCAAGCCTTTACACACAGTTTTCTTAAGCTTTTTCATAGTTTAGTGTGAGGTAGGGTAAATTCAGGTTGATTGGGACACTTTTTGCCATTGAGATGACTGGGAAAAAGTGTCCCATTCAACCTGAACTCACCCTACAGATTAATATTTAAATTGTTAAATTCAAGTTCACGTAAACTCTTCCCTCCCTCCGCTGCGGCTGTCAGCCGTTCTCCATTCAGAATTCATACTGTCGCGTTTGGTTACGACAGTCAACACAATAATGATTCAAGATGATTCAATATTCCTATTGTTATACTTGATCTGTAGATATAGTTCTATGGTTCTGCAAGTGTATTGTGGTTTCTAAATCCTGTTACTTTCTCCCGGGTGTCTGTTAGATCACAAAAGAGTAGAGAGCACTATAATTGTTCTTCACATGCACAGTAACAGAAATTTAAAACTGTTTACAGAAAAGGCTCAACAAACTATTGCGAAGCGCTGCCTCTGCGTGCTATGACTCTATGTTGCTTCAAGCGCATCATTCTGCGCATTAGCGCATACGTGCTTTGTGACGCTCTGTATTAAAGTCTTTCATATTATAATACTTTTGCGCAATGAAAGATTGTTATCCATTCTTCTTCTGTCCTATCTATCATATGTTGCTGCCTCATTAAAAAAACTGCGTTATAAAATGTCTTTTATAGTATATATTTATATATATTTACTTGTTTTTCATGAATGTAGCCTTTTTGTTTTACAAAGTTAGGAAAGTAATTAAGTCAAGCCTGATGCTTTGCACAACAGAATGATCCAGGTATCTTCCAAACAGTGAGACATTGCTTATTAGTTAATTCAGCATTTTTTTAAATTATTATTTTAACATTGGATCTGTACTCTGTATCGGCCAATACTGAATCCCAGATATCGGTATCAGAGGCAAAACCCCCCCCAAAAAAATGGCTCGGATAATGTGGCTTTTTAATAATTCAAGTAGTCTTACATGCATGAATTAATGCTTTTTTTCATGCATGAATTCATGATGATTCATGTACCATAATCATAGCTTTATCCATAGATAGTAAAGATCAATGTTTTTTTTGTGAACATAGAAAACATCATGATCATGCGTAATAAACCATAATTCATGATGTACTCCTCTTAGTTAATGTTTTAATTAAGGTGTTGTTCATCCATGAAGTCATGAATGAAAGACTTTGAACTCCTGTTAGTTCCTGATGATTCATGAGATATTAATGCATGTAGTAATGCATAAGTCATGCATGAATTAATGCATGAATTCATGATAATTTATGTACCGTAAAGTGTTACCAGTTTGTTCTCTACAAATCCGTCACGTTCTGCATTAACGTCAGTGACTGACAAATTGGAATCTCGTCTGAGAGCCCAATCACCTTCGAGTGGTAACAGAACAAGCAAGTGAGATTTGCATCGCAAGCCACTCCAATGCTTCCAATATTCCGTGCGAATACTCGCATTAAGCTTTAACTTCAGAGCCAAGTGGACGTTGTTTTATCTGCTCTTTAATCATCGTTCCTGTATAGTAGAACAAGAGAGCACGTTTTCCTGTTCGTGGCACCTTTTTCTGCCAGAAACCAGGGTGGTCAAAGAGTACGTGGTGGTCAAGGAGTATGTCGAGCGCACCCAATCAGTGCTGAACTGCTTGAATTTGTTCAGGAGCAGGACAGCGGTTCCGCTGAAACTATGTCAGAGGCTCCTGGGGCATATGGCATTAGCAGCCTCAGTCATGCTGCTCAAATAGTTTTATATGAGACCGCTTCAGCGCTGGCTTTACGACTGGGTCCTGAGATGGGCATGGCACCACCGGACTTTCAGCACATGGTCGGACCTGGTTCAGCACATGGAAGCGTTCCCAAATCAGCTGGACTGTCCAGGGGTGGAGTCTCCACTCTTCCCTGGACCTACGCTGTTGTGAGAGCCCGTCGGTTGCATGATTGAGCCCGGGATGTAAATGGATGTTGGAGGCAACAACATGCCTGGACACTTGTACTTGGGGAATACCTGCCCATAGGAAAGCATTCCTATGAGCAGGTATTTCCCTAGTACAATCACGACAGCGTAGGTCCAGGGAAGAGTGAAGACTCCACCACAGTCCAGCTGATTTGGGAACGCTTCAGGATCGCTCAGGTAGACCTGTTTGTGACTTTGGAGACAACCCACTGCCAGTTGTTCTATTTGCTGACCAAGGGGACCCTCGGCACGGATGCACTGGCACACAGCTTACCCGGGGCCTGTGCAAGTATGCGTTGCCCCCAGTGAGCCTGCTCGCACAGACACTGTGCAAGGTCAGGGAGGACGAGGAGCCGGTCTTGATGGTTGCACTTTACTGGCCCACCCAGACCTGGTTCCCTTCTTTCTCAGGGACAGGGCACCATATGGCACCCGTGACCACTGGAACCTCCACAGGTGGTCTCTGGATTGGAGGTGGGGCACTTAGTGTTAACTACCGCTGACTAACTCTGTAAAGTATATTTCCCATTATAATCAATTGTGAGTTAATACTATTATCTATAACATACTTCATATTTATTGTGTTTTATTAAGACCATATTAATACTATACACAATTAAAAAAGGTAATATACTATAAATGTTCTAAATGAGTTGTATCTTAGCATAGTAGGGTACAATGGGGCTTAATGCACACCCTAAGAAAAATGTGCTTTTCAAAAAATATATGTTTGTATTAAACATTACAGGAGCAACAGATTTTCTGTGAAAATAAATCATAAAAATGGTTTGTTTGTTTAAAAATCTTATAAATGTATGAGGTGGCGAGGGGGGCCTTTTATCCCACAGACACAGGGTTAAACCAGCATGGGGCAAAAGACAGTATTGATACAAATACTTTAGCTAAAATAATGTTTTAATCATGTATTAGTTAATACTTGTTCAAAACAATCACTTTAGCAAAGTATGTACTATTTTCTGTTTATTTTGATAAATAAAATAGTTCATTATTGTTCAATAAATATACTGTCATTAAAATATGTTTGTATAAAAATATATTTAAAAAATACAGAAACAAAAATTGTTTGATTGTACTATGATACGGTCTAAATCTTGACTGAAACATAATTGTGAGGATACAGCCTAGATCGGTCTGTAATTGACATTCTGTAGGATCAAGTTGAGTTTTTTAATAAGCGATTTAATAATAGCCAGCTTAAAAGTTTTCAGAACGTATCCTAATAACAAAGATGATTTAATATTAGGAAGAGGATCTATGACCTCTGGAAGAATCTCTTTCAGTAGCAACCGTATTTATTTATTTATTTACAACCTTGTTTCTCATTAATTTAGCCACTGTATCAAATAAATACTTAGGTTCGTTTTCTTCTAAAAATAAACAGATCTAGTAATTTCTGTATGCAATATTGCTGTCTTTCCACAAAAATGTCTTTCCTGACCTGGGCCCCAGTTAGTCAAGTTTCAACTCTAAGACTATGTGCCATATTACTAGAGAGATACCATTTCTTTTCAACAGGTCAGGTCTGCCCCAAAAACTTTTCCAATTGTCTATGAACCCTATATTATTATGTGGACACCACTTAGACAGCCAGCCATTGAGTGAGGACAGTCTGCTAAGTATCTCAGTGCAAGTGACAATAACAGGAGGTGGTGACATGTTTGTTGACTGATCCGACTCACCACAGTTGTTTGATGGACTCGTAAAAGGCGCGACAAGCCTTGACAAGACGACAAGCACAGGTGGCAGGTTTATAGGCTAGCAAATGCACATTGTGCTAGTGATGTAGATTAACGTAATGTCAGATTAATAAAACAGACAATATTAGATAATTTCAGATAAATTGTGATGATTAAGTTATATTGTTAAGCTAAACTTGAAATTGAAAACAAAGAAAAAAAATCATCATTGTTAAATAAAGAAAGAAAGTTTATCAGATACAATGAGTTTAGATATGAGAGCCGAATGAATGGACACTATTAGTTGTGAGCACAGTGCAACCTGGAAGAAACAAGGAAGCTGATTGGCCATTGAAACTGCACATGTCACATAGAACCAGGTGTGTCTGTGATTACCAGCATGGAGAGGGATCTTTGTTTGAAAAGTGGATGTGCTTCTCCTACCCAAGTTGGTGAGGAAGTTTGCAGTAAACCACATGTTGATTTTGTTCAAGGACAGCTGGGAAAAGCCACAATGTGTTCATCAACTTTGAGATACTACTGGTAGGATAAATACTCACTTTATAGTGACTACAGACTATTTAAAAAGAAGGTTGTGTATGTCTCACAATTTGTTTGTTAATGCTACTGGTTTTAGCATTTAATATGCTAACTGGTCATGTGCAGTAAGTGCATTTGAGTTCGTGTTACTGTTGAACATCTATGTAAAAAATACTTTGTGAGTGATCTAGTGACATTGTTTGTAGTTTAAATGAGTTAAATATCCCTAAAGTTATCTCATTGCTGTGTGTATTAAGTTATTGCTGAAAGATTTTCAATAAATTGCTTCAGTGATGAAGATTTTAGATGTTTTGAGTTATTCCATGTGTAGGGACTCTGTATCAGGAAAACAGGTCTATTTAGCTCAAATGAATTAATTAATTCATAGGGAATTTAGAAAGAGTCTGATTTTACGGCCGAGCAAATGACTCGTCCAGCATTCATTTGAACGGGCCATAACTATCAACTCTGCAGCAGATATTAATATCCAAACAATAGTGAAACACTATTTTAGCCAGGTAACATAGATCAGCAGACATTAAATTCGTAAGCACATAACACAAGAACACTTATCTTTATATACAAACAAAACTTTATTGATTACTCTGACACGTAAAACTAATATCTAACACAAACACACACACACACACATTCACATGCGTTGCAGAAAGGAAGTGGGGAAAGAATGAGTTTTAAGAGAGAGAAATTAAGTCCCAAGTTTCTAGCAATAAATGCATTTGTAACACATGACCTGAATGAACCACCAAGCATAAATTTAACCCTCCTATCGTTTCTTAGGCGGAGTTATTAAATTTGATATCAATTCCCTTTTCGGTCCTGGCTGGAGAGGGGTTTCCATGGTTCGGTGATTCACTGACGGTCTTGTCGTGTCTTTTGATCGACGTCTTGGGAAGCCAATCACGTGGCGTGTTGGCGGCTGGGTGAAAATCTCGTGGCCGTTGTTCGAGGTTAAAGCGCACTCTGCTGTAGATTCGTCGAGAGAAACTTTGCGGCGAAATTTAACTTGGAACACGAGACTCAACGGAAGGAAAATAAACTTAAGTAAAAGAAAGGAAAGTGAGAGGAGAGTTTTAGATGGCTTGAATGAAATGAACCCATTTTCTCAGATCTTGGTCTGCCTCAATCGTCTGATTGTCTATCTCTCCTTTAGACTGACTTGAACATTCTTGAACTGCACTCAATCTCAACTGATTTCTTTGTTCGTGTTCTGAGATTAAAACTCAAATTTGTTTGCCCATCCTCCTGGATGGATTGACCAATTGGGAATCATCTTTGGTTCAGAGGTGACTGTCTCTCCACCCCCCCATAAATTATGTTATCTGTGGTCTCTTACTTTCCTGCTCTAAGCAGAGAGTAAATTTAGACCTGATTTCTTCTTATAAGAACATGATACATTCGAAAAAAAATTAAATCAAACCATCTTTTGAAATATAAACAAACAAACAAAAAGATACCCAGGAAGGTACACTTTCAACCACTCGTTCAATACTTATACAATTACATGAATAGGGAGTGATATACAGGTGCTGGTCATATAATTAGAATATCATCAAAAAGTTGATTTATTTCACTAATTCCATTCAAAAAGTGAAACTTGTATATTATATTCATTCATTACACACAGACTGATATATTTCAAATGTTTATTTCTTTTAATTTTGATGATTATAACTGACAACTAAGGAAAATCCCAAATTCAGTATCTCAGAAAATTAGAATATTACTTAAGACCAATACAAAGAAAGGATTTTTAGAAATCTTGGCCAACTGAAAAGTATGAGCATGTACAGCACTGAATACTTAGTTGGGGATCCTTTTGCCTGAATTACTGCAGCAATGCAGCGTGGCATGGAGTCGATCAGTCTGTGGCACTGCTCAGGTGTTATGAGAGCCCAGGTTGCTCTGATAATGGCCTTCAGCTCTTCTGCATTGTTGGGTCTGGCATATCGCATCTTCCTCTTCACAATACCCCATAGATTTTCTATGGGGTTAAGGTCAGGCGAGTTTGCTGGCCAATTAAGAACAGGGATACCATGGTCCCTAAACCAGGTACTGGTTGCTTTGGCACTGTGTGCAGGTGCCAAATCCTGTTGGAAAATGAAATCTGCATCTCCATAAAGTTGGTCAGCAGCAGGAGGCATGAAGTGCTCTAAAACTTCCTGGTATACAGCTGCGTTGACCTTGGACCTCAGAAAACACAGTGGACCAACACCAGCAGATGACATGGCACCCCAAACCATCACTGATTGTGGAAACTTTACACTGGACCTCAAGCAACGTGGATTGTGTGCCTCTCCTCTCTTCCTCCAGACTCTGGGACCCTGATTTCCAAAGGAAATGCTAAATTTACTTTCATCAGAGAACATAACTTTGGACCACTCAGCAGCAGTCCAGTCCTTTTTGTCTTTAGCCCAGGCGAAACTCTTCTGACGCTGTCTGTTGTTCAAGAGTGGCTTGACACAAGGAATGCGACAGCTGAAACCCATGTCTTGCATACGTCTGTGCGTAGTGGTTCTTGAAGCACTGACTCCATCTGCAGTCCACTCTTTGTGAATCTCCCCCACATTTTTGAATGGGTTTTGTTTCACAATCCTCTCCAGGGTGCGGTTATCTTTTTTTCTACCACATCTTTTCCTTCCCTTCGCCTCTCTACTAATGCACTTGGACACAGCTCTGTAAACAGCCAGCCTCTTTTGCAATGACCTTTTGTGTCTTGCCCTCCTTGTGCAAGGTGTCAATGGTCGTCTTTTGGACAACTGTCAAGTCAGTAGTCTTCCCCATGATTGTGTAGCCTACAGAACTAGACTGAGAGACCATTTAAAGGCCTTTGCAGGTGTTTTGAGTTAATTAGCTGATTAGAGTGTGGCACCAGGTGTCTTCAATATTGAACCTTTTCACAATATTCTGATTTTCTGAGATACTGAATTTGGGATTTCCCTTAGTTGTCAGTTATAATCATCAAAATGAAAAGAAATAAACATTTTAAATATATCAGTCTGTGTGTAATGAATGAATATAATATACAAGTTTCACTTTTTGAATGGAATTAGTGAAATAAATCCACTTTTTGATGATATTCTAATTATATGACCAGCACCTGTATATGCATAATGGTCACGTGTCTTGGTTATAGACATTATATAAAATTATGCAGTAGAAGGCTGTTTGAATGTAAGTCCGACAATCAATGATTTGATGCAGTTTATATGTAACAGTTTCTGTGAGTTTTTCTGTGGATTGTAACCGTGTCAGTGAGAGTTAATCTAAAGGTCATTGAAACCGCAAAATCTGGTTTGCCTCTTTGTCGTGTAGATCAAACAATGTCTGTTGTTATCTTCGGGGTTGCTCAGAGTTGCCAAAGTTTGCAGGGCAATAAAGTACTTAGCTGGTGTCTCTTCTACAGACAGACTGGAGCCTACGTCTTTCTGGTGATGGACGGTTGATTTTGAGGGTCTGGCATGTTGAGTTGGGTGTTACGTAGAATTATATTTGAACTACTCATCTGGAAGATTGATTTGTGTCTGATGCGTCCACAATTCCTACACATGCACACTCTGAAGTTGATTAAAGCCTTTTTCAAGTTTGGGCAGAAATTGAGGCTGAGAATCCCTGATAACTTGACATATTAAGCAATATGAACAGCAAGGAAAGATCGAGAATAGAGATTAAAAACAAAGCTATACAGAGCAACAAACACAATCTACTCAGGCAGACAAGAAACCGCTGTGCAACATTGAAAATGGGCCGACCGTTGTTAGGCCTCCTCTCGCTATAGATTAGGTGTCCTCTCAATTTAGTCATCATACTGAGGCCTCTGATCCTAGAGTTCGGCTAAAAAATCTCTCTCTCTCTCTCGCTCTCGCTCTCTCTCTCTCTCTCTCTCTCTCTATATATATATATAAAATATTGTGGTATGCTAAGTTGTTAGGCTCTCTGAGTGCCTCCTTCACTACTGACCTTAGCTCTCTGGGGTCTGAGGGGGTTTTGGGGCCTTTTAGAAGTTTTGACATGCCCTGACATTTGTGCTGACATGGTTACTGAAAACATTACAATTTTAAGTCACTGAAGTAAGGTCACAAACATAATAAAAATGTTTCCAGAAGACTTGAGAACTGGTTGTTGCCTAGAGTGTTTGCTTCAAAATAATGTGAAAATCATCCTGCCTCCTCATTCACATAAAAAAATATACTGATTTGATTATGAAAAATGGAGCGCAGCTGGTAGAAAACAAAACTGGAGGTTTTTCGTATTTCGTGGAAAGAGAGCATGATTGCATACAGAAAGGCTGTAAAAACTGCTAGATCTGCTTATTTCTTGACTCTCTTAGAAGAAAACAAACACAACCCTAGGTATTTATTCGATACAGTGGCTAAATTAACCAAAAATAAAGCTTCAACTTCTGATGTTTGTAAACAGCACAGCAGCAATGACTTTATGAACTTCTTTACGTGCAAGATTGATAATATTAGGGAAATAATTATTACCATGCAGCCGTCTGCTACAGTATCACATCAGACAGTGCATTATAGTGTCACTGAGGAACAATTACACTCATTCACTGCCATAGGAGAGGAAGAATTGGCTAAACTCGTTAAATCATCAAAATCAACATATATGCTCGACCCTATACCAACTAAGCTACTAAAAGAGATGCTTCCAGAGGTCATAGATCCTCTTCCTAATATCATTAATTCATTTTGCAAGGGCTCAGTGCTAGGACCGTTGATTTTCACCCTGTACATGCTACCACTGGGAGATATCATTAGGAAGCATGGCGTTAGTTTTCATTGTTATGCTGACGATACTCAGCTCTATATTTCTTCATGCCCTGACGAAACTTACCAATTCACAAGATTAACGAAATGCATAGCTGATATAAACAACTGGATGACTAGTAATTTCCTGCAACTTAATTCAGAAAAAAACAGAATTTTTAATCATTGGACAAAAAAACTCCACTTGTAACCACTTGATGACTGCTCTGTCAAGTCCTCGTTCTTACTAGAACCAGGATGTATGACCATATTAGCCCGGTTCTGTCAACACTGCATTGGCTTCCTATTAAACATAGTATAAATTAAAAAATCTTGCAAATTACTTACAAAGCACTAAATGGTTTAGCCCCCCAGTACTTGAGCGAGATCTTAACACATTATACTCCATCATGTCTATTGCGGTCTCAAAATTCTGGCCAGTTGATAATACCTAGAATATCAAAATCAACTGCAGGCGATCGATCCTTTTCCTATTTAGCACCTAAACTCTGGAACAGTCTTCCTAGCATTGTTCAGGAAGCAGACACACTCTGTTAGTTTAAATCTACACTAAAAACAAAAATCAAAAATCTCTTTACTATGACATACACATAAAACATTTTTAATTTATATTATTCAAATCAGTTAAATGATTGTTTTAGGCTGCATTTACTAGGTCAGCCGGAACCGGGAACACTTCCCATAACACCTGATGTTACATCTATGATAATGTTAGTCTCTCTGTTTATCCCGAGGTTTACTGCAGTCGGCCAGATCTGGGCCGTATTCAGACCAGATGGTGAACCTGCGCCTGGACATGACCAACGCATCCCAGAAATATCTGCAGAGAGTGTCAATTAAACTCCCCCTTGTAAATGCCGCATCGACACGACATCCTCATTAAACCAGTGACGACTCTTTCGAGTAATAATCGAATAATCCTACGAATATCTATTGATCTAATATGACTTATGACCTGTAATGTTGCCAGAATCATAATCATACACTATTTGTTCGTTGGCCAGAGGAGAACTGGCACCCCGACTGAGTCTGTTTTTTTTTCCTCCATTCTGGCCACTGAAGGAGTTTTGGTTCCTTGCCACCGTCGCCTTTGGCTTTTGGCTTGCTCAGTTGGGGACACTTAAATTTCAACTATACTACTGATCTGCCCGCATTGACAGTATATAATAATTGAAATGAGATGGATGACATCACCATTTACACCAGAGCGGCTGTACAGCCAAATCAAATTCTGTTGCATTATTTTCCTGTTTTAACACTGTGAAGCTGCTTTGAAACAATTAGCATTGTAAAAAGTACTATATAAATAAAGGTATTATGATTTGATTGTTTTGTAAGTCGCTTTTTGCTATATATGTGGAGGCGTGAACGATCATGAATAATGCTGTAATTCACACCTGAGAAGACAATGACCCGCATAATGAGACGCATATTGAGACTTTCAGTCAGGTATGTGAGAGGGAAATGCAAGAAAGAATGTGAGGACAAAAGAAATATGTATATCTCGAGCAGGCATAACATTATGACCGGTGAAGTGAATAACACTGATTATCTCTTCATTACGGCTTCTGTTAGTGGGTGGGATATATTAGGCAGCAAGTGAAAATTGTCCTAAGTTTGTTATGCTGCCTTTACATGCTATCGGAAATGTCATAATTACCACTTCAGAAGTCGTGATTACGAGCTTGTTGTATTCAAGTGCTTTGTTGTCAGAATGAACAGGAATCATGGAGAACACCAGGTTTATTCTTAACTATTTATTGGGAAAATCTTATTAAAACCTAAATTTTATGCAGTGTCACATGCACTGACAAACATAAACATTTACAATGCTATTCAAACAGTCTGCTTTCTGCCATTTCTGTAATTTCAGTCAAATGCAGACTATTTTCGCTGTGTATAAAACATACAATATGCTTCAAATGATTACTCGTCTGTAAATATGCGCCACATTAATGACAAGACAATCTAGCTGTTTTGGGGGGGGGGAAAGAATAAATCATACCTGTAACAGCAGTAGTTCTCCCCGTCATCATGTTTAAAGGTTATGGCACGCAGGCCCATCTTGGGAATTTGGGTATCAAAATTATGTTTGAACTTCCCAGTGGTAAACACGATATCAGAGGGCATTTATGTGCAATTTTTACCTAGGAAACTCTCATTTACGATAATTCCGCATGTGAAGGCAGCATTAGAAGCAGGAAATATGGGCAAGTGTAAGGATTTTGAGCGAGTTTGACAAGGGCCAAATTGTGATGGCTAGACAACTGGGTCAGAGCATCTCAAAAACTGCAGCTCTTGTGGGGTGTTCCCGGTCTGCAGTGGTCATTATCAATCAAAAGTGGTCCAAGGAAGGAACAATGGTGAACTGGCGACAGGGTCATGGGCGGCCAAGGCTCATTGATGCACGTGGGGAGCAAAGGCTGGATCATGTGGTCCAATCAAACAGACAAGCTACTGTAGCTTAAATTGCTCAAGAAGTTAACGCTCTGGACCCTAAGGATATTTTGTCAAGTCAAGTCAACTTTATTTATATAGCGCTTTTTACAATGCAGATTGTTTCAAAGCAGCTTCACAGTGTTAAACAGGAAAGTAATGAACAGAATTTGATTCGGCAGTACAGCCGCTCTGGAGAAAACGGTGATGTCATCAGCTTATTTCAATTATCATATATATTCAAGTAATGTAGTTGATATAATTTAGTTTAGTAATTAAATTTATTTGGATATTTATTTGAAAATTTAGTGTCCCCAACTGAGCAAGCCAGAGGCGACAGTGGCAAGGAACCAAAACTCCATCAGGTGTCCTAATGGAGAAAAATAAACCTTGGGAGAAACCAGGCTCAGTCGGGGTGCCAGTTCTCCTCTGGCCAATTAACAAACAGTGTATGTTTATTATTTTGGCAGCCTTATAGGTCAGAAGTAATATTAGATCGGATTATTCGAAAGATCGGAGGCATCACGCCGGGTTTATTGAGGATGGCGTGTTGATTAAACAATTATTAAATAGGAATATTCGAAATATCGGAGTCATCACGCCGGAGATGGATCCATTGAGGATGCCATGTCGATGAGCAATTTCAGAGGGTAGACTAATTGACACAGTCTCTGCAGACACTTCAGGGATGCGTTGGTAATGTCTGGGCGCTGGTCCACCATCTGATTTGGATACGGCCCGGATCCGGCTGACTGCAGTAAACCTCGGGATAAACAGAGAGACTAACATTAGTGTAGATGCCATTCCTCTTATGATGTAATGAGTACATCAGGTGTTATGGGAAGTGTTCCCGGTTCCGGCTGACCTAGTTAATGCAGCCTAACAATTTGAATAAAATATTAATTAAAAATGTTTTATGTGTATGCCATAGTAAAGAGATGCGTTTTTAGTCTAGATTTAAACTGACAGAGTGTGTCTGCTTCCCGAACAATGCTAGGAAGGCTGTTCCAGAGTTTGGGTGCTAAATAGGAAAAGGATCGACTGCCTGCAGTTGATTTTGATATTCTAGGTATTATCAACTGGCCAGAGTTTTGAGACCGCAATAGACGTAATGGAGTATAATGCGTTAAGAGCTCGCTCAAGTACTGGGGAGCTAAACCATTTAGTGCTTTGTAAGTAATTAGCAAGATTTTAAAATGTATGCGATGTTTAATAGGGAGCCAGTGCAGTGTTGATAGAACCGGGCTAATATGGTCATACTTCCTGGTTCTAGTTAGAACTCGAGCTGCTGCGTTTTGGACCAGCTGCAGTTTATTTATTAAGCGAGCGGGGCAACCACCCAGTAGAGCATTACAATAATCTAGCCTTGAGGTCATGAATGCATGAACTAACTGTTCAGCATTTTGCATTGAAAGCATATGCCGTAATTTAGATATATTTTTAAGATGGTAGAATGCAGTTTTACAGATGCTAGAAACGTGGCTTTCAAATGAGTGATTGGTATCAAAGAGCACACCCAGGTTCCTAACTGACGACGAGGACTTGACAGAGCAGCCATCAAGTGTTAGACAGTATTCTAGGTTACTACATGTGGAGTTTTTTTGTCCAATTTAGTTGCAGGAAATTACTAGTCATCCAATTTTTTATATCAGCTATGCATTCCGTTAATCTTGTGAATTGGTAAGTTTCGTCAGGGCGTGAAGAAATATAGAGCTGAGTATCGTCAGCATAACAATGAAAACTAAAGCCATGCTTCCTAATGATATCTCCCAGTGGTAGCATGTACAGGGTGAAAAGCAACGGTCCTAGCACTGAGCCCTGCGGTACTCCATATTAAACTTGTGATCGGTGTGACATCTCTTCATTTACTGCTACAAACTGAAAACGGTCAGATAAGTATGATTTAAACCATGCCAATGCAATTCCACTAATGCCAACATAATTTTCGAGTCTATTCAAAAGAATGTTGTGGTCTGTATCGAATGCAGCGCTAAGATCGAGTAACACTAACAGAGAGATACAACCACGATCGGATGATAAGAGTAAATCATTTGTAACTAATGAGAGCAGTCTCAGTACTATGATGTGGTCTAAATCCTGACTGGAAAACCTCACAAATACCATTTTTTTCTAAAAAGGAGCATAATTGTGAGGACACTGCCTTTTCTAGTATTTTTGACAGAAAGGGTAGATTTGAGATTGGCCTGTAATTGACTAATTCTGTAGGGTCAAGTTGCGGTTTTTTAATAAGTGGTTTAATAATAGCCAACTTAAAAGTTTTCGGTACATATCCTAAAGTCAAGGATGAATTAATGATATTAAGAAGAGGATCTATGACCTCTGGAAGCATCTCTTTTAGTAGTTTAGTCGGTATAGGGTCGAGCATACATGTTGTTGATTTAGATGATTTAATGAGTTTAGCCAATTCTTCTTCTCCTATAGCAGTGAATGAGTGTAATTTTTCCTCAGTGACACTATAATGCACTGTCTGATGTGATACTGTTGTATAAAATAATTAATAATTTTATAATTATAATTTTTTTCCCTAATATTATCAATCTTGCATGTAAAGAAGTTCATAAAGTCATTACTGCTGTGCTGTTTGCAAACATTAGAAGTTGAAGCTTTATTTTTGGTTAATTTAGCCACTTTATCGAATAAATACCTAGAGTTGTGTTTGTTTTCTTCTAAGAGAGTCAAGAAATAAGCAGATCTAGCAGTTTTTACAGCCTTTCTGTATGCAATCATGCTCTCTTTCCACGAAATGCGAAAAACTTCCAGTTTTGTTTTCTTCCAGCTGCGCTCCATTTTTCTGGCTGCTGTTTTAAGGGCCCGGGTGTGCCCGTTGTACCACGGCGTTGGACTATTCTCTTTAATCTTCTTTAAGTGCAGAGGAGCAACTGTGTCTAAAGTGCTGGAAAAGAGAGAGTCAATAGTTTCTGTTGCAACATCAAGTTCCTCTGGGCTATCTGGGATGCTGAGGAGATGAAACTGATGAGGAAGTTTATTTATAAAGAAATCTTTAGTCTCAGCAGTGATAGTCCTGCCATATTTGAAGCGAGGGGACGGCTTTGCAGCCTTTGCTAAATTAAGTATACATGATACTAGGTAATGATCTAAGATGTCATCGCTCTGCTGCAGAATTTCAACGGTATCAACATTTATTCCATGTGACAATATTAGGTCTAGAGTATGATTACGGCGATGAGTGGGTCCTGATACGTGTTGCCTAACTCCAATAGAGTTTAGAATGTCTCTAAATGCCAATCCCAATGCGTCTTTTTCATTGTCTACATGGATATTAAAATCACCAACAATTAGGACTTTATCTGTAGCCAGTACTAACTCTGATAAAAAATCAGCAAATTCTCTGATAAAGTGTTTATTGTGCCCTGGTGGCCTATATACAGTAGCCAACACAAATGTTAAACAGGATTTATCAATTTCACTACATAACGTTACGTAAAGCACCAAAACTTCAAAAGAATTATATTTGAAACTAGACTTCTGAGTAATACTGAAGATATTATAAATTACAGCAACACTTCCCCCTTTACCTTTCAGACGCGGCTCGTGTTTATAACAATAATCTTGTGGGGTGGACTCATTTAAAGTAATGTAGTTTCTGTCAAACACAGCACATCTAGATTATTATCTGTAATCATATCATTAACAATAAGCGTTTTAGAGGAAAGGGATCGAATATTCAGCAGCCCGAGCTTTATCATTTGTTCATCTGTATTATATCTGTTGTTTAATTGTTGGACATCAATTAAATTTTTACCGTTGAATAGTTTTGGTGGTTTTTTGTATTTACTAATTCGTGGAACAGACACAGTCTCTATGTGATAATATCTAGGTGAAAGAGTCTCTATGTGCTGGGATTTATCTGACTTCTGTGACACGAGACAGCTAGCAGACGGTCGGGTAAGCCAGTCTGTCTGCTTCCTGACCTGGGCCCTAGTTAGTCATGTTAGTTATTTTGTGGCTCTGACAAGTGTTTTTTTCAGTTGCTTTAAATCATATTAATGGCTAAAGTCTGATTACACTGTATTCAGCACAAACAGGGTTACAGTAATATGTGAGCAACATGTACATTAAAGTTTGCAGTTTTGAAAAAACGAATGTTAAATCACTGAAATAAGGCCATATAACACACTTTAAACATTTGTTCACAAGGCTTTTCAGAACTGGATGTTGTTGCCTGGAGTTTTTTCTTCAAAACAATGTGAAAACCATTTTGATCACTCATTCATACAAAACAATATAGTCATTTGACTTTTGTAAGACACTTACTGTCAGAATGGCTGTATGCGGGGAGGGTGTGGATCATCATGAATAATGCTGTGATTCACACCTGAGGTGTCAACGACGACGACTCTGAATATAATTGAGGAATTTGACAGAGGAAACTATAGAGAATGTGAGGAGAATGATTGAATGTATTGTTTGTAGCTTATTCATAAAAAATCGCGTTTAATTTAAAAGAAGTAATCTGATTATACATTTTCTTTACATAAAGACTTTAGACATACAGTGCCGTTCAAAAGTTTTAGATCTGTATGTTTTTTTTTTAAATAAGTCTCTTCTGCTCACCAAGGCTGGATTTATTTGATCCAAAATAGTAAATACAGTAATATTGTGAAATATTTTTACAATTTAAAATGTTTACTGTGTGAATACATGGTAAAGTGTAATTTATTCCTGTGATGTCAAAGCTGAATTTATCATTATTACTCCAGTCTTTAGTGTCACATGATCCTTCATAAATCATTCTAATATGAGGATTTGATGCTCAACAAACATTTATGATTATTATTAATGTTGAAAACAGTTTTTTCATTTTTTTCAGGATTCTTTGATTAATGGGAAGTTCAAAAGATTTTGTAACATTATAAATGTCTTTGTGTTTTTTGATCAATATAAAACATCTTTGTGAATAAAAGTATTAATTTCTTTAAAAAAAATAAAACCGCAACAAAAAACTAAACTCTTACTCAGCCCAAACTTTTAAATGGTAGTGTATAATGTTACAATACTTTTTTTTTTTTTTTTTTGATAAATGCTGTTGTTTTGTACTTTCTATTTATCAAAGAATCCTGAAATAAATTGTACACAACTGTTTTCAACATTCATAATAATAAGAAATGTTTCTTGAGCAGCAAATCAGCATATTAAAATGATTTCTGAAGGACCATGTGAAACTGAAGACCGGAATAAATTGCATTTTGCAACAGAAAACAATTATTTTAAATTATAAAAATACTTTTTTGGTATTTTGGATCAAATAAATGCAGCCTTGTTAAGCAGAAGAAATTTATTTGAAAACATTAGAAAATCTAAAACTTTTGAACGGTAGTGTATACTTTAACAACAGCACAGATGAGTGGTAAAAAATAAATAAATAAATACAGTGCAAAAGAGACATTCAGGGCAAAAGTGCAAACAGGGACAGTGCAAGATGAACGAAAACGAATTAGTCTCTCTATTTGAGCGCGCTTGTCACGCGTCTACATTTATAATAACTTGAGCGCGCAAAAGACGCAACATATGTGAACAATGTGAAGTTTATGCAGCAATAACGCTAATATAAGTGAGAAGAAATGTTTTTACTATCTTGAAATTGCGTTCTTCGAAGAAGAAACGTGTCTTCCGAACTCGATGAAATCAGAAGAATGATGAAGACAAGTCTTTGTTTTGAGGTGATGGGGGGCGATTATGTTCCTTCCTCGTGGACGATTTGCATGTGAATCGCTTTGCGCGCGTGTGGGTGTGGTCACATTAAAGTTAATGAGCAGCCTCTTGAGAAACTGGACCTCTCGCTGTTTTCATACGGATTACATAAACAGAGAATATTTGTTTTTTATATAAATGACTTCATTTAAAAGTAGATATTCCAAGCTTTATAAAGAGATATCTGTCGAGACCTACGGGAGAAAGCGCATCCTGTTTGTTTTCTTTATTTAGCGAAAAGCACAAATTTAGTTTTTATTTTGAGTGTACATAAAAGTAGACACTTTAAGCTTTGTAAAGACATATAGTTCATGTCTGTGAGGCCAAAAATGACGGAGTATTTTAAGTTGTTTTACACTGTCATGAGGAAAAGTCCAGCAAAACGTGCGGCCGCGTTCTTCGGGTTCAGGGGGTTAATCTCTGATGTAAGGTGTCAGAAAACACAATGCATTGCAGTTTGCTGCATAGCTGCAGACCAGTCAGGGTGCCCATGCTGACCCCTGTCCACCATCGAAAGCACCAACAGTGGGCACGTGAGCATGGAACTAGATGGCCTGGTCTGATAAATAACGTTTTCTTTTACATCACGTGTCTGGGTGCGTGTGCGTCGCTTACCTGGGGAACACATGGCACCAGGATGCACTATGGGAAGAAGGCAAGCCGGCGGAGGCAGTGTGATGTTTTGGCCAATGTTCTGCCATGAATGTGGATGTTACTTTGACACGTACCACCTACCTAAGCATTGTTGAAGACCATGTACACCCTTTCATGGAAACGGTATTCCCTAGTGGCTGTGGCCTCTTTCAGCAGGACAACTCAGGCACATGCAGCAGTAGACAGATCAAACGGCTTTAGTGAAAATAAAACACATACGGCAGCAAAACAAAAGCGCTGTCTTAGTAGCGTTTATGACCTGTGTGAAGTTGGCCCCCCACCCAACGCAAAACGTCAGCAAATTAGTCTCAGTCGTTTGTGCTCCGTTTGTGCTGGTTTGTGCCATAAAAATTTTAGTTTGTGCTGCTTTGGTTTTTAAGATATTAAAAGAACATTTATAGGTCATTCTGAGGTCAATCAGCCCCCCACATTCTCCAAATTCATCAGAAATAGCCTTGTTTGTTTGTGCTTTGTTTGTGCCGGTAAAAACTTTGTTTGTGCTGCTTTTCGTATTAGACTTTGAATTATAGACGATGACGTCACCAGCCCCCCGACCTGCTCCAAGTTCACCTTAAAGCACAATTCTCCTCGGTGTGAACACTTTTTAGGAATCGAATTGCAAAAGACTTTGTCAAGGATAATCATCACATCATTTGTTCAATAAACAATTATTTTTACTTCATTCACTGGTCTCTCCTGATTTAACATTTTATTTATTTGCAAGGAGTTTCATCTGCTGCACTTCACTCCCACCACTAGGAGCAAGTGACACACTAGTAGTGTTCTAGTGGAAATGAGTTAATAGAAGAAAAGTTGATATAAAATCAAACTACATTACATTTGATTACTAAATCAAATCTGGCAAATGTAAGTACGTTTTACACTGTCAGTTACAATATTATTAGTTAACTTCAAGATTAACGGTACAACATTCAAAAGTTAAGATTGTCAATGTTTATTGAACAGAAAACTCATTGATAATACAGCTATGAAATGGTAATTACAGCTGCACGTTAGTTTTTTTTAATACATTGTGCATCTAGGAGTCAACATTACCTATCCTTATATTCGGACCAATACAGTAATACATAAAATATGTAAACTGTACATGACATTTGAGTCAGGATTATTTCAGTGGGTAATTATGTTTGTTTATGCCAGATGCCCAAGAAACCAGCAGTCGACAGAGATTCCATTTTCACAGTCTTGTGCTCATCAAAAGAGGCCATAGTACAAAATGGCAACATAGCTACTCCTAATCAGAGCATCTGGACAGAGCTTAGTAAGCAGCTAGAAAACAAGATCACTGCAAAGGCTCTATACACTTTTGTTAAACTAAACAGACACAACATCTGGACTGCTTTAGGGTTTACTCGTGAAAGTGATCATGAAACAAGTGGCAGTAGCGATGACACTGATTTTGAACCAGGGTCCCTTTCCCCCAGACCAAAAGATGCCTGGACTTTTGATCTTGAAGTTCCATTTCAGAAATGGATTGAATTCATGCCTGAAACAGTTACATACAAAAATTAAAGCTGCAAGCAGTGATGAAAGGGCCCTCGCACATAGGAGCACTGCCACCCGGTGGCCTCAGGAAAACAGTGAATAGTTGGCGACATGCATTTAAGCCGGTAAATATAGGAGAAATATGGCAAAGTCACTACAATGTGCCACATTTCCTGCTGCCAGCAGGTGGCGCTTTGACTATAACTGAATATTGGCATGTAGATGTCTTCAGGTCAGGACTCTAATAAAACATGTGAAGTTTGGGGCAGATCGGACATTGTATGTCCGAGTTACAACAATTTCATGTTTCATGGCGAAACAACGAACTTTGTGAGGTCGCCACGGACACGCCCTTCAGCGAAAACTCAAGATCTTCGCAATTTAACGTCGCAAAGGCCTTTAGATTAGACTGTGCAAATATAATGATGATCTGATTAAATCTCTAGGAGGAGTTTGTTAAAGTACAACGTCTGGAAATGGCAAAATTTGCAAGAATTTTGCAAAGAACATTCAAAATATCTCACTTCCTGTTGGGTTTCAGATTTCGTACCAGGAGACTTTTTTGTAGGTATTGGGCTGTTACATGTGTCTACCGAATTTCATACCTGTATGTGAAACGTAGCGGGAGGGTCACTTCGTTGAAATGTTGTAGGTGGTGCTATCGAGCCATTTTGCCACGCCTAATTCTGAAACCCATATCAGACGTAAATTTTCACCACTTTTGACGTGTGTGCAGAGTTTTGTGAGTTTTCGAGCATGTTTAGGCCATCAAAATGCGATTCATTTGGGAGAAGAATAATAGGCTGAGCAATTCCAATAGGGTCCTCACACCATCGGTGCTCGGGCCCTAACAAGTTCTCCAAAACACAAAAAAGGGAATACACAAATTGTTTTCAAAAAAATGTTTTCTTCAAAATTTGAAGCCTGGCATCTGGACGCATGTGATAAATCATCACATTTGGCAAGAAGTGAAATGCCCCTGCACAGTTGTCTTTATAAGAGCCAAGGTCTATCCATCAGCCACAGATAAATATATAGAAATCAGAGGCAACTGTAAGGAGTGTCGTGGCCACATTCACATAAAATGTGACAGAGAGCCTGAAATGAACAGCCCAATGGTGTTCAAGTGTTTAATTAAAAACACTGATGACTCCCTGCACACTGGCTGTTCCAAACGTGCAATGTCTGGTAACTTGCGTTTGCAGATATCCAAAGAACTGTGTGAGGGTAGAATGGAGCCGCATGTGTGGAGGGCATCAGAGGCAACAAAGCTGATGGAGTTTGGAGATCCTGAGCCGAGCCATCTGCCTAGTTTGGCCACCCTGCGCAAAGCAAGAGAGAAATGACATAGAATTAGGTGACAAGGACCCTATTTTGTCACTACAGATGTTAAAATACAGTGCACCTCACAGTGGTAGCATTAAAGACATTGGACTGGACAAGTTTTTCTGTCACTATTGGAGTCAAACACAAATGTATATGTACAAGTCATTATCAAAGACATCTACTAACCCCACTGTGAGTTTTGATGCAACTGGCTCAGTCGTGAGGAAACTACAGAGACCAAGTGGTAAATCTGGCCATATATTTTTATATCAGGGCGTTCTGGCAGGAGATGAGAACTCAAGTGTCCCAGTGGTGCAAATGCTGTCAGAGAGACATGATGCTAATGCCATAACACATTGGCTGAGAGAATGGATACGTGCAGGTGCACCACCTCCAAAGGAGGTTGTCAGTGACTTTTCTCTGGCTTTGCTCGGAGCTCTGGTCAAGGCTTTTACTCCTCATCCTGAACTAAAGACCTACGTCAATGAGTGTTGTGGTGTCTTACTCTGCAAACAGTCAGCAAAAGTGCCATCTTGTTTTGTTCGGGTTGATGTTGCTCACTGCATCAAGATGATCTGCCAGTGGGACTGCTTGAAGAAGAAACCACATCGCATCAAAGATTTTTTTGTGAGGTCAATGGCACAGCTTCTCATGTCACAATCCATGGACGATGCAAGAGAGCTACTACGCAGCATTACTGTTGTGGCTCTCAGCGAAGCAGAGGGCAATGACAGCTCTGGAGCCCCCCTCATATCAGAGAGGTGCAAGAAACACCTGAAAGCCAGAATTGCTGAAGAGCGTGTCATCATTTCAGATGTGGAGGGTGAGGACCTGGAAGAAGTGGATCCATGTGACCAAACACAGACAGACCTACGGCAGTGGGTGACCGACATATGTGAGGAGAGCAGGTCACTTACCGTGTCTAATTGTGATCATGACAATATGCACTTTCTCCCTGAGATTATTCCCAATATAATCTGGCTTGCAAGTTACTTACCACTCTGGACAGGAGTAATGATCCCTCACTGCTGAAGCACCAATATCACCGCAAGTTCAGCCAATGTTGAAGCAGAGTTCAAAAACATCAAACGCGGCCTTTTCAAGCATGAAAACCTGCCTATTCGGGTGGATCGATTCATTGCTCGACATCTGTCCCTAATTGAAGGCAACATGCGAATTTGTTCTGCTAAACAGAAAGCTGAGGAAAAAGGTGAAGAGGATACAACCGTTTCAACAGTGATCACGACAGACACCAATCCACTACCCACCACAACCTGTAGTGATGGAAAGACAGAAATGGGCACTTACTGTTCTGGGAAGTCTGACACCGTCACAAACATCCATCCAACAGATGAATACACTGTTGAAAACTGGAGAGGCCTAGCGGTTCCACCCAAAAAGAGGAAGAGGAACTCATACCTCTCTCCTTGTCCTGAATGGCTCCATGCAGATCCATCTGTGAGGGGAAAAAAACTGAAAGTAGACCTGTTGAAAAATGGAAACAATCAACAGCCTGTTAAACTCAGGAAATCAAGAATCTCTGTGCTGAACACGTGCATTTGATGCTTTTTGTCAGTGCTTATGTTGTGCTTTCTGCGATAGTGTCACTTTTGAAAATATTGTTTGCGGTGAGGATTCCAACAACCTCCTCCAGCTAGTGAAATCCATCACCACAAAGGGTCTGGATGCACAGGCCTACATACAGAGGGCAGAGCTGGTGAGTGGAATATTCAAAGCTGTCCGACTGAAATCTGGTGCTCTTCAAATCGATGCACAGTGCCACATCTCCACTATCATTGAAAAGTCAATGACAAAACATGCGTGCGTTTCCTTCACAAAACAGTGCTCCTCACAGTATTGTGGTCTCAGCAAACAAGTCACAAGGGAAATTCCATTAGTTTGTACTTCTGTTGCTGTCCTACAGGCTTCTGGCATGGCTCATCTTCAGAAGAAGGCCTTAACCTTCCGGAGTCCCCCTGCCTCAGGCCAATCCAAAGTCCATCACGGTGTCCCTCTGCATTCAAGACAGGTACCACAGGGAAAGAGCTCTGTGCAGGAAAAGTTTCTCACAGTTACAGTCTGGGAGAACTTCTGTGGGTTGACACTGACCTGGGAAGCAACTCCACAGAATTTACTTTGCGTGAATTTCCCTCCAATTTGATGCTCCAAGGAGAGAGATTTACTTTAAGGGCAGTCATTGCTTTCAGAGGAGGCTTAACCCAGGATGCTATTGGACATTATGTGGCCTACTGTAGGAGGTCTCCATGTGTCTGGGAGATGTATGACGACCTGAGAAGTGGAGTGACAGGAGCGTCAGAAAAAAACAAAATATGCCCACATGCTGTATTATACGCAAAAGACTCATTTCATTATTTAAAATTACTTTCACAAGTACACATATTTTTGTTGTATGCCACACAACCTTGTTTTCCTATTCCTGTTTGGAGAAGTAGTATCTGCTTTTCTGGAAGTCAGGCTTGATGTTGTTTGCACTCAAGTCTATTATTATGTGTGGCATTTTTGGTTTGAAGACAGATAGTAGCTTGTCAGTATTAAGTGTTTTTAAGTTTAAGTTTTAAAGGTCCATTATTTGTGTTAATGGATGTTCGATAGTACACAGCAATTCAAAAGTAAAATCACTTTGGCTTAATTGAGTCATGAGTTTCCACATACATTATAGTTGGAAAACATTAGGCTTTAATGTTTCTGAAAGAAGTCTCTTCTTCTTAGGGGGGGGGCTGGTGACGTCATCGTCTATAATTCAATGTACAATATTTTAAAAACCAAAGCAGCACAAACTAAACCTTTACTGGCACAAACCAGCACAAACGAAGCACAAACAAACGAGACTATTTGAGGTGAACTTGGAGCAGGTCGGGGCCTGGTGACGTCATCGTCTATAATTCAATGTATAATATTTAAAAAACGAAAGCAGCACAAACTAAGTTTTTACCAGCACAAACGAAGCACAAACAAACGAGGCTATTTCTGATGAATTTGGAGAATGTGGGGGACTGAGTGACCTCAGAATGACCTATAAATGTTCTTTTAATATCTTAAACACCAAACCAGCACAAACGGAGCACAAACGACTAAGACTAATTTGCTGACGTTTTGCGTTGGGTGGGGGGCCAACTTCACGCAGGTGCCTTTATGCAGGAATGATCACCCCAGCGCTCACACTAAGGCAGAGCACCCTCAAAGGAATCGAGTATCCTGCTAAAAACATCAGTTGGTTAGCCCAAAATAGTAACATTTAGTTAAACGAATAACTATACGTACCAGGTGATCACAGAACTGCATAGGCCGTACGATTGCTCACAGCAGAGTTTTCACAGCAGCTTCCGCATATGAATGCAACATATGACTGCAAACAAACCAACTAGAATAAAATAGACAAGTTACCGCAAACAGCACGAGTTCCACACCAACAAATATTCAAACTTAACCTACCTGGTAATAACAGCCTGCACACCATCGCGGAGACGCAAACCAAACACTAGTTCAGTATTGAATGGCAGTGTGCCCGCGCCACGGGGTTGAGCTAGCAAAGACGCATACCCAGGTAGCCTAAACTCAGTCTTTATATAGGCAGGAATCAAGTTGCTGATAGGCTCTCAATAAATACGTGGGAGGGAATTTACTCATCCTGCCGCACACTGTATGTGAACAAAAGTATTAGTATATTATATATTTAGCAGAAATTTGCGAACAAGAGCTTCAATGATGTGACAGTAGGCTATATTACAGTAAACACTTCATAATCTATCCAAAACAGGCCAACGAAATCCTGTCTAAATGTTCATATTAGAGTCATTCCACGAAACCAGTACAATATGGACTTACACATTTTTAGATTTTTTACCAAAATTTATTACTTTTCTGAAAACCCCACAACATTAATGACATTTAACTTCCAGAAAATATATATTTTCCCACCTCAGGCATCAAATCCCCATTATTATTGGTCATTATTCTAAGATATGGGCACTATTAGTCTTCAACCTCGTTATGGACACTATGGGAGCTCTCTGAATACGATTATAAAATGTATTTGTAATAAAATCAACATTTTCCTATTAATCAGATGTCCCTCACACTAATTCAGTAATTGCAAATATAAAAGTTACATAAAATCTCACACTTTTGCTGTACTAAACCCTGAAATGGGCACTTTTTGTGACAGCAACCTCATCATTTTTTATCAAAGATGTGGCTTAACTTCAGAATTTGAACTAAAATCAGTATTGGTATGATTGCTCTGAAATGTTCAGAACAATCATACCAATACTGATTTTAGTTCAAATTCTGAAGTTAAGCTTAACAAAAATGTATTTACTTATTCATAAAAATAATTAAATAAAATGTAGGTGTGACAGGGTTGAGACTAGAGTAACGGGTTGACTATGGCAATGGGGTTGAAGAGACAAATACAGCTTAACATATAATAGTTGTTTATTACTTAAATTCAATGTAAGATTTTCTATAAACACTGTATTTCATTATGTAAACAAGAAAGATATATAAATTGATATATAAATTGCAATTGAACTGAGTTTTATTAACCTGACTGCAGGAAAACAATAATGTATACAATAACATAGTATACAGTAGAACATTATAAACTGACTGAATAGGTCATCAAAAAAAACATATAACTTGTGTGCTTTGTGGCATTCACATTCATGGTGCTTTGTCACAGACTTTGGCCCAATCCCAATTCTATTTTATACCCCTTCCCCTACCCCTACCCCTACCCCTACAACTACCCGTTCCTCTTGCCCGTATGACATATGAGCCTTCAAGTTTCCTAAGACGATACAGAATGATACAGAACATACAAGACTGGTGAAGCCGCTTTTCCATCAGGCCAAACTGTTCTCTGTTTATTAACCGTTCCATTCCGTGCTGATCCGAGCTGGCCGGTATGGATATGGTTTCGTTTTCTACTGTGTTACTGCGATAACGGGCTTACATTATAAAACGTTTCATCGGACTCACGCACGTTGCTAAGTTTACGTGCCTGGCCCAAAGTTAACTTCCAGTCTGTTTGTTTATCGGTCTGGCTAGTGGATAGTATGGCGCACTACTCAGTAGAAACACATTTTTGACATACTATTCTTGGATAACATGATATAAATATTAACGATCAAGCAGAGAGCATATGACACCAGCGCAAAAAAAAAGTGTGTGTGACTCACCAAAAAGCCTTGAATACTTCATAAATATCCAGTCTGACTGCATTCGAGAGCAGCGTCTAATGTAATTTACATGTTATTTATTTAGTTTTTTATCAGAAATAATCTTGTAACGATACTGCTCCAAGACTCAAAGGTTGAGGATCCAAATGCAGCTTTATTGGAGGATATTCCACAATCATACTCAAAACAATGCAGAAGGTCATACACAGGCAAGCAGTCCAAACAGGCAAACAAGGCAGGAGATACAGGCAAAAGGGTAATCCACGGAACAGGTAAATAATCCAAGACCAAGAGACAAGACACAAGAAACCAGGAAGAGCGCTCAGAATTGCAGTTATTACACTAAACAAGACTTAGCAACGAATGACAAGGTGAACAGGCTAGATATAGGCAGAGGCAATAAGGCAAAGGAGACACAGGTGTAAACAATAAGTGATGATGAGTCCGGGCAAAGGGTGATGGGTAATGTAGTCTTTGATGGATTGACAGTCCGGGGTGGAGTGCCCTCTGGTGGTAACCACGGGGCACTCTCACTGGTGATTGTGACAAATCTACTCAAGAGGTAACTTATTCTGGCTGCGTTTACACTTGGCATTAACATGCGATCACCGTGATCTGATCAAGCAGATTGGCTCATCAGTCAATCAGGACACAACGCGTTTACATTTGTTCACATCAAATGGTCGCCATCTGGATAACTGATCGCATTTATGTTTTCCTGCAAAACATTTAAATTGTTTATGTAATAGGCCTTTATCATGGAGTGTAAAACAACTTTCGCTTTATCCTCTATTAATGGCAGTGCCCATAGAGCACAGGATTTTTGTGATGCATTCATATACAATCAATCTCAAATAGGGTACTTTATCTACAAGTTTAAGTTTCCCAACATTGAACTTATATTATGAAACAAAAAATAGGATATTCTTATATAATATATTTCTTCTAATATATTATTAGGCGGGCGCGCAAGAATTGATATAGGCTACTGTACAGAAAACGGCATTACAAGGTCCTTAAAGGGTTAGTTCACCCAAAAATTTAAATTGTCATTATTACTCACCCTCATGTCGTTCCAAACCCGTAAGACCTTCGTTCGTTTTCGGAACACAAATTAAGTTATATTTATTCTTCTCTAAGGTCTTATGGGTTGGGATCGACATGAGGGTGAGTAATTAATGACAGAATTTTCAGTTTTGGGTGAACTAACCCTTTAAGGGGGGCGTTTCCCCCACTCTATATTGCAGACAGAAATGGGAGATTATTTATAATAAACATGCTGAAACAATGTTGCACAATTAAAATGAAAGATGATAACGCATAAGAAAGATAACGCAGCCTCTGTTGTTATTGATTCTTTGCGGACGTCTACCGGAAGTTAAGTTTGGGCCACAAAAGCGCACATGCACAGTAAAGTTTGGGGAAAGGGAAGGGCTAAGAGGTAGAAATGGGATTGGGTCTTAGATGGGATTGGGTCTTAGACTGAGAGTACTTTTATTAAAGGTGCACTGTGTAGCCCTAAACGGACAAACTGCTCTACAGAGCACTAGCTACTCTCTGCTGTCTCAGACGATGGCATCTTTGTCCTGTGTTGGCCACCATAGCTTCTCTGTGTGCTTTGAAAGAGAGGGGTGAGCGGTGGGCGTTTGCAATTCACCGCCTCACTGCTAGATGGCACAGACATTTACACACTGCATCTTTAACTGCACCTTTAATTTTCTATCACTCAGCCTAGTCATTTTCTAACACTCTTAACTGCTCATTGCTCTACCTTGAAGATTCTGGCCGTACTGCACTGGGGCATTTGGACTTTGGAGGAGTGGTTAAGTTCCTCAGTGATTCTCTCCTCTCCTTGCTTCTTTTGTAAGCTTCTCTCCACTTTCTACGCTTCAGATGCTGTTGTCTTTCACTTAAATCATTGATTTCTTTCTTTTTCCCTGTCTCTACATTTTTTTTCTCAATCTATGGCGTTCATCCTGCAGGTATTTCTCCCTTTTTTCAGGATCAGCATTTAGGCAAGCACGATACTGCCTCTGCCTTTATGCCGCTGTTTTCGTTGCCATCACAGATTCATAGATGTCTGTAGATGTTTAAATCATTAAATCAAACTTTCTTTCAGAGCAATTTACTTAACACTGAGATGTGAAAATCTAGGCAGAACACATGTGCACACACACACAGCTTTAACATTGACATTACTACATTCAACATATGCATGTGGTATAAGTCTTTTGATCAAATATAATAATTAATTAAAAAATTACTGGATAACCAGTGTTAAAAACACAACCCCATCACAATCTCACAGATAACGGGGTTGAGTGTGATGGGGTTGTGATTTTTTTATTTATTTTTTGGTCAAAATGGCCACTGCTCTACGTGTAGTAAATAACAGGAGAGCATATGGCATGTATGATATTAAGAAATTATGTATATTGTTGAAATAACAAAGTTCATTTTCACAAGTAATTTTTTTTATCTTTATTTGATGTAACAGGGTTGAGTCGTTGAACTTGACAACCAAAATATCACAATATAAATAAGTTATAATTATAAGAAAAGGTGGTTACTTACCTGTGTCTGCACGCAATGATGTTCAGAAGACTTCTATGATGTCACTTACTGTTACTGATGTCACGTAAGGATCAATTCTTTATTTTTATGGGGGGAGAATGATTTGTAATGGGGTTGAGGGGTTACTGAGGTACGGAACTAAATAATGTGATTTTAAAGGGGTCATGAACTGAGAAATAAAATTTTCCTTGAGCTTTTGACATATAAGAGGTCATCATACTATAAGAATATCATGAAAAACTTCCTTGTTAGTCCAATAAAAGCTTTTATTGGCACCAGGTCCAGCAAACGAAAGGTTTTTCAAAGTGGGGATTTATGATGTCAAAGGGAGGCAAGCACCGCCTCTGCAGAAGAATATCAACACCTACTTCATCACTGCCTGTTTAGCCCCGCCCACCGATTCGCGCATGACAGGCTACCATATTCTATTGCATAAGTAACATAGGCCTACGTGGTGTTAAACCAGATTGAGCTACCAAGCAATAAACATGCCGTTGAGGATACTGCCTGGACTTGACAGTAATGCAACATGTAAGTAACTGTGTTAATTCTATTGCCTGATCTGAAATGTAATGATTCATGTACAGTCAGATGTTCTTTGTCTGTGTGTCAGTAAATCAAACCAGTGACTAAACGTCAACTTGCGTTGTTTCTCTTAGTAGGATGAAAATAATCTGTTATTTAATGGTGATTAAATTCTATAAAGAAAGCGATCAAAGAAAGCTCCCTTTGCAATCGTTGGAGCAGTGTGCGCTGAAGCGGTCAATCAAACAGGAGAGTTTATCAGTGACTCCCATTTAATTCAACGAATCTCTTAACTATATCACGTTTGCACTGTTAGTGAAGATGAAAGCATTCGTTAGTGTACAGAAACTGAGTTGCAATGACGAGATCGCTGCTTTCATGCGCTCAACATGTCTGTGATCGGCTACAATGTTCATCTCTGCAACCTTTTATGCCAGGATCTTAATATATCTGCCATAGATCTAAATATAATGCCATAGATCTATAAATGTAATGCAGCACTTTTCATTAGTTAACCATGAGAGCGGTAATAATAAAAACGTGCTAAAGAGAGAGTAATACTTAGCTATTTCACAGCAGTGGCCGTTTACACTGAACTCTCACAGCAGACACGCCCCTTAAAACAGAGCCTTCAAACCAGAGGGCTAAAATCAGGGTAGGAAAAATGCCTTTTATTTATAAATTATGACAATTTTTGATGTAAAAAGCATTCTAACATTATAAGTGCACCCCATTAAACATCATAAAAAAATAAAACAACGCAGTTCATGACCCCTTTAATGAATAATCATGAATTTGCTTAGAAACATTACCAGCAAAAAAGCACAGATAGATATTTATGGTAATGGAAAAATGTATGGACTTTTTTCAAATTTTATTATTCATATCCCAAGTACAATTTCATAGAAGGCCATGAGGGACGTGACAAAATAGGTGTCAACTGAAAAAACAAGATAATTTCTAATACAAAGATAAAATGTATGTCATGTTTTTTAAACTTTATTAAAGGAGATATTTCAATTGAGTCAAAAAGCTTTTAAAAATAGATTTTGGTGACCCAATAGACACTCAAATCCTACCGGTTTCGTAGAATGACTCATTACTGTACGTCTGTAACATGTAACCTATTATATATTGCATTTATGTTATATTATAGAGCATATAAATGTTAGTTTGCAGTTTAATACGTTGCTTATACAAAAACATTTTATTTCAACATATTTCAGTCGATTTCACTCATCGCAGTATAGCAATATAGTTCGGGGAAAGCCAAACTAGTCAATTTGCATGTTCATGTAAAAATAGCATGTTTACTAATGTAAGTATGTGTAGTAAACAAAATGTAGGCAATGTAGTTGCTATAAGGATACAGAGACAAGCTTTGCTGAACTCTTTAAAGTGAAATAGGCTTTCGCTTTTGTATTCGCATATCTAACTACAGCAATTCCTAATATTTTTGTACAGCAGCAGCAGTAGCATGTATAACAAATTCAGATTGCTATGTTAGAAAATATCAACAGCAATAGAATGAGTCGTGTGTTGGCTAACGAGCCGATCATGCTATGTGAACATTATCACGATTTTAAATGCAAACAATGTATTCACCTTAAGTACAACGTATGCAAGCAGCTGCATGTCGACAGAATAATTATTTGGGCATATACTATTTCATAACTACAGGACAAACAGCAATTTATGCTAATGTCGGATAGCTTATCGTCAGCTATCAGTAGACATCATTGCTTTCACGTAGAATGATAATAATAATTTCAACTTACCTAGAGCTGGCTGTTTCCATGCATTTCTCAAATGAATGCAATCACCACAGTCGAGGCTGTAACTATTTTAGCAAATGCTCCACTGGTATCTTGTGTGTGCACTCTGGAGAAAGTCAGTTGTTTCCGTTTGTGGTTTCTTGATCCTTGCCGGTGGCCATAAGAGGTGTTTATTACCAGTCAGAATCACTCGGTACTCAAATAAGCGAGATATTTGCTTCAAAAACAGGAGTGTAAATAGGAGACTTATTGCAATGTGGGCAGCTCATGATCTAGTGGCACTCCTGAGATTGCTACAGGCTGAGATGAGTGAGCTGTTTAGCACGCTCTCGTGGCTATATGTTATTCATTGAGTAAGTGTTCATGCTGCTCTGAGGACTGTCAGTCGGTTGCACGCTGCAGTTTAGGAAGTGACATAATATGGGATTCACTCTCAAATTTGCATTGATTGATATAAACATTGCTTGGGCCAGAGATATGATATGCCTTGGGGTTTCTTTTCACATCTCTATTAGCCTGCAATGTGTTATCATTTGTTAAAGCAACTGTTACGTGCTTAAAAATGTAAAAGGGATGATAGTGCAACATTTACGTGAGATATAATTGTTGCAGTGTGTGCAGGTAGCAGCTGACCAGTGTGCCCACCTTCGCCTGTCTTTGCCGTCCATCATGTCCCTCATTGCTGTTCTTCTCAATTGGGACATTGTTGATCCTGAGGATGAGGAAGACAATGATGATGGCCCCCTGACAATCTGGCTGCCACTATGTCTGCTTGAAACATTTGTGTGCCTGCTCTCCATCAGCATGACTACCTGTAAAACATTTAAACAGATTAAAACGTTTTGCAATTCATGTTGTCAGCATTCCATTTCTTGCCATATTTAATTTAATATTTTTACAATTAAATGCAGATTTTTGTTGTAGCTTTATAACTTTTGTGGTGTAGTGGGCTAAACCACTGAACTGGTAAGCAGAAGGCTTCTGGTTCGATCTCCGCACTTTAATCCAGGGGCCCATTTCAATAAGGAGGTTCAACCAACTCTGAGTTAAAACTTGAACTCTGAGTTGACTTATGGCGAGTTCACACTGCCCAATTTTAGCCCCGATTTTGACTCGCTGACAGGTTTTGCGAAATCGCCGACAAATGCCTGAAATCATAGACAAGTCGGTGCTCGTTCACGTGAGTGACAATCACGCAGTGTGAATGATCAAAGACGCGATCTGAAAGAATCGCCGACAAGTCACCGATAAAAAACATGAGCACTGTGAGATATTTGGCATGCTAAATATCTGGACCTGTCGGTGAATCAAAATCCTGCTGTGTGAAATGTGTTTTGACTGAAAATGACATTGACGATGACCTACAGCCAATGAGAGAGCAAGATACAGGGCAGCGGGAAGTTTGGGGAGGAGTTATGGACCAGAATATCAGTACTTTAATAGATGTATTTACAACTATATCAAACAATTTAATAACGATAAAACTGAGCTTACTATTTTCGGTCCACCATCCCTTCTAAAAAAGTCTAAACTGAGTCTACCTATTGATGGGTCCACATTAATTCCATCTCACACGGTTAAAAATCTGGGTGTAACATTTGACTCTTCACTTACATTTCAAGCTCATATAAGTTCTATTACCAAGACTGCATTCTACCACCTTCGTAACATTGCCCGACTGCGACCTTCTCTCCGCACTATAGATACAGAAACTCTAATCAATGCTTTAATAACATCACGTCTCGACTACTGTAATTCACTGCTTATTGGGCTCCCCGCTGGAACAATTGCTAGACTACAATATGTACAAAATTCTGCTGCCAGAGTCATCCATCAAGTCAAAAAATCGGATCACATTACCCCTTTGCTCTATAATCTACATTGGCTACCTGTTTCCGCACAGGTAGACCTGTTTGCTGCCCCAGACATGTCGCACTGCCAGTTGTTTTACTCCCTGACCGAGGGGACCCTCGGCACGGATGCACTGGCACACAGCTGGCCCTGGGGTCTACACAAGTATGCGTTTCCCCCAGTGAGCCTTCTAGCACAGACTCTGTGCAAAGTCAGGGAGGACGAGGAGCAGGTCTTGTTAGTTGCACTGTATTGGCCCAACCAGACCATGCTCCTCATGACAGCACCTCCTTGGCCCTCCTGACTCAGAGATGGGGCACCCTATGGCACCTGCGTCCAGATCTCTGGAAACTCCATGTCTAGTCCCTGGACGGGACGCGGAGGTTCTAGGTAATCTGCCACAAACAGTGGTAGATCACTCTACGAGGCGCCTCTATGCTTTTAAGTGGAACCTGTTCGTTGAGTGGTGCTCTTCTCGTGAGAAGACCCCCGAAGATGTTTGATCAGTTCTGTGCTTTTTCTTCCTGCAAGATGGGTTGGAGCGAAGGATGTCTCCCTCCACCCTCAAAGTGTATGTTGCTGTTATCGCCACACATCATGATGTAGTTAATGGTAAGTCCTCGGAGAAGCATGATCTGTGAGGAGACTAAATCCGCCTCACTCTCACTCTATACCCTATTGGGACTTGTCTCTGATGCTAACGGCACTGCAGAGAGCGCCGTTTGAACCATTGCAGTCAGCAGAGTTGAAAATTTTGTCTTGGAAGAGAGTGCTCCTGACTGCATTGGCTTCCGTTAAGAGGGAAGGGGACCTGCAGGCATTTTCGGTTGACGAATCATGCCTAGAGTTAGGGTATGTGCCCAAGGTTCCCACCACTCCCTTCCAGGACCAGGTGGTGAACCTGCAAGCGCTGCCCTCAGAGGAGGCAGACCCAGCCCTGGCTTTTCTCTGTCCCGTCCACGCTCTGCGTTTATACGTGGACAGAACCCAAAGCTTCAGGACCTCAGAACAGCTCTTTATCTGTTACGGAGGCCAGCAGAAGGGAAAGGCTGTCTCCAAGCAGAGGATGGCCCACTGGATAGTGGATGCCATCGCCTTGGGATGCCATCCCCAAGGTGTGCCTTGCCCGCTCGGGTTGAGAGCCCACTCCACTAGGAGTGTTGCCTCTTCCTGGGCGCTGGCGCATGGCGCCTCACTAACAGATATATGTAGAGCTGCGGGCTGGGCGACACCTAACATGTTCACCTGATTCTATAGCCGGTTTCCTCCTGTGTGCTCGTTTCAACCAGCCAGTTACACCGAAGTGCCCGTTCTAAGTGTCTGCTTGCTGCGCCATTCCCCTCCTCATGGATTGTATAATTGCGCTTATTACTCCAGTAAGTTCCCCAGCTGGGTGAACCCTGATAAGTTCCTCCACCACCATACGGCTGTCAGATGTGGCAGAGCACACAGGTAGGATGTAGGATGTGGCCTCTGCAGCATCCCCTCAAGGGCACACTTTCCCAGCGTTATCCAATACTCTGCTGAGTGGGTCTTGCGGAACAGCAGCAGTGACTCTCCTTGCGTAAGTTCCCGCCCCAACAGACAGGGGTCTGAGGGGCTTACGCAAGGCACTGGAAGTGGCGTTTTCCATAGGGATCCCAATACGTCGGTCACATCGATGTAACGTCGAACGTGACCGACTGAAAGGGAACGTCTCGGTTACATATGCAACCCTCGTTCCCTGAAGGAGGGAACAGAGACGTTACTTCCCGTCGCCATGGTTGCTGTACCATCGCTGTACTGCTGAGTCACGAATCGTCTCCCCAGTGAAAAACAAATGTGTGCTGCATCTGCTTCCGTATTTATACCCGCGCTGCGGGCCGGACCGCGAGATGCCAATGGCCATTGGCCCGCTCTGTATACACTCAAAGCTGATAGGACTCCAAGAAGTGATCCCAATTTGTCAGTGACTTTGACATAACGTCTCCGTTCCCTCCTTTAGGGAACGAGGGTTACATACGTAACTGAGACATTTTCCGTTTCAGAATGGGAGGTATGTCAAACCCGAGAAAACAGGGTAAGTCAAGCCCATTTCTGAAAGAGAGGTTACTTTTACTTTGAGTCAGTTACCATGATAACTTACTCTGTGAACCTAACCTGGTCTGGAGCAGGGACCCGTTTCAATAAGGAGGTTCAACCAACTCTGAGTTAAAACTTGAACTCTGAGTTGACTTACCCTGAGATTGGATACTCTGAGTTTTCGGTTTCAGAACAACTGAATTGAGTTAGTTCATTTAACTCTGAGTAGTCTCACTTGGAGTTAAGCGCGTGCACTTCGACTATGAAAAGCCATGATCAATGGAGCTCCGAAATTATGATTCACCATGGCAACAGCACCCCACAAAAATTATTTTAAATCTATCTAATTATATATTTCTGCATACTTTCAAGTCAATACATACGTTTATTTTTTAATTGGTTTAATAGTTTAATTTTCATGATATCCCACGGCAAAAAAAAAAAAAAGGAATGTGGCAGCAGCTAAAAATGAAGGTTCATGGTGTAGGCTACATGACTTTACAAACATATGACATATTAAATAAATATCATTTAGCGTCTATTTCAATGTGCAGCAGCTTTTTCCACATAGTCTAATGCTCTTTTCACATAATTACATGTTCTCTAATCCAACCTGTTACATTTCTTAATTAAGGTAATAAAACCTTCATTTTTGTAGGAAATAAACCCCCGGTTTCACAGACAATGCTTAAGCTAGTCCTAGACTAAAATGCATGTTTGAGCTGTTTTAACTAAAAGCAACTTGCACTGACAGATCATAAAATATGTTAGTGCCATTGTTTTGACTTAAGATGCACACAGTTATGTTTTTTTTTAGGGCATGTTTAAAAAAAAAAAGCTATTTAAATGCCCTAATTGAACTAGTCTCCAGGCCATTGTGAAACCAGGCCAGAGATGATTGTGAATAATTTATGTTTATTTAACAGCTGGTGGTGGTGGTTACGGCATATATCTCAGACTACAGTAATCGGTTTCACTGGTAAAACTTTACAATACGGGTGCACTAATATGTATGTGGAAGATGGTGGTCTAGTTAAACCACTGAACTAATATGCAGAAGGTTGCTGGTTCGATCCCACCACCAGTGTGTCCTTGAGCAAGGCAATTTACTCCATGTTGCTCCAGGGGGATTGTCCCTGTAATAATTGCACTGTAAGTCGCTTTGGATAAAAGTGTCTGCCAAATGTAAATGTATTAATTCATGCTTAACTAATGCACAAATAATCATGAGTTAATGTATGACTCATGAAGAGCTAAACCATTTATTAATGATTACTGCATCAGCAACTAATGAACATTCTATATGATTAATAGATTAAGTAATCAATAAATTGTTATTAGTTAAATGTGTCATATTGTATTAATTCCCTAATAATATATTATATTAACTAATAGTGTAAATTAATGTGTTAATTACCGCAATGGTTGAAGCCATGCATTTCAACTTCCAGTTGTCTTCTTTAATTAATCATTAGCTAACGATTTGCAAAGGTATCATTATGACTTTACTTGTTGAGGCACATGACTATTAACTAATTCAAAATTAATTCAAAAGCCATAACCACAATGACATATTACTTAACGTTTAGTTAATAGTCATGTGCCTCAACAAGTAAAGTCATAACATAATGATGAAATTGTTAGCTAATAATTAATTAAAGCAGACAACTGGAAGTTGAAATGCATGGCTTCGACCCATTGTGGTAATTAACACATTAATTTACATTATTAGTTAATATAATATGTTATTAGGGAATTAATACATGATGTCATATTTAAATAATAGCAATTCATATATTACTTAATCTATTAATCATATAGAATATTCATTAGTTGCCGATGCAGTAATCATTAATAAATGGTTTTGTTCTTAATGAGTCAAACATTACCTCATGATTATCTGTGCATTAGTTAAGCATGAATTAATGCATATTAGTGCACTCGTATTGCAAAGTGTTACCGTTTCACTTTCAGAAGGTGTGATGATGGGAATATGCGTTGGCATATGAATATATATTGTTATCAAGTGAATGTCATTTATCAGATTTATCTCATTTAAACTGATTTCTACACCACTGACCTGTGATCCTGTGAAACTCCTCTTTGATTGCTCTCTCGGGTTTGTGCCCGGGAAACAAAAAAACTCTCAGAAAGAGCATGAGAGAGAGGCACACTTTCCTTAACGTTCTGCAAACAGTGGACTTACTACTGTGGTCTGCATCCCTAATGTTATATAGAAAACATAAGCATAACATAACATTTTATTTCTATCCATTAGTACTGTTGAAAAATTAAGGGACATTTGTGTTGGATAAAAAGCGAGTAATCGCAGCAACACCAGCAACTACCTCAACATTTAAATGTAGTATTGAGCACATAAATCTCAGAGGTAAAGTGAATCTTGTCTGGATGTTACAGGACAGATGAGCATGTGTGTTTATTGAGCACATAAATCACAGAGGTAACGTGAATGTTGTTTGGATGTGACAGTGAAAGATGAGCACATATGTGTTTATCGATGGAGAGCGGCTGATGAAGGAATACTGCCATCAAAGGCTTTGAGTGAGTATACTACAGAAATGAATAAAAACATCCATTTAAATAAATCCCACTGAAGCTAAGCAGGGTTGAGCCTGGTCAGGACCTAGATGGGAGACCTTAAGGGAAAACTAGGTAGCTACTGAAAGAGGTGTTAGTGAGGCCAGCAGGGGGTGCTCACCCTGTGGTCTGTGTGGGTCCTAACACCCCAGTATAGTGATGGGGACACTATACGGTCAATAAGCACCATTCTTCGGATGAGACATTAAACCGAGCTCCTGACTCTGTGGTCATTGCATCCTGGCCAAATTTGCCCATTGGCCTCTGTCTATCATGGCTTCCTAATAATCCCCATATACTGATTGGCTTCATCACTCGATATCCTCTCCACCCTTAAGCTGGTGTGTGGTGGGCGTTCTGGCGTAATATGGCTGCCGTTGCATCATCCAGGTGGATGCTGCACATTGGTGGTGGATGCTGCACATTGGTGGTGGGAGATTCCCCCCCTTCCATGTAAAGCACTTTGTGTACCCAGAAAGCACTATATAAAGGTAACGAATTATAATTAAATCTTAAGTTGTAGTTTATTTTAAATATTGTAATTTCAAACAGAGTTATTACAGCACTTTTCTGATGCTTGATGTCTGTGCATTTGCTGCAGAGCTTTTGTGGTGGGTCAGGGCCTGCAAGGAAAGGTGACGTGTGTGTGGAAAAAAAAAAAAAAAAAAAAAAAAAAAAAGGAAAACCTTCAATAAAAATATAAAGATAAGATAATTTTGTACAGAATCATCAATACAGAAATCAAATGACATTGTGCTGTTAAAATGACTGCTTTTGTATTGTTTTTTTGTAGAATCTGAAATGTCTGAAGACTGGTGTGGGAGCATCTAGGAAAAGACCAAAAGACATTGAGGATGTGATTTTGGTCAAGTTTGTTCTGCTGAAAAACACAGGGACTGAACAGTGTGAAGGCGAGTAAATAATGACAAATATAAAAATGTATATGATTAGGTGAACTAACCCTTTAAGACCCCAAATAGAAATTGTATGAAATGTATGCATTTATATTATAGTAGTACCTTGAAAGAGTAAACTTTAAGAAATAAGCAGCTTTGAGCTATGTGCAGAGACACATACAAAAAAATATTTTTTTTTTAAGTTTTAAGTTATTTATATAGCGCCTTTCCCAAGCTCAAGGTCGCTGTACACAAAATAAACATACATATACAATGTGGAACATAAACATACAAATATACAGAAGAGAAACTCTAAGCAGAGGAGGGTTGGAAATACTGTACGAAAAGATATGTTTTTAGTTGAGATTTGAATGAGGATATAGTAACAGTGTCGCGCAGAGAAAGAGGGAGGGAATTCCAGAGTTTCGGGGCCACAGCACTGAATGATCTACCACCCATAGTAGAAAGACTGAAACGAGGTACAGTGAGTAGTCTAGAGTCAGATGACCGGAGAGAACGGGGAGGAGAATACCAGTGCAGAAGTTCAGATAAATAATGGGGAGCAAGTCCATGTAGACATTTAAAATTAACAGTAGAATTTTATATTGGATGCGGACAGAAACAGGTAGCCAATGTAGATTATAGAGCAAAGGGGTAATGTGATCCGATTTTTTGACTTGATGGATGACTCTGGCAGCAGAATTTTGTACATATTGTAGTCTAGCAATTGTTCTAGCGGGGAGCCCAATAAGCAGTGAATTACAGTAGTCGAGACATGATGTTATTAAAGCATTGATTAGAGTTTCTGTATCTATAGTGCGGAGAGCAGGTCGCAGTCGGGCAATGTTACGGAGGTGGTAGAATGCAGTCTTGGTAATAGAACTTATATGAGCTTGAAATGTAAGTGAAGAGTCAAATGTTACACCCAGATTTTTAAGAGTGTGAGATGGAATTAATGTGGCCCCATCAATAGGTAGACTCAGTTCAGACTTTTTCAGAAGGGATGGTGGACCTGAAAATAGTAACCTCAGTTTTATCGTTATTAAATTTAAGGAAGTTTCTATGTAACCAGATTTTAAATGTCAGTAATACAGGTATTCAAAGAGTCCAGGGGGAGAGTGGTGACAGAGCGGGCTGAAATGTAAATTTGTAAGTCATCAGCATAACAATGATAGCGGAGACCATGACTACGGATAATGTGATATAATGGTAGCAGATAAATATTAAACAGAAGTGGTCCAAGAACAGAGCCTTGAGGAACACCCTGAGAGAGAGAACACAGAGAAGATTTGAAGTTATGAATAGTAATGAAAAATTGTCTATCGGTGAGATATGAACCAAGATTAAGCACTACCCGTGATGTCGATAGCAGATAGACGAGAGGTAAGTATATGATGAGATATAGTGTCAAATGCAGCAGTTAAGTCAAGCATGATGAGAATAGTAAGACAACCAGAATCAGCAGACATTAGCAGGTCATTAGTCATTTTTACCAACGCTGTTTCAGTGCTGTGGCCCGACCGAAAGCCAGATTGAAAGGGATCAGGAAGATTGTTTGCTGAGAGATGAGCTTGTAGTTGAGGCAACTACTTTTTCAAGCAGCTTTGCGACGAAAGTTAGATGAGAAATGGGTCTGAAATTATTCATGACTGAAGAGTCCAGCCCAGGGTTCTTTGAAATAGGAGTGACCGCAGCTGTTTTTAATGATAGCGGGACAGACCCAGAAGAAAAAGATCAGTTGATCAGATGAGCAATAGGAGAAGAGATTACAGATAGACAGTTTTTGAGAAGTGAGGTAGGTGCTGGATCTAACTGAGAAGTGGATGAGCTGGTATGATCAATTAGGTTGCTAAATCACATTTATATTTATACATTTGGCAGATGCTTTTATCCAAAGTTTACAGTGCACTTATTACAGGGACAATCCCCCTGGAGCAACCTGGGGGCCGTTTCAGCAAAGAGGTTAAGTGAAAACTCTGACTATTTAACCCTGAAATGAGGGAAACTCTGGGTTTAGTTACTATATGTAGATTTGTTTATTTACATTACTTACATTCATGCAATGTTGTAACGCGGACAGTACAAGCAGGCGTGGGTCGGTAAACCAGGGTGAACAGCAATATCAGAGGCGGTGCATCAATCATGGTCATCACAGGCAATAGGTCAGGGCAGGCAGCAAACAAACGAGAACCAAAGTCCAGGCAAACAAAGATCAAGGGCAGGCAGAACAGGGTCGTAAACTGTAGTCTAAGGCAGAATCAAACACAGGCAGGATAATCACAGAGAATAACGCTTAGAAATGCAGCCAGAGCAAACAAGACTTTGCATTGAATAAGTGTCAGAGCAGAGTTTATATAGGCAAGGTGATGAGGAACAGGTGTGCAGTAATCAGTCCAGGAGTGAGGATGTATGGGAAATTAAGTCCGAAATGGAGGTTAGTACTCTGGTGAGTTCGACCTCTGGTGGCCGACGGTGGAATCTTCACCGGCGTTTGTGACAGATGTAAACAGTGTTGACAACAGTAAATTCATCTACATTATAGCACACATCCATCATTCAGATCAGATGTCCATTTCATGTTGTGATGTGTTCACCTGCAATACTTATAGAAAATTTTCCTGTCAGATGTTAAATAAACATTTATTAAGCATCTTTAAGATATATATGGTTTAGATTGTGAGTAAATCCACTTTGGAGACGTACATCTGTTACTGGAGTTCCCCTGTTAGCTATACATAATAAAACGTGTTTTTACAGCAAAATCACAAATATACTATACTGTCTAGCATCTTTACACCTTCAACAATTCAACAGTTTGCTCTACAGTAGTTCAACAAATGCAATTTTAACACAAGGGGCCGATCAAGACGTTCAACCAATCAGAAAATTACACATAAGACACATAATGGAAGCACAAGACATGATCACATGAGGGCAAGGATGTCAAATGACAAGAAACCAGAAAAACATGAATATGAAAATTTTAAAATAAAAAGACACAAACAAAACGTCTCGGTTACGTATGTAACCCTCGTTCCCTGAAGGAGGGAACGGAGACGCCACGTCGGAGTACTGACGAATAGGAATCTCGCTCACAAGAGCCAATCTACTTTGAGTGAAACTAAACGAGCCAATGCAAATTGGCATGCAATGATTGCACCAGGTGCTCATGCCACGCAGCGCGGGTATAAATGAGACACAGGTGTTTGCATCAAATTAGCTTTTTACTGAGGAGCCGAGAAGGTAGACTGGCACCCCAGCAGGGTACAGAGGACATGGCGACGGGACGTGGCGTCTCCGTTCCCTCCTTCAGGGAACGAGGGTTACATACGTAACCGAGACGTTTCCATTCAGTCGGTCAATCTCGACGCCATGTCGGCGTACCGACAAATAGGAATGGGAACCAAAGCGCCATGGCCTGAGGCACGGGGAGATGGAGTCTCGACCGCAACTCCGAGATGGTCATGTTCCCGCAGTGAGGACATGAGTCATCCACCAGTGCTGCCTCAGCGTGCTAAACGGCCAAACACGAGATACAGCACTTGTGACCATCCCTCCGTGACAGATAACCACCACATCCAGAAACACACAGGTAGAATGTCATCCTGAAAAGGACGCAAGCTCTATCTGTGTTGCTCTTTTAGAAGGACGCTCTCCTTGGTGCTGAAGCACGCAGGGGGAGGGGTCGCGGCGACACAGTCAGGGAATAGTGCAGCCTGACGTGCGCGCTCTCTCACACGAAAGCGCTCTCTTACCAGCCGTAAGAACGGCTTTTCAGCTCTCTCCACCTAGCGCACCGAACCAGCTGTGAGAACAGCCTTTGTGTTTGTTCAAATGAGAAATAAGAGAGATGATCAAAGAACCACACGACCCGCTGCAGTGCCGTCACACCAACACCGATCTTTTCAGTCAGGACTGCGAAGTAGAGAGTGATATCTGGCTGAACCATCTACCACTCGGCTCCGAAGCAAAAAGCTAATTTGATGCAAACACCTGTGTGTCATTTATACCCGCGCTGCGTGGCATGAGCACCTGGTGCAATCATTGCATGCCAATGTGCATTGGCTCCAAGCAGAGGTTAGCCCACTGGATAGTGGATGCTATCGTCTTGGCTTACCTGTCCCAAGTCGTGCCTTGCCCATTCGGGTTGCGAGCACACTCCACAAGGAGTGTAGCTTCCTCCTGGGCGCTGGCTCAAGGCGCCTCGCTGACAGATATATGTAGAGCTGCGGGCTGGGCGACACCTAACATGTTCGCTAGATTCTATAGCCTCCGGGTAGAGCCAGAATCTTCCCGCATCCTCACCCCCAGTGGCCAGTAGCGCTAAGTGCCCCTTCTAGTGTCGGCTTGCATATGCCAGTACCGCCCTCTGGGCCAGATACGTGCGTCTATTTTCTCCAGTTGTGTTCCCTGGAAACGGCTAACCCTGTGAGCTCCTCCGTTACCCCTTCGTTGTCAGACGTTGCGGCCGTCTGACGCCAGGTCTGCACCCGTATGCTTGTGGAACGTGTGTGTAGGTTGGGGTCCATATGTAGCGGTTCCCTAACGGCAACCCCATATGTGTATTCTCCACGGTACCAGCTACCCTACTCGGCTAGCCCTGTGTCTTTCCCTTGACAGATCCCGCTCTGTCGTCTCTGGTGGTGTTCTTTCCCCCCTGATCAGGTTGGATCCACCCCAGAGACTGCCATATGTAACACTACCCTGATAGGTTTGTCCTTCGTGTATTCGCCACCTCTCCTTTTCATTGAAGGACGTGGCTCCACAGCGTACCATCTCCCCGAGACGGGCACGCTTCCCAGCGTTATCCAATAGTCACGCTGAGTGGGTCTTGCAGGAACAGCAGTGACTGACCTTCCCTGCCGGGAGCCCTGACTCCCACTCCAACATAAGATTGGTCCAGCGAGCTCAGGCAGGGCGCTGGAAGGGCCAGCATCCCTGGCGTGTTTGTAGGGATCCCAATTCGTCAGTCAGTTCCGACGTACGTTGAACGTGACCGACTGAAAGGGAACGTCTCGGTTACGTATGTAACCCTCGTTTCCTGAAGGAGGGAACGGAGACGTACGTCCCGTCGCCAGGTGCTGTGCTTTAGCTGAAGGCCCGAGTCACTTGTCTCGGCTCCTCAGTTGAAAAGCAATGATGCGGTATTCCACTTCCGTATTTATACCCGCGCTGCGGGGCAGTGCGTGGAATGTGTGAACCGCATGCCAATGTCCATTGGCTCGTTTTTAATCACTCGAAGTCTCTGAAAACAGATCCCAATTTGTCTGTCAGTTCCGACGTACGTCTCCATTCCCTCCTTCAGGGAACGAGGGTAACATATGTAACCGAAACGTTTTTGCTGTATGTGCTGTTTGATGCTTCGACTTTTAGGAACCCAAATGAGTTCATTAGCAGAGATTATTTATTTTTCTGTGTTCATCTGAAGAAAGAAAGTTGTATACATCTCGGATGGCATCAGGGTAAAAGATGAGTAAATGGTGAGGACATTTCTGGGTGTACTGTATTTTCTTTAAATACATAATACAGAATAGCTAGAGACATGGGATTCCTGCTTAAGATTCATCTGTGGCAAGAACGAAAGAAGAGAAACAAGAGGAGGAGAAGCCAAGCAAGAGAAATTAATTAATTAATTAATTTCAAATAAAGATTTCCAAGTGATATCAGATTGTGTATGTGTTTTTATTGTACTAACCCTGTAACTACATGAAACAAGTGGGGAACAAACACCACTTTAATTTACAGCCCGCAGATTCACACTTATCCTGTAACTACATGGATAATTACCCCTTAATTAAAAAATACTTACAGTATAAATAATTTGTTAATCTTCCTGATAATTACTCCTTTATTCCCCAAATATTACATATTGTTCCCTTATACCTACACATACTTGCTTTATAGTTACACTAAAATTACATTGTAAATTCGCTTTACTTACGCAGTACTTTCTGGGTTGTAATCTAAAGCGTTACCTTTTTTTCTGCAATCATACACTATGGGAGTAGTGAAAAGCAAATTTTTCTTTAGGTGTACCTTTAGCCCTGTTTTGCTAAGAATAAACTGTAAGAATAAACTGCTCATTTCTTCAGTTCACTTAATGTGTTTACTGTGACAGTTTGATATGTAGATTTTTTTTCCTGAAATGTTAAAATGAAATACAGTGTGTAATAGTTCCTGTAACTGTACAGTCAAAACACTTCAATTTATTATTCTTTTTTTAATGCTAAGCAACTGAATGTTACATTGTAACACTGCATACCTTTGGCACTGCAATGTGAGGTTAACTCTGCAAAAGCAACACTTTTAATCTCCTTTTTAAAATTACGGGTGTAAAATGTTGCTGAGTCATAAGGATGATTTTTGAAAGATGATAACTTAGGGTTAAGCACAGTGAAACCCCCTATTCATACGAGTTTCAACTTAGCTAACACAGTCACTTTATTACGAATAAAAAACATCATGGTATTACCATGTTAAACCATCACTGTACCATTTTACCACCACAGTACTTTTCTTTGTAAGGGAGGGGCAAAAAATCCTGGGACATAGATGACCAACTATCTTCTTATGAATACTGTCTTGCCATTTCAGCATTTTAGACTTCATTTCACTGAAATGCTGCTAACCACACTTTGACAGTACACCTGTATCTTCCACACATCTCTTCAAGCATATCCAAAATACTCAGATATGCTCATGTTACACAGAGGGTCCTCACTCAGCTCACATAAATTTATCCATCATTGCCCCTCCACATTTCTTCAAGATTCAGCATGAAAAAAGACATGGAAAATAGCTTACCTCCACAATTCCCTTTTTGAAATCTATGTTAGCTTTTCCTATAATTGGGCAAAGGTCAGGTTAAGACATCGGTTTATCTGAATATCAAGTGTTTGTGTTGGTTCCTTAACGCCATTATCTTGGTAACACAAAAATGTGTTATTTTCAGATAAAATATTTGGAATGTTTTTCTAAATCAAATTCTGAATATCCCCTTGCATTTCTTTCAGTATCCAAGTAAACAGAATATTTTTTAGATCAAAATGTGAAAAGGTTACATAACAGCCAGCTAATGTTAATAAACACTGACTTTCATTATTTAAATCGTCAGAAACCATGTCTGCTGTGAGTCTCAGGATATTTCAGGATTTGTTTGTGTCAGTTTTCAGCAGACACATCTCAGAAAGTATTAAGTCTTCTTAGACCAGCAAAGAATTTTGCTTAATTGAGATTAATTTTTGTGTGAGATACAAATGTATATGTAAACAGAATTGTATGCATATAATTTGAGATAACAATGCTGTAGATTTTAGTTGTACACTAGTAGGCTATGCATGCAGCCAAACAGGATTTTTGTCTGGACTATTAATACAGCTAGTTTTAATCTCTCTAGCGTTCTGAAAAGTCTGTGTCAGCAAAGAGAAGATGGGGCTAAGATTGAAGAGCGAAGATCACTTGACTGTTAGCTCATCACGTGGCAGAAGTCAAAGAAAAAGGGAACGAGAGACTAACGTCAGAATTCAAAGGCTTTATAATTTGTAATAACAGATGACACATCATATGCTTGTAGATAGTATTTATTATATTCATACTCATATCTTAATTTTATTTTGTATTTATGAAGTAGTATGACTCCTCCAAGATTAGTATTATGTACCAAAAGAAAAAAAAAAACAGTCTGTCGATATTGCAATACTTGATACACCTTAATAAATTTCGATACAGAAACTATAACACTTAGAAAAATATAAAGTTTACCACAGAACACCCATGTTAGGTGGCTAAAATTTAAATATGTGATCCCTCTGCTTAGCCTATAGCCTATATTTGTGTGTGTGTGTGTGTGTGTGTGTGTGTGTGTGTTTGGGAAATATATAAATACTATTCTGAGCACAAGCCCCAAAAAACAGGTTTTCAAAAAGTTTGCAGTCAGTTTTAGTACATAACCTAGTGCCTTTTTCAATATTATACAGCTGGACCATTGTTTGTGCATTTGTGGATGTGTGTGATTCAAGGGAAACCTGGCAGGCTGTGCTAGGTTTCCCTTGAATCACACAGCCACACAGCCTGCCGCACAGAGACAGGCTTGCTGCCAGCAGGTGGAATTAGCTAGATAATGGAAAACTATGTCATGGTAATACAGAAAGAGAGAAAAAGAGAGAAAATGTAAGAGTGAAGACAAAGAGGAGGAGGAAGAGGAGGTGATGGCAAAACTGGTAACGAGAAAGAGATCATCTTAGAAAGAAAGCGTCGATTGATTTGCTGGAGATTGAGTCAGGTAAGGATATGTGTGTATTATTGCACCACTATTTGGAATGGTGAGTGTGTCTGAGAGTGCATTGGAATGCACATGTATTTTTATCTATTTTTAGCTATCTCTTTGATCAGCAATAAATACTTTATAATAATGAAATTTGTGTTTTGTGTTGAAAAGATGGAGTTAATGCATAAAGTAATTTTGATCTCTGGGGTCTGATACAGCATTAGAATGCAGCTCTGAGAATATTGGGTCACCTCTTGGCTATGAATTATTTTAAATACTACTCTGATCTCTTGTACCTCTAATATGTGAGAAGCAATAATGATTCTAAGTTAAATAAATTAAGAATAAAAATAAATACAATTAAGTTCAATAAACTTGAGTAAAGTGCTAAAACATTGAGATTTGTGTGGTTTGCAGTTTGGAGAAAGAGTCAAGAACTTTTGATAAAGATGAAAAATGAACAGCAGGTTTATGCTATTCATTTTTATTGGGCTATAGGTTTTGTGATTCAGAGCAATATTATAATGAATTGTGTTGTGTTCAATTGTGATTTGTTTTATGATATACATTGAAACTCAAGATACTAACCCTAAAAGACACACAAGCACATTACACTACACAGCACAGACAACATCTTTGAGGTCGGAGTTTTATATACAAAAAATAATATGTATAAAATAAGGTGAAAGAGAATGACACCTATGAAAAACATTTTAGATTTCAGCCTCACTTATTTCTGATTCTATTTCATTTGTTTTACTTTATATTTCAGTCCTTTGGCTAGCCAAACTGATGGTTCACAACTAATGTTCATGTGTAGTAGGAACAAATGCTCCAGGCCTGCTCAGACCGCTGAGCTGGAGAGTTTGACCCACCCCACCTCAGTATAGGCCCCTGTGATATGCCAGTACAATGCTGCCATCAGTTTGGTCCAGGATGTCTGCACCTCTGGGGTAAAGCACTCTCCAAAATCCTCTGCAAGTATCTCCAGAATAACCCCACTCAAGATCTGTTGTGAAAAGAAATAAAGTAAAATATTGAAAGAGGATTGAAAGAGAGCACAAAGAGATCATTGGTTGATTTATTAAGGGATGTAGCTTTCCCCTGGTTTACAGTGCATATTGGTATAGGTAAAAGTGCTTATTAATAAACAAAAGTGTCTTAATGTTTTCATTCATGACCCTGGATGAAGTGATTTAGTGATTTATCTTTAGAAACCCATACACTAATGCATGCCAGATGAAAACTTCAACACCCTAATCCCTTAAAAAAATACATCTGAATCAAATGCTTTGTCAAGATCTAAACTCACCATCTCTTAAGGGGCAGAATGTAATGGTATCCAGAGAATGCTTTAGACCACAACAACTACATATATTCTGATGTTGCATTTAATTTGCTATATGAATTGAAAATTCTCCAAAGCCTGAAACAAGTAATCATTTTAATTCACATTAAAGAAAATGCATGTTTTCACAGCAAACAGCAATTGTAAAAAACAAACAAAAACAAAACAAAAATGAAAGCACCTGAGAACCTGATGTAGAGCCCAGGTCCAGACTGTAAAGTCCTATGAATGTGAGCGAAGAGGATCAGCCTGACGCATACCACATCCTGTAGGGATGCCCCTTGTATAATAAGGCTTTCTAAGCCATCATACTCCTGTCCTGGACTCAAAGCACCATGCAGAAAATATGTCACCAATGGTTTTCTCCCTAATGGCGCTGGATGTGTGTGAGGGAAAACCCAAGTGGACAGTAAGTTGTATCCTGAGACGCAAACAGATCCACCTCCGCTTGGCCGAACACTACCCATATGAGTTCCACCACCTCGGGGGGAAGTCTCCATTCCCTAGGCCTCAGCCCCTGCCTCGACAGGATATCTGCTCTTAAGTTTTGGTACCCTGGAATGTATACTGCTAACACCAGACCATGGGACAAGAACCAAGGCTTCCTCCATATCATCAAGGTGCAAAGACACCTGTTCGTAACCTTGATCATGCAGAGTGGGTTCCCCCTCGGGGAAAAACACCTTGGTCTTGAGCCACCACTGCAAAGGTCCCATGTACAGTCATTGAATACAGTCTGCATCATCGTTTTAGATTTCTCAGATCCATCTTCTGCTTCAGAGGCTTCGGCTGAGAATGCCGTCCCAGTCCCTAAACTTTTTGAGGGGGAGCACGGGAAGTGACACTCTACCCTGTACAAGGAGCTGGGGCTGCTCCCGCCCAGCAGCACCAGAGACCTGAGTCCGGTGAGGGAGATATTCCAGGTCTCTTAGCAGGTCGGCCTGCTATCATATACGCCTTACCCACTAGCGGCAAAGTAATTCTAACCAGCCTAGACGGTAAAGCCGGGGGCCTTAAGGGACGATGCCATGATGGGACAGAGCTCGAAAATGTCTGTTCTGCCTTTGGCATCGCCCCATACCCATGTTTTTTCAGCCCCCTTATATTTACATATATTTTTAACTGAGGGCAGAAAAATCGAGCTGAAAAAGGGTTTAATCCATGATCTCGTAATCTCATTGCGAAGACCGGGAAAGAATGGAAGGCCCCGACATAGAGGTTGTAATTTTGACGACAGAAAATGCTTGTCTAATTTTCTTTTTGGCAGAGCACCCTGTCCCTCTGCCAGCCATTTGATGTTGGCCACGGACTGAGTTATAAGCTTCACAAGCTCCTCATACACAGGGGATTGAGATGGCGAATCTTCCATTTTCCCCCAACTCGATGCTCGGCACATCCACCTCCCCACAGCTGGGCAGCTGCAGCACTGTGTTATGCCATTGAATTGCTCTAAATTAAATGCAGCCAAAGAACAACCAGACAGGTTAACACAACCTGAATGAAAGGCTAAATATATTACAATAGGTTCAATATACAATAAAAGAATCATAAATTCATAGCTTGTGACTATGTTTACGTACTCAAAATCTATGTATTGCCTCGGCAAATGCGAGATCTGAGCCACTAGATTCTTTATTGCATAAGACTTTTTCCCTTGAGAACAAATTTTATGAATGAACACAGCCAACCTTCACTTTTTTTTAGAGCTGACCGTGCATACTCCTCGTTCGCGAAGCACCGAACTCTCAATCAGGGGCGGAAGGAACCACAGCGTGGACTTCCAAAACCAAAGAGAGAGTGCTGGATGAAGGCAGAGAAAAGGCCAGTCTCTAACCCCTCCACAATATCCATTTGCGCTCAGGGGCCGGAACGCGAGCCTGATCACTCCCCTCGAAGAGTGACAGGTGGGAGCGGAGAGTGCAAAGCAGAAATCTCTCGTAATGCCCTGCATGCTCAGCTTCCAAACAAACCACGCACAAATCGTGTTTATCCTCACCCGTGATGTAGAGAGGACAGGAAGGAACACACGATTTAAGTTCCTCGAAAGGTAACTTAAGGTTTGTAACAGCTAGAGATAAAACATGCCTATCCTGGAGTGTCTTACTCAGTAGTGATGAATGAGGGGAATCTTAGTTTAGCATCCCAGATATTTAATAATTTGGCTACTGCAATCCTTACACTTTGTTCCAGTGGGCAAAATTATTATAAATCTTATCTTTCTTACTTTGAAGTACATTGGTTCCACTTTGTACTTGAGGGCATGTGCTTTTCCCACTATTCCCAGCACAGATGAAACCTTCTCTGGATCATGAAGGTTCTCCACAACCGTGTTAATGGCATTCATGACACGACGGGCATGTTTCCTCAGCTGAGAGTTTTTCTCCATCTCTTCTGGATCTTCCATGTCCTGGAACTGACTGAAGTACTGCTTTGCTGAGGGGAAGTTCACAAAGAATCTAAGAAACACAGAAACAAGACCATTTATTATTGCAACCAGAGTTTAGTAGACTTCCAAGTGAACATTTCAAATGTTAAGGTACGATTTCTCTTAACCATCAGTAACACAAACTGTGTCTTTGTCACGGTTCAGGCCTGTATTTTCATTTCTGTTGCCTTTCTATCATGTCTGTCAGTTTGTGGGCATGACTACATTCAGCATTCATTCTGCAGCCACAGCAACATATCAGCTGATGAGGTTAATCAAACCTGTGCTCACCTGTTGATGTTTTGGTTACCCTATATATATCTCAGTGTTTGCGTTCATTTCCTGTCAGATTGTTATTCTTGTCTCACCGTGTTGTTTTTCTCATCTAGAGTTTATATTTGTTGTTTCCCTCTTTTGGGACCTCTGGTTGGAGGGTGTGGGAGTGCCTTTTATTGTCTGGACCGATCATAAGAACCTTGAGTATATTCGATCAGCTAAACAATTAAACTCCAGGCAGGCCCGGTTGGCTTTGTTTTTCAGTCATTTTAAATTTTCCATCGCCTATCGTCTGGGTTTCAATAACATCAATGGCGATGCTCTATCTTGTGCTTTTGATCCATCCGAGCATCCAGTTTTCTCCGCTCCCATCCTACCTGAAGGTCTTGTGGTGGGCATGGTGGTGTGGGAAATCGAATCGCCTCGTTCTCCACCGGGTTAATCAAGCCTGTGCTAACCTGTTGATAATTTGGTTCCCCTATATATATATATATACACTCACCTAAAGGATTATTAGGAACACCATACTAATACTGTGTTTGACCCCCTTTCGCCTTCAGAACTGCCTTAATTCTACGTGGCATTGGTTCAACAAGGTGCTGAAAGCATTCTTTAGAAATGTTGGCCCATATTGATAGGATAGCATCTTGCAGTTGATGGAGATTTGTGGGATGCACATCCAGGGCACGAAGCTCCTGTTCCACCACATCCCAAAGATGCTCTATTGGGTTGAGATCTGGTGACTGTGGGGGCCATTTTAGTACAGTGAACTCATTGTCATGTTCAAGAAACCAATTTGAAATGATTCGAGCTTGGTGCATTATCCTGCTGGAAGTAGCCATCAGAGGATGGGTACATGGTGGTCATAAAGGGATGGACATGGTCAGAAACAATGCTCAGGTAGGGCGTGGCATTTAAACGATGCTCAATTGGCACTAAGGGGCCTAAAGTGTGCCAAGAAAACATCCCCCACACCATTACACCACCACCACCAGCCTGCACAGTGGTAACAAGCCATGATGGATCCATGTTCTCATTCTGTTTACGCCAAATTCTGACTCTACCATCTGAATGTCTCAACAGAAATCGAGACTCATCAGACCAGGCAACATTTTTCCAGTCTTCAACTGTCCAATTTTGGTGAGCTCGTGCAAATTGTAGCCTCTTTTTCCTATTTGTAGTGGAGATGAGTGGTACCCGGTGGGGTCTTCTGCTGTTGTAGCCCATCCGCCTCAAGGTTGTGCGTGTTGTGGCTTCACAAATGCTTTGCTGCATACCTCGGTTGTAACGAGTGGTTATTTCAGTCAAAGTTGCTCTTCTATCAGCTTGAATCAGTCGGCCCATTCTCCTCTGACCTCTAGCATCAACAAGGCATTTTCGCCCACAGGACTGCCGCATACTGAATGTTTTTCCCTTTTCACACCATTCTTTGTAAACTCTAGAAATGGTTGTGCGTGAAAATCCCAGTAACTGAGCAGACTGTGAAATACTCAGACCGGCCCGTCTGGCACCAACAACCATTCCACGCTCAAAATTGCTTAAATCACCTTTCTTTCCCATTCTGACATTCAGTTTGGAGTTCAGGAGATTGTCTTGACCAGGACCACACCCCTAAATGCATTGAAGCAACTGCCATGTGATTGGTTGATTAGATAATTGCATTAATGAGAAATTGAACAGGTGTTCCTAATAATCCTTTAGGTGAGTGTATATCTCAGTGTTTGTAGGTCGTTATTCTTGATGCACCGTGTTGTTTTTCTCATCTAGAGTTTATATTTGTTGTTCCCGCCTTTTTGTGACTGGATTCATTCCACGTTGGATTTCCTGTCATTCCCTACCTGCCTGGATTATACAGATTGGACTGTCTGACTGATTTCTCCCTGCTCAAGTTCATCTGTCATTTGGATATTTCTTCATCCTCCAGGCCTTTTGTGAATTATTTCTTTGTGGACTAAAACATTCTTAATTGCACTCTTCGTTTGGGTTCTGTCTGTTTACGGGTGTGACAGGCTTTTTTATCAAATAAAAATGGGATGAAAATGGCTTTAATATTGTCTATTACAGATTCTTTACATATTACGCTGTATGTGTTTTAATTCTATTTTATAGAATATAACAAATATTATTTGTTAGTATTTATAGTAGCAATAGAAAAATTCATACTGGCCTCCGAAGCTAAGACATATTTTTTATCAGTTTATTAAAGTAAGACACTAGAAATGTTCTAAGGCCCACAATAACCAAATCCATCACTCTTCGCTAACATTTTGCCCAAGGGTATACTTCACAGCTGAGAAGAAATAGAATATTTATGCCTTTGGAATCCAGAGAGCACAATCTGCATAAATTAGATAGACACAAGCCAATAAATGCAAATTATGAAAAATGATAGACTGGAAGACTAGGAAGGAGGAATGAAGATAGCTAAAAAGAGAGAGAGCAATTTTGGGCAATGAATGGCAGCGTGGTGTAAGACTGCAGTGCAGAGCTGAAGTGGCTCTGATGAGAAGGATGTCATTAAGTCACAGCAGGGAAAATGAGAGGCAGGTGCACAGACAGAGAGAGAGAGAGAGAGAGAGAGAGTTCAAACACAACCAGTCAGTACAGTGCTTTAGCTCTGATGGTTTAAGAGCCTCAGCATTGATAATGAAGATACTGTACTCTAATATTCAAGAGTGCAAATCTGACATAAATGACAAACTGCTGTTTTCAGTTTCACAGTAGGCGTTAAAATTGTCAGCTGTGTGCCTGGCAGTATCCTGTTAAAAGATGACTGAGACAAAACTAGATTTAGCAGTAACATACAAACATTTTCAGAATGTTAATATTTGCAATGAGTGCTATGGTCTGTTCAGAAAGCTTTTAGCTATTATAATAGAGTTAATTTTGATGGTCCTCGAATCTGATTGGCTGAGATGCCTTCAAGGAGTACTGTTTACTGTTTGTATTACTCCGCTTGTCTCTCTGCGTTGTAGACATACAGCATTTCTCCCAGCGAGCGACAATGGTGGAGGAGAAAACCCACTATAATTTTTTAAATACTGCATGCTCTGTGTTTTGTGAATCTGCCCTGGGTTGATTGTTTGCATCCTGGGATTACACTCTGGCTCCTCCTACCACTGGCTCCTCCCTGGCTTCTGCCTCCGCCGTCTCCTCCCTCGATTCTCCCGCTGTTGTCTCTGCCCTGGTCAGGTGCAGATCTACCGGGGTGGCAAGTGCCACCGTTAGAAATGCATTGCCACCCCATCTACCACCCCAGATTGTGTTCCCTTTCAGTCGGTCACGTTCGACATACGGCGGAACTGACCAACGAATTGGGGATCGTTTTCAGAGACCAATCTACTTCGAGTGTTTTAAAACTAGCCACTGAACATTGCCATGCGGTTCACGCATTCCACGCTCCTCCTCGCTGCGTGGGTATAAATAAGGAAGTGGAAGCACCTGATCTTTGCTTTCTGCTTTGGAGCCAAACATTGCTGTGGTTTCCAGTGTTGTTTCCTATGAAGAGTGTTACTACGAGTCTGCCTTTGGAGTTGACGTCTCTGGATCTGGTGCGGGTGATATAGCACGGTCAGCGGTGGTTGCGTCACGTTTGACAAACAAACAGCTGTTTTCACAGCTCAGAGCTGGGTGTCTTCAATGAGATTGAGTGCTCACAGCAGGCTTGCACTTTCGAACTGCGGCCATTCCCCTGTGTGCTTTAGCACTGTCAGAGCGTTTCCTCTAAAAGAGCTTACACGGTTTGACCCTGTGTCTTTTTCAAGATGTCATTCAAGCCGTTCTTTCAGGAGAACATGATCACGTCGGCGCGTTGTTCGCCTCACCTTTCTCGTAAGGGCTTGAGCGTTCAGTGCGACATGTGCAGTCGAGCGGCCGGCTGACAGCGCGGGTTGTCACGGCAACCCAACGCGTCACTCGGCACTCTAGATGGTGACCTGAGGATTACAGTGGGGCTTTCCCTGCCGAGTACATCTCCGTGGGCCCCCCACTCCTCTATCGCATCGCAAGCATGCTGAGACTGTGTTCGTGGGTGGTTCATGTTTTCTCATGAGAACATGACCACGTCGGCGCGTTGTTTGTCTTGCCTTTTTCATAAGGGCTTGAGCGTTAAGCTCACTGTCTCACATATATAAATATAATAAATATAAAAAAGGGACCTAGCATTTCATTTGGGGCTCTGGTAGAGGACAGATGTCAATTGTCAATCCTCCTCTCCCTTCGCCAGGGGGCAGCAGTGTGCGGGCCGAGGACGCCACCAGGCCTTCTCACCCACACTCTGCCCCACCCTAGAACACTCAGAACACACTCCGGGCCGCCTCCGGGCCTCCCTCCCAGGTCTGTGTGTTCCACCTCGCTGCCCCACCCCGGGTACGTCTGTGGTCCCGTTGGTCCCGCTTGTTCGGTCTCTGGGGGCCTGGCTAGCACTCCCCAGGCTGTCTCGCTGGCTGATCCGTACCATCAGACTCGGCTATGCAATTCAGACGACTGGCTCATATTGGCTCAGTCTCGGGATCAGTTGTGCTAACACAGGGACTTGGTGCTCAGTCACCTCAGCCTGTTGGGGCTTTGGGTCAACCGAGAGAAGAGCAAACTCTGCCCCACGCAGAGGATCTCTTATCTCGGTATGGAGCTGGATTCGGTCAACTAGACTGCGCACCTCACAGAGGAGCAAGTCCGGTCAGTGTTGAACTGCTTGAATACATTCAATAGCAGGACGGCGGTCCCACTGAAACCTTTTCAGAGGCTCCTTGGGCATATGGCATCTGCAGCTGCGGTAACGCCGCTCGGATTGCTTCATATGAGACCGCTTCAGCACTGCCGAGTCCCGAGATGGGCGTGGCAGAGCGGCAAGTACCGGGTACCAGTTACTCCATACTGTCGCCAACCTTCAGCCCGTGGCTGGACCCTTCATTTCTATGGGTGGGAGTGCCCTTAGAACAAGTGTCCAGGCATGCTGTGGTCTTTACGGATGCCTCATCCACCGGCTGGGGGGCCATGTACAACGGGCATGCAGTTTCGGGTCTGTGGACGGGGCCTCAACTGCATTGGCATATCATTTGCTTAGAGTTGCTAGCAGTACGTCTTGTGCTGGGCCGCCTCAAAAAGCCGCTACATGGCAAGCACGTACTGGTCTGTACGGACAGCGTTGCAACCGCTGTGTACATCAACCGACAGGGTGGTCTACACTCCCAGCGCATGCTGCAACTCGCCCGCCATCTCCTCCTTTAGAGTCAGAAGCATCTGAGGTCGCTTCGGGCCATTCACATCCCTGGTGCGCTCAATCGGACAGCCGACGAGCTCTCACGACAGTCGACATCTCAGGGAGAGTGGCGACTCATTACCCAGGTGGTCCAGCTGATATGGGACTTCTTCGGAGCCGCACAGGTAGACCTGTTTGCCTCTCTGAACTCGACCCATTGCCGGTTGTACTATTCCCTGACCGGGGGCACTGTGCAAAGTCAGGGAGGGCGAGGAGCAGGTCTTGTTAGTTGCGCCCTTTTGGCCCAACCGGACCTGGTTCCCTGAACTCACACTCCTCTCAACAGCCCCTCCCTGGCCCATTCCTCTGAGGAAGGACCTACTTTCTCAGAGACGGGGCACTCTATGGCACCCGCGTCCAGACTCTGGAAACTCCATGTCTGGTCCCTGGACGGGACGTGGAGGTTCTAGGTGGCCTGCCACAGGCTGTGGTAGACACCATCACTTCTGCTAGAGCTCCCTCTACGAGGCGCCTCTATGCGTTGAAGTGGAACCTGTTAGTTGAATAGTGCTCTTCCCGCCGGGAAGACCCCCAAAGGTGATCGGTTAGAGTCGTGCTTTCTTTCCTGCAAGATAGGCTGGAGCGAAGGCTGTCTCCCTCCACCCTCAAAGTGTAAGTCGCAGCAATTGTGGCGTATCACAACGCAGTTGAAGGTAAGTCCTTAGGAAAGCATGACCTAATTGTCAGGTTCCTCAGAGATGCACTTCAGAGTCCTCCTTTGAGCCTTTGCAGTCCGTAGAGTTAAAAATCCTATCCATGAAGACAGTGCTCTTGACTGCATTGGCCTCTATCAAGACCTGCATGCACTTTCGGTCAGCGAATCGTGCCTAGAATTCGGGCCGGCCAACTCTCACATCATCCTGAGACCCCGGCCTGGATATGTGCCCAAGGCTCCCACCACTCCCTTCAGGGACCAGGTGCTGAACCTGCAAGCGCTGCCTTCGGAGGAGGCAGACCCAGCCCTTGCTTTGCTCTGTCCCATCCGTGCTGGTTGTCTAAGTGGTGTCCGCAAAATAAAATAGGGTTCATAGACAATTGGAAAAGCTTTTGGGGCAGACCTGACCTGTTGAAAAGAGATGGTATCCATCCCTCCTGGGGTGGTGCCGCTCTTCTCTCTAGTAATTTGGCACATAGTCTTAAAGCTAAACCTTGACTAACTAGGGCCCAGGTCAGGAAGCAGACGGACTGGCTTACCTGACCGTCTGCTAGCTGTCTCACGTCACAGAAGTCAGATAAATCCCAGCACACAGAGACTCTTTCACCTAGATATTATCACATAGAGACTGTGTTTGTTCCACGAATTTAAGACTTTACCTGTGAAAGGGAATGTCTCGTTTATGTATGTAACCCTCGTTCCCTGAAGGAGGGAACGGAGACATACGTCCCATCGCCACCGGTGCTGTACCTCTGCTGAACGGCCGAGTCACTAGTTCGGCTCCTCAGCGGTAAAGCAAAGATGCAGTGCTTCCACTTCCTTATTTATACCCGCGCTGCGGGGAGGAGCGTGGAATGCGTGAACCGCATAGCAATGTTCATTGGCTCGTTTTAAAACACTCAAAGTAGATTGGTCTCTGAAAACGATCCCCAGTTCGTCGGTCAGTTCCGACGTACGTCTCTGTTCCCTCCTTCAGGGAACGAGGGTTACATACGTAACCGAGACGTTTTCTTTAAAACATTTTAGCAACTGTGCTTTAATGTGATAACATAACAAAATTGTAGAAGCTGGATCAATCAGACACAAATATTCATGAATATTCATGAATATTGATATTGAATAATCCAACAGACACCTTAAAGGGATAGTTCAGTGTTTATCTGCTTACCCCCAGGGCATCTAAGATGTAGGTGTCTTTGTTTCTTCAGTAGAACACAAATTAAGATTTTTAACTCCAACCTTTGCAGTCTGCCAGTCTTATAACGCATGTCAATGATAACAGTTGAGAGTATGAGAGCTATGAGAGTAAAAAAAAACATTCACATACGAATCCATATTAAACCCTGCGGCTCATGATGACACATTGATGTCTTAAGACACGAAACGATCGGTTTGTGCGAGAAAGCAAACAGTATTCATATAATTTTTTACCTCAAATACAACGCTATATACATCAGTGTTCACTGCGCAATATGGCATAGAGATATGCGCGAGAGATCACTTCTGCCGCTTGTATCCGATTGAGATATGCCATATCGTGTACATTTGACATCACTAACCAGAAGTGATCGCGCGCTCAAGGCTGTTGTACATAGATCGCATTCGAGGTAAAAAAAATTATATAAATACTGTTTGGTTTCTTGCACAAACCGATCGTTTCATGTTTTAAGACATCAATGTGACGTCACAAGCCGCAGAGTTTAATATGGATTTGTATGTGTATTTTTTATTTAATATGTTTTATTTACTCTCATAGTCCTCATACTCTCATCTGTTACCATTGACATGCATTATACGACTGGCAGACTGTTAAAAATCTTCATTTGTGTTCTACTGAAGAAACAAAGACACCTACATCTTGGATGCCCTGGGGGTAAGCAGATAAACATCAAGTTTTCAATTTTGGGTGCACTATCCCTTTAAGACCGGAACAAACAAAGTTCCAAACAGGCCCAAGAAGGTTCCTAGGAGACTGCTTTCCATTGAGCGTTATCAACTTTTATTCCCCTGTTGACACTAACCAGTGAACCTCAGAGACATTCCATTTGGGGGAATGTGGTCACATGCAACAGCACAGGCCATAGGAAAGACACATAAGGCCCATAAAAATGGACTTCTCTCCATTAATTCACAGACAAACCTTTCTATGAATGAACATGCATATCCCCAGGACATTGTGTTTTGTATATTGTATATTTTTGTATTGTATCCTGTTTTGTGCATGCCTTATGTTCACGAGTTCACACATAATTTAAAGAGAGTAAATTTAAATGCGTATTTGGCGTGCTGTCCGGGGGGAGGGCTTCGAGCTCAGAATTTGGACCAAACCCAGAGTACCCCCTCCCCCATGTATGTAAGTGGTTAGAAAGTGCGGAGAAGGGGTGGTGGAGGGATGCTGATAAACTGTCAACAAACGGAGGTAAGACTGCTGAATATATATACCTCTTATTGTTGATTGGCTGAGTGCTCTCCACTCGTGTCAATTATCTGAACATGCTCCTCCCGAACTTTGTTAATAAAACATAATTTAGAACTAATAGATAATGTAACCTTATTGGTATCATGCTTCCTCCCAAAATAATCATTGTTTAACGCCCTGCACATTGATGTATATCACTTCCTTATAGCATGCTTGCTATATTAATCAGAGCACAAAGGGACACAAACAAAGGTCTCTTTGGTCAAGCCAAACTCGAGAGGTGTGACCTCCAGAAGTAAAAGGGCACTGTCTCAGTGACCCCCTCTCTTTCGTCCTGCTTTTTCTGGTTGCTTTTCGTGTGGGACCACACTTTTCCAGCAGCCACGCCAGCAGGGCCTCAACACATCAAGCTATGTAGTAACTTCCTGCTCTCCAGACAACGACTAAGTCAGGCTAACATCGCAAGTTTGTCATCTCTTTATTCAACCCAGAAGAATTTGATTGCAACTTCACCACCACCACCACTACTGACTACTGACCATCAAGACTTTCTCCTGAGACTGATTGAATAGGAGATTAATACTTTTAAAAGAGTGCTTGCTGGATGAAAAGGTTAATTGATTGTAAAATTAATTCTACTACATCGTTAATTCTATTAACTGATCCAAATATTTATAATTAATTATTAAAAGTTTTTATAATTAATTATAATTATAAAATGAACAGGTTAATTGACTGCAATATTAATTCTACTACAAGTTAATAATAGAATTAACTTGATGTAGTAGAATTAATATTGCAATCGATTAACCTGTTTGTGATATAAATATTTATAGGTAATTATAACAAGATTTTATAATTAATTATAACGAGTTATAATTCATTATTCATATTTCTCATTTTAACAAACTTGCTACTAGATGTACCGTGAAAAAATGGCAAGAAAACACGTCTGGTGCAAGGCTGCTTGCGCTATGTAGTTAACTTCATTAAAAGATATGACTCTTATGAACCGGTTCTTTTTGGTGAGTCAAAAGCACAACACAAACACTGTAGCCCAGCTGACAAACAAATGGACGGTTTTTCAATCATTTATGTATAGTATTATTTCCCACAACGCTTCCCCATCGTTTATTTTGACCTGAAACTTGTTCCTTTAAATATTTGTGGTGTGCAAATTCTCCGACTGCTCACTCCACTTTCAATATGGATATATTTGACATTCAACAAAATAGAATGAAACCAATAAGAAGATCCCGACCATGGAAACAAATAGCAGAGTTAGGTAAGAATGTAATCCTAACTAGATTGATATTTTTTTTAAAACAACTTTATTTGACTTTTCTTTATTTTAAATAGTTTGAAGTCTCAGAAGTCTTAAGTCAAAGTGTTTTGATTAAAACTTGTTGTGGCAAGCAGTACGAGGCTGAGTGCCGTGAGAGAATGGCATGAGGCCGGTGGCGTGAGAGATAATGAGCGCCAGCTGCGTGCTGCACCAGTCTCGTATCTCACGGAGGAGCTTTGGAGGCATAAAAGGAGGAGTGACGACAGTGAAGGACAAGAGAGTACCAGGATTTTACGTTGTGTTTTGTTTATGTTTTATTATGTGTGTGTGACAGCCGTCCGTGAGGGGCTGCCTGCTTTACTTTAATTTTGTGTTTATTTATTTTAATAAAGTGTTTGTTACGCCGGTTTCACACTGCACGTACAAGCAGTGTGGTGGCAGCGCAGAAGCTGTGCATATGGAGAGCAGCTGAATCGCAGCTTGTGTACTGCAAATACAGACGAGTATCACCCATTCTGTCACCTTTTCGGGTGTTCTCCTCTGACCTCTGTCTGTCTCATTTATGATAGGCAGCATATAGCTGCATATAGGGGACCATGTTCCCCTCTGTCACACACACATATACATATAACATGCTGTATACAGGTAGTTTACATGATAAAAGTAACCTTAAAGTTAAGATATGTCTCTAGTTTTAATCATTTAAACAGGCCTTTGAAGTTTGGGCAAAAACTTTTTTGTGTACTTTTTTTCCCCCCACAGCCCTCGATGTCTAATGGTGATTGTGTAACACACAAAAACACTTCACTACAAGATTTCATGGTGAAATGTGTTATTTTTAATGTTGATCAGGTCAGTTTTGATCAAGAACAATGCACTGTGGCTTTAATTCAGTGTGAGCCGCGCAGCAAAAATAGACTCAGCGCCGAAATGATCACTTCTGCTCTGCTCCTGCGACACGCTGCCACGCCACCTCAGCGTGCGGTGTGAATGCTCTAATCTGTTAACATGAGTGCCGAAAAAATACACGCTGCTTACGCTCTGCTAACGCATGCAGTGTAAAACCGGCCTAACACTTGTGATTTATATTTCATTCAAGTAACCTACACTTACAAAAAAGAAGTATATTCAAGTGTAAAATAAGAAAGTATACTTTCAGTCTACTTTTTATGTAGTTCTCAGAAATATACTTCATGTACTTCTCAGAAATATACTTCAAATTGCACTTAAGTATACTTGACTTAGACTGACAGAAAAGTCTATTTGGTCTAAAGTTTATTTGGCCTATACTTGTACTCAATATTTTGATCGAGATTAAAAGTATAATTATTCCATGTATACTTGGCTTGTATGTTGTGTTTAGTCTTTTGATTGAGTAGCCTATTAAATACTTTTTTCACATAGTTAACATACTGTCTTAGAAACTTGCATTGTTTGAAAATATTAAAGGATCACAGACATGTTCCTAATTCTGTGTATCTGATTTTGTTGTGTGTGTGTGTGTGTAGGTGAATTCACTGGTTGTGTACATAGGAATTTACTTAAAATCTACTTTACTCTTTTCCTGCTACTGACTAAATTTTCCAGCTATCCATGTTTTCACTGTTATGTGGTAGGGGCGCTATTACGCATCTTCTGAAATACTACAGAATCTCTGAATCAAAACACAGGTGAAGAAGCAGAAACTCGATCATCAAATAGTAAACGGCATGTAAGTTCAAAACTGCCTAATGTAACGGAATAAAATGTTGAACCCATGAAGAGGAAATGACTGTGCAAGCTTTGAGGGTGTTGATGGGATCTACTCCATCTATGTTTTGATCACTGTTCTAAGTCTTTGACAAAAAAAAATGCTCAGCTTTTTTGTTTAAATTGTTGTTTTTTTCAATTAAACTTACCCACATTCAAGAGATGATAATCTAAGAATGCATGAAGCTAGAATAAAATGCTTTTAAAAAGGAAAGAGTTAAAGTACAGTTAAAGGTATATTTCAAGTATAAAAAATCTGTATCTATTTACACTAAGTGCAAATAGCCCATCTTGTTGGCAGAGGCTATTTACACTAACACCCACTGACGTCTGGTTGGGCCAGACAAAATTATGGAAGATGCTAGATCAGCAGTAGCAACAGAGTATGAGTAAGGTGTGTGAAAGAAAATTTTGACGCAAAACGAAGCAAGTTCGAATTCGCCTTTTTCAGAACTCGTCCTCTTCCCTTTTCACATCACAGAACAGAAAGGCATTTATTTTCAATAAAAATTAAGAAAATATTCGAAAAGTGGAAATAAAGTGTCTAACGTGTGTTTAATAATAAAGTGTTTATCGTTATGGTTAGGTGTAGGGAGGGATTTATTGTCCCAATAAGGCGGCATCTAAGTTTAAATAGCATGTTGCTAAAAAATGCTGCTATTTTCACTTAGTGTAAATAGCATCTATTGCTGCTGGCACTTAGTTTAAACAGAATCTATTGCTATTTAAACTTAGTGTAAATAACAGCTATTGCTATTTGTACTTAGTGTAAATAGCATCTATCACTAAGAAAATATGCTATTTTCACAGTGTAAATAGAATATAGTTGCTATTTACACCCCAGAGGTCGTCAATGAACTCTCTGCTTGTCCTGACACAACCATGGATGTCATCCCTGAGTTTCCTGTCTGCCCTGCCTGCCCAGTTATGGCCAATTTGTCAGTAAGAAACGTGGTGAAATACCACAATACTTTTGTATTTAGTCAAGTCAAGTCAAGTCACCTTTATTTAAATAGCACCTTTTTACAATACAGATTGTTTCAAAGCAGCTTTACAGGGATAACAGGAAATAAATGCAACAAAGATTGTTTTGGCTCTACAGCAGCTCTAGAAGAAAGTCATTGTCCAGTGTTGATTCATTTCCGTGGTGAAAATCATTAGTTATTAAAATAAGGGGCCGTTTACATGACACCATTTTCAACTGAAAACAGAAAACTTTTTATGCGTTCTGGTCGTTCATTTACACATCAGCAGCGTTTTGATCACGTTTTGGTTTGCCCAAGAACGCAAACTTTGAAATAGGTTTCAAAGTGCAAGTTTTTGAAAACAATATGTTTGAAAACGATTTAGCAGTGACATTCTCAGGCTTTTACACCAGAGGATGTAAGTTGTGCGCTGTGCGTCTCAAACGCATTAAATAGAACACGCATCAGACAGTAGGGCAAGCCATGTAGGTTTATGATTTAGTTTGAAGCACTTAATATAAAGCAGGCTCATGTTTAGACAGCATGAATCGTGTATTTTTCAGATGCGTTTGCAACTTCAAAGTAAATATTTGAAATTACGTTCCGCACAGAGAAATTCTGCATGTGCTGTGGTTAAAACAACACTGTATTCAGTCAGAACACATGCGTACTGAACCAAAAGACCCATACTCAAAATCTGTGGTACCTAATATTGAGTTAATGTATGACTCATGAAGACCTAATCCATTCATTAATGACTGGCACATTTTCAACTAATAAAGAGTCTATAGGATTAATAGTTTAAGTCATATATGAATCGCTATTTATTTAATGTGTGATCAATTATTTCCCTATAAACATTGTATTAGATAATAAGGTAAAATAATGTTAATTACCACAATGGGCCGAAGTCACTTCCAGAAGTCACTTCCAGAATTTGAACTTCTGACAACTGTTACATCATGTCTAAACTGTACACGATTTGTTGCATCACACTGCAACAGCACTGGATGCGACAAAGCGACCATAGCAAATCTATTTGTCCTTCATATCAGAAGTAGCACAAGGTATTGGAGTATGTCAGAAATAGAACGGGGCATCAATTTACTGTTGGGGATTTGTTGTGTCTCTGTGCATCAAGTGTAGAAAGCATCACTGATTATAACGGGTTCTAAAGTCTTTTGTAGCGTTGTGCAGCTTGCATCCGGCCCAGACACATCTTACAAAATAGCAGTGCCTGGACGCATGTTCTCAGTGTCCCGCCTTTGAATTCTAGACCTCAAACTTCCTCCAGAAATACACTCACCTAAAGGATTATTAGGAACACCTGTTCAATTTCTCATTAATGCAATTATCTAATCAACCAATCACATGGCAGTTGCTTCAATGCATTTAGGGGTGTGGTCCTGGTCAAGACAATCTCCTGAACTCCAAATTGAATGTCAGAATGGGAAAGAAAGGTGATTTAAGCAATTTTGAGCGTGGCATGGTTGTTGGTGCCAGACGGGCCGGTCTGAGTATTTCATAATCTGCTCAGTTACTGGGATTTTCACACACAACCATTTCTAGAGTTTACAAAGAATGGTGTGAAAAGGGAAAAACATCCAGTATGTGGCAGTCCTGTGGGCGAAAATGCCTTGTTGATGCTAGAGGTCAGAGGAGAATGGGCCGACTGATTCAAGCTGATAGAAGAGCAACTTTGACTGAAATAATCACTCGTTACAACCGAGGTATGCAGCAAAGCATTTGTGAAGCCACAACACGCACAACCTTGAGGCGGATGGGCTACAACAGCAGAAGACCCCACCGGGTACCAATCATCTCCACTACAAATAGGAAAAAGAGGCTACAATTTGCACGAGCTCACCAAAATTGGACAGTTGAAGACTGGAAAAATGTTGCCTGGTCTGATGAGTCTCGATTTCTGTTGAGACATTCAGATGGTAGAGTCAGAATTTGGCATAAACAGAATAAAAAAAACATGGATCCATCATGCCTTGTTACCACTGTGCAGGATGGTGGTGGTGGTGTAATGGTGTGGGGGATGTTTTCTTGGCACACTTTAGGCCCCTTAGTGCCAATTGGGCATTGTTTAAATGCCACGGCCTACCTGAGCATTGTTTCTGACCATGTCCATCCCTTTATGACCACCATGTACCCATCCTCTGATGGCTACTTCCAGCAGGATAATGCACCATGTCACAAAGCTCGAATAATTTCAAATTGGTTTCTTGAACATGACAATGAGTTTACTGTACTAAAATGGCCCCCACAGTCACCAGATCTCAACCCAATAGAGCATCTTTGGGATGTGGTGGAACGGGAGCTTCGTGCCCTGGATGTGCATCCCACAAATCTCCATCAACTGCAAGATGCTATCCTATCAATATGGGCCAACATTTCTAAAGAATGCTTTCAGCACCTTGTTGAATCAATGCCACGTAGAATTAAGGCAGTTCTGAAGGCGAAAGGGGGTCAAACACAGTATTAGTATGGTGTTCCTAATAATCCTTTAGGTGAGTGTATGTATGTGCCGTGAACAACAAAGGCACTAGATGACATGCACCAGTTTATCTGGTACAGTGGCATCCCAGTTGCAGATGACTGGAAGTTGAATTCCATATCTTCGACCCATTGTGGTAATTAACACATTAATTTACACTAATACTATAAGTTGTTAGGGAATTATTCTATGATGATACTTTTAACTAACAGCAATTAAAACATGACTTAATCTATTAATCAGATAGACTATTTATCAGTTGCTGATGTGTCAGTCATTAATGGATTCTTTACATCCTTCCCCAGACCTCACAAATTCTCAAATCCTTGTTACGGCCCTGATGGCAAATTCTAATGGTAACAATACTGAGGTTCACATTTGCTTAAATTATTGAAATGATTTGTTGTATTAAGTATTAATGTTGCACTGATACACATCCCATATTTTATTGCTGAGCATTAATTGTTAAAACTTGCTGTTTAGGGAAAAACATAGTCTTGGTGTGATGGATATACTATGTTATTAACACCTCCAGCATTACTTCATGGAGGGGATTATATATTCCCTGCGGTTGTCCTAGTAACCAGTTTTAATGACAGTTCTAAGACCAGCTCCTCTAGGTTTCTCTTAAAGTAGAGGCTGATGGCAGGAGATTTTGAACCTTATTAGAAACACAAATCATTGCATAACATCACTGTGCATGTGATATGACTTCAACTTAGTTTGAGGTTGTTATGAGTCCTTCTGCTGACAACTAATGTTCTTCTAGTGAATAAATCTATTAACCTAGTATTCCTTTTCTTAGAATTCCACAGTGCACTGCTCTCTTCATGTTGACCTCCTTTCACTTCTCTGCATGTTCTTTTATGCCACTAAGACAAACTAGAGGCATTTTGCTCATTTATTAGCTTTAGCCTTTGGCCGAAACACTAAAATGCATTCTGGATCCCATGACTGGAGATGAAAATGTGTGGCAGCTCATAGCTGGCCATGCGTAACCTCCGCAGCTGTCACTTCATTCTCCTAGAAACACAGACGTTAAGCCCTACCGTCGTGTGCTCAAGAGTATAACCAATGCTGCACTGTTCAATGAGATTTACCATGGTTCATGCAAGCTGCACATGTAGCATGATAGATATGAGCATAAACTGTGCTACCATGTCAGAAAACTGAGAATTGTAGCTCTTAAACCCAATGTTTTTTGCTGCCTTCCTCCTTGTTGAGTGGTAGGCAACACATTTCATACCTGGAAAGGATGACATCTTACGCTTGTGTTCTAGAGTAACTCTCCCTCCAGAATCTGAATGAATTAATAAGGACAGTTATCTACAGGCTTACTGATATAATCCATATTATTTTTAGGACATACTCTCAATGTGTTCAATGCCTCTTGTGTTTTGACTTTAAAATAACTTTTGAGACTATCAAATTATTGTAAACAACTTCCTGCGTTGATTCCATTTTTTGTTATTATTGGCATTGTACATAAAATACATTAAGTACCACTTTACGTAAATTAAATTTTTCCCTTTGTTAAGGGTTTATAAAGGGATTCAATAATGATTAATAACTCATATCCAAATGCACTATTAATCATTGATAGGCAGTTATAACAACATGAATAAAAGGGTGACTTTTATCTAATTGTTAAAGGCTCACTGAAATCAAAATTAAAGTTTTTTTTAGCTTTTAGTATGACTATGTTAGCCTTAAGGTTAGGAATAAGCTGGTGTGTTCCAAAACAATGACAAAATACGCATTTAGGAGATATAAGCATTCAAAACGTACAGTCTCTCACTTCCGTTAAAATGAATCACAGATTTTGATGACATCATCGCAGACTTCATCTTCTTGTCACATCTTCTGTCCAATCAAATGCTTTCTAGAATCTGAAGCGTCCCGCCCCCTACACTATAAATAGACGCTGAAGCTGTGGCTGAAATCGGTCAGCTGTTCACACATTTACTATTTCCTACATGGTGAATGGCACATAGCGCACTATACATGCGATTCGAAACGATTCAGACAGTGTAAATATGCTTTCAGTTGAGGTGAATGAAGTCTGGTTTTACGTTAGTTTCACGCGCACCACCGCAGCACACACACATAGTCTAGACCAGAGCCGTTGTCTAGAGACACAAGAGCGCAGCGCGGATCATATGTGCGAGTCGGCGCATACAACAAGACATATCGGACCCATTTAAATTCTGCACAGAATGCTGTATTTACAAGCGATATGGAGGAGATTATAATGAAAAACTGTTAGAGATTAGAAGGAAACTGTGGCTTAACAAACAGAAAGGCTCTAGTCAAACTGTGGTATTAACAAAACGCTATTGGCTGTTTCAAAAAAGGGGAGGAGCTGCGCGTTTCAAAGCACTTCAGTGGGCCTTGTGTATGCTTTGTTTTATGTCTCTTTGTGTTTTCCCCATTGTTTCTCAGTCTGTCTGATTAGTTATTACGTTTATCTGATTTGTTAATTACCTCATTAGTTCTCCTTGTCATCTAAACCCTGAGTTCTCCCTTAGGGTATGTTTACACGACACTTTTTTCAACTGAAAATGGAAAACTTTATGCATTTTGGCCGTTCATTTACACGTCAACGCCGTTTTGGGGGCCTGAAAACACTAAAAGAACAAAAAAACTACTGGCCTGTCATGCATAATACAGCCATTTTCACAGATCTGTGTGAATAAGGATCGCTTTGACAACGTCAATAATAATAATAATTTGTTACATTTATATAGTGCTTTTCTGGGTACTCAAAGTGCTTAGAAGGGGGGAATCTCCTCAACCACCACCAATGTGCAGCATCCACCTGGATGATGCAACGGCAGCCATATTGCGCCAGAACGCCCACCACACACCAGCTTATTGTGGGGAGGAGACAGAGTGATGAAGCAAATCAGTATAGGGGGAGGATTAGGAGGCCATAATGAACAGAGGCCAATGGGCAAATTTAAGTTTTTGCAAGTTTTTGCAATTATTTAAAATGCATCTGATCACTCTGCACAATAATCTAGAAACAATGTGAATCAACACCACACCAACTAATAACGCTGTATTATGCTTGCCAGACAAGTAATTGGCTATGTCACTTTGTAAAGAAAGACTATGACTATGCACTTATGCATTCTTTTACTACAGAGCCCTCGAGCTGAACATGCATGCCTATAGGCTAAACACGTAATACACATGTGCATGCCCGTCACCGCTTTCACATATTAGCGTTTTTATAGTTTACAACGAGACAATAACGGTATTGTTTAAATAAAATAAAGCATTCTGCGTTAGTTCAGCCAGGCCACATAGTCAAGCTCCGCTATCAGCTGACCTCAGCTGATTGGCAAAATTCAAACCCCGCCCATATCAGCTGAACCGATTCCTATACACTCAATTGGCAACTCTCAAACAAGGCGCCTTACTTAAGCGCATCTTAAGTTCAGTCTGCCTGCTTGGCTGCTTCCACTGCACGCTGCTTTGCAACCCACCTCCTCCCCAGCTCCTCCTTAAACTTGTGTTTAACTAAATCAATGTCATTCTGTTGTCATTGATGCATGCTCTGTTCTCAATTAGGGGATTTACTCTGCTCTCCCAGTTTTAAAAAAATGGGAGGTTGTTCCCAGAACCTGCTGATGTTGTCACGGGTGTGTGCAGGCAGGAAGACTGAGACAGGCAGATACAATTCCAAATGTGATTTAATCTCAAATAATGGCAAGACAAGTAGCCAGGCATCAGCAGAACACACTTAACATACACAATACCAGACACTGAACTGAAACTGAACCTAACATATATACAGGTGTTAATGATGGTGACTGATGAGGGCACAGCTGAACGTGATTAGTGTCCGTGACAACAAATGAGTGACGTAGGCAGGTGATGACAAAACATAACAAGTCCAAACTAACGTGAATGTGACAGCTGTTCCCTATCTTTAATAAAAAAACAAAAAAGTTTTTTTAGTTGAAAACGTTGTTTAAACGACCCCTTATTTTGAATCGCCGTGTCTACACTGGATGCGACAAAGCGAACATTCATGACATGAGCGCTTGAAACAACTTCCACGATCACTCTTACCCTTCAAGATTGCTTCTGATGGTTTCAGATACTTGAGGGTCTTTTTTACAAGTTCATATAATAATCTATTTGCAAAAAATCTTCAACCACTCATGGCCAAATCCAAACTGGATATGTGTAGGTGGGCCCCTCTCCCTTGGACATACAGATAAGAGTTTTACATCATTCAAAACTGTGTAATGTCTTCTTTTATTTGTGTACACTCACAGTAAAAACAAAATAAAGAAAGCAAACATGATGCGCGATCTGCCATCTCTCTTTCAATGAAAGCCATTCTAATACTTTACTTATACTGATACTTGCTTACAAACTGTAACTTAGCAAACTGTGATGAATACTTGTCACACATACATGAAACATATGTCTAAAGAAACATTGAAATGTCAGGTTTTAAATAATGTAAGTCTGATTGAAAACCAAACATTGTTTTGAGAAGTGGTGAGGAATAATGCTGGAAGAATTTACCTCAAAGGAAGAGCGCAGAAGAGCAGTTTCATTTCAAGGAGCAACTTGATCAAGCCGAGGATTGTGACGGGTAAGTTTATTCTTAAGTTTTTTATTCTAATCGCAATGTGGACTAGTGTCTGTGAATATTAAACCGCAAAAAGACTGTTTAAATATGAATCCTGCGTGTTCTGCGTGTCTCTGTGTGAATGAATGGCGTAGACGCGCGGTTCCGTTTACTACACATACTTACATTAGTAAACATGCCATATTGGCTTTTCCCAAACTATATTGCTATACTGAGATGAGTGAAATTGACTGAAATATGTAATAAATACTGATATAAAATGTCTTATTAAAAAAAGCAACTTATTAAACTGCAAAATAACATTTAGGCTCTATAATATAACAAATACGATAAATAAAATGTCATAGACATAATATGAATGTTTAGACTTCTTTGGCCTATATTGGACAGATTATGAAGTGTTTACTTTAAAATAGCCTAGTGCCACATCAATGAACTTTTGTTCACAAATTTCTGCTCAGATGCTAAATACAGTTTGGACACATTATTATTTAAATTAATGTATTTGAAAGAAGCCTGTATTTATTTGATAAAAAATACAGAAAAAAAGAGTAATATTGTGAAATATAATAAAACATTTTAATGATCTTTTTCTATTTTAATGTACTGTAAAATTTAATTTATTTCTGTGATGCAAAGCTGAATTTTCATCAGCCATTACTTATTCATCAAAGAATCCTGAAAAAAAAGCAGCACAGCAGTTTCCAACATTGATAATAAATCAGCATATTAGAATGATTTCTGAAGGATCATGTGACACTGAAAACTGGAGTAATTGCTGATGAAAATTCAGCTTTCCATCACAGAAATAACTACCCACTTACTCATCCTCTGCATAGATATTGGGCACCCCTTTCTGGGTTACCCAAAACAGATGAATAACTGATCTAACTTACGCCACAGGGCAGCTCTGTGGACATAAGCATCCAAAGCCCTAACAGGGCACAGCAGATTAAATTTCTCCTAGTCTGGGTCTAGGAAAGGTGGAGGACAGAAGGCCTGCAGCAATTAGTGGGGACCTTAGGGAAATAACCCGGCCTAGGGTGAAGAAAGGCTTTCACCATGCCCGGCAAAAGTACCGGGCATGAAGGAGCTACTGACGGGGCCTGTAAATCTCCAATTCTTTTAAGAGACGAGATAGCCTCTGCTACGTCTGTACCATCGCATCTATTCCAAGAGGAGCTGGATGGTGTGAGGGAGAACCACAGTGGACAGTGTGTCGTCTCAAGAGATGCAAACAGGTTTACTTCCTCTTGACCGAAGTTCTCCCACAGGAGCTCCACCACCTTGGGGTGGAGCCTCTATTCCCCGGGCCTCAGCCCCTGCCTCAACAGGACGTCTGCTCCCTGATTTTGACACCCAGGCATGTAAGCTGCCCTTAGTGATAGCAGTTTTCCCTGGGCCCACAGGAGGGGAGGTGTTGCTATAATTTATAATAATATCTTCAGTATTACTCAGAAGTCTAGTTTCAAATATAATTCTTTTGAAGTTTTGGTGCTTTACGTAACGTTATGTAGTGAAATTGATAAATCCTGTTTAACATTTGTGTTGGCTACTGTATATAGGCCACCAGGGCACAATACACACTTTATCAGAGAATTTTCTGATTTTTTATCAGAGTTAGTACTGGCTACAGATAAAGTCCTAATTGTTGGTGATTTTAATATCCATGTAGACAATGAAAAAGACGCATTGGGATTGGCATTTAGAGACATTCTAAACTCTATTGGAGTTAGGCAACACGTATCAGGACCCACTCATCGCCGTAATCATACTCTAGACCTAATATTGTCACATGGAATAAATGTTGATACCGTTGAAATTCTGCAGCAGAGCGATGACATCTCAGATCATTACCTAGTATCATGTATACTTAATTTAGCAAAGGCTGCAAAGCCGTCCCCTCGCTTCAAATATGGCAGGACTATCACTGCTGAGACTAGAGATTTCTTTATAAATAAACTTCCTCATCAGTTTCATCTCCTCAGCATCCCAGATAGCCCAGAGGAACTTGATGTTGCAACAGAAACTATTGACTCTCTCTTTTCCAGCACTTTAGACACAGTTGCTCCTCTGCGCTTAAAGAAGATTAAAGAGAATAGTCCAACACCGTGGTACAACGAGCACACTCGGGCCCTTAAAACAATAGCCAGAAAAATGGAGCGCAGCTGGAAGAAAACAAAACTGGAAGTTTTTCGCATTTCGTGGAAAGAGAGCATGATTTTATACAGAAAGGCTGTAAAAACTGCTAGATCTGCTTATTTCTCGACTCTCTTAGAAGAAAACAAACACAACCCTAGGTATTTATTCGATACAGTGGCTAAATTAACCAAAAATAAAGCTTCAACTTCTGATGTCTGCCAACAGCACAGCAGTAATGACTTTATGAACTTCTTTACTTGTAAGATTAAAAATATTAGGAAAAAAATTATAACCATGCAGCCGTCTACTACTGTATCACATCAGACAGAGCATTGTAGTGTCACTGAGGAAAAATTACACTCATTCACTGCTATAGGAGAAGAAGAATTGGCTAAACTCGTTAAATCATCTAAATCAACAACATGTATGCTCGACCCTATACCGACTAAACTACTAAAAGAGATGCTTCCAGAGGTCATAGATCCTCTTCTTAATATCATTAATTCATCCTTGACTTTAGGATATGTAGCGAAAACTTTTAAGTTGGCTATTATTAAACCACTTATTAAAAAAACGCAACTTGACCCTACAGAATTAGTCAATTACAGGCCAATCTCAAATCTACCCTTTCTGTCAAAAATACTAGAAAAGGCAGTGTCCTCACAATTATGCTTCTTTTTAGAAAAAAATTGTATCTGTGAGGTTTTCCAGTCAGGATTTAGACCACATCATAGTACTGAGACTGCTCTCATTAGAGTTACAAATGATTTACTCTTATCATCCGATCATGGTTGTATCTCTCTGTTAGTGTTACTCGATCTTAGCGCTGCATTCGATACCATAGACCACAACATTCTTTTGAATAGACTCGAAAATTATGTTGGCATTAGTGGAATTGCATTGGCATGGTTTAAATCATTCTTATCTGACCGTTTTCAGTTTGTAGCAGTAAATGAAGAGATGTCACACCGATCACAAGTGCAGGGCTCAGTGTAAGGACCGTTGCTTTTCACCCTGTACATGCTACCACTGGGAGATATCATTAGGAAGCATGGCGTTAGTTTTCATTGTTATGCTGACGATACTCAGCTCTATATTTATTCACGCCCTGGCGAAACTTACCAATTCACAAGATTAACGGAATGCATAGCTGATATAAAAAATTGGATGACTAGTAATTTCCTGCAACTTAATTCAGAAAAAAATGAATTTTTAATTATTGGACAAAAAAACTCCACATGTAGTAATCTAGAATACTGTCTAACACTTGATGGCTGCTCTGTCAAATCCTCGTCGTCAGTTAGGAACCTGGGTGTGCTCTTTGATACCAATCTCTCATTTGAAAGCCACGTCTCTAGCATCTGTAAAACTGCATTCTACCATCTTAAAAATATATCTAAATTACGGCATATGCTTTCAATGCAAAATGCTGAACAGTTAGTTCATTCATGACCTCAAGGCTAGATTATTGTAATGCACTACTGGGGGGTTGCCCCGCTCGCTTAATAAATAAACTGCAGCTGGTCCAAAACGCAGCAGCTCGAATTCTTACTAGAACCAGGAAGTATGACCATATTAGCCAGGTTCTGTCAACACTGCACTGGCTCCCTATTAAACATCGCATACATTTTAAAATCTTGCTAATTACTTACAAATCACTAAATGGTTTAGCTCCCCAGTACTTGAGCGAGCTCTTAACGCATTATACTCCATCACGTCTATTGCGGTCTCAAAACTCTGGCCAGTTGATAATACCTAAAATATCAAAATCAACTGCAGGCGGTCGATCCTTTTCCTATTTAGCACCCAAACTCTGGAACAGCCTTCCTAGCATTGTTCGGGAAGCAGACACACTCTGTCAGTTTAAATCTAGACTAAAAACGCATCTCTTTACTATGGCATACACATAAAACGTTTTTAATTTATATTCTATTCAAATTGTTAGGCTGCATTAACTAGGCCAGCCGGAAACGGGAACACTTCCCATAACACCTGATGTACTCGTTACATCATAAGAGGAATGGCATCTACGCTAATGTTAGTCTCTCTGTTTATCCCGAGGTTTACTGCAGTCAGCCGGATCTGGCCCGTATCCAGATCAGATGGTGGACCAGCGCCCAGATATTACCAACGCATCCCTGAAGTGTCTGCAGAGACCGTGTCAATTAGTCTACCCTCTGAAATTGCTCATCGACATGGCATCCTCAATGGCTCCATCTCCGGCGTGATGACTCCGATATTTCGAATATTCCTATTTAATAATTGTTTAATCGACACGCCATCCTCAATAAACCCGGCGTGATGCCTCCGATCTTTCAAATAATCCGATCTAATATTACTTCTGACCTATAAGGCTGCCAAAATAATAAACATGTTAATTGGCCAGAGGAGAACTGGCACCCCGACTGAGCCTGGTTTTTTCCAAGGTTTATTTTTCTCTATTAGGACACCTGATGGAGTTTTGGTTCCTTGCCACTGTCGTCTCTGGCTTGCTCAGTTGGGGACACTAAATTTTCAAATAAATATCCAAATAAATTTAACTACTAAACTAAATTATATCAACTACATTACTTGAATATATATGATAATTGAAATGAGCTGATGACATCACCGTTTTCTCCAGAGCGGCTGTACAGCTGAATCAAATTCTGTTCATTATTTTCCTGTTTAACACTGTGAAGCTGCTTTGAAACAATCTGCATTGTAAAAAGCGCTATATAAATAAAGTTGACTTGACTTGACTTGAGGATCTAGTGAGCCAGTTTGTATAGGTGGCGCGACCTCAGACCCCCCTGATGGTCTAGGTAAGAGACCACCGAAGTGTTGTCCATTCGGACAAGCACATGATGGCCTCTCAGGTCTGGGAGGAAGTGTTTGAGGGCCTGAAACACAGCCATCATCTCCAGCCGATTTATGTGCGAGCTACCACAGACCATGAGCTGAGTGACCACTCATGATCGCCCCCAGCCCATGAGAGAAGCATCCATCGTTAGCATGACGCGAAGACAAGGAGCCCCCAACACTGGACCTTGAGAAAGGAACCAAGGTTTCTTCCACATGACTAAGGCATGTAGGCATCGCCACGTGACCTTGATCAAGCGAAGATTTCCCCTCTGAGAAAACCTCTTGGTTTTGAGCCACCACTGCAGGGGTCTCATGTACAGCAGGCCAAAAGGTATCATGTTGGCTGCCATGAGACCCGACAATTTTTAAAACTGTTTGACAGTGAGTGACTGGCCTAGTTTTACACCATTCACAGCTGAGAGAATCAAATCGACACAAGCAGGAGAGAGACGTGCCTGCATGGTCATCAAATCCCACATTACGCCTAGAAAAGTAGTTCTCTGAGCTGGAAGAAGTGAACTTTTATTGACATTGAGCCTTAACCCCTACCTCTTTATATGTGCAAGAACAACATCTCGATGTTGAACCACCATGTGCTTTGACTGAGCTCGAATTAACCAGTCATCGATGTAATTCAGTACGCGAATGCCCTGGAGTCACAAGGGAGCCAGAGCTCTAGCGACGCAATTCGAGTGAACCATTTTCAAAAGGGAGCGATACTTGGTTACTGACATAACCTCGGTTCCCTGAGAATAACGGGATCGAGTATTGCGTAGACGGCCCTGCTATTGTTCCTCATTACTAGCGATCATCGCTTCAGTTGAAATCAACCTGAATCCTATGTCGAACGAGTCGCTTATATAGGCAGAGGCCTCACCCATTTTGGCGGGCTCTGCTCTCTATTCGCCGAAATAGACAGCTATTTAATTAACACTTTCAAGGTTAATTAGCACTTTTTAAAGCATGGTTCTGTATGGAACCTTATAAAAAGGGTTCTATATAGCACCAAAAAGGGTTCTGCTATTGTTACAAGCCGAAGAACCCTAATTTGGTACTGTTTAGAACAATTTTTCTTAAGAGTGTAGGAGCCTTTAAAATAGTATAATATTGGCAGTTTAAAATAGATTGGTAAAATTCTCAGTGTAATCTCAAATGTTTCTTGTATTATAGTTGTTCAAATGTAAATATTTAGATCAGATTTGGTGCATATGTTTAACAGTTCGTAGACTACACAGACAGGGCACAGATACAGTTTTTAGAAAGTTCAAATATAACAGAGGGAGCTGAAAGATGCATATAGAAGGTGCCAAAGAAAACAATTTCTATGTGGCCAACAGGAGAGTGAGAGACATCAGAGAGTGCCAATACTGAGTATCCACAGATAAGCCACACACACACACACACACACACGTTTAATGGGGACTTTACATAGGCATAATTATTTTTATACTGTAAAAAACTGTACATTCCCCTAAACCTACTTATCACAGGATACCTTTTACATTTTCAAAACAGAACTTTGCAGTTTTTTCTCATGGGGACCAAAAAATGTCCCCACAAGGCCAAGGATTTCAAATATTGTTCTTTGTAGGGATATTTTGTCCCCATAATGTGAGGTATACCTGAACCACACACACACACACACACATAGTCTAATAACCTAAAATCACAAAATTATCCCTGACAGTTGTCCTGGCAACCTAAAGCATTCTATTTTAATGAGTCCTGTAGGCTTTGCCTATTTAAAACTGATTTATGTTCACTTATGTGTGTGAAGAGACTACAGAAAAACATAGCTAAAATGCATAATCTAGTTAATATAGTCAACTGTTATTATATCATACATTTTAAATTATGAGTTCATAATTATTGCATTTAGTCCATTTTTAATAGACATTTTTGGTTTATTTCAGTTTATGCAATACAGCACTGTAAACACACAAAGAATTGTGAGTACTGCGAACCCTGTTAAATCTGCCACTTGAGTTTGTTTTAAACTAACACGTACAGCGTTCTGACAGAATCTACTGAATTATCACAAAAACCATACAAAGATATTGCAGGGGTTAAGAAATACTGTAGGAGGTATCTATAACAGTTTGGTGAGTGTTAAAATACTGTAAATTTGCTCTATGGTGTGCATGTTGGAAAAGCTTTGACACTGAGAAAAAGCATGTGGAAAAAGATGTCATGGAACATCTTCCCTTGGCATCTGTCCATTATCAAACCTAATTTGGGAATGCCAGCTGCATAAGCAAAAAAATACACAAAAAGAGTCATATTTTAGGAAGACATTATCTATAGTTCTTTTCAAATAATACATTTAATGTAAAATCATGTAAATCATGATTGCTTCTCATTTTTTTCCACCTGTATGTATTTACTGTGTATGTGTCTATGTGTTTTTATGCCAGCGGCATGTCCCTGTGTGATAGAATATCCACCATGAAAGGTCTGCTTGCCAGTATTCTTTTCTGCCCACCGTGCAGCTGCACATGCTGTTATGTACAAGAAGCACATCTAATGGCAGAATGAAAAAGATTTGTGGCCAAAGAAGATATTTAAAGTACATATCTTTGCTGCTTTTGAAAAATATTGATTTGGTAACTATGAACTTTACAATTCCAAAAACTTTTATGATATTATCATAACATAAAATATTAAAACTATTTTAACACTGTGCAAAGACAATAAAAAAACACTTCTAATGGTTCTTTGGCAAATTACTGCACCTGATCAGTATAGTGACGCCCACATCCTCACAGGTCTCATAAACACGCGCCCAGGTGTCCTGAATGATGCCTCGCTCCACATCTGTCAGCGGCTCTGGTCTCTCCCTCCCCTCTGTCTCTTCATCCTCCCTCTCTTTCTCCATGCCACAGACGCACCACGGGGTAGTTGCGCCTGAAGCAGGCACAGACGGTGGAATGAGAGGTTGTGGTGGTGGAGAGGAGCGACGAAGTTGGCGGAGGGGGCAACAGAAACGCAGGGCAATAGAGTAGAGAGTGTGCATCCGCCCCCCTCTCACCCTGTGCCCCTCACTCCCCTGAGCAGGCAGGATGATTTGACTACTGACAATCGCTCGATGAATATATCTGCTGTCACTGTCTTCCCTCTCTCTGTCTGATTTTCCGTTCCTTGTCTTCCAAGCTGCTCAGGTCTTTGTCTACCCTCTAACACAGATGTTGTCTGTGCTTGGAACTTCTGGATTTGTAATGACCTCAGATATGGAACGTGTGGAGGAGAAGGAGGGAGCTGAAGAGCTGAAGGGAGGAGTGACAGGGAGAGAGAGAGAGAGAGAGAGAGAGCATGAAAATTCCTGTTACCTATCAAGCCATTACAAGCTGTGCCTTTACACTCACAGATTTAAACCACACACATCACATTCTTTAAAAAAGATATATGCATATAAAATGCACATAATTTCAGACAAAAATATTGTCACAAAAGTATTTTTTTTTTTTACAGTTTATTATTATTATTATTATTTGTTTATTGTTCATTGAGCCAAAAGAAAAGATGTCCAGATCCAGAGATGACCAGCTTTCCATAAAGAATGAAGAGGATTACTTCTCACCAAGAGGGTCTATAGAAATCAAAACAACAAATGAACAACAATAATAATTATATGGTGTTTAAAAAACAAAACAAACAAGCAATCTGAGGACAGGATATTAAAGTATTCTACTACTACTACCTGTATACCTGATATGTAATTTGCCCTAATGAACTGTGCTGAATATTTGTGAGATTATGCAAAGCTGTTGCTTTATTTTCACCACAACTGTATCCCAAAGTAACACTGGCCATCTGGCCATATTTATTTATTTTTTCATGATTGTTTCTTAATATAAACAAACACAACAGACTTTTTGAAAATGCATAATAATATAAGAGGATACACAAAACAACATAATCTCAGTCACTTCATTCACAAGCACCATCTTGAATATTTTATGTATTTAAATGTGCCTATTTGGTACAGTGCTATAGTGAACATTTTTCCGACAAGATAATTCCAGTCATTTGTCTGTGGAGCAAAAGAGGGTGAAGCTGGGCATAATTGAGCTCCAGACCTTTAATAATTTAGTGAGACTCATTCAAATGGTTCAGTGAACAGAGCTTCAGTTGTATTTTGTGTCTGGGGAGCCTAATAAACAAATAAATAAATTATTAATCAGTTGAAATTTCACTGTTCTCTGTCTTTTGTTATTAGGAAAGAGGCAGAGAATGTGAGAGTGTCAAATGCAGTGATCTTACAGCTCTTTTGTTTGTTTTAGTATTGGTAGTTTTAAGAATGTCAGCAAAAACACTGACCGCCATTTTCTCCAGGCCGGAGCAGCTGCAGCGACAATGTCTCATAAACAACTTTCTTGTAAGAGTGAACATAACAGTCTTCATGTACTCCCGAAATAAGAGCCACTGAAGACACAATGGATTAGTTTCATTTTGGAAGGATATACCTAAATTTGTTTATGTCTGCGCAAATAATTTTACACCAGACTGCTTTGTGAACGAGAGACAATACAAAGGGACAATACAAAACACAAGTTTTGCTAAAAAGTTGTTTCTTAAGGATGGATCAGTACCAACTGTTCGTGATCCAGCTTATAGTCTCCAGAGCGATACTGGTTACGGCAGTTCAGTTTCTGACATTTTCAGTGCGCGAGATTGTCCTGACACCGGAGCATAAACTCTTGAAGCTCCACCCTTTTCTTGATAGGGGGCCGGGAGCACCAGCTCATTTGCACTTAAAGAGACACACAAAAACGGCGCGTTTTTGCTCACAAAGTAGCAATTTTAACATGCTGTAAAAAATTATCTGTGGGGTATTTTGAATTAAAGCTTCACATACATACTCTGGGGACATCAGAGACTTATTTTACACCTTGCAAAAAGGGGCATAATAGGTCCCATTTAGGGCTAAATAATAACTAATGAAACACCATATGAATGATTCTCAAAGCAACCCAAAAACTATATCCTGCTGAGACTCAGTAAAAAAGGTTTTTTGAATTTAGTATTTTTTCATGGCATTACATTGTTTAGAGCATAAGAAACAAATTATTTTATTTTTTATTTATTTATTTTTAAAGATATTTTATTCTTATGGTATGCTATACCATCTGTAGCGGACACCACTATGATTCTTAACTATGTTATGAAAGATATAACAGAATGACTGATATACCATTTTACTTTATGCAATATGTGTGTAAAATGGCCATAAAATGGTAGTCCCATTCAATACAATGTATCTATACACTGTATCTAATTTAGCATGTTAATGTGTTCTTGGGGAAACATGTAATGAAAAAAGAAGTGTAATAATAGGAGTAATATTTGGCAACATTTTCATAATAATATCTAATATTTCATAGGAATATTGATGTATAATTTCTTTCCCTATTCACTTGTTGTGTCTCAATAAAAAAAAAACAATTTGAAAATTAAATGATAATTATAAAATATTATTATATTTCCATAAGTTTTTTGTTGTTCAATGTGTTGTTCAATTTGATCACTAATTTCATGGCAGTCTTTTTTAAAGACTAAGGAGAAGTTGTTGTCATGGTGAAACCTCCAAACGTTTGGTATCTCTGAAAAGCCCTGAATGTGCTCTTTACAGGACATCCAGAAAACTGTGAAATGTATGGTGTCAGAGGAATTCACTAAAATATAATGTCCACTATAGTGGACAAAAGTATATTCCTGGGTCCCAGGAGGCTATGGAAAAGCACTCTATTGAGTGTTAGGCATCCCCTCTGCTTCTGTTAATTTGCTCCATTTGATCTCCCAAATATGTATCTAATAAATATCTCCCAAATATCTAATTTCTACTATTTTGCAAATGAATATTCCCCAAGTTTCCTCTGTTATCTGTTAGGATTAGCAATTTACATTCATATGTACTTGTAAATAATTTTAAATTTGAATGTTAATTAGATAGATTGATGGATAGATAGATAACGATTGGTGAGATACACTAAAAGTAGTAATTATTGTAAATGAATTCACACATTTAACACTTCCAACATCACTACCAATATCAGCACACTGTTGTTTAAAATTCTATATTTAATACAAATTAAAAAATGACTGTGGATCAATTTTGTCATGGGCCTTTAAAATAAAAAAAGGTGTGGTGTAAATATGGTGAAATAATGGCTTTGGTCTATCAGCCACATGGACTGTTGGCACTCTACAGAACTCGACCATACAATAATTACATATAGGCTATATGGTTCACATAAGCGCCGCAACTGTTTTTATTATTTGGCTCACTATAGGGACAGAATTATGGCACTGCTTTGGTTCAGTTCTGACTAAAAAGAAGAATTTGCTGACTACACAGCAGCTTTAAAATTAAGATATTTCAATTAAAATGTTTAAGAACTGGCTGAACCAGATTTGTGTATTTTTGTTCACATAGCCTAGGCTACCATTTTCATATTTCATATTACATAGGATAAATTAAAACCACTAGAATATTGTTTACTGGTTAGTGAGATTGTGTCATTAATGGAAATGTCATGAATAAACTGCCATTTTAATTTAGCAGATAAGTTGATAACATGTCTGTTTTAGAAGTGGTGTTTTCAAGCCAGAATCCCCTCATTTGAGCATATTCTGCCCTCTTGAGGATGAACAGTACACCTGCATTCCCTTCCCTTCCAGTTATGCCAGATTTCCCGAGAAGTTGAGGTACACGTCAGAATGGAACCTGTACTGGTGAGCGGACGTGTACAGTGACCTCAGCAGTTTGTGCGTATCAGCTGACACACATACAGACGGGAAGACATGGAACGCGGTAAGACCTGATGAAAACCCACAACCTTTGAATAGAATGGAATCTATTGATTGTATTCTTGAATCTAGAATTCATAGAATCTATTCTATTCAGTGTTTGAATAGAATAGAATGCATTGATTCTATTCTTGAATCTAGAATCATTAGAACCTGTTTTATTCACATTCTCTGTAGCGCGAAGATATAGTCTTTACTTCTGCATTGCACTGCGATGCAAAGCGACGTCATACCACGAACGAGCCGTAAAAGCCTGGGCTGCACTGTTGGGAGTGTGTCAGTAGTCAATAAAGCACCATACGTCATCCTGGGAAGTTCGTAGCCTATTGTACGAGTTGGGAAGTTGTCTTTACGATGTCATGTGCGTTCAAATTACTTTATTTGGAGCAAGTACCTTCTCTTAATTAACTAGAGCAAGGTTTTCGAACTCTACTTATATAAAATGGACAACAAAGAATGTGCATCAGGTGTGTTTTGCTTTGTAATGTTTTTAACTGCCACTGTAAACTTTATTGTTATATATTACAATGCTATTATATTTTGTGCAGGGAATTAGCTTATTTTGTTGTAAATAAAAAGCCAGATAATTTTACTGTTAAATACCTATAAATATAGTGGTATTCCACCAAGTTTCTTACGGACACACCCCAACTCTTAAAGATCATTTAAGGGTTTAAAGAAATGCTGCCTTTATGTGCTATCGGAAATTCCTACTTCCCACTTCTGAAGTCTTGAATGCAAGCTTGTCGCATTCAAGTGCTTTGTTGTCGGAAAGAACAGGAATCATGTAGGACACCAGGCTTATTCTTGCCTATTTTGTGGAAAATATTATTAAAGCCAAAATGATATTTAGCGCCCCATTAATTGACAACAAACATTCACAGCATTATCTATAGATAGCTTGCTGACAGTTCTGGAATTTCAGTCAAATACAGGCTATTTTAGTTGTAAAATATGCTTCAAATGATATTCATATGTGTAAATATGCATTACTTTAATTACAAGACAAGATGATGTAGCTGTTGTGAATAAACTAATAAAGAATACCAGTCACAGCAACAATCATTCTCCCCTCCGCCATGTTTAAAGTTCATGGCACGCCCAACTCGGGAACTTGGGTATCAAAATTATCCCAGAGCTTCCCAGTGGCAAATGCGACTTGAGAGGGCATTCAAGTCAAATTTTTAACCAGGAAATACGATAATTACGATAGCATGTGAAGGCAGCAAAAATCCCAAGCTTCCCACTCGTACTGGCGACTTTGTGGTGGCGTTCATGTGCAATCTTTTTGACATGACTTGAACGCACCATAAGAAAAAAAACGTGTACGGACCTGCACACAATTTAAATAATTTTATCCTCACTATAATAACAGTGTTACTAAGATATATTGTTGCTGATACAGTATACATAGGCATCTAAATGTTTAAAAATCCAGTGCCCAGATTTTAATTTAAGTCTCTCACATCTTTCTGTCCATATGCAGGTTTTTCTCTTGCAGGACCTTCTTCTAATCCTCGTAAACGTCAGGTGCGATTTTCAGCACGTCATGACATCCTGCTCCTACGTGAGGTGATAGCACAGAACCCCTTCACTTCTAAAGAGTCAGGCCGGATCTGGGCAAGGGTGGGTGAAATTATTACTGCTACCCTACAGGACGAGAACTTTGAGGTGGATGGACGCAGATGCAGGGAGAGGACAATGCTATTACTCGATTATTATAAAAAACAGGACTTTGCAAGTCTGCGCAGGTTAGGAGAGGTCAACTTCACTTGTTTACCTGCTTTGAAGGTGCACTAAGTACTTTTTATATTTGAAATAAGTTCATTTAAGTAAATAATTGAATAGTACTTTACTATTTAATGTGAATATTTTTTCAGATGTGACAAAGATTCCAGGGTAACACTTTAGCTTACAGCCCATAAAGTACTGCGTAAGTAAAACAAAAACAACTTTTGGTAATTATAGTGTACCTGTAAAGTATGTATGTGTAAGTATAAGGGAACAATATCTAAAGTTTGGGGAATAAAGGGGTGAAAACCAGGAGTATTAACAAATTATTTATACTCTAAGTATTTTAGAACTAAGGAGTACTTATTATACTATTATGATAGGTAACAATCTTACGTTTGGAAGCAATTTAGCGAGAACATACACTGCGTATCTTTTTGTAATAATAGTGTACCAATACATATAGCCTCTAGGCTTTTTTAAAATGACAAGGTACATATCACTGCATTTGTACGTGTATTTTTTTTCTTTTGATAGCAAAAGTGCAGCTATTTTAGTTTGGGCTTCCGTGTTTCAAGGCAAGTAAAACTAAAACTATTGCTTAGTTATTAAAACTATACAGAGCCCATAAAGGGACCTTTGCAAAAAAAATAAAATACTTATCTTGTGCTCACGAGAAACTTTAGCGTGAATACGAGAAACTTTTTAGGGCAGTACTAGCCTATAGGCTATCTCTATATCACAGCCTTATGTCCGCTTTAACGCATCCTCTGTGACAGCCGAGAAACCATGCCTTGAAATAGGCCGATGGCGCAATATGGCTGTGTGCATTGGGCTGATAAAAAGTACTCAAATGTGGAATTCGTAAGAGAAATTCGTCTAGTACGAGGATGGATCCAGCTACTTATTTGTTTGTCTTTTTTGAAGCGTAACATGCCTCCCTTTATATCTAACGCCCTTTATGTCTATGGTTCCTGCTCTAAATAAGCACTGTTAGAATTGAATGAAGAAAATAAACATTTCTCCACCACGTGTAAGGATGCGTTAAATCCGACAAAGTGGTTTAATAAAGGGGCTTTTGATCTTGTGAAATACAATATTACAATATTTTAGTACATTTTACAGTTTGAATCATTTTTATTGGAACTGTACATTTTATTGCGCACAGTGGAATTGCAGCATCAGACCATTTCACGCCGCAGTTTCTGGGCCGCCACAGAGGATGTGTTAAAGCGGACATAAGGCTGTGATATTGGAGATAGCCAATACTACTGCCCCAACAAAAGCCTAATTTTGAGCAAATACAGCTTTATTAATTCATGTGCATCCATACTCTCGCTTTCTTCATGGGCAGTGACACATAAATTAAATTGCTGAAAAAAAAAAAAAAAATTCCTGTGCGCATGCAATAGTTTCTAGTGAGCATGCAAAAGTTTCTTGTGAGCACAAGATACGTTTCTCGTGTGCACAAGAATGTTTCTCAAGAGCCTGCGAAAGTCTGTATATTTTTATGTTTGCTGGCCTGGCATGCATAATACAGACTTTTTAGTCATTTTTGCAGATCCATGTGAACAGAGATCGTTTTAAAATGCGTCATCTGTTTTTAGTACATCTGTGTCATGTACACATCCCCTAAATTACAGGGTAGGTACAATAAAATACATACACACAATCTGATATCACTGACTCTGAAACCTTTATTTGAAAAAAAACTTAATTAAAAACAAATTTACAACACTTCTTATTCATTAAAAAAATTTTTTATCAACTTTTCATTTCAAATACTAAAGTACTAAAAGAAAGTAGGACATTTTATAACTTTTTTTGTTTCTCTTGCTTGGCTTCTTCCGCTTGTTCATCTTCTTTTTTTATTCTTTCCACTGATGAATCTTAAGAAGTAGAGCCCGACGATATATCGGTGGGCCGATATTAGGCATTTTCTAAACTATCAGTATCGGCATTTATGATGGCCGATAAATGAATATTTAAAAAAATATTTTTAAAAACACCGCTCAACCACATTATGAGTGTTGGCATTTCATAGTTTGTCCACCAGAGGGCACTCTACAACGTGCCGGTTGGCAACACCAGCTGATCCAGCCAGAGTCATGCTGGGCACTGCAAACATTCACAGCTGAGATCATCCGTTAAGTGCATGGTAAGTTAGCAACTGTCATGAGACATACATTGCTTGAATAACAATTAAAAGAACATCCCCATCAGTTCTCTTAACTCAAATAAGCTTGACAAAATTCGTGACTGCCAAGTCCAGTTTTGCTGTTACATGTAAGCCAAGAGTGAAACGGAATTAGCTAGTAATTACGTTAGGTTGTTACAGTATAGTTGACTGACTGTCAGTTTAACTCGGACAATGTGAGTGAATAAGATATATTTCTTTAATAGCGTTATTCTGAAAAAGTATGTTTTACAATATTTTGCAGTATGACATTGTCCATTTCTAAATTATGGCTTATCATAGACTTCAGCTAACCACAAAGCTAGCTAATGCCATGGCTATCAGTGGAAGACCGCTAACATTAATGCGCTTGGAAATCACAACAAACTTATTCTGCCTAAATAAAGTAATGATTACTGTATAACTAGTATATTTGTAGTTCCAGTCCCTGGACGAAAACACAATAACAAAAACAAAAAATATTCTGTTAAGTTCTATAAGTTCTGATAAATAACAACAACAGCAAAATATAAACTATATACAGTATATGAGGTAGTGTACTGAATCAGTCAGTCCTTAATAGCTCCAGTCCAGCAGAGGCAGGTTATAGTACAAGAAGCAAAGTTTTTCTGCATTCTCTCCTTTCAAAGAGCTTCGCCTATCCTCATAAATATTTCCTATGGTGCTGAACACTCTTTCGCTCGCCTTGCCAAAGCTTACGGTCTGGTGAAACGGTTGGTGTTGTGTTTCCACCAATCATATGGATTTCCACTCTTTCTGTCAATGACAGGCTCTCTGAAGTACCGTTCTAGCTCTTCGATGATCCCCTTAGGTTCCACTGCTTCACTGGTGGATGAAAGGAGCACAGTGTTGTAAAGTGAGTCTAAGAGACTGGGTACTTGTTCCTCTGTTCTCTGCCTTTTGGGATCGCTCTCCTCAGATGGAGTTTCAGTGGCAGAATCTGGTGGACTGGTCTCCATAGCCTCTTTTGTCAGAATTTCTGGTATCAAAGGATGCCTCTGTATCGTGGGTCAAGGACACAGGCAAGCACCACCTCTTTAGAGTCCTTAACTTTTGCAAAACTTTTTTGCAAGTTATCCAGCATGGTTTTTCTCATGGTTTGAATACCCCTGGTGGTTGGTCCCTCTGACTCAAGTAAACGGACGTAACACTGCTGTGCATGGTAAAATGCAGGATGTGGATGAGTCTGCTTGACTAAATTCCAGTGTCACCTCCTCCAGTGGTCCAAGGGTCTCTGCCAGGTTCGACGCTATAGACCATTCCTCTGCTGACAGACATGAGAATTGTCCATGGTCGCTAGCATATGCAGTAATGGCTCTTTTTTGTTCGATCATCCTCACCAACATGTGTAATGTAGAGTTCCACCTCGTCTGTACTGCCTGTATGATAGAACGCTGTGGGACACCTAGCTCCTCCTGAATTTTAGACAGGTGTTGCATTGCCGTAACAGGAAGTGTGTAGCAATTTTCTTGAGCTTTGCCAGAATGTCCACCACCACTCTCTGGGAACTAAGTGTATGTGAGCACTGCAGCTCAGGTCTGGCATCTCATCAAGGCGCATGCCTTTCACCATATTTGCCCCACTGTCCCTGAGCACAAGCATGACCCGCTGCTCATCAATTTCCCATTCCTTAAGCATGGACAGAAATGTCTCTCTCCTGTACTATCCTGTGTGGGACTGTGACAAGGATTTAACATTCAAGACAAGTTGGAACTTTTTCCAATTCTTATCAATGAAATAAGCAGTCAAGCTCATGAGTGCTTCATTTGAACCTGACCAACAGTCAGTGGTAAAAGAAATGCTGTTTTTACTGCATTTTCAACTGACAGCAGTTTCTTTGTTTTGCTTACGACTCCTGTATAAATCTCATCCATCTTCTTTGTACAGAAAATTTCTCTGTTTTTAATGGGTATCTGGGCTCTGCCTTGGCCATAACCCTTTTAAACCCTGCACCCTCAACAACAGCAAAAGGCAGTGGCTATCATCTTCATCAGGAGTTTGTCCATTTCTTCAGTTCTTGATTCATTTAGAGTCCATTTTGTTGTTTTCTCTAGTACTTGTTTTAGGGTTGGCTGGAATGATGTGGTTGGAACTTGAGGCTGTGCATCTTTTTGTGCCTTCTCGTAGATGTCTTTGTGTTTTGATTTAAGGTGTGCCCACAAGTTGGATGTATTTTTAAATTTGAAGCTGCCAGATCCCTGGCTCACAGAGGCTGTACAGATGTTGCATGTGACTGTACCTGATGGGCCTTTTGTGAAATACTCCCATACTTGACTTCGTCCACCACTTGCCATCTGTCAAAATATGAAGTAAACAAGCCAGGTGAGACATACAAAATAAAAACAAAATGATTGCTGCTACAATCACAACTATTACTAATACTACTATTATTATTAATATTGACAGTAATCATTTAAAAAAAATCTATGATGCTATTATTATTATTATTATCATCATCATCATCATTATCATTTGTATTATTATTATTATTATTATTAAACAAGACAAAGGTCACTCCTAATGTTTTTGATATTATTATTTCTATCATCATCATTTGTATTATTATTAAACAAGACAAAGGTCACTCCCGATGTTTTTGTATGTGTGTGTGTGTGTGTGTGAAATTGCCTTATGAGCTACCTTATAATTACAATGTCAACTTGCTTATCCCTTTACATGCACTCTTTTAATTCTCTCCATCAAGCTACAACAAACCATTTTCAATCATCATTTGCTGCCTGCCTTCTAAAATCTACTACTTAGTGATGCAGTAAATCCATTATGTGACTCGTTAATGCTGCGTCTGAATGAAGTCAGCAACGCACTTTTGTTCACTCCTCACATGCCTAACTTACGTTCCCTTTCAGTCGGTCACGTTCGACGTACGTCGGACGTATCCAACGAATTGGGATCACTTCTGGGAGCCCCTATCAGCTTCGAGTGCATACAAAACAGGCCAATGGCCATTGGCATGCGAGATTTGCATCTCGCATTCCGCCCCGCAGCACAGGTATAAACCGGAAGCGGATGCAGCGCACATTTGTCATTCACTTCGGAGCCGTCTTTTGATGTTGAGTGCTGGTGTTACGGCGCAACAGCGAGCCCACAATCTCAAACATACAAAAGAGCAAAAACTGCTGTTCTCACAGCAATCTTTTGTTGGTTAGGTTGGGGCGTTCCTTTTTGAGTGCAAACACAGGCTGCACTATTTCTCCTGTGTGTTGCCGCGGTCATCTCCCTGTGCGCTTCAGCACACTAAAAGAGTGCAAAAGTCCTCTAAAAGAGCTATTTCCCTAAAAGAGCAACACGGGTGTGTTTTGCCCATGGGCGTCTACCCGTGTCTTTCGGTGCTCCAGCGGAGGACAGTATGTCGATCGCTGCATCGTAGAGGGAGCTTATGTCGCCTGGGGATGAAGAATCGGCTGCGTTGCCTCCCTCTGGGAGAATAGCGTTGTCCAAGACCGACCCAGAAGTGACGGCTATGCTTGCCTGGGCCGCCGAGACGGTAGGGCTCGAGTGGAACCCTCCACCGTGTCCTAAACCCTCAAGGTTGGACGATTGGTATTTGGGGGCGGCTGTGCTGGTTCTCAGCTCCCCGCCCCCGTACCATTCTTCCCGGAAGTGCATGAAGAGCTCACGAGATCGTGGAAGGCACCTTATTCTGCCCAAAACCGGTCAAGTGGCTCTTCACTCCTCACTACCCTCGATGGCGGGCCAGCCAAGGAGTACGTGGTGATCCTGCCGGTGGAGCGGGCCGTCGCGATGCAACTGTGTCCGGCGTCCGCTTCTGCTTGGCATGGCGATCCACGTCTCCCATTCAAGGCCTGTAAGTTCACGTCCAACTTAACGGGCAAGGCTTACAGGGCCTGTGAACAGGCTGCGTCCACCCTGCATGCCATGGCGTTGCTCCAGGTGCACCAGGCACTCATGGACAGACCTGACCAGAACCAGAACTGCTTCGGGAGCTCCGGGCGGCAACGGACCTTGCTCTCAGTTGAGAGTTGGTCAGGCAATGTCCACCATGGTGGTCCAGGAACGACATCTCTGGCTTAACCTGGCGGATATAAAGGAGGCCGATCAATATCGGCTCCTGGACTCCCCCATTTCCCAGGTTGGGCTGTTCAGTGACGTGGTCGAGAGCTTTGCCCAGCAGTTCTCGGCCGCCCAGAAGCAGACAGAGGTGATATGAAGACAGGCGAAAGACAGGCATCTACAGCCCATACTTCATTGTACCCAAGAAAGGCGGTGGGTTACAGCCAATCTTGGACCTGCGATACTTGAATCGGTCCCTGCACAGGCTGCCATTCAAAATGATAACGCAGAAACGCATCTTCAGGTGCATCCGTCCCCAAGATTGGTTTGCAGCGATCGATCTGAAAGACGCGTACTTTCATGTCTCGATTCTCCCTCGACACAGATTGTTTCTACGCTTTGCGTTCGAGGGACGGGCATATCAGTACAAAGTCTTACCCTTCCGGCTGTCCCTGTCGCCCTGTGTCTTCACGAAGTTTGCGGAGGCGGCCATTGCTCCCATGAAAGAGCGTGGGGTTCACATTCTCAACTACCTCGACAGGTATAGCCGGCCCTTGATATTAGCCCAGTCGAGAGAGCAGTTGTGCGAACACAGAGACATGGTGCTCAGTCACCTCAGCCAGTTGGGGCTTCAGGTCAACTGGGAGAAGAGCATCACAGAGCTGCGCGTCCAGTCGGTGTTGAACTGCGTGAATTTGTTCAAATGCAGGACGGCGGTCCTACTGAAACTTTTTCAGAGGCTCCTGGGGCATATGGCATCTGCAGCCGCAGTAACGCCACTGGGATTGCTTCATATGAGGCCGCTTCAGCACTGGCTACACGATCGAGTCCCGAGATGGGCGTGGCAGAGCGGTTCATTCCGTGTTTCAATCACACTGAATTGCCGCCAAACCTTCGGCCCGTGGGCGGACCCTTCGTTTCTACGGGCAGGAGTTCCCCTAGAACAAGCGTCCAGGCATGCTGTGGTCTCCACGGATGCCTCTGCCACCGGCTGGGGGACCACGTACAACAGGCATGCAGTTTCGGGTCTGTGGACGGGGCCCCAACTGCATTGGCTCATCAACTGCCTCGAGTTGCTAGCAGTTCGTCTTGTGCTTGGATATGTGCCCAAGGTTCCCACCACTCCCTTCCGGGACCAGGTGGTAAACCTGCAAGCACTGCCCCTGGAGGAGGCAGACCCAGCCCTGGCTTTTCTCTGTCGCGTCCGTGCCCTGCGGTTATACGTGAATAGAACGCAAAGCTTCAGGAACTCAGAGCAGCTCTTCATCTGTTTCGGAGGCCAGAAGAAGGGAAAGGCTGTCTCCAAGCAGAGAATGGCCCACTGGATAGTGGATGCCATCGCCTTGGCGTATGAAACCCAAGGCGTGCCTTGCCCGCTCGGGGTGAGGGCCCACTTCACTAGGAGTGTTGCCTCTTTCTGGCCACTGGCGCATGGCGCCTCGCTGACAGATATATGTAGAGCTGTGGGCTGTGCGACACCTAACACATTCGCTTGATTCTATAGCCTCCGTGTAGAGCCGGTTTCTTCCTGTGTGCTCGCTTCAAATAGCCAGTAACACAGAAGTGCCTGTTCTTGTGTCGGCTTGCTGTGCCATTCCCCTCCTCATGGACCGGCTAAATGTCTTTCCCTTGGCAGAGTCCACTCTGCCGTCTTTGTTTGGTGTAGTCTCCTGCCCAGGTCGGCCGGAGCCACCCCAGAGACCTTTATATGTTGTACTGCCCGATTGGCCAGTCCATATGTGTATCTACCACACGTTACCTCCCTGCGGGCAGGGTGTGGATTCCGCAGCAGCCCTCCGGGGCACGCTTTCCCAGCGTTATCCCATTCCTGCTGAATGGGTCTTGCGGAACAGCAGCAGTGACTCTCACTGAAAAACCTCCTCAGTGAAAAAAACAAATATGCGCTGCATCCGCTTCCGGTTTATACCCGCGCCGCGGGTCGGAGCGCGAGATGCAAATATCGCACGCCAACGGCCATTGGCCTGTTTTGTATGCACTCGAAGCTGATAGGGGCTCCCAGAAGTGATCCCAATTCGTCGGATACATCCGACGTACGTCTCCGTTCCCTCTTTCAGGGAACGAGGGTTACATACGTAACCGAGACACGATTTACAGTGCAGGGACTGAACTACAAATATACTAGTTATAAATACAGTAATCATTACTTTGTCTAGGCAGAATAAGTTTGTTGTGATTTCCAAGCGCATTAATGTTAGCGGTCTTCCACTGATAGCCATGGCATTAGCTAGCTTTGTGGTTAGCTAAAGTCTATGATAAGCCATAATTTAGAAATGGACAACGTCATACTGCAAAATATTGTAAAACATACTTTTTCAAAATAACGGGCAGGGGAGAGATGATATGTCTCATGCTGTCAAACAGTCACGCTATTAAAGAAATACATCTTATTCACATTGTCCGAGTTAAACTGACAGTCAGTCAACTATACTGTAATTACTAGCTAATTCCGTTTCACTTGGCTTACATGTAACACCAAAACTGGACTTGGCATTCATGAATTTTGTCATGCTTATTTGAGTTAAGACAACTGATGGGGATGTTCTTTAAATTGTTTTTCAAGCAATGTATGTCTCGTGACAGTTGCCAACTTACCATGCACTTCACGGATGACTCTGGCTGGATCAGCTGGTGTTGCCTCCCGGCACATTGTAGAGTGCCCTCTGGTGGACAAACTATGAAACGCCAACACTCATAATGTGGTTGAGCAGTGTTTCGTCCGTTTTAAAAAAAAAAATTATATTCATTTATCGGCCATCAAAAAATGCCGATACCGATAGTTTGGAAAATGTCCAAAGGACTTTGTTTCATATCTTAAGTTTGTATTTTTATACATTTTATTTATCAGAACTTTAATATATTTTTATGTTCCTCTGTTCTGTTGTGACAATAAAATAAACAAGTTTATTTTTAAACTGCATTATCATATTATTTTAGAGAGGCTGAGGGATCATGAATAACTACAAATAACTAATGTAAGGGAAATCTGTTTAAGTTTTTTTACACATTTCTGTTTTTTTTATTTTTTATTATATATCGGCCGATATATTGGATTTTTAAATCACTAAATATTTGTATCGTAATCGGCCTTAAAAATCCTTTATCGGTTGGGCTCTATTAAGAAGGAATCCCATGTCTCTTGCTTGCTATTCTGTATTATGTTATATATACTATATACACCCAGAAATTAAAAAATACACAGAGGGTAACACCACTTTAATTTACAGCCTGCAGATGTCGCACTAACCTTGTAACTACATGGAACAAGAGGTATATTTCCCTAATATAAAAAAAAAAAAGTTGCCACACGGAAGACCAAACTTAATCAGTGCACTTTTGTTATATATAAAAATTTTTTTTTTATAAATGCACTGATATGCACCCCGTCATTTTTAAAAAAGCCTTTATTTATTGGTACACTGTTATTACAAAAAGTCAAGTCATCTTTATTTATATAGCGCTTTTTACAATACAGATTGTTTCAAAGCAGCTTTACAGTGATAGGAAATTAATGCAACAAAAATTGTTTTGACTGTACAGGAGAAAATCATTGTCCAGTTTAAGTAAGTTTAGCGTTGATTCATTTCCGTTGTAAAAATCATAAGTTATTATTTTAGGGGTTGTTTACACGTCACAATTTTCAACTGAAAACAGAATTTTTTGTGCGTCCTGGCCATTCATTTACACTATAACGGCGTTTTGGTGGCTTAAGAATGTAAACTTTGAAATAGGTTTCAGAGTGCAAGTTTTTGAAAACGAGTTTTTGAAAGATACAAGATTTTGAAAACAATGCCGCTATCATCTCCGTGTTAACTTCAAACAGTGCGTTTGAATCTGTATGTGCGCAGGCACCCCAGCTGGGTACAATAGACAAGGCGACGGGACGTTGCAACTCCATTCCCTCCTTCAGGGAACAAGGGTTACATATGTAACCAAGATGTTCCCATTCAGTCAGTTACTCTTGACACCATGTAGGGAGACCCAAGAATAGGAATCCCTACCAAAGCGCCATGAGACAGGGCTCACACAGAGAATGTCCATCACTGCTGTTCCACATGACCCAAACTATGGATAACTATTGGTTATTGACTATTGGATAACACTTGGAAAGCGTGCCTTTCTAGTAGGAAAGAACACTGTGGAACCCACATTGTCCTCTCAGTGCTTCTACTCGTTTGAGGTGAGAACACAGGAGAATACCGGCTCTACATGAAGGCTATAGAATCTAACGAACGTGTTGTGTATCGCCCAGCCCATAGCTCTAGAGATATCTGTCAGCGAGGCGCCACGTGCCAGTGCCTAAGAGGATGCAACACTCCTAGTAGAGTGTGCTCGCAACCTGAGTGGACAGGGCACACCTTGTGCTTGGTACATGTCTAATTGTCAATGTCACTTTGTAAAGAATTACAAAGTGACATTGCCAATTAGACGTGCCGGTATACGGGAATATGATATATCACGATAATGAACATGCACAATATTGTTATCGTGGGCACTTCAAAATACCATGAATAAATATTTATTATTATTATTTATTATTTTTAGAATGCATTTTAAGAATAATTTACCCATCAACCATTTAAAATGCACAACAACGCTGTATGCTTCATCAAAGAGACACACACACTCTGATGTAAACAAGCCCAACACGCATAAGCACTGCATGGCAGAACGAGTCAAGTCAAGTCAACTTTATTTATATAGCGCTTTTTACAATGCAGATTGTTTCAAAGCAGCTTCACATTGTTAAACAGGAAAATAATGCAACCGAATTTGATTCGGCTGTACAGCCGCTCTGGAGAAAACGGTGATGTCATCCAGCTCATTTCAATTATCATATATATTCAAGTAATGTAGTTGATATAGTTAATTTAGTTTAGTAATTAAATTTATTTGGATATTTATTTGAAAATTTAGTGTCCCCAACTGAGCAAGCCAAAGGCGACAGTGGCAAGGAACCAAAACTCCATCAGGTGGCATAATGGAGAAAAATAAACCTTGGGAGAAACCAGGCTCAGTCGGGGTGCCAGTTCTCCTCTGGCCAATTAACGAACAGTGTATGATTATTATTTTGGCAGCCTTATAGGTCAGAAATAATATTAGATCGGAATATTCGAAAGATCGGAGGCATCACGCCGGAGACGGGTTTATTGAGGATGGCGTGTCGATTAAACAATTATTAAATAGGAATATTCAAAATATCGGAGTCATTACGCCGGAGATGGATCCATTGAGGATGCCATGTTGATGAGCAATTTCAGAGGGTAGAATAATTGGCACGGTACCATTTCTTTCTAAAAAGGAGCATAATTGTGAGGACACTGCCTTTTCTAGTATTTTTGACAGAAAGGGTAGATTTGAGATTGGCCTGTAATTGACTAATTCTGTAGGATCAAGTTGCATTTTTTTAATAAGTGGTTTAATAATAGCTAGCTTAAAAGTTTTCGGTACATATCCTAATGTCAAGGATGAATTAATGATATTAAGAAGAGGATCTATGACCTCTGAAAGCATCTCTTTTAGTAGTTTAGTCGGTATAGGGTCGAGCATACATGTTGTTGATTTAGATGATTTAACGAGTTTAGCCAATTATTCTTCTCCTATAGCAGTGAATGAATGTAATTTTTCCTCAGTGACACTACAATGCACTGTCTGATGTGATACAGTATTAGGCTGCATGGTTATAATTTTTTTCCTAATATTATCAATCTTACAAGTAAAGAAGTTCATAAAGTCATTACTGCTGTGCTGTTGGCAGACATCAGAAGTTGAAGCTTTATTTTTGGTTAATTTAGCCACTGTATCGAATAAATACCTAGGGTTGTGTTTGTTTTCTTCTAAGAGAGTCGAGAAATAAGCAGATCTAGCAGTTTTTACGGCCTTTCTGTATGAAATCATGCTCTCTTTCCACGAAATGCGAAAAACTTCCAGTTTTGTTTTCTTCCAGCTGCGCTCCATTTTTCCGGCAGCTGTTTTAAGGGCCCGGGTGTGCTCGTTGTACCACGGCGTTGGACTATTTTCTTTAATCTTCTTTAAGCGCAGAGGAGCAACTGTGTCTAAAGTGCTGGAAAAGAGAGAGTCAATAGTTTCTGTTGCAACATCGAGTTCCTCTGGGCTATCTGGGATGCTGATGAGATGAAACTGATGAGGAAGTTTATTTACAAAGAAATCTTTAGTTGGAGCAGTGATAGAGCAGTGATAGTCCTGCCATATCTGAAGCGAGGGGACGTCTTTGCAGCCTTTGCTAAATTAAGTATACATGATACTAGGTAATGATCTGAGATGTCATCGCTCTGCTGCAGAATTTCAACGGTATCAATATTTATTCCATGTGACAATATTAGGTCTAAAGTATGATTACGGCGATGAGTGGGTCCTTATACGTGTTGCCTAACTCCAATAGAGTTTAGAATGTCTCTAAATTCCAATCCTAATGCGTCTTTTTCATTGTCTACATAGATATTAAAATCACCAACAATTAGGACTTTATCTGTAGCCAGTACTAACTCTGATAGAAAATCAGCAAATTCTCTGGTAAAGTGTGTATTGTGCCCTGGTGGCCTGTATACAGTAGCCAACACAAATGTTAAACGGGATTTATCAATTTCCCTACACAACGTTACGTAAAGCACCAAAACTTCAAAAGAATTATATTTGAAACTAGACTTCTGAGTAATACTGAAGATATTATTATAAATTACAGCAACACCTCCCCTTTTACCTTTCAGACGCGGCTCGTGTTTATAACAATAATCTTGTGGGGTGGACTCATTTAAAGTAATGTAGTCGTCAGGTTTTAGCCAGGTTTCTGTCAAACACAGCACATCTAGATTATTATCTGTAATCATATCATTAACAATAAGCGTTTTTGAGGAAAGGGATCGAATATTCAGCAGCCCGAGCTTTATCATTTGTTCATCTGTATTATATCTGTTGTTTATTTGTTGGACATCAATTAAATTTTTACAGTTTAATAGTTTTGGTGTTTTTTTGTATTTACTAATTTGTGGAACAGACACAGTCTCTATGTGATAATATCTAGGTGAAAGAGTCTCTATGTGCTGGGATTTATCTGACTTCTGTGACGCGAGACAGCTAGCAGACGGTCGGATGAGCCAGTCCGTCTGCTTCCTGACCTGGGCCCTAGTTAGTCAAGGTTTAGCTTTAAGACTATGTGCCAAATTACTAGAGAGAAGAGCGGCACGACCCCAGGAGGGATGGATACCATCTCTTTTCAACAGGTCAGGTCTGCCCCAAAAGCTTTTCCAATTGTCTATGAACCCTATGTTATTTTGCGGACACCACTTAGACAACATCTCGAACATCATTAGTGCCAACGTGAATAATAATCTTAGAGAATTTACGATTAGCATTAGCCAGCACTTTTAAATTTGCTTTGATGTCAGGCGCTCTGGCTCCCGGTAAACATGTGACTATGGTGGCTGGTGTCTCTATTTTCACGTTCCGTGTAATAGAATCACCAATAACTAGGGCACTTTCAACAGGATTCTCAGTGGGTGCATCACTGAGTGGGGTGAACCTGTTGGATGTTCTAATCGGAACGGAAGAGTGGTTTTTTGATCCGCGACTATGCCGTCTCACCGTCACCCAGTTGCCCTGCTGCACGGGCTCTACAGCCGGAACCGAACAATGTATAGATTTCACTAAGCTAGTCGCATCCAAAGCAGTGTCTAAAGCTGTTACGTTCTCACTACTCTCAAATAAAGTCTGGATGCGTGTCTCTAATTCTGAAATCTTCTCCATCAGCCTGACTATCTCCTTACATTTATCACATGTGAAGCCCTGTTCACCAACGGAGACAGATATACTAAACATGAAACATGTAGTGCAGATGACAATAAAAGGAGAAGAAGACATGGCTTACCGTATTTGTTGATTAATCCAACTTACCAAAGTTGTTTGATGGAGTCTACTTGCTAATCCAATTAATTCAGTCGTGTTTGTTGACTAATCCAACTCACCACAGTTGTTTGATGGACTAGTAAAGGCACGAGAGACAAAACAGGAAACCCGGATGCACGTATGGCAGGCTAACAGGCTAGTGAAATTCTAACGCGTTGTGAAATGCTAACACGTTGTGATAGTGATTTAGATTAAAAGCTAGCAATGTCAATTTTAACGTGATATGCAATATTAAACAATATATGGGGATGAGTAAGTTATATTTAGCAGTATAAACAACAAAGAAAAGATATCAAATAGAGATTCAAAAGCAAAGCTGTACAGAGCTGCAAACACTGCAGCGAGGCAGACAGGAGGCAGACAGGAGGCAGCGAAGGAGATGCGCTGAATAAAAATGCACATTCACTCTCGACAGCAGATGGCGCTGATGGAACAGCAGAAATGCAGTTGTTTCCCCGGTAACCTCGTAAACAAAGCCGCTGTGCTAAATGTTTCAAACAGCCATTCCGGTTTTTCACAGCATCAAATACTTAAAGACTTAATAAGCTATTTGTTTTCAAACTTAATCATTTTCATATTTTAATCTTTACTACAACATGCCCTAGACATTGACTGAAAATGTTATGATTCTTTATTTTTTCGGTAACACTTTACAATAAGGCTCCATTAGTTAACATTAGTCAAGTCATTAATTAACTTAAACTGACAATGAAAACTGATCTGGCACCCCAGCTGGGTACAGTGGACATGGCGACCTCTCGTGTCTTCGGGTTCAGGCCGTTAGTTCCGTCATCATGTCTGATCTGGGCCGTGACAGCCTCATATGCAATGCATGCAGTCCGGAAACAGAATTGAATAGTTCACCTCTCGAGTCTTCGGGTTCGAGTCATTCGTTCATCAAGTCCCAGCCCCATAGGCAAGGCTATGTGGTCACCAGTAACAGAAAAGATTAGTTCATCTCTCGAGTCTTCGAGTTCGAGTCGTTCATTCAAGTCCCCATAGGCTGAATGCAGAAACAGAAAAGATTAGTTCATCTCTCGAGTCTTCGGGTATAAGTCTCGTTCTTTTGTCACGTGACCGCTTCCCGGTTCAGTGTCTCGCAACATATACAACATTACAGTCGTATTATTGACTGCGTGTTGTAATATTTGTATTATTATAAAATCATCAGAAGATATGTGCAATAAACATTTATGTAATGCCTATCCATTCTGACCAACCCAATGTGTCCAGTATTCATAGGAAAATCAATTATTATACTAGCTAAAAAAAAAAAAAAAAAAAACTACTCACTTGTTTGTAAGGAAGGTTGTGAATGAACTCATTTCTGTATCCAACACGGCTGTCACATCACATTAAAAAAAGAATGAGACTCATACCCAAAGACTCGAGAGATTAACTAATCTTTTCTGTTTTCGGTGACTGCATAGCCTTGCCTATGGGGCTGGGACTTGATGAACGAATGACTCGAACCCGAAGACTCGAGAGGTGAACTAATCAATTCTGTTTCCTGTACAGAACATATGGGATGTTGCGCATGCGCGGTCAACACAAAATAAATGAATTGCTCTCTGAGACAACTCGTTGTTCTTGAGTCTTATTAAAGATTCGTTCAAAATGAACGAATCGTTCATGAACGACACATCACTAGTTCCCTCCTTCAGGGAACAAGGGTTACATATGTAACCGAGATGTTCCCATTCAGTCGGTTACTCTCGACACCACGTCGGGAGATCGAAGAATAGGAATTCCTACCAAAGCACCATGGCCGCTGCCCCCTTTCAGTGCCCTGTGTGAGCCTCCTGAACTCTCTTACCTGATGAGACAGGGCTCACACAGAGAATGTCCATTACTGCTGTTCCACATGACCCACATGTGCCTGGTAAGCCAAGGCGATGGCATCCACTACCCAGTGGGCCATCCTTTGCTTGGAGACAGCCTTTCCCTTCTGCTGGCCTCTCTAACAGACAAAGAGCTGCTCTGAGGTCCTGAAGCTTTGAGTTCTGTCCACGTACCGCAGCCAGGACAGAGCAAAGCCAGGGCTGGGTCTGCCTTCTCCGGGGGCAGCCCAAGGCAGCCCTTGTAGGCACCTTGGGCACATAGCCAGGCCAGGGTCTCAGTACCACGTGGGTGTCACCTGGCTCTTGCTGCAGGAAGGAAAACACGGCACCGATCGAACATCTTTGGGGGTCTTCTCAGCGAGGCCCGTGGCGGTACAGGCTGAAGGTTTGGCGACAGGCCAGTGTTAAACTCACTCGCTGAGTGTCGCGCTGCCATGCCCATCCCGGGACTCGGCCGTGAAGCCAAATGCTGAAGCGGTCTCATATGAAGCAAACAGAGCGGCTTGTTACTACCGCTGCGGCTGCCATATGCCCCAGGAGCCTCTGAAAAAGTTGCAGTGGGACCGTCATCCTGCCTTTGAATGTATTCAAGCAGTTCAGCATTGACTGAGCACCATCCTCTGTGAGACGTGCTGTCTGTTCGACCGAATCCAACTCCATACCGAGAAAAAATATCCTCTGCACAGGGGTGAGTTTGTTCTTTTCCCAGTTGACCCGAAGACCCAACTGGCTGAGGTGTCTGAGCACCAGGTCCCTGTGTTCGCACAACTGATCCCTGGACTGTGCTAAAATGAGCCAGTCATCGAGATAGTTGAGGATGCGAACGCCCTGTTCTCTCATGGGAACAAGGGCCCCCTCCATGACCTTCATAAAGACACGGGGAGACAGGGACAGACAGAAGGTTAGGACTTTGTACTGATATGCTCGACCCTCGAGCGCAAAGTGCAGAAACAGTCTGTGTCGAGGGAGAATCGAGACATAAAATTACGGGTCCTTCAGGTCGATTGCTGCAAACCAATCTCGGGGACGGATGCATTTGAAAATGCATTTCTGCGTGAGCATCTTGAACGGTAGCTTGTGAAGGCTCAGATTCAAAACTCGCAGGTCCAAGATTGGCCGTAACCTACCGGTTTTCTTGGGTACAATGAAGTAAGGGCTGTAAAACCCATTCTTTTTATGATGTAACAAGTACATCAGGTGTTATAGGAAGTGTTCCCAGTTCCGGCTGACCTAGTTAATGCAGCCTAAAACAATCATTTAACTGATTTGAATAATATAAATTGATAATGTTCTATGTGTATGCCCTAGTAAAGAGATGTGTTTTTCGTCTAGATTTAAACTGACAGAGTGTGTCTGCTTCCCGAATAATGCTAGGAAGACTGTTCCATAGTTTAGGTGCTAAATAGGAAAAGGATCGACCACCTGCAGTTGATTTTGATATTCTAGGTATTATCAACTGGCCAGAGTTTTGAGACCGCGGCATTAGACTATTTTTTATTCTTCATAAAGCGCAAATGGGCAACCTAGTCTAAAGTGCTGGAAAAGAGAGAGTGAATAGTTTCTGTTGCAACATCGAGTTCTTTTAAGCTATCTGGCATGCTGAGGAGATGAAACTGATCAGGAAGATTATTTATAAAGCAATCTTTAGTGGTTCTATCATATTTGTAACAGGGAGTCATTTTTGCAGCCTTGGCTAAATGGATTATACACTCACCTAAAGGATTATTAGGAACACCATACTAATACTGTGTTTGACCCCCTTTCGCCTTCAGAACTGCCTTAATTCTACGTGGCATTGATTCAACAAGGTGCTGAAAGCATTCTTTAGAAATGTTGGCCCATATTGATAGGATAGCATCTTGCAGTTGATGGAGATTTGTGGGATGCACATCCAGGGCACGAAGCTCCCGTTCCACCACATCCCAAAGATGCTCTATTGGGTTGAGATCTGGTGACTGTGGGGGCCATTTTAGTACAGTGAATTCATTGTCATGTTCAAGAAACCAATTTGAAATGATTCGAGCTTTGTGACATGGTGCATTATCCTGCTGGAAGTAGCCATCAGAGGATGGGTACATGGTGGTCATAAAGGGATGGACATGGTCAGAAACAATTAACAACATTTAAATGATGCCCAATTGGCACTAAGGGGCCTAAAGTGTGCCAAGAAAACATCCCCCACACCATTACACCACCACCAGCCTGCACAGTGGTAACAAGGCATGATGGATCCATGTTCTCATTTTGTTTACGCCAAATTCTGACTCTACCATTTGAATGTCTCAACAGAAAGCAAGACTCATCAGACCAGGCAACATTTTTCCAGTCTTCAACTGTCCAATTTTGGTGAGCTCGTGCAAATTGTAGCCTCTTTTTCCTATTTGTAGTGGAGATGAGTGGTACCCGGTGGGGTCTTCTGCTGTTGTAGCCCATCCGCCTCAAGGTTGTGCGTGTTGTGGCTTCACAAATGCTTTGCTGCATACCTCGGTTGTAACGAGTGGTTATTTCAGTCAAAGTTGCTCTTCTATCAGCTTGAATCAGTCGGCCCATTCTCCTCTGACCTCTAGCATCAACAAGGCATTTTCGCCCACAGGACTGCCGCATACTGGATGTTTTTCCCTTTTCACACCATTCTTTGTAAACTCTAGAAATGGTTGTGCGTGAAAATCCCAGTAACTGAGCAGATTGTGAAATACTCAGACCGGCCCGTCTGGCACCAACAACCATGCCACGCTCAAAATTGCTTAAATCACCTTTCTTTCCCATTCTGACATTCAGTTTGGAGTTCAGGAGATTGTCTTGACCAGGACCACACCCCTAAATGCATTGAAGCAACTGCCATGTGATTGGTTGATTAGATAATTGCATTAATGAGAAATTGAACAGGTGTTCTTAATAATCCTTTAGGTGAGTGTAAATGAGACTAGATAATCTGAGATGTCATCGCTCTGCTGGAGAATTTCAACATCAACACTGAATCCATGTGACAATATTAGATCTAAAGCATGATTACGACAATGAGTGGGTCCTGACACATGTTGTCTAACTCCAATAGAGTTTAGAATGTCTGTAAATGCCAATCCCAATGCATCTTCTTCATTATCTCACTGTAAAAAACCCAACTTGAAAAAAATTGAAATGACTGGTTTTGTTGTGTTAGTTCAGCAAAAATCCATGAAAAAGTCAGCACAACTACGTTTAATTCATGTAGTCAATCTAACCCAAGATTTTTTTTTAATAAACTTAAAAATATGTGTTCTGTGAACAATACTTTGCAAGTTCAAAAAACATTCTGCCAATTTATTAATTTTAGTTAAATCGAATTTAGGAACTGCCCTCCCATATAGTGAAAAGCAAATGCTAATTGTAGATTAAAATTGTGTATACTAAAGGAAAATTAAGAGAAAAAATGGTTTAGTGATTTTTAAAAGAACGTAAATGTGCCTAATATATACTTGTATAAAAATATTTATGTATAATACTACTACTACTACTAATAATAATAATAATAATAATAATTTATTATTACTATTATTATTATTATTAAAACGTGCATACTGCATTATTGCATTATTGCACACACAGCATTGGGAGCCGGAAGACTTTTACTGTGAAGTTTCGTTAACAGGAGTAAGCATCCTCTCATGTGTGTAATAATAAACTGCACAAACAGAACAGAAAACAAATTTGCCCGAGTGGACCGTTCTGTTTTATTGAATTGTTATATTTTAATAAAACATACATTCAAAAATATATATATTTGTAGCATGTTTTCCAAAAAGACGACATTATTTTCTCTCGCGTTAAACCACGCCCCTTGACGTTGGCGCTTACTTTTGAAGTTCAACATCAACGTATGTCATGTGGGAGAATGAACAGTGTTCAGCAAATGGCTTGAGCTGAGAAAATATTCATGAAAGAAGAGACAGCACAACGTGGGCAGTAATTCAGAGGAACTTTATGGTGAGTGCGCTTCATTTGTTTTTGATGATCGTTGTTCTTTCTTGTTCTTTATTTCTCTGTTGTCAGTTTTCCTACATTAGTCGATATTGGCTAACGTTACTTATAAAAAATGCACAGTTAACGTTACATGTGCTTCCTTTTGAACATTCCTGGATGGTTAAATCGAGTTGCTCCTTTAAAGTGTGTTTGGAAGTCGTGCATATGACTTCTGTTGCATTGTAAGATATATTACTCGACTCCCCATCTTTACTGTACTGAGGGCATCTGAGAATTCTGATTAATTGCCCTTATAGTTGTACGTTAGATTGCTTTATGGAAAGTACTGAGGAGATAATGTTTATTGGTTATATAATTTCAAAGCTGTGCAGCAGTAATGTTAGCTATAAACTAAAAGTTTCATTATTCTCTCATTAATTTTTCTTTTATTAACCTGATCATTCACATTGAGCATTTTTTTTAAATACAGATCTACATTGAGAACACATTTCATGCAGTGTAGGTACTGTGAATACACCTGCACCTGTATTGGTATTGTCCCCCAGGACGACTCATACCACTGTTGAGTGTCTGAGTGTGCCTGCACTTTAAATACACCAGGTGTGTTGAAAACTCGTCTACATAGGGTCCACACAAATTCTTGTCCTCCCAGTTCAGAGCTAAGTTGCACACTATTCAACTAACCTGGTTGTTTTTAGACTTTAACGTTCAGATAATTTTTTTTTCAACTCCCTCAGGTTTGTTCCAAAGGATCACTTGTGTGGACCTCAAAACAACAAAATGGATTTCATGACCTCTAATAACAAACATAGCAACTCCATCATCATAATGTATCAGTCAGAGAATAAACACCTTGCAGATGAGATGAAAACTATCCTGGAATATTTTGATAAGAAGGTATGATTACTATACATATGAATGCATTGGAGTTAGTGGTTAATGTGACAGTCATTTTGTCTTCTTAAGTACCTGAAGAGATATATAGTAGTCAGTTTTTGTGGAATTTTTGCCCCCTTCATTTCTGATACTCTTCCTATCCCTATGATTTGAAGTAATCATGCAGAAGTAAATCATCATGAATACAATAATTTATTTTTTTCCTACAGACACCTTTACCTTTAGGGAGTGTAATGCAATATCTAAGACTTGTCTGGTAGGTTGTCAACTTTTGTTTCTCTCATATTTTCATTGATCACCATTCTTTTATGAAATGGTTGGTTAATATTTAATAAATGGTTTTCCCTCAAATCTTTACATCAGTTTAGCACATGCCATGTTTTGTTTGCAAGAGTGTATTCAAGCTTTGATATTTAAATTTACACAATCAACCATTTTTCTTTAATATACTTCTTAGGACGTGCATATAGCGTTACTGGGCATCCTTGAAGTCATGGAGGACAACCTCTTGCTGTAAACAAAGAAATGTCTAAACTTCAGCATCTTCTTGGAGGAAACTGTCGTCATAGAGGACCTATCTGACCTTCCCACTGCTTTCACGGTACTCTTTGGACTTCTATACGCTTAAAGGGGTAGTTCACCCAAAAATGAAAATTCTGTCATCATTTACTTACCCTCAAGCTGTTCCAAACCTGTGACGCCTACATTTTCTGTCCGATTGCATTTTTTTCAGTTAAAAACTGGTTTAAATGCATAAAAAGATACCATATATATGTAGTGCCTCATGTATGTACTCACTGTAATTTTTCAAAACACATTAATTATTTGTAATTTTTCTGTTATTTAAAGTGTCAAAATATGTGGTGCGAACGTCCGGCCATAACTTCTGTTTTGGAAACATCTTTGAAATGACTCTAAATGTATTCAAATTTATTTTCTATACTATTTGGCATGATTTCCAAAGTATTTTATAATCCTGCACAAAATTGCAAAGCATTTTTTTTTTAAATTTATTTCATAATATACAAACAAACATTGTCCAAGGATATCCATTTTATGAAATATCATGTGGTGCGACCATCAAGAAACTACCAATTTTTGGACTTTATGTTGAAATCCATTCAGAGACAGGAAGTTGCATCATATACCAATTTGCCAAGGACCCATTGAAGCAGCAAGCAGGTTTGTAACTCTCTTTCAAATTTGGAAAAAAAGAACCTTTTTAACGGCTGGTATGTAGTTACCACATTTGGATATCATGTGGTGCGACCTCAAAAAAACAATGAATATTAAGTTATTTCTACAAATATATATTTTTATTATAAATTTCATAGTGACCTTTTGTGGAAATCTAGCTTGTTTTGTTTAGGTGGCCAATTCTATGCCTGTAAATTTTGAGTGAATTTAAAAATATCATGTGGTGCGAGCAAATATCATGTGGTGCAACCACTGCAGAGTGTTTTCCATGATAGATATGTCCTAGATTGGCAGTTTTTGTGCTTTTTTATTCAATTGATGGTTTATATACATAAATTACTTTATTTTAGTATTATTTGGAATAGATTTTTATCCAATTTGGGTAATTTACAAACATTTCAGACGGTTTATTTTTAATCTGTGTAAACTATGAGAAAAAATTATTTACAGCATTAATTTTATTTTAGTAATTATGCATTTATTAGTAATTTATTATTTATTATTTATAACTATTTATGTCTATTTTACCAGTGCCACAGCCAAGCAAAGAAGAAAACGCAGCGTTAACTCTGACCCTGCAGCAAGAGCAGAGTATCTTGCCAGGAGAAGAGGAAAGTGTGTTAAAAAAATGTTAAATGAAAACTATAAATAAAGCAACATGGAGTTGCTCTTGTGTGTTTTCCATTACCTGGTGGAAATGTATTTTTTCATTAACATGATCATCTACTGTCATCTATCATTGGTCCAAAGTAAACCTGAGCCAACCTCTCGCTACTCTAAATTGAGCAGCCAAGTTGAGCAGTTACCGCAGTTACCGTTGTCACGGCAACCCAGCGCTCACTCGCCACTCTAGGTGCGCTGTCCCCTTGCCTATTTCCCGTTGTAGCGCCCTCCCTGGTGGCCAACAGGAGAGTCCTACTTCAGTGAAATCGCTGGGGTGACCTGAGGAGTGGAGGGCTTCTCCTTCAGGGAACCAACCCCCTAGGGCCCATCCCCCTCTAGCGCACTGCAAGCTGTGCAGCTTCTGGATGGAACTGCTGGTCCTTCTTATGGAGGAACCTAGCATTTCATTTGGGGCTCCAGCTGAGGATCAGATGTCAATCGCTGCATCGGAGAGAGGGCTGTTGTGCTCTGGAAATGAGGATGATGCTGAGCCCACTGTAATGGTGTGTGCTTTGCTGAATCAGATTCAGAGTTAATAGCCATGCTTTCCCGGGATCTTTCCCGGATGTGCATGGAAAACTTGGCAGTATGGAACGCCAGGGGGGCCAAAACTGCATAAGTTTTCCTCTCTCACTACCCTCAACGGTGGGGTGGCTGTGCGCAGACCACCTCCGCCCTGCACTTTAATGCACGAGGGTAGTTCTGAGTCGGGGTTGAGCTGCGCATGTTGACTAACCGTGATCAAAGTCACGGCGCAGGCCCTCGGCCAGACGATGTCCACCTCGGTGGTCCAGAAACGCCCCCTGGCTTGCCTTGCTGAGGTGTGAGTGGTCGTCAAAGTGCGCTTTCTCGATGCTCCCATCTCACAAGGTAGCCTTTTCGGTGACACTGTTGAGAACTGGGCCCAGCAGTTCTTCGCAGTCGGTAGCAGGCTGAGGCAATCAAGAGCTTCCCCCGACGCACCACAAGAGTGCCTCGTGGGTTGCCCCTCAGTCTGCTCGTCGCCAAAGGCGTCGTCCCCTGCAAAAAAAAAAAAAAAACTTCGGCACAGCCTGCTCTACTGTGTCCGACGCAGGAAGGCGACGCCACCCGTCTCTGCTGCTGTTTAAGCAGTCGGTGAAACATCACCTCTGAGACGGGTGACCTGGAGATGGGCGGGGCTGCTCTTCCCCGGAGGAGGGCCGGGCAGAGAATCTTTTGAGTCAAAAATCTGTTCTGCCGCTGGTGTCACAACCAGTGGTACCCCAATTCTCAAAAAAAAAAAAAAAAAAAAAAAAAAAAAAAGAGCAGTTCCTCTATCTCTGGGTCCCAAGGGGGTTCGGAGAGCTGTGGACGGTCCAACGCCGGACCACACTCATCCTCCTCCTTCGCCAGCGGGCAGCAGTGGACGGTTCGAGGAAGCAACCAAGCCTTCTCACGTACCCTCTGCCCACTCGTGGAATCAGGTAAGTGTTGCACAGCACACTCACACCCCGCTGCGGGCCGCCTCCACGAGACAGCCGCCCCAGCCCGGTACCTGCATTCCACCTCGCTGCCCCACGGTGGGTACGCCGGTGGTCCCTTTGGTCCCGCTTGCACGGTCTCGGCGAGCCTGGTTAGCGCTCCCCAGTCCGTCTCGCTGGCTCATTCGGACCATCAGGCTCGGCTATGCGATTCAGTTCGCCCGGCGCCCCCCCAGGTTCAAGGGCGTCCGCTTCACTTCGGTGAACGCCGCAGACGCCCATGTCCTGCGTGCGGAGATCGCAGTCCTACTGGCGAAGGACGCGATAGAGCCGGTCCCTCCAGCCGATATGAAGACAGGCTTCTACAGCCCGTACTTCATTGTACCCAAGAAGACCGGTGGGTTACGGCCAATCTTGGCCGTCCCCAAGATTGGTTTGCAGCGATCGACCTGAAGGATGCGTACTTTCATGTCTCAATTCTTCCTCGACACAGGCCGTTTCTGCGCTTTGCGTTCGAGGGTCGAGCATATCAGTACAAAGTACTGCCCTTCGGGCTGTCCCTGTCCCCCCGTGTCTTCACGAAAGTCACGGAGGGGGCCCTTGTGCCCACGAGAGAACAGGGCGTTCGCATCCTCAACTATCTCGACGACTGGCTCATTCTAGCACAGTCCAGAGATCAGTTGTGCGAACACAGGGACCTGGTGCTCAGACACCTCAGCCAGTTGGGTCTTCGGGTTAACTGGGAGAAGAGCAAACTCGCCCCCGTGCAGAGGATCTCTTTTCTCGGTATGGAGTTAGATTCGGTCGAACGGACAGCGTGCCTCACAGAGGAGCGCGTCCAGTCGATGCTGAACTGCCTGAACACGTTTCAAGGCAGGATGGCGGTTCCACTGAAACAGTTTCAGAGGCTCCTGGGGCATATGGCAGCCGCAGCGGCAGTAACACCGTTCGGCTTGCTTCATATGAGACCGCTTCAGCATTGGCTACACGGCCGAGTCCCGAGATGGGCGTGGCAACGCGGCACTCACCGGGTGAGCATCACACCGGCCTGCCGCCAATCCTTCAGCCCATGGTCAGACCCCTCGTTCCTTCGGGCCGGAGTGCCTCTGGAACAGGTGTCCAGGCATGCTGTGGTCTTCACAGATGCCTCTGCCATGGGCTGGGGAGCCACGTACAACGGGCATGCAGTGTCAGGGGTTGGACGGACCCGCACCTGCATTGGCACATCAACTGCCTCGAGTTGCTAGCAGTGCATCTCGCTCTGAGCCGCCTCAAAAGGCTGCTACGGGGCAAAGATGTACTGGTCCGCACGGACAACACCGCGACCGTTGCGTATATCAACCGACAAGGTGGTCTACGCTCCCGTCGCATGTTGCAACTCGCCCGCCATCTCCTCCTCTGGAGTCAGAAGTGTCTGAGGTCGCTTCGGGCCATTCATGTCCCTGGTGTGAGCAACCGTGTGGCCGACGAGCTTTCACGAGCTGCGCTCCCAGGGGAATGGCGACTCCACCCCCAGGTGGTTCAGCTGATTTCGAGACAGTTCGGGGCTGCACAGGTCGACCTGTTTGCCTCCCCAGAAATGTCCCACTGCCAGTGGTTCTATTCGCTGACCGAGGTTACACTCGGCACAGATGCACTTGCGCACAGCTGGCCCCAGGGGCTGCGCAAATATGCGTTTTCCCCAGTGAGCCTACTTGCACAGACACTGTGCAAGGTCAGGGAGGACGAGGAGCAGGTCCTGTTGGTGGCGCCTTACTGGCCCAACCGGTCCTAGTTCCCAGAACTTATGCTCCTGGCGACAGCCCCTCCTTGGCCGATTCCTCTGAGGAAGGACCTTCTGACTCAGAGACGGGGCACCCTGTGGCACCCGCGTCCAGATCTGTGGAAGCTTCATGTCTGGCCCCTGGACGGGACGCGGAGGTTCTAGGTGACTTACCCCAAGAGGTAGTTAACACCATCACTTCGGCACGAGCACCGTCTACAAGACAGGCTTATGCTTGAAGTGGAACCTGTTCGTCGAGTGGTGTTCTTCTCGCCGAGAAGACCCCCGAAGATGTTCGATCGTGTCTGTGCTTTCCTTCCTGCAACGAGGGTTGGAGCGTAGGCTGTCGCCCTCCACCCTCAAGGTCTATGTTGCTGCAATATCTGCCCATCACGACCATGTAGAAGGTAAGACAGTTGGGAAGCACGACCTGGTGTCAGGTTCCTCAGGGGGGCGAGACGGTTAAATCCTCCTCGACCCCCCTCCATACCCTCTTGGGATCTTGCTCTGGTGCTCCGAGCACTTCAGAATGCCCCATTTGAGCCCTTGCGGTCAGCAGAGCTTAAGATTCTGTCTATGAAGACTTTGCTGTTGGCCGCACTGGCCTCCATCAAGAGGGTAGGGGACCTGCAGGCATTTTCGGTCGACGAATCGTGCCTAGAGTTCGGGCCGGGTGACACCCACGTGGTATTGAGACCCCGGCCTGGCAATGTGCCCAAGGTTCCTACCACTCCCTTCAGGGACCAGGTGGTGAACCTGCAAGCGCTGCCCCTGGAGGAGGCAGACCCAGCCCTAGCTTTGCTCTGTCCCGTCCGCGCTCTGCGGATCTACGTGGATAGAACTCAAAGCTTCAGGACCTCAGATCAGCTCTTTGTCTGTCACGGAGAGGCCAGCAGAAGGGAAAGGCTGTCTCCAAGCAGAGGATGGCCCACTGGATAGTGGATGCCATCACCTTGGCTTACCAAGCACAAGGTGTGCCCTGTCCGCTCAGGATGCGAGCACACTCTACTAGAAGTGTTGCATCCTCCTGGGCGCTGGCACGTGGCGCCTCGCTGTCAGACATCTGTAGAGCTGCGGGCTGGGCGACACCCAACACGTTCGCTAGATTCTATAGTCTACGTGTAGAGCCAGTGTCCTCCTGTGTTCTCGCCTCAAACGGGTAGAAGCACTGAGAGGCCCTGGCTCTTGTCGGCTTGCTGCGCCCCGGCGCTTTATTCTCCAGAAGCAAACTCTGTCGAGTCCTCCATCTCCCTCGGTGCTGGACGTGGCGGAACGTCTGGCATCAGGCCCCTTGCCGCTGAATCCTTGAGAACCGGTACTGGGCTGGGGATATATGAGTGACCCTGCGGGGATCCCATATATTTTTCCACGGTCGCTCCTACGGGAAGCCCGTGTCTTTCCCTTGGGAGAGCCCTCCCCTTGGTGGGGCTGGAGCCCCCTCTCAGTTGCGGGCTATGGCTCAGCTTTGTACTCCACATAACTCCTTCGGTGTATGATGTGGGTTCCGCAGCGTTCCCTTCCACTAGGGCACGCTTCCCAGTGTTATCCAATAAGTCACTGAGCGGGTCATGCAGAACAGCAGTGATGGACTTCTCTGTGTGAGCCCCATCTCATCAGGTAAGAGAGCTTAGGAGGCTCACACAGGGCACTGGATGGGGGCAGAGGCCATGGCGCTTTGGTAGGGATTCCTATTCGTCGGTACTCCGACGTGGCGTCGAGAGTGACCGACTGAATGGGAACGTCTCGGTTACATATGTAACCCTCGTTCCCTGAAGGAGGGAACGGAGACGCCACGTCCCGTCGCCATGTCCTCTGTACCCTGCTGGGGTGCCAGTTCACCTACTCGGCTCCTCAGCAAAAAACTAATTTGATGCAAGCACCTGTGCCTCATTTATACCCACACGGAGTGGCATGAGCAGCTGGTGCAATCATTGCATGCCAATGTGCATTGGCTCGTTTAGTTACACTCGAAGTAGATTGGCTCTCGCTAGCGAGATTCCTATTCGTCGGTACTCCGACGTGGCGTCTCCGTTCCCTCCTTCAGGGAACGAGGGTTACATACGTAACCGAGACGATCATCATCTATAAGCTTTCCATTGATGTATTGTATGTTAGGATAGGACAATATTTGTCCGAGATACAACTATTTGAAAATCTGGAATCTGAGGGTGCAAAAAAATCTAAATATTGAGAAAATCCCCTTTAAAGTTGTCCAGATGACGTCCTTATCAATGCATATTACTAATAATAATACATGTTTGATATATTTATGGTAGGAAATGTACAAAATGGAACATGATCTTTACTTAATATCCTAATGATTTTTGGCATTAAAAGAAAAATCTATAATTTTGACCCATACAATGTATTGTTGGCTATTGCCACAAATATACCCGTGAGACTTATGACTGGTTTTGTGCTCCAGGGTCACAAATGTGCATTTACTTAAAACTCTTCATTACAAGGCATTATTCCATGATTATACATGGTTCTGATCAAAATTTTAAAAAATATATTTTTTCCATTGTCTCCATTGTCAAGTTAAATAATGTTGCACTTGATTGCAATTCGATTTTTATTTAAAATATATATATATATATAAAAAATGTTTGTTTATGTTCATAAAAACAATCCTGTCAAATTAATAAAATGTGGTTTAAATCTATTTTTTGTATGAAATTGTTTATTGATCTCTTTAAATAGATTTTTAATAATATTCGAGATGTTCATGTAATTTGGAGCGACCACTCATGTGTTGCGACCAATAATAGCAATAACTGTATTAAATTTGAAAATAAAATATCTAATTTCTGTGGCTGAAATAGGAATCACTGATACAGAATACTTAAGTGAATGGTATTTTTCAAACATTTTTATCAGGTTTATGCAATTTGCAAGAAAAATAAGTCTGTTAACTACATTTAAGAAGGCAACTCTGAAATTAAAAACAAAAATGTGAGATCATCTTTTGCAAAAACTCAAAAGAAATGCAAATACTTTGTTTATAAACACTTTAATTACTGAGAACTTGTAAAAAAAAATGTTAAGCATGTTAAGGAAATAAATTAATTTTAAGATAAATCACGGTCGCACCACATGACATTTTGAAAGGCTACGGCCAATTAATCTAGGTGAAAAAACAGTAAAATCACTTAATTTAACATTTTAATATAAATTTATGTGTACACAGCATTCTTAATGTTTGAACAGTTGCAATAGATATTATTATTTTTTGTATTTTAAAATTGGCCTGTTGAAAATCCTTATACGTCATTGACCCATGAGTTTCTGTCTTCTGCTGAACACAAAAGAAAATATTTTGAAGAATGTCGGTACCAAACAGTTGATGGGCCCCATAGTTTTTTTCCGTACTATGGAAGTCAAGGAGTGCCATCAACTGTTTGGTTACCAACATTCTTTAAAATATCTTCTTTTGTGTTCAACAGACGAAAGACACTCATACAGGTTTGGAACAACTTGAGGACGATCAACTTTTGGGTGAAATATCCCTTTAATATTGAGTATACAAAAGGATTAAAATATACATTTGAGGCAGTGCAGAACATCTTTGTAGGAATGTTGTTTGTTTAGATGTGATTGTATTTTGTGTACTGGGGCATTTAACATTTTTTAGACTTAGTCTTGAATTTTTATAAAAAGTTAAATGTTTATTTGTTTACTTGATATTCATTGTTTTGTAAAACTGTTCTAACTGCAGTGTTTTAGTAATGCAATATTGAATCAATTTTATTATTCATTATTGAATTTAAAAAACATGGTAACACAGGATTTTTATGTGATAGTGGTAGCAATACTATTATTGATGCATTTTATTTGTTCCCTTTCAGTCGGTCACATTTGACGTACGTCGGAACTGACCGACGAATTGGGATCTATTTTCAGAGACCAATCTACTTTGAGTGTCTATAAACGAGCCAATGAAGATTGGCATGCGGTTGACTCATTCCACAATCCACAGTCGCAGTTTTAAGGTCCAGGCTCAACTACCTCAAACAGGGTGGAGTCCAGCTGTTACTTTTGGGGCTCCAGCTGAGGACATGATATCGATAGCTGCATCAGGGGACGAGCTAATGGACTCTGGAGATGAGGATTCGGCTGCGCTGCCCCCTTCAGGTGTGGAAGCGTTGCCCGAGTCTCAGAGCTCACGGCGATGCTTTCCTGGGCCGCCACAAGTGTCGGGCTCGAGTGGAACCCTCCACCGCGTCCCGAACCTTCGCGGCTGGACGATTGGTATCTCGGGACGGCCCGTGCTGGTTCTCAGTGCCCTGCCCCAGTACCTTTCTTTCCGGAAGTGCATCAGGAGCTCACAAAGTTGTGGATAGCGCCCTATAGCGCTAGAAACTGATCGACTGACTCCTCCGTCCTCACTACCCTCGATGGTGGCGTGGCGAAGGGTTACGTGGAGATCCCCCCAGTGGAGCGGTCGGTTTCGATGCAGCTGTGTCCGTAGACCACTACTGACTGGCGGGGAAATCCGCGTCTCCCCTCCCGGGCGTGTAAGTTCTCGTCCGGGCTAACCGGCAAGGCCTACACAGCCTGTGGAGAAGCCACGTCATCTCTGCATGCCATGGTGCTCCTGCAGGTCTACCAGGCCAAAACGCTCATGAAACTGCACGAGGGTCACCGCACGCTCCCTGGGTCGGGCGATGTCCACACTTGCGCCTGCCTCCGCCCCGGTGTCGCCCAACCCGTCCAGGGTCCTGCAAAGTCCATCGGCAAGTGTAAGGGCAAGCGGCCCTGAGACGGGCAGCCCAGGGAGAAGAGGAGCTGCTCCAGGGGAGGTGGTGTCCACACCCCTCCTCCCCCCGGAGGAGGACCGGGGGGAGAATGTCACCCAGACTGGTCTCAATATCCTCCTGGAGCATCCTCTCCAGAGTCCAGCGGTACCCACATTCTCAATAAAAGAGCAGTTTCCTCCCTCCCTGGGCCCCAAGAGGGTCAGGTTGGCAGTGTGCGACGCCCCCGGGCCTTGCCACTCCTTTCCTCCCCTCTCCCCTTCGCCAGGGGGCAGCAGTGTGGGCACCGAAACCGCCCCTGGGCCTTCTCACCCACACTCTGCCCCACCTTGGAGTACCCAGGCAACACTCCGGGCCGCCTCCGGGCCTCCCGAGTCGGGTCTGCGTACTCCACCTCGCTGCCCCACCCTGGGCACGTCTGTGGTGCCGTTGGTCCTGCTTGTTCGGTCTCTGGGGGCCTGGCTAGGTCTCCCCAGGCCATCTCGCTGGCTCATCCATACCATCAGACTCGGCTACGCGATTCAGTTGGTTCAGGACCAACGGCACCACAGACGTGCCCAGGGTCGCATCTTCACGAAAGTCGCGGAGGCAGACATTGTTCCGCTCAGAGGATCTCTTATCTCGGTATGGAGCTGGATTCGGTCAACCGGACTGCGCGCCTCACAGAGGAGCGAGTCCGGTCAGTGTTGAACTGCTTGAATACGTTCAAAGGCAGGACGGCGGTCCCACTGAAATTTTTTCTGAGGCTCCTGGGCATATGGCATCTGCAGCCGCGGTAACGCCGCTCGGATTGCTTCATATGAGACCGCTTCAGCGCTGACTTCACGACCGAGTCCCGAGATGGCCGTGGCAGCGCGGCAAGTAACGGGTCTCAGTTACTTCTTACTGTCGCCAAACTTTCAACCCGTGGGCGGACCCTAGAACAGGTGTCCAGGCATGCTGTGGTCTTCACGGATGCCTCTTCCACGGGCTGGGGGGGCCACGTACAATGGGCACACAGTTGCGGGTCTGTGAACGGGGCCCCAACTGCGTTGGCATATCAATTGCCTAGAGTTATTGGTGGTACATCTCGCCCTGGGCCGCTTAAAAAAGTCGCTACAGGGCAAACACGCACTGGTCCGTACGGACAACACTGCGGCCGTTGCGTACATCAACCATCAGGGTGGTCTATGCTCCCGTTGCATGCTCCGACTCGCCCGCCATCTCCTCCTGTGGAGTCAGAAGCGTCTGAGGTCGCTTCGGGCCATTCACATCCCAGGTGCACTGAACCAGACAGCCGACGAGCTCTCTCGTCAGTTGACACCTCCGGGAAAGTGGCGACTCCACCCCCAGAGCGTCCAGCTGATATGGGACCTCTTTGGAGCCACGCAGGTAGACCTGTTTGCCTCTCTGGACTCGACCCATTGCCAGTTGTATTACTCCCTGTCCGGGGGCACCCTCGGCACAGATGCACTGGCGCACAGCTGGCCCCGGGACCTATGCAAGTATGCGTTTCCCCCAGACACCAGCCCCCTCTACGAGGCACCTCTACGCTCTGAAGTGGAACCTGTTCGTTGAGTGGTGTTCTTCCTGCCGGGAAGACCCCCGAAGGTGTTCGATTAATGTCGTGCTTTCCTTCCTGCAAGATGGGCTGGAGCGAAGGCTGTCTCCCTCCACCCTCAAAGTGTACGTCGCCGCAAAAGCCCGTGGGTAAGCACGACTTAATCGTCAGGTTCCTCAGAGGTGCGAGGAGACTGAATCCTCCTCGTTCGACCTCGGTACCCTCTTGGGACTTAGCCCTGGTGCTCAGAGCACTTCAGGGTCCTCCCTTTGAGCCTCTGCAGTCCGTAGAGTTAAACATCCTGTCCATGATGACAGTGCTTCTGACTGCATTGGCCTCAATCAAGAGGGTAGGGGACCTGCATGCACTTTCGGTCAACGAGACCCCTGCCTGGATACGTGCCCAAGGTTCCCACCACTCCCTTCCGGGACCAGGTGGTGAACCTGCAAGCGCTGCCTTCGGAGGAGGCAGACCCAGCCCTAGCTCCTGGGCGCTGGCTCAAGGCGCCTCGCTGACAGACATATGTAGAGCTGCGGGCTGGGCGACACCTAACACGTTCGCTAGATTTTATAGCCTCCGTGTAGAGTCGGTATCTTCCTGCATCCTCGCCCCCAGTGGCCAGTAGCGCTAAGTGCCCATTCTAGTGTCGGCTTGCATACGCCACTCCCGCCTCCGGGCCGGATACATGCGTCTATTCCTCTTCAGTTGCGTTCCCCGGAAACGGCTAACCCTGTGAGCTCTTCCGCTACCCCTTCGGTGTCAGACGTTGCGGCCGTCTGGCACTAGGCCTGAACCTGTATGCTTGTGGAACGTGTGTGTAGGCTGGGTTCCATATGTAGTGGTTCCCTAACGGCAACCCCATATGTGTATTCTTCCACGGTACCAGCTACCCTACTCGGCTAGCCCCGTGTCTTTCCCTTGACAGAGTTCGCTCTGTCGTCTCTGCCAGTGTTCTTCCCCCCCTGGGACCAGGTTTGGCTCCACCCCAGAGACTGCCATAGGTAGTACTACCCTGCTAGGTTAGTCCTTATGAGTATTTCCACCTCTCCTTCCACTGAAGAATGTGACTCCGCAGCGTACCATCTCCCCGAGACGGGCACGCTTTCCCACCGTTATTCAATAGTCATACTGAGTGGGTCTTGCAGGAACAGCAGTGACTGACCTCCCTGCCAGGAGCCCTGACTCCCACACCAACATAGGTGTGGTCCAGCGAGCTCAGGCAGGGCGCTGGAAGGGCCAGCAACTCTGCCGTGTTGGTAGGGATCCCAATTCTTCGGTCAGTTCCGACGTACGTCCGACTTCAGGGAACGAGGGTTACATACGTAACCGAGATGTTTCCTGTGAGAAATATTTAAAGGGATAGTTTACCCAAAAATTATTATTCCTTATAATTTGATGTCTCAAACTCATTTGTCAACCTTTCTTCTCTAGAATACAAACAGAGATATTTTCCAATCCATACAATGCAACTAAATGGGGTTCAGAACCTTCAAGATATATACATATAATCCATGTGAATCCAGTAATTTAATCCAGGTGTTCTGAAGTAATACAATCAGATGTCAAGATGTATAATAGAGTAATATTTTAATCTGTTTCTTACCCCAAACTGATTGTATTGCTCTAGAAGGCACAGATTAAACCACTGGAGCTGTATGCTTTTGTGTGTTCTGCAGAAGAAAGGAAGTCATATGAGTTTGAGACATAAGGGAATACATGATGAGAGAATTATAATTTTTTGAACTGTACCTTTTAAATTCTAATTGTCATGATGACTTCATGGCTTCAAAAGGCTGTACAATTGTTTTGAAAACATTTCTTGAAATGCTTTTTGGAATAAATGTTTAGCTAACATTGTCTTGACTCGCTGTTTTCAGTTTTTGACTTTGGCAATGTTATTGTAGTTTATCTAACATAGTATTTCTTAGTACTAATTTCCAATAGCATTTTTTTGTTAGCTCAACTTCAGACAGACATTCTACAGTTCTACAGACAAATTTTTTTGAATTGGCTCAACTAAAAAATATTTGTTATAGAACAGTTCACATCTCCAGAAAACAAACAATGTTAAGTTGACTCAACTAAAAAAAATTTGTATCATAGACAACTTATTTTCAGTTAGTATAACTGTTATTTACAAAAGTTAGGTAAACAAGAAAAAGCTAGGGGAAATTAGTACTAAGATTTTTTTTTGTTGTACAAGCTTAAATGTTTTTTACAGTGTATATGGATATTTAAATCACCAACAATTAGGACTATGCAGTGTATGTTCTTGCTAAATTACTCCCAAACGTATGATTGTTGCCTATCATAATAGAATAAGTACCGCTTAGTTCTTACAGTATAAATAATTTGTTAATTTTCCTGGTTGTTACTTTATTCTCCAAACTTTACATATTTTTCCCTTATACCTGCACATACATACTTTATAGGTACACTATAAATGCAGAAGGTTACGCTGTAAATTCGTTTTACTTATGTAGTATTTTGCGGGCTGTAATCTAAGGCACTACCGATTCCAGTATATCAGTTCCCTAAAAAAGCTATTTTATTCTACGTAAAGGTGGGCTCCCTTCATGGTTGCCATGTTGAGTTTTTGGTTGAGTATTTGGTTGTGGAACAACATGGGTGTTAAACAGGTTTTTTCTAAAATGATATTGGTAACTGAACATACTGGAGTGTCAGTATGAAGTCCAAAAACACACCTGTTTAAGACAGTGAAACAAAAAGTATTACTTAGTGCATCTTTAACTTTGAGATAGTTATAAATGTTGTCATTAACTGTATTTCAAGATTTCTTATTAAATGAGACATTAGAGCCTTGTTTATACTTTCGGCTGGCACCGTACTGCGAGCCTCTGCTAACTGTGCATACTCCACCCCAAACAGACGAGGCATTTATACTTGATGCACTCTGCATTGTTCTATTCTTTGAAACGACAGGAGGGGGCTCGGAGTAGTTGTCCTCCAAACCATTAGGAAGCAGTGGTGAGAAGAAGTAAGGTACACACGTGACGATGTTTGTTTTTTATTACACTTCACCTACAAAAGAACCAAAGAATTGTGTAAAACCCAGTAAACCTTGAGATTATTACTTGTGACATTAGAGCAAAATATATGGATATGAGAACATATGTATAAAACTAAACAACACTCTCTGACATTTTTTATTATTTATTATTTTTTATAATTTCATTAAACATTTTCATTTAATTTCCTTAATATTTTTATTAAACTTGGAACTTTATTTTCATCAAAAAGGCATATTTCTGCTATTCTAGGCTCGTTTTGTAAATGTAAGCAATTAATCCAGACACGTGCAAACACGTGCAAACTGGGTGCCAGATGCTGCACGCGAAATGGGGTCTTGCGCACGACTGCCCATACCCCAAAGACATAAGTTTTGTCACTCACACCTTCGTGCTCGTGCAGACACGGCGAGTATAAACCAGGCTTTATATTGGTCTGTTAGCTTTTCTGTGGACAGAAAAGTCCTTTAAAAGCTGAAGTCAGGAATTACAAGTTATGAGATATGAGTTTTGGTGTTCAGGTTTGGTACGGAGCGCCTGTATGCACAGAAAGAAGACCTATTGCACGAAGTGCTGGAGCTGGAAGCCGAGAAGAATCTTCTGGTGAGTGGGGAAAATAAATACCAGGATGAAGAGCTCAGGAAGAGAGCATTGGAGGAATTATCATCGCCTGAGCCTGACAAATCCACTATGCTGTCAGTATCAGCTCCACCTGCTGGTAAGTGGCTTTTAGTTCAGAAATTATTATAACTACATAGAACATACTGCCTGAAGATTGTTATCTTTTATTGCCTCTAATTCAAACATTTAAATGAAATGCAATTTTTAACAGTGGTAGCAAGCCCAGAACCTGAAGAGCAGGAGGATGCGGAGCTCACAGCTCCTACAGCTAAACAGCCATGTCAGTGCTGCTGCCAAACCTATTCAGAGATCCTGAGCTTTTTAGAAAAGCGCTTTGAAGCAGAGCAGAGTCTGCGAGAGGAGGAGATGACACTGAGAAGAGAGGAGCTAGAAATCCAGAGGAGTAAGATTGCCCTGGATCGAGAGCGTCTTGGAGCAGAGAGAAAAGAGCGGGAACGACGGTTTGAGCTGGAGAGTCAGGAAAGGCAGGTCATACTGGACTTATTGAAAGAGAAGGTCCTAAAGAATGAACGGAACTCTGACTGAAATTAGAAGTGTTTTGTTTCAGTCTTTGATGTTGAACTCTCCTTCCAACCAATGCTAGTATTTCACTTTTCCTGTTTGATTTGGTCTCCTTATAGCATGAAAAGATTACAAACCCATAATAATATAGTTTATTGTCATAGCATTGAATACAATGGGTAAATGATAGAACACTGACCCCCGGTTTCAAAGACAAGGCTTAAGCCTAGTCCTAGACTAAAATGCATGTTTGAGCTGTTTTAACTAAAAGCAACTTACACTGACATATTTTAAAATATGTCAGTGCTATTGTTCTGTCTCAAGATGCACACCAGTAATGTTTTTTTTTCTAAGGCATATTTATATAAGGTACTTAAATGTCCTAAATGAACTAAGGCCTAATACTGGCTTAATCTAAGCCCTGTCTGTGAAACCAGGCTTGAATTTAGTAACTACTGTAATGGCTTAATTTTAGATGATTTCGGGAGCCACTTTGAGAGCACTTTTGTGCCCTTACAGAGCCATTATGGAACTGAACTGTTCTAGGAGTTACATAAAAAACAGCTCATGTTTCTTCTGTATCAGGACAGGGATGTTCAAAATTGAGCTTCCAAATGAAGGAGAGCTTTTCACACTGATATTTTATTAACTTGCCTATGCTGACTGTATTGTACTTAAAGCTGTGTGTAACTGGCGTTATTACAATTGTGATATACCACTGGATACAAAGGCTTGTTGCAGAACAATTCTTATTGGTAAAATGTTTGCAGACCTTTATCACTTAACCATAAAGCTAAAGCTATTTCCAGTTTAACCTCTTGTAACATTTATTCTCCTTTTATGAAGGGGCAAGTAATTGTGCATCCACTTTTTAATTAAATCTTCATGTTATGCATGTACATCCGAAAGCTGACCTGATGAAGATTTACATTCCCCCAGCAAACCCCAAGCTTTCTTTAGCTGAACACAGCATTTATTGATTTAAAATCTGGACTAGGATTTAAATAAAAGACTAGATATACAAAGACGGTTCACTCCTATTACTTATGAATGGGAGAAACTGCCACACGCAATATGGTGTCCCGCCTTATAAAAGAGCCACTGGTGGAACCTTCACACTTGGTTCAACTTGTGGTGCTGTGAAAACTGATTGGTGTATGACATCAAAGACATTGAAAGCATATGGCTCCGTCTGCTCTCTAATCGCTTCTCTGTACTTTATACTCTGTATGTCATATACTGTTCTGTGCAGTGCCGCTTAAAGTCGAATACATTTACTGTTGTTCTGCAAATTTTTCGTAGGCAAACTCCACAAAAAAGTATCCATTGGATTTACTTAACTTTTTTATGTCAACAGGTTCCACATAACTGGGTTCCCTTTCGAAAGGGAACTCGCACTGCCTCCTGAGACACTATGGAGAAAGCCTCAGTGTGACTGATGTCTCAAGCATGTTTAATCACAGAAATCGCATTGGCAGCCTATGACATCACTACTAGCGCGGCCAGGAAGTATATAAGGGGTGCCTAGAGAACGTCATCCTCTTTTTCGTCTTCAGGGACTGTTTGTTTGAAGCGTGATTGTTACTATATCATGGCTGAAAGTGGACGTTTCAAGAAGTGTGCAGATCCGTGTCCTAGGATCCTGACACCAGATGACACACACGACATTCTTTGTTTGGTTGAGGAGCATGCACGCGCAGTCCTTAAGTGAGCTGTTTGTGCAAACTATGAACGTTTTCCTCTCAGAGAGCTCCACTCTTGTTTGGCCCTCTTGTTTGACAGGTATCTGGACCCAGAGGTTCGGGTCCCTCTCATGCAGAGGCAGACTGAAATATTGGGGTCTCAGATGGATCTGGCTGAAGAGTTTGAGAGAGGTGTAAATCTCTTGACCTTCAGCTGCTAACGAGAGGGCTTGCGTTGCCTCTTGTGCCTCTCCTCTTCTGAGGAGGCGTGACGCTAGAAAGAAGAAGTAGGATCTGAGGGAAGGGATCCAGCACAGACGCTCACATCATCAGTGAAGGCATCCTTTCCTCTAAGGGTCATTATATCTACCCTCTCCTCTTCTCTCTTCCTCCCCCCACAGCCCTCCCCCCTCTCCCCAGGCACTCATAACATCAGGGCTGAGGCTGGGCCAATGATGAGTTTGTTCTTTTAATATGGAACCTTTCTGAAGGTCAGGCGTTGGGCTTGGTAGTGAGTGTGCCCCTTCACATTTGAAAGTGGTGTAGGCCTCTTCTTATTCTAGAGGTTTTGAGGCCTCCGGTCTTCGAGTGATAGGATAAGGTGTGTAGGTATTTTCCCATTTGTGGGAGTTGTTATGCAGTATACTTCAGTTTACCAAAGGAGAAAAAGGGGGAGGCTTTTTTACTAAATAGAAGAGGAATATAAAATTAGGGTCCTGGAGTTCCCATTGTTAGGGAGGTTTCTGTGATACCCTTACTACGTGCCTCCTCTTTTATGAGAGTCGTTCTGCTGAGGCCTCCATGTAGTAGGTAGAGTCAGTGTTTTATCACCCTGTAGTGAGTGGGCTGGCTTCCTCTTGTTTGAGAGTCATTCTGCTGAGGCCACCGCTCATCCGATCTCCAGATTGATAATGGCAAGTGTTCGGCCCTCTGTGAGGCCTCCTTGATAATCGTTCTGTTTTTTGAGTGAGTTGGCCTCCTCTCTTGTGGAGAGTCCTGGTTGGGGAGGCATCGACTCTGAAAGCTCTGGCCCTGCCTTAAAAGCCCCTGAAACCACCTCTCACTTGAATGGCTGTTCATCTGAGCTTCAGGTAGATCACAGCCTCAGGTGTTTGGCCTTCTTTGAGGCCACCTTGATAATCACCCTGTGCTGAGTGAGCCTGTCTCCTCTCATTTTGGAGAGTCGTTCTGCTGAGACCACCGTTCTTCTGTGCTCTAGATAGATCATGACCTCAAGTGTTCGGCCCTCTGTGAGGCTGCCTTGACAATTACCTTGTGGTGAGTGAGTTGGCCTCCTCTCATTCCAGAGTCGTTATGCTGAGGCCGCCACTCTTCCTAGCCAGGTAGATCAAGTCTGCGTGTGTTCAGCCCTCTTTCCGGCTGCCCCGATATCTGGCCTAGGTCTAGTACTGTTAGGATTACGTCATAAAACAGAGTCCACCCCTCAAGATTATTATTATAAACACGAGCCATGTCTGAAAGGCAAAGGGGGAGGTTGCTGTACTTTATAGTAATATCTTTAGTATTACTCAGAAGTCTAGTTTCACATATAATTATTTTAAAATTTTGGTGCTTTACGTAATGTTATGTAGTGTAAATGATAAATCCCATTTAACATTTGTGCTGGCTACTGTATACAGGCCACCAGGGCACCATACAGACTTTATCAAATAATTTGCTGATTTTCTATCAGAGTTAGTACTGGCTGCAGATAAAGTACTAATTGTTGGTGATTTTAATATCCATGTAGATAATGAAAAAGACGCCTTGGGATTGACATTTAGAGACATTCTAAACTCTATTGAAGTTAGGCAACGTGTCAGGACCCACTCAACGTCGTAATCATACTTTAGACCTAATGTCACGTGGAATAAATGTTGAGAATGCTCTGCTGCAGAATTTCAACAATTACATCTCAGATCATTATCTAGTATCGTGTATACTTAATACTTATACGAGGTCCTGACTCTCTGTGTTCATTAAAAATCCCTGGATGTCCTTCGATAAAGAGTAGGGGTGTAACCCTGGCATCCTGGCCAAATTTGCCCATTGGCCCCTGTCCATCATGGCCTCTTAATCATATATATATATATATATATATATATATATATATATATATATATATATATATATATATATATATATATATATATATACACACACACACACTCACCTAAAGGATTATTAGGAACACCTGTTCAATTTCTCATTAATGCAATTATCTAATCAACCAATCACATGGCAGTCAATACGGCAGCCATATTGCGCCAGAACGCTTACCACAAACCAGCTGATTGGTGAAGAGGAAAGTGATGAAGCCAATCATATATATATACACTCACCTAAAGGATTATTAGGAACACCATACTAATACTGTGTTTGACCCCCTTTCGCCTTCAGAACTGCCTTAATTCTACGTGGCATTGATTCAACAAGGTGCTGAAAGCATTCTTTAGAAATGTTGGCCCATATTGATAGGATAGCATCTTGCAGTTGATGGAGATTTGTGGGATGCACATTTGATACCAATCTCTCATTTGAAAGCCACGTTTCTAGCATCTTTAAAACTGCATTCTACCATCTTAAAAATATATCTAAATTACGGCATATGCTTTCAATGCAAAATGCTGAACAGTTAGTTCATGCATTCATGACCTCAAGGCTAGATTATTGTAATGCTCTACTGGGTGGTTGCCCTGCTCGCTTAATAAATAAACTGCAGCTGGTCCAAAACGCAGCAGCTTGAGTTCTTACTAGAACCAGGAAGTATGACCATATTAGCCCGGTTCTGTCAACACTGCACTGGCTCCCTATTAAACATCGCATACATTTTAAAATCTTGCTAATTACTTACAAATCACTAAATGGTTTAGCTCCCCAGTACTTGAGCGAGCTCTTAACGCATTATACTCCATCACGTCTATTGCGGTCTCAAAACTCTGGCCAGTTGATAATACCTAGAATATCAAAATCAACTGCAGGCGGTCGATCCTTTTCCTATTTAGCACCCAAACTCTGGAACAGCCTTCCTAGCATTGTTCGGGAAGCAGACACACTCTGTCAGTTTAAATCTAGACTAAAAACGCATCTCTTTACTATGGCATACACATAAAACATTTTAATTTATATTTTATTCAAATTGTTAGGCTGCATGAACTAGGTCAGCCGGAACCGGGAACACTTCCCATAACACCTGATGTACTCGTTACATCATAAGAGGAACGGCATCTACGCTAATGTTAGTCTCTCTGTTTATCCCGAGGTTTACTGCAGTCAGCCGGATCCGGGCCGTATCCAGATCAGATGGTGGACCAGCGCCCAGACATTACCAACGCATCCCTGAAGTGTCTGCAGAGACCGTGTCAATTAGTCTACCCTCTGAAATTGCTCATCGACATGGCATCCTCAATGGATCCATCTCCGGCGTGATGACTCCGATATTTCGAATATTCCTATTTAATAATTGTTTAATTGACACGCCATCCTCAATAAACCCGGTGTGATGCCTCCGATCTTTCGAATAATCCGATCTAATATTACTTCTGACCTATAAGGCTGCCAAAATAATAAACATACACTGTTTGTTAATTGGCCAGAGGAGAACTGGCACCCCGACTGAGCCTGGTTTCTCCCAAGGTTTATTTTTCTCCATTAGGACACCTGATGGAGTTTTGGTTCCTTGCCACTGTCGCCTCTGGCTTGCTCAGTTGGGGACACAAAATTTTCAAATAAATATCCAAATAAATTTAATTACTAAACTAAATTATATCAACTACATTACTTGAATATATATGATAATTGAAATGAGCTGATGACATCACCGTTTTCTCCAGAGCGGCTGTACAGCCGAATCAAATTCTGTTCATTATTTTCCTGTTTAACACTGTGAAGCTGCTTTGAAACAATCTGCATTGTAAAAAGCGCTATATAAATAAAGTTGACTTGACTATTAGTGTTACTTGATCTTAGCGCTGCATTCGATACTATCGACCACAACATTCTTTTGAATAGACTCGAAAATTATGTTGGCATTAGTGGAATTGCATTGGCATGGTTTAAACCGTACTTATCTGACCGTTATCAGTTTGTAGCAGTAAATGAAGAGATGTCACACTGATCACAAGTTCAGTATGGAGTACCGCAGGGCTCAGTGCTAGGACCGTTGCTTTTCACCCTGTACATGCTACCACTGGGAGATATCATTAGGAAGCATGGCGTTAGTTTTCATTGTTATGCTGACGATACTCAGCTCTATATTTCTTTGCGCACTGATTAAACTTACCAATTTACAATATAAATGGTATGCATAGCTGATATAAAAAATTGCATGACTAGTAATTTCCTACAACTTAATTCTGAAAAAAAATGAATTTTTAATTATTGGACAAAAAAACTCAGCACGTGGTAACCTAGAATATTGTCTAACACTTGATGGCTGCTCTGTCAAGTCCTCATCGTCAGTTAGGAACCTGGGTGTGCTCTTTGATACCAATCTTTTATTTGAAAGCCACGTTTCTAGCATCTGTAAAACTGCATTCTTCCATCTTTAAAATATATCTAAATTACGGCATATGCTTTCAATGCAAAATGCAGTTAGTTCACGCGTTCATGACCTCAAGGCTAGATTATTGTAATGCTCTACTGGGTGGTTGCACTACTCACTTAATAAATAAACTGCAGCTGGTCCAAAATGCAGCAGCTAGAGTTCTTGCTAGAACCAGGAAGTATGACCATATTAGCCCGGTTCTGTCAACACTGCACTGGCTCCCTATTAAACATTGTATACATTTTAAAATCTTGCTAATTACTTACAAAGCACTAAATGGTTTAGCTCACCAGTACTTGAGTGAGCTCTTAATGCCTTATACTCCATCATGTCTATTGCGGTCTCAAAATTCTGGCCAGTTGATAATACCTAGAATATCAAAATCAACTGCAGGCGGTCATTCCTTTTCCTATTTAGCACCTAAACTTTGGAACAGTCTTCCTAGCATTGTTTGGGAATCAGACACACTCTGTCAGTTTAAATCTAGACTAAAAACACATCTCTTTACTATGGCATACACATAGAACATTATCAATTTATATTATTGAAATCAGTTAAATGATTGGATGGTTTTAGGCTGCATTAACTAGGTCTGCCGGAACCGGGAACACTTCCCATAACACCTGATGTACTTGTTACATCATAAAAAGAATGGCATCTACGCTAATGTTAGTCTCTCTGTTTATCTTGAGGTTTACTGTAGTCAGCCGGATCCAGGCAGTACCCAGATCAGATGGTGGACCTGCGCCTAGACGCAACCAACGCAACCCTGAAGTGTCTGCAGAGACCCTGTCAACTAGACTTTCCTCTGTGAAGGCCTCATCGGCACGACATCCAGTGGCACTGATCCTCAACAAACCCGTCTCCTGCATGATGACTCGATCTTCAACCAGATGGAACTGGACAAATACTCTGAATGTTCCGATCTAATATGACTTCTGACTTGTAATGTTGCCTGAATCATAATCATACACTGTTTGTTCATTGGCCAGAGGAGAACTGGCACCCCAACTGAGCCTGGTTTCTCCCAAGGTTTTTTTGTGGCTTCAACTTATTCCTAGGGCGAGCTAGAACTCCTGTTGTTATTAGATTTGTCATGCTGAGTTCTCGGTTACCTAGTGGTGGTAGACACAGACAGATAGCTAGGTGTCGCAGGCTCCTTTTTTATACCCAGATTATGAAGTGTTTACTGTAAAATAGCCTAGTGTCACATCAATAAAGCTTTTGTTAGCAAATTTCTGCTCAGATGCTATAAATACAGTAGCCTACCAGTCAAACGTTTTGTGTACAATAGGCTACTTGTTGTAGCCATTAAAAAATGTATTTTGTTTCATATTTACGTTTACATATTATAGCCTAATGTTATTTTTTAATTTCATCTATGTTGATTATGAAAAGTGAACAGCATGAGCAAGGAAGGACACATCATAAGATGCGCAATATGTCAGAAGACATGGAGTGGGTCAGACATGATTTTGACCACTTCTTTAAGTTTTATTTTGTAGAAAGCCTTTCTTTAAAGTTAATTTTGTTTTGTATAAATTGAATCTTAATTTTAATACATTTTTCATCAGCCAATTGCCTGGATTTAATAAATAAGAAGCAAATAGGCTAAAGCAGACAAAATAATAATGACGAGGCGCCGGTGCACTCACTTGCATTTTACGTGAACTGGAGCATAGGCTACTTGCCTCACAGACATGATATTTGAGTATTGTGTGTATCGGATCGTTAACAAAATCAAATGATTCAGAAGATTTTTGCCATTGAAATGACTGGGAAAAAGTGTCCCAATCAACCTGAATTCACCCTATACTCTTTGAAATCATAATTGCATTGCATTATGTTGTTTTAACCCCCTAAATATTTTACTTATAACATTCATCCTTCCCAATTATTCAGTTATTTGTATAACAATGTCAGTGTAAAAAAAAAAGTTGTTTCAGTGTAGTTCAATGTCACAATATTACTGTTTTTCTTTCAAAAACATTAAAAATAGTAATGACAAATCTTTTGATAATTTAAAATATAGTAGGCCTTTGTAATGTGCCTTTGGCTCTCACTTTATGTTGTTAAATGTATTCTAAATAAACTACAAAAAATATTTTTCTTTTGTCCTGTTTTTGCCCTTATACACTCACCTAAAGGATTATTAGGAACACCATACTAATACTGTGTTTGACCCCCTTTCGCCTTCAGAACTGCCTTAATTCTACGTGGCATTGATTCAACAAGGTGCTGAAAGCATTCTTTAGAAATGTTGGCCCAAATTGATAGGATAGCATCTTGCAGTTGATGGAGATTTGTGGGATGCACATCCAGGGCACGAAGCTCCCGTTCCACCACATTCCAAAGATGCTCTATTGGGTTGAGATCTGGTGACTGTGGGAGCCATTTTAGTACAGTGAACTCATTGTCATGTTCAAGAAACCAATTTGAAATGATTCGAGCTTTGTGACATGGTGCATTATCCTGCTGGAAGTAGCCATCAGAGGATGGGTACATGGTGGTCATAAAGGGATGGACATGGTCAGAAACAATGCTCAGGTAGGCCGTGGCATTTAAACGATGCCTAATTGGCACTAAGGGGCCTAAAGTGTGCCAAGAAAACATTGCACAGTGGTAACAAGGCATGATGAATCCATGTTCTCATTCTGTTTACGCCAAATTCTGACTCTACCATCTGAATGTCTCAACAGAAATCGAGACTCATCAGACCAGGCAACATTTTTCCAGTCTTCAACTGTCCAATTTTGGTGAGCTTGTGCAAATTGTAGCCTCTTTTTCCTATTTGTAGTGGAGATGAGTGGTACCCGGTGGGGTCTTCTGCTGTTGTAGCCCATCCGCCTCAAGGTTGTGCGTGTTGTGGCTTCACAAATGCTTTGCTGCATACCTCGGTTGTAACGAGTGGTTATTTCAGTCAAAGTTGCTCTTCTATCAGCTTGAATCAGTCGGCCCATTCTCCTCTGACCTCTAGCATCAACAAGGCATTTTCGCCCACAGGACTGCCGCATACTGGATGTTTTTCCCTTTTCACACCATTCTTTGTAAACTCTAGAAATGGTTGTGCGTGAAAATCCCAGTAACTGAGCAGATTGTGAAATACTCCCAACAACCATGCCACGCTCAAAATTGCTTAAATCACCTTTCTTTCCCATTCTGACATTCAGTTTGGAGTTCAGGAGATTGTCTTGACCAGGACCACACCCCTAAATGCATTGAAGCAACTGCCATGTGATTGGTTGATTAGATAATTGCATTAATGAGAAATTGAACAGGTGTTCCTAATAATCCTTTAGGTGAGTGTATTCTTGCTAGGTTAGGTTAGGTTACTTTATTAATACCTGCAGGTAAATTTATTTTGCAGTACAATGATATGATAAGATAAGATAATGGCATCCATATCACAACAAAATAACAATTTCATGACATATGATACACGTGCTAAAGGCTCCACCACTCAAGAATTATCATAGGATATAAACCTGTACATTCATATACAGATACACATCCCTACATATACACATACCTATACCTATATAGACGTACATGCATATATACACACACAGATAAAACCCCTATTTATTATTCAACACTGTTAAAACAGCAGGAATAAAGCTGATTATATACCGCTTTGTTCTGCATCTTGGGAGCAAAAACCTCAGTCCAGAGGGAAGAAGCTGAAACTCACCTTGCAAAGGGTGGGAGTCATCATTTAAAATAGAGGTAGCCATCCTCTTTAACTGTAGTATACAGGGATGCTGGATACAACTGAGACTCACCAACCAACCGACTAGACCATTTCACTATCTGGTTTAAGGAATTTCTTGCTTTTAAGGATGTATTACCAAACCATGCCACCAAGGAAAAGGACAAAACAGATTCAATAAAAGCATGATAAAACATGGTCATTATCGTTCCATCAGTATGAAAGTGTGATAGTTTCCTTAGACAATATAAACGTTGGTGGCCCTTTTTACACACAGCTGCACAATTAGCTTCAAAGTTCAATTTTGCATCAATAATGGTCCCAAGGTACTTTTTGATATATTAAGCTGGAGGTAAGATTTCTCACACCAGTGTACAAAATCATCAATAACTGGGCCATGGCTGATCTCGTTCTCCTGAAGCAGACTAACAATAACAGAATCATCTGCATATTTTATGATGGTTCTATTGTCATAACTGCTCTGACACATATTTGTGTACAGAATAAATAATAACGGTGACAACACACACCCTTGAGGAGACCCTGTAGAAGAGCTTTTCCGGTCAGACAAAAAACCATTGACTCTCACTCTCTGTGTCCTATTGGGTAAAAATGTAAGAATCCAACCCACCAGATTATAACTTAACTCAAACTGTTCTAAGAGCCTTCTGGTTAAAATGTGGGGTTGGATTGTATTAAAAGCCGAAGAAAAGTCTATGAATAAAAGTCTGGCATGTGTTCTATTTCCATCCAAATGTCTAAAAAGCAAATTAAAGGGTTAGTTCACCCAAAAATGAAAATTCTGTCATTAATTACTTACCCTCATGTCGTTCGACACCCGTAAGACCTTTGTTCATCTTCGGAACACAAATTAAGATATTTTTGTTGAAATCTGATGGCTCAAAAAGGCCTCCATTGGCAGCAATGACATTTCCTCTCTCAAGACCCATAAAAGGTACTAAAGACGTTGTTAAAAAGTCCATCTCACTACTGTTACATGTTTAGTCTGTTTTTGCTTGTCTTCGAGTTTGTTCCTTTGTTCAGTTTTCCCGCCTTTGTCTTAATGAGTTCATTCCTTCACCTGTGTCCAGTTAATTAGTAATGACTAGCACCTGTGTCTTGTCAATTACCTCGTTTGCCCTGTGTATTTAGTTCTCAGTGTTTCTTCAGTGTTTGTCCGTCGACGTTCATGTATACTGGTGTTTCTAAGTGTTCCCTGTGAGTTTCTGCATTAAAGTTCCTGTTCCAAGTTCTCCTTCGCCTTCGTGAGTTTTGAGTTACACTTAGTATTGTAACAACTACAGTGGTTCTACAATAATTTTATGAAGCGATGAGAATAGTTTTTGTGCGCAAAAAAAACCGAAATAACGACTTATATAGTGATGGCTTATTTCAAAACACTGCTTCCTGAAGCTTCGGAGCGTTAATCAATGTATCGATTCATGATTCAGATCGCGTGTCAAACCGCCAAACTGCTGAAATCACGTGACTTTGGCGCTCCGAACCGCTGATTCAATATGCTGATTCATAAAGCTCCGAAGCTTCAGGAAGCAGTGTTTTGAAATCGGCCATCACTATATAAGTCGTTATTTAGTTTTTTTTTGCACACAAAAACTATTCTCGTCGCTTCATAAAATTATTGTAGAACCAGTGAGATGGACTTTTTAACGAGTAGTTTAGTACCTTTTATGGGTCTTGAGAGAGGAAATGTCATTGCTGCCAATGGAGGATTTCAACAAAAATATCTTAATTTGTGTTCCGAAGATGAACAAATGTCATTTTTCCAGAGGTTAGGAACATGTTGTGTCTGTAATGACTTATTATATAACCCATGAAATACAGGGCTTTTGAACATGATTTAAGTAACCGGCCACAGATATTATCAGGACCAGGGCTTTTGTTAACATGTACTGAATTAAAAGCCTTTACAACATCCTGAAGATCAATGTTGAAATGCTGATTATCCATAAGCTTTAGACTCAAATCCTGAATTTTTTTGCTGGAATCAAAATGATCAAAATGACAATAAAAACTATTAAGAGCATTTGCAAATGTAATATCTGAGTTAAAACTGTCTATCATAACATGAGTGCTACTGTTTGAATTGTGAAGGCCAGCTATATTTTTCATACTTGCCCAAACTAATCCCCCAAATTATTTGCAGCCATCTTGTTCTCCAATTCTACTTTGCAATTTTGTTTAGCTTTTAAATTTTTACTTTTGTAACCATCAGCAAATCAGAGGCTGCTCCCTGTTTAAAGGCAAGTTTTTTCCTTTGTAAGCAGGACTTAACAGATTTAGTAACCCATGGTTTGTTATTCGGATATACTTTAACATGTTTACAGGGAATGATCATGTCCCTGCAGAAAGCAACATATGAGGATGTTACATCCACCAATGAATCCAAATCATCACCACAAGACTGTGTAAAAATGTCCCAGTCAGAACAGCTGTAACATTTCTGCAAGCAGGACACAGATTCTTCTGACCATACTCTTATGTCCTTGATCTTTGTTTTCTCTCTCTTTAAAACAGTCTTATATATGGGCAGTAGATGAACGCAGTTCAAGGGAAGCGGGAGAGATTTATATGCATCTTTTACTGACCCATAACAGAGATCTAATTCTTACCCCGTCTGGTTGGACAGGTGACATATTGAAGGAATGTTTTGAGTGTCTGTTTTAGAGAAACATGGTTAAAGTCGCCCAGAATAAAATTAGGTGCATTCAGTGAGATCGACTGCAGCCTCTGTACTACATCAAAGACGGTGTTAGAAGTCAAGGAGGCAGGGTCAAGAATGTACACTGTCGTTATAAACATTTGTGGAAACTCACGGGGTAGATAAAAAGGACGCAACAATACTGTACTGATATAAGTTCCACATCTGGCGTACATATACACTCTCTGACAGTCACAGAGGTACAGTTTGTTAACATATATACAGACCCCGCCTCCTTGAGTTTTCCCCATTACCTCTGGCAGTCGATCCAAACGAAAAGGAACTCCAAATTCATCAATTGACATGTCGGTGTCCCGATCACACTCGGTGAGCCACGTTTCATTAAAATGCCTCTTCGCATATGGGCATTGTAAAGAGAAAGTGTCTTACAAAATTTAAATCAATATATTGTTTTATGTGAATGAGTAGGCACAATGATTCTCACATCAGTTTGAAGCACAAACTAGGCAACAACATCCATTAGTCAGTTGTGGACACACATCTATTTTGTGTTTGGTGGCCTTAATTCAGTGACTTACATTTTTCGTTTTTTTCAAAAACCACGCATAAATGTACAAGCATGTACTCTCAAAAATACAAGCATGTACATACATGTTGCTCACCTATTATGGTAGCCCAGTTTGTGATGAATACAGACACTTAATAATGACACTTTTGCCATTAATATGTTTATAAGCAACTGAAAAAAATAAAATAAAAATCACAAATGTCAGAGCATGTAAAAACTTCTAAAGTGCCCCAAAACTGTGCAGACCTGTAGGGTTAAATGCAAACATAAAAAAACATGAACAAGTCTCCCAATTTTATCAACTTAATAAAACTGCATAAAATAACATTTTATTTTTAACATTTACTCTCCCTATCCAGCCCTGTACAAACCATGATGGGAAGTGGGAGTCCTGTTCCTAGTTTTTATAATGCTACTTTAACACAACTAAAATCATTTATGTACTCTCAACTCAATTCAATTCAAACCAATTCAATCAGGCTTTGTTTGTACCACGACGGGACATGGCGTCTCTGTTCCCTCCTTCAGGGAAAGAGGGTTACATACGTAACCGAGACGTTCCCATTCAGTCGGTCACTCGACGCCACGTCGATGAAGACAGAGCGGTGTTACTGCCACTGCGGCCATCATATGCCCCAGGAGCCTCTGAAATTGTTTCAGTGGGACCGCCATCCTGCCTTGAAACTTGTTCAGGCAGTTCAGCATCGACTGGACACTCTCTTCTGTGAGGCGTGGCATCTGCTTGACCTAATCCAACTCCATACAGAGAAAAGAGATCCTCTGCACAGGGGCGAGTTTGCTCTTTTCCCAGTTGACCCGAAGACCCAACTGGCTGAGGTGTCTGAGCACCAGGTCCCTGTGTTTGCACAACTGATCCCTGGACTGTGCTAGAATGAGCCAGTCATCAAGATAGTTGAGAATGCGAACACCCTGTTCTCTCGTGGGCACAAGGCAACTTTCGTGAAGACACGGGGGGACAGGGACAGCCCGAAGTGTAGGACTTTGTACTACTATGCTCGACCCTTAAACGCAAAGCGCAGAAACGGCCTGTGTCGAGGAAAAATCGAGACGTGAAAGTACGCGTCCTTCAGGTCGATCGCTACAAACCAATCTCGGGGACGGATGCATTCGAAAATGCGCTTCTGCGTGAGCATCTGAACGATAGCTTGTGAAGGCTCCGATTCAGAACTCGCAGGTTCAAGATTGGCCATGGGTACAATGAAGTAAGGGCTGTCTTCATATCAGCTGGAGGGACCGGCTCTATCGCGATCTCCGCACGCAGGACATGGGCATCTGCGGCATTCACCGAAGTGAAGCGGACGCCCATGAACCTGGGGGGACGCCGGGCGAACTGAATCATAGCCGAGCCTGATGGTCTGAGTGAGCCAGCGAGATGGACTGGGGAGTTCTAGCCAGGCTTGCAGAGACCATACAAGCGGGACCAAAGGGTTCTCGTGGAGGTGGCCCGCAGCGGGGTGTGAGTGTGCTGTGCAACACTTACCTGATTCCAAGAGTGGGCAGAGGTGTAGGTAATTTTAGGGGAAATAGTTATATTAATAAGGGTTCATAACTCATTATGATTATTCATTATGAATATTTGAACTAGTTAATGAGATTAACTTGATGTAGCTACGTTACATTACAATCAATCGACCGGTGAACTTCTGATGCTCAGGAGGGGTTGTCAGTTCTGGTCCTCAATGTCCACTTTCCTGCAGAGTTTAGCTCCAACCCTGATCAGTTGAGAACCCCTGGTTTAGAATGTGCTCTTCTCCTCCCAAGCATCAGAAATTCATACATCTATTATAATTATATTTTTGGTATAATAACCCCTGCTTGAAACCATCAGCGATTTCAACTGAAAGATAAAGACTGTTATATTAACATTGCCCACTAGAGCATAGGTCACTAACAGGCGGACCGCGGTCCGGGTCCGGACCCAGAAGCCGTCCCATACGGACCCGGACCTACAGCCAAAACAGAGGTTAAAACCTGACAGAGCGCTGCTATTTTAACCGGTGCAGCTTTTGTAATCTTTACGGTAGTGGTAGTGGAACCGCACAGACCAATTGCATGCGAGTTAAGCCATCCCTCGTGATACCACTCAGCCAATCAAGTCTGTGTTTTCAAGGCGGTAAACTATAAACATTGCGACTACAGTGCAGACAGATGAGAGAGTTAGAGGCAAGTTACACATGAAAAGACGGTAGAAAGAAAAAGAAAGATAGCGATACATGTAGAAAACAATGGGAGAGAAATAGACGACTGAGACGGAGAAAGGGAGAGAAACAGGCGAGTGAGATGGAGAAAACATGAAACAACATGAAACAAAAACATGTTAACTTAATAGTTCTGTCACGTGAATTTGTCATTTAAACTTTGTGGGGAAGTTTTGATTATCCATGCCAAATAATATACACTCCAGTGTGTTTGGACTGAAAAAGGTGGATAAAAAGTCACCAAATTAAGTATTTGAACCTCATAATTAAATACAAATAATGAGGCTGGGAGGGCTGAAAAAGGTCCACTTTTTCAGAAAAAAAAAGACCCCCCCCCCCCCCCCCCCCCACTTTAACTAGGCTGGCTACGGGCCTGTATCTACAGTTATTCATATGTTACGTGACAATAAATATTGTCAAAGGTTTTTTGAATTGTACTGAATTCTTTTGATTTGAGTCAGGTATTGATTACATGCAGATGTTGATACAACTACTAGGCTACTTAAATATATATCACACTAACTAGTTAGACATTATGATCTTCCGGACCTTTGCTTCAAGACATTTTCTCTAACTGGACCTCTTTAAATTTTAGTTCAATACCCCTGCACTAGAGGGAGCCATAGGTTAAGGAATCGTTTAAGCCTAATGTTAATTTCTATTTCTATCCATTGGAATGAAAATAAATGCATTGATTGATCTAATTCATTTGTGTAACTATTGTGTACTGACAGTATTTATATGATTAATATTTCTATTGTTTTTTTTGTTATAATAGACTATCAAACTCAAGTGGATCCACTACACTACACTGACTTATTTCAAAACTATTTCTAATTATTACTAAAAAGAAAAAGGAAAGAAGACTTGTCATTTGCAAGATTTTCCTTCACCTGAATAACTGCTCTGTTTTGTTGCTTGTCTTGCAGTAAAGTGCTAGCATTTTGTATCTAAGATCTGGTCTCCATGCTAAATTTTATTTCTTCCACACCAGAACCTACAACTCCAGTAGCTTAAGTGTTGTGTTAGAGTACGCAGGAGCTACACATTGGATCACAATATGAACATGTACCCTGAATTTTATTCTTAATATTTTTCATGAAGCCACTGTTCTGACATTTCTAATCATTCAATAATGATGATGAATTTAAGAGATTATAGAACACTTCTCACAACACCCAATAAAGCAATGTCAATCTTTCATTACCATTCATGTTTTCCTAAAAGTGAGCAAGCAGTGAACAATGGCTTCAAGTAATGACAATTAAAACCCACAAAATGCTGAGCAAACAATAATAAAAAAATTAAAAAAAACAATGGAAAAGAAAACAGATAAATATGCGAGTTGTATTGTAAATGTTAATGGTTAATCAAGAGTTTTCACAATTTCTCTTAAATGAGCCATTGTGTTTATCTTAAGGAATCTCAAAAATCATATTTTTGAGGGACACGGAAAAGTCTTCCATAATTCTCCATGTAATTGTTATGCTCCAAAGGAAGAAAAAGAAATACATGTTTGGGGCAACATAAAGATCCCCATCCCGTTTAACCCTCTGGTACTGTTCTGTTCAACAAAGTTGAGTTTGTGGCAAAAATATTCAAGGTCATTGTATTATTTTATTCTATGCTAGGTCCTTTTATTCCACAATAATGTGCATTTGGGAATGTGGACGAAACTTGTGCTGTTGAACTGATTTGTAACAATTTAAAAACATGCCAACAACACATGCATCAATATATTTCCAAATATGCAAATTGATGTTTAAGGTTTCAATATAAAACTTAAAACCCTCGCTCTGAGTTTGCATGTTCTGATGTCCATATATTTGTTGAAGAAATGACAGTGGCTGTAGCATTTCTATCATAAAGATGTGGCCAAACATTACAGATTAAGTGCAATTAAACATTAGATAAACAATGGTTTGCTCTTGTTGTAAAGTGTAACAACAATCGTCAGGCCGCTGGCGCCCTCTGCTGGCATTTGTTATACATAATATACATACGTTTATTGTTTATACATTTCATAATGTATTTTAATGGTGTTGTTCACAAAACATTATGATTACTCACTTTAGATACTTTATTTGAACCAATTATTATTGCCTCAGTTATATGTATTTAAGTCATATTAAAGACTATTGTTCACTTAGATCTATCTTTATTACCCCAAAAATATAAATAAATAAAGTCTTCAGTACGATAAACAAACTAATCATTACAGCCCTAGATAAAACGTTTGAATATGCACCTGCATTGTTTTAAATTTTGTGATTTAAAAGACTATTTTCCAGTCATATATTTCATCATTGTACTTTTTTTGAGAATAATAGGCTATTCAAATACTTTCTTGTCGCCTTCTCCTGAAAACAATATCACGTATTGTCTGATATTGTGAACTAGTGTATTCACCCATTGCATGGTCAACTGTGTAAAGTACAATTCTTACCATCATCAAAAGTAAAAGCTCAATGACACATTACAGAATATTATGTTTATAGATTGTAATTACTGAATTTATGGGTTCATCTTTAAAGTTGTTGTTAATAATTGTGAAAATTAAATTAAATTGAAACTCTGATGGTGTATAATTTGCACATAGCCCTTAATCTCCAGGAGAAAGTGAGTGATTTTTTTTAAAAACATTTTTTATTATGCGTGTAAACAGTACATAAAACATTAACAATTTACAACTTTGTATACAATGCACAATATCTATCAAGAATATATTCAATGTCATCAGAACACAAAAATTTAACAATGGTTAATAAAAAATAACAAAGGAGGGATAAGAAAAACTAGAAAAAACAAGGGTAAGATATTACTTTATTGTGGTGGCAATGTACTTCTCAACGACGTTGGTGTCATGCGTCTGTGGTGCGACGTTAGTGTCACGCGTCTGTGGTGCGACGTACTTCTTAACAGCGTTGGTGTCACGCGTCTGTTGTGGCGAAGTACTTCTCAACGACGTTGGTGTCACATGTCTGTTGTGGCGACGTACCCCTTCTCTCACGTAAAAGTACACAACTATGGCGTTCCTAATGGGTCAAAAAGACTTTGCTACATGCACTCGTCTCAATGAACGTCTCACTCAACGTCTTAATTTTTTTTTCTATTCTGCTATTTATTCCATTCAATTTAAGGCGCAGACGAGGAGTAGACGTGACGTAGACGTCACGTAAATCACGCGTGGCAGTGAAGTTATTAATTGTTTTTGCGCTAACACGTATTATAACACGCTACTCAACACGGCTCAGTGCAGTGTGTCAGCGACTGCACAATTTACTTTCCCTTCACTCATTCCTCTCAATGAACGTGACATCTGCGTCTGTCTTATACCGTAATTTTAAATTTGATTTGTAAATGCAAGTTTACCAGCATACAAGTTAACAATGCATTCTGGGTACATCATGCAAAACTCATCCATTGCTCCCAGAATGCATTACGGCATCAGCATGTCATAATTGTTGAGATTCATAGGCTGATTCTTGATGTCTGTGTGTGAGTAAATCTCACAGGTCAAAGTGCTTAGTGTACAATCTGTTTTAAACCTTAGTCAGCTATTCTGATTAAAACCGTGCTTGACAAGTGACCTTACTCAGTTAACTGAGTTAAGTGAACTAAGTTGAGTAAACTCAAAAAAGCTGTGCAGCAAGTTGCCTTACAATTTTAAGTCGTCAACTTTTCTTTTTTTACAGTGTAGAGTAGAATAGAATAGAATAGAAAAAATAGTAGTGCTAATAGCCTGTCTGATATCCGAAATAATATAGGCCTAGGCTATAGCTATTATAAACACAAAACAGTTTATGTCCTATAGGCCTCGCTACTTTACTGTAGTTAGCGTTTGTTTATTTATTTCTTTAGGCCTATTTATTTATTTAATTTTCGTAACAGCAGCATAATAAACCATGTGACATGTTTTGTTTGTAGCATGCTATAGGTTCAGGTTTCCAGCATATTTCCAGCAATGTTCAGCTTTAGATATTAGTTATTTAACAGGTAGTTTATTTGGCTTATTGTTTAATTGCAGTTACAAAGGTTTTACTAGTGTAATAAGACTTATTTATCATGCAAACAGTCCTGGCTCCGCACATCAGATGACCAGCCGAGTGGTAGATGGTTCAGCCAGATATCACTCTCTACTTCGAAGTCCTGACTGAAAAGAAGCCTGCCCTTTTGGAAGCGATCTCTTCAGTCGGTGTTGGTGTGACGGCACTGCAGCGGGTCATGTGGTTCTTTGATCATCTGTCTTATTTCTCATTTGAGCAAACACAAAGGCTGTTCTCACAGCTGGTTCGGTGCGCTAGGTGGAGAGCGCTGAAAAGCCGTTCTTACGGCTGGTAAGAGAGCGCCTTCGTGTGAGAGAGCGCGCACGTCAGGCTGCACTATTCCCTGACTGTGTCGCCGCGACCCCTCCCCCTGCGTGCTTCAGCAACACTTTTCAGGATGACATTCTATCTGTGTGTTTCTGGATGCGGTGGTTATCTGTTACCGAAGGATGGTCACAAGCGCTGTATCTCGTGTTTGGGCGTTCAGCACGCTGAGGCAGCGCTGGTGGATGACTCATGTTCTTACTGCGGGAACATGACCATCTCGGAGTTGCGGTCGAGACTCAATCTCGCAAGGGGTGGAGTCCCCGTGCTTCTGCCTCGATCTAATCCTCCACAGAGCGTTACTTCAGGCAGTAGCACGGGTGATCTGAGGATTACGGTGAGCGTGCTTCCCCCAGGGAGCCAACCCTTCCCAGCCAGTAGAGCTGCCGTTGGAACGCGGTGGGCCACCCACGAGGTGTGTACCATCCGTATCCTTCGGGGCTCCTCTTGATGATCAGATGTCCATCGCTGCATCGGAGGGAGGGTCAGAAGTTTCTGGAGATGACGTGTCGGCGCAGGGGGCTCCTTCGGGAAGATCCGCTGTGCCCGATACGGATCCGGAAATGATGGCCATGCTTTCCCGGGCCGCTGAGAGAGTCGGGCTCGTGTGGAACCCTCCACCGTGTCCCGAACCCTCGAGGCTGGACGATTAGTTTCTCGGAGTGGCCCGTGCTGGTTCTCAGGGCCCCACCCCGGTTCCTTTCTATACGGAGGTGCATGACAAGCTCACTAGGTAGTGGACGGCACCTTTCACTGCTCGAAACCGGCCCAGTGGCTCCTCCTCCCTCACCACCCTCGATGGAGGAGTGCAGAAGGGTTACACGCAGGTTCCTCCCGTGGAACGGGCCGTTGCTATGCAACTGTGCCCTAACTCCACATCCAGGGGGAACCTGATCGGGAAGGCCTACCAGGCTTGTGGGTATGCTGCCTCCTCCTTACACGCTATGACGTTGTTGCAGGTCCATCAGGCCCAGGCACTGAAGACCTTGCACGAGGGTGGTCACGATCCCGCAGTTCTCCAGGAACTGAGAACCGCAACGGACCTCGCACTTCGTGCGACGAAGGTTACGGCGCGGGCAGTGGGTCATGCGATGTCCACTATGTTGGTCCAGGAACGCCATCTCTGGCTGTGTTTGGCTGACATGAGGGAAACCGACAAGATCAGGTTCCTTTATTCCCGTGTCCCAGACCGGCCTCTTCGGCGACGCGGTCCAGAACTTCGCCCAGCAGTTAACGGCCGCCGCCGGCAGCGCCTCAGCCTGCTCGTCACCGAGGGCGGCCGCCTGCATCTGCCTCCGCTGCTGCGTTGCAGCAGCAGCCTCCACCCAAGCGACGTCGTGGAGCCGGGCGCAAGCAGGCCGCCCCGCCCGTCCAGGCCTCTGCCAAGAGGGGTGGCAAGAGCAAGGGCAAGCGGCCCTGAGACGGGCGACCCGGAGATGGGGAGGACTGCTCTTCTGGAGATGGTGACCGCACCGCTCCATCCCCTGGAGGAGGGCCAGGTGGAGAATCTTGTGTTCCGTTTCATTTTATTTCTGTTCCGCCAATAAAAGAGCAGTTTCCTCTATCTCCGGGTCCCCAGGGGGCTCGGAGGGTTGTGGCCGGTCAACCCCGGACCACACTCATCCTCCCCCTTCGCCAGCGGGCGGCAGTGGACGATCCCCTCACGTTCCTTCTGCCCACCTGTGGAATCAGGTAAGTGTTGCACAGCACACTCACACCTCACTGCGGGCCGCCTCCACGAGACAGCCGCCCCAGCCCGGTACCTGCATTCCACCTCGCTGCCCCACGGTGGGTACGCCGGTGGTCCCTTTGGTCCTGCTTGCACGGTCTCTGCAAGCCTGGCTAGCGCTCCCCAGTCCGTCTCGCTGGCTCATTCAGACCATCAGGCTCAGCTATGCGATTCAGTTCACTTCAGTGAACGCCGCAGATGCCCATGTCCTGCGTGCGGAGATCGCAGTCCTACTGGCGAAGGATGCGATAGGGGACCTGGTGCTCAGACACCTTAGCCAGTTGGGTCTTCAGGTCAACTGGGAAAAGAGCAAACTCGCCCCCATGCAGAGGATCTCTTTTCTTGGTATGGAGTTAGATTCGGTCGTACGGACAGCGCGCCTCACAGAGGAGCACGTCCAGTCGATGCTGAACTGCCTGAACACGTTTCAAGGCAGGATGGCGGTCCCACTGAAACAGTTTCAGAGGCTCCTGGAGCATATATTGCAGCCGCAGCGGTTGCTAGCAGTGCATCTTGCTCTGAGCCGCCTCAAAAGGCTGTTACGGGGCAAAGATGTACTGGTCCGCACGGACAACACTGCGACCGGTGCGTACATCAACCGACAAGGTGGTCTGCGCTCCTGTCGCATGTCGCAACTCGCCCGCCATCTCCTCCTCTGGAGTCAGAAGTGTCTGAGGTTGCTTCGGGCCATTCATGTCCCTGGTGTGAGCAACTGTGTGGCCGACGAGCTTTCACGAGCTGCGCTCCCAGGGGAATGGCGACTCCACCCCCAGGTGGTTCAGCTGATTTGGAGACTGATTAGGGGTGGTTTGCCTCCCCAGAAATGTCCCACTGCCAGTGGTTCTATTCGCTGACCGAGGGTACACTCGGCATGGATGCACTTGCGCACAGCTGGCCCCAGGGGCTACGCAAATATGCGTTTCCCCCAGTGAGCCTACTTGCACAGACACTATGCAAGGTCAGGGAGGACGAGGAGCAGGTCCTGTTGGTGGCGCCGTACTGGCCCAACCGGTCCTGGTTCCCAGAACTTATGCTCCTCGCGACAGCCCCTCCTTGGCCGATTCCTCTTAGGAAGGACCTTCTGACTCAGAGACGGGGCACCCTGTGGCACCACGTCCAGATCTGTGGAAGCTTCATGTTTGGGCCCTGGACGGGACGTGGAGGTTTTAGGTGACTTACCCCAAGAGGTAGTTAACACCATCACTTCGGCACGAGCACCGTCTACAAGACAGGCTTATGCAACAGCGAGCGAGATTCCTATTCGTCGGTACTCTGACGTGGCGTCTCCATTCCCTCCTTCAGGGAACGAGGGTTACATACGTAACCGAGACCTTTTTACTTCATCTTTGCTTTGCTATTGTGGCAGAAATGACACATTACATAGCTGACCAAGCCCTAACAAAAATACACTAACAAAAATTAAAAAAAACGTTTGCAGGTCCTGTAAGGAGAGGAGACCCCACAAAATGACAGCAGTGAAAATGAGAACTATTATTATTATTATTAGGCTACTTTTAATATTGAATTAATATTAGTTACAATTTGTTTGCACTGCAATTATTTCATACTTTAGGGCATCACCGAGCTGTGATGATCATAAAGAGATATTATTTGCCCTGGAAAAGGTTTAAAAAACATTTAGGTATTAATAATGTAAGGTTAAAATTATTATTATATTGGGAGATTTATGCATGAATGGGAGACAGTGGGTTAAAGTCTGGAATCTGTGTTCTTGTTAAAAATAAAACTTGATTTACTTCAGCGTTCATCTTTGTGTTTTCTGATTGGCTGAACTGGAAGTTGTTGTTGTTTTTCTCAGCGATGAGAATGAGAGTGAGTAAATAGACGATAGAACTGATTCTCTCTGGTGATTTCTTTTGTCCTTTTGAGTGTGTGTCACGCAAAGTTAACGAACCCGACTTTACATTTGGTGGCAGCTGGGTCATTATTTTGCATTTTTGCCGTTTTTGTGGAGTTTTATGAACTTTTCGTCATGCACGCAATATTAGCGCCATTTGGACATTGCACTCTTATTGTCACCGGCTGCGTCAAAGGACTATTGCGCAAAGACAAGACGAAACAACCCAAGGGTGAGACAAAAAAATTTAACTACAGGAACGTCTGAGAATGACAGTGCTGCGTTGAATGATGCTCATGCCAATCCGCCAAGGGCTAGTGGCAACACGAACAGAATGCCGCTTCTTGCACCCTCTGTCGCGGGCAGTCTGCACATCAAGCTCCCGACAGCTTTTAAGGGTGATGGAACTGAATCATTCTCCAGCTGGGCCCGTCGTTTTGAAGTGGCTGTGCAAGCAATGACACCACAAGGTACAGACTTAATGAACATGTTAGCTTCAGTATTGCCAACACGACTGTCTGATGCTGCTTTCTTGTACTGGGACAGTCTTCCTAGTTCTGTAAAGACTAGCTACAATACTGTGAAAGATAGACTAAAACATGTTTTGGGGCTTCAACATTCATTACCATTTTTCCAAACTCATGTGAATGCTCGCCCCCGCAAGATTGGTGAAAGTTTGGAAGTGTACAGTGCTGATATAAGAGGCTTTTCCTGATTATGATCGTACTGCCCAGGAGGGTAGGAAATTCAGACGTTTTGTGGTTGGCTTAGATCTAACGTTGCAAGCAAAGATTCATGAATAAGGGGCGACGGATATTGACTAGGCTCTTATTGTTGCAGGCCGCTGTGAAAGGGCACATGCAGTTTTGCAACTTCATGCTGTGTCAACTCAAGTGCCCCAAACTCAGGTGGCTATGGTGCATTCAGATCACAATGATGGGAAATTACTTCAGGCAGTTGAACAGTTAACGTTGACTGTGAATGAGCTGAAAAAAATTATGTGCACCAGCTACAAGACAAAAATGCTCATTTTACAGAATGTTTGGAGTTCTGGGAGAGGAACAGAATTTCTTCAGTTAAGGAGCAACCCAGGATGATGCGCAACCCCTCGCCAACATACCACCGTTCACAATATCAGTCAGATAATGCCTATGCACCTGATAGACGGCACAAGGATGTTGCAGTGATGAATGACTGGCATCGTACAAAGCCATCTGACAGTGATGACTCACAGAGAGGTGTAAGAGCTAGGCCCTATTATTCTCCAGGGGGTGCCCCACGCACTCAAGACTAAAGGTATCATACTGATGACTACAGACGGCCCCGCAGCCCTAGTCCTGTCCGGCAGTGGAGCAGAGATGGGAGCCCTCAGAGCCGACACAGTGTACGGTTTAGGTCCCCTGACAGCCAGCAGTCATTCAATCCTTGTCAAAAAATCCTATTGGAATTTCAGTTTATCCTGTAGGATCTTATTGGATTCTTAGAATCTTATTGGACATTGTGTTTTTATTTAATGGAATTTCACTTTGTCCTGTAAGATCTTATTGGATTCTTAGAATCCTATTGGACATTCTGATTCATTTTAATGGAATTTCACTTTGTCCTGTAGGATCTTATTGGATTCTTAGAATCCTATTGGACATTCTAATTTATTTTAATGGAATTTCACTTTGTCCTGTGATATTTTTCATTATTACTTATTATAAATAAATTATTAATTAATGAGTTACTTTTTAGAGTCACCCTGGAATGAAAATAAAGTCACCCTTCTGTTGGCCAGACGCTCAATAAGGTTTTGCGGAGCTTGGCCGTTACTCTTTGCACGTTTCTGTGAGTGTAAGCCGTCAGCATATTACTATAACTCACGCTGTTGTCATGGCACCCAGGATACGCACACACACACGCACCATTTTGAGAAATCAGACTCAATAGAAACAAACGCGACTCTCGTCTCTTTTATAAGGTTAATAAGAAATAATACAATAATACTATAATGAGGTAAACCTCCTAAGGTGAATGCTTTGTACCGGTTGTCATGACAACATTGCGTGAGCGCTGACGAGAGAGTAATAAGACGGTGCTTCTGTCACTTTGATTTATTACCCCCCCCCCCCAATAAAATATTGATTTACGACTATAATGACCATACCAGACGTTTGACCTCTATTTCCGGAAGTCATAAAATGTTATGACCTTTGTATGAGTTCAGCAGGTGTAGGTTCCATTTCCGGAGGTGGGTGTTTGTGTTTACTTAGGGGGCAATATATTTTGTATGTGATCAGGAAGGAAATGTTCAGGGGTGTTTGTGTTTACATTGGGGCCCATATGTTTTTATGTGCTCAGGAAGGGAATGTGCAAGGGTGTTTGTATTTGACACTGTATATTTGAGCTCTGATTTCAGGGCATGTTTGCAGGCCATGTGTTGACTTCAGCATTCGCAACATCCAGGCATTTGTCTGTGAATGAAACAATACAAATGAGTTTAAGAAAAGTAACAAGGATTGAATAAAGTATATAAAATAGTAAATATATATTAAATAAATTATATGTTAGGCTTAAGAGAGAGAGATAATGTCTTTGAATGAGACAAACAAATGAGTTTAAGAAAAGTAACAAGGATGAACAAAGTATATAAAATAGTAAATATATATTAAATAAATTATATGTTAGGCTTAAGAGACCCTGTATCTGTATGAGCCAAACAATGAATTTAATAACAACATTATTGATAAATAAAGTAGATAAAAAAAAAAGTAAATATATGAAATAAGATTAAATAATATTTTAATCTAGGGGTTAAGAGAGCATGCATGTCCTTAATAAGTTGATTGAACTCAATTGATTTGAGTAAACTATATAGTATACTAACAAGTATATTTGTATGTCTCCCAAAACTTGTATATTTAAGTTCACTTAACTTGGTGCTCACGTTTATGTAATGCACTTAAACTATTAAGTTTGATTTGCTTAACTTTTTTATGTCAACAGGTTCCACGTAACTGGGTTATGTTGAATTTAATTAACATTGTTTATTTCAGTGCACTTAAATAACACTTTTTACATAAGGTTAATTCAATGTCATTTAGTTAAATCAGGTTAACATGCTTAATTTTGTCCAAAACGATTAAGTTCAATTATTCTAAAATAAATATCAAACAAAAAACAGAACAAGTAATCCAGTTTAATTGATTATTTTTATCTAGTGAAATACAATTTTTACAACATTTACAAATGCTATCTAACAGGAAAACCTTTTACAAAATCTTATTGGCTAGCCAGAAGATGGTTTAGTTACATGCCCAAAGTAGTTGTTTTTCTATTATCAAAACAACTTTAATTGTTATTAGCAGGTCCTCACCCTAAGCACATACTCTACACTTAAACCTCCAAAACACTACAACATAACACAAACTTTTAAATACCAACATAACAAAACATTAAACATTAAAACGTCTCTCCATTTTCTAATTTTGTTAAAAGTTCTTATTTTGGACTGTAAGCTTTGTGCAAACATACCAAACTGAAACAACAACAACAACAACAAAAAAACATACTGAACAGCATATTGAATGTCTTTATTGACTTAAATGAAACAACATTACAGTACACACTGCTGTAATGGAATTGGGCCACAACCACACTGTACAACACTGTAAAGGTAGTAACAGTAATAACAATATCCCGCATCAACTAATGTGCTACAGAAATTGTAGAACTCTGTGCACTTAATTTAAACATCACACTTTTTAGCCTGACACTTATGTTCATATGTAGTGAGCATGTAAATGTAGCAATAACTAAGTTCTTATTACATTTGACTGTTTAAGCTTTGGGCAATTATACTGAGCTGAAATAAAACATACTGAACAACATATTCTATGTCTCTGAAAAAATATTTACAATGCTAATGAAATACAGTACATACTATACTGTAATGGTAATGTAACTGGGTTACAACCACAACTACTAACTATATCAATGGACTCTATGCACTTAATTTAAACATACTTTTATTGGAGTAAAAAAAAAAAAAATGATACTAATATGTACTGAGCCGACAATACTAACAATGCTGACACAAGTCTGCAACAATGAGACAAACATTTTTCTAAACCAAAAAGCTGGTTTGCCAAAGACTAGCTTCAGCTTGAGGGCATCCCGTCCATTGACATCAGTACATGCTGATTTCTCAAACATACGGTCAACAAAATAATGAAAATATCGTTATTATTTTGAAGGGACAACATCACTAACTGGCCTCAGAAATAGTTGAATGTTCTTTCTCACAGAAACACACGATTACACTATGGCTAAGCAAATTAACTAATATGTTTCAATATTACAAATCAAATAAAGAATCATTTGATATCTCAGTTATACCATCACAAACCCATCAATAAAAATATTGTTAATTAATGGCTACATTAGTTAGCAAAGTTTCACATGTGGCGAAAAGGACCACCTTTTGCAAATATCCACCAATCAGTGCAATTGTTCTCTTGTTGCCAGGCAGAACTCCTTGCATGGACAATCACATCAAAGGAAGACCAGAGTGAGCTATTGTAATTATGATTTTGAGTTCATAACACTTGAAATCTTAAGTTTATGCATTTTGTAGTTTAATAAGTTAAACTCACTTATATTTTTAAGTAAAGTAATATTTAGTCAAGATTACTTGATTGTTTAAGTAAAGACAACATTAGGGTTTACAGTGTATAAATTAGTTTAAAAAAAGCACTACTGATAAATAAAGTATAGTTAAAAAAAAAAAAGCTTACCCAGAGTTGAATTGGGATGCATGCAGTTCAGTCGGTTGATAAATTGAAAATGAAGTTCGTTTCCAGCTTCGCTGCTGGGCCGGCCCGCCCTTTCCTGTTTGGGGAGGTCTGTCATAGAAGTGTATTTGGTTTACCATGTGTTGCCGCATATCAAACAATTAAAAGTTAGTTAGATGGCCTCCTCTAAAGTTTTATTATCATGTGATCAAAGTTAAAATTTTCCATTCTTCCTTCCTTCCTGTCTTTCTGTGAGAAAGGATGTTTTTTTTTTGTTGTTTTTTTTTAAGTTGTTTGAGGGGAAATTACATTATCATATTGCAGGGCCAACACCTCTACACTGACCAGTACTGTAGATCAATAGGACATGTTAACACCCCTTGAGGAAGCGGAAAGTGTCTGTGACCCGGTCTGCAAAACTACAAACACATTATATGCTTTACACTCAGTCTGCATTTGTAAAACAAACTTTTTGCAAATCGCTAAACACAGTTTTCTACATTAGACACATCACTCAAAACTAGCAGTACCTGCGTTTCATTTAGAAAACACCGCCATTTCAATTCCACAGTCTTTTACTGATTATAGGTTATAGGTTAATTGAAAATCAAAACTCAATGTTTTCAGAAAGAAATACATAATTTTTTACCCCTCTTTCATATCTGTTTATAGTATAAATACCTAATTTGATCACTTAGAAATCAACACTCAGTGTTTGGAGGAGCAAAAAAATTTCAACCATGCCTTACTGTTTATTTTTGTAAATGTATACTGAATATACATACGTCGTCACCTTTATTTCTGTAGCATTTATACAATACAAATAGTTTAACATTCAATTTAATATTCAAATTCTGCTGTAATGCAGCTCTAACATAAGTCAGTTCAGTGTTATTGATTCAGTTCAGCTCAATAACTGTAAAGTACATTAATTGTACAACAATTGTGCATGCATACTGAACAAGCAAAAGACACAACAGAGACATTTTTTCACATCCGTGTGAAGTTTATTGTGACTAATCATTTGAGGATTATGTGTAGTTACTAAACAAAAAGACATGTTGACTAAACTTTTGTTTTATTCTTTAATTTATTTAAAATAGCCTGATAACCAGCATTGTTTCTTCAGGGGTGATCCGTAATGTACACAAGTTGTTTCTACACATGAAAACTCTTTGGATGTGTGTGTGTGTGTGTGTGTGTGTGTGTGTGTGTGTGTGTGTGTGTGTGATAATTATCACTTTAGAACATATTTTAAAATCAAGAGATTTACCTCAGGTGTTTAACAACCACAGGGAATGCTCATGAAAACTAATCTCTGTGTATTTTTCTCACCTAAAACACAACATTTGTTCATACCAAACAAGTACTGTTTTACACATGTTGAGTATCTGATTAAGAAATGAAGTGATAGTCTTTCTATTTGATAGTTTTGACTATAATTGATATTTTTAGTGTAACGTTCCATCTGTATACGATGTGGAAACAAGCCTATCAATTAAGTTACACATTACAAGGCGAGGATGTCACGGACACATTATTTTCTTTGTACACGTCTCTAAACACGACTCCAGTAAAAAAGTAAACTTGATAAATAGTTGTTTTAAGTGAGAGGTCAGTTGATTCAAGTCGTTTTATTTTCCCCCGCTTTCCTCTTTTAGGCGTCTGCCTTTAGGTTTGATCCATGAAACAGGCCCAACTACACTACAGTGTGTCGTCATGTTTGTCTCAATAATTCTTCAATAATCAGCAGAATACCAAAATTGTTTAACAACTCTTAATTTTTTACAATTTTAAATATATGTTCAGCTTAAATATTAGCATCGGTTCATTTCAGTTGTTACCAAATGCTAGTGAAGAGATAATCTACAGAATGTCACAGTCACATTAGAGTCTGGATTCTAGTTTATAGCAAACAATGTTTGTTATTACCAGTGATCGTGTTCCTGGCATCGGCACACCGCTGTGAGTATACACTTACCTAAAGGATTATTAGGAACACCATACTAATACTGTGTTTGACCCCCTTTCGCCTTCAGAACTGCCTTAATTCTACGTGGCATTGATTCAACAAGGTGCTGAAAGCATTCTTTAGAAATGTTGGCCCATATTGATAGGATAGCATCTTGCAGTTGATGGAGATTTGTGGGATGCACATCCAGGGCACGAAGCTCCCGTTCCACCACATCCCAAAGATGCTCTATTGGGTTGAGATCTGGTGACTGTGGGGGCCATTTTAGTACAGTGAACTCATTGTCATGTTCAAGAAACCAATTTGAAATGATTCGAGCTTTGTGACATGGTGCATTATCCTGCTGGAAGTAGCCATCAGAGGATGGGTACATGGTGGTCATAAAGGGATGGACATGGTCAGAAACAATGCTGAGGTAGGCCGTGGCATTTAAACGATGCCTAATTGGTACTAAAGTGTGCCAAGAAAACATCCCCCACACCATTACACCACCACCACCAGCCTGCACAGTGGTAACAAGGCATGATGGATCCATGTTCACATTCTGTTTACGCCAAATTCTGACTCTACCATCTGAATGTCTCAACAGAAATCGAGACTCATCAGACCAGGCAACATTTTTCCAGTCTTCAACTGTCCAATTTTGGTGAGCTCGTGCAAATTGTAGCCTCTTTTTCCTATTTGTAGTGGAGATGAGTGGTACCCGGTGGGGTCTTCTGCTGTTGTAGCCCATCCGCCTCAAGGTTGAGCGTGTTGTGGCTTCACAAATGCTTTGCTGCATACCTCGGTTGTAACGAGTGGTAACGTACTTTGTATGTTCCGGGAAGAAGGAGGCGGGAACCGGCGAACATTTTAAATACTTTAATAAAAATAAATAAACAAAACGAAAGTAACCCCAGCAGCCCCTCATGGACGACTGCCGCGCACACACATAACAAAACGTAAACAAAACACAACGTAAATCCAGGCCTGGTCCTCTCTCGTCCTTCACTGTCGTCGGTCCTCCTTTTATGCTTCCGAGCTCCTCCGTGAGAGATCCGAGACCGGTGTGACGCGCAGCTGGCGCTCATCAAAATCACTCCCCGGCCTCGTGTCGCCCTCTCACGGCTCTCGCTCGCCCGGCTCGTCACATACCCCCATCGCCCTTCGCAGGCCGGGGGGTACCCACGAGACTGCGCTCTACTCCCCCCTGGGCCAGTCTCGGCGGCCGCAGCACCACCTGGGGGTAAGGACAGACGAGACGAGAGAAAGGAGCCGGAAGCATGAGGAGCAACAGAGACGAGAGAGGGGAGAGAGGAAGGAAAAAAAAATCTAGTCCGGTTCCCGGACACACTGCCGCTTGGTCCTCAGCCAGCCGAGAGGCTCTTCCTCACGGTGCCATGCGATGGTACTGGACGCTCGGTGGACGGCTCGATCCTCCTCCGCCCCCTGGCGGCCGGCGGTGGCTCCTCCTGTTGAGGGCAGCCGGCAGTGAGTCCCGCGCTCCCTGCTCCTCCCCGTCATGGCGGATGGTAGCAGGCTCCGGCCCACGGCGAACGCCGGCGACTCCTCCGCTCCCTCTCGGACGGCAGCCACCCCACCTCGACCCAGGGGCACGGCAGCGAGCTCTCCGTCCCACCGGATCTTCACCCGCTCCAGCACCACCGCCTCGGGCAGCCACCCGCGGTCCTCTCTCTCCCGCGCTGCCCGACCTCCTCAGCACCGCGATCCCCCTCAGCAGCGAGGCTCTTCGACAGCATGTCCCTCCTTCCTCCCGGGTTTCGGCACCAATGTAACGTAGTTTGTATGTTCCGGGAAGAAGGAGGCGGGAACCGGCGAACATTTTAAATACTTTAATAAAAATAAATAAACAAAACGAAAGTAACCGCGGCAGCCCCTCATGGACGACTGCCGCGCACACACATAACAAAACGTAAAGAAAACACAACATAAATCCAGGCCTGGTCCTCTCTCGTCTTTCACTGTCGTCGCTCCTCCTTTTATGCCTTCGAGTTCCTCCGTGAGAGATCCGAGACCGGTGTGACGCGCAGCTGGCGCTCATCAAAATCACTCCCCGGCCTCGTGTCGCCCTCTCATGGCTCTCGCTCGCCCGGCTCGTCACATTGCTCTTCTATCAGCTTGAATCAGTCGGCCCATTCTCCTCTGACCTCTAGCATCAACAAGGCATTTTCGCCCACAGGACTGCCGCATACTGGATGTTTTTCCCTTTTCACACCATTCTTTGTGGACTCTAGAAATGGTTGTGCATGAAAATCCCAGTAACTGAGCAGATTGTGAAATACTCAGACCGGCCCGTCTGGCACCAACAACCATGCCACGCTCAAAATTGCTTAAATCACCTTTCTTTCCCATTCTGACATTCAGTTTGGAGTTCAGGAGATTGTCTTAACCAGGACCACACCCCTAAATGCATTGAAGCAACTGCCATGTGATTGGTTGATTAGATAATTGCATTAATGAGAAATTGAACAGGTGTTCCTAATAATCCTGACCAAGAAAACCAGACCAAGAAAATGAGCATTTAGTTGTAGCTGTATTGGGGTGTGTGTGTGTGTGTGTGTATGTGTGTGTATGTGTGTATGTGTGTATGTGTGTGTGTGTGTGTGTGTGTGTGTGTGTGTGTGTGTGTGTGTGTTTTTTCTTACACTTTGTCCAGAAAAACCCAGCTATGTTTCCTAGAATCTGCTGTCATGTTAGTGAACTCTAGGTGTTCTATGTGTCTCTTTGTTCACGTGTTCCCTGTACATTTGTTTGCTTTAATAAAATGGTGACTTACAGACTTAATAATGGTTTATTCAAATTGTAGAATATTGTCTGTATATTTTTGAAAAACCTTTAAAATTATTATTGACACATTGCGTTTTTAATTTTACTCGTGACAATTTAATATGACAATGTCAATAAAAGTATTTAACTGGACACCTTTGGTAATAGTTAACTTAAAGTATGCACAATAAGAAATTCCATCCTATCTGCTTTTTTGTTTTTGTTTGTCCAGTTATGATTTGTATATCATAACTGGATTGAGTTCTCTCTGGGGACATATAGGACTTTTACATGCGGCTACTCTGCCTCTACTTCTGCATCAACAGTATTGAACGAAAAAAATATATAAAAGAAAGACTGAAACTGATAGGCATTTTAAGTAGTAGATTTTATCTTATTTATATTAAAGATTTTAACATCTATGTTTGAAATCACGGAAGATGATTTTTTTATTATTATTATTATTTACCTCCTAAAGAATCAGGGTTGCAAGCTGTGTAATACTGTTTGTAACTAGCTCAGACATGCTCATAAAATAATAACAAGTGATTGAACCTTTTATTTTTCAAGAAACTGTTTCTGGACCTTGATGGACTTAAGCTCTCTCCTAAAGTACGTTCTTTGAAAAACAAGCTGCTTTCTTGACATTTTTTTTTTTTTTGTACTGTGGATGTTCATTTATCTGCCTTGTTGACTTTTTTTTTGCGACTGGAGAACTCTGCCCTTGACAAAACCTGTGCCCTGTGACATCCAAAATGTTCATTGTGTGCAACCTTTACGTTTACATTTGTATTAGTTGCATGCACATCTCTTATGTTGTATTAAAACAACAGAGTTGATAATGAGGGATGCCATCATTTGATAACTGTTTTGAAAAAATATTTTTACATTTACAAATTTCAGAATTTGTATTTCAGGTTTTTGTTAGTTTAAAAGGCTTTCCAAATGTATTGATACTGAGATTACGCTATCTATGCATAGAACTGTTCATTTTAGAGTTCTAATATGTGTTTAATATGTCACTGAATGCGGATGTTTATCATTGCTCAAGCTGTTAAAGTGATTATGAGCATTATAGGTTTCTGTAAGTGCTTGCTATTTCTTCTTAATAAATGAGGCTTAACTGCACACTTTATGAAGGGACATAGACCAAACAGATTAAACATTACAGATTTTCAAATAACAAATTAATTAAAAAAATAAATCAAACTGCACATTGTCACAGTATTATTTTGTCATATTATAAGAGTAACATTTAATTCAATTTTAAAATAATTACCAGCACGGCATAAAACAAGTCAAACGTATTTAAAAGAGCAAATGATTTTACTTAATTATATTAATTACATCAGATTCGTAAGTAAAAATTACTCAATATAATTTAACAGGCCAAGATATATATATTAATTTCCATGTGTGTAAAATTTACTTAAAAAATATTCATGCAAAAACTTGCCAAATAAAATTTTCTTCTACTTATTGTTTTTCTCAATGTATTGATAAAAATATATAAAACAAAGACTGAAACAACTTATAAGCATTTTAAGTAGCAGATCTCTGAAATATTTGATCTTATATGATTGTAAAACATGTATGTAGTGTTAGAAATCAGTTCTTTCCATTACTTGGACATACAGTAAAAATAGGACTCTATTGCTTCTTTAAATATTTAAGAATATATTTCTTTAAAATTTTTTTTTTTTTTTAAATGAGTTGAATCTTGTATAAGTTGAAAATAGCTTATTTTGACGAGTTAAAGCAATGTAAAACATATGATGTCATAACTTATTGAGAGTGATAATGTCTGGGCGAGGGTGAGGAGTAGTAGGATCAGGACAATGGGGGAAGGAGAGGTAGAGGAGAGAATGTGTGCATTCTTGGCAATGTGGCAAACATCTAAAAGTGATTGAGTCATTACTTTATAGAACACATTCAACAAAATTGGAGGTTAGATATCTTGACTTTAACCGCGATACCGTTCTTGGCCTCGTGCACACATAACCCGCAAAGTTTTTCATAGCGTTAGACTGACCAGACCAATTTAATATTTTTGGGATTTTGTTCAAGTTTTTTTCTGAAACACAGTGTTTTACCACTTTCATTTTTGAAGTCATCATCATTCTTCTTTGTGTGTAATTTTACACTGTGCTTCCTGCATTTAGCTGTAATGCTAGTGAGTGCTTGGTGTTACTCATTGATCCAGTAGGCTACAGCATTTGGCTGATTTAATAAAACGATGCTTTAAACTATCGCATTCGCTTGAGTCATTTACATAGTATTTATATTTCCGTAAATATATTTTTGGAATGGGAAAGAATGCTCAGACACAATCATAACATCAAGTTAAATGATTCAGCATTTTATTTCAACACATTCGCACACCACCGGTTGCTTCTGCACAGCATCGCCAGAACTCAACGAGCAGTCGCTCCCCATCAGCTTTTGCATAGCCATTCCACAAATCCGCAGCATTGAAGACGTCTTCTTCAGAACTCAACTTTGTGCACGGTATAAACTTTGTCCCCTATTCGATGCGGAAAGATTCTAATAGTTCCTGGAATCTCCTGTGAATGAGTCTTTTGTCCACAATTGTCCAGGCCTTGTGTGTCAACGCTCTGAAGTTTGGGTTTTTGGGTCTGATCCCTCAAAATGCGAGTAGAAGAAGCAAGGTATGTGTCAGGCTCAGACAAACAGGAATGTTCCTTCAACTTTTGACATTGCAGTAGCACAACCGTTCACACCGATACAGGGGTCAAACCTTAGGAAATCCCGGTTGGTTGCGATAACTGAGCACTGTGTGTAGAGTTTATAAGGAAGACAGATTGGGGGACGCCCTCACTCCCCTGTTGTGTGGGGTTGTCTTCAGAAAGTCATAAATAACTATGTAAATTACACTGCTATCAAGCCTTTAGTAATATTTAAAAGTACTTTTTCTAAACTGTTAACACAGCAACACTCCTACATCATAGTTAAGCTTCTGCCGAAAACTATATTTTGTTAAAAACTAAATCTACATTTCAAAATGTAACCAATGTAATCAAAACACAGCAAACCCGATTTAAAATTGAATAATTCTGTCAAAACTCTAGCAACATACTAACAATTGATGGCATTATTAAAAACTGCAGGTAGAACACGCAGTTCTACCTCGCCCAGACATTATCACTCTCTTCCTCTGTACACTGTAAAAAATTATATGTATCAATATGATATAAATTATTATATCAATAAGTTATGACATCATATGTTTTACATTGCTTTAACTAGTCAAAATAAGCTATTTTCAACTTATACAAGATTCAACTCATTTAAAAAATATATATATATATTTAAAGAAATATATTCTTAAATATTTAAAGAAGCAATAGAGTCCTATTTTTACTGTATGTCCAAGTAATGGAAAGAACTGATTTCTAACACTACTTACATGTTTTACAAGATCAAATATTTCAGAGATCTGCTACTTAAAATGCTTATAAGTTGTTTCAGTCTTTGTTTTATATATTTTTATCAATACATTGAGAAAAACAATAAGTAGAAGAAAATTTTATTTGGCAAGTTTTTGCATGAATATTTTTTAAGTAAATTTTACACACATGGAAATTAATATATATATCTTGGCCTGTTAAATTATATTGAGTAATTTTTACTTACGAATCTGATGTAATTAATATAATTAAGTAAAATCATTTGCTCTTTTAAATACGTTTGACTTGTTTTATGCCGTGCTGGTAATTATTTTAAAATTGAATGAAATGTTACTCTTATAATATGACAAAATAATACTGTGACAATGTGCAGTTTGATTTATTTTTTTAATTAATTTGTTATTTGAAAATCTGTAATGTTTAATCTGTTTGGTCTATGTCCCTTCATAAAGTGTGCAGTTAAGCCTCATTTATTAAGAAGAAATAGCAAGCACTTACAGAAACCTATAATGCTTATAATCACTTTAACAGCTTGAGCAATGATAAACATCCGCATTCAGTGACATATTAAACACATATTAGAACTCTAAAATGAACAGTTCTATGCATAGATAGCGTAATCTCAGTATCAATACATTTGGAAAGCCTTTTAAACTAACAAAAACCTGAAATACAAATTCTGAAATTTGTAAATGTAAAAATATTTTTTCAAAACAGTTATCAAATGATGGCATCCCTCATTATCAACTCATAATACATAATACAACATAAGAGATGTGCATGCAACTAATACAAATGTAAACGTAAAGGTTGCACACAATGAACATTTTGGATGTCACAGGGCACAGGTTTTGTCAAGGGCAGAGTTCTCCAGTCGCAAAAAAAAAGTCAACAAGGCAGATAAATGAACATCCACAGTACAAAAAAAAAAAAAATGTCAAGAAAGCAGCTTGTTTTTCAAAGAACGTACTTTAGGAGAGAGCTTAAGTCCATCAAGGTCCAGAAACAGTTTCTTGAAAAATAAAAGGTTCAATCACTTGTTATTATTTTATGAGCATGTCTGAGCTAGTTACAAACAGTATTACACAGCTTGCAACCCTGATTCTTTAGGAGGTAAATAATAATAATAATAAAAAAATCATCTTCCGTGATTTCAAACATAGATGTTAAAATCTTTAATATAAATAAGATAAAATCTACTACTTAAAATGCCTATCAGTTTCAGTCTTTCTTTTATATATTTTTTTCAGTACGTTCAATACTGTTGATGCAGAAGTAGAGGCAGAGTAGCCGCATGTAAAAGTCCTATATGTCCCCAGAGAGAACTCAATCCAGTTATGATATACAAATCATAACTGGACAAACAAAAACACAAAACAGATAGGATGGAATTTCTTATTGTGCATACTTTAAGTTAACTATTACCAAAGGTGTCCAGTTAAATACTTTTATTGACATTGTCATATTAAATTGTCACGAGTAAAATTAAAAACGCAATGTGTCAATAATAATTTTAAAGGTTTTTCAAAAATATACAGACAATATTCTACAATTTGAATAAACCATTATTAAGTCTGTACCATAAGTCACCATTTTATTAAAGCAAACAAATGTACAGGGAACACGTGAACAAAGAGACACAGAGAACACCTAGAGTTCACTAACATGACAGCAGATTCTAGGAAACATAGCGGGGTTTTTCTGGACAAAGTGTAAGAAAAAAAAACACACACACACACACACAAAACACCCCAATACAGCTACAACTAAATGCTCATTTTCTTGGTCTGGTTTTCTTGGTCATAGTCAAAAACTTTATGGTTTATATGTATACTCACAGCGGTGTGCCGATGCCAGGAACACGATCACTGGTAATAACAAACATTGTTTGCTATAAACTAGAATCCAGACTCTAATGTGACTGTGACATTCTGTAGATTATCTCTTCACTAGCATTTGGTAACAACTGAAATGAACCAATGCTAATATTTAAGCTGAACATATATTTAAAATTGTAAAAAATTAAGAGTTGTTAAACAATTTTGGTATTCTGCTGATTATTGAAGAATTATTGAGACAAACATGACAACACACTGTAGTGTAGTTGGGCCTGTTTCATGGATCAAACCTAAAGGCAGACGCCTAAAAGAGGAAAGCGGGGGAAAATAAAACGACTTGAATCAACTGACCTCTCACTTAAAACAACTATTTATCAAGTTTACTTTTTTATTGGAGTCATGTTTAGAGACGTGTACAAAGAAAATAATGTGTCCGTGACATCCTCGCCTTGTAATGTGTAACTTAATTGATTGGCTTGTTTTTGTGTTTCCACATCGTATACAGATGGAACGTTACACTAAAAATATCAATTTAGTCAAAACTATCAAATAGAAAGACTATCACTTCATTTCTTAATCAGATACTCAACATGTGTAAAACAGTACTTGTTTGGTATGAACAAATGTTGTGTTTTAGGTAAGAAAAATACACAGAGATTAGTTTTCATGAGTATTCCCTGTGGTTGTTAAACACCTGAGGTAAATCTTTTGATTTTAAAATATGTTCTAATTATCACACACACACACACACACACATCCAAAGAGTTTTCATGTGTAGAAACAACTTGTGTACATTACGGATCACCCCTGAAGAAACAATGCTGGTTATCAGGCTATTTTAAATAAATTAAAGAATAAAACAAAAGTTTAGTCAACATGTCTTTTTGTTTAGTAACTACACATAATCCTCAAATGATTAGTCACAATAAACTTCACAGTACGCAGGGAAGTCACACTGCTGTTCCGCAAGACCCACTTCAGCAGACTATTGGATAACGCTGGGAAAGCGTGCCCAGAGGGACGCTGCGGAAGCCACATCATGCCCGAAGGGAGTTACCATGTGGAGAATACACGTATGGACTGGCCGTGGGCAGTGCAACATACGGAAGTCCCAGGGGTGGCCCCGGCCAAACAGGCGGGGGAACAACACCTAACTGAGACGGCAGAGAGCTCTACCGAGGAAAAGACACGGGCTCGCCGTAGGGAGCTGTACCGTGGAAGAATACACATATGGGACCGCCGGAACCCAGCCTAACACAAGTTCCACCAATGCATACGAGTGTTAGACCTGGCATCGGACGCTCCGCCACATCCGACTGCCGCGGGTTGCGGAGGACTCAACAGGGTTCGCCGTTCTGGGGAACTCGACTGGAGCATATAAGCGCACGTATCCGTTCCAAAGGGAAGGGAGTGGCGCAGCAAGCCGACACTTAGAACGGGCACTTCGGTGTTACTGACTATGGGAAGCGAGCACACAGGAAGATACCGGCTCTACACGGAGGCTATAAAATCTAGCGAACGTGTTAGGTGTCGCCCAGCCCGCAGCTCTACAATATCTGTCAGCGAGGCGCCACGAGCCAACGCCCAGGAAGAAGCTACACCCCTAGTGGAGTGGGCTCTTAACCCGAGCGGGCAGGGCACATCTTGGGTTTGGTACGCCAAGACGATGGCATCCACTATCCAGTGGGCCATCCTCTGCTTGGAGACAGCCTTTCCCTTCTGCTGGCCTCCATAACAGACGAAGAGCTGTTCTGAGGTCCTGAAGCTTTGCGTTCTGTCCACGTAAGTCCGCAGAGCGCGGACTAGACAGAGAAAAGCTAGGGCTGGGTCTGCCTCCTCCGAAGGCAGCGCTTGCAGGCTCACCACCTGGTCCCGGAAAGGGAGTGGTGGGAACCTTGGGCATATATCTTTAGTCTCCTCGCCCCCCTCAGGAACCTGACGATCAGATCGTGCTTCCCTAGAGACTTACCACCACCATGTCATGATTAGCGGCGATAGCGGCAACATAGACTTTGAGGGTGGAGGGAGACAGCCTTCGCTTCAACCCGTCCTGTAGGAAGGAAAGCACAGAACCGACCGAACATCTCCGGGGGTCTTCTCAGCGAGAAGAACACCAGTCGACGAACAGGTTCCACTTCAACGCATAGAGGCGCCTCGTAGAGGGAGCTCTAGCGGAAGTGATGGTGTCTACCACAGCCTGTGGTAGGCCACCTAGAACCTCCGCGTCCCGTCCAGGGACCAGACATGGAGTTTCCAGAGGTCTGGACGCGGGTGCCATAGGGTGCCCCGTCTCTGAGTCAGGAGGTCCTTCCTCAGAGGAATGGGCCAGGGAGGCGCTGTCGCGAGAACCAAGTCCAGTTGGGCCAATACAGAGCAACCAACAGGACTTGCTCCTCGTCCTCCCTGACCTCCCTGTCTGTGCAAGAAGGCTCACTGGGGGAAACGTATACTTGCGTAGGCCCCGGGGCCAGTTGTGTGCCAGCGCATCCGAGCCGAGGGTCCCCTCGGTCAGGGAATAAAACAACTGGCAGTGGGTCGTGTCCTGTGCGGTCCCGAAGCGACTCCAGATCAGCTGGACCACCTGGGGATGGAGTCTCCACTCTCCAGGGAGCACTGGCTGTCGTGAGAGCTCGTCGGCCGCACGATTGAGCAGGCCCGGAATGTGAATGGCACGAAGCGACCTCAGATGCTTCTGACTCCATAGGAGGAGATAGGAGGACAGAGGGTATGAGAGAAGGCATGGTAGCGTTCTCAAGCCATACGCTGCGGTCCGCTGGCGACTGAAGGAGGGGCAGAGAGTGGCAAGGCTTTGTGGCGTCACACACTGCCTACCTCACCTCCTTCCTCAGTGGGGAACAAGAGTGGCGAGGCATAGCGTCGCGCACTGCCGTCCTCACACCGCTGAGAAGAGGGGAATGAGAGTGGCGAGGCTCCCCGGCGTCGCACACTGCCATTCTCGCCCTCTTGTGGGGAGGGGAATGAGAGCGGCGCGGCTTCATAGCGTCACACGCTGCCATTCCTGAACTCCCGAGACCCAGAGGTATTGGAACTGCTCTTAAGAATTTGGGTACCACTGGCTGTAACACCAGTGGCGGAACAAAATTTAGCAATGATTCTCCACCCGGCCCTCCTCCGGGGAAGAGCAGCTTCAACCAAGTCCAGGTCACCCGTCTCAGCTGACCGGCAGCCAAGACGGGTGGCATCGTGGGATGCCCATGGCGAGCAGACTGAGGGGTTCCATCTGCTTTGCACTGTGGAGGACTGCTGCACAGTCACCGACAGTGTCGCCGAAAAGGGTCACCTTGTGAGATGTGAGCATCGAGAAAGCGTACTCTGACGACGTCTCACACCCCTGCAAGGTAGCCCAAGGGTGTTTCTGGACCAGGGTGGACATCGTCTGCCCAAGGGCCAGCGCTGTGACTTTAAATGTAAATCAGTCACTGTGCGCAGCTCAACCTCAGCTCAGAACTACCCTCGTGCACTAAGAGCGCAGGGCGGAGGTGGCCTGCCAGTGGCCCTGCCACCTCACCGATGAGGGTAGTGAGAGAGAGGAAAACTTTATCCAGATTATGGCCCCATTGGCACCCCATATTTTGGCACCAAATAGTTACACACTGCCAAAGCTTTCCAATGCACATCCGGGAAAAAGGCAAGGGGGCGGGCAAGGCGATTTACGCGTTGCACTACGCCTCAGCCACCCAGGAAAGCATGGCTGTCAAGTCTGAATCTGATTCAGCATGAGCACACACCATTATAGTGGGAAACTCAGCATCATCTTCATTTCCAGCTTATAACAGCCCTCTCTCCGATGCAGCGATTGACATCTGTCCTCTGCTAGAGCCCCAGATGAAACGCTAGGTCCCCTTTATTTATTTTTATTATTATTATTATTATTATTTTTTGGAACCAGCAATCCCACCTGTAAGCTACCAGCAGGCATGTAAGACCGTGAGCGTGGCCGTCGAGACGGCACACGGCGTGCTGAACACTCAAGTCCCTATGAAGAAGGCAAGACGAACAACGCGCCGACGTGGTCATGCTCTCATGAGAGAACATGAACCACCCACGAACACAGTCTCAGCATGCTTGCGATGCGATAGAGGAGTGAGGGCCCACGGAGATGTACTCGGCAGGGAAGCCCCACTGTAATCCTCAGGTCACCAAGGCTTATTAGCCGAAGTAGCCCCTTTCTGGTGCACCAGAAAAGAAACTAGATCGGGGAATAGGCGAAGGGACTCAACCCCGTTTGAGGTTAAGTCTCGACCGCGCATCTAAAGCGGCGAGTGACACGCTGGGTTGCCGTGACAACCCGCGCTGTCAGCCGGCAGCTAGACGGCACACGGCACGGCAAAATGACCTGACTGTAGTACAAGTTCTGAATACCACAGAAGAAGACATTGAACTCCATACAGGTCAACATCTTGGTGAGTTTTACTTTCTTTCTTCTATTGACACAAGAGTTTTGGAGGGAGAATGTTGCAATGTCGTATCTGATCCCTGTGCCACGGTCCCACCCGTGTCCATCGATAATTCTAACCTGTCTACATCTCAAGTTAAATCCTTAACAGAGCTGGTTACTAAGTACTCTGAAGTTTTCAGTAAAAACTCTGATGACAGATGTAGGACTGGAATAATTAAGCATAGGATTCGGACAGGGGAGGTCAAAGACAAGAAATACAGCAACAAGTGACAAAGCTTTTAAAAGCGGATGTCATTGAAGAGAGTTATAGCCCCTGGGCAGCGCCCGTAGTTTTGGTGCGTAAGTGGGATGGCACATGGCGATTCTGCCTAGATTACAGAAAACTCAATGCTGTAATCATAAAAGACTCTCATCCCCTTCCAAGAGTCGACGATGCATTAGATGCTTTATCGGGATCTGCTTGGTTCTCCACAATAGACCTGCAGCATGGTTATTGGCAAGTGGAATGGCAAAAGAGAATCGTGGAAAAAACTGCTTTCACCACTGGTAGTGGGCTGTACCATTTTAAAGTTATGCCCATGGGTCTGACAAATGCTCCAGCTACTTTTCAAAGGTTAATGGAGATGGTTCTTCGTGGGCTGGTTTGGAAAACTTGCTTGGTGTATTTGGATGATGTCTTAATTTTCAGTCAGACTTTGAACAATCATCTTCAGCATTTGGAGGAATTTTTTTCCAGATTCAAATCCTGTGGGTTAAAGCTCAATCTTTCCAAATGCTTGCTTGCTAAGAGTGAGGTTCAGTTCTTGGGTCACATTGTATCTAAAGACGGGGTCCAACCTGAACCAAGAAATGTCCAGAGTTTTCAGGACTGGCCTATCCCATGCTCACCTACTGAAGTGAGGGCATTCTTAGGATTGTGCTCCTACTATAGGAAGTTCATTAAGAACTTTGCTCACCATGCAGTCCCTCTCCATAGACTGACAGAGAAAAATGTTGGATTCCATTGGACTGCTGAATGTCAGGAGGCATCAGACATCCTGATTTGAAACATGCCCTGTCTCATCCATCTATTGTCTCTTTCCCATATTTTCACCAGCCATTCCAGTTGTATACAGATGCCTCTGCATCAGCTATAGGAGCTGTGCTCACCCAGGAAAAAGGGACTCAAGAAATAGTGGTAGATTATGCCAGCCATGTCTTCACAAAAGCTGAAAAGAAATGGTCTACATACGATAGAGAACTTTGGCCATTTGGCCATTGTGTGGGCTGTCAGACATTTCCGCCACTATTTGTACAAACAGCCCTTCTTCATCATTACAGACCACAAACCCCTCCTGGGCCTGAGAAAAATCCCTATTGACAGTGATCGCACTGGTCGACGAGCCCGTTGGGCCTATGAATTGGACCCATTTGAATGGACGGTCATACACAGAAAAGGACAAAGTCACGCCAATGCCGACGCCCTGTCACGTCATCAAGAATCAGGCTCAGAATTTGCAAACACAGCCTCTTCGTCTGATAAGCCTGATATTAGCTCACCACTGTCAAATAAGGGCAGCTGACAGTTATCAAATATGCAGAGATCAAAAGACCAGGTTCAGTCAGTCGATCTGAGCCATGATTTACCAACAGCAACTGCCTGTGTTGAGCAAAAAATTTAGTAATTTTTCAGGTCATTGTACCTCAAACCTTAAGGGAACAAGTCCTTCAGTCCCTCCATGGCAACCCTATTGCTGGTCATATATCAGCCGGAAAAGTCTTGCAACAGGCACAACAGCTCTGCTTCTGGCCTTTCATGTCCCGGGATATAGGCGAGTGGTGTAAGAAGTGCGTTCCTTGTGATGCCCGACCCACTGCAATCCCTAGTCAAATAGCGCCTATGAAAACAGTGGTAGCGACAGCACCGTTTTAGAAAGTGGCCGCAGATATTCTTGAACTTCCTGTTACAAGTCGAGGAAACAGGTATGTTCTTGTTGTTCAAGACTATTTTTCCAAATATGTTAACCTTTATGCTATTCCAGACCAGAAGGCTACAACAGTGGCTAAGTGTCTTTTTTGAAAATTTCGTCTGTGAGCATGGCATTCCAGAGGTCTTACATACAGACCAAGGGCGGCAATTTGAGTCAGACCTTAAACATCTCTGTCAAATGTTGGGCATTCATAAGACCAGAACCAGCCCATACCATCCACAATGTGATGGTATGGTTGAACGCTTCAATAGAACCCTCAATGATCAGCTGACCAAGGTCTTGCAGCAGCAAAAAGGGGAGTGGGATGATTATTTTAGCCAAGTGACAATACTAGTCCCCATTCGTCGACTGGCTTTACTCCCTTTTTCCTTACACGTGGTAGAGAAGCCAGATTAGCGACCAACCTGCTGTTGACAAATTGTGTACCACATTCTCAATCCAATTCGGCAGATTATGCTGCAGACCTGATGTGTAAGCTTCACGATGTATTCACTGCTGCAACCCAAAACAGGGAACATGCATATCATCAGCAAAAGCGACACTATGATAAGTGTCTGAAGTTTACTCCTTATCAACAAGGAGACATTGTGTGGTTGCATGACCCTACAGTAACCAGGCAGAAACTTGCTTTTCACTGGAAAGGGCCAATTGAAGTTGTGGACTGTTTGGAGTCAGAGGGTGATGTGGGTGTCACTTACAGAATACATTATCTTTTAGACGAAGCAGACAAATGTCAAATTGTCTATTATAACCGACTGAGACCGTACTGTGCATCTGTCCTTCAAAAAGAGAAACAACATGCTCCCCTTACTCCACATCCTTCCCCATCCTTGACTGCTCTATCAGGTGCCTTACCATTTAAACCCTCACAACTTGCTCTGTGCACAGCTAAGGGAACGTCTAAGGACCCCGTCCTACCACAGACGCCACTTGCTCCTGGACCTTCTCCTTTCCTGGCAGACCAGTTGCCTGTAAGCCCCCCTCTTATTCAGAGTTCAAGTTCTGGTCCGGCTACAGGCCTAGGTCGACGTCAGGTTAAACTGCCTGGGTATTTAAAGGACTATGTTTTGACATAAAAGTGTCTAAATGCCTGTGACTTTGGTAAGGCTTATATTTTACTTTTTTTTTTTTTTTTTGGTTCCTTAGCATTTCCTTGCCCTGTTCAATGGATGTAATTGTAGAGAAACGGGGACGTTTCCTAAGTGGGTGGGGGAAGAAATGTAAGGTTAAAATTATGTATTATTATATTGGGAGATTTATGTATAAATGGGAGACAGTGGGTTAAAGTCTGGAATCTGTGTTCTTGTTAAAAAAAACTTGATTTACTTCAGTGTTCATCTTTGTGTTTTCTGATTGGCTGAACTGGAAGTTGTTGTTGTTTTTCTCAGCGATGAGCACGAGAGTGAGTAAATAGACGATTGTTCAGAACTGATTCTCTCCGGTGATTTATTTTTGTGTGTCTTTGAGTGTGTGTCACGCAAAGTTAACGAACCCGACTTTACAATAATAATAATAATACATACATTTTATATAGTGCCTTTACAAATTATTATCAGTCTAATACCCTATAGTAGACTATCTGACCACTGCAATAATCAGTTTATGAAAATTAAGAACTGCTTTTTTCAAACGCCGTTTCAAAAACAACTTGTTTAACACAAAATACTTCTCTTCTCATTTCACAACGTATGGGCCACAAGGGAAATATTAAGAAAATAAATGTATATAAATGTATAATTTATAAAGTTATATTCTGTTAGCCTGTGCTTAAGTAAATTAGTTTCTTGACGTCTCTGAGAGAATATAGGCCTAGCCGTTAATGCAGCGTCAGAAAAGCTTGGTCAGTTTACTTTCACTTTCTGCAGTGAATATAGACTGGTGTTTGAGACTTATTCATGTTAATAAAATTAAGCAAATTATAAAACAGTTAAGTAAATAGCCTAAACAAGTAAATATAGTGGGGCACAACCTAACACTTTCTGACTTTCTCAGTTTGTGTAAATTTACTTGGGGTTCAGAGTGTTTATTTTTTCCCACATTATTGAAACCCCCTTCCAGCAAATGCAGACGTCAAGTTCAGGCATACGAACGAGTGATGTGGCAGACAACACGTTCGGCAGACGCAGACGTCACGTTCATTGAGACGAGTGCATGTTGCAAAGTCATATTAAAGAACCGATCGGAATGTCATACACGACTGTCTACTTTGGTAGGTTATCCATGGCACGATCCACCCGGCATACAGGCGTGGAGTGGGCATGAGAAACGCGAGGTGCGGACGCCATCACTAGCCGCGTTTCCATTACCCTTCAAATTGCGCAAATTGAAATTGCGAATTGAAAATATGCCTAATGGAAACGCGTCAATTTCGCAAAAGCTCCTATATATCGCAAAAAAGTTTTTACGCTCGCATTAGGTGGTTTTTCAGGCAATTCGAAAAAGGACATTTTCGCAAAACTGCAATGGAAACATTTACAGGTCACCTGCTGTATGTAAAAAGTCACATGATCATTATTTAAAGATGGCGCGCTATGTCTGGACTGAAGATGAGACAGAGTTCTTTCTTAAACTAATTAAAGAAAAAGAAATTACTGCAATATTAGATTTCATAATTCAACCTTCTCCCAGCTCCGAACCTCAGTCACCTTGGTACCACCCCCAACATCAGTCATCTACCTCTTCCCCTGGCCACTCTCCGTCTTATCAGAATTTGTAGGCCATCAATTACATGCACAAATCATAAGAAATATGCCTTTCTGTTGAACTCACTCACTTACTCACACTCACTCACTCACTCACACACACACACACTCACAAACTAGGAAAACGTGTTACATATTCCATTGTCACCGATAGTTATGATTAATGACAATTTACTGGTAATTTGTTTAATCATTTTTATTTATTTACTTTTTTAAAGTGTTGTAAACATGCTTACAGCAAACAGCAAGTTTATAGATGCTATGTACAAAAACATACTGTTTGGTCATTTTTCTTATGTTCATTTAAAACCATGGCATGTTCTACTAAGATACAGAAATGGAACATCTGTACTGTTTTTTTCATTTGCCACAGTGGCAGCTGACTTAAGGCCACTTTTGTTGTTCTAATTCAAAATAACTGACAATTTGTAATATTTGTATCCAATAAAGGAATGATTTCAAAGAACATAAATGGCTTACTGTATTCTTCAAATTGCAATAACAGAAATAAAGGTAAAGACAGGTGTTTTTAAGCGTGTTTTTACAGAGGTGGGTAACCTAATGAGGCCTGAGCAGGTGAATCACCAGAGCCTGCCTGATTTGTAGAGCCGGAGTATCAGGTTCATCCCGGGTGTGTCCCTGAGGCTGTTGAGCAGCTGGGTGCGGTGGTCCTAAGCACCCCTCCAAGGCCTGTATGTTCTTCCACTTTCGGCGAGTCTGCTTTACCATGGTGGGCCCCAATGCCCCTGTCATGCGTGCAGAGATTGCTACCTTGCTGGCGAAGGGTGAGATCGAGACCGTCCCTCCAGCCGAAATGAAGTCCGGCTTCTACAGCCCTTACTTCATTGTACCCAAGAAAATCGGTGGGTTACGACCAATCCTGGACCTGTGTGTCCTGAACCAATCCCTTCACAGGCTTCCGTTCAGGATGTTGACAGCCAAACGCCTTTTCGAATGCGTTCGTCCAGTAGATTGGTTTGCAGCAATCGACCTGAAGGACGCGTACTTCCATGTCTCCATCCTTCCTCGACACAGACCGTTCCTCCGGTTTGCTTTCGAGGGGCGGGCATATCAGTATGCCGTTCTCCCATTTGGGCTAGCTCTGTCAAGTCAAGTCAAGTCAACTTTATTTATATAGCGCTTTTTACAATGCAGATTGTTTCAAAGCAGCTTCACAGTGTTAAACAGGAAAATAATGAAACCGAATTTGATTCGGCTGTACAGCCGCTCTGGAGAAAATGGTGATGTCATCTAGCTCATTTCAATTATCATATATATTCAAGTAGTGTAGTTGATATAGTTAATTTAGTTTAGTAATTAAATTTATTTGGATTATTTGAAAATTTAGTGTCCCCAACTGAGTAAGCCAAAGGTGACAGTGGCAAGGAACCAAAACTCCATCAGGTGGCCTAATGGAGAAAAATAAACCTTGGGAGAAACCAGGCTCAGTCGGGGTGCCAGTTCTCCTCTGGCCAATTAACAAACAGTGTATGATTATTATTTTGGCAGCCTTATAGGTCAGAAGTAATATTAGATCGGAATATTCGAAAGATCGGAGGCATCACGCCGGACACGGGTTTATTGAAGATGGCGTGTCGATTAAACAATTATTAAATAGGAATATTCGAAATATCGGAGTCATCACGCCGGAGATGAATCCATTGAGGATGCCATGTCGATGAGCAATTTCAGAGGGTAGACTAATTGACACGGTCTCTGCAGACACTTCAGGGATGCGTTGGTAATGTCTGGGTGCTGGTCCACCATCTGATCTGGATACGGCCCGGATCCGGCTGACTGCGGTAAACCTCGGGATAAACAGAGAGACTAACATTACCGTAGATGCCATTCTTCTTATGATGTAACGAGTACATCAGGTGTTATGAGAAGTGTTCCCGGTTCCGGCTGACCTAGTTAATGCAGCCTAACAATTTGAATAAAATATAAATTATAAATGTTTTATGTGTTTGCCATAGTAAAGAGATGTGTTTTTAGTCTAGATTTAAACTGACAGAGTGTGTCTGCTTCCCGAACAATGCTAGGAATGCTGTTCCAGAGTTTAGGTGCTAAATAGGAAAAGGATCGACCGCCTACAGTTGATTTTGATATTCTAGGTATTATCAACTGGCCAGAGTTTTAAGACCGCAATAGACGTGATGGAGTATAATGCATTAAGAGCTCGCTCAAGTACTGGGGAGCTAAACCATTTAGTGATTTGTAAGTAATTAGCAAGATTTTAAAATGTATGCGATGTTTAATAGGGAGCCAGTGCAGTGTTGAGCATACTTCCTGGTTCTAGTAAGAACTCGAGCTGCTGCGTTTTGGACCAGCTGCAGTTTATTTATTAAGCGAGCAGGGCAACCACCCAGTAGAGCATTACAATAATCTAGCCTTGAGGTCATGAACGCATGAACTAACTGTTCAGCATTTTGCAATGAAAGCATATGTCGTAATTTAGATATATTTTTAAGATGGTAGAATGCAGTTTTACAGATGCTAGAAACGTGGCTTTCAAATGAAAGACTGGTATCAAAGAGCACACCCAGGTTCCTAACTGACGACGAGGACTTGCCAGAGCAGCCATCAAGTGTTAGACAGTATTCTAGGTTATTACATGTGAAGTTTTTTTGTCCAATAATTAAAAATTCTGTTTTTTCTGAATTAAGTTGCAGGAAATTACTAGTCATCCAATTTTTTATATCAGCTATGCATTCCGTTAATCTTGTGAATTGGTAAGTTTTGTCAGGGCGTGAAGAAATATAGAGCTGAGTATCGTCAGCATAACAATGAAAACTAACGCCATGCTTCCTAATGATATCTCCCAGTGGTAGCATGTATCGAATGCAGCGCTAAGATCGAGTAACACTAACAGAGAGATACAACCACGATCGGATGATAAGAGTAAATCATTTGTAACTCTAATGAGAGCAGTCTCAGTACTATGATACAGTCTAAATCCTGACTGGAAATCCTCACAGATACCATTTCTTTCTAAAAAGGAGCATAATTGTGAGGACACTGCCTTTTCTAGTATTTTTGACAGAAAGGGTAGATTTGTGATTGGCCTGTAATTGACTAATTCTGTAGGATCAAGTTGCGGTTTTTTAATAAGTGGTTTAATAATAGCCAACTTAAAAGTTTTCGGTACATATCCTAAAGTCAAGGATGAATTAATGATATTAAGAAGAGGATCTATGACCTCTGGAAGCATCTCTTTTAGTAGTTTAGTCGGTATAGGGTCGAGCATACATGTTTTTGATTTAGACGATTTAATGAGTTTAGCCAATTCTTCTTCTCCTAGAGCAGTGAATGAATGTAATTTTTCCTCAGTGACACTACAATGCTCTGTCTGATGTGATACAGTAGTAGACGGCTGCATGGTTATAATTTCCTAAATTATTCCTTTCCTAAAATTATCAATCTTATTATCAAAATTATCAATCTTACAAGTAAAGAAGTTCATGAAGTCATTACTGCTGTGCTGTTGGCAGACATCAGAAGTTGAAGCTTTATTTTTGGTTAATTTAGCCACTGTATCGAATAAATACCTAGGGTTATGTTTGTTTTCTTCTAAGAGAGTGGAGAAATAAACAGATCTAGCAGTTTTTACGGCCTTTCTGTATGAAATCATGCTCTCTTTCCACGAAATGCGAAAAACTTCCAGTTTTGTTTTCTTCCAGCTGCGCTCCATTTTTCTGGCTGCTGTTTTAAGGGCCCGGGTGTGCTCGTTGTACCACGGCGTTGGACTATTTTCTTTAATCTTCTTTAAGCGCAGAGGAGCAACTGTGTCTAAAGTGCTGGAAAAGAGAGAGTCAATAGTTTCTGTTGCAACATCGAGTTCCTCTGGGCTATCTGGGATGCTGATGAGATGAAACTGATGAGGAAGTTTATTTATAAAGAAATCTTTAGTCGCAGCAGTGATAGTCCTGCCATATTTGAAGCGAGGGGACGGCTTTGCAGCCTTTGCTAAATTAAGTATACATGATACTAGGTAATGATCTGAGATGTCATCGCTCTGCTGCAGAATTTCAACGGTATCAACATTTATTCCATGTGACAATATTAGGTCTAAAGTATGATTACAGCGATGAGTGGGTCCTGATACGTGTTGCCTAACTCCAATAGAGTTTAGAATGTATACAGTAGCCAACACAAATGTTAAACGGGATTTATCAATTTCACTACATAACGTTACGTAAAGCACCAAAACTTCAAAAGAATTATATTTGAAACTAGACTTCTGAGTAATACTGAAGATATTATTATAAATTACAGCAACACTTCCCCCTTTACCTTTCAGACGCGGCTCGTGTTTATAACAATAATCTTGTGGGGTGGACTCATTTAAAGTAATGTAGTCGTCAGGTTTTAGCCAGGTTTCTGTCAAACACAGCACATCTAGATTATTATCTGTAATCATATCATTAACAATAAGCGTTTTGAGGAAAGGGATCGAATATTCAGCAGCCCGAGCTTTATAATTTGTTCATCTGTATTGTATCTGTTGTTTATTTGTTGGACATCAATTAAATTTTTACCGTTGAATAGTTTTGGTGGTTTTTTGTATTTACTAATTCGTGGAACAGACATAGTCTCTATGTGATAATATCTAGGTGAAAGAGTCTCTATGTGCTGGGATTTATCTGACTTCTGTGACGCGAGACAGCTAGCAGACGTTACATCTCCGTTCCCTCCTCAGGGAACGAGGGTTACATACGTAACCGAAACGTTTTTTCCCCTCACATATATTATGGAGAATGCAGCATGCAGCCACAACTTTAGGCATGAAACCATGGTCTATGTCACACATTTTGGCCAGGACACGCCATCTGGTTTTTAGGTGTCCAAATGTATGTTCCACCTTCACACGAATGGTGCTGAGCTGCTCATTGAACAATGTTTGTGCTTCTGTCAAATTTGGACCTGAGAAGCCCTTCATGACCCAGGGTAGTAACGGATACGCAGGGTCACCAGCAAGGAGCAGAGGCACTTGGACTCCTTCAATTTCCAAACTTGATTGGGGTTGTTTTGCTGGATATCTGGAAAGAGCACATATACATATGCTGTAACCTGGTATTGTGGGGGAGTGGGGTGTATTGACTGCACAGCACTGTGCACCTACAGGCTACCATTAAACGGTCCATTTGTTTATATATTTATACATACAGTACCAGTCAAAAGTTTTTGGACTGTAAGATTTTTTAATGTTTTAGAAGAACAGTCTTATGCTCACCAAGGCTGTTGGTGGAGCTGTTCATCCTGAAATTCTGAACCCACAGGTCCTCTGTGAAATCGCGGACTATAACTTCCCAGAAAAAACGCATACGTGGCCGCTCCCAAGTGTAGAGGCCTTCCCGTGCCATTAACGCTTGTATAACGCACATTCGTCTCCTTCGATAATAAACAATGGGTAGTCCGGTGGCTGCAATATACGTAAACGTGCCAATGTCTTTCGCCATGATTTTTAGAATGGACTTGTCATTTCGCAATAGTTTTTTATCGACATTTAGGAAATATCGCAAAAGTTCTGCACATATCTGTAATGAAAACACGGCTACTTGCGCTCACCTCATCATCACCGCTGCCATTAAATGTTAACTATATTATACTCTCACCGAGGTGCACCGAGTTGAGTGACGGATCCGCATCGATCTCAATATCAGGCGTAAACTAGTCTGCCACGACCCTCACACTCTGCCAGCTCAATGCGCTTTGTTTATTTTTATTTGTAATAAACCCCTCTCTGAGACCTGACAATACATCCACTGTTTCTATATTTGTTCAATCAGACACATATTTTAATTGTAGGTGCACTTTATTTTATTTAAACCTCCTCACATGTAAGTTTAAAATTAATCCCTAATTGAGATTTATATCTCAGTTTAAAGTTATGGAGCAACAGGATTAAAGTTAATCTATTTTAAATATAAATTAAATCCAGGATCAAAATTATGGTTTAAATGTAAACCTGCTTATTTTTAAACAAGGTTTAAAGTTTGGTGCAACGGAATTATTAGATAAACCGGTAACGCTTTAGATTACAGCCCGGAAAGTACTGTGTAAGTAAAACAAATTTACAGCATAACTTTCGGTAATTATAGTGTAACTATAAAGTAAGTATGTGTAGGTATAAGGGAACAATATGTAATATTTGGGGAATAAAGGGGTAACTATCAGGAAAATTAACAAATTATTTATACTGTAAGTATTTTTTAATTAAGGGGTAATTATCCATGTAGTTACAGGGTAAGTATGAATCTGCGGGCTGTAAATTAAAGAGGTGTTTGTTCCCCTCTTGTTTCATGTAGTTACAGGGTAAGTACAATAAAAAACACGTACAAAATCTGATATAACTCGGAAACATTTATTTGAAAAACAACTTTCAAAACAGGTTTACGACACTTCTTATTCATTTATTCTTTTTTTTTAAATTAACTTTTCATTTCAAATAATAACGTCCTAACAGAAAGAGGCACGTTTTGTTCATTTTTTGAAACAAGAGGGGAACAAACACCACTTTAATTTACAGCCCGCAGATTCATACTTACCCTGTAACTACATGGAATAACAATCACCACTTACCCTGTAACTACATGGATAATTACCCCTTAATTAAAAATACTTACAGTATAAATGATTTGTTAATTTTCCTGATAGTTACCCCTTTATTCCCCAAATATTACATATTGTTCCCTTATAACTACACATACATACTTTATAGTTACACTATAATTACCGAAAGTAATTACGCTTTACTTACGCAGTACTTTCCGGGCTGTAATCTAAAGCATTACCGATAAACCTTGATTTAATCTAGATTTAAGATGCAACCCACCCAACACAATGTCCACTGAGGCGAGTTGCAGTGACAACCCAAGTGCAGTTTATTTACAAATAAACAAACTGAATTGAACTGAATACAAATTAAGCAAAGATTAGATACTTGACTTGTAAACTTGATTTAAACATGAGCATAAAACATACCACTCCCCTACAGTGGTTATAGGGAACAAAGCTAGACAATAGACAATGGTAACATGAGGGCTATATATATATATATATATATATATATATATATACACGAAACTAATGACTGACAAGGAACACTTGTGAGGACATAAGGACAAGGGAATCACATGACAAACAGGAACCATGACTGTGAATACATTTCAAAATAAAAGACATGAAACTATAAAAGTGAGTCAAAACCCAAAACAGACGTGGCACTGAAGTAGATTGGTTGGTTTATAGTGAATAAATGGTTCACAGGTGTCCACTTTATATTAAGGTGCACTTTTTACAGGTTATTAATGTTTATAATTTATGAATAAATGGTTCACAGGTTTCCATCCTACATTAAGGTTAACTAATATTGGACTAAATTTTCTCATTATTAATGAAAATTTTCTCATATTAATCTCATCAAGTTATGGTTGTACTCTTATGTTTGTCTGTTTGTTTGTTGTTGTTGTTGTTGTTGTTGTTGTTTTCAAAATAAAGTTTCATAATTTAATCTTGATAAACAAGAAGTCAGTGTTTATACATTACTGTGGAGAGGCATCATGACCTTTTTGCAGGGTATCATGGGTAAGACAGAGTAGCTTCTGGTAAGCAACATAGTAAGAAAAGTGACATAAGTCATGAGATATTGAGAAAACCATAAATACAACACCCTTTAGTATCACTACAATAGTCTATTTTTGCTGCATCATGAAATAAATCATGATGATCTATTAAGCATTTATAAAATGTGAGTTAAAAATTGCTAACTATTTGGCAGGTATTGTGTTAAAGTCACCCTTTTTAGTCATTAATGAACACTAGGGGTGTGACGAGACACTTATCTCACGAGACGAGACACAAGATTGGGTTCACGAGAACGAGACGAGACAAGATTTTTTACATAGTACTTTTAAGAAATCCTCAATGATGAAATACATGACTAGAAAAGTTGTTTGCAGGTGCATTTGAAATGTTTTAACTCATTATCTTGTAATGAATGTCATTTCAGTTCTACTTTCCGAGTATGAATTATCATATGCAGTAAAAGACAACAAGCACTGTAAAGGTTCTGCCAAAAACTCAACTGACTGGCTTCTTTCCTGTATGATTGTCTCTTCAGACCTTAGAACTGCACATGAGCTTCTTTTGACCTCCTAACTGAACTCCTTCCCACAAATTGATCATAGTGCAAACAATAACCAAAATACCATAATCAAAGTACTCAATATTCAAAGTGCAAATAGAGACCACATTTTTCTTCAAGCATGATACAGAGCTAAGAGATGGTTACAACGAGATAGCTTTTATATTGGGAGATATTCGCATGCTTCAGGGAGCCGCTTTCAAACAGCGGTAACGTATTGAAATCGCGTTTGAATGCGCGATCCCGTTTACTTTGACTTTCGCGGTTGTGCGTACTCTGTGAATAGGGAGCAGTGGTGCTGTCTGATCGCACATTTTAAAATATAAGTCTGATGCTTCTGCTGCACAACGAATCCTCCGCCATGGTCCAGTCCACTAACATGTAACACACACTTGTAACACACGCTCAATGAGAGCGCTTCACTAACACGTAACACACACTCGTACGCTCAACGTCTTCTTGTCACGTGATCAGTGCTGCACACTATGTACGACTCGAACAGATCGAGCTGATGGAATTGAAGCTACTGTTATCCACCTGAATTAAAAAATTGTATTTGTATTAAAAGCAAAACTAGAGTGGAGGTGTAATGTAAACGTAGCGTTGGCATATTCTATCCTAACTTCACCCTCACACTCTGTCATGACAAGGTCATTATATCACCTCAACGAGAAATCTCGTCACACCCCTAATGAACACCTTTACAAACCCTTTACAAATTAACCTTAAAGTATTACCATTTTTGCTCACCATAGTAGTTATCTGCTACTGTTGTATTACACTGTGTACTATAGCTGCTGGTGAAGATTTAAGATTATTAATGTTCCTCTTGTTTTTTTTTTTTTGTTTGTTTTTTTTTGTAATTTTGTTGTAATTACCCCTTTGCTTAAGGTTCTCCATATAGGGAAGCTAAAAATAACAGTAGTATTAACAGGCTGGCTGTTGGGGATAAGTTTTTGTTGTCCAGACAAACTTTGGTTAATATTTATATTTGTTTGTAGTGCTATTCAGATTAATTTAATTGTTGCTTTATCTTTGTATCAATAAATGTTCTTTTGCAATATGATGTAATTGGATTTATTTTTTAGCCCAAGCCCCCTAAAGGTTCATTTTCAGGTTATCCTCAAGTTATTACCTCATTGTGACTAGACAGGCCAAGTCTTTGAACATGGAAAATGTGTTTTTGATGTGTAAATTTGAGCGTGTATTAATGTGTGTAATGTGTCAGTTGACTTAAAGTTCAAAATAAGCTTTTTGCAGTTATTGCTGCCATTACGCCTGAATGAGTGTCCATAGAAGACATAAACAGAAGACCAGACCAGTAGTTCTGCCACTACTGAAAGACTGTGTGTTAGATTGTGTGTTATGTTTCATAACAATGTTCTTGCTTGCTATATATTGCTTCATTTGAGGTACCCAGTATGAACAGTTGTACGTTTTCAAGTTTGAACTGTCAATGAGAGAACTAATCACTGTATATGATCCATCAACAGCAGAATACATTTCCTGAGTTGATTGACTTGTTAGATTGACTGTTCCATGAAACCAGTGAATGCGCCCATCATGGTTTGACCTCTCAACCTTGCAGGTCACCCTTTTCCCATCTTCATGTATCTGGACAATTTTCTGAGGACACTCTGAGGGAAGAAAAAGAATTTGATAAATATTGACTTGGGATGCTAAAATGCATCTTAAAGGATATAAACATGAGGATGAGGTTTGGCTAACATTTGCCAAAGCAAACACAAAATAAATTAAAATGATTCCCTCAATTTTGCATGGACATACAGTACACCATCATGTTCTTAGAACAGTTTGATTTCATGATGAAGGATTTGTTCTCCAATCCCTATCATAACAATTCAGCCTACATACCCAGTGTTACATTGGTATCAGCACTTGTATGTCCATGGGAGGATCTGAGTTTGCAGATATAGCGTCCAATGTCATCTGTTTTTGGGTAGGCAATAGTTAGTACCAGCTGTTTGTTTGCCATATATTGGCAGGGGAAGAAACTTCTGTTTGCTGTATAGCTTTCCGAGCATATTGTTTTATTTGATCCTTTAATCCAACTTAGATGAGTAACCTGGAATTCACGGTCCTTTCCATTAGATAGAGATACATTGCAGTGCAGAGTGATGGCCTGGTTGCAGTAGGATATTACAGGTTTGGTAACTAGTACACTAACCATGCCTGCATAAGAGAAAGACAGGGTAATGCTTTATAATAATGTTCAGTTATAAGTAATTTATAAGTTATTAGTTAATGATTAACTAATCTTTTACAAAACATGAATATACATTTATAAACGATTAATAAGTAATATGCTAACATTTTAAGTTTTGTAATTCAGTTATAAGTAATTTATAAGTTATTAAGTTCATGATGAACTAATAATTTACAAATGACTATACATTCATAAATGATCATTCACATTAGTTGTCTTTTCACTCGTCAACCCAGATTTGGTTTCTGTGTGGAGGTTGTGTGACCTAGCAATAATGTGAAGCGGTTGCACCTTTCACTGAAGCTCACATGCAGGTGTGCAGCGGTTAAAGACTCCATGTGTGCCAGAGAAGACAGCACTAATGGTATATATGATGTGTAAATGCATGAATAAATAATTTACAAAGCTTCCTGCATACCCTAATCTAGTGTAAACTATTATCACATAACATGTTACATATCATTTGTAGATCTTCTTTATAAATTATGTACAAACTGCATTTTTTAAATGTATATCATTTATTTGCCGGTAACACTTTATTTTGATGGTCCCTTTTGAACATTCTGTTGACTGTGGTGAACATCAGTTAGAATGGCATTCCTGAGACCAGTTTATGGCAAGGCCCCTCTCTAACTACCGGTGTGAAAGAAGATGTGCCACACTGTGATTGGACCCTTGGTGAATGAACATAAACAAATGTTCAGCAACATCAGATAAGATGCCAAGACAACTGCTAGACACTTCTTACAGGGCAGGAAGGGGGACCTTCTGCACCCACCACCACCAAGGAGAGGACTTCTCATTGGTCTAAAAGTTGACTTTAACCACCAAACTCAATCCTAAGGTTTAGGCAAGAGCTGCAATAAAAATTCCTTCAGGACCTACTGGATGCAGCAGCAAAAGAGAGGCCACAGAGCTCCATCTAATCCATTCATACACGTTTGGAGGCCTTACATTTATATAAACTGCAACACATCCACTTCATCTTCATACAAAGCACAGTTTATGTTAATGGTTATTGACTGTTAACACAACAGTTCACGGGACAGATCCATTTCTTATCATGTTTGGTCTCTATCTTTTCCATATGATGCCTTTTACATTTTAAAAGAGGTTTGGTAAAGAAATAATGCATGGGTAAAACATTAAAGACACTGTTTTAACACGGCACTTTATGCTACGCATATGAGTTCCACACTAGGGTGGGCAACATCATGGCTACTTCAGACACCAGCGGATCACACTCCAGGATCGGAAAGGCGCCGGATTTCAATCTCCTCCTCGTCAGAAAGGGATAAATATGTCCCCCGGGTAGACACACCCTTGTTCTGCGTTTCCAACTCGACGGGGAAGGAGACACTAACAGACACACCACGTCCTGAGTTTCTGACCTGACGAGGAAAGAGACTACAAGACAGTTGAGGTTAAGCTTTTGCGAGCAAAACCTTTTATATTGCTTTCGGCTGCACTCTAGCTGCAAAAGAGATCTATCATTGAGAGACCTTATCTGAACCTTACGACTCCTCCAGCAGCACAGCCCAGTCCACCAAGGACCTCTGCATCGGCATACATTGCCTGTCCCACACGGCTCCTCAGTGACGCAGCCAGCCTGCAACGGTCCCTGTGAAGATTCAACTGACCCAGCTGCCTGGTCCACTTTTAAGGACCCTCGTGACGCAACCAAAGTTCTGCATCCTTCAGCCCAGCGTGGCAACGACAACTGGATCGCAACTCTGCGCCCTTCCCACTGCACACTACCCGCATAAGCAGTGGAAGACGTCTCTACTGCCAGGACTGATCACCCGACTGTGTGGAACGTAAATATAAACTTACCAAATATCTTTCTAGAGACCTTGGCATTAGTTTATACATGCAGCATATGTTTTTCTAACCAGCTTAGATAACAGTTACCTGAGGTCAGCTTGTTACAAATAATAGGTTTATTTATCACCATTTGCCAGAACCCTTAGGTGGTTTCCATAAGAAGCATCCCCATACAATTCTCTTCCATTGCTACATTCTGTTCAACAGCATTGCGTTTATCCATTCTGTGTTCACATCATTTATTGGTTTTATTGTTTTATTCAGTACTTTTCTTTTTGGTTATTAGTTTACTATCCTTTAGAAGAGCATATTCATTACTAGCATTATTAATCGTTGAAGTATTTACTCTTGCATATCTATTGTTAATAAATTTCATACATTTTATTACACTGTGTCTTCATTGTGTTGATGATCAAAGACTCTACTAAGTTGTCCAGACTCACAAATCCTTCAGATAAATCAGCTGACCAACTCCCTCTAGTTTACATTAAATCAGAATTATTGAACAGCTCTTTTGGGGGTGTTCTTATATTGTTAAGATAGTATTCTTAGCTGGTGCCCCGTATCAAAAGGGGGGAGGGGTCATCTGATACACTCATAACCACACCCTAAGTGACCTAAAAATCACTATGACATCGGTGAATTGAGTAAAAATATCTACATGACTATAAGTAACTTTGCAACTATTGTACTATAGGATACAATGATTTTACAACATATTTCTATAATTTATAAGTGATTAATAATATAACAACTAATAACTTATTAAAAATCTACTAATGGTCTGTTTGATTATTTTATGATTTACTATTTTTTAAGGTAACTTACAAAACATTTGTAAATCATTAGCATACCATTTATTAATCGTGTATGAATGTATATTCATGTTTTGTAAATGATTAGTTCATCATCAACTAATAACTCATGAATGACTTATAACTGAACATTATTATAAAGTGATTACCATATATACATTCATTTTACATCAATTTAAATACCATATTAACAGGTTTAATTAGGTTGGATCTTTGTCAATTTTTTTAGCTTTAGGTCTAAATGTGATTGATTTCAAGAATGTATTGTAAACACATAAGAAAGGCTAAAAGATAAATTTATCAATAAGAGTAATAACTCACCGACTGCTGCTGATATAGATGAGATGAAGAGAAGAGCCGAAAATTGCATACTGAAGATATTTCAGCTTTATAGCATGAAAACAAACAAACAAACAAAAAAAATTATATTAAAGACTACACAAATGAAAGAAACTCAATATTACTCCTGTATGAATCAATGCCCTGCATTTTTGGATAAAAGCTGTGTCTAAGTTAGACTAATACCATACTAACCTGAATTGCAAGCAATTAAATGTAGTTCCCTTTTAGTCGGTCACGTCGACGTCACACACATATTAGGATCACTTCTGGGAACCCTATCAGCTTCGAGTGTATACAGAACGAGCACATTGGCGTGCGAGATTTGCATCTCGTGCTCCGCCCCGCAGCGTGGGTATAAATACGGAAGCGGATGCAGCGCACATTTGTCATTTACTATGGAGCTGATGTTACTGTACTGCTGAAGAGTGTTCCTGTTGAAATATACAGAGAGAACAAGAAGGAGAAGAAGCTCAAGTGCTGGGGTTAAGGCACGTTCAGCGAGGACCGCGATCTCACTGGAGAGAACAAACTGCTGGTTTCATAGCAAATCTATTTCACGACTGCACTATTTCCCTGTGTTTTGTCGCGGCAATCTCCCTGAGTGCTTCAGCATGCTTTAAGAGCTTTTTTCTTCTAAAAGAGTACACATCTTTTTCAAGATGTCAATCCACCCGTGTGTTTCTGGATGTGATAATTCCCTATCCTTATTATAAAGGCCACGATCACTTTCTCGCATGTCTGGGCATAAGCATGCTGAAACTTCGTTCGTGGGTGGCTCATGGTCTCTCAGGAGAGCATGACCACGTTAGCGCGCTGTTCGTTTCACCCTTCTTGGGCTTGAGCGCTCAGCACACCATGTGCCGTCAAGCTGCCAGCTGACAGTGCGGGTTGTCACGGCAACCCAGCGTGTCACTCTGCGTTCTAGATGCGCGGTCGAGACTATGAAACCACAAATGGGGTGGAGTCCCTTCGCCTATTCCCCGATCTAGTTTCTCTCTTCTGGTGCACCAGAAAAAGGCTACTTTGGCTAATAAGCCTTGGTGACCGGAGATTTACAATGGGGCTTTCCCCGCAGAGTATGTCTCCGTTGGCCCCCCACTCCTCTATCGCATCGCAGCATGCTGAGACTGTGTTCGTGGGTGGCTCATGTTCTCCCATGAGAGCATGACCACATCGGCGCGTTGTTCGTCTGGACTTTTTCATAAGGGCTTGAGCGTTCAGCGGCGTGTGCTGTTGAGTTTGATGGCCACGCTCACTGTCTCTCATGCCTGGCAGCTACCGGGTGGGGTTGCTGGTCCTTCTCATGGGGGACCTAGCATTTAATCCGGGGCTCCAGCGGTGGATCAGATGTCGATTGCTGAATCGGAGAAAGGGCTGTTATGCTCTGGAAATGAAGATGATGCTCGGCTGCCCACTGTAATGGTGGGTGCTCATGCTGAATCAGATTCAGAGTTGACAGCCATGCTTTCCCGGGCTGCTGTGCGCTTGGTCTAAAAGCTGAGTTTCGTGGCTGGTATCTGGGGGACGTGCTGAGACGGGCGACCCGGAGATGGCTCTTCCCCCGGAGGAGGGCAGGGTGGAGAATCTTTTGTCGAACTCCTGTTCCGCTACTACGTCACAGCCAGCAGTACAGTTCTGTGATCTCCTTCCTGCAAGATGGGTTGGAGAGAAGGCTGTCTCCCTCCACCCTCAAAAGTGCATGTTGCCGCTATTGCTGCACATCATGATGCAGTTGATGGTAAGTTCTTGGGGGAAGCATGATCTGATCTTCAGGTTCCTGAGGGGAGCAAGAAGATTAATTCCGCCTCGCTCGCACTCTGTACCCTCTTGGGGCTTATCTCTGGTGCTTACGACACTGTAGAGAGCGCCCTTTGAGCCTTTGCAGTCAGCGGAGTTAAAAATTACTCCTGACTGCATTGGCCTCCATCAAGAGGGTAGGGGACCTGCATGCATTTTCAGTCAACGAATCGTGCCTGGAAGTCGGTCCAAACTCTCACGTAAGCTGAGACCCCTGGCCCGGATACATGTCCAAGGTTCCTACCACTCCCTTCAGGGACCAGGTGGAGAACCTGCAAGCCCTGCCCTTGGAGGAAGGCAGACCCAGCCCTGGCTTTTTTCTGTCCTGTCTGTGCTCTGTGGCTTTATGTGGACAGAACACAAAGCTTCAGGACATCAGAGCAGCTCTTTATCTGTTACAGAGGTCAGCAGAAGGGAAAGGCTATCTCCAAGCAGAGGATGGCCCACTGGTTAGTGGATGTGATCGCCTTGGCGTACCAAACACAAGGCGTGCCTTGCCCGCTCGGGTTGAGAGCCCCCTTCACTAGGAGTGTTGCTGGGTGCTGACGCATGGTGCCTCGCTGACAGATATATGTAGAGCTGCGGGATGGGCGACACCTAACACGTTCAGTAGATTCGATAGCCTCCGTGTAGAGCCGGTTTCTTCCTGTGTGCTTCAACCAGCCAGTAACACCGAAGTACCCACTCTTGTGTCGGCTTGCTGCGTCATTCCCTTAAGTGCAGATAAGTGCGCTTTATTGCTCCAGTAGTTCCCCGATTAGGCAAACCCTGTGAGTTTCTCCACCACCATACGGCTGTCAGATGTGGTGGAGCATCTGACGCCAGGACCAGTAGCATAAGTGCACCCCAGAGCTGCGCCACCCCTACGGCGGTTCCATATGTGTATTCTTCCACAGTACGGCTCCCTACGGCGAGCCCGTGTCTTTGCCGTGTCTTTTGCTATGCCGTATGTTGCACTGCCCAGATGGCCAGTTCATATGTGTATCTTCCACATAATACTCCCCATCGTGTAGGATGTGGACTCCGCAGCGTCCCCTCAGGGCACGCTTTCCCAGCGTTATCAAATAGTCTGCTGAGTGGGTCATGCGGAACAGCAGCAGTGACTCTCCTTGTGTAAGTTCCCGCACAACAGACGGGGGTCTGAGGGGCTTACGCAGGGTGCTGGAAGTGGCAACAGCCGTGGCGTTTTCCATAGGGATCCCAATACATCGGTGACGTCGACATAACGGTGAACGTGACCGACTGAAAGGGAACGTCTCAGTTACGTATGTAACCCTCGTTCCCTGGAGAAGGGAATGGAGACATTACGTCCCGTCGCCATGGTTACTGTGGTCCGTTCTGTATACACTCAAAGCTGATAGGGCTCCCAGAAGTGATCCCAATACGTCGATGACGTTGACGTAACGTCTCCGTTCGCTCATTCAGGGAACGAGGGTTACATACGTAACCGAGACGTTTTTCTTTTCTTCCCTTAATGCCGTTGCCCAGGGGCCTCTGGTTATCTAAAGTCGCCAACATTGTATTTTTGCAATAGCACATTTCAGTATGATCGCAAGATTGTCAAAATTAATTTCTGGCAAGTTGGACTTGCAGTAGCTAACCTTACATGATTACAAAATGTGTCTAATTTTTTAACACATTTTTTGTGATTAAATAGTAGAATCTACAGGCATTATTCATTACATAATTGGTAACACTTTAAAATACTGTTCCGTCGGTAATGAATAAATACACAGTATTCTAAAGTGTTACCAATTAATTATATGACTGAGCACCTCTCTCTCTCTCTCTCTCTCTCTCCCGGTGAGGGTGCGAGGTCCATTGGAGAGTGTTCTTTCTCTATTGGGTTGTTTCTTTTCTTTTTGTTTTTCCCCCTACATTATTTGCTTTTTTGTTACTGAAAGTGTTTTAAAGAGGGTCACTGAAGCATGTTTTGTTTTTTCGAAGCCAAGTTTACATGTTTTTTAGTTCCCAAGAACAATCTTTAGAAGCTTCTTTTCGAGTTAATTATGAAGATAATCCGTATATGGTATACACAAGCACAGAGAGTCTAAAATGTTTCAAATGTGGCGTTTCTCGTGTCCAAATAAAGAAGTGTGCGATGACCCTAGAGTTGAAGAATCAAAAGAGTATTCAATTGTGATTGAATGCAGTGTAGAGGATGTGCTGAAACTCTCTGAAGTGACTCAGGCAAAATGTTCAGAGGAGAATTTAGGAGATTAAATGGATGGTTTATCTCAGAGTACTGAAGATAGCATAAGAGATAATTAACAGTAGTTTCTTCAATAGCATGGGCCCGAAAAACTAGTAATTGTAATGAACTCTCCCGACAGAAATGGTTTCGACTTAAGAAACATATCACAGCAGTTAGACAAAAAATGAAAACTATTGGAAAAGAGCAGCTAATGAGGGGAAAGTTAAAAATCATGATGGGTTTCACTTTTTCTTTTATTCTTTTTTGCTGATTTCTTCCCTCTCTCTTTCTGATGGAGATCTTACGAGTAGGATCCCTTAATGTGAATGGGATGAGGGATATGAAAAAAATTGAAAAAAAGAACCACATTTATTGTCAGCCACTTGCAAGATTGTTAGAAAAATTGAGGGAAAAAAATTACTTAGTCCAACAGTACACTTGGGTGAGCTTTAGTAATGATACATTTTCTGCTGCTCGCTTAGACAGGTTTTATTTATCTCATAATATAAGGAATATGACTTTTTCTTTTTCAGATCACAAATTAATTACAGTAGAATGTAGTCTCACAACAAAAACCTATAAGAGTTCTTATTGGCATTTTAATGTCAAATTGTTGTAAGACAATTTTTTGTGAATATTTTACGAATTTTTGGCAAGTCTGGGATACTGAGAAAGGAAGATATGGCAATACTATTCAGTGGTGGGAGATTGAGAAAGTGTTTATTAAGAAGTATTGCCAATAATATTCTGTGACAATTTAAATTACAGCCAAAAAAGTACTAGTATAAGTGAAACGAATTTACAGCGTAACTTTCGGTAATTATAGTGTAACTATAAAGTATGTACGTGTAGGTATAAGGGAACAATATGTAATGTTTAGGGAATAAAGGGGTAACTACCAGGAAAATTAACAAATTATTTATACGGCAAAAATCTTATGTTTGGGAGCAATTTAGTGAGAATATACACTGCGTACCTTTTTGTAATAACAGTGTAAAGGCTTTTTTTTTTTTTTATTAAGGGGTACATAGTGCATTTATACAGTAATTTATTTTGATAGCAAAAGTGCATCTGTTTTAGTTTGGGCTTTCGTGTTTTAAGTCAACTAACTTTTTTTTTTCTTTAAATACTGGGGAAATATACTGTTGTTTCATGTAGTTACAGGGTAAGTGTGACATCTGCGGGCTGTAAATTAAAGTGGTGCTTGTTACCCTCTTGTTTCATGAAGTTACAGGGTAAGTACAATAAAACACGTACACAATCTAATATCACTCAGAAATCTTTATTTGAAAAACAGATTTACAACACTTCTTATTCATTTCACTTGCTTGGCTTCATCCTCCTCTTGTTCCTCTTCTTTTTTGTTCTAGCCACAGATGAATTTTAAGAATAAACCCAATGTCTCTAGCTTTTCTGTATTATGTATTAAAAGAAAATACAGTACACCCAGAAATGCCATCACCATTTACTCGTCTTTTACCCTCATGCCATCCGAGATGTACACTCACCTAAAGGATTATTAGGAACACCATACTAATACTGTGTTTGACCCCCTTTCGCCTTCAGAACTGCCTTAATTCTACGTGGCATTGATTCAACAAGGTGCTGAAAGCATTCTTTAGAAATGTTGGCCCATATTGATAGGATAGCATCTTGCAGTTTATGGAGATTTGTGGGATGCACATCCAGGGCACGAAGCTCCCGTTCCACCACATCCCAAAGATGCTCTATTGAGTTGAGATCTGGTGACTGTGGGGGCCATTTTAGTACAGTGAACTCATTGTCATGTTCAAGAAACCAATTTGAAATGATTCGAGCTTTGTGACATGGTGCATTATCCTGCTGGAAGTAGCCATCAGAGGATGGGTACATGGTGGTCATAAAGGGATGGACATGGTTAGAAACAATGCTCAGGTAGGCCGTGGCATTTAAACAATGCCCAATTGGCACTAAGGGGCCTAAAGTGTGCCAAGAAAATATCCCCCACACCATTACACCACCACCACCAGCCTGCACAGTGGTAACAAGGCATGATGGATCCATGTTCTCATTCTGTTTACGCCAAATTCTGACTCTACCATCTGAATGTCTCAACAGAAATCGAGACTCATCAGACCAGGCAACATTTTTCCAGTCTTCAACTGTCCAATTTTGGTGAGCTCGTGCAAATTGTAGCCTCTTTTTCCTATTTGTAGTGGAGATGAGTGGTACCCGGTGGGGTCTTCTGCTGTTGTAGCCCATCCGCCTCAAGGTTGTGCGTGTTGTGGCTTCACAAATGCTTTGCTGCATACCTCGGTTGTAACGAGTGGTTATTTCAGTCAAAGTTGCTCTTCTATCAGCTTGAATCAGTCGGCCCATTCTCCTCTGACCTGTAGCATCAACAAGGCATTTTCGCCCACAGGACTGCCGCATACTGGATGTTTTTCCCTTTTCACACCATTCTTTGTAAACTCGAGAAATTGTTGTGCGTGAAAATCCCAGTAACTGAGCAGATTGTGAAATACTCAGACCGGCCCCTCTGGCACCAACAACCATGCCACGCTCAAAATTGCTTAAATCACCTTTCTTTCCCATTCTGACATTCAGTTTGGAGTTCAGGAGATTGTCTTGACCAGGACCACACCCCTAAATGCATTGAAGCAACTGCCATGTGATTGGTTGATTAGATAATTGCATTAATGAGAAATTGAACAGGTGTTCCTAATAATCCTTTAGGTGAGTGTATATGATTTTCTTCAGATGAACACAGAAAAATAAATAATCTCTGCTAATGAAAACTCATTTGGGTTCCTAAAAGGTGAAGCATCAAACAGCACATACAGCAATAATGACTGTAATCCATCCGACCCCAATGGATGAATCAATGTCTTCTGAAGTAAAACGATTAGTGTTTGTAAGAAAAATACCAATATTTTTAACTTTTTAAACTGTAGACTATCTCTTCCAACCAGCAGTCACATGCGCGTGCATGAGAGGGTTGAGTTCAGCGTGTCGTAAGCGCGCCGAGAAACGTCACGCGGATGTCGGATGCCGTCAGGTTTTTTTTATTACATTTTTTTATTAATTCTCACAACAATATACAAACAATAACAGATAACAGCAATGAGAAACAAACAAGACAGGAAGACAGAGAGGCCAGTTCTCGCGTGAGTTTCAGATGAAACTCGCACGAGAACGTCATGAAAGCTTGAAGCTTTACTCTTTACTCATGCACACGCTGGTGACAGTTGGTCGGAAGCGAAAAAATTTGTAAATTATGAGAGCATTTCTGGGTGTACTTTTTCTTTTAATATATAATACAGAATAGCAAAAGACATCAGATCCTTCTTAAGATCCATCAGTGGAAATAATGGAAAAGAAGAAGAGGAACAAGAGGAGGAGAAGCAAAACAAGAGAAACAAAAAAATTACAAAACATGCCTCTTTCTGTCAGGACGTTAGTATTTGAAATAAAAAGTTGATTTAAAAATTTGAATAAATGAATAAGAAGTGTTGTAAATCTGTTTTTAATTAAGTTGTTTTTCAAATAAAGGTTTCAGAGTCAGTGATATCAGATTGTGTATGTATTTTTATTGTACTTACCCTGTAACTACATGAAACAAGAGGGTAACAAAAACCACTTTATTTTACAGCCCGCAGATGTCACACTTACTCTATAACTTCATGGAATAACAAGCACCACTTACCCTGTAACTACATGGAACAAGATTATATTTCCCCAGTATTTAAAAAAAAAAAAAAGTTGCAATAGTTTTAGTTTTACTTGCTTTGAAACACGGAAGCCCAAACTTAATCAGTGCACTTTTGCTAACAAAAATGTACTGTATAAATGCACTGATGTGTACCCGTAAAAAAACCTATATGTATTGGTTCACTGTTATTACAAAAAAGGTATGCAGTGTATGTTCTCGCTAAATCGCTCCCAAACGTAAAATTGTTAACTACCCCTTAATTCAAAAATACTTACAATATAAATAATTTACACGTATGTACTTTAAAGTTACACTATAATTACCGAAAGTTATGCCATAAATTTGTTTACTTACACGTTACCCAATATTATTCTCATTCTACCTTGTGTTTAAGAAAAACAGAGTTTAGAGCAAGAATTTTAAATGATTGAAGGGAATATGATTATAAATACTTAATGTAATTTAAAGGATATGTGGACTGAAGAGAAAAAAGAAAACCACAAATTTCTGGACCTTTATAAGGAAACAGCCAAGCGACCAAACCAACATAAAAGTTATAATAGATAAATTAAATGTGCACTGTTTTTTTTTAAAAACATGATTCCCAATTATTTATATTCACGATTTTATAGTATTTGTATACCCTTTGCATTTTTATTTCAATGTTGTAATTAGCAATTCATTTAATTTTTAATGCAATTTGAAGCAGATTTGTTATGTGACAGCATTAATTAAAGTTTCTTAAGGGTCAAGATCCAGTTATCTGCTTCTCCTGTGATGCATCAAGCCATCCCATAATATCCGTCATCACTCAAATTAATGCACGGCTCAGGTTAACGTTACAGCATGTCTCCAATAAAATTATAAAGTAATTATTCTATCAAAAATAAATCTCTCAATCAAGTGGCTGTGTCTATAGTATTATACACAACATTATAATATTATTTTCAAATACATTTTTATATTATTATTATTATTATTATTGTTATTATTTAAAATTATTATTGCCCCTGGTTCAGTAAGGAACTCTTGTAATAAAGTAGCAGTGGTTGGGACAAATTTTAAGTATCAACGCCGATTAAAAAGATGTAATCTAATCCTGTTTACATGAAATAAGCCTGCTCCCGAGCAGGTTTAAGCTTCTGGACCTGTTGCTATGACAGCAAGTCCAGGATGAGCGTCAAAGAACCAAACAATCCAAGATCATGCTAAATCGTCAACAATCAAATCCAGCTAACTGAGTTAGAGACGTACGAAGAACGGACCCCAGAGCTCAGTGGCGAATTCAGAGGCTGACATCGCATCATCTTATTAGGAATTGTTAGTGATGGGCAGACCGAGGCTTCGTGAAACACTGAAACAGTTGACGCAAATGTGCTGTATTGTGGCAAAGCTTCGAAAAAATTTGACACCCGTCTCCATGGCGACCCCTGCTGGTCAGAACAGTGTAAATGATATTGCAAATGTTTTATTGAAAGTAAAATCTTTCAAATGCAATTAAGTAATCATCTAATAAAATTAAATATGAAGTGTCTATATGTTCTTTTATCAATCCAAGGGTTTGTTCCATGGATGGCTCAGCTAAACATGCCAATAAGAGACTATTAACTACTATTATTCCTTTTAATTATACTAATGTCTAATTAAATATCTACAAATGTATAAAACTGATCAGAGATCAGATAAAACCATGAGTAAAATCCACAGACGCTTGTTCAATGGTTCTCAGTGACTCATTATTCATGGGTTCACAGAGATCATTGACATTTTGAAGTGTTTCGAAACGTTTCAAAACAGTGATGGCGTAACGAATGTCTCGTTTAATGAAATCATGTGACTTTGGCAGTTTGATACACGTTCCGAACCAATTGATTTGAAACAAAAGATTTGTAAAGCTTCGAAGCTTCACGAATCAGTGTTTTGAAATTGCCATCACTATGAATTGTGCAATCGTGATTTAGCGAGGAATTCGTTTCCCACATGGATTTCACCTCAGTTTCATTCAGGTTCGTGAACTTGAACACGCGATTCGCTGCATTGATTGACTGTGGTCACGCCATCTGCGCTTTGGAGAAAGGCGGTCACGCCATCTACGCTTAAAATACATTGCATAAAAATACATATTGTTATAAACACGAGCCGCGTCTGAAAGGTAAAGGGGGAGGTGTTGCTGTAATTTATAATAATATCTTCAGTATTACTCAGAAGTCTAGTTTCAAATATAATTCCTTTGAAGTTTTGGTGCTTTACGTAACGTTATGTAGTAAAATTGATAAATCCCGTTTAACATTTGTGTTGGCTACTGTATACAGGCCACCAGGGCACCATACAGACTTTACCAGAGAATTTGCTGATTTTCTATCAGAGTTAGTACTGGCTACAGATAAAGTCCTAATTGTTGGTGATTTTAATATCCATGTAGACAATGAAAAAGACGCATTGGGATTGGCATTTAGAGAAATTCTAACCTCAATTGGAGTTAGGCAACACGTATCAGGACCCACTCATCGCCGTAATCATACTTTAGACCTAATATTGTCACATGGAATAAATGTTGATACCGTAGAAATTCTGCAGCAGAGCGATGACATCTCAGATAATTACCTAGTATCATGTATACTGTATTTCTGCAAAGGCTGCAAAGCCGTCCCCTCGCTTCAAATATGGCAGGACTATCACTGCTGCGACTAAAGATTTCTTTGTAAATAAACTTCCTAATCAGTTTAATCTCCTCAGCATCCCAGATAGTCTAGAGGAACTCGATGTTGCAACAGAAACTATTGACTCTCTCTTTTCCAGCACTTTAGACACAGTTGCTACTCTGCGCTTAAAGAAGATTAAAGAAAATAGTCCAATGCCGTGGTACAACGAGCACACCCGGGCCCTTAAAACAGCAGCCAGAAAAATGGAGCGCAGCTGGAAAAAAACAAAACTTTTTTTTGCATTTCGTGGAAAGAGAGCATGATTGCATACAGAAAGGCCGTAAAAACTGCTAGATCTGCTTATTTCTCAACTCTCTTAGAAGAAAACAAACATAACCCTAGGTATTTATTCGATACAGTGGCTAAATTAACCAAAGATAAAGCTTCAACTTCTGATGTTTGCAAACAGCACAGCAGTAATGACTTTATGAACTTCTTTACTTGTAAGATTGATAATATTAGGAAAAAAATTATAACCATGCAGCCGTCTAATACTGTATCACATCAGACAGTGCATTGTAGTGTCACTGAGGAAAAATTACATTCATTCACTGCTATAGGAGAAGAAGAATTGGCTAAACTTGTTAATTCATCAAAATCAACAACATGTATGCTCGACCCTATACCGACTAAACTACTAAAAGAGACGCTTCCAGAGGTCATAGATCCTCTTCTTAATATTATTAATTCATCCTTGACTTTAGGATATGTACCGAAAACTTTTAAGTTGGCTATTATTAAACCACTTATTAAAAAAACGCAACTTGATCCTACAGAATTAGTCAATTACAGGCCAATCTCAAATTTACTCTTTCTGTCAAAAATACTAGAAAAGGCAGTGTCCTCACAATTATGCTCCTTTTTAGAAAGAAATGGTATCTGTGAGGATTTCCAGTCAGGATTTAGACCGTATCATAGTACTGAAACTGCTCTCATTAGAGTTACAAATGATTTACTCTTATCATCTGATCGTGGTTGTATATCTCTGTTAGTGTTACTCGATCTTAGCGCTGCATTCGATACTATCGACCACAACATTCTTTTGAATAGACTCGAAAATTATGTTGGCATTAGTGGAATTGCATTGGCATGGTTTAAATCAGTTTGTAGCAGTAAATGAAGAGATATCACACCGATTACAAGTTCAGTATGGAGTACCGCAAGGCTCAGTGCTAGGACCTTTGCTTTTCACCCTGTACATGCTACCACTGGGAGATATCATTAGGAAGCATGGCGTTAGTTTTCATTGTTATGCTGACGATACTCAGCTCTATATTTCTTCACGCCCTGACGAAACTTAATAATTCACAAGATTAACGGAATGCATAGCTGATATAAAAAATTGGATGACTAGTAATTTCCTGTAACTTAATTTAGAAAAAAACTGAATTTTTAATTATTGGACAAAAAAACTCCACATGTAGTAACCTAGAATACTGTCTAACACTTGATGGCTGCTCTGTCAAGTCCTCGTCGTCAGTTAGGAACCTGGATGTGCTCTTTGATACCAATCTTTCATTTGAAAGCCACGTTTCTAGCATCTGTAAAACTGCATTCTACCATCTTAAAAATATACACTCACCTAAAGGATTATTAGGAACACCATACTAATACTCTGTTTGACCCCCTTTCGCCTTCAGAACTGCCTTAATTCTACGTGGCATTGATTCAACAAGGTGCTGAAAGCATTCTTTAGAAATGTTGGCCCATATTGATAGGATAGCATCTTGCAGTTGATGGAGATTTGTGGGATGCACATCCAGGGCACGAAGCTCCCGTTCCACCACATCCCAAAGATGCTCTATTGGGTTGAGATCTGGTGACTGTGGGAGCCATTTTAGTACAGTGAACTCATTGTCATGTTTAAGAAACCAATTTAAAATGATTCGAGCTTTGTGACATGGTGCATTATCCTGCTGGAAGTAGCCATCAGAGGATGGGTACATGGTGGTCATAAAGGGATGGACATGGTCAGAAACAATGCTCAGGTAGGCCGTGGCATTTAAACAATGCCCAATTGGCACTAAGGGGCCTAAAGTGTGCCAAGAAAACATCCCCCACACCATTACACCACCACCACCAGCCTGCACAGTGGTAACAAGGCATGATGGATCCATGTTCTCATTCTGTTTACGCCAAATTCTGACTCTACCATCTGAATGTCTCAACAGAAATCGAGACTCATCAGACCAGGCAACATTTTTCCAGTCTTCAACTGTCCAATTTTGGTGAGCTTGTGCAAATTGTAGCCTCTTTTTCCTATTTGTAGTGGAGATGAGTGGTACCCGGTGGGGTCTTCTGCTGTTGTAGCCCTCAAGGTTGTGCGTGTTGTGGCTTCACAAATGCTTTGCTGCATACCTCGGTTGTAACGAGTGGTTATTTCAGTCAAAGTTGCTCTTCTATCAGCTTGAATCAGTCGGCCCATTCTCCTCTGACCTCTAGCATCAACAAGGCATTTTCGCCCACAGGACTGCCGCATACTGGATGTTTTTCCCTTTTCACACCATTCTTTGCAAACTCTAGAAATGGTTGTGCGTGAAAATCCCAGTAACTGAGCAGATTGTGAAATACTCAGACCGGCCTGTCTGGCACCAACAACCATGCCACGCTCAAAATTGCTTAAATCATCTTTCTTTCCCATTCTGACATTCAGTTTGGAGTTCAGGAGATTGTCTTGACCAGGACCACACCCCTAAATGCATTGAAGCAACTGCCATGTGATTGGTTGATTAGATAATTGCATTAATGAGAAATTGAACAGGTGTTCCTAATTATCCTTTAGGTGAGTGTAGATCAGTCAGATATTACAGATGATATTGTTGAAGCACATTGTTCTGATGCATACAAGTGTTCAGGAGCAGATGACTGTTCAGGAAAGTATGAAATGGAAGAATTGAAAGAGGACGAAATTGAACTGAAATTAGGCCACCTTCTGTTAAAATTATCTACATTTACATTCTTTAGTTATTTTCACAGATATTAAGCGTTAAAGACATATAGGAGAAAGCTTTCAACTCTTCATACAATACTCATGAGAGTATGTATGTGTCATTTACTGATGGAACACATTTTAAAGAAAATTCACTTTTATCTACTGAAGACATAACTCTTTCTCACCTTCTCTACATTGATGATTTTGAAGTGTGCAATCCTCTGGGAACATCCCAAAAAAATAAGTGGTTATGATATGTGGCAAATTCCTCAAGGAATACATACAGGAAGCAGTGCAAAAGTTTCCTGGAGAAACATGCATTCAGGTTGCCAATACAGTGACCTGCCATGGCACAACTTACTCAGTGGGAATGATTTTGCCGTATGGATCCACTTTTTTTCATACTACAGATTCATCATGTCTGCCAGACTCAGAGTCATACTACAAAAAGAAATATGCAAGCTTTCCTTGCCCTCAGGAATACCATATTGTGCAAGAGACTTTTGCTTTAAGTCTCTTTTGATTTTTGTTTGCAGTTCCAGGACCAAGATTTTAATGTTCAGTTTTTTACTCTCCTTGAAACTGACGAAATCAATGCAAAAGATTAAGGAGTCCAGGAGAGCTTGATAGCAGTTGCACTGAGTTATTGGAAAATGTTGGTTCCTGCTCCACTGCATCCAGCGATACCACAATTCTGTCTCCTCCTGGGAGCACCTCCTCCCTTTGTTTTGTGCCTTGGCCAGGTCAGTTTGAGATACCTATCTTCTACCTTGACACTGAGGTATTTCTACAAGCAGCAAATGAAGCTTACAGAAAGGATGGAAACTTACTTTTCAATCTTGCAGTAAAATCCAACATTCTGGACAAACTAGGAGAGAGCATATTTGCCTTCACCGCCTATCCTTCAATTGCACAAAGGGAGCAGCTTGCTGAGGCCCTGGTTATGAAACACCATGTTTACGGGACCCAGTATCCTTCAATGGTTTATATAGTTGGCACAACAACCTTGGAAACAGTACAACAACAGTACAAACTTGGAAATTACAAAGCAAAGGTGAAACACCTTGGAATACCAGAGCTAAATGTAAAATGTCTCAAGAGAAAGTCAGCTGCAGATAAAAACTCCAGCAAAAAACATGAAAAAAGCTAAGAAATCTGAGGTAAACTACCTCCCACCTCCATCCTCAAGGCGAAACTGATGCATCCCTTAAAAAGGAGAGAGTGGAGCTTCTCTATGAGTACAAGAAGAGAGACAGAAACAGAGCCATTAAGGAGAAGATGGCAAAAAACTTCTCACTGCAACGTAAAGATGTGATCCAGAAACCACCTGTGATTGACTTAAATGCTCGATGGCCTGCCCTGGTTGAGTTTCCCCAGATATGTAGAACATTTTAATACTTATTTGATTACCTTTGGAATACCAAGTGCTTTCTCTGACAAGGTGTCAGTAGTGTGGCATTTGCTGAGCTGCTAACTTAAACTAAAGAAGTTGGACCAATACACACCTATTTGTTGAGCCTGTACAGGAGGAAGGGAGGAGCTGATATCATAAATGAGGCATGTACTTTTAATATTGCAGCAGTTAGTTTAATGTTGTAGCATTCTGAAATCTGTATTTAAGGTAATCACATATTTCATATATTTGTAGGAGAACAGCATTGAGTCCCAAAGAGAAACTGTAATCGTGTATATATAAATTGCACATCAAATTTGACTGAGAAATTTCTCCCAAAAGATCATTTAAAGTCATTATTGTGTAAAAAAAAAATCAAATAGACATTACAAAAAGTATCTCAAGAAAGAAATATTTTTTGGTGAACTTTACCTTTAATGTTTGTTTTTATTAATATGAAAATATGAAATAGTTTTTAATGAAATAATACTCTAAATAAGAAACTAAAACTGCCAGTAGGTGGCCTTAAATGTCTAATTGAGTAAGTCATTGAGTCATTTATTCATTCGATTCGTTCAAATGGCTGATTCATTCAGGAGGAGTGAAGTAAATGGTACTCTTTATGAAAATCATAAATGTAAATGGTTCTCTTTATGGTCCATTGAATCATTGGTTCACCTGATTCGTTCAAAACGCGGATTCAGAAATGAAACGCCATTGTGTATTGCTCGGAGTCGGAGACGAACAGTTCAGCTTTGTCTTTATATTTTCATTGGCAAAACTGAGCAAAACAGACAATATTGTGTCTAAAACAACACAATATTAACTTATTTATTTTATTAAACTGTTGTATAAGAAAAATATCCCATTTGCACTCGTCTCGTGCTATTCTGGACAGAAAAACAGAACTCGTGTTATATTGCTTATATATCATTCTGTAAATGTGAGGGCGTTTTCACACTGGCAGTTTACTTCTAAAAGGGGCACGGTTCACATGAAAAAATTGCGTTGGAACAATCGCATTCTGACGCGGACCACAACAAATGTGCCCAGTGTAAAAACGCCCGGAGACTAAAACAGGCATTTTGGCCCCATATCTTAAATTTTAAGGACATTCTAACTGCATTCTATAGGCTTCATCACACAGTGAGTTGTTGCCCTGCATCATATTCTTCATCAATCAACTGTATGAAATATATAATATGACCTAAGTAGGTCTGGGGCGGGGCAAGTGCGTTAAATGCGTTAATAATTTTAATGCGTTATTTTTTTACCGTAACGAATTAATCGAATTAACGCGCTAAATTGACAGCCCTAATATATAGTTACTTTCGATAATAAACTAAATGTAATCTTTCAAATGTCATTTTGACGCTCTTTAAAAAAAAAAATATTTTGTATTTATTTCAACAAATGACAACCAAACTCAAATCCATGGAAGCTTGTGAACAGTTTTGAAAGGGCTGCGGTCAAGTTCTGGTAATTCACAACCCTTAAGTGTTTTTACACGTATAAAAGGCGGAAAAGTGTATTTCGTTGTCCAGTTTTCTCCCTGAACGATGATGTGAGTTCCTATGGCAATTCTCGATGCAGCATGAATGAACTACAATGGCGACATTTTTCACAATTACGACAGAAAATCAAAATACTACCCTCACTACTAACTCACTAGCAGAAAGGCAGCGCGATATAAGCAAACCAGACCCAGAACTCAATACCGCGTGATGGCAGCTTCACATTCTCTATATCTAACATCTAGATGGCAGGCAAGTCTTTCAGTACAAAAATCGCTCCTCTTCATAACATAAGGATCACGTCCTACATATGTTGTGATTTTCTGTTTATAGCTTTAAACCAGCACAGTACGGACTTTCCTCCATCTCGTCCATTCTGTTTTTCACTTCCTGCCCTCGATCTGAATTTCGTGCGTCATCAGAACCACGTGACTGCAAACAAACTATACATGAATGAACATCTGAAAGTATGTTGAAAGATACAGTACTTACTGAAGTGTATCATATCTTGTGGTACTCTGGGTTCGGGCCAAAATTCTGAGCCCGGAGCCCTCCCCCGGACAGCACGCCAAACACGCATAATCTTTACTCTATTTAATTTGAAGTAAGTGTGAACTCGGGAAATTTACCTCAGGCAAGTCATTCAGTGTCCACAGCTTGTTGGTTCGCTAGAGAAATGAACTCTTTCACTAAATATATTCACTATATTAGCCAATATATTATATTTTACTTACCCTGTTAATGATGTCTTGATTATTTTATTATGTTTAAAATATCTGTCATGAAAATGACAGCAACTGTGTAAATATATTTCAATAATTTATTGGAGTAAAAACATATAATTAGATTTACAAGTTAATGCAAAAACTGCCTTATGTGCAGTTTACATGTTTGCATACCATTTGTTATTTGAGTGTTGATTATTATATCTAAAATTAAATAGCAACTGAATTTAGGCTAATAGTTTGGGCTCTATTGTTAACCTTTAATATTATAGTAATATGCAAGTAAGGGCTCCCTATATAGTTTACAGCATTAGCAGAGATCATGTTTTTAATCCTTAAGAAACTTTTAATTAGGGGCCAAGCACAGAAGGTACATAGGCACCTATTGTAGCCGTTGGCGTTCTTGTTATCGTTGCCGTTCTTCTCATTATTATTCAATTTTTTCCGCTCTGGAAGTCTATGGAAACTCATAGAATTGTATGGTAAAAAGTTGTGAAATTTGGCAGACAGATAGAGGACAGTCTGAAATGTCACCATAGCAAATCCAACCAAACTTGGTACATATCATCACAAGCATGACCTGAGGCTACATGCTGCGTTTCGGCACAGTGCCATCTCCTGGTGAGAAGATACAAAAAAATGCCTACTTTTGCTTATAACTTCTGAACGGTTTGCCCAAAAATCTTGTTAGATTCCAAAAATCATGGATTTTTTTCCATGTCGGACATTTGGGGGGTTGGCCATTTTGAGTTTTGTAGTAAAATGCTGTATTTTATAAATGTATCGTTGCAAAACTTGGTATGGGTTATCTGCACGATGCCCTGAAAGAGTCTAAGAAGTTTCGGAACCAGTGCCACCTAGTGGTGAAAAAAATATTTACATGCTTATAACTTTGGATGTGGTTGACTTATTTTCACGGGAGTCATCTCCTTGAATCCTCCTGAATCCTTGCCGAGTCCAACGATACCAAACATGCTAGGTTTGCCTTATGGTTTGTGCAACATTGTGATTTACCGTTTAAACAACTTTCGTGAATATCTTTAAAACCATTAGTCCAATTGAGACAAACCAAAATCTAAATCTTAGCGGGTTGACTATATGTTAATGGACAAATTTCAAAATTTTGATAGTAAGTGGCAAAAAAATGCAATCAAAGTTAGGTGTGGGTTATTTTTTACATGCTCAATGTCAATAACTCCTAAACAAAATCAGATATTTATACCAAATTTGACACGCATATGTATGGGGGCACTCTGATGACACAAAACAAAAGTGGTGGGACTGCGCCACTTAGTGGTGCTCTAATTAAACAAAACATGAATTTGGCTCTATACAACTCAATGTATTTATGTGGGTTTTCAACATTTTTGCTTAAAATTGTCTCCAAATGTCTTCACTAATTTTTGCAGTTGGTCTGCTGCTAGCTTCCTTGTTTGCTTCTGTTGTGCTTGGCCCCGATAATTGCTGCTTGCAGCTATATTTTTGCTTCCGTTTCTTGTTCTTCCGCTCTCGAGTCTATGGCAGCCCATAGAACCACTTGCGAGAAAGTTAAGAAATTTGGCACACAGAGGACAGTCTGAAATCTCACCATGGCAAATTTGGAGTCAATCCCACTAGCGCTACTAACTGTCCAAAGTTGCACTTACGTTTGTGCTGATAAATTTTGAACCGTAAGGGCTAGAAACAAAATTTGGTGGTGCTATAATTGAACAAAACATGAAATTGGCTCTCATTGGTCTGATTGACTTCAAAATTGACATGAAGTGTCTTTGTCTCAGTTGCTATCATAGTCTATTATCACATTGGTGTACCTTAAAAAACATAGCCGTCATTTAAAAAAAAAAAAAAAAAAAAGATCCAAAGCTATAACTGCAAAGGTTTTGCATATTGCTACATTTTACGAACGCATTGGCATATTGTACGAAACTCAGTATATGTTTTCGGCACCATGCCCTGAAGGTACTCAAAAAGTTTCAGGGCAGTGCTCCCTTGTGGTCAAAAATTGTAATTCAATTGTATTATTAGCAATTATATCTCATTACAACTCAATGTATTTATGGGTTTTCAACCTTTTTGCTTGAAATTATCTTTATTTACTCATTGTTGCAGTTGATCTGCTTCTAGCTTTGTTGTATGCTTCTGTTGTGCTTGGCCCTGACAATTGCTGCTTGCAGCTATATTTATAATTGAATTCATTTAAAGACACAATTTGTTGTGAGGTTGTAAGTTTCACAAATGTATTTGTAATTTCTTGGCATAAGGGGTTAGTTCATCCAAAAATAAAAATAGTCAACATTTACTCACCCTCATGTTGTTCCAAACCTGTATGAGTTATTTTTCTTCTGTTGAACACAAAAGAAGATATTTTAAATAATGTCTTTAAGCAGGAAAAAAAATACTATGGAAACTATTAGGGTCCATCAACTGCCTGCTTACCAACATTATTTAAAATATCATGCAAAATCAATTCATACGGGTTTGGAACAACATGAGGGTGAGTAAATTGACAGAATTGTCATTCTTGGGTGAACAATCCATTTAAATCACAACACCGCTCAAAACTACCACAGCAACCACGTAAACCCACCAAGATTTCTGTTCAGAGGGAGAGCAAAGAGCATTCTTCACATTAGCAAACCAAAAATAGGTTTCATTCTGTCTGGTATATTTCACAGGTTTGTGATGACAACGATGCTGCAGCCATCCAAGAGGACCTTTACCTCGTTTGTACTCAACATCTTTGTGGTCGGCAAAGCCAGGGATGGAGGTCTCGAGAAACAAGCTGGAATAGCTAGAGAGGCAGCAGAGGCCTTTTTAATATTACCAATGTAGCACATGCTTGCATCTACCTAATGGATCTTATTAATTCCTTGGAAATGATAAGCACTGAATTCTCTGTTTCACGTTCGCAGTTGATGACGCTGACATTCTTTAGCGGTCGATTGATGGTCCTACTACAAAGTTAAAACGTTAATAATTTTAATTATGGGAAATGTTAAATGCTACCAGTGTTGTTTTTAAGTCCATGTCATGCCTATTTTTCCGAATGTTCATTGGGCTGTTGCAGCAACAGACACAAGTTCTATAATGTGAGCAAAATCTTGTGTTTCAAATTTCAGAAGCATACAGGTCCTCTCTTTGTGGATTTCTTCTTTCGTTTTTGAATTTTGTTTTAGCATTCACTTTCATTGAGGAATCTCCAGGCCTATCATCAAGCGCTTGTCATTGATTGTTCGTGTTGTAACCTATAGTGCCTTGTAAATTATCCAAATGACTCAGGTTACCGTTAATGATTGTATTTTTTGATTGAAGCAGAACAGAATGGGCGCAGCATATTTTCTTCCATCATTCTCCCCACGAATGCAAGGCTCTGGGAAACCCTAAACATGGGTTTTGAAGCAACATACACCCAGACCATTCATGTAAGGTAAATTGGGAGCTGTGCGATTAACTGAAGTTAAGCAGGAGTCACAAATTGGCTCAGTGTTATGAAATAGCTAAGTTCTAATTAAATATGCTAATATACTCAGCTTCATTTTTTAAAAGTACAGCACCAACATCAGTGCATCGATCTGTTCACATTAAATGCTGCTCTATCCATATGTGAATTGAGCCGTCATCAAACTGTCATCTTTGGGGCATCCAGTGTTGAAATAACTTACTTTTGCTATCTGACGTGGCTTCGTATCACATTATGAGGCAAAAATAAAACTATATGTAGTGTTCTGTACGGTTATAAAGGCTGTCGTTGCTTATTGCATTATAAATATGCTTTATTCTTATAAAAAATGCTTGTTACGTCTGGCTGAGCACAAATAGACCATATATTAGTAATCGTGTGCTTTTGTCTTTGTGCTACTTCAGTTAATATGTCTCTATCTGGATGCCTTTGTCCATTTTAGGGATTTAAAAAATATTGTGTTACAACTTGTCTCACTTAGACTTTATGTGCGAGGGCGCCCCCTGGCTACAATTATGGATAAAACGTGTATTCTCGCTAAAGCTCACAATACCATATTTCAGGTATATCAAAGGATTGTACACATCAAGGTTTGACTCATTATTCGACAGCAGCACTAATTTAATTCCGTACTCAATCTGACCCGTTTTACATAAAGATTGCATCCCGTATTGCAACCAAAATCACAGCATGGAAACAAATAATTATTCAAATTGTTTATGAATGCAGAAAGCGAGCAAAGTGCACTCCCTTTATAAACTGTTAAACTGTCAAACGCTTCAGTACAGGTGTTTTCTAGCAAAATATAGTATAAATATGTAGTATATTATAGTCTGACTATATTGCATCATGAATCTCTTACATGTTCCACTCTTCGTCGTTTATAATGAGTGTATTCACGAGCAGACAGAATTCAGCTAGTTAACAAGGGCTGAATTGCTTGGTCTTGATTCTGTGCTAATGTAAACTCCATTTGGACATTGCATTCAAGTGCTCAACCGACATGTCTGTGATTGGCTATGCTCAACACTGCAAAACGCTGTTTTTTTCAACCACGCTGTCATGCTGTTCTGGTTTATTTTCTTTTAGGGAGTTCTGGGAGTTAGATGGAGTTCTGTCGGCAGAGTTCTATCAAGCCAGAGCTTGAAGTTTTTAGTTCTTGAGGTCTTTCTCAGTCTGTCGTTGAACCTAAATGCTACCTAACCTAACCTAACTGCCTTCCCATCACAATGCAGTGGTTTAGAATCTTCCTAACTGCGGTTTTCCAACTCTTCGTATTACATGGCCTATCGTGGCTCTTCGCATATCACAGCCTTTCGTGGCTCTTTGCATATCACAGCCTATTGTGGCTCATCACATTACATGGCATATCGTTGCCTTCGTATTACATGGCCTATTGTGGCTCTTCGCATATCACAGCCTATCGTGGCCCTTCACATATCACGGCCTATTGTTGCCATCAGGTAAGACTTACTATTATTGTATTATGTAACCTGGCCTATTGTGACCCATTATATAATTGCTTTCAATGTTTTATTTACATAATTGGCCTATCGCAACCCTTTGCATAGCACGGCCTATCGTGGCCCTCTGCGTAGCACGGCCTATTGTAACCACCAGGTAAGACTGACTATTATTGTATTATGTAACCCGGCCTATCATGACCCTTCATATAATTGGCCTTTCATGGTTTCATTCACATACCTGGCATATTGTGGCCCTTTGCTTGGCACTGCCTATCGCGGCCATCTAGTTAGACTGACTATCATCGCTTTACGTAACCTGGCTTATTGTGGCCCTTTGCATTTGGCCCCACATAATTGACCTTTCATGTAACATCAAGTCAAGTCACCTTCATTTATATAGCGATTTTTACAACACAGATTGTTTCAAAGCAGCTGATAATAGAACAGTGATAATAGAAAAAATAATTTTGTTTTTGATTAGAAGTATTTGATCAATTTCTGTTGTAAAAACTGTTTAGTTATTTAATTTGGTGCCATTTAAACAACACCATTTTCAATTAAAACAGAAAACCCCCAATGCATTCCGGACCCCATCCGCACGGCAACAGCATTTGGTGGCCTGAGAATGCAAACCATGAAATAGGTTTGAAATAGATTTGAAACTATACCATCATCATCCCAGTGCAACCCCTAAAAAGGTGAACCCGTGAGAACGGCGACGGCATGTACACAAGCGTGTCTGAATATGTATGTGTGAATGTGTGTTTTTATCTGTATAGAGGGGAAGGGAAGGGAAGGGAAGGAGGCCTTCACAGGGAAGAGTCTAGATGCCATTCTTTTTATGATATAACGAGTACATCAGGTGTTATGGGAAGCGTTCCCGGTTCCGGCTGACAAAACAATAATTTAACTGATTTGGATAATAGAAATTGATAATGTTCTATGTGTATGCTGTGGTGGAAAAATTTAATCACAGAGGAAAGACATATTTGACATTACACAAGAGCTAGCAAGTGTTTCTGCCATGCAGGACACCACTAAACTTAACAGACAGAGAGACTGGTTTGTGACCTTAGGGGTCACGGGACACCTTATTTGAAGGCTCTCCTGTACCAAAGGTGTCGGGCAGAACTAATTCTAATTCTGTGCTGTGTTTCTTACTTTTACCATGTGTGGAAAACTACTGAGAAGGATTGTTTACACATTGGGGGTATAAGAGATTGTGGCTTCTGTTATGTCTTCAGTTAGCACTCTGCAGACATTAAGGATGGCTGTATGACTGCGACTCTTTTCTTGCAAGAAAATAAATCTTTATAAAGACAATTGGCTAAGGTTTGTCTCTTATTCAGTGATGCAACTGAGAGTTAATTTTTGCCACGACAATGCCATAGTAAAGAGATGTGTTTTTAGTCCAGATTTAATCTGACAGAGTGTGTCTGCTTCCCGGACAATGCTAGGAAGACTGTTCCAGAGTTTAGGTGCTAAATAGGAAAAGGATCGACTGCCTGCAGTTGATTTTAATATTCTGGGTATTCAACTGGCCAGAGTTTTGAGACCGCAATAGACGTGATGGAGTATAATGCGTTAAGAGCTCGTTCAGGTACTGGGGAGCTAAACCATTTAGAGCTTTGTAAGTAATAAGCAAGATTTTTAAATTATACAATGTTTAATAGGGAGCCAGTGCAGTCTTGACAGAACTGGGCTAATATGTTCATACTTCCTGGTTCTAGTAGGAACTCGGGCTGCTGCGTTTTAGACCAGCTGCAGTTTATTTATTAAGCGAGCAGGGCAACCACCCAGTAGAGCATTACAATAATCTAGCCTTGAGGTCATGAACGCATGAACTAACTGTTCAGCATTTTGCACTGAGAGCATGTGTCGTAGTTTAGATATATTTTTAAGATGGAAGAATGCAGTTTTACAGATGCTAGAAACGTGACTTTCAAATGAAAGATTGGTATCAAAGAACACACCCAGGTTCCTAACAAGGACTTGAAGTGTTAGACAGTATTTTAGGTTACTACATGCAGAGGTTTTTTGTCCAATAATTAAAAAATTCTGTTTTTTCAGAATTAAGTTGTAGGAAATTACTAGTCATCCAATGTTTTATATCAGCTCTGCATTCCGTCAATCTTGTGAATTGGTAAGTTTCGTCAGGGCGCGAAGAAATATAGAGCTGAGTATCGTCAGCATAACAATGAAAAGTAACGGCATGCTTCCTAATGATATCTCCCAGTGGTAGCATGTACAGGATGAAAAGCAACGGTCCTAGCACTGAGCCTTGCGGTACTCCATACTGGACTTGTGATCTCTTCATTTACTGCTACAAAGTGATAGAGGTCAGATAAGTATGATTTAAACCATGCCAATGCAATTCCACTAATGCCAACATAATTTTCGAGTCTAATAAGAAGAATGTTGTGGTCGTTAGTATCGAACGCAGCGCTAAGATCGAGTAACACTAATAGAGAGATACAACCACGATCAGATGATAAGAGCAAATCATTTGTAAATAATGAGAGCAGTCTCAGTACTATGATACAGTCTAAATCCTGACTGGAAATCCTCACAGATATAATTTCTTTCTAAAAAGGAGCATAGTTATGAAGACACTGCCTTTTCTAGTATTTTTGACAGAAAGGGTAGATTTGAGATTGGCCTGTAATTGACTAATTCTGTAGGATCAAGTTCTAATCGGCCTTATGTGTCCTCTCATGCCCATAGTTTATGCAGTCATTGTTCATGGATATTTACTGTTTATGCCTTCATTTGTCGCACAATTTAATACAAATTTTTGATCGTTCTTTAGGTATTCCAGGTATTCTAAGAAAAGCATCAACTGGTGGGTATCAATTCGAATTTATTTTAGGGGTAGGCTCCGCCCCTGCCTTCATCTTCAAGGAGGATCAGCCAAATCTGCATTACATGGAATAAATACCATGTAAACGTTCACCTGCCTTCTAAATCTTCATGGTAGAACTAAGCTATCCAAAGAAACTGAAATACACCTTTGATGTTCCCTTTCGAGGGAACTCAAACTGCGTCGTAACGCAGTATGAATGAAACTATTCCAATCCTGATTGGTGTTGCGTCATGACGTAACATGTGACGGCATGCACAGAAGGTATAAAGGGACACTGGCACATAACAGAGATAGCTTTCGCTCTTCAGCAAGCGCTCTGTGTTACTGTTTGTCTTATTTGGTGTTGTCTGTCTCAATAAGCAAAAGTCTGAGAAATGGCGAGTGAACAATTCAGGTGTGTGCATCCGTGCCCGTGTTACATTTTGGGTACAGACACACATCAACTGTGTGTTCAGTGTTTGGGAATGCAGCACGCCTCTGGAGGGAGCTGCCTGTGGTGAGTGTGAGAAATTGCCCATCAGAGTGCTGCGTTCCCACCTGGCTTTGTCACGGGGACTTGAGACTGCTGAGGCATCTTCTCAGTCCTCATCTGACAGTTTTGATGTTCTCCCTCCCCATGTGAAAGCCCACGCTGCGGTTTCTTCCCCCAGGGTGGAGAACCCGATGCTTTAGCTTTCTGATTCCGAGGAATTAGACCTGCTCAGCATCAAAGCGGGTGAAGCTGAAGTCAGAGACATGTCGCTTCATTCAGCTCAGGAGGAGCTGGTTGAGGTTTTAACCCATGCTGTGGCCAAACTAAACATCAGCTGGCCACAAGAAAGGCAGGAAGTCCAGCCAAAAAGTAAGCTGGACGAACGCTTTCTTAAGCACAGGTCTCAGCCTCAGCGTCGGGGCTTACCATTTTTTCCTGACTTGCACAATGGGTTGTGCAAGTTGTGGAAAAATCCGTACTCAGCGAGCTTATCTAACCCTCATGTTTGTCCTGCTGCTGTGCTCGCGTGCGCTCTGCTTACTTTTGAATCTTTTTTTGATATCATTTCCTGTTGTTTGAACTGCTAAATATAACTTACCCATCACCATATATTGTCTAATATTGCCTACCACATTAAATCTGACATCGCTAGCTTTTAATCTAAATCACTATCACGCATTAGCATTTCACTAGCCTGTTAGCTTGCCATCTCTTAGCTTGCCACCAGGTCTCCTGTTTTCTGAGTTCATCAAACAACTGTGTTAAGTTGGATTAGTAAACAGACTCCATCAAACAACTGTGGTGACTTGGATTAATCCAAAAATACGGTAAGCCATGTCTTCTTCTCCTGTCATTGTCACTTGCACTGCATGTTATATGTTTAGTATATCTTTCTCCGTTTGCGAACAGGGCTTCACATGTGATAAATGTAAGGAGATAGTCAGGCTGACGGAGCAGATTTCAGAATTAGAGACACACATCCAGACTTTATTTGAGAGTAGTGAGAATGTAACAGCTTTAGACACTGCTTTGGATGTGACTATCTCAGTGAACTCTGTACATTGTTTGGTTCCGGCTGTAGAGCCCGTGCAGCAGGGCAACTGGGTGACTGTGAGACAGCATAGTCGCGTATCAAAAAACCACTCTTCCGTTCCAATTAGAACATCAAACAGGTTCTCCCCATTTAGTGACGCATCCACTGACAATCCTGTTAAAAGTGCCCTAGTTATTGACGATTCTATTACACGGAACGTCTCGGTTATGTATGTAACCCTCGTTCCCTGAGGAGGGAACAGAGACGTAACGTCAGTGACTGACGAAATGGGGGTTTCGCCTAGAAGCCTATCATCTTCGAGATCTTAGAAAACGCCCAATGGCAGGCCAATGCCATGGGTATGCGGAATTTGCATAGCGTAGCTCCGCCCCACAGCGTGGGTATATAAGGAAGTACGCTGGCAACATCGCATTATGTTTACCTGCTGAGGAGCCAAGACTGAACTCCCGGCCGTTTCAGCGGTACAGCGTATGTGGCAGAGGGACGTTACGTCTCCGTTCCCTCCTCAGGGAACGAGGGTTACATACGTAACCGAGACGTTCCCTTTCGTTCAGTCACTCCGAGTAACGTCAGTGACTGGCAAAATGGGGGTCCTAATTCAATCACGCCACTCGGCTGTCGTCTAGTGCCCTGCGTAAGTGTGAGCTCCCTGTCGGAAGCTAGTACGGACGAAGGACTCCAACTTAGCACAGGAATACCAAGGTACACTGGGAAGCATATTCCAGGTGGAAGTATGCGCCAAGTGCCTACCCGTAGGGAGGACTTAAGGAGACACATATGACCCGCGAGGGGCTGCATATGGAGGAACTCTGGGGTAACCAGCCGAAGATGGAATTTTACCCCCAGGGGAGGCAAGGGCTTGCCGAGGGAAATACACATGCTCGGAGAGGCTTACAGTGGAAATACACATGTGGGGGTCGCCCATAGGGGGAACCATGCACACGGTGGCACCTAGCCTGACACGAGGGCCTGAGCGAGTGGGCAGACGCACTGGTGTCGGCATCGACAGTGCTGGAGGAACTCAGGGTTTTGGGGAAACTACCTGAGGAAAATATCGCACGTATCCCGTCCATGGAGAGGAATGGCGAGCAAGCGAAGACACCTGAGCCTAGCCCATTACCGGCCACTTGTAGAGGCGAGTACATGAGAGGACACTGGCTCCACTCGGAGATTATAGAATCTGGCGAATGTGTTGAGTGTCGCCCAGCCTGCAGCTCTGCAGATGTCTGTCAGCGAGGCGCCATGCGCTAAAACCCAAGAGGAGGCCACACTCCTGGTGGAGTGTGCCCTGACCCCAAGGGGGCATGGGCGCCCCTGCATCTGGTAAGCCAAGACAATGGCGTCCACTATCCAGTGAGACAACCTTTGCTTGGAGAGAGCCTTTCCCTTCAGCTTCCCACCATGACAGACAAAGAGCTGGTCTGAGGTCCTGAAACACTGTGTTCTGTCTACGTAAGCACGGAGGGCGCGTACTGGACAGAGCAGTGCCAAGGCTGGGTCTGCCTCTTCCAAAGGCAGCGCTTGCAGGTTCACCACCTGTTCCCTGAACACCACCTGTTCGCCTACCAGGCCCGGATACTATGCGACATGCACGAGGGTAGAGCTGACCCAGGGCTCAGAAATTAGCTGGGCCAGGTGATGTCCACAGCTGTGGTCCAGGAGAGACACTTATGGCTCAACCTGGCCGATATGCGGGATGCCGAGCGGACCCGGTTCCTCGATGCTCCCATATCCCAGGCTGGGCTATTCGGCAGCGTGACCAGCCCAGACGTGGGAGGCGTAGCGTCCCGGTGTGGGGGCACGGTCAGCAGCCGTGTCCTGACAGAGGAGACCAGGGAAGGACGTGCATTCCACTGGGGTCTGCTCTGAGAGGAGACTGGCGCCAGAGAGGGACGAGAGTGGCGTGGCCCGGGGGCGGCGCACACTGCCATCGGTCTCTTGGGGCTCAGGGATGGGCGGGTTAGTTCTTTCTTTGACAAAAATAGGGTGCTGCTGACCCGGGGGCCAGCAGCGGAACAAAGGATTCTCCCCCGGCCCTCCACCGGGGGAAGGAGTGGTCCTGCTACCATCTCTTGGAAAGAACTGCCCATCCCTGAGCTGTCCGTGTCAGGAGCGCCGCTTAGCCTGGCGTTTGGCGGGCTGCGGGGCCTTCCTGCGGCGTCCTCCACGGCGCGGCCCAGGTGAAGGCTGCTTCTGGGGCTGGACGGAAGGGGTGGGAGCCGCGGGAGGGCGCCCTCGGCGGTGAGCAGGCTGAGGCGACTGTGCCGGCGGCTGGGTGGAAGCAGCAGCTGGCCGCCGGGGCAGTATATGTTTAATAGCCTCAGTCTGCTTTTGGGCGGTTGAGAACTGTTGGGCGAAGTTCTCAACCACGGCGCCAAATAGCCCAGCCTGGGATATGGGAGCGTCGAGGAACCGGGTCCGCTCGGCGTCCCGCATATCGGCCAGGTTGAGCCATAAGTGTCTCTCCTGGACCACAGCTGTGGACATCACCTGGCCCAGGGAGCATGCGGTCACCTTCGTCGCCCGGAGGGCGAGGTCGGTGGCGGCACGCAGCTCATTTCTGAGCCCTGGGTCAGCTCTACCCTCGTGCATGTCGCATAGTATCCGGGCCTGGTAGGCCTGCAAGATAGCCATGGGATGCAAAGAGGCGGCAGCCTGCCCCGCAGCTCTGTAGGTCTTCGGCACCAATGTTGATGTGAATCTACAGGCTTTGGAGGGGTGCTTAGGGTCGCCACGCCAGGCTGAAGCACTCTGAGGACACAGTTGCATCGCAACAGAGCGTTCAACCGGGGGAACCCCAGTGTACCCTTTGGCTGCGGCCCCATCGAGGGCAGAGAAGGCGGAGGAGGCCGCCGAACGGTCGCGGGATGACAGCGGGGTCTTCCAGGACCGCGTAACCTCCTCATGCACCTCCGGGAAAAAAGGTATTGGGGGCGGGGTCTGACGGGTGTTAGAGCGTGGCGCCCCCAAAAGGCATGAGTGTCGGGGCTTTATTCCACACCGTCACCCTCAGGTCACCCTGGCCACCAGCCAAAGTGTTGCCTCGCGAGGAGACAGCAGATTGGGGTGTGGCAGAGGGGACTCTCGCTCCGGAACGGAGCTCATTGAGTCTCGACCGCAGCACCGAGATGGTCATGTTCCCGCAGTGGGAACATGACTCATCCATGAACGCTGCCTGAGCGTGCTGTAAGCCCAAACACGTCAGACAATGTTCATGCCCATCAGAGGGCGGCAGAGACCGACCGCACCCAGAAGTACACGGGCGAGACATCTTTAAAAAGACGTGCCACGTGTAAGCTCTTTTGTGAGAGGAAGCTTCGCAGTGATGCCGAAGCGCCCAGGGACCGAATACCAGCTGAATGCAGACCACTGCACAGATCAGCAGGCAGGCAGTAAACGATCGCTGGAACGCGCCGTAACAACAACACTGACTGGAAAGCTGCTCGTCTCGAAGAAGCTGACGATACTCAGTCAAAGGCTTGAGGAGTGAAGAGAAACTCTTGTCTCCGAAGCAGAAACATAATGCAGTGTTGCCAGCGTACTTCCTTATATACCCACGCTGTGGGGCGGAGCTACGCTATGCAAATTCCACATGCCCATGGGATTGGCCTGCCATTGGGCGTTTTCTAAGATCTCGAAGATGATAGGCTTCTAGGCGAAACCCCCATTTCGTCAGTCACTGATGTTACTCGGAGTGACTGAACGAAAGGGAACTTGAAAATAGAGACACCAGCCACCATATGGTCACATGTTTACCGGGAGCCAGAGCGCCTGACAAAGCAAATTTAAAAGTGCTGGCTAATGCTTATCGTAAATTCTCTAAGATTATTATTCACGTCGGCACTAATGATGTTCGACTTCGCCAGTCGGACATCACCAAAATTAACATTAAAGAGGTGTGTGAACTCGCAAGTACGATGTCACATAAAAATTTTTGTTCTGGTCCCCTCCCTGTTAAAAGGAGTGATGAGATACTTAGCAGACTACCATCACTCAATGGCTGGTTGTCTAAGTGGTGTCTGCAAAATAACATAGGGTTCATAGACAATTGGAAAAGCTTTTGGAGCAGACCTGACCTGTTGAAGAAAGATGGCATCCATCCTTCCTGGGGTCGTGCCGCTCTTCTCTCTAGTAATTTGGCAGCTAAACCTAGTCTTAGAGCTAAACCTTGACTAACTAGGGCCCAGGTCAGGAAGCAGACGGACTGGCTTACCCGACCGTCTGCTAGCTGTCTCACGTCACAGAAGTCAGATAAATCCCAACACATAGAGACTGTGTTTGTTTCACAAATTAGTAAATACAAAAAAACATCAAAACCATTGAACGGTAAAAATTTAATTGATGTCCAACAAATGAACAACAGATATAATACAGATGATCAAATGATAAAGCTCGGGCTGCTGAATATTCAATCCTTTTCCTCAAAAACACTTATTGTTAATTGTATGATTACAGATAATAATCTAGATGTGCTGTGTTTGACAGAAACCTGGCTAAAACCTGACGACTACATTACTTTAAATGAGTCCACCCCCCAAGATTATTGTTATAAACACGAGGCGTGTCTGAAAGGTAAAGGGGGGGGGGGGGGGGGGGGGGTTGCTGTTATTTATAATAATATAGTCGGTATTAATCAGAAGTCTAGTTTCAAATATAATTCCTTTGAAGTTTTGGTGCTTTATGTAACAATATGTACTGAAATTGATAAATCCCGTTTGACATTTGTGTTGGCCACCAGGGCACAATACAGACTTTACCAAAGAATTTGCTGATTTTCTATCAGAGTTAGTACTGGCTGCAGATAAAGTACTAATTGTTGGTGATTTTAATATCCATGTAGACAACGAAAAAGATGCACTGGGATTGGCATTTAGAGACATTCTAACCTCTATTGGAGTTAGGCAACACGTGTCAGGACCCACTCATAGCCATAATCATACTTTAGACCTAATATTGTCACATGGAATAAATGTTGATACCGTTGAAATTCTGCAGCAGAGCGATGACATCTCAGATCATTAACTAGTATCATGTATACTTAATTTAGCTAAGGCTGCAAAGCCGTCCCCTCACTTCAAATATGGCAGGACTATCACTGCTGCGACTAAAGATTGCTTTGTAAATAATGAACAGTTTCATCTCCTCAGCATCCCAGATAGCCTAGAGGAACTCGATGTTGCAACAGAAACTATTAACTCTCTCTTTTCCAGCACTTAAGACACAGCTGCTCCTCTGTGCTTAAAGAAGATTAAAGAAAATAGTCCAATGCCGTGGTACAACGAGCACACCCGGGCCCTTAAAACAGCAGCCAGAAAAATGGAGCGCAGCCGGAAGAAAACAAAACTGGAAGTTTTTCGCATTTTGTGGAAAGAGAGCATGATTGCATACAGAAAGGCCGGAAAAACTGCTAGATCTGCTTATTTCTCGACTCTCTTAGAAGAAAACAAATACAACTCTAGGTATTTATTCGTTAATTTACAGCGGCTAAATTAACCAAAGATAAAGCCTTAACTTCTGATGTCTGCCAACAGCACAGAAGTAATGACTTTATGAACTTCTTTACTTGTAAGATTGATAATATTAGGAAAAAAATTATAACCATGCAGCCGTCTACTACAGTATCACATCAGACAGTGCATTGTAGTGTCACTGAGGAAAAATTACACTCATTCACTGCTATAGGAGAAGAAGAATTGGCTAAACTTTTTAAATCATCAAAATCCACAACATGTATGCTCGACCCTATACCGACTAAACTACTAAAAGAGATGCTTTCAGAGGTCATAGATCCTCTTCATAATATCATTAATTTATCTTTGTCATTAGGATATGTACCGAAAACTTTTAAGTTGGCTATTATTAACCCACTTATTAAAAAAACGCAACTTGATCCTACAGAATTAGTCAATTACAGGCCAATCTCAAATCTACCCTTTCTGTCAAAAATACTAGAAAAGGCAGTATCCTCACAATTATGCTCCTTTTTTGAAAGAAATGGTATCTGTGAGGATTTCCAGTCAGGATTTAGACCGTATCATAGTACTGAGACTTCTCTCATTAAAGTTACAAGTGATTTACTCTTATCATCCGATCGTGGTTGTATATCTCTATTAGTGTTACTCGATCTTAGCGCTGCATTCGATACTATCGACCACAACATTCTTTTGAATAGACTCGAAAATTATGTTGGCATTAGTGGAATTGCATTGGCATGGTTTAAATCATACTTATCTGACCGTTATCAGTTTGTAGCAGTAAAGAGATGTCACACCGATCACAAGTTCAATATGGAGTACCGCAGGGCTCAGTGCTAGGACCTTTGCTTTTCACCCTGTACATGCTACCACTGGGAGATATCATTAGGAAGCATGGCGTTGGTTTTCATTGTTATGCTGACGATACTCAGCTCTATATTTCTTCACGCCCTGACGAAACTTACCAATTCACAAGATTAACGGAAATTGGATGACTAGTAATTTCCTGCAACTTAAATCATAAAAAAAAATATTTTTAATTATTGGACAAAAAAACTCCACAAGTAATAACCTAGAATTCTGTCTAACACTCGATGGCTGCTCTGTCAAGCCCTCGTCGCCAGTTAGGAACCTGGGTGTGCTCTTTGATACCAATCTTTCATTTGAAAGCCACGTTACTAGCATCTGTAAAACTGCATTCTACCATCTTAAAAATATATCTAAATTACGGCACATGCTTTCAATGCAAAATGCTGAACAGTTAGTACATGCGTTCATGACTTCAAGGCTAATATTATTGTAATGCTCTACTGGGTGGTTGCCCTGCTCGCTTAATAAATAAACTGCAGCTGGTCCAAAACGCAGCAGCTCGAGTTCTTACTAGAACCAGGAAGTATGACCATATTAGCCCGGTTCTGTCAACACTGCATTGGCTCCCTATTAAACATTGCATACATTTTAAAATCTTGCTTATTACTTACAAAGCACTAAATGGTTTATCTCCCCAGTACCTGAGCGAGCTCTTAATGCATTATACTCCATCACATCCATTGTGGTCTCAAAATTCTGGCCAGTTGATAATACCTAGAATATCAAAATCAACTGCAGGCGGTCGATCCTTTTCCTATTTAGCGCCTAAACTTTGGAACAGTCTTCCTAGCATTGTTCGGGAAGCAGACACACTCTGTCAGTTTAAATCTAGACTAAAAATGCATCTCTTTACTATGACATACACATAAAATATTTTTAATTTATATTATTCAAATCAATTAAATGATTGTTAGGCTGCATTAACTAGGTCAGCCGGAACCGGGAACACTTCCCATAACACCTGATGTACTCTTTACATCATAAAAAGAATGGCATCTACGCTAATGTTTGTCTCTCTGTTTATCCTGAGGTTTACTGCAGTCAGCCAGATCCGGGCCGTATCCAGATCAGATGGTGGACCCGCATCCCTGAAGTGTCTGCAGAGACCATGCCAATTAGTCTCCCCTCTGAAATTGCAAATAATAATCATACACTGTTTGTTAATTGGCCAGAGGAGAACTGGCACCCCGACTGAGCCTGGTTTCTCCCAAGGTTTATTTTTCTCCATTATGCCAACTGATGGAGTTTTGGTTCCTTGCCACTGTTGCCTTTGGCTTGGCTTGCTCAGTTGGGGACACTACATTTTCAACTAAATATCAAAATAAATGTAATTACTAAACTAAATTAACTATATCAACTATATTACTGATCTGCCCATATTGTCGCTATATGACAATTGAAATGAGCTAGATGACTGACCAGTTTTCTCCAGAGCGGCTGTACAGCCGAATCAAATTCTGTTGCATTATTTTCCTGTTTAACACTGTGAAGCTGCTTTGAAACAATCGGCATTGTAAAAAGCGTTATATAAATAAAGTTGACTTAACTTGACTATTGGGTGCTTGTGAGTACGGTTACGGGATGATGCCTCAGGTGGAGGAGGCTTTGGCGAGTTACCTCTCCCCCGACGCTGCATCGTCCCTCAAAGCCCCGGTACTGCCCACCAAACCCTGCCGTAAGACATCAGCGTTGGTGGGCAGGGCTTATATGGTGGCTGGTTCTTGCCTGCACACTATGGCTGTTATGCAGGCATACCAGGCCGACCTCCTCAAAGATTTAGACGAGGGCGAGGGACCAACTCCGGACGACATCACAGAGCTGCGTAAAGCTGCAGACCTGTCTCCCCGCGTCACTAAGGAGACGGCCCGTGCTATCGGCCGCTCAATGGCAGCCATGATAACTGCGGAGAGACATTTCTGGCTTAATTTATCAGGGATGAAAGAGAAAGAAAAAGCCTTTCTCCTGGATGCCCGGATATCGCCTTCTGGACTGTTCGGCGACATGGTTAATACTGTCGTCGACAGGTTTCAGGAGATGAAAAAGCATCCTGCTGTTTTTAAGCAGTACGTACCTCCCTCGCCGCTCTAAATCGAGGAAGGATGCCACAAGTGGGCAGCCTCAGCCATCATCCAGCTCCTCGTACCGGCAGGTACAAAAGGAGAGCGTCGCTTCTAGAGCCCCTTCTAGAGCTCCTCAGGAGCTTGGCAACAGAGGCGACACTCTCGCCAAAAGCCTGCCGAGCCAAAGGTCGATCTGAGGACCGCCCTTCAGGCTAAAAAAGGCTTCTGGGAAGAGGTTCTAGCTCTGGCAGGACCTCTGAGAGCTTTCCCCCCTGGGGAGGAGCGATCGAGGTCGCCTCTGCGGAGCTCTCTGGAATTTCCAGCACACTAAAAAACGCTGTGGCGAGGGGGGCGTGGTTTCGTGAGGTCTGCACAGGTGGAGAGAGTGAGGAGACGAGCGGTAAGAAAGTAGGTCAAGTGCATGATGATAAACACCTGTGTCTAATTGCAGTGATTGGCACGGAGAGACCGGATAAAGCCGCTCCCCAAACAGTGCTAGGGAGGAGAGACGGACTGAGGACTCGTGGGAAGAGTGGGAGAGTGTTCCAGGAGGAGATACGGTTAAGAGAAACTGAGTTGAGAGATACAGAGTGTGTCTATGTGAAAGAGAGTGCGTGGCGCCAGTTGATATTATTTGAGTTTGTCAATAAAGTACCCACGAGTCCCAGTTCACAGCCGACCCTGCCTTCTTCCTTTCCTCTACAATCGAACTTTGTTACAAACGCCTTCAACTTTTCCCTGCCAGTCAGCCGCTTCAGGGGGTTGGGAATGAGGCTCAGAAAACACCCAAGACCAGCCTCGAGGTACACACGATAGATACATACTTCCATATAGCCATCCTTCCATGTCACAGGAAGTTCCTGAGGTTCACTTTCGGGGGCGAAGCGTTCCAATATCAGGTTCTTCCACTCGGCCTAGCTCTTTCCCCTCGCACGTTCACCAAATGCATGGATGCAGCTCTGGCTTCAATGAGACTGGCTCATTTTGGTCCAGTCGTGAGAAATGGCAGTTCGGCATCGAGATGTCGTCCTTAGCCATATTTAGTTCTTGGGGTTGAGACTTCAACGCCTTCTCGGTGAACCACGTTCCTGGGAGTCGTATGGGATTCGACTAACAACTGTTTCCTGCAAGTATCGAGTTCATACGGGTGATGGCCTCCAGAATGAAGCTAGGCCACAGCATCACTGTGAAGCAGTTTCAAAGATTGCTGGGGCTCATGGCAGCTGCGTCCATCGTAATACTTTTTGGCCTGCATGAGACCCCTGCAGTGTTGGCTGAAAACCAAGGGGTTTTCCTTGAGGGGAAATCCGTTCCGTATGATCAGGGTTATGCGCAGATGCCTTCGTTCCCTTTCCATATGGACGAAACCTTGGTTTCTGTCCCAAGGCCCAGTGTTGGGAGCGTCATGTCACCATAAAACTGTTTTGACAGACGTCTCCCTCACTGGCTGGGGTGTGGTCATGGACGGCTGCTTTGCGAGAGGTCTGTGGCAGGCCCAGCATTCTTCCTGGCACATAAATTGCCTGGAGATGCTTGTGTTCTACAAAGCTCTGAGGAGCTTTTTCCCAGATCTCAGCGGCCACCATACGGGCAGACAATATGTCAGTAGTCTCATATTTGAAGCCTCACTGGGGGTTGGATGCCATGGTGCAGACGTGGCCAAGACGTGCATTTCCCCCGATTGCTCTGCTCCCGGGAGTCTTGGAGAGGGTCCGTCAAGAAGGGATCAGTCTACTTCTAGTAGCCCCCTATTGGCCGGCCCGAGTATGGTTCTCAGACATCATGGTACTGCTAGAAGGCCTTCCATGGCAGATCCCTTTGAGGAGAGATCTGCTGTTTCAGGCAGGGGGCACAATATATCACCCCGGCCTGAGTTGTGGAAGCTGTGGGTCTGGTCCCTGCGGGAGCCCAGTACCTAGAGGCTTGCCTATCGGCAGGTGTAGTCGAGACCATACTTAGCTCCAGGGCTCCTTCCACAAGGAGGTTGCACAGCCTAAAGTGTAATGTGTTTTCCACTTGGTGTAGAGAGCGTGAGTTGGACCCAGTTAACTGCCCGGTGGCTTCAGTGCTGGAGTTCCTTCAAGATCGCTTCTCAGCTGGTCTTACCTCGTCCACACTTAAGGTGTACGTGGCTGCCATTACGGCTTTCCATGCTCCTGTAAGTGATGGGCCTCTGGGGAAGCATCAATTGGTTGTACATTTCCTCTGCGGTACTCTGGGGGAATCCTAGTGGGGAACCGTCAGGCCATGGCTATCTTGCCGACTTGCCTGGAGTTTGCCCCCAGCGGAGTTATGGCCATCCTTTATCCTAGACCTGGCTACGTGCCTAAGGTGCCATCAAGTGTGGCACGGTCAGTGGTTCTTCAGGTCTTCCATCCTCCACCACATGTCGGCGGAAGAAGAGAGACTTCATCTGCTCTGCCCTGTCAGAGCACTGAACATCTTTATGCAGAAGTCTTCTCAGTGGAAGAGGTCAGACCAGTTGTTGATGTGCTTTGGCTCATCCAAAAAAAGGGCTGCCTGCATCTAATTGGATTGTCCAGGCTATAGCCTCGGCCTATCAGGTGCGCAATCTGCCTTCACGTGTGGCCGTGAGGGCGTTCTCTAGGCGTCCTTTCCGTAGTTCCGCTACAGGAGATCTGTGATGCGGCTGGGGGGGCCACCCCGCACACCTTCATTAGGTTTTATAGTCTGCACCTCCCTACGACGCCAGGCGCCAGTGTGCTCTCATCCTAAGTGTGCCTTGTTTCCAGCTTCACACTAGGGCAGGCATGATTTCGGTGTGGCATAGTTGGTACTCGTTCCCCAAATTGCGTTACGAGACATTTCCAGAATATCTTCCTGGAGCTGGAGGATGTTAACATAAAAATGTCCTCCAAAGTACACAATCTCAAAGTCATCTTACTGGCCTAAAAGCCATACAAACATTGTTGAAGGTAGAGGGACTGAGTTAGATCCCTCTGATAAAGTTTTACAGTTCAATTTTGTAGGTTCTTTAAATGCACTCTCAAGTTACACTATTACTATTTCATATGGGGGCAAAGTTTCATATGGCGGTTTGTGGGTCTGTTAATGTTTAAGGTGTATTTGAAGTAAATGTAATTCATGGAAAATATTTTGCACAATGTGAATTTATTTCAATAGAAACCCAAAGAAACTGAAATGTAGGTTTCTTATAAGATCTGCTCCATTTTCACGTTCATGTCTGTGAACTTGTTGTTTTAAAGTCTTAGAGCATGTTGCAGTTAATGTTCAGGACTGAAAAACACAATTGTAAAGAAAATATTATGTGCAATGTAATTTTTTAATTAAAAAAATTCCTTACTGAAAGTGTTCAGTCATTTAAAATACTTTGAAATATAAGTTAAAACTCCGGTTAGTAGGTTGAGACTGACATTTAATAGTAGTCAACCCTTGGCCACAGCCTGCATATCTTGAGATGTATTGAGTGAATTAGGGGAAATTTTGTGAGCATATATCTGAAATTGAGACAATAAAGCCTGTCAACTTTCACTTAATGAGCTTTCCTCTAGCACTGACCCTGACTCTGTCAGTTTATATTATCAAATTTCCAAAATGTCGGCTTTATGACACCAAGTTTAACACATCAAAAGTCATAAGTTAACTTACGGCATTGCCTCTATGATGCTTTGTAGCGGATGCAAATGGATTGATAGCGAGAGCACACCATGTCAGTCTCACTATTTTCATGCAGGAAGGGCTAACAGGAAGTGATTTAACAGGCAGTGACATCACATGACAAGAATAATATAGTGTTTTTATAAACGATTTTGTTTAAATGAAAAGTAATTATTAACTTCTCATTTTTTGCCTGAAGATATACATCAACAAATATTTAGAAGATATTTGAAAATGAAAATCCTTAAAGAACAACACAACATTCTACTGGCATTCCGTTGACAAGTACCAGTGGTGAAATAGTAAATAGTAATACAAAATGTACTATTTGCATTTATACTTTCAGTAGAAATACTCAGTTGCTAATTAGAAAATTTAAGTACATGTAACTTTAAAATATACTAACAAAATTGGAAAAACAAAGTTAATTTAAAAATTAAGCTGTATTCAATCAAAAATACACATCTAGAACTCTTAAAGTTATGTAGATAACAGACACACACACACACACACACAAAATTAATAGAGAAATGCTAAAATTAAGTTTACTTTATGAGCAAATTTTCTTTTGAAGGAACTGAGCGGATCGGACAGAGATGATTCATTTAAACAGAATTCCACACAAAAACCCAACTCGACACTCCATCTGTCATTTGAAGCTCCATTCAGTCTGAGTCAACTAACAAAACCCCCAGCCAAGTACTTTATGGCCATGCAAGCTAGTAAGAGATAATCCTAGCTAAAAGGAAGAATGTGTCACCATTAGGCAGTTAACCCAAGACTAATGGTCAGAAGGACGAGACATCATGACTTGCACAAAGAAAACCATAAGACAACACCAGAGGTTGTTTGATCCCATGACAGATGTACAAAACAAAACACAGTGTTAATTTAGGGTGTGTCAATATACCAGTATTGGCGATAACCACAATATATTTAAAATGAATAGGACTCTTATGATAACATGACACATAAATATTCCAGTATCCCGAGTCTAACTGGAGCCCGTGTTTTTTTGTTTTTTTGTTTTTGTTTGTTTGTTTTTTTCTCCCTATTACACACTGTTGCAGCCATAAAAATAGTTCAGCTTTGTTTTTAATGTCAAAGTAGTTACATTTCATTTAGTTTCTTTATTAAGTTAATTTAGAAAAAAAGTTTGGAGCAATTTTTGTTTGTTAAATTAAAGTTTTTGTTTTTTAAAGTAACAACCAAGCGGCCAGTGGCCGACAGTGAGTTAACCACATGTTTGATCAATTTAGCCTCTCAAATCAACACTTGACTTGTCTTGCCTATAATAAAATCCATAGATATAAAACACTTCAAGCATATCACAATGTTAGTTTAAATGTTTACTATCACCACCACCACAGTAGTAATAATAATAATAATACATTTTATTTATAAATGTTATTTCTTAAACCCAAAGCGCAACAGTAAAATAAAACAGAAACAACAAGAGCAAATACAACAATTAATTAAAAAAAAAACAGTCTTAAATAAGTGTGTCTTAATCAACTTCTTAAAATGACCACGCGTTGGTGCATTTCTAATGGGAAAAGGAAGCACATTCCATAGCTTGGGGGCTTTGTATGAAAAGGCTCTTTCCCCCACGGTCTTGGGCTTACATAAAGGCTGATGAAGTAAGAGAGAGTTAGCAGAGCGAAGAGAGCGTGATGGAGTATATGTGCTGATGAGATCACAAAGATACTCTGGTGCATTCCCATGAAGTGCCTTGTATGTTAAAATAAGAATTTTAAAATCGATTCACGCATTTATGGGAAGCCAGTGCAGTTGTGAAAGCACCGGTGTAATGTGTTCACAAGGAGAAGTACGAGTGAGCACACGAGCGGCAGAATTTTGAATATATTGAAGCTTGCTCAGAGATTTAGCTGTAAGGCCAGAAAACAAGGCATCACAGTAATCTAACCTAGTTGTAATGAAGGCATGTATAAGCCTTTCTATGTCTGCAAAAGAGAGAAAAGGTCTAAGTCGAGCAATGTTTCTCAGATGGTAAAATGCAGTTTTAGAGATGTGTTTTATGTGTGCTTCAAATGTTAACTGTGGATCAAAAATGACACCGAGATTTTGCACCTGTGAAGTGGGAATTACCGTGCTGGAATCAACAATCATACTTATCTGCTCGGCCTTACGAGTAGCCGCCACTGTACCAATCTGCATCAATTCAGTTTTGAAGCCGTTCAGCTTTAGGAAGTTATTCTGCATCCAGATACTGATCTCTGCAAGACAACTACGCAAAGCTATTAATGAGCAATGGACATCAGGACTAGTGGTGATATAAATCTGTGTATCGTCCGCATAGCAGTGATACCCAAGACCATATTTCCTGATGATCTGCCCAAGTGGAAGCATGTAAATGTTAAATAAAATTGGACCCAACACTGAACCCTGAGGAACTCCCTGTCGAAGAGGCACGGTATCAGATTTGTAATTACCCAAGCTAACAAACTGGGCACGATTCGTTAAATAAGACTGAAACAAACTGAATACAGCTCCAGAAAGACCTAGCCAATTTTCCAGCCTTTCTAGCAGAAGAGAGTGACATATAGTGTCAAAAGCGGCACTGAGGTCTAATAAGACCAAAATACTGCATGCACCAAAATCTGCCGCAATAAGAAGATCATTTACGACCCTAACTAAAGCGGTCTCAGTACTATGCCCTTTTCTGAACCCAGATTGAAAAGGTTCAAAAAGACTGTTCAGTGTTAGGTGATTATTTAACTGAATAGCCACAACACGCTCCAGAACTTTAGCCAAGAATAGGAGGTTAGAAATAGGCCTGTAATTGGACAATAGTTGGAGGATTTAAAGGCTGAGTATCAACTAGCTCACCTGGGGTGATAGTGTTTAAAGAGCTATATATGCCCTCAATCTTACCAGTGAAATAATGAAGAAACTTATTACACTGGTCAACAGAGGAATGAACAATGGCCTTAGTTGGTTTAAGAAGATTGTCAACAGTCTTAAACAGAGATTTAGAATTGGTTGCAGCATTACCAATGATGCTTGAATAATAGTTCTTACGTGCAGTATTCAAAGCAGAATGGTAAGCAGACTGTTGTTGAGTGTAATGAAGCCTATGTACCGTCAGGCCAGATTTTTTGTACTGCCGTTCTAATTGCCTTCCAGCAGCTTTCATTAAACGTAACTCAGGGGTATACCATGGACAGGGTTTCCTAAAAGTAACAACCTGTTCTCGCACAGGTGCAAACTCATCCAGAAGTGCAGATAGCAAGGAATTACAGGTGCTGGTCATATGATATTCATTAGAATATCATCAAAAAGTTGATTTATTTTACTAATTCCATTCAAAAAGTGAAACTTGTACATTATATTCATTCATTACACACAGACTGATATATTTCAAATGTTTATTTCTTTTCATTTTGATGATTATAACTGACAACTAAGGAAAATCCCAAATTCAGTATCTCAGAAAATTTGAATATTACTTAAGACCAATACAAAGAAAGGATTTTTAAAAATCTTGGCCAACTGAAAAGTATGAACATGAAAAGTATGAGCCTGTACAGCACTCAATACTTAGTTGGGGCTCCTTTTGCCTGAATTACTGCAGCAATGCGGCGTGGCATGGAGTCTATCAGTCTGTGGCACTGCTCAGGTGTTATGAGAGCCCAGGTTGCTCTGATAGTGGTCTTCAGCTCTTCTGCATTGTTGGGTCTGGCATATCGCATCTTCCTCTTCACAATACCCCATAGATTTTCTATGGGGTTAAGGTCAGGCGAGTTTGCTGGCCAATTAAGAACAGGGATACCATGGTCTTTAAACCAGGTACTGGTTGCTTTGGCACTGTGTGCAGGTGCCAAGTCCTGTTGGAAAATGACATCTGCATCTCCATAAAGTTGGTCAGCAGCAGGAAGTGCTCTAACACTTGCTCTAAGAAGTGTCAACAACTCAGTAAACTCAGAGAAAAATAAAGGATTAGGTTTTGGTTCAGCACAAGAACAGGTGAAACACCATTTACTTTAAAAACCAGACATTCAAATGATGAAACACTAGGAGCATCAATAACATCAATTGATACATTTGATCCAAATATTACAGCCAAATTGTAATAAAATTCATCATATTTTTAAGTAAATCAAGCAGAACATTTTTATCAGTGTATAGGAAACAGAATTGGGAGGGACTAGTGGAGAAAACACATGCTCGGTTGTCTTGATGGAAGAGGTTGCTCTCCCAGCGATCTTATAGGGGTAGAGTTTTGGTCTGTAATAATCTCACTGCTGCTGCTTTATGGCACAAGATGAAGATGATGATATTAGAACCTCCAGAAGAACTGATACTGGACATTCAAAAACAACTAGTGGAATTTTTTTGGTCAGAGCATCACTGGCTAAAAGCACCAGTGCTCTATCTGCCCAGCACGGAGGAAGGACAAGAACTGATCTACATTAGATCTAGAATTAAAGCTTTCACGCTTCAGACAGCTCAAAGACTTTTTGGGGAAGAACTGAGCTGGTTTGGGGTAGCCTATGACCTCCTGAGATGAGCAGGTAAAATGGGATATGATCGTCAACTTTTCTTAATGGACATTAATAAGCTGGATCTTACTGGTCTGTCATCATTTTAAATCAATGCTGAGAGTGTGGACCCTCTTAAAAGTTTACAGAAATTATGGATGGATTTCTACAGAGACTCTGGCTATCAATCTTGGCACAAGGTCAGTCAGAGTAGCACAGAGGCTGTTGAATCATCTATATGAGCACATGCTGTTGGACTATAGAGACTTCATTTTTGCACAAAAGAGAAAAAACTGCTTGTTTTTTCCCAGAACTGGATATTACAACCGAGACTGGCTTGTGGCAGGAAATCAAAGGTGAAAATTACATAATAATCCATTTTAATCTAATTAACTCTTTCCCCGCCAAACATGGAATTTTCCGTTATTTGTGAGAAAACGCTTCCCCGCCAAACATGGAATTTTCCGAGTTTCCGTGTTTTCACTGGTATACGATAGGGGGCGTTATTGTGCATCTTCTGAATGAGTACAGAATCTCCTGATCAAAACACAGGTGAAGAAAACGCGAAAAAACAAGCGATCTTATGTAAGCAGATGCATAAGTAAAATAACGTGATCATCAACATTAAACATAATATAAATCAAAACTGCCTAATGTTACTGAATGAAATGTCAACCCAGGGCGAGCTATAGGACTGTGCAAGCATTAGGGGTGTTGATAGACTCGATCGTTGATAGACTGTGTTTGATCATCGCTCTGAATCTGATCTGGATGTAGTCTTTGACAAAAACTTGATTTTCTCAGCTTTTTGTTCAAAATGTTGCTTTTTTTTTTTTAAACTTACCCATATTTAAGTGTTGATAAAAAAAGGAATGCATGAAGCTAGAATATAACGATTTTTGTTGTTGTTTAAAAGCAGAGGGTCTGCTCTTTCTTTTGATATATTGCATGCTCAGATATTCATACAACAAAATATTATATGGGCCATTACATTTTTGTGAAAATGATAAAAAAACCCTGGCGGTGGCTGGCAACTTTTTAAAAAAATGCTGGTGGGGATAGAGTTAAGAAAATGTGTTACCACTTTCAAATTAGATTTAAAATGAGACTTCATGTTATGGTATTGTTGGGTTTAAAGGTTTAAGGTATAGGGACATGCCCCAACAAAACAATTTTTTTATTATATAATATAATATAATATAATATATATATATATATATATATATATATTTTTTTTTTAAGTTAATTAGTTTCAGAAAAATGAAAATGTATTTTAGTTCACTGTCAGTTTTTCCAATAATACATTTTTTTCATTCAGTTAATGGAAATGTTTGTTTTTTAAGTTCATTTTCATTTCACTTTGAGGGTTATCTATTTTAGGTTCATCACTAGTTTCTAAAAAATCCTCATAATGGACAGAGTTTGGGAGAGTGTATGAGAGAGTGTGTATTGACCACCAAGGTCAAATCTGGACAAAGCTCAGGAAAGCTGGACAGTATGAGAAAATTGCTTTGTGTCTTTCCACTTCCCGTGTTTGTTTTTAAGTAGTGCTTTCCTGTAGTGAAGATGAAGAGATTAAACTCAATGTATTTCTGAAATATCTATACAGTCACATTGTTTGTCCAAAGTTTCTGTGAAAGCTTTTTGAAAATATGATTCTGTGGACAAGGATCAGAAAATGATTTACTGACAAAGTAAACTTTTGTAGCAACATAACAATTCCATTATCGCATGATGAACATAAAATATTCATCATTAGAGCCACTGAGTTTAGAACCACAATAACATTATAGAAAAACACTCTGTGCTTCATGTAATTTTAAAATTCACATCCCTGAAAAACATCTTCTTGTAGTCATTGGCATTATATTGTGTATAATGGTGTCAATGTGATGAATGCTAGTTTACCAGGAAATTGTGACCTCTCTGGAAGTATCAAATTACGGCAAAGAAAAATACTGGGAATAGGTACCAGAATGTTTGAATTGTAGGCATTTCCATTACTTGATTTAATATCTATCTGTAATGATGTTATAATTTACTATTTTTTACAAAATTGTGTATTTTCACTATTTTTTAACTATATTTAAAAAATATATAAAAATGTTTCAGGTTTTTGAATATTAATCTTGCAATCAAAAATAAACATGATTATGATTCTCAAATACAGCAGAATAACCTTTCAAAGGGACAAATTAATAAAATGATTAAAATAAGGTTAAATTAATAAAAATAAAAAAATATTGAGATTTGTCGATAATTTTTAAGACTTCATAAGTTCCCTTTCGAGGAAAACTCCACACTGCGTCTGACATTGACGCTATGGGGAATGCCTCAGCGTGACTGCATCTGAAGCACATGTGACCATTCATTATTAGTTATTATGGTGAATAAGCAGTTTAAGTTGTGTTTGCCTCCCAGCCCCCACTACATCAGCCCCCGACACACACAATCTTTATGTTAGCTTTTTGGGAGCAGCCAAGTTCACCCCCGAGTGAGGGTCCGATGTTAGCCTTATTCAGCTCCTAGTATTGAAGAGCTTTTTCATGCCACGGACCTGTCTCTCCAGGCCACCAAAGAAACGGCCAGTTTGGGACTTGGTTACTTTGTAGGTACATTTGTCTCCTGCTCATATTGAGTCAATTATTTCTGCAGTGAGCAGAATCAGGCTAGGCCAGGCCATCACTGTGAAACAGTTTCAGAAACTGTTGGGACTCATGGCAGCAGCGTCCAACATGATTCCTTCTGTACATGACCAAGACCATTGCAGTGGTGTTGGGCAACCTGTTTTGCATGATCAAGGTAACACACAGATGCCTTTGTTCCTTGGTAATGTGTCTACGCTTAAGGTCTACATGACAGCCATAGCTGCCTTCCATGCACCATTAGGCGATGGATCTCTGGGGAAACACCCTTAAATAACCTGTTTCCTTCGTGGCACTCCGAGGTTGAGGCCTGCAGTTCATTTGAGTGTTCTGGCCTAGGATTTGGCCGTGATGCTAGAAGTGTTGTCCTTGGCACCTTTTGAGCCCCTGAACTCAGTGTCTGGGTTCCCCAGCTTCTAAGCAGACTATCAATAAATGGATGGTTGAGCCTATTGCTTGTGAGGGCCCACTCTACTAGGAGTATGGCAGCTTCTAAATTGTTATTGTCAGGAGTCTCACTCCAAAAAGTATGTGATGCTATGGGCTGCTCTTCCCTGCACACTTTTATCAGGTTTTATTTGTCAGTATACTGTAGTGGGTATTTCTTTCCACATAGCGTCAACGTCAGACTTTGTTCCTGAGAAGGGAAAAAGATGCTGTGTTGCCCTGCCATACTTCCTGGATGCTTGTTAGCCACTTGCTTGAGTTAATCAGAGGCTGACACTGCTTTGTTCTAGGAATCCTTTATAGATTCCGTGGTACGCATCACAGGGTGACGTTGCGCCAACCATGAATCGATCCAATTGGATCCAATTGATCCAAAATCCATGTCAAAATAGATATTATGTAATAAAATTAAATTACTGTGTTGGTGGTGCAACTTTATTAGGTCTGTGTTACCTCCACCCCCATTTATGGCCTGTGGCTACTGGCCCTCTGCTGTTGGCCTGAAAATGCTGGAACTACAGGTCTGCAGCTGGATACCATTGCCTAATTCTGCTAAATAATTTAAGGAAGAACAATTCCACCTAGCTTATAATTGCTACTAAGACTTTATCACAGCTAGTTGTGACTTATGTAATTAATATTTTCATATTTAATATGGAATTTATATGAAATTTTAATATTGAAGTAATTTTAATCTTAGAATATAATAAACACAGGCTTTATATTGTAGCCCGAACCCAGCCAATACCCACGACCAGTATTGGTAAATTTTAAGGCCAAACCCAAAATCGGTTTCTGGCAACAAATAACTGCAATATTCTTTATTTTAGGATTGCATGCAATGTGCAGTAAACAAATACATGTAAACAAACACAATTTCACAGTGGCCTCCTCAGCAGTCAGTTAGCACACAGGAGCAAGTAGATTGGGCAGAGAAATTTCAGCAGGAACTCAAAGACATCTGGAGATATTCAAACGATTCTTTGTACACAAGAACACCGTACACCTTGCTTTGTACACTGTAGTTCGGTAGAATTGAGTGCATGTCTTAGTACTGTGTTATAAACAACGTCTTGAAAATCTAGTCAATGATATGGCATGGGCAATTATGTTTCGTCCCTGGTCAGTGACTTCTGCTTCTTCAATTGGAAACATCACTGTAGTAAGGACTCGCCTTGGACAAAAGGACAAATCCTGGTGGGATGTAGTGGCAAGTGATTGTTCAGAAAATTATCTTGCAGTAATCATCAGTTCACATGTTGGTGGTCATACAAACATTAATATCACACATAATCTCCAATATTTCTTTGACCACAATCTGTTGTTTTGAGGCTGGAGTTTCCTTATATCTCCGAGAAATGGTTGTGGGATCAGGTAGCACACTTTCCGCCGAGACTATAGCTCCCACATTTATTAGGTCTTGCACTAGGTCAATAAACATCTTTCCACAACTGTATGAAATTACCTAATATCCTGACATCAAAACTCCACACTTTTTCTGTGAGACTGAATTTTACAGAAGCTAGTACTAACTTCGCTGGTGGAGATAAATAGTCTGAAACCAATGCTGTGGTTACTACATCTACCTACAAACATTCAAGAGGATACGCTCCCAGAAACCAGAGAAGACTACGCTACAGCTCATTTTCAATAAGCCTCGAACATCCTCACCAGCAAGACTTGAACGCTGGAGACTGAGATTGCAACAGTATACGTTCCAGAAAATGAGCCAGTTGAAGGTTAACCCTTTCCTGATCAAATGGTACCACTCTTTCTTAACCAGCTGTACTCAGGTTGTAAGGATCAATAACATCCTCTCAGACTAAAAATGAATGCACATAGGTGCTCCGCAGGATTGTGTATGACTGCATGAGTGTACACACGGGAAATTACATATTTAAATTCTCAAATGACACAACCATCCTGAACCTACTGTACAAAGACTGTGATCCATTTTCCTACCACTCTGAGATAAAGAACTTTGAACAGTGGTGTGATGTCCTGAGGTGATTTGCCAACAAAAAAAAACAGAAGAGATGGTGTTTGACCCCAGAGCAGTCGGTGTTCACGTGTTAAATATGGATGTGTTGTTAGCCATGACTCTCAAATCATCTATCAAAACAGGTGTGTTCATAAAAGTACCTCGGCATCTACATTGATAACATGCTTACATGGCAGGTTCATGGTGACAATCTATGCACTAAACTCCAACACTTTCTGAGGAGACTCAGACTGTATAGACTGTATGTGATTGTGGAGTGGAAAGACCACCCATCGCTTCAAACATTATATGAGCAGTCTTTCTATAACTTCAACTTGCAGTACCAGGAAGAGGCAGCAAGCATCCTTGAGTTTGTTCAGAAGTTAGTCATTAGCATATTTGCCATTAATATATTTTAGACTGAATTGTGTCACAAACCTTGTCTTGACAGCATTTGTTAGGGACTTAATTTTTTGCTCACAAACGTTTTGTACAGCTTAACACGTTATATATATATATATATATATATATATATATATATATATATATATATATATATATACAATCACCTAAAGGATTATTAGGAACACCTGTTCAATTTCTCATTAATGCCATTATCTAATCAACCAATCACATGGCAGTTGCTTCAATGCATTTAGGGGTGTGGTCCTGGTCAAGACAATCTCCTAAACTCCAAACTGAATGTCAGAATGGGAAAGAAAGGTGATTTAAGCAATTTTGAGCGTGGCATGGTTGTTGGTGGCAGACAGGCCGGTCTGAGTATTTCACAATCTGCTCAGTTACTGGGATTTTCACGCACAACCATTTCTAGAGTTTACAAAGAATGGTGTGAAAAGGGAAAAACATCCAGTATGCGGCAGTCCTGTGGGCGAAAATGCCTTGTTGATGCTAGAGGTCAGAGGAGAATGGGCCGACTGATTCAAGCTGATAGAAGAGCAACTTTGACTGAAATAACCACTCGTTACAACCGAGGTATGCAGCAAAGCATTTGTGAAGCCACAACACGCACAACCTTAAGGCGGATGGGCTACAACAGCAGAAGACCCCACCGGGTACCACTCATCTCCACTAGAAATAGGAAAAAGAGGCTACAATTTGCACAAGCTCACCAAAATTGGACAGTTGAAGACTGGAAAAATGTTGCCTGGTCTGATGAGTCTCGATTCTGTTGAGACATTCAGATGGTAGAGTCAGAATTTGGCGTAAACAGAATGAGAACATGGATCCATCATGCCTTGTTACCACTGTGCAGGCTGGTGGTGGTGGTGTAATGGTGTGGGGGATGTTTTCTTGGCACACTTTAGGCCCCTTAATGCCAATTGGGCATCGTTTAAATGCCACGGCCTACCTGAGCATTGTTTCTGACCATGTCCATCCCTTTATGACCACCATGTACCCATCCTCTGATGGCTACTTCCAGCAGGATAATGCACCATGTCACAAAGCTCGAATCATTTCAAATTGGTTTCTTGAACATGACAATGAGTTCACTGTACTAAAATGGCCCCCACAGTCACCAGATCTCAACCCAATAGAGCATCTTTGGGATGTGGTGGAACGGGAGCTTCGTGCCCTGGATGTGCATCCCACAAATCTCCATCAACTGCAAGATGCTATCCTATCAATATGGGCCAACATTTCTAAAGAATGCTTTCAGCACCTTGTTGAATCAATGCCAAGTAGAATTAAGGCAGTTCTGAAGGCGAAAGGGGGTCAAACACAGTATTAGTATGGTGTTCCTAATAATCCTTTAGGTGAGTGTATATAGTAAAATAACGAGCTTCCGCCAGACATCCGTACGCATACTTTGCAAGCCGACCTGCGCCAAAATGCGTAACACCCTGGCGCAGGATGTAGGAGCATCGTCAGCTTAGACTTTCACGGTTTAAAGAAAAAAAGTTGGGCAACAAACTGAAGCTCCTCTTCTCTTATATAGATACAATTTCTCGTTTTAAACTTCTAATTCATGACCGGTGTTTTGTTTTGTTTTTTAAGTTGTTACAGTTAATTAAGTTTTAAATATGGATATTTTTCTTACACAAATGCATCAGAAGCCCTTTATCAACCCCCGGAGCTGTCTGGATTACTTAAATATTGGATGGATGCACTATTTTGGGTCTTCAACTTTTAACCAGCCATTGTGCAATTAGACATTATTTAATTGAACTCTGATTGTACTCGTCTAAAAGAAGAAAGTCATATACACCTAGGATGGCTTAAATCATGGTCTTATTTTAATTTTTGACTGAACTAAGCCTTTAAGCCAGGTGTAGGCCTTAGTAAAATTATGTTATTTAAGCAGCTTTTATAAAAATGTCTTATAAAAAAAACATTACTGGTTTGCATCTTGAGACAAAACAATGGCACTGACATATTTTAAGATATGTCAGTGCAAGTTTTCAGTTAAGACAGCTCAAACGCGCATTTTAACTCTGGTAAATGACATGTTTAACATTATAATGTAGTCATAAACATATTGCAAGGCTTGTGAAGTCACAAAGGTTTGGATTGGATTCTGGCAATGTGCTGCATTTCTATGGCTGCATTTCCACTGATACTCTGATGGGACCTGATTTAGGACCTGATGAGGAGATGATATTGTTAAGCTGGGAGATAAGTAGACAAAAAAAGTTGTGGAATAAAACTTTAAATCTGGCGACCCCGCTTCAAAAATTTAAACAGCCACAAAAAATGTAGTGTTTATTATGACAGTGTTCGTGTAAACAGACACATTGAGTTGATGTAGTGTAACCAGTGCAGAAAAATATCTGTTAATTGATCACAACATCCAACATTGTATTTTTTTCATGTTGTTCAATTTTATCCACTCAAACTAGTCCATAATATTTAAAAAAAAAAAAAATTTCTTCTGCCATTAGATGCTTTCTTGACATCAATCCAGAACGTGGATCAAAAACAAAGAAAGGACAAGTAACTTCAAAGAAAACTGGCCAAGTTGTGCAAAAAAAGAACACCACTGTAAACCCACAGGTTTCCTCACTTCTGCGAAAATTTGCAGACTTTGAATGCGATTTTGTTTAGATCCCATTTTTCAGACTCTTTCTGGGTAGCTTGAAAGAACCTTTCCATTTTTTGAAAGTAAGTACAATAAAAGTAAATACGATTACTGTATCGTTAATGTTCTGTTAATTGATAATTGCATTTATAAAAATACAACTGGCATTTCAGCCAACATGTTTATATAGGGCAATTTTGTGTTTTCTTTTTTTTCCCTGACTCTTTCTGGATCACCTTTAAATTTCTGAAAAAACCTTTCCATTTGTTAAAATTAAACAAGATTACTGTATTAAGTGCTTAGTGTCAACTTTGTTGTTAAGTGTTAAACCTGCACTTTAAAAAAATACAGCTGTCATTTCAGGCAATTTTCTAGTCTTTGCTTTTAACAAAAATAAATGTTTTAAAACCCAGAGAATGTTGGTTTATATTTCCTATTGTGACTACAGTTATGAAACTTTGACGTATAATATTTCTAATTATGTAATAAAAATACAATTTATTGCTGTAGAGAACAGTTTAATACTGTAAAATTATGTGATATAACAGTAGGATACTGTATTTGATAATTATAGCACTGTACTGTAAACACTGTTTACAGTAGTTGTCCTGTCAAAATACTGTATGTGGCTGGCAACCCAGCTGCCAGTATTTTACTGTAAATTTACAGCACAATGTTTTACAGTACAGTACTGTAAATACTGTTTACAGAAGTAGTTCTGTAAAAATACAGTAAGTGGCTGGCAACCCAGCTGCCAGTATTTTACTGTAAATTTACAGTTTTACAGTGATAGCGCTGTCAATTGCGATTTTCACTTTGATGCAACTTAATGTGTTTAATAGCAACAAATCACAATTTCTCATTGAAGCAAAATTCGCAGATCAGCAAGGACCAGGTGCGCATGTGTCCATCCTGAGCTTTATTGGAAATTGCTGGGTCAAAACAGCATTCCTTATGTTGTTACGTCAAACTGGTTAAGTTACAACAACAAAATTAGAATTTGTAGGTAGAATCAGATAGAAATATCTCCTTAAAGCAGCAACTGCACTTTTTACAGTGTATAACAGCAGGAAAATCCATGGCAGCAACCAGAAACAACATCCTTAGAAAATCAGTGGATACCACCAGATGTGCTACTGCTGCGATCTGAGCTTGCTGTATCTCGTTTAGTCACTGGTTTGATTTACTGATGCATAAACAGCAATAAACAAAAATCTGACAGATTGTGATCACAGATTAGGCAATAACATGGTTACCTAAGTTACGGCATTACTATCAGGGTATATCTTTCTGTAAAAGTGTGTTTACAAACATTCATTAAATTGCAACTGGTTTACAAAAAAAAAAAAAAGTGAAATGAGCCAAATAAACAAATAATGCTCTACTGAGACGTTTAGTGAAAATAAACATTTTTTTTTATAAAAAAAAATGCTGGAAACGTCCCACCTGTCCAACAGGCAAAAGTTCTCTACTAAAGAACTATTTATTAACAGTTTATTTAGAATTTAGTATTATTATTATTTTAATTTATAAATATTTACAGAATTTTTTTATTTAGAATATTTATAGAACGTTTGTAATAAAAAAGCAATAATTTTATAAATATAAATACAAAACATATTTCCTATATGGTTACTGAGACGTATAATATAATATTATAATGTATTTAACATTAACAAAAATTAGTAAATACTGCATCCTAACAAATGCATTGCTCATTGTTAGTTAATATTAGTTAGTGCATTAACTAACGTTAACTAATGGGGCATTATTGTAAAGTGTTACTGATTATTGTGCAACAGTCTTTTAAACTACGCATAGTAGTGGTGCACGAGTAGCAGTGAAAGTAATGACCTTTAATGAATGATTTTACGCCCAAAGAGTTTTAAAATGCAGATGGTTGTTTTAGTCCATACACAGCAGTGATATATAATTTTACTGGCTTGATCTTTGAATTTCATTCAGCAAAATAAAATAATCTTTATAACATTTGAGCAGATTTATGTAATTTTTCAGTAGCTTAGTTGTTCAAACACGTGCCCATATGCAATTTTTGATCATAATCTGAATTAGAAAAACATTATAATGCAGCCAGATTTATTTTGAGAAAAAATTATTATAATTAATTATTATTATTAACAGATGTATTAGGCTACAACATAACATGCAAAAGAAATAGCTTATTCTTATTTTTTAATTTAACAAAACAAGAGAGATCATAAAAATGTAATGTTGTTATTATTTAGTACTGCCCTGATGAAGCTATTACACATAACAATAACATATGTTAACATACTGTATAGACAAAATTATGGCTGAATTTAATGCATCACGTTTCCTTCTTGAGCATTAAGAATCAAGCGTATATAAACTTTTGTACAGGCATTGTTTTTAGTGCTTTATTATTATTTTGTCTAGTGGGTAATGAATATAAGTGTGAAATCTTCATCAGAGCAGTGCAAAAAAGTAAAAGTCTTTTTTTTACCCCTATTTTTTTGTTAAAATTATTAACATTTTGCAGATTCAGCTGGGTTTATGTAAACTGTAAATTGAGCATGATAATGTTACAGATGAATTAATTTATGTTAGGCCTATTTGTAAGATTATGCAGCAGATTTTTGTATGTATTTTTAATCAGTTGTGTTATATAGTATGTGTCAAGTTTACATGTGCAGAAAAGTGCCTAGATGTTAAAAGTGTGTCATCACTGCTCTTTATCACACTATAATACAAGATTATTATCAAACAAATAAATTAACTTGAAATCATTTTAGCTTATGTGTAAAGATTGCAGAGTGATACGTGACCTAGTAAAATTACTTACAATAATTCTGAAATTAGGTTAATAACAAGAGGCTCCTGCCTGGCATTCGTAGGGAAGTAAAAAAATATATATTTTAAAAATGCACATACCTTTATAAAATATAATAATGCAGCTCCAGCTGTTTTCTGTATTACTGACAACACTTCTGACCATAATCCACCTTAACAACCCCTTTAAGCTAGTATTAACTGCATTGTGCAGGCGTGTGCAAACACCTTTCCTGTTTCCTGAGTGAACTTCCTGTACATTCCTACTTTACACCTTTTAACATCACAAGGAGGTCAGTTTAAGAACAAAAGGCTGACCTTTAAATCAGTTTGTGATCTATATTCCATCTGACTAACAATAATAAGTACAATAGCCATCTCCTGAATTACCAGAACTGAACAATTTCATTGTCCATGACTTTTACCAAGGAGCTGGTCCATGCGACCCTTACTGTATCTTACTTATATTGTCCAAGCTGATTTTGCAATAGTGCACATTTTTCTGTTTAGCTCAGTGTAGGAAAAGTATAGTTTATAGTTATATAAGCCTATATATGCTTTAAGCTTAGTATTGTGACATCTTAGGTACAGCTCCAAGAATTTTTCTTAAGAGGGCTGAATTTGAAACAGATAAAATGACTGTTACATCTCTCTCTCTTAAATGTTTTAAATTATTTAAATGATTTAAATGTGGTTTTCCATTTTTTCTAGGTTTGTTAATTTTTTTTTCAGATTTTCCCCCTTTTCCCGTTTTTTGTTGTTTTCTTTTATTTTTCTAAAGTTAGTATTAGGTGATTGTTTGTTCTTTGTTTAACCTCGTGGCAGTTATTTGAGATGGAGGCTCACACCGGGTGTGACTCCTCTCTCTCACTCCGTCATGGAGTTAGATGCATACCTGAGGGTGGTGTCTCCGTGGAAGAAGACATTGAAAAGGAATTGTTGAGATTTGGGAAGATTGCTGGTGGAATTAAGACAGTTTCACTAGGATGTAAAAACGAGTCACTAAAACATTTTATGTCTTTTAGACGCCAAGTGTTTATGATTTTAGATTCAACAACTCTTGATATTTCCTTTAGAGTCCTGTACAAAGGCAAGTCATTACATGATTTATGCAAGTACTGGAAGTTTAAAATGTTTTGAATGTGGTGAAATGATGTTTTATTAACAAGGTTCGGGAGGAGCACATTCAGATAATTGACACAAGTGGAGAGCACTCAGCTAATCAACAATAAGAGGTGTATATATACGCAGCAGTCTTACCTCCGTTTGTTGACAGTTTATCAGCATTCCGGCAGTTCGCCCTCCCAATTCTACAATGCTAAAATATTTTCCTTACAAATTTCTAAGCTACCTAAAAGCCCCTTTTCGGCCGCTTCCATCTGCATTATTTCAAACCAATGACTCCACAACATCACGGTAAAAGAATTTCTGCTTTTCCTGAAGTGTAATTGGGTCTTTGCCAAGATTCACAATCGCGATTCTTTCTAACGATTCACAAATTTCAAAAATCGATGTTCTAAAGCCTTTAGTAAAGGTATGTTAATAACGTGGTGTTTTAGGAACAATGACGAGTCAACTGCGTGAGCAGCACTCGGACAGTGTAAAGAGTGCACACTGCAGAGACTTGCAGCAGTAAAGTTACATCAATTCCTGTCTCAAGAAATAGGAAATTATCTTAAATAATGTATTGTTACCGACACACTGTTACAATCCACGCCTGTCCCGGACTCCATTTCCCATGATCCTCCCTGTCTCACACCTGAAATCACTCACTCCTCATCTCTCCCACTCTCCCTGGATTCCCTGCACCTGGTCGTCGTCATTAGCACTCCCTTTATATGGATCTCACTTCCCTGCACTCCTTGTCCGTTCTTATGTGTTATGCTTATGTGTGTCGTGTTCTGTTTCCGTTTATAAATAAAAACCCGTCTTTGTGGAAGCCCTGGATCTTCTCTTCCCTGCTGCACTACACACCGTAACACACACATGAAGCTTTTCTTGTGATCTTGCCACCTCAATGTGTACTACAGACAGATACTTTATACACACGAGAAGTGCTTTCATCATGGACACGCACGCAGTTGCCGTAGTGATGAACAATAAATGTACTTGCTGGTAAAGCGAATGAACGTATAGTGAGGCTAAATCACTAAAAAGATGGCAATACAACAGCGCATATTACGGCAAACGATTAGCCACTAGTTGGAACCTTTGATCCAATACTTCTCAACTTGACACTCACATAAGCTCGGTCACACAGGGCTCGACACAGTGTGACCATACTCGCATTTGCGACTATAAATAGATGTGTGAGAACTGTACAATGTATTTGGAGCACTCATTTTCTTAAATGTAACATCAATATCTTACAGTAGGGCAGGCTATATTGTATAACAAGAGTATCAATGATTATTGTAAGCCATCTTATATTTTGCAGATGGATACTGCAAACTTCAAAGGCTATGATTTCATTAAATAAATGTGAGTGCTCACGTTTCAAAACATGAATGTGCCGCGGTTTTGCGTTCTACGGGCTTGCTTCAGACTGCTTCAGTTCAGAGCAGTTCGCAATCAATGAATAGTGCACATTTATGCCAAGCAAATTCTTATTAACAATGACAATGTTTTCTTTACCGTGATTATATCGTAATATGTTGTATACAGTTGTAAGACTGTATATTTTATCTCCCTCATATGAATTTGAATGAGCATCCTGCAATAATAAGGCAAAATAAGAGGCCCATTTGGTTACACAAATGTGTTTCTCCATTTGTCTGTCTACCTGTTCTCCACTACCACAGCAGTGCTGTTCCTTCTGCTCCCACGGGAGCTCAATTTCTCTGGATAATTTTCTCCACTGCTACAGCAGTGCTGTTCTTTCTGCTCCCGCAGGAGCTCAGTTTCCCTGAATAATTTTCTCCACTACCACAGCAGTGCTGTTCCATCTGCTCCCGCAGGAGCTCAGTTTCTCTGGATAATTTTCTCCACTACCACAGCAGTGCGGTTCCTTCTGCTCCCGCAGGAGCTCAGTTTCTCTAGCTAAATTTCTCCATTGCCACAGCAGTGCTATTCCCTCTGCTCCCGCAGGAGCTCAGTTTCTCTAATTTTCTCCATTGCCACAGCAGTGCTGTTCCCTCTGTTTCCGCAGGAGCTCAGTTTCTCTGGCTAATTTTTCCACTGCCACAGCAGTACTGTTACTTCTGCTCCCGCAGGAGCTCAATTTCTCTGGCTAATTTCTCCACTACCAGTCAGTTCTGGCTTATCTTCAATGGAGAAGTTCTCAGGCTAAATCTCCCCTGGAACCCCTGTTCACAGATTAATCCAACAAACCTGTGACAAGCTTTTGATTCCAGAAACACCGTTTCGTTCTCTAACAGTCAGGCGTCCCAGCAAAGAATTTCTTAAGCCACTCTTTCCGGGTCGGCAACCTCAGCAGCTCAAAAAAGGCCTCTCCCAACAGCAGTTCTAGCTCTAGGGAGATGGTCCTCTGATGCTTTTCAAAGCTATATCAGGATCAACCGGTTCCACATCAAAAAAAAAAAAAAGCCCACCAAACCCTGATCAATTAAAACCCTCCGGGTCATCCACCGGGCGTCCACCGACACTGGATTCTTTACACCCAGTGAGCATTGGTCTCCTAGTGGACACAGGGAGAAATCGTCTCAGTTACGTATGGTATCCCTTGTTCCCTGAAGGAGGGAACGGAGACGTACGTCGGACGTACCGACGAATTGGGATCACTTCAGGGAGCCCCTATCAGCTTCGAGATATAGAGAACTGGCCAATGACTATTGGCGTGCGGGATTTGCATCTATAAAGCGGAAAGCGAATGCAGCGCACCATTGTTTTTCACTGAGGAGCCGAACTAGTGACTCGGCCATGCAGTGATGGTAAAGCAACTGTGGCGACGGGACGTACGTCTCCGTTTCCTCCTTCAGGGAACGAGGGTTACCATGCGTAACCGAGACGTTCCCTTTCAGTCGGTCACGTTCAACGTACGTCGGACGTACCAACAAATTGGGATCCCTTTGGAAAATGCCACAGTTACTACCACTTCCAGCGCCCAGCAAGAGCCCCTCAGACCCCGTCTGTTCTGGGCAGGGAAATTCACGCAGGGAGAGTCACACTGCTGTTCCGCAAGACCCACTCAGCAGACTATTGGATAACGCTGGGAAAGCGTGCCCGGAGGGACGCTGCGGAAGCCACATCATGGCTATTTTATATTTTATACCCGGAGGGAGTTACCATGTGAAGAATACACGTATGGACTGGCCGTGGGCAGTGCAACATACGGAAGTCCCAGGGGTGGCCCCGGCCAAGCAGGCGGGGAAACATCACCTGACTGAGACGGCAGAAGAGCTCTGCCGAGGGAAAGACACAGGCTCGTCGTAGGGAGCCGTACCGTGGAAGAATACACATATGGGACCGCCGTGGGGGTCACAACATATGGAACCCAGCCTAACACAAGTTCCACCAATGCATATGAGTGTTAGACCTGGCGTCGGACGCTCCGACACTCGACTGCCGTGGGTTGCGGAGGACTCAACAGGGTTCGCCGTTTCTGGGGAACTCGACTGGAGCATATAAGCGCACGTATCCGTGCCATGGGGAAGGGAATGCCGCAGCAAGCCGGCACTTAGAACGGGCACTTCGGTGTTACTGGCTATGGGAAGCGAGCACACAGGAAGATACCGGCTCTACACGGAGACTATAGAATCTAGCGAACGTGTTAGGTGTCGCCCAGCCCGCAGCTCTACAAATATCTGTCAGCAAGGCGCCACGAGCAAACGCCCAGGAAGAAGCTACACCCCTAGTGGAGTGGGCTCTTAACCCGAGCGGGCAGGGCACGTCTTGGGTTTCATAGGCCAAGATGATGGCATCCACTATCCAGTGGGCCATCCTCTGCTTGGAGACAGCCTTTCCCTTCTGCTGGCCTCCATAACAGACGAAGAGCTGCTCTGAGGTCCTGAAGCTTTGCGTTCTGTCCACGTAAGCCCGCAAAGCGCAGACGGGACAGAGAAAAGCTAGGGCTGGGTCTGCCTCCTCCTGACCTGGTCCCGGAAGGGAGTGGTGGGAATCTTGGGCACATATCCGGGCCGGGGTCTCAAAATTACATGAGAGTTACCAGGCCCAAATTCCAGGCACGATTTGTCGACCGAAAATGCCTGCAGGTCCCCCACCCTCTTGATAGAGGCCAATGCAGTCAGGAGTACTGTCTTTAGAGACTGCAAAGGCTCAAAGGGCACCCTCTGCAGTGCGGTTAGCACCAGAGTTAAATCCCAAGAGGGTATAGAGGGAGGGCGAGGCAGATTTAGTCTCCTCGCCCCCCTCAGGAACCTGACAATCAGATCGTGCTTCCCTAAGGACTTACCACCTACCATGTCATGATTAGCGGCGATAGCGGCAACATAGACTTTGAGGGTGGAGGGAGACCCGTCTTGTAGGAAGGAAAGCACAGAACTGATCTCCGGGATCTTCTCGGTAAGAAGAACACCAATCGACTAACAGTTTCCACTTCAACGCATAGTGGCGCCTCGTAGAGGGAGCTCTAGAGGAAGTGACGGTGTCTACCACAGCCTGTGGTAGGCCACCTAGAACCTCCGTGTCCCGTCCAGGGACCAGACATGTTTCCAGAGGTCCGGACGTGGGTGCCATAGGGTGCCCCGTCTCTGAGTCAGGAGGTCCTTCCTCAGAGGAATGGGCCAAGGAGGTGCTGTCGCGAGGAGCACTAGTTCCGGGAACCAAGTCCGGTTGGGCCAGTATGGAGTAACCAACAGGACTTGCTCCTCATCCTCCCTGACCTTGCACAGTGTCTGTGCAAGAAGGCTCACTGTGGGCCAGCTGTGTGCCAGGACATCTGAGCCGAGGGTCCCCTCGGTCAGGGAATAAAACAACTGGCAGTGGGTCATGTCCGGGGCGGCAAAAAAAGTCTACCTGTGCGGTCCCGAAGCGAATCCAGATCAGCTGGACCACCTGGGGATGGAGTCTCCACTCTCCGGGGAGCACTGGCTGTCGTGAGAGCTCGTCGGTCGCACGATTGAGCAGGCCCGGAATGTAAATGGCACGAAGCGACCTCAGATGCTTCTGACTCCATAGGAGGTGATGGCGGGCGAGTTGTGACATGCGACGGGAGTGTAGACCACCCTGTTTGTTGATGTACGCAACGGCCGTGTTGTCCGTATGGACCAGAACGTGCTTGCCTAGTAGCGCCGTTTTGAAGTAGCCCAGCGCAAGACGAACTGCTAACAACTCGAGGCAATTGATATACCATTGCAGTTGAGGCCCCGTCCACAGCCGGTGGATGAGGCATCCGTGGAGACAACAGCATGCCTGGACACTTGTTCTAGGGGAACTCCTGCCCGTAGAAATGAAGGGTCCGACCACGGGCTGAAGGTTTGGCGGCACCTCGGAGTCACGGGGACACGGAGGGATCCGCTGTGCCACGCCCATCTCGGGACTCGGTCGTGTAGTCAGCGTTGAAGTGGTCTCATATGAAGCAATCCGAGCAGCGTTACTGTGGCTGCGGATGCCATATGTGCCAGGAGCCTCTGAAAATGTTTCAGTCGTACCGCTGTCCTGCATTTGAACGAATTCAAGCAGTTCAACACCGACTGGATGCACTCCTCTGTGAGGCGCGCTGTCAGGCCGACCAAATCCAGCTCCATACCGAGAAAAGAGATCCTCTGCGTGGGGCAGAGTTTGTTCTTTTCCCAGTTGACCCGAAGCCCCAGCCGGCTGAGGTGACTGAGCACCATGTCCCTGTGTTCGCACAACTGCTCTCGCGACTGGGCAAGGATCAGCCAGTCGTCGAGATAGTTGAGGATGCGAACTCCACGCTCTCTCATGGGAGCAATGGCCGCCTCCGCCACTTTCGTGAAGACACGGGGCGACAGGGCCAGCCCAAAGGGTCGGACTTTGTACTGATATGCTCGTCCGTCGAACGCAAAGCATAGAAACGGTCTGTGTTGAGGGAGAATCGAGACATGAAAGTACGCGTCCTTCTTGGGGACGGATGCTGAAGATGCGTTTCTGCGTTAGCATTCTGAACGGTAGCCTGTGAAGGGACCGGTTCAAGAATCGCAGATTCAAGATCGGCCGTAACCCGCCGCCTTTCTTGGGTACAATGACGTACGGGCTGTAAAAGCCGGTCTTCATATCAGCTGGAGAGACCGGCTCTATCGCGTCCTTCGCCAGTAGGACTGCGATCTCCACCTGAAGCACTGGGGCATTCTCCTTTGACACAGAGGTGAAGTGAACGCCCCTGAACTTGGGGGGACGCCGGGCAAACCGAATCGCATAGCCAAGTCTGATGGTGTGGATGAGCCAGTGAGATGGGCTAGGAAGTGCTAGCCAGGCTCCCAGCGACCGTACAAGCGGGACCAACGGCACCACAGAGACGTACCCGCAGCGGCATGCAGGGATCCGACTCGGATGGCATGGTAGCGGTTCGAAGTGGGGTCTGAATGTGCTGTGCAACACTTACCTGCTTCCGCTGAGGGGGTGTGCGAGTGTGGGAAGTGTGCGTCCCCACAGCCGGCACCCCCTGCTGGCGATTGGAGAGGCGCCTGAGGGTGACAAGGCATGGGAGCATCGAACACCGCCAAGCGCGCTCTCTTGGCACCCAGAGATTTCGGAAACTGCTCTTTTGTTGAAAATTTGGGTACAGAAAATTTGAGGAACAGAAATCAAAGGACAACAAAAGATTCTGTGAGTGGTACTGCAGCCATCTCCTGAAGAGCAGTCTCCTCCATCTCTGGGTGGCCCGTCTCAGGGTCGCTTACGATGGCAGCGGCCTGAGCGGGCTGGGCGGACATCCTCGGCGACGGGCAGGCGGAGGCGCTGCGACCGGTGGCAGGGTGGAGGCAGCAGCTGGCTGCAGAGGCAGGATGTGCTTGATGGCCTCCGTCTGCTTTTGGGCAGCCGAGAACTGCTGGGCAAAGCTCTCGACCCGGCCGAGGAAACGGGGGAGTCCAGGAGCTGATACTTGTCGGTCTCCCTCATGTCGGCCAGGTTGAGCCAGAGAGGCTGTTCCTGGACCACTAAGGTGGACATCGCCTGGCCAAGGGAACGGGCGGTGACTTTCGTCGCCCTGAGGGAGCTCCTTATGCACCTCCGGGAAGAAAGGCCAGTGTGACCCGCCCCGAGAAACCAATCATCCAACCTAGAAGGTTCGGGACGTGGTGGAGGGTTCCACCTTTTCGGTGGCCCGGGAAAGCATAGCCGTCAACTTGGGGTCCAACTTGACCGTTGCCACTCTCCCAGAGGGAGGCAGTACAGCCGAGTCTTCATCCTCCGAGGACCGGAACTCCCCCTACTGGTAGCGGCGCTTGTGAGGGATTAGGGGGGTTTGCCCTAAACGTGATCCTCAGGTCACCCCGGCCATCCGTCGAAGTAGGTCTATTCTGCTGGGCAGAAATAGCACTAGATCAAGGTATGGGTATGGGGACTCCGCCTTCCCCAAGGTAGGTGAGTCTCGACCTAAGCGCCACGATAGTCATGTTCCCACAGTGGGAACACGAACTATCCACAATAGCCGCCTCAGCGTGCTGAAAACCCAGGCACGTGATACAGCGATTGTGACCGTCAGAGGGTGACAGGGAACGACCGCATCCAGAAACGCACGGGTGGAATTACATCTTGAAAAAGATGCAGTGTCACACCCGTGTTGCTCTTTTTGTGAGGAAACGCTCTTTTAGTGCTGAAGCACCCAGGGGAAGACCGCGGCAGAATACAGGGATAAGTGCAGCCTGTATCTGCTCTCACAAGGAAACGCCCTCACGAACCAACAGGAAACGCAACTGTTTTGCTGTGAGAACAGCAGTTGGTTTCTTCTTATGCAGCGGTGAGCACGTGGTCGCGCTGTTTTGTGCCGTCTGACCAGCACAAGAACGATCCTCTCTCTGACAAGCTCTCTGTTTCTCTCTCTCTGCTGAGAAAGACTTGAAAGTTTCCACGCAGCGTGAAAGAGTGGAAAGTTTCCACGCAGCGTGAAAGAGTGGAAAGTTTCCACGCAGTGAGAAAGTGGATAGTTTCAACGCATTGTGAGAAGTGTAAGATTCCACGCAGCGAGAAAGTGGAACCTTTCCATGCAGCAAGAAAGAGTGGAAAGTTTCCACGCAGCAAGAAAGAGTGGAAAGTTTCCACGCAGCGAGAAAGAGTGGAAAGTTTCCACGCAGTGAGGAAGTATTTTTTTATTGCTTCTCCCATGTTTCTCTTTTCCTGTTTTCTCTTTCAGGCGGTCTCCCCCATATGAGGCCGCACACTGCTCCCATCAAGAACAGTGTGATCCCTCTCGACTGGTCTTCCAAATTACAGCTGCTCCCCGTTCGTGGGCCAGCAGGGCCCGTCCGCGAGCCGCTCTCACGGGCCCTCCTGGTCAAGCAACCAGGCCCCTTCTCGAAATGCCAGCCCGCCAAGCTCGGCACTCCTTTGGGTGGTATTTAGCCAGGCGGCTGTCCTATGCTCTTTAGCCTTTTGGGGGGGTACTCTGGGTTCGGCCAAATTCCGAGCTCGAAGCCCTCCCCTCGGACAGCACACCAAATACGCATTTAAATTTACTCTCCATAAATTATATGTAAGTGTGAACTTGTGAAATGATGTTTTATTAACAAGGTTCGGGAGGAGCACGTTCAGATCATTGACACAAGTGGAGAGCACTCAGCTAATCAACAATAAGAGCTGTATATATACGCAGCAGTCTTACCTCTGTTTGTTGACAGTTTATCAGCATCGCTCCACCACCCCTTCTCCACACTTTTAGTTCTAACCACTTACATACACGGGGGTACTCTGGGTTCGGGCCAAATTCCGAGCTCAAAGCCCTCCCCCCAGACAGCACGCCAAATACGCATTTAAATTTACTCTCCATAAATTATATGTAAGTGTGAACTCGTGAAATAGGTCACAAAAAAATGCGTGCCCTCATAAAACGAATACTGAAAATAATGTGTTGGACAATGAAAGTGCATCAATTGAAAAGGCAGGGCCGAGTGGTTTAAATGAAACAGCAGGGCTGAGTCTGTCAAAAGAGAATGATGGTGAGAAAGACAGTGTAGGGAAGAATTCAGATGAAACTGAAAACAAGGGAGATGAATTGGAAAGGAACAAAACACAGAATAATCAGGATGTATGCTGTGAAGAAACAGATGGCAAAAATCATGGTACTGGTGGTGAAAGGAAGCTGAGGTGAATGCTGCTCAATGTGAAGATGAAATTGGAAATAATGATCATGCTGAGGCTGCTGATAGAGATGCTCAAATGGAGGAGATGTGTGATGATGATAGTCTTTCAGAAATGTCTGATATTTTTCTCAGAGTGGTGATGATCAGATATACAGTGAAGGAAATCAATGACTTCTTGGATGAAACTTTTGCAAAGACTTTTGATGTCAAGAGTTTTTTTCCTGATGTTGAAAGATTCTTGAGATCGGTAGTTAAAATACAGAAAAGTGTAGGATATGAAGAATTGAGCCGAAGGAAAAGATTTAGACTGAGAAAAATTGTGCAGCTGGTCCAAAACGCAGCAGCTCGAGTTTAAATGATTGTTAGGCTGCATTAACTAGGTCAGCTGGAACCGGGAACACTTCCCATAACACCTGATGTACTCGTTACATCATAAAAAGAATGGCATCTACGCTAATGTTAGTCTCTCTGTTTATCCCGAGGTTTACTGCAGTCGGCCGAATCCGGGCCGTATCCGGACCAGATGGTGGACCTGCACCTGGACATTACCAACGCATCCCTGAAATATCTGCAGAGAGCGTGTCAATTAAACTTCCCCCTGTGGAGTATAATGTGTTTCAATGTTGAAATTTAACATTGCACCCTGAAACAATGTTATTTCAACAATGAAAAATAGATCAAGATGGGCATAAAATCAATATTTTTTCAACTAAAATTAAATCACTTATTTAACACTGAATCAACATTGAATCAATGTTAATGCATCAATCAAATTACCATTGGAACAATGTTGAAATGTAACATTGATTTTTCATCAGGTTTGCACCTTGAAATAATGTTATTTCAACAATGAAAAAAAAAAGATATTTTTTCAACTTAAATTAAATCACTTATTTAACCTTGAATCAACATAGAAACACTATAAAATCAATCTTGCTTTATGTACAGCAGGATTCTATGCCAGTTAATGGTCTCCTTAATTTATTCCTTTCAATCAAAGACCATGTATGGTTGCAATTGATATGATTTTGTATCAAAAAGTCACTCAAGGTAAACAACATCCTTCAGTTTACATGCAAATGTATTTATTTATGCCCCCACAGTTTCAACAGGAAATCTCACATTGACTTAAAACAATTACATCTGAATTTAAATGCCAGGAGAAGAGCCTGGAAAAACATGACAACCTGCATCTGCAAAATGGAAGTAAATACAAATGGAAACTCGCCAATAAAGACAGAAATGGGACAGTACTACTGATAGAAAGAAGGTAGAAGAAAGAATGAAATACTCTCAATACTCTAAACTCAGGGGTTTCCACCATGAGCAATGCCTCCAAGCCTTTCAGGGGCGTAACGGAGCCATTTTTGCACTGTCCCAGCAAAGATGAACTCTGATGCCTCCTTTTTATCAGCATTCACTTGTAAGGCATCTAAAACAACAAGAAGTTAGTAAATATTTGGCAATGTGACTAATTATACATTACAAATGTACTACAAAATTAAGTGAAACTTGAAATTTTTACATCCCAGTTAAAACACAGCTGAATTTAAATTCAAGACTATTTAATGAATTTTTGTATAGACTTTTCCCTTTAAAGACACACAGGAGGAATGAATGGAAAAGCAAGGTGAAAATAGCCGGTGTTTTATCTAATATTAATATTGTATCTAATAGTAAATAAATAAATAAAGTGTGAAAGTAAATGAATGATCAAGTAGCTAAATTAATAAAAGAGGAGCTGGATAGGCTACACTGTGGTTTGGAAGAGATTATCCATTTTACAACACGAACTGGAGGCACAACAGTTTGCTAAATTTCGTAAATAACGTCAGCTGCCTACAGAACTTAAAGATCTCACTCTTTTCGTTTTCTTTCTTGCTGCATTAAAGATTAAAATGTTCAACTTCTGCTTTCGCGCAGGCGCGGTGAGGGAAAATAGGGCAATTCGTAGCTCTGCTTCAGCTGTGCAATTACCTCATGAGGGGCGAGCAGAATTACTGACATGCCAGAAATTCATCCGATCGCCTCTCGTTTCCCCCTGTACACTGCATGAACACCTCACGACAAACGACAAAGCTGAAAATCAGCCCGAAAAGAGTCGCACAAGTCAGAATTTGGACAAAAATCGCACAGTGTATGTCCGGCTTAAGAAATAAAGATGAATAAAAATATGATAGGGTTTGGTAAAAAAACAAACTGAAATTCAATGTATTACAAATTACAATGTATAAAAAATATCCTGGCCGTTGGTTGTGTACGGAGGGCGTTCACGTGACTCTATTAATGTTGCAGTTCACTCTGACTCTGATGCCTCCGATCTTTCAAATAATCCGATCTAATATGACTTCTGACCTGTAAGGCTGCCAAAATAATAATCATACACTGTTTGTTAATTGGCCAGAGGAGAACTGGCACCCCGACTGAGCCTGGTTTCTCCCACGGTTTATTTTTCTCCATTAGGACACCTGATGGAGTTTTGGTTCCTTGCCACTGTCGCCTTTGGCTTGGCTTGCTCAGTTGGGGACACAACATTTTCAAATAAATATCCAAATAAATTTAATTACTAAACTAAATTAACTATGTCAACTACATTACTTGAATATATATGATAATTGAAATGAGCTGGATGACATCACCGTTTTCTCCAGTGTGGCTGTACAGCCGAATCAAATTCGGTTGCATTATTTTCCTGTTTAACACTGTATATAAATAAAGTTGACTTGACTTGACTGACTCGCCCAGGAGAAGCACACAAGTTGTAAGAATTAAAGATAAATAAAAAGACAAAATGAAAATTGAGATGAATTTTATTAATCTTTTTGTACTTACCTCTAAAAAACACTGTCGCTGTGCTGTCTCTGTCTTTTTCACGCTTGAAGTCTGTTATGCCGCGGTTTGATCTAGTGGTTGGCAACCAGCTTGAAGGTGCATTACCGTCACCTACTGGATTGGATTGTGGCGCATTCGATAGGTAGGGGGAAAAATATTCTAAATTCTTTATTAACCCTGTATTCTTTAAATAAATAATTAAATGTATGTAAATTCTACATGATTTTTAAAATAATAATAATAATAATAGCCTACATTTTTTTTATTTAAAACAGATAGCCTATGATTTATATAATTGGATGACCACAAGAATTAAGGACTCTGTGACAGTCATTATATATCGCTGCATGTGCTGTAGCTAGCTGAAAACACCAGAGGATTGGAGATGTTTTCCATGATGGAGGAGATTTTAAAACAATAAATAAAACATTAAAGCTGCAAGCAGTGATGACGGGCCCAAGCCGGTGGACCGCCGCCCCCGTGGCTTTAGGACAACTGTGCATGACAGGCAATATGCATTTAAACAGGAGAGTATTTTAAAATTGCTCGAATATGCCACATTTACCGCAGCAGCTGGTGCCACTATGACCACAAGCTATGATGTAATTTAAATATAATTTTAATGTCATAGGATATAATAGGTCACTTTCAAATATGTGCAAATATGTATATATATGTATATATATATATATATATATATATAATTTTTTTAACTTATTTTTCACACTAAAGTGATAGTTATTTGTGATAGCCTTTGATATAAAAGGATTAAGTTATCACCATCAAGAGAGAAAGTGACACACAGAGTGAGAGAGAGACCCCCCACACACACACACACACACACATACACAGAGTGAGAGAGAGAGACCCCTCACACACACACACACACACACACAGAGAGAGTGAGCCTGAGAGAGTAAGAGTGAGGGGGGAGGGGAAGGACAGACAGAGAGTCAGATTCAGATTGAACAAGACTTTAAACAAAAAATTCTAAACGGTAGGAGAAAGTTATTATTTCACTGTCTGAAAACATTTTTTTAACAATGACAAGATTTTTATTTGTAAAACAGTGTTCCCAAGGACTTATTCAACCTGGTTCATTAATAAGGCTATACTCCCACCTGGTTACTCTATATATCACATTGGCTCTAATTTTTTTGTGTTCAAACAAAAGGCATTCATCTGTTTATTTTTTAAATTACACACACTTCATTGTTTGAAAAAGAAACTCAAAAGGGTTTTTTATCTATTGTTAGGATTATTTTTTATAGAAATAAATGATGTATCAGAGAATATTTTTTATTGTCAAAAATTAATGTCCAAATACAAAATGTTAAAGAAAACCAATATATTGATCTAAAATATAGTACATTCATTTTAAAATTAATTCAGGGTCAATAACCAAACATACAATCATAATTGAATTTAAATCAAACAATGATTTTAGACGAAATGAGACTCTTTCTGTTTCCTTTTTTGTCATTATTTAATCGCTTGCCATGGCAACATCGTTTGAGATATCCAATACCCGTTCACATTTTAGCATCTTCCGTATCGAGTTTGGTGGAGATTGAATGAATCGCCTACAAGGAGAACATAAAAACTCAGAACCTGATTATTCAAAATATCCACATTCAAACCAAAATATCTGACTTCCTGTTTGTTGGAGCTAATGACTGTAAATTAGAAAGTTGTCCGGCTCGATGAGATCAATATATGTACCGAGTTTGGTGACTATAGATAAAACTAACCCCCCCACTTTTGTCAAAAGGTGGCGCTACTGAGCCCCTCCACCACGCCCATTTCTAAGTCTTTGGCCGTATCTACTGGATGGCATTTCTGATGTGTGTGTCGAGTTTCATGCACTTTCAAGCACACTAAGAGTCTCAAAAACACCCAAAAAGATTATTAAACTTTGACACGTTGCCATGGCAACATTATTTAAAATATCAGGAATCCATTCATATGTCTATATCTGCCATGTTTTGACATTATACTGAGGAAGTTTGAAGTAAATCGGGTGAAAATAAGACGTGATTCAAAGCATTTTTGAAAGTGACACACTTCCTGCTGCCAGTTGGTGGCGCTATAACTTTGACTCTCAAAAGTGATCGGCCTCTTACAATGAACACACAGCTGACGTTTCATCAAAATCTGTCAATATTTGCAGAAGTTATAACACACTTCCTGTTTCCCTTTTCTCGCAATAAATTCATCTCCTCGCCACGGCCAAACCGTTCGAGATATCAAAAATCCGCTCGCAATTTAAATCCTCAATGTCTTGGATTCATGCTGACCGAGATTGGCGCTGATCGGAACAATGGCCTAGGAGGAGTATATCAAATTCCAGAGTATGCGTTTTCCGAACAACCCATAATAGCCCACTTCCTGTTGAACGAAGCTTATGACTATGAATGCGGAAGTTATTCAGCCCGATGAGATCTATATGTGTACCGAGTTTCATAAATGTACGTGCAAGTGTGTTTGATATATGGACCAAGTTTTCGGACCCCGCTTAAAGGGGTGCTGTCGAGCCCCCCTGTCACGCCCGGGTACCAGCTTTGGCCCGGCCCTGATGGCCACAGCTTCCAACATATGTGCAAAGTTTCAAGAGTTTTCGAGCACATTAAGGGCCCCAAAAATGCCCTGAGAAGTCAAAAAAAATAATAATTATAATAATTAAAGCTGCAAGCAGCGATGACGGGCCCAAGCCGGTGGCACCACTACCCCGGTGGCTTCAGAGCAACTATGCACGACAGGCAATATGCATTTAAACACAGGAGAATATTTTAAAATTCCTCGAATGTGCCACATTTACCGTAGCAGCTGGTGCCACTATCACCACAAGCCACACCCATGATGTAATTTAATTTTTTTTTTTTTTTTTTTTATGTCATAGGATATAATAGGTCACTTTCAAATATGTGCAAAGTTTTCTTTTGCAGCTCAAAATCTTTTAAGTCCTGAAGGCCAGTATTTAATTCAAGGTATTTGTGTAGGGTTTTTTTTTTTTTTTACTTATTTTTCACACTAAAGTGATAGTTATTTGTGATAGCCTATGATATGAAAGGGTTAAATTATCACCATCAAGAGAGAAAGTGACACACACAGAGAGAGAGAGAGAGAGATTCAGGGAGATTCAAAATAAATATTTAAAAAAAAAATATATATATATATATATATTGATCTGAAAAATAGTACATTCATTTTAAATTCATCCAGGTTCAATTACCGAACATACAATCATAATTTAATTTAAATCAAACAATGATTTTACAAGATATGAGAATTTCTGTTTCCCTTTTTGTCCTTATTTAATCCCTTGCCATAGCAGCACCGTTTGAGATATCCTATAATCGTTTCGCAATATAGCATCTTCAGTTTGGTGTTGATTCTATGCATCTCCTACGAGGAGTTTTTAAAAACTCAGAGCCTGATTATTCAAAAATTCCACATTCAAACCAAAATGTCTGACTTCCTGTTGGTCGGAGCTAATGACTGTAAATTAGAAAGTTGTCCGGCTCAATGAAAACAATATATGTACAGAGTTTGGTGACTGTAGATAAAATTAACCAAGAGTTTTTTCTTTAAAACTTTGTTCTCAAAGACTTATCCAACCTGGTTCATAAATAAGGCTATACTCCCACCTTCTGGTTATTCTATATATCACACTGGCTCTCATTTTTTGTCCTCAAACAAAAGGCATTTATCTGCTTATTTTGAAATTACACACACTTCATTGTTTGAAAAAGAAACTCAAATGTGTTTTTTTCTATTGTTAGTAATATTTTTTTTATAGAAATAAATTATGTATAATTAAAAGAATATTTTTTAGTGTCAATAATTAATCTCCAAATACAAAATGTTGAAGAAAACCAATATATTGATCTAAAAATATAGTACATTCATTTTAAAATTAACTCGGGGTCAATAACCAAACATAAAATCATAATTTAATTTAAATCAAACAATGATTTTTAGACAAAATGAGACTCTTCCTGTTTCCCTTTTTGTCATTACTTTAATCCCTTACCAAAGTTGCAACAGTTTACACTTCAAAGCTCCTTTCTCAAGGATTTCTCCAACCTTGTTTAAAAATAGAACAACACTGCCCCCTTTTGGGGATTGAAGGGGAGGGCAGACAGAACGAGATAGAGAGAGAGAATCAGATTAAATATATTAAATAAAATAAATATATTGATCTGAAAAATAGTACATTAATTTTAAACTCATCCAGGTTCAATTACCGAACATACAATCTTAATTTAATTTAAATCAAACAATGATTTTAGACTAAATGAGACTCTTTCTGTTTCCTTTTTTGTCATTATTTAATCGCTTGCCATGGCAACACCGTTTGAGATATCCAATATCCGTTCGCAATTTAGAACGGATGTTGTTCATGTTGACCGAGTTTGGTGGAGATTGAATAAATCGTCTACGAGGAGAACATAAAAACTCAGAGCTTGGTTTTTCAAAAAATCCACATTCAAACCAAAATATCTGACTTCCTGTTGGTCGGAGCTAATGACTGTAAATTAGAAAGTTGTCTGGCTCGATGAAAGCAATATATGTACTGAGTTTGATGACTGTAGGTAAAATTACCCCGCCATTTTTGTCAAAAGGTGGCGCTACTGAGCCCCTCCACCACGCCCGTTTTTAAGTCTTTGCCCATATCTACTGGACAGCATGTCTGACGTGTGTGTCGAGTTTCATGTAATTTGAAGCATTGTAAGAGTCTCAAAAGCATTGAAAAAGAATGTTATAGTTTGATGTGTTTCCATGGCAACAATATTTACAATATCAAGAAGTGCTTACCAGCTTTACATCTGCTATGTTTTGACATCATACTGATGAAGTTTGAAGTAAATCGGGTAAAAACAAGATGATGATTTCAAAGCATTTTGAAAGTGACACACTTCCTGCTGCCAGTTGGTGGCAGTATAACTTTGACTCACAATAGTCACATCCATGTGATCGGCCTCCTACAATGAACACACCACTGAAGTTTCATCCAAATCAGTCAATGTTTGCAGAATTTATAACACACTTCCTGTTACCCTTTTCTCGCCATAAATTGGTCTCCTCGCCACGACCAAACCGTTCGAGATATCAAAAATCTGCTCGCAATTTAGCATCCTCGATGCCTTGACCTCATGCTGACCGAGATTGGCACTGATCGGGTCAATCGCCTAGGAGGAGTATATCAAATTCCAGAGCATGCATTTTCTGAACAACCCATAATGGCTCACTTCTTGTTGGGCTGACGTATAACTTAGAGCATGAAAGTTGTTCGGCCGATGAGATCTATATGTGTACAGAGTTTCATACATCTACGTGCAAGTGTGTTTGATATATGGAACAAGTTTTCAGACCCCACTTAAGGGGGCGCTGTCGAGCCCCCCTGCCACGCCCGGGTACCAGCTTTGGTCCAGCCCTGATGGCCGCAGATTCCGATGTGTGTGCAAAGTTTCAAGAGTTTCCGAGCATGGTAAGGGCCCCAAAAGTGCCCGAATAGTCGAAAAAACTAAATTGTCCTTAGAAGAACAATAGGGCTCTTCGCCCTTTCAGGGTTTGGGCCCTAATAATAATAATCCTTAGGGGAACAATAGGGCCTTCGCCCTCTGGGCTTGGGCCCTAATAATAATAATCCTTAGGGGAACAATAGGGCCTTCGCCCTCTGGGCTTGGGCCCTAATAATAATAATCCTTAGAAGAACAATAGGGCTCTGCGCCCTTTTAGGGCTTGGGCCCTAGTAATAATCTTTAAGGGAACAATAGGGCCTTCGCCCTCTGGGCTTGGGCCCTAATAATAATCCTTAGGGGAACAATAGGGCATCTCGCCCTTTCAGGGCTTGGGCCCTAATAATCCTTAGGGGAACAATAGGGCCTTCGCCCTCTGGGCTCGGGCCCTAATAATAATCCTTAGGGGAACAATAGGGCCTTCGCCCTCTGGGCTTGGGCCCTAATAATAATAATCCTTAGGGGAACAATAGGGCCTTCGCCCTCTGGGCTTGGGCCCTAATAATAATAATCCTTAGAAGAACAATAGGGCTCTGCGCCCTTTTAGGGCTTGGGCCCTAGTAATAATCTTTAGGGGAACAATAGGGCATCTCGCCCTTTCAGGGCTTGGGCCCTAATAATAATCCTTAGGGGATCAAAATTAAAGCTGCAAGCAGCGATGACGGGCCCAAGCCGGTGGCACCGCCACCCCGGTGGCTTCAGAGCAACTGTGCACGACAGGCAATATGCATTTAAACAGGAAAGTATTTTAAATTCGCTTGAATATGCCACGTTTACAGCAGCAGCTGGTGCCACTATCTTCAAATTAAACAAGACTTTAAACAAAAAAATAAATTAAAATGGTGGGAGAAAGTTATTATTTCACTGTCTGAATTTTTCTTTTTAGCAATGACAAGATTTTTATTTATAAAACAGTGTTCTGTTTTTTGTCCTCAAACTAAAGGCATTTTTAAATTACACACACTTCATTGTTTGAAAAAGAAACTCAAAAGGGTTTTTTTTCTATTGTTAGTATTATTTAAATAAATTATGTAGAATTCAGAGAATATTTTTAGTGTCAAGAATTAATGTCCAAATACAAAATGTTAAAGAAAACGTCTCGGTTACGTACGTCGAACGTGACCGACTGAAAGGGAACGTCTCGGTTACGTATGTAACCCTCGTTCCCTGAAGGAGGGAACGGAGCCGTACGTCCCGTCGCCAGGTGCTGTGCTTCCGCTGAAGGGCCGAGTCGCTTTTTCGGCTCCTCAGTTGGAAAAGCGAGGATGCGGTATTCCACTTCCGTATTTATACGGGGCGGTGTGTGGACCGCATGCCAATGTGTATTGTCGAACGTGACCGACTGAAAGGGAACCAATATATTGATCTAAAATATAGTACATTCATTTTAAAATTAATTCAGGGTCAATAACCAAACATACAATCATAATTTAATTTAAATCAAACAATGATTTTAGACGAAATGAGACTCTTCCTGTTTCCTTTTTAATCGATCACCATGGTAACACCATTTAAGATATCCAATATCCGTTCACAATTTAGTATCTTCTGTAACTTTGTTTCATGTTGACCGAGTTTGGTGGAGATTGAATGAATCGCCTACGAGGAGATCGTAAAAACTCAAAGACAGATTTTAAAAAAAAATCCACATTCAAACCAAAATATCTGACTTCCTGTTGGTCGGAGCTAATGACTGTAAATTAGAAAGTTGTCCGGCTCGATGAGTACAATATATGTACCGAGTTTGGTGACTGTAGGTAAAATTAACCAAGAGTTTTATTTTTAAAACATTTTTCTTAAGGACTTATCCAACCTGGTTCATAAATAAGGCTATACTCCCACCTTCTGGTTATTCTATATATCACATTGGCTCAATTTTTTTGTCCTCAAACAAAAGGCATTCATCTGTTTATTTTTTAAATTACACACACTTCATTGTTTGAAAAAAAAAACTCAAAAGGGTTTTTTTCTATTGTTAGTATTCTTTTTAATAGAAATGAATTATGTATAATTCAGAGAATATTTTTTAGCGTCAAGAATTAATGTCCAAATACAAAAAGTTAAAGAAAGCCAATGTATTGATGTAAAATATAGTACATTCATTTTAATTTGGTCAATAACCAAACATACAATCATAATTTAATTTAAATCAAACAATGATTTTAGACGATATGAGACTCTTTCTGTTTCCTTTTTTTCCCATAGCAGCACTGTTTGAGATTTCCTACAATCGTTCGCAATATAGCATCTTCACTATCTTTGTTTCATGTTGACCGAGTTTGGTGTCGATTGCATGCATCTCCTACGAGGAGTTTATAAAAACTCAGAGCCTGATTATTCAAAAATTCCACATTCATACCAAAATATCTGACTTCCTGTAGGTAAACTAACCCCCCCCACTTCTGTCAAAAGGTGGCGCTACAGAGCCCCTCATCCCCGCCCATTTCTGAGGCTTTGCCCATGTCTACTGACTGACATCTCTGATGTGTGTGTCGAGTTTCATGCATTTTCAAGCATTCTAAGAGTCTCAAAAACACCCAAAAAGAATATTAAACTTTGACACGTTGCCATGACAACAGTATTTTAAATATCAGGAATCCATTCATATGTCTATATCTACCATGTTTTGACATTATACTGATGAAGTTTGAAGTAAATAGGGTAAGAATAAGATGGTGATATCAAAGCATTTTGAAAGTGACACACTTCCTGCTGCCAGTTGGTGGCGCTATAACTTTGACTCACAAAAATCATATCCATGTGATCGGCCACACACACAACAACACACAGCTGAAGTTTTATCAAAATTAATCAATGTATGCAAAAGTTATAACACACTTCCTGTTTCCCTTTTCTCGCCATAAATGTGTTGCTTCGCCACGGCCAAACCATTCGAGATATCAAAAATCCGCTCGCAATTTAGCATCCTCAGTGTCTTGACTTCATGCTGACTGAGTTTGGCACTGATCGGAACAATGGCCTAGGAGGAGTATATCAAATTCCAGCGCATACGTTTTCCGAACAACCCATAATAGCTCACTTCCTGTTGGGCTGATGCATAACTTTGCATAAAGCATAAAGTTGTTTAGCCCGATGAGCTCTATATGTGTACCAAGTTTCATACATGTACGTGCAAGTGTGTTTGATATATGGACCAAGTTTTCGGACCCCGCTTAAGGGGGCGCTGTTGAATTCCCCTGCCACGCCCGGGTACCAGCTTCAGCCCGACCCTGATGGCCGCGCATTCCGACGCGTGTGCAATGTTTCAAGTTTTATGTTAAGGGCCCCAAAAGTGCCAGAGAAGTCGGAAAAAAATTTAAATTAAATTAAATTAAAGCTGCAAGCAGCGATGACAGGCCCAAGCCGGTAGCACTGCCACCCCGGTGGCTTCAGGTACATATATTGTACTCATTGATTCAACAAGGTGCTGAAAGCATTCTTTAGAAATGTTGGCCCATATTGATAGGATAGCATCTTGCAGTTGATGGAGATTTGTGGGATGCACATCCAGGGCACGAAGCTCCCGTTCCACCACATCCCAAAGATGCTCTATTGGGTTGAGATCTGGTGACTGTGGGGGCCATTTTAGTACAGTGAACGTCTCGGTTACGTATGTAACCCTCGTTCCCTGAAGGAAGGGAACGGAGACGTTACGTCAGTTACTGACGGAATGGGGGTTTCGCTTAGAAGCCAATCGCCTTTGAGCTCTACAAAACGAGCCAATGGCATGAAAATGCCATGGGTCTGCGGAATTTGCATGCCGCAACCCCGCCCCACGGCATGGGTATAAAGGGCGTTGCGTGGCAATCTCGCATTATGTTTACCTGCTGAAGAGCCGAGGCATGAGCGCCCGGCCAGTTCCAGCGGTACAGCGGACATGGCAGGGGGACGTAATGTCTCCGTTCCCTTCCTTCAGGGAACGAGGGTTACATACGTAACCGAGACGTTCCCTTTCAGTCAGTACACTACGAGTTACATCAGTTACTGACGGAATGGGGGTCCCAATACAATCTCGCCATGACGGCTGTCTTCCAGCGTCCTGCGCTGACCCGGGCTCCCTGCCGTGAGTGTGGCACGAACGAGGGGCTAGGCTCAACGCTACCAAGGTACACTGGGAAGCATATCCCACGTGGAGAATGCAACACAATGCCAACCCAAAGGGGGGGACTTGAAGAATACACCTATGACCCGAAGGAGCTGCATAGGGAACACTCTGGGGTATCCAGCCGAAGGTGGAAAATTTCAACCCCAGGCGTGGCAAGGTGTCTTGCCAAGGGAAGACACGAGCTACAAGACACTTACCGTGGAAATACACATGTGGGGGTTACCCAACGGGGGAACCATGCACACGGAGGCACCTAGCCGAACACGAGGGGTGGCCTGAAAAGGGCACTCGCTCTGGTGACGACATCGACAGTGCTGGAGGAGCTCAGGGCTTACTGGGAAGCTCACCTGAGAGGAATGCGCACGCATCCAGTCCGCGGAGTGGAATGGCGCAGCAAGCGAAGACACCTGAGCCTGTCCGGTTACTGGCCAGTAGGGGCGAGTACACGAGAGGATACAGGCTCCACTCGGAGATTATAAAATCTTGCAAATGTGTTGGGTGTCACCCAGCCTGCAGCTCTACAAATGTCTGTTAGCAAGGCGCCATGCGCTAGAGCCCAAGAGGAGGCAACACTCCTGGTGGAGTGTGCTCTTACCCCGAGGGGGCATGGCATGCCCTGGACTTGATATGCCAGGACAATGGCGTCCACTATCCAGTGGGACAACCTCTGCTTGGAGAGAGCCTTCCCTTTCTGCTGCCCTCCGTAACAGACAAAGAGCTGGTCTGAGGTCCTGAAACACTGCGTCCGGTCTACGTAAGCGCGAAGGCCGCGTACTGGACAGAGCAGTGCCAAGGCTGGGTCTGCCTCCTCCAAGGGCAGCGCTTGCAGGTTCACCACCTGGTCCCTGAAGGGAGTGGTGGGAACCTTGGGCACGTATCCAGGCCGGGGTCTCAGGATGACGTGAGAATTGGCCGGCCCGAATTCCAGGCACGCTTCGTCAACCGAAAATGCCTGCAGGTCCCCTACCCTCTTGATGGAGGCCAAAGCAGTCAGGAGCGCCACTTTCAATGAAAGGAACTTCAGCTCTACTGACTGCAATGGCTCAAAGGGAGCCTTTTGCAGGGCAGCTAAGACCACTGCTAGGTCCCAAGAGGGTACCTGAGGTGGGCGAGGAGGATTTAACCTCCTCGCACCTCTGAGGAACCTGCTGACCAGGTCGTGCTGTCCAACCGTTTTAGAATCCACCAGGTCATGATGGGCTGAAATAGCAGCCACATAGACCTTCAGGGTGGAGGGAGACAGCCTTCGCTCCAACCCTTCCTGGAGGAAGGAGAGCACGGACCCGATCGAGCATTTTCTGGGGTCCTCTTGCCGAGAGGAGCACCAGGTGACGAAGAGGTTCCACTTCAACGCATAGGCCTGTCTGGTAGACAGGGCTCTAGCGGAAGTGATGGTAGCCGCCACCTGAGGTGGCAGGGTACTCAAACCTGCCGCGTCCCGTCCAGGTTCCACACGTGGAGGTTCCACAGGTCGGGACGCGGGTGCCATATGGTGCCCAGTCTCTGAGACAGGAGGTCCTGTCGCAAGGAGTACAAGTTATATCAGTAAATAATTAATTTAAAGACATATGCGTCATACGTGATCTTTGCAAACACAGCACATGAACTTCTGTAAAGCCCATGTATAGAAAACACACACACACTCCTCTGTTTAAAAAAATTAGTACTGTCTGAATGAGGACATGAAATCACAGATGTCAGGTGATAAGAATTGTAACTCAAATGTCATTTATAAAATGAGTTCTGTCTGAATAGTGATATACACTCACCTGAAGGATTATTAGGAACACCATGCTAATACTGTGTTTGACCCCCTTTCGCCTTCAGAACTGCCTTAATTCTACGTGGCATTGATTCAACAAGGTGCTGAAAGCATTCTTTAGAAATGTTGGCCCATATTGATAGGATAGCATCTTGCAGTTGATGGAGATTTGTGGGATGCACATCCAGGGCACGAAGCTCCCGTTCCACCACATCCCAAAGATGCTCTATTGGGTTGAGATCTGGTGACTGTGGGGGCCATTTTAGTACAGTGAACTCATTGTCATGTTCAAGAAACAGGAGGTCCTGTCTCAGAGGGATCGACCAGGGAGGTGCTGTTGCAAGGAGTACAAGTTCTGAGAACCAGGTCCGGCCGGGCCAATATGGGGCGACCAAAAGGACCTGCTCCCTGTCCTCCCTGATCTTGCACAGAACCTGTGCGAGAAGGCTCACTGGGGGAAACGCATATTTGTGTGGGCCCCGCGGCCAGCTGTGCGCTAGTGCATCCGTGCCGAGGGTCCCCTCGGTCAGGGAATAGTACCAGCGGCAATGGGAAGAGTCGCGGGAGGCAAACAGATCTATCTGTGCGTCGCCAAACTGTTCCCAAATCAGCTGAACCGTCTGGGGATGGAGTCTCCATTCCCCCGGGAGCGGCTGGAACCGCGACAGCTCGTCGGCTGCGCAGTTCAGGTCTCCCGGGATGTGAACGGCACAAAGCGACCTCAGATGCTTCTGACTCCATAGGAGGAGATGGCGGGCGAGTTGCGACATCCGGCGGGAGCGTAGACCACCTTGTCGGTTGATGTACGCTACTGTCACCGTGCTGTCTGAATGGACCAGAACGTGTTTGTCCTTGAGCAGGGCTCGAGCCAGTGCTGAAGCGGTCTCATATGGAGCAGACCAAGCGGAGTCACCGCGGCTGCTGACGCCATATGCCCCAGCAGCCTCTGAAAAAGTTCCAGTGGAACCGCACTCTTGCCCTCGAACTGGCGAAGACAAGTCAGCAGAGACTGCGCGCGCTCGCTCGTAAGCTGTGCGAACATGGCGACCGAGTCGATTTCCATACCGAGAAAAGAGATCCTCTGCGCTGGGGAGAGTTTGCTCTTTTCCCAGTTGACCCGAAGGCCCAGACGGGCGAGGTGCTGAAGCACCAGATCCCTGTGTTCGCAAACCTGATCCCGAGAGTGGCCTAGAATCAGCCAGTCGTCGAGATAGTTCAGGATGCGAACCCCGTGTTGCCTGAGCGGCACAAGGGCTGCCTCGACAATCTTCGTAAAGACGCGAGGTGACAGGGCTTCCCCGAAAGGGAGAACCGTGTACTGATATGCCTGCCCCTCGAAGGCAAACCGTAGAAACGGTCTGTGTCGAGGAAGAATGGAGACATGAAAGTACGCGTCCTTCAGGTCGATAGCTGCAAACCAATCCGAGGGATGAACGCACTCGAAAATGCGTTTGGCTGTCAACATCTTGAATGGAAGCCTGTGCAGGGTTCGGTTCAAGACGCGCAGGTCCAGGATTGGCCGTAACCCACCGGTTTTCTTGGGTACAATGAAGTAAGGGGTTGTAGAAGCCGGACTTCATCTCGGCTGGAGGGACGATCTCGATCGCACCCTTTGCCAGTAGGGTGTCGACCTCCGCACGCATGACAGGGGCATTGCCACCCACCACGGTGTAGCGGACTCCCCGAAAGCGGCGAGGAGACCGAGCGAACTGAATCGCATAGCCGAACCAGATGGTGGGGGCCGAGAGCGGCGAGGCCATGGGGCGTCGCGCACTCCCGAGGCTCGGAGGTGAGAAAGTCAGTTCTTTCTTTAACCATTGATAGGGTACCGCCGGCCGTGAGGCCAGCGGCGGAAGGGGAAAACAAAAGATTCTCCCCCGGGGGAAGGAGTGGTCCTGCCACCATCTCCTGGGAAAGAACCGAGGTCACCTCCGAGCCGCCCGTCTCAGGACCGCCGCTTAGACTGCCGTTTGGTTTGTTGAGTTCCCCTGCCACGCCCGGGTACCAGCTACAGCCCGGCCCTGATGGCCGCGCATTCCGCGCCGTCCTTTGCGTGTGCAAAGTTTCAAGTTTTATGTTAAGGGCCCCAAAAGTGCCAGAGAAGTCGGAAAAAAATTAAAATTAAATTAAATTAAAGCTGCAAGCAGCGATGACAGGCCCAAGCCGGTAGCACTGCCACCCCGGTGGCTTCAGGGCAACTGTGCATGACAGGCAATATGCATTTAAACAGGAGAGTATTTTAAAATCGCTCGAAGTTTATTATAAACAGCCACTTTTATAAAATCATGTGAAATTTACTTTTTTTTATAAATTTGAATTATATCAGTAAATAATTAATTTAAAGACATATGCGTCATACGTGATCTTTGCAAACACAGCACATGAACTTCTGTAAAGCCCATGTATAGAAAACACACACACACTCCTCTGTTTAAAAAAATTAGTACTGTCTGAATGAGGACATGAAATCACAGATGTCAGGTGATAAGAATTGTAACTCAAATGTCATTTATAAAATGAGTTCTGTCTGAATAGTGATATACACTCACCTGAAGGATTATTAGGAACACCATGCTAATACTGTGTTTGACCCCCTTTCGCCTTCAGAACTGCCTTAATTCTACGTGGCATTGATTCAACAAGGTGCTGAAAGCATTCTTTAGAAATGTTGGCCCATATTGATAGGATAGCATCTTGCAGTTGATGGAGATTTGTGGGATGCACATCCAGGGCACGAAGCTCCCGTTCCACCACATCCCAAAGATGCTCTATTGGGTGAACTCATTGTCATGTTCAAGAAACCAGTTTGAAATGATTCAAGCTTTGTGACATGGTGCATTATCCTGCTGGAAGTAGCCATCAGAGGATGGGTACATGGTAGTCATAAAGGGATGGACATGGTCAGAAACAATGCTCAGGTAGGCCGTGGCATTTAAACGATGCCCAATTGGCACTAAGGGGCCTAAAGTGTGCCAAGAAAACATCCCCCACACCATTACACCACCACCACCAGCCTGCACAGTGGTAACAAGGCATGATGGATCCATGTTCTCATTCTGTTTACACCAAATTCTGACTCTACCATCTGAATGTCTCAACAGAAATCGAGACTCATCAGACCAGGCAACATTTTTCCAGTCTTCAACTGTCCAATTTTGGTGAGCTCGTGCAAATTGTAGCCTCTTTTTCCTATTTGTAGTGGAGATGAGTGGTACCCGGTGGGGTCTTCTGCTGTTGTAGCCCATCCGCCTCAAGGTTGTGCGTGTTGTCAAGTCAAGTCAAGTCAACTTTATTGAAAATAGTGCATTAATTTTAAATTCACCCAGGTTCAATTACCGAACATCCAATCTTAATTTAATTTAAATCAAACAATGATTTTACAAGATATGAGACCATTTCTGTTTCCCTTTTTTGTCCTTCATTTAATCCCTGACCATAGCAGCACCGTTTAAGATATCCTATAATCGTTCGCAATATAGCATCTTCAGTGTCTTTGTTTCATGTTGACTGAGTTTGGTGTCGATTCCATGCATCTCCTACGAGTGGTTTATAAAAACTGGACTCATCAAACTCTGACTGGACTCACCTCACTACTGACTTCCTGTTGGTCGGAGCTAACAACTGTAAACTAGAAAGTTGTCCGGCTCGAAGAGAACAATAAATATACAGAGTTTGGTGACTGTAGATAAAACGTCTCGGTTACGTATGTAACCCTCGTTCCCTGAAGGAGGGAACGGAGACGTACGTCGGAACTGACCGACGAATTGGGATCTATTTTCAGAGACCAATCTACTATGAGTGTTTAAAAATGAGCCAATGAAGATTGGCATGCGGTTGACGCATTCCACGGTCCGCCCCGCATCGCGTGTATAAATACGGAAGCGGAAGTACCACATATCGCTTTACAACTGAGGAGCCGAGCTAGGTGACTCGGCCTACAGCTGAAGCACAGCACCTGGCGACGGGAAGTACATGTCCCTTTCAGACGGTCACGTTCGACGTACGTCGGAACTGACCGACGAATTGGGATCCCTACTAACACGCCAGAGATGCTGGCCCTTCCAGCGCCCTACCAAGCTCGCTGGACCACACCTATGTTGGTGCGGGTGTCAGGGCTCCGGGCAGGGAGGCCAGTCACAGCTGTTCCTGCAAGACCCACTCAGCGTGACTATTGGATAACGCTGGGAAAGCGTGCCCATCTCGGGAGATGGTACGCTGCGGAGCCACATCCTTCAGTGGAAGGAGAGGTGGAATACTCAAGGACTAACCTAGCAGGGTAGTGCTACCTATGGTAGTCTCTGGGGTGGATCCAACCTGGTCCCAGGGGGGAAAGAACACCACCAGAGACGACAGAGCAGGCTCTGTCAAGGGAAAGATACGGGGGTTAGCCGTTTCCGGGGAACACAACTGGAGACAATAGATGCACGTATCCGGCCCGGAGGCGGGAGTGGCGTATGCAAGCCGACACTAGAACGGGTACTTAGACCTCAGACGCTTCTGACTCCACAGGAGGAGATAGCGGGCGAGCCGGAGCATGCAACGGGAGCGTAGACCACCCTGACGGTTGTTGTACGCAACGGCCGCAGTGCTGTCCGTACGGACCAGTACGCGTTTTCCCTGTAGCAGCTTTTTGAAGCAGCCCAGGGCGAGACATACTGCCAGAAGCTCTAGGCAATTGATATGCCAACGCAGTTGGGGCCCCGTCCACAGACCCGCAACTGAGTGCCCGTTGTATGTGGCCCCCCAACCCGTGGAAGAGGCATCCATGAAGACCACAGCATGCCTGGACACCTGTTCTAGGGACACTCCGGCCCGTAGAAAGGCAGGGTCCGCCCACGGGTTGAAGGTTTGGCGACAGTAAGGAGTAACTGAGACCCGGTACTTGCCGCGCTGCCACGCCCATCTCGGGACCCGGTCGTGAAGCCAGCGTTGAAGCGGTCTCATATGAAGCAATCCGAGCGGCGTTACCGCGGCTGCAGACTTTCGCGAAGATGCGAGGTGACAGGGACAGCCCGAAGGGCAGGACTTTGTACTGAAATGCCCTCCCCTCGAACGCAAAGCGTAGGAACGGTCTGTGTCGAGGGAGAATGGAGACATGAAAGTACGCGTCCTTCAGGTCGATCCAATGGGGACGGATGCATTCGAAAATGCGTTTCTGCGTCAGCATTCTGAATGGGAGCTTGTGCAGGGCCCGATTCAGGACACGCAGGTCCAAGATTGGTCTTAACCCACCCCCTTTCTTGGGCACAATGAAGTAGGGGCTGTAGAACCCCAACCTCATATCAGCTGGAGGAACCGGCTCGATTGCGTCCTTCGCCAGCAGGACATCGATCTCGGACCGCAAGACATGGGCATCGCTGCTCTGCACGGAGGTGCCCGTGAACTTGGGAGGCCGGCGGGTGAACTGAATCGCATAGCCGAGTCTGATGGTACGGATGAGCCAGTGAGACGGCCTGGGGAGACCTAGCCAGGCCCCCAGAGACCGAGCAAGCGGGACCAACGGCACCACAGACGTGCCCGGGGTGAGGCAGCGAGGTGGAGTACGCAGACCCGACTCGGGAGGCCCGGAGGCGGCCTGGAGTGTTGTCTGAGTACTCAAAGGTGGGGCAGAGTGTGGGGGCCCCCTGGCGAGGGGGAGAGGGGAGGAAAGGAGTGGCAAGGCCCGGGGGCGTCGCACACTGCCAACCTGACCCTCTTGGGGCCCAGGGAGGGAGGAAACTGCTCTTTTATTGAAAATGTGGGTACCGCTGGACTCCGGAGAGCCAGCGGCAGGATGTTGTAGCCAGTGTTGTAGATATTCTCCCCCCGGTCCTCCTCCGGGGGGAGGAGGGGTGCGGACACCACCTCCCCCAGAACAGCTCCTCTTCTCCCTGGGCTGCCCGTCTCAGGGCCGCTTACCCTTACGCTTGCCGCCAGAGTTTGCGAGACCCTGGACGGGTTTGCGGGACCCTGGACCCTCAGCGACGAGCAGGCGGGGGCGCTGCGGCCGGCGACTGGGTGGAGGCAGCAGCGGGTCGCCGGGGCAGGATATTTTTAATCGCCTCCATCTGCTTCTGGGCAACCGAGAACTGCTGGGCGAAGCTCTCGATTGCGTCGCCGAACAGGCCGGCCTGACAGACAGGGGCGTTGAGGAACCGCACTTTGTCGGTCTCCCGCATATCTGCCAGGTTCAGCCACAGGTGGCGTTCCTGGACCACAAGTGTGGACATCGCCCGACCCAGGGAGCGTGCGGTGACTTTCGTCGCCCGGAGGGCGAGGTCCATCGCGGTACGCAGTTCCTGCATAACGCCTGGGTCGGAACTACCCTTGTGCAATTCCATGAGCGCTTTGGCCTGGTAGACCTGCAGGAGCACCATGGCATGCAGGGATGACGCGGCTTCTCCACAGGCTGTGTAAGCCTTGCCGGTTAGCCCGGACAAGAACTTACACGCCCAGGAGGGGAGGCGCGGATTTCCCCGCCATTCAGTAGCGGTCTTAGGACACAGTTGCATCGCAACCGACCGCTCTACTGGGGGGATCTCCACGTAACCCTAGTGAGGACGGAGGAGTCAGTCGATCGGTTTCTAGCGCTATAGGCCGCTGTCCACGACTTCGTGAGCTCCTGATGCACTTCCGGAAAGAAAGGTACTGGGGCGGGTCGCTGAGAACCAGCACGGGCCGTCCCGAGATACCAATCGTCCAGCCGCGAGGGTTCGGGACGCGGTGGAGGGTTCCACTCGAGCCTGACACTCGCGGCGGCCCGGGAAAGCATAGCCGTGAGCTCTGGATCGGACTCGGGCAACGCTACCACACCCGAAGGGGGCAGCGCAGCCGAGTCGTCATCTCCAGAGTCCATTAGCTCGTCCCCCGATGCAGCGATCGAAACCATATCCTCAACCGGAGCCCCAAAAGTAACAGCTGGTCCCCCGCGGGAAGAACCAGCGTGCTCTTCTGGAAGCTCAACCGGCGCAGCGGAGGGGGGAGGGGTCCGAGGAGCCTGTTGGCCCGGCGGGAGTGCCCTCACAGTCACCCTCAGGTCCCCACCAAAGGCATCAGCCAAAGTAGCAGCCCTCTGCTTTGAAGCAGGAGGACCGCTAGATCGGGGGATGCGCAATGGGACTCCACCTTTTTTAAGGTAGTTAAGCCTGGACCTTAATATGGGAACATGAGTCATCCACGAAAGCCGCCATCAGGGCCGGGCTGAAGCTGGTACCCGGACGTGGCAGGGGGGCTCAACAGCGCCCCCTTAAGCGGGGTCTGAAAACTTGGTCCATATATCAAACACACTTTTACGTACATTTATGAAACTCGGTACACATGTAGAGCTCATTGGGCCAAACAACTTTCGTGCTCTAAGTTATGCATCAGCCCAACAAGAAGTGAGCTATTATGGGTTGTTCGGAAAACGCATGCTCTGGAATTTGATATACTCCTTCTAGGCTATTGTTCCGATCAGTGCCAAACTCAGTCAGCATGAAGTCAAGACATTGAGAATGCTAAATTGCGAGCAGATTTTTGATATCTCGAACGGTTTGGCCGTGGCGAAGCAACAAATGTATGGCAAGAAAAGGGAAACAGGAAGTGTGTTATAACTTCTGCATACATTGATTAATTTTGATGAAACTTCAGCTGTGTGTTCGTTGTAAGAGGTCGATCACATGGATGTGAATTTTGTGACTCAAAGTTATAGCGCCTCCAACTGGCAGCAGGAAGTGAGTCACTTTCAAAATGCTTTGAAATCACCATCTTATTCTTACCCGATTTACTTCAAACTTCATCAGTATAATGTCAAAACATGGCAGATATAGACATATGAATAGATTCCTGATATTTGAAATACTGTTGCCATGGCAACGTGTCAAAGTTTAATATTCTTTTTGGGTGTTTTTGAGGCTCTTAGAATGCTTCAAATTACATGAAAATCGACACACACATCAGAGATGCCGTCCAGTAGATACAGGCAAAGACTTAGAAATGGGCGTGGTGGAGGGGCTCAGTAGCGCCACCTTTTGACAAAAGTGGGGGGGTTATTTTTACCTACAGTCATCAAACTCAGTACAGTATATTGTTCTCATCGAGTCGGACAACTTTCTAATTTACAGTCATTAGCTCCGACCAACAGGAAGTCAGATATTTTGGTTTGAATGTGGATTTTTTGAAAAATCAGGCTCTGAGTTTTTATGTTCTCCTCGTAGACAATTCATTCAATCTCCACCAAACTCGGTCAACATGAAACAAAGATACAGAAGATCCTAAATTGCGAATGGATATTGGATATCTCAAATGGTGTTGCCATGGCAAGCGATTAAATAATGACAAAAAAGGAAACAGAAAGAGTCTCATTTCGTCTAAAATCATTGTTTGATTTAAATTGAATTAAGATTGTATGTTCGGTAATTGAACCTGGATGAGTTTAAAATGAATGTACTATTTTTCAGATCAATATATTTATTTTATTTAATATATTTCATCTGATTCTCTCTCTCTCTTTCTGTCTGCCCTCCCCTTCAATCCCCAAAAGGGGGCAGTGTTGTTCTATTTTTAAACAAGGTTGGATAAATCCTTGAGAAAGGAGCTTTGAAGTGTAAACTGTTGCAACTCTTCTAAGTTGTTTAAAATTAAAAATACTTATTTGGATATAAATTTAGATGATCAAAAACAACTTTCTGTCAGATTTTTTTGCCATGGTGAGGGATTAAATTAATGACAAAAAGGGAAACAGGAAGAGTCTCATTTTGTCTAAAATCATTGTTTGATTTAAATTAAATTATGATTTTATGTTTGGTTATTGACCCTGAATGAATTTTAAAATGAATGTACTATATTTTAGATCAATATATTGGCTTTCTTTAACATTTTGTATTTGGACATTAATTCTTGACACAAAAAAATATTCTCTGAACTATACATAATTTATTTCTATAAAAAATAATAATAATACTAACAATAGAAAAAAAAATTTTTTGATATTCTTTTTCAAACAATGAAGTATGTGTAATTTAAAAAATAAATAGATGAATGCCTTTTGTTTGAGGACAAACAAATGAGAGCCAATGTGATATATAGAATAACCAGAAGGTGGGAGTATAGCCTTATTTATGAACCAGGTTGGATAAGTCCTTGGGAACACTGTTTTACAAATAAAAATCTTGTCATTGCTAAAATAAATTTTCAGACAGTGAAATAATAACTTTCTCCCAGCGTTTGAATACATTTTTTTGTTTAAAGTATTGTTCAATTTGAATCTGACTCTGCCTCTCTCTGTCTGTCCTTCCCCTCCCCCTCACTCTCACTCTCTCAAGCTCACTCTCTGTGTGTGTGTCACTTTCTCTCTTGATGGTGATAATTTAACCCTTTCATATCATAGGCTATCACAAATAACTATCACTTTAGTGTGAAAAATAAGTTAAAAAAAAACAAAAAAAAACAACTATATAAATACCTTGAATTAAATACTGGCCTTCTGGACTTACACAATTTTTAGCTGCAAAAGATGACCTTTTATATCCTATGACATTAAAAATAATCTATATTTAAATGACATCATGGGTGTGGCTTGTGGTCATAGTGGCACCAGCTGCTGCGGTAAATGTGGCGTATTCGAGTGATTTTAAAATACTCTCTTGTTTAAATGCATATTGCCTGTCGTGCACAGTTGCTCTGAAGCCACCGGGGTGGCGGTGCCACCGGCTTGGGCCCGTCATCGCTGCTTGCAGCTTTAATTAGATTTAGGGGCCAATTGTTCAAAAGCAATCTGATTGGATTTCGGCTATCGGATTGGATCAAATCTTGAAAATGGGTTGTTCAAAAGAAAAAAAGGATTCTGAAATCAGATTAGATCACAAAATCCGATCTTGGTTTTGATCTGGATCCAATCATCAGTTTGTGTTGTTCAAAATTTTTTAGTAAGATTGGGATAGTTTTGGTCCAAAAAATCAGGATTTTACTGATCCCAGCAGAAGGGTTGAGTTCAGGAAAAAAACATAAAAACAAAAAAAACCTTTGTATCATGTAATATACACACACACACATTTTTAATTTTGCTCTTGATTAGTTTAACTGTTAAAGTAATAAATTAGAAGTTTTTTGTTAGAAGAAGAATCAAAACTTTTCTGAGAGAATGCAAAAGCATTGAAGTATTTTTTCCCCCATTTTTTTCCATCACCATGTCCCTTTAGGGGCTCCGTAGAGCACTAGTAATCCAGATTTGGTAATCTGAAAAAGTGTGTATCTGGATCAGGGTGATCCAATCCAATTTTGCTTTGAAAAACCGACACAAAAGTAAAATGGATTACCTGATCCTGGATAGCAAAACATGGGATTTCCAAATCCAGATCACTCTGATCCAGATTAAACATTTTGAACAATTGGCCCTAAAAGTTAGGCTAATGCAAAAACTGCCTAATGTGAAGTTTACATGTTTACTTCCACGTACGTCACGGACATGACCTTTCTGACGTGATGATGTCACGCAAAAGCAGAACACCGAAGTCGAGCATTTGAGGTTAAAAAGTATCTAAATGTTTATTTTGGTAACGCTTTAGATTACAGCCCGAAAAGTACTGCGTACTGCGTAATTTACAGCACGCAGATTCATACTTACCCTGTAACTACATGGATAATTACTCCTTAATTAAAAAATACTTACAGTATAAATAATTTGTTAATTTTGCTGATAGTTACCCCTTTATTCCCCAAATATTACATAGTGTTCCCTTATACCTACACATACTTACTTTATAGTTACACTATAATTACCTAAAGTTACGCTGTAAATTTGTTTTACTTACGCAGTACTTTCCGGGCTGTAATCTAAAGCGATACCTTTATTTTTTTAAGAAAATGACAGATGGTTTGGCTAAATAAGACCCTATTCCTCGGCTGGGAGCATGCAGAGCCCTCTAAAGCCTATCGAAGCCCTTTGAAACTGCATTGATTTGGACCTTCAACCCGGTTGCCATTAAAGTCCATTATGTGGAGAAAAATCCTGGTGTGTTTTCCACAAAAACCGTAATTTCTTTTCAACTGAAGAAAGAAAGACATGAACATCTTGGATGAGATGGGGGGTGAGTAAATTATCCTAAAAATTAATTACTAATCCTTTAAGCCATTCGGCAAAGCAGGCCCAGGCACACATAGATAGCAAACATGCAGTTCTCATGGCTCTCTGGAGCAGCAGCAGTACAAATGTCTTGGTGATAGATCTGCTTGTTTTGGGGTTTTCATTTTCTCTTCTTCTGCTTTAATGGGAGATCATTTCAAGCATTATTGCATAGCAGCAGGTTTTCATGCTCACAGCAGCATACACATTTTGGCTGTATTGTTCTTCTCGTTCCAGCTTTGTTGGGGGGTAATTGATAAATGCTATTTGTACAGCAGTAGTATGTCTTACATACTCACAGCATTGTATCAGTGTATGTATTGGCGGTAGCAAGTTTCTGAACTTGCTCTGCAGCAGCAATAATCAAGTGGCCACGTTAAAGAGGGCTGCATTCCCAGTCTAATATCTAATATTTTATTTAATCAAAACGTGTGTGTGTTTATTTTTTTAGGTCTCAAGAATGTCCAACACTTTCATACCAACGAACTCCACAACACTCATTATCCAAGTTCATCCGCCTGCATCAGCTGGAACTGGAACAAATGGCCCTGCACCTGTTAATGTACAACAGGTGGTGTACCAAAACTTGGGGCATTCCTGAAAAGCCAAACTAAAAGCACTTGGGGTGAGAAAAATTCCTAATTTTAAACGTAACCTTTATTACCATTAGTAGGGATGCACCGATACCGATACCATTACTCAGGTGTAGGTCCGATACTGTTCTCAAGTAGTCGTACTCGTAAATCTACCCCGATACAACCGTACCCGATACAACTTTATGGCAACGCATCTTCGGATGCGGAGCCGCGCGGAAATTTACATTCTCCGTGCACACCGGCAAGTGAAAAGGGGTCTCGCGCTCTCAACGCGTACGACTGTGATGACTTCATTTTTGCCGCATGCACCTTCACACTAGTGCGGATACGGCGAGTATAAACCAAGCTTAACCTCTCGTCACGCAGATACCTCTCAGTAGTGAGTAGTGTTGAAAGTGAAAGTCTGTTTAGTAAGGATGTGCGAATGTCCATTTGAAAGAACACTTATAAACATATTGATTTAAATCAACTGAGTCAATAGGCAGCCCAGGACCAATAAGTCAAACCTAATAGCCTATATTATAAACATATTTAGGATGTTGATATAGCAACTGTTCAAGTGCAAAGTAAGTTTAATTCATAATGTTTCTCCTAATCCGATATAAAAAAATTTACCGTATTGTCCCTCATAACCGGTAGTATAACAAGCCTCAGCAAGCTTAATTGTTATACTAGTTTGACATGACATGTAAGAAAACGGAAAGGTTTTGTGTAAGCTTTTACAATCCTCCCTCATCTTCGTGGACATGTATCTGAAGCCGCCGCGAGAAACAACGCATGCAAAACCTGAGGTTTATTTTGTTTTGCTGCAGATATACACTTTTCAGAATAACAAAGATGGGTTTATTAAATAAAGTGACAGAAACGCAACCAAAAACCATAAACAAGTATACTTAACAATTAGAACGGACAAAGAGTGCTGGGAAGTGAGTACAATATAAAGGGAGTGCTAATGACAAAGACCAGGTGCAGGGAATCCGGGGCGAGCGGGAGAGACGATGAGGAAGTGAGTTCAGGTGTGAGACAGGGAGGATCATGGGAAATGGAGTCCGGGACAGGCGTGGATTGTAACATATATATACCAGGGTTGCCAACTTTAGCTTCAAGGCTGGAGTGAGATTTATGAATCAATTACCCTTTTTAGGGGTGAAGAAAAAAAAAAAAAAAAAAAAAAAAAGCAGAATTTTGCAGAGAGTTTTCCTCAAGTGTCTGGGAGATGTTGCCTTAGTTTTTTCTAGATTTAGTCTGTCTCAGTTTTTTCTGTTTCTTCATGTAATCACAGACAGACTCGATGATGGTGAGATCAGATCATACCGGCTGCTATCAGACTTCTTGTGCATAAAAAAAAAAAAATCTCACTGGATTATTACAATTAATTGCAAAATGAATGTTTGGAAATGTAAACTGATATTTCCTACTGACACACTACAGTAAAAAATATAAATAACTGGCTTAAAAACATTTACAAAATACCAACGTGCCTAAGACTTTTGCACAGTACTGTACATCATCTAATTTGGTGTCCAGTCTCTGCCTGTTTAAAAAAAAAAAAAAAAAAGAACATCTCTCTTTGCATCTTAGTTTAATGGCACAACATTTATCATCTATGACTAAAATTTGTTTTAAATTCTAGTTGATATTAGGAATATGTAATCAATTACTCAGTTGTACTTTAGCACTCAGTAATCAACTGTTCAACATGCACAAACATACCAGTATCGTTGGACCCATCAGTTGCCAATGTAAAGGGCTGATTGCAAAGGTTCTTCACTAGTTCATCCATAAGATAGGGAGCTATACATTTGTTTATAATGGCACTAGTCTTGGTCCTGGCAGAAGAATATCTTTGGGCAATCTGTGAGTCAGGGAAACACTCTCTGAGGAGTGGGCTCAAGTGGTCAGAGAATGCCAGAGGAATGTTGTGTTGCACCATGGTGACTGCCATCTTAACCTCAGCTCTTCTGGTCTGTGCACAAACAAAAGTACATATGCTTAACCTAAGCATGCACACACACACACATTGAAAAATTATGTTCATAAACAGTTCTCTGATCACCTGTGCCTCCAGCGTGGGCCATTTCACTTGTTCTTGGAAAGGTGTACTTGTCCAGTTTTGAACAGCTCTCCACAGTTTGTACTTTTTTCAGATGCGACTCCCTGTTAACATGGCGCAGCACATCTGTTCTGCCTTGGTGTTTACATTCAAGTTCATGTCTGCACACTGTGCACAAAAAATGAAATGGTGTACTGCCAGCCTTGATAAATGACCATTCATTAGACCATTGAGGGTTGAATTTGCAGTTGTATGTGGCTGCTCCTGCAGTCTTTCTCTTTAGGGACTAAACAGAAATATAAATCAGATATTTTTTTACTTACATTCTTCAACGACAGCTAGAAATATAGATATAGACGTTAAAAGAAAGATACCTGTATATACTTTAAATTTACCTTAACATTGCAACTACCAAAATGTTATAAGCTTAAAATGTGTTTAACTAAAATGCACTTTTAAAAATGTCTGCTAATCAAAATAGCATGCTAGTTACCTAGCTAGATAATACCTCAGTGGTCCTCTTGCCCAATCCATCCTCTGTCTTTTCTCCAGCACCATCTTCATTTCCTTCCTCTCTTTTCTGGTCGTCATTATTCACTTTCCTCCGTTTGACTGTCTCTATGTCTTCCTTATCATGACTATGCCCTTGTCTTTGCTCTTCACTACTTCTAATTAAAATAGCGTCCCTGTCTTTACCGGTGTCTTTGCCTTCTCTCTTCTTAAAATACTTTAGAATACTCATCTGCAATAGTAATGATAACAACTGTTTTCAAACCCAGTACAACTGGCTGACACAGACTACATTTTCAATAAAAAATAAATAAAATTGATCTTATATAAATCTGCTTTGTGTGCACAAATACTTACGTTTGCCGCCTAATCATCTTCGGTGATCCAATCGTCACGCAGGTCCAATAAAAAGGTTGCTTCATTGGTTTAATTAAAACCCACGTGTGTTCGACTTCATGCGGCTGCGCAGACCTGACCGTTTGGTGCGTATGACATCAAAATACAGCGAGAGCAACTCGAAACCACAGCTTTCGAATCACTCTCGCGATTCTTGATGTCATACACACCAAACTGTCTGGCAGCACATTGGCTTCTTAATTTCTTCTTAAAGATTTACTTGGGCAGAGTGAGAGCGTGAGACAGAGCGTGTGTGTCTCACGCCAAATGCGTGAGAATTGGCAACCCTGTTATATATATATATAAAGCAAAACATTAAATGTGCAAAAAAAAAAGAAAATGTAAATGACTAGTAGTATCATCAAAAAGAACCCTCCTCTCACTTTTCTGAAAAAGGCTGTATATGGCTATATATGATAACATAATAATTGTAGTTGATCTGCTACTGTTGTGTGGTACTGAAATCCACTGAATGTGTTACAGGTTACATTTATGTGAAATGGGCCACAGTGCCATGTTTGTTTAGGAAAACACCCAGTTGAATGTTAAAATGTCAGCAACAGCATCAATTTGTTTACAAACCCGATTCCAAAAAAGTTGGGACACTGTACAAATTGTGAATAAAAAAGGAATGCAATAATTTACAAATCTCATAAACTTATATTTTATTCACAATAGAATATAGATAACATATCAAATGTTGAAAGTGAGACATTTTGAAATGTCATGCCAAATATTGGCTCATTTTGGATTTCATGAGAGCTACACATTCCAAAAAAGTTGGGACAGGTAGCAATAAGAGGCCGGAAAAGTTAAATGTACATATAAGGAACAGCTGGAGGACCAATTTGCAACTTATTAGGTCAATTGGCAACATGATTTGGTATAAAAAGAGCCTCTCAGAGTGGCAGTGTCTCTCAGAAGTCAAGATGGGCAGAGGATCACCAATTCCCCCAATGCTGCGGCGAAAAATAGTGGAGCAATATCAGAAAGGAGTTTCTCAGAGAAAAATTGCAAAGAGTTTGAAGTTAATATCATCTACAGTGCATAATATCATCCAAAGATTCAGAGAATCTGGAACAATCTCTGTGCGTAAGGGTCAAGGCTGGAAAACCATACCAGATGCCCTTTAGGCCCTTAGACGGCACACATACAGGAATGCTACTGTAATAGAAATCACAACATGGGCTCAGGAATACTTCCAGAAAACATTGTCGGTGAACACAATCCATCGTGCCATTCGCCGTTGCCGGCTAAAACTCTATAGGTCAAAAAAGAAGCCATATCTAAACATGATCCAGAAGCGCAGGCGTTTTCTCTGGGCCAAGGCTCATTTAAAATCGACTGTGGCAAAGTGGAAAACTGTTCGGTGGTCAGACGAATCAAAATTTGAAGTTCTTTTTGGAAAACTGGGACGCCATGTCATCCAGACTAAAGAGGACAAGGACAACCCAAGTTGTTATCAGTGCTCAGTTCAGAAGCCTGCATCTCTGATGGTATGGGGTTGCATGAGTGCATGTGGTAAGGGCAGCTTACACATCTGGAAAGGCACCATCAATGCTGAAAGGTATATCCAAGTTCTAGAACAACATATGCTCCCATCCAGACGTCGTCTCTTTCAGGGAAGACCTTGCATTTTCCAACATGACGATGCCAGACCACATACTGCATCAATTACAACATCATGGCTGCGTAGAAGAAGGATCCGGGTACTGAAATGGCCAGCCTGCAGTCCAGATCTTTCATTTGAAAAAAACATTTGGCGCATCATAAAGAAGAAGATGCGACAAAGAAGACCTAAGACAGTTGAGCAACTAGAAGCCTGTATTAGACAAGAATGGGACAACATTCCTATTCCTAAACTTGAGCAACTTGTCTCCTCAGTCCCCAGACGTTTGCAGACGGTTATAAAAAGAAGAGGGGATGCCACACAGTGGTAAACATGGCCTTGGCCCAACTTTTTTGAGATGTGTTGATGCCATGAAATTAAAAATCTATTTATTTTTCCCTTAAAATGATACATTTTCTCAGTTTAAACATTTGATATGTCATCTATGTTGTATTCTGAATAAAATATTAAAACATTTAAAACTTCCACATCATTTCATTCTGTTTTTATTCACAATTTGTACAGTGTCCTTTTGTTACAGTCAGAAAGTGAAAAACATCTGATGAAAATAAAACATTGTTAGAAGAACTGTAATGGTATTATTAAGTACTCGTATCGGTACTCCGTATCGGCAAGTACCCAAATGTAAGTACTTGTACTTGGTCTGAAAAAAAGTGGTAGCCTAGGCTTTCAATGGATGGACAAAATTTTTATAATATTAACATATGTGACAGTATATACGGCAGTTCTTCCTATACTGAAAATTGTATTGAATACCAATATTTTTCAAAGTATTGTATCGAAGTTAGAAATTCCAGTATCGTGGAACCGTGACTAAAAAAAAGGTTGGGAAAAAAAGGTTGACATAGACAACTGACTTATTCTAGTGCAGTCTAACGCTCATATGGGATGTTTCGGACTAAACTCTAAGAAAAGTGCTCTTTCTCCAAAACAGACAGTGATGTATAAAGTACTGCAAAGCCACACCTAAAAGTAAAAAGTAAAAGTATAGATATCTTGCCAGAAAATTACTTTGGTAAAAGTTAAAGTCAGTGTTTAGAATATTACTTGAGTAAAAGTTTTAAAGTATGTAATTTATTGTACTTAAGTATAAAAAGTATTTTTTTCATATTAAACGTACTTAAGTATTAAAAGTAAAAGTACAAGTAAATGCAAAATACAAAAGGATCAAAAAAATATTTAAAAATTGTTCAGCAAGCAGCAAGATTGTGTTCAGTTTTAACTGGAAGAAACATATATATATATATATATATATATATATATACACACATATATATATATATACACTCACCTAAAGGATTATTAGGAACACCATACTAATACTGTGTTTGACCCCCTTTCGCCTTCAGAACTGCCTTAATTCTACGTGGCATTGATTCAACAAGGTGCTGAAAGCGTTCTTTAGAAATGTTGGCCCATATTGATAGGATAGCATCTTGATGGAGATTTGTGGGATGCACATCCAGGGCACGAAGCTCCCGTTACACCACATCCCAAAGATGCTCTATTGGGTTGAGATCTGGTGACTGTGGGGGCCATTTTAGTACAGTGAACTCATTGTCATGTTCAAGAAACCAATTTGAAATGATTCAAGCTTTGTGACATGGTGCATTATCTTGCTGGAAGTAGCCATCAGAGGATGGGTACATGGTGGTCATAAAGGGATGGACATGGTCAGAAACAATGCTCAGGTAGGCCGTGGCATTTAAACGATGCCCAATTGGCACTAAGGGGCCTAAAGTGTGCCAAGAAAACATCCACCACACCATTACACCACCACCACCAGCCTGCACAGTGGTAACAAGGCATGATGGATCCATGTTCTCATTCTGTTTACGCCAAATTCTGACTCTACCATCTGAATGTCTCAACAGAAATCGAGACTCATCAGACCAGGCAACATTTTTCCAGTCTTCAACTGTCCAATTTTGGTGAGCTCGTGCAAATTGTAGCCTCTTTTTCCTATTTGTAGTGGAGATGAGTGGTACCCGGTGGGGTCTTCTGCTGTTGTAGCCCATCCGCCTCAAGGTTGTGCGTGTTGTGGCTTCACAAATGCTTTGCTGCATACCTCGGTTGTAACGAGTAGTTATTTCAGTCAAAGTTGCTCTTCTATCAGCTTGAATCAGTCGGCCCATTCTCCTCTGACCTCTAGCATCAACAAGGCATTTTCGCCCACAGGACTGCCGCATACTGGATGTTTTTCCCTTTTCACACCATTCTTTGTAAACTCTAGAAATGGTTGTGCGTGAAAATCCCAGTAACTGAGCAGATTGTGAAATACTCAGATCGGCCCGTCTGGCACCAACAACCATGCCACGCTCAAAATTGCTTAAATCACCTTTCTTTCCCATTCTGACATTCAGTTTGGAGTTCAGGAGATTGTCTTGACCAGGACCACACCCCTTCTATTCATGCTACCTTATATTTACCAGTTGTTATTTTACCTTAATAAAATTGAGATATGTCATGCATGGGATTGGTACCATAGGGTTTAACCAAAATCTAAATGTAGCTATCAGCAACATTAATTAATAAAGTTAGCAAACACTAACCAGTTTGTTAACATTAATATTTGCAAGCCTCCAAGTTTGGTAGCAAATCTATGCATGATTCTATGGTAAACCAGAGATATTGCATTAGTTGTTTTCCAAATTATTGTAATTTATTGTACATGGCATGCTACCTTATATTTTCCAGTTTTCAGCTCAGCAACCTTGGTTTTGCATATTAAGCTAGCCTTAATTTAAACCCTCATTTGGCTGCTACTTTCCCAGTGTTAGCAAACGCTAGCTAGTCTGTTAACATGAATATTTGCAAGCCTCCAAGCACAGACGTCACACTTTAAATCCTACCTGTTGCCTTTCACCATCCACTTGTTTAGCTGATGTCGCATACCTTGACATGCCATCTCCTTTTCCCTCTTTCTTTTTCTATTTTTAGCCCCCGACAGCTTTTTTGCTTTATCCATCTTTCGACGACAACTGTGTGCGTACTGTGACAACTGTACGTACCTGCTCGCTCAGCGCGCTCACGGCACCGGCGCCCCTGCCAGGCGCGCCCACTCGCGATATTCCATTATTATCCAAAATTCTATTATGTAATCTAATGAAGGCGCCTACTCTAGCCTGTTAGTCCTCTAAAATGTTATATGATATTAAGGAAATACAGAAATGATTTAGAAATGCACAACAGCAGCTACATATAGAAAATACCACAAAATATTTTTTTTTATATACCATCGCTTTGGCGCCCCCAAGGTGCTGCGCCCCTATGCGCCGCATATAGCGCATACCCACTTTTTGCGCCACTGCCATGTGTTAGGTAACATTTCCGTGGTCTTCTACATCAATCATGGAGGTGTTCACGCCCCTCACACCCCGCCCTGGATACTCCTGATCATCTTCCTCAGACAACTGAATCTGTTCACGTTCTTGTATCTATTTATAGACTCAGTGACACACTACGTGTATCAGACAGCGGTTCACACAAAAGCAATCCCATAGCGCCAACATCATGATGCAGCATCACGTTCCCCATTTTATATTGGTCTTGGTCTTCATTCCTGCTTTTTCACTAAGGTAGTGCACAGCCCAATGGGAAGTTTGGAAAGTTATTTATCTCTTTATTTCACTTTTCCGATCTAATGGTTAGGATGCACCGATACCACTTTTTTTTCCAGACCAAGTACAAGTACAAGTACTTACATTTGGGTACTTGCCGATACCGAGTACCGATACGAGTACTTAAAGGGTTAGTTCACTCAAAAATAAAAATTATGTCATTAATTACTTACCCTCATGTCGTTCGATACCCGTAAGACCTTTGTTCATCTTCGGAACACAAATTAAGATATTTTTGCTTAAATCCGATGGCTCAGAAAGGCCTCCATTGGCAGCAATGTAATTTGCACTCACAAGACTCATAAAAGGTACTAAAGACGTTGTTACAAAGTCCATCTCACTACAGTGGTTCTACAATAATTTTATGAAGCGATGAGAAGAGTTTTTGTGTGCAAAAAATAAATAAATAACAACTTACATAGTGATGGCCGATTTCAAAACACTGCTTCATGAAGCTTCGGAGCATTATGAATCAGCGTATCGAATCAGCGGTTCGGATCGCGTGTCAAACCGCCAAACTGCTGAAATCCCATGACTTTGGTGATCCGAACTGCTGATTCGATACGCTGATTCATAATGCTCCGAAGCTTCATGAAGCAGTGTTTTGAAATCGGCCATCACTATGTAAGTTGTTATTTATTTATTTTTTGACAACGTCTTTAGTACCTTTTATGGGTCTTGTGAGTGCAAATTACATTGCTGCCAATGGGGCCTTTCTGAGCCATCGGATTTCAACAAAAATATCTTAATTTGTGTTCCAAATATGAACGGAGGTCTTATGGGTCTGGAATAAATGGGTGAGTAATAAATGACATTATTTTCATTTTTGGGTGAACTAACCCTTTAATAATACCATTACAGTTCTTCTAACAATGTTTTATTTTCATCAGATGTTTTTAACTTTCTGACTGTAACAAAGTAAATATACAAATTGATGCTGTTGCTGACATTTTAACATTCAACTTGGTGTTTTCCTAAACAAACATGGCACTGCGGCCCATTTCACATAGTAACCTGTAACACATTCAGTGGATTTTAGTACCACACAACAGTAGCAGATCAACTCAAATTATTATGTTATCATATATAGCCATATACAGCCTTTTTCGGAAAAGTGAGAGGCAGGTTCTTTTTGATGAAAAGAAGCTTCTCTGCATTATCAGCTCTGAGCCTGTTTCTGTTTTCATCTACAATGTGTGATACCGAGCTACGGATGTGAGAGACTAGTCGATTAAACGTTAGTGCTGCTGCTCATCGACTTGGAAAATACTAGACGTTTACTTTTTCTTTTCTTTTTTTGCACATTTAATGTTTTGCTTTATATATATACATATATATATATATATTTTTTTTTTTTTTTACAAAGGATATGTTTAAATTACCGTCGTGTTAATGTTATATCTTGAAAATAATATATTATTCTGAAAAGTGTATATCTGCAGCAAAACAAAATCATTTAATTTTACCTCAGGTTTTGCATGCGTTGGTTTTCTCTGGTGCTTGCGGCGGCTTCAGATACATGTCCATGAAGATGAGGGAGGATTGTGAAAGCTTACACAAAACTTTTCCGTTTTCTTACATGTCATGTCAAACTAGTATAACAATTAAGCTTGCTTAGGCTTGTTATACTACCGGTTATGAGGGACAATACGGTATGAAATTTTATATCGGATTAGGAGAAACATTATGAATTAAACTTGCTTTGCATTTGAACAGTTGCTATATCAACATCCTAAAGATATTAAAATACGGTTGAATAATGTACAGTACACAAGCTTTTTTTGCGATTTTGCCAACTGTCATGTGTGCAGATACTCCTCATACACGAGAAGCGCGTTCACCCCAGACACGCAAGTAGTTGCCGTGGTAAAGTGCTGGCTTATGTGGACTAACTTTTATTTGAGAAAATCTGTTTATAATATAGGCTATTAGGTTTGACTTATTGGTCCTGTGCTGTCTATTGAATCAATATGTCTATAATGGCTAACGTTGCTTCAGTTGCTTCATCTTCTCCTGTCATTGTCTTCTGCACTACCTGTTACATGTTTAGTATACACTCACCTAAAGGATTATTAGGAACACCTGTTAAATTTCTCATTAATGCATTTATCTAATCAACCAATCACATGGCAGTTGCTTCAATGCATTTAGGGGTGTGGTCCTGGTCAAGACAATCTCCTGAACTCCAAACTGAATGTCAGAATGGGAAAGTAAGGTGATTTAAGCAATTTTGAGCGTGGCATGGTTGTTGGTGCCAGACGGGCCGGTCTGAGTATTTCACAGTCTGCTCAGTTACTGGGATTTTCACGCACAACCATTTCTAGAATTTACAAAGAATGGTGTGAAAAGGGAAAAACATCCAGTATGCGGCAGTCCTGTGGGCGAAAATGCCTTGTTGATGCTAGAGGTCAGAGGAGAATGGGCCGACTGATTCAAGCTGATAGAAGAGCAACTTTGACTGAAATAACCACTCATTACAACCGAGGTATGCAGCAAAGCATTTGTGAAGCCACAACACGCACAACCTTGAGGTGGATGGGCTACAACAGCAGAAGAAGAGGCTACAATTTGCACGAGCTCACCAAAATTGGACAGTTGAAGACTGGAAAAATGTTGCCTGGTCTGATGAGTCTCGATTTCTGTTGAGACATTCAGATGGTAGAGTCAGAATTTGGCGTAAACAGAATGAGAACATGGATCCATCATGCCTTGTTACCACTGTGCAGGCTGGTGGTGGTGGTGTAATGGTGTGGTGGATGTTTTCTTGGCACACTTTAGGCCCCTTAGTGCCAATTGGGCATCGTTTAAATGCCACGCCCTACCTGAGCATTGTTTCTGACCATGTCCATCCCTTTATGACCACCATGTACCCATCCTCTGATGGCTACTTCCAACAGGATAATGCACCATGTCACAAAGCTCGAATCATTTCAAATTGGTTTCTTGAACATGACAATGAGTTCACTGTACTAAAATGGCCCCCACAGTCACCAGATCTCAACCCAATAGAGCATCTTTGGGATGTGGTGGAACGGGAGCTTCGTGCCCTGGATGTGCATCCCACAAATCTCCATCAAGATGCTATCCTATCAATATGGGCCAACATTTCTAAAGAATGCTTTCAGCACCTTGTTGAATCAATGCCATGTAGAATTAAGGCAGTTCTGAAGGCGAAAGGGGGTCAAACACAGTATTAGTATGGTGTTCCTAATAATCCTTTAGGTGAGTGTATCTTTCTCTTTTGGCGAACAGATCTTCACATGTGATAAATGTAAGGAGATAGTTAGGCTGACGGAGATTTCAGAATTAGAGACACGCATCCAGACTTTATCTGAGAGTAGTGAGAATGTAACAGTTGTAGACACTGATTTGGATGGGACTAGCTTAGTGAACTCTGTACATTGTTTGGTTCCAGCTGTAGAGTCCATGAAGCAGGGCAACTGGGTGACTGTGAGACGGCATAGTCACGGTTCTAAAAACCACTCTTCCGTTCCGATTAGAACATCAAACAGGTTCTCCCCACTCAGTGACGCACCCACTGAGAATCCTGTTGAAAGTGCTCTAGTCATTGGCGATTCTATTACACGGAACGTGAAAATAGAGCCACCAGCCACCATAGTCACATGTTTACCGGGAGCCAGAGCACCTGACATCAAAGCAAATTTAAAAGTGCTGGCTAATGCCAATCGTAAATTCTCTAAGATTATTATTCACGTTGGCACTAATGATGTTCGACTTCGCCAGTCAGAGATCACCTGTGTGTGAACTCGCAAGTACGATGGCAGATGACGTTTATTGCTCTGGTCCCCTCCCCGTTAAAAGGAGTGATGAGATACTTAGCAGACTATCATCACTCAATGGCTGGTTGTCTAAGTGGTGTCCGCAAAATAACATAGGGTTCATAGACAATTGGAAAAGCTTTTGGGGCAGACCTGACCTGTTGAAAAAAGATGGCATCCATCCTTCCTGGGGTGGTGCCGCTCTTCTCTCTAGTAATTTGGCACATAGTCTTAGAGCTAAACCTTGACTAACTGGGGCCCAGGTCAGGAAGCAGACGGACTGGCTTACCCAACCGCCTGCTAGCTGTCTCACGTCACAGAATTCAGATAAATCACAACACATAGAGACACTTTCACCTAGATATTATCACATAGAGACTTTGTCTGTTCCCCGAATTAGTAAATACAAAAAACAATCAAAACCACTCAACGGATAAAAATGTAATTGATGTCCAAAAAATAAATAACAGATATAATCCAGATAAACAAATGATAAAGCTCGGGCTGCTGAATATTCGATCCCTTTCCCCAAAAGCGCTTATTGTTAATGATAAGATTACAGATAATAAACTAGATGTTCTGTGTTTGACAGAAACCTGGCTAAAACCTGACGACTACATTACTTTAAATGAGTCCACCCCTCAAGATTATTGTTATAAACACGAGCCGCGTCTGCTGTAATTTATAATAATATCTTCAGTATTACTCAGAAGTCTAGTTTCAAATATAATTCCTTTGAAGTTTTGGTGCTTTATGTAACGTAATGTAGTGAAATTGATAAATCCCGTTTGACATTTGTGTTGGCTACTGTATACAGGCCACCGGGGCACAATACAGACTTTACCAAAGAATTTGCTGATTTTCTATCAGAGTTAGTACTGGCAGCAGATAAAGTACGAATTGTTGGTGATTTTAATATCCATGTAGATAATGAAAAAGACGCATTGGGATTGGCATTTAGAGACATTCTAAACTCTATTGGAGTTAGGTAACACGTGTCAGGACCCACGAGGGTTACATACGTAACCGAGACGTTCCCTTTCAGTCAGTACAGTACAAGTTACGTCAGTTACTGACGGAATGGGGGTCCCAATACAATCTCGCCATGACGGCTGTCTTCCAGCGTCCTGCGCTGACCCGGGCTCCCTGTCGTGAGTGTGGGCACGAACGAGGGGCTAGGCTCAACGCTACCAAGGTACACTGGGAAGCATATCCCACGTGGAGAATGCAACACAATGCCAACCCAAAGGGGGGGACTTTAAAAATACACCTATGACCCGAAGGAGCTGCATAGGGGACACTCTGGGGTATCCAGCCGAAGGTGGAATATTTCAACCCCAGGCGTGGCAAGGTGTCTTGCCAAGGGAAGACACGAGCTACAAGAGACTTACCGTGGAAATACATATGTGAGGGTTACCCAACGGGGGAACCATGCACACGGAGGCACCTAGCCGAGCACGAGGGGTGGCCGAGAGGGCACTCGCTCTGGTGACGACATCAACAGTGCTGGAGGAGCTCAGGGCTTACTGGGAAGCTCACCTGAGAAGAAATGCGCACGCATCCAGTCCGTGGAGTGGAATGGCGCAGCAAGCAAAGACACCTGAGCCTGTCCAGTTACTGGCCAGTAGGGGCGAGTACACGAGAGGATACAGGCTCCACTCAGAGATTATAAAATCTTGCGAATGTGTTGGGTGTCGCCCAGCCTGCAGCTCTACAAATGTCTGTTAGCGAGGCGCCATGCGCTAAAGCCCAAGAGGAGGCAACACTCCTAGTGGAGTGTGCTCTTACCCCAAGGTGGCATGGCATGCCCTGGACCTGATATGCCAGGACAATGGCGTCCACTATCCAGTGGGACAACCTCTGCTTGGAGAGAGCCTTCCCTGAGGCTTCTGGGCCGGCGGCTGGGTGGAGGCAGCAGCTGGCCGCCGGGGCAGAATATGTTTAATCGCCTCAGTCTGCTTCTGAGCAGTCGAGAACTGTTGGGCGAAGTCCTGGACCGCCCCGCCGAATAGCCCATCCTGGGAAATGGGAGAATTGAGGAAACGTGTTCGCTCAGATTCTCTCATATCAGCCAGGTTGAGCCATAAGTGTCGCTCCTGGACCACCGAAGTGGACATCACCTGACCGAGAGAGCGAGCGGTCACCTTCGTCGCCCGTAGAGCGAGGTCGGTGGCCGTCCGCAACTCTTGCATTAATGCAGGGTCAGCATTGCCCTCGTGCATGTCCCTGAGCACCTTGGCCTGATAGACCTGTAGGGTAGCCATAGCATGCAGGGCGGACGCGGCCTGGCCCGCAGCTCTGTAGGTCTTCGCCGTCAACGTGGACGTGAATCTACAGGCTTTGGACGGGTGCTTTGGGTCACCGCGCCATGTCGCAGCACTCTGTGGACACAGTGTACCCTTTCACCGCGCCGCCATCGAGGGCAATGAAGGCGGAAGTGGTTGCCGAGCGATCGCAAAAAGTCAAGGGAGACTTCCACGATTTCGACACCTCTTCATGCACTTCCGGGAAGAAAGGCACTACAAATGATTGTATTTTAGTATGTTTTCTAAAAATATATTTTAGAAAAATATACTTAAAATGAAAGTTCTGTGTACTGTTTTTTAAAGTGTACTTATTTGAACATTACTTTAAAATAGATTTTTAGTATATTTTAAACTATGCTCAAAATTGTCATTGTAACAATGCACTAAAAGTATATTTTAAAAATACATTATTTAATATCCTGAAGTTGTAGTATATTTAAAGTTAAATTTGAATATAATTTTAAGTTTATGCTTTGAATTACTTTATTGTATATTACTTTCAGAAAGTGTTCAAATGCATGACTAATGCATTAAAAGCCATTTTTTAATATATGCAGTGTACAAGCCCTACTGTAGTTGTGATTTAAGTGTAAATATGTTTAATAAGTTTACACTGGCAGAAAAAAAATCGTGTTACAATCATACACACAAATCTATATTAAACCAACAGCACAGAGCACACTTAAAATACAACGCAAGAAAATATGAGTTGAGTAGTTGAGTCTTATCAGAATTCAAATGTCTCTTCAACTTGGTCTGTGACCAATCAGATTTTGTTGCTCACTGCCTGAAGCCAATCAGAGGCAGAGCTGCTAACGGTACTCATCTGTCTGACTCTCCTACGCTCACTCATGGGAGGTTTGCAGGTGAAGTACAATGTCGCTATACATTATTTAATAAAACATTGAAAGCGGAAAGTACATTGCTCATTCTTGGGAATTCGGACCAGTTCAATCAGATGACATCGCAGCCTGACCTTGATGGCAACGATAAACTGCGGCCTATGCAATCCTGAAAAGAACCGGAGAAAAAGTCCTGCTGTTTGGAGGTAAGTAATAAGTAAGACTAATGTAAACGTTTATAAAAAGTTGAATGAACATGCAGTCTGACCCTATCTCTTGTATATTATGTTAACAGATGCTGTTCTTCACAGGTTTCTGCAGTCTGCTGTCGCTGATGTGTAAGCGGCCATCAGACGCAAGTGTAACAACAAGCAGCTCATCAGAAAATGGAATATAATGTATATTATATGTATATAAATTTATATTTGTGTGTAGAGGGTCAGTATGGAATTGGTCCAATAATATATATATTTTTAATCTTCCAGTGTTCTTTTAATGAAAAACATGGTAAGATCATTTTGTTTAGTTTTGCTGAAACCATGTTAAGTTTAAATAAAAACCGTTGGGCTTGTTAATGAACTATGTCTCTTCATTAGTTACGTTGTTACATTTAATTTATTTTAATGGCCTTAAAAAAAACAAATGCATTCAACATTGGGAAAATAATCAGTAAGTAATTCATTAAAATGTAGTTGGTAGCACATTTAAAATACTGTATTGTGTGACATTATGTAATTCAAAGTATATTGTACAAAGTATAGCTAAGTAATAACAAATTATATTGTTATAGACTACAAAGTGTATATTTTTTAGTAATTGGAATAAGCCAAAGGTAAATAAATAAATAAACCTGAAAAAATTATATATTCATAGTATATTGCATAGTATAATTAATTTGTAATGTACTTAAAACACAAATACAAGTATACTTATAACACACATAAAGTATACTTATAACACAAATAAAGTATACTTATAATACAAATAAAGTACATTTTAATATCACTAATCAAGCATGTAATTAGTCCCTATACTTAAAGTGTACTAAGTATACTTAAAGTTGTTCCAATTTAGTACATAAAAGTACACTAAATACACCTAAATCTATGCTTTTACACATCTTAATTACAACTAAAATATACTTAGTACAAAATTTGTTGTTCCAAAATAGCACACTTCAAGTTAACTAATCATTAACACATGTATACTGATAATTAGTCTGGCTGCAAGTATAATTAGCATACTTTTTTTTCACTAGGGTATACTGTGATAAAGGCTATGTCAATTAGTGTTGCATTATAGATATACATTATTTTTATGAAAATTCCCGAGATGGCTTGTCAGGCTGCACTATCCCCTGTAGCAACGCCGCGGCTGTTCCCTTGTGTGCTTCAGCACTTCTAAAAGAGCTTTTTTTCCATTCTAAAAGAGCAAATTATGGGCGGACACTGCATCTTTTTCAAGATGTCATTCCGCCCGTGCGTTTCTGGATGCGGTCGTTCCCTATTGCCGGCTGACGGTCACGATCGCTGCGTCACGTGTTTGGCCGTTCAGTATGCTGAAGCAGCTTTTGTGGATAGTTCATGTTCTCACTGCGGGAACATGACTATCTCAGAGTTACGGTCCAGGCTTGTTCACCTCGGTTCTCGAGGCCAAGCACCCAACGCTATGCCCCGATCTAAATGCTCCCTCTGGTGCAAACCGGGCGAGTGTTACTTCGGCGAATAGACGGGGGGACCTGAGGATTACGTTTAGGGCTTCCCCACCGAGGCAACCTCCGCGGGCCCCTATTCCCTCCACACTGAACCCCATGGTGTTGCCGGTAGAGCGTGGCGGTCCCTCTGCTGAGCGACCAACCGTCTCTTTTGGTGCACCGGCCGACGATCAGATGTCGGAAGGTGAGCTCCTGGGAGAGTGGCGTTGCCCGAGCCAGATCCCGAACTGGCAGCTATGCTTTCCCAGGCCGCTGCTGGATGCTGTTCAAGATGTTGACGCAGAAACGCATTTTCGAATGCATCCGTCCCCAAGACTGGTTTGCAGCGAATTACCTCAAGGACGCGTGCTTTCATGTCTCGATTCTCCCTCGACACAGACCCTTTCTTCGGTTTGCGTTCAAGGGGCGGGCATATCAGTACAAAGTCCTAGCCTTTGGGCTGGCCCTGTCGCCCCACGTCTTCACGAAAGTTGTGGAGGCGGCCATTGCTCCTTTGTGAGAGCGTGGTGTTTGCATTCTCAACTACCTCGATGACTGGCTCATCCTTGCCCAGTCGAGAGAGCAGTTATGTGAACACAGGGACTTGGTGCTCAGTCACCTCAGCCAGTTGGGTCTTCGGGTCAACTGGGACAATAGCAAACTCTCCCCTGTGCAGATGATCTCTTATCTCGGTTTGCTATTGGATTCAGCCAACCGGATAGCGCACCTCACGGAGGAACGCGTCCAGTCAGTGTTGAACTGCCTGAGTTTGCTCAGCAGCAGGACAGCAGCCCCACAGAAGTTGTTTTTGAGAGGCTCCTGGGGCATATGGCATCCGCAGCCGCAGAAACACCGCTCGGATTGCTTTATATGAGGCCGCTTCAGCACTGGCTTCACGGCCGGGTCCTGAGATGGGCGTGGCAACGCGGCACGTTCCGTGTGGCTGTCACACCGAGCTGCTGTCGTACCCTAACTCGGTGGTCGGACCCTTCATTCCTGAGGGCGGGTGTTCCCTTGGAACAAGTGTCCAGGCATGCTGTGGTCTCCACGGATGCCTCCACCACCGGTTGGGGGGCCACGTACAACGGGCATGCAGTTTCAGGTCTGTGGACGGGGCCTCAACTGCAGTGGCACATCAACTGCCTTGAGTTGCTAGCAGAACGTCTTGCGCTGAGCAGCCTCAAAAGGCTTTTACGAGGCAAGGACGTACTGGTCCGTACGGACAGCACTGCGACCGTTGCGTACATCAACCATCAGGGTGGTCTACGCTCCGTCGCATGTCACAACTCGCCTGCCATCTCCTCCTATGGAGTCAGAAGCATCTGAGGTCGCTTTGTGCCATTCATATCCCAGGTGTGCTCAACCGTGCAGCCGACGAGCTCTCATGACAGCCTCCGCTTCCGGGAGAATAGAGACTCCATCCCCAGGGATAATATGATATGGGACCTCTTTGGGGCCGCACACGTAGACATGTTTTCCGCTCCGGACTCGACTCATTGCCAGTGGTTTTGGGTCAGACACTGTGCAAGGACAGGGAGGACGAGTAGCAGGTCTTGCTGGTTGCACCCTATTGGCCCAACCGGACCTGGTTCCCGGAACTGATGCTCCTCGCGACAGCCCCTGCTTGGCCCATTCTTCTGAGGAAGGACTCAAAGACCGGACACGGAGGTTCTAGGTGGCCTGCCACAGGCTGTGGTAGACACCATCACTTCTGTTAGAGCGCCCTCTACGAGGCACCTCTATGCATTGAAGTGGAACCTATTCGTCGAATGGTGTTATTCTTGACGGGAGAACCCCGAACATGCTCGGTTAGATCAGTGCTTTCCTTCCTATCTCCCTCCACCCTTAAAGTGTATGTTGCCGCTATCGCCGCACATCACGATGCAGTTGATGGCAAGTCCTTGGCGAAGCACGATCTAATCATCAGGTTCCTGAGAGGGCGAGGAGACTAAATCCACCTCGTCCCCTCTCTATACCCTCTTGGGACTTACCTCTGGTGCTTACTGCACTGCAGAGGCCTCCCTTTGACAGTTCTCCTGGTTGCATTGGCCTCTATCAAGAGGGTAGGGGACCTGCACGCATTTTCAGTTGACGAAGCGTGCCTAGAATTGCCGGATATGTGCCCAAGGTTCCCACCACTCCCTTCCAGGACCAGGTGGTGAACCTGCAAGCGCTGCCAGAACACAAAGCAGAGGATGGCCCACTGGATAGTGGATGCCATCGCTTTGGCTTACCAAGTCCAAGGCGTGCCTTGCCCGCTCGGGTTGACAGCTCACTCCACGAGAGGAGTAGCTTCTTCCTGGGCGCTGGCACATGGCGCCTCACTGACAGATATATGTAGAGCTGCAGGCTGGGCGACACCGAACACGTTCGCTAGATTTTATAGCTTCCGTGTGGAAACGGTTGCTTCCCGCATGCTCGCCCCCAGTGGCCAGTGTCAGCTTGCTGCGCCATTCCCCTCTTCGGAGTGGATAAGTGCGCAATTTTGCTTCAGTAAGTTCCCCTCTGGTGAACCCTGTTAAGCTCCTCCTCCACCCCCTGTGGTTTCAGACATTGCGGAGTGTCTGTCGCTAGGCCAGCGCTGAATTTATTTGTGTTGGCTGGGTGCCATATGTTGCAGCCCCTGCGGCAGTCCCATATGTGTATTATTCCACTGTACGGCTCCCTACGGCGAGCCCGTGTCTTTCCCTGGACAGAGTCCACTCTGTCATCCCTGTCAGATGTTGTCTCCCTCCTATGGCCAGAGCCGTCCCAGGGACATTCCATATGTGCTCTGCCCCCTTGGCCAGACCATATGTGTTTCACCACATATATACCTCCCTACGGGCAGGATGTGGTCTCCACAGCGTTCCCCCTGGGCACGCTTTCCCAGTGTTATCCAAATCTGACTGTTTTGGGTCATGCAGAACAGCAGTTGGCTTTCCTGACGTAAGTTCCCCTGTCGCTAGAAAGATGCGAAGGTTGTCGAGCTTACGCCAGGCACTGGAAGAGGTCAGAAACTGTGGCGTTTTATTAGGGATCCCAATTTGTCGGTTCACATTCTGACGTACGTCGAACGTGACCGACTGAAAGGGAACGTCTCGGTTACGCATGTAACCCTCGTTCCCTGAAGGAGGGAACGGAGACTTACGTCCCGTCGCCACAGTTTCTGTGCCGCCGCTGAGCGCGGGCCACTTTCTCATCTCCTCAGCGAAAAACGAATGTACATTTGCTGGCATTTCCTATTTATACCTGCGCTGCGCTGTGCTGCATGCAAATTCTGCATGCTAATGTTCATTGGCCGGTTAGTACATACTCAAAGGTGATAGGTCTCTCATGCGATACCTCAATTTGTCGGTTTACATTCTGACGTATGTCTCCGTTCCCTCCTTCAGGGAACGAGGGTTAAATACGTAACCAAGACGTTTTTTATCACAAGTGTGTTATTGGAGACACTCCTTGTGTTTTATGTTTTTCTATCCCGGTGGGTGCACACTGACTCATGGGAACTCATGTCACCAGGGACCTAAATTGATGTCCCCATGAGGAAACAAGCTTATAAATCATACAGAATTTTTTTTTTTTTTAATGTAAAAATGCAGGAAGTTTTCTGTGATGGGTAGGTTTAGTGAAAGGGGATAGAATATACAGTTTGTACAGTATAAAAACCATTACGTCTATGGAGAGTCCCCACAAAGATAGCAAACCACACGTGTGTGCTTGTGTGTAAATAAACATAATTTCACATGGAATACTCTTTTAAGAACTCATCTTCTTGTTCTGTACAGACGGTCCAGATAATGATTGGTCTATTGATTCTGCTGTTTGGCATTGTGTCTACAGTCCATGCCAGCTCTATCTCTGTCTTTAGTGCTATTGTTTACTGGGGATCTCTCATCGTAAGTTACAATTATGTTCTTTCTCTTCTAATGCAAGCTAAATGCTCTCATGAAATCTTCATTGAATTACTTGTTTACCTCTCTCTTCTCAGTACATTATTTCTAGTTCACTCTGCATTGCTGCAGAAAACAACATAAAGTCAACCTTCAGTTTGTGCTTGGTATGTGATTTTTTTTTTTTTTTTTTGTCATGCACAATACTACTTAGAATTGTCCATTAAATATAAATGACCAGTAAACGTGTTTTTTTCTGCCTATAGGTGAAAGGTTCTCTTGGAATGAATACTATCAGTGCAATAACTGCAGGCCTTGCCATAATTTTAATGTCAATGGATTTGGCTTTTGGACCATTTGGCAACAATTCCTACTATGGTTCTTACTGTACACTTTTAACATATACATGTATGTCACATTTCCAGTCACTTTCTTTACACTAAGAGCACTGTGTGTTTGGTTTTGTACCAAAAAGGATTACCTTTTTTCTAAAGATCCCTTTTAAAACAAGAAGAAGAAAAAAAACTTTGCTATGTTACATCACCAACGAATTGGAATTGGGATCACTTCTGAGAGCCCTATCATTTTTAAATGTGTATACAAAACGAGCCAATGCACATTGGCGTGCGGGATTTGCATCTTGCGCCCCGCCTCACAGCGCGGGTATAAATACAGAAGTAGATGCAGCGCACATTTGTTTTCCACTGAGGAGCCGAGCTAGTGACTCGGCCGTACAGCAGTGGCACAGCAACTGTGGTGACGGGACGTACGTCTCCGTTCCCTCCTTCAGGAAATGAGGGTTACATATGTAACCGAGACGTTCCTTTTCAGTCGGTCACGTTCGACGTACGCCAAGGCGATGGCATCCAGGCCGGGGTCTCAGGATCACTTGAGAGTTAGCCGGCCCGAATTCTAGGCACGATTCGTTGTGCAGGTCCCCTACCCTCTTGATGGAGGCCAATGCAGTCAGGAGTACTGTCTTCCATGACAGAATTTTTAACTCTGCTGACTGCAAAGGCTCAAATGGTGCTCTCTGCAGTGCCGTAAGCATCAGAGATAAATCCTAAGAGGGTACAGAGTGAGAGCAAGATGGATTTAGTCTCCTTGCTCCCCTCAGGAACCTGACGATCAGATCGTGCTTCCCCAAGGACATACCATCAACTGCATCATGATGTGCGGTGATAGCGGCAACATACACTTTGAGGGTGGAGGGAGACAGCCTTCGATCCAACCCATCTTGCAGGAAGGAGAGCACTGAACTGATCGAACATCTTCAGGGGTCTTTCCGGCGGGAAGAACACCACTCAACAAACAGGTTCCACTTAAACGCATAGAGGCACCTCGTAGAGGGGGCCGAAGTGATGGTGTCTACCATGGACTGTGGTAGATCACTTAGAACCTTCGTGTCCCGTCCAGGGACCAGACATAGAGATTCCAGAGGTCCGGACGTGGGTGCCAGAGGATGCCCTGTCTCTGAGAAAGCAGGTCCTTCCTCAGAGGAATGAGTCAAGGAGGTGCTGTCGCGAGGAGCATCAGTTCCGGGAACCAGGTCCGGTTGGGCCAATAGGGCGCAACTAACAAGACCTGCTCCTCGTCCTCTTTGCACACTGTCTGTGCATGAAGGCTCACTGGGGGAAACACATATTTGTGCAGGCCCTGAGGTCAGCTGTGGGCCAGTGCATCCATGCCGAGGGTTCCCTCGGTCAGGGAATAGAACAGATGGCAGTGAGACGTGTCTGGGGTGGCAAACAGATCTACCTGTGCGGTCCCGAAGCGCCTCCAAATCAGCTGGACAGCCTGGGGGTGGAGTCTCCACTCTCCCGGGAGCACTTGCTGTCATGAGAGCTCGTCGGCTGCACGATTGAGCAGGCCCAAAAATGTGAGGGGGTGCGAAGCGACCTCTGATACTTCTGACTCTAAAGGAGACGGCGGGCAAGTTGTGACATGCGACGGGAGCGTAGACCACCCTGTTTGAGTGTAGACCACCTCCTCTGTGAGGTGCGCTGTCAGATTGGCCGAGTCCAACTCCATACCGAGAAAAACGTTCCCCTCTGGGGCAGCCTCCTTCAGCACTGAGGTGAAGTGGATGTCCCTGAAATTGGGCGGCCACTGGGTAAACTGAATCATATAGCCGAGTCTGATGGTATGGGTGAGCCAGCAAAACGGGCTGGGAAGCACTAGCCATGCTCCCAGCGACCGAGCAAGCAGGACCAGTGGCACAACAGACGTACCCGCAGTAGGCGTAATGCAGGGACCCGACTCGGACAGCGTAGCAGCCTAAAGTGGAGTCTGAGTGTGTGATGCAACACTTACCTGCTTCCACTGGAGGGCAGAGAGGGTGTGTGGAGGCCTCTTGGCGGAACAAAAAAAAAGTTCTAAAATAAAATGTACCACCCGGTCCTCCTCCGGGGAAGGAGTGGTGCCTTCACCATCTCCCAAAAAGATGTTCCCTCCATCTCTGGGTTGCCCGTCTCAGGGCCGCTTCGCTTTCCGCTTGCCACCTGGTTTGGCAGCGGCCCGCCGGGGCAGGATATGCTTGATCATCTGCTTCTGGGCGGCTGAGAACTGCTGGGCAAAGCTCTCAGCCACGTCGCCGCAAAGCCCAGCCTGGGACACAGGGGAGTCCAGGAACCGATATTTAGCAGTCTCCCTCATGTCGGCCAAGTTGAGCCAGAGATGGCGTTCCTGGACTACAAATGTGGACATTGCCTGACCGACTGAACGTACGGTCATTTTTGTTGCTCAGAGAGCGAAGTCCATCGGCGCACGGAGCTCACAAAAGAGCTCTGGGTCAGGCCTACCCTCGTGCATGTCCATGAGCGCCTGGGCCTGATGCACCTGTAATAGCACCATGGCATGCAGAGCGGAATCCGCCTGTCCACAGGCTTTGTAAGCCTTGCTCACGAAAAACAGACGAAAACTTACAGGCCTTGGATGGGAGATGTGGATTACCCTTCCAGGAGGAAGCGGACACCGGACACAGTTGCATCGTGACGGTCCACCGGGGGGGTTCTCCGCGTACCCCTTGGTTTCTCCGCCATCGAGGGTAGTGAGGGGTGAGGAGGTATCAGATCGGTTCCCGGCAGAAAAAGGTACCTTCCACGATCTGGTAATCTCCTCATGCACCTCCAGGAAGAATGGCACCGGGACAAGACACTGAGAACCAGTGCGACCCGCCCTGAGAAACCAGTCATCCAACCTAGAAGGTTCGGGACACGGTGGAGGATTCCACGAGAGCCCTACCTTTTCGGCAGCCCAGGCTAGCATAGCTGTCAATTCTGGGTCAGGCTCAGGCAACGCTACCTGCCCAGAAAGCGGCAATGCAGCCGAGTCTTCATCCCCAGATGACTGAATCTCCCCCTCCGATGCAGCAATCAACATCTGTTCATCAGACGGTGCTCCGAAAGAAACGACTGGATGCCCACCCTGTCTAGACGGCCCAGCACGTTCTTTGGGAAGGACCACCAGCTGTGGCGTTACAGAGGGGTGAGAGGCCCACGGAGATTGTCTCGGCGGGGAAGCCCTCACCGTGATCCTCAGATCACCCTGGCCATGCGCCAAAGTAGCCCTTTGCTGCTGGCCAGCAAGCAAAGAACTAGATCGGGGTATGGGTAAGGGGACTCCACCTTCTCTGAGGTACGTGAACCTCGATCTTAATGCCGAGATAGTCATGTTCCCAATGTGGGAACTATCCACAAAAGCTGCCTCAGTGTGGTAAATGCCCAAACACATGAGACATTGATTGTGACCGTCATCTAGTGACAGGAAACGACCGCATCCAGAAACACACGGATGGAAAGACATAATAAAAAAGAGGTTTCACACCCGTGCCATTCTTTTAGGTAAATAACTCTCTTTGTAAGTGCTGAAGCACCTAGGGCTGGCCGCGGTGCACAGCAGGAAATAGTGCAGCCTGCTGGCACACTCAATGGAGCGCCCCACCTCCGGCTGCAAAGCAGCACTCTTTGTAGACGCTCCCTCTGTAGGGACAGCAGTTTAGGTTCCCTCTAAACAGTTTAGGCAACAAATGCCGTGACCACCGCTGAACGTGCTGTCACTCCAACACCTGGTACACAGAGAGGTAGCCTCGCTTTGTTTGCACTCTTCAGATAACTGCAGACAAATCAGTCTCGACTCTGAAATGAAGAACAAATGTGCGCTGCATCTACTTCCACATTTATACCCGCACTCTCAGAAGTGAACCTAATTCCAATTCATCTGTGGCGTCCGACGTATGTTTCTTATTTCTTAAGAAAAATTCTTAAGTAATTATTTATTTTGTCTGTGTTCACTACTCACTACTCTGTAGCGTCTGGAGTCTCTCTGGACAGGATCAAAGATGAGTCGATTCCACTATAAACGTCAGAAAGCCTTTTAGCCGTATATAAATTAGGTTCCGGTACCGAGGAGTCTGAGGAAGATGGCATCATGGACAGTTTTGTGGCTTGGCTGAGGTAGAACAGACAGCACCGTTAGAATCCTGTGAGAACTTCAATCAGGACGCAATCTCTCCTCCTACCCCCCCCCCCCCCCCCTCACTCAAAAGATAAGGGGGGGCCTAGACACACAGGCTCCTTCCAATACACAGACACAAACATTTTCTTTATGTAACTTTAATTAAACTATCCCAGAATGTATATAATGATTCCTGTGTGTACGCATGCTCCCTATGTCATTGCCAACATAGTCATGATGTACGAACAATGTAAAGTCATGTAAGATGCTTGTATTCATGTGTAAGAATGTATCTCTGCTCTAATATCTCCCAGTCATACTGTGTTTGATATCTAAATATTCCTCTCTCTTTCTCTTAACCAACGGTGCACAGTAGATGATTATGAAATGCATCACATTATGTTACCCCCCCTTTTGAGTAGAAATGTACCAAGTATGACACCATCATAAATTAGGCAAATGAGGTCATAAACGGAGACAAAGAAAGTGTTCTCCCGCCTAAAACTCCCATATCTGATTGGTCATTTCAGAAAAGATGGGCGGATGTTAATGTTTCTTTAAAGGACAGTAACACCAACATATCTTTGCTCAGTCGGTGCAGTCGATAAACAACCCTCTTATCATCTCGGCTCGTCCCCTGGCCAGGCGGCTTCGGCCCTGGCTTGGCGGCTCAGTCACGTGGGTTGGTTCCTTTGAAGTCGGCGCGCTCCGCAGCCAGGCGGACAGGCAACGCGCGCCATCCCAGCGCGCTCCATCTCAGCGCTCAGTCGTCTTCTAAAACTCCGACGAGACAATCTTCTTTTCCTCCCCTTTTCGGCATTCGCTTCAACCACCTTCAAACTTCCCGCGGATCGAGAACGCTCCGGAAGGACCAAAAGAGAACACACTCCAGCTCAAAGAACGCTCTGAGAAGACTCACGCGCATTCTTTATACTCAGCACAAAACAACCCATGCAAGTATAAATTCCATCGAAATTTAGATGCGTTTTAAGATGTGTACCCCTGTTTAAGGTGATATTATTCGTTGCTGGCTCTCGGTGGTTATGTTTGTGAAATTGCCATTCCTGAACCTTTCCTTCCTCTCTTTCATTCTCTTCTTTTCATTCTCTTTCGTTACTATTCGTTGTTCTGTATATACATGTATTCTTTGTTTTAGTCGTATGTGTTCGTAGTATCAATTATTAAGACCATTGTATCCACGTTCGATTGTCATTGTTGCCGCTCACAAGGCATGGTCACTTTAATGTTCCGATCTAGCTACGAGCTCTCAAGTATCTTTGAATACTTTAATTAATATCATAATAGTTCGGAAAGTTTATTCTTCGTGACCAGAAGGATAATCTTCCCGAAGATTTGATAAGAAAGAATAAAACTTTGTGAGAATTGATAAAAGATTGTAGTACTGTTCGTTCGTTAAATGAACGGATCAGATGAATTTTGAATTAATTCTAATTCAAAGGTTATTCTGTAATGATTTAATATATATTCGTAGTTAATTGCAACCCATTGTCGTTAACTATATATATATATTGCATAAATACCTAGGTTAGGTATTTCCCTTTTTGGGTGATTTGGAGATTTATAATTTAATCATAACCCGTTGCGATTAGTTATAAATAATGAAACATTAATAATCATAATTCCCTATTGAGCTAATTTAATTTATTATTATTATATGCAGCCGAGTCGCTACAACTCCTAATGTGTGTGTGCACTAACTTGGATGGGTTAAATGCAGAGGACAAATTACGAGTATGGGTTACCATACTTGGCCTTCACGTCACTTTCATTTTCACTTTTCTATTATGTTGTTATTATCATTTGCTCCAATATAATTTTTTTCTTAGAGCCTCTCCCATGGAATCAGTGGGGTATTGCTGGTGTTCTCCCTCCTTCAGTTTATCATCTCCATCTGTCTGTCAGCATTTGCATGCAAAGCCGCCTGCTGCTGTACCCCTCAGGTGTTTAATGTCTTAATACTTTTTAAACAAATAGTGAAACAATGTGAATGATGACATCAGCTTCCTACACTTCAGGCATACTGAAGAATTTTTCATCATTTTTATCATCACTTTGTTTTTATTCAAATTAAAATATAGTATTGTTTCTAAATATGTTTTTGTAAAACTATTTGCATGTTACAGTTTTTGTTTGCTGAATATATGCGTAATATTATACCTATGCATTTTAAAGGTGCAGTTTGTTCCACAAGGTTTAATCTCACAGCCCTGTTGTGTTAGGCAAAATCATTTCAATGACTTCAAAAACTCAAGAGGTAAGATAATTTTGTACTGTAAACCCAGATTTGTTAGACTTAATTACCTGGTAATTATAATTTTAAGATTAAGATTTATTCCCTTGTTTAGACAATAAAAGAGCCAACAGATTAAACATTTTACATTTCAATTAACAGATTTTACTGTATTTTAAAAACTTTTAGATTATTGTTACATGCTACAGATTGGGAGCTCTCAGATGCTCTTTCCTCACACACACACACACACACACACACACACTGTCAGGATTAAATTGTGTTCATTGTGTTTTGGTTTGGTTTTGTTCTGTTTCCCTGCCATCCTAGTAGCCTATGTGCCAGTTTGTTCCCTTAGTTACTGATTTCGTTCACCTGTTGTTTAATTAGTATCCTTATTATTCCTCTGTGTATTTATGCTGCCTTCACATGCTATCGGAAATGTTGTACTTCCCACTTCTGAAGTCGTGATTACGAGCATTCACATTTTGACTTGAGAGGGCATGGTTCATGTCCAATTTTTCAACTAGGAAACTAGTATTTATGAAAATTCCGATAGCATGTGAAGGCAGCATAAAGCCCTGAGTTTCCTGTGTTTCTTTGTCCGGTATTGTTTTATGAAATTCTAAAGCTGCCAAAATAATAAATAAGTAATACATAAATAAATATACAAAGAAATGTACAAAAACAAAATAAATAAATGTGCAAAGAAAATTAGTTTTACTAAACTAAAAGTTATACTTAACTATTGGTTGTTGTTTTTTTTTATATTAAACTATTCGTTTTTAGTATTTATACTTTTATTTCCTTATTTATGAATAATTGTATTTTTTTATTTTTATTTCTACATTTATTTATTTCTACATATCTATTTCGACCTCATCGTCACCACAATCTAACCTTGATTGATGCCATTCTGCTGCCTTTCCTTGAGACCTAATGTAAACAAAGTCAGATGACTGACCTTAAGTGGTTGGTATATAATGATAATGAATGATTAAAAAAACAGATACAGAATCCAGTTCCAGCAACAAACTCCCCCGTTTTCAGGGATCCACTTGTCTGTGGTCAATGACCAAGTCCATGCACAAATTTTATCCAAAGAAATTGCAAAAGCTAAAAATGAACAGCACATTGGGTTTTATTCAAACTATTTCCTTGTGCCCAAAAAAGAGACTAAATGCGTACATAAAAGTGTTGCGATTCAAGATGCTGACCACTGCACAAATCTTAGAGGTTAAAATCCAAGCATATCAATTCGAGGTCCTCCACTTTGGCCCCCGTGTCTTTACCAAGGTGGTGTCAGCCACTCTTTACCCTCTTCGGTCTGTGAGTATAAAGATCCTCCCATACTGACTGGATGACTGGTTGATCTGTGCACTAAGCCGTGACCAGGTCTTGCAGAGATACAGAGACTGTTATCAACAATATACAAGAACGCGAAAAAAGAGCAATGTCGAATCATGGCAAGAAACAGTTTTTGTTGGGTTAGTTTTGAACACCTTGACAGTAACAGCATCTCTCTTTCCACAGAGGATAATGTCTCAGGTTACATATGTAACCTATGTTCCCTGAGAACAGGGAACGAGACACTGCGTCCTAGAATGCTTTGGGGCCCAGAGGGAATCCCAGCCAATCACTACTCGGTGAACATATTCACCCGAATGCCACCAGGGAGGTCTGACCTGATGTCACTTACTTTGGACACTTCAGCCTGGCCAACAACCTGTCTGTTCAGAAACAGAGCCTCTGAACACTTGCCTTTTTCCTCTAGGTAAGGCATTCAGACAGAGGGACTGCGAAACTGGCAGTAACCAACTCAGACCGGATCTCAGAAACAGGTATCCTGGAGAGCAATACTCAGCGTAGCGTTTTTACACATAGACTGTAAAAAAATATGGACGTAGTGTCCGTGACGTCACTCATAGGATTCTGAAGAGCAGTTTTGAAGCGTAAAGTAGGGTCGAGCTGGCGTCACCGCGCGTCACTCCCGGATAACAGAAAATGGGCAAAGAGGCGGAACGTGGGTGGAGCTGAGGTGACGCGATGACTAACAGACAGCAGATAAATGGCTATCCACCTGTCATTCAAAGTGGCCACACCCTTAATTATGCAGAACTTTACGGCTTTATATAATGTAAACAAATGAGCTATAAAAAAAATTCACCCCCCCTCACAGTTGTCATGAAGGGCAAAATTAGATATATAGACCAAAACCACAATTTGTACCAGGCTGTAAACATGTGTTTTTTTCTGCTGTAAAGTTGGGCATTTTAACATGGGGCTCAATGAGATTCTCTAGTGGCCAGTTGACGAATTGCAGTTTAAGTCACTTCCGTATTGGCTTCAAGAGAAACTGGGGGAGGTTGCTGCTTGGTTTTACAACCCTTGCTAGCGAGGGGAGTCTATCTGCTCAATCCAAGGATCTACACAGCACTTATCTTTCAAAGCGCTAAAGAAGGCTGGGCAGGCCTATGGACTGATCTAACTGGGAGGCCTCACGAGAGGTCTGTGAGCGTCTGACCAGACTCAGGAGGCTACTCATGGTGATCCTCAGTGAGGGGAGCACATGGCCTACCTGGTAGGCAAATCAGGCTGTAGGCTAGAAATAAAGAAGTTCTGGGAGGGGACCAGCAGCAGAAAGTACACACTTTAGACATGCTCGGGCGCAAGCTCGCCTTCAGAAGCTCCCCGCTAGCTGCCAGAACCCAGTTTCGCTGGGAAACCACTTACAGGGAGGCCTGGTGAAGCTTACTACCTGATAGCAATTCATGCTAACTGACAGAGTAACCACACTCAGGCACTCACCTTCAGGGAGGCCTGGGGAGGCCTACTACCTGATAGCCAGTCAAGCTAGCTGTCCAGTTGCCCATACATAGGAACTGGCCTTCAGGGAGGCCTACTACCTGATAGCAAGCTAAAAACTGGCTGCTAAGAACCTCAATTCCGGGTGTCAGTCTCTGGGCGGCCTGATATGGCCAACTGCCTGACCGTGGTCTTGCTAGCTAATAAAAATCATCCACACTGTTGTGGTTTTGCCTTCTGGGAGGACTAAACGGCCAACCATACAGTGGCAAATCTTATTTGGCTGATCATAATCAAGGCCCACTGAAGCCAATTGTGTGATTGGCCAGTCAATTTTAACAGCCCAGCACCCCATTTTTGGGATCAGGGTCAGGGAGGCCTGCTTAGGCTGCTTACTGCTGGCTGTATACCCCATCACTAAAAAACTCACTCTGAGGATTGAGAGGCCTACTAGGCATGAAGCAAACCAGTTCTATCAGCCACCTACCCATACTGCTGGGGACTTGGCTTCAGGGAGGCCTGATGAGGCCTACTAGCTGATAGCAAGTCTATTCTGCTACGAATACAACATCGTTGGGAACCATACTACACCAACACAACTATTGGGGCCACCCACAGGAGGCCTCTTGAGGCTGGCTACCTGGTTGCAGCTATAATGTATGTTCCACAAATGCTGGGACTCTCTTCCGAGGAGGCCTGTTAAGGCCTACCACCTGCCAATGAGTCTACTGCCCGAACTAAGGCCAACCACCTGAGGCAAGCTGGCCTAAAGAGCCATTTTTGGGGGCTGCCCGTCAAGGATGCCTGCTGAGGCCTACTACTCGACAGCGCAGCCTTTGTTGGCAGAGAAGCTGTTTACACAGTGCCTACAGTATCCTTGTACCTAACCACATTGCCCATGGCAGTGTACTCAGCAAAATCCAACACCCTTTAAGCAAGGGGAGTACAACATATGCCCACCTGCCTTAATGGAGCTTCAGGGGCTTACCATCCATACGCATGGGCGTTAGCTCATGGCAATGCTCTGGCTTCAAGGATATAGCCTAGGCCAGCTACCGAGGTGGCCCTGGTGAGGGCCAGCCTACAAGCATAGATCTACCTGAGGCTCGGAGGAGCAACAGCCTCACGAGAAAGATTTCTCATATGAGAGGCTTACCATACAGAGCTCAAGGGAGCGATGTACTCAGGCCAAAAAATGTCAGACAGCCCTGTGGGCCGGACACAAGATCTATCTGAAGCTCCAGCGTCAGTCTCTAATATAAAAATATATATTCTCTGATGCTTGACCGAGAAGAGACAAACTACTCTGCCCTGAGGTGGCTAATGGCCCGAAGGCTTTAAACAGATGTGATTTTCTTAGAAAATAAACCATGCGGCAGCACGACATTCCATTCTTTCTAGAAGGACGCTCTGCTGCTTTGTACTCCACTAATATTCCAGTGGAAATAAGCAGCGGCCTCAAATACTCTCCTCATGAGAGGAAGCCTAAGCTTTTAACATAGTTCTACATTTAGAATGAGCGGTGGCCCACCCAGTGAATTCACAAAAGGGAAAGCCAGCACATACTCACATATGAAGCCCATATAACTGGTGCTTCTGTCTATCATTCTAACCGCCTGACAGGGGAACTTCAGGGCCCTAATAATTCCTACCTTACCTTACCTTTTCCTAACAGTGGCATGACCCCTTAACTCTATACAGGGAACGAAGGTCTGTAAAGAAATACATTTTAGTGTTAGTTGCACACAAAAATGAAGGAAGACCTACTCAGCTCACCTGCCGCATGCAGAGCGAAGACTCATCATACAGTTCTTTATGAACGCGGTATCTACCACCCTTACATGCCTGAAAGAGGCACTCACACTAACCAAGCCAAGGCTGGCCATCAGAACATCGTTCCACTCATCACGGGCCCAGCCTCAGGCCTGTTGTAAGAAGCGCCTGGGGAGTTATGGAAGAGAGGAGAGGGCTAAGAAATAATTACGCCATCAAGGGAGGCAATCCATCACCGACGCTGCTTGCATTTGTGCTGGGTCACCTCCCTTTAATCCTTCTTCTTGCGGGAGTCCTCTTCTGTGACCTACTCCGCCACGGAGGGGGTACACAAGAAGCGACACTGGCTCTCTGGTCCTGTCTACTGCCCTCGGACTGTGACGGGCCAGGCCATCCCGTCTGTCTGGGTGTGGACACGGATCTCAGCGGTATACAGGTCTTAAATGCAGCTGAGCGTGCCTTCGCCTCTCTGAACTTTCCAACCACTGCCTCCAAAGACGTTCCGAAAAGCTCAGAGGGCGAAACCGGCGAATCGAGGAGAAAGCCCTTTCTCTTTCTCCCCCATGTCGGCCAGGTTCAGCCACAGATGTTTCTCTGTGGCCACCATCGGCGTCATCGGCCGGCCGACTGCGGCAGCAGTTTGTTTGGTGGCCCGCACGGCTCAGCAACCTACGGTGGCCGAGAAGTGCAAAACAAAATGACAATTATGAAAACAAAATAACAAATTCAAAAACAAAAACAACAAATTATAAACACAATAGAAAGTCTAAAAACAAATGAACAAGTAAGAAAACACAATAACAATTCCGGAAACAAAATAACAAGTCAGAAAACACAACGACAAGTCGGACAAAACGGAAAAGGTAGGTATATGTGGCGAATGAAATACTGACCGCTGATTGCACGAGACATCTGTCAATCAAGACATGCAGATCGCACAGCAGGCTGCGGCAGGAGAAAGTTTATTCGCGTGTGCATGTGTAAATATTAGAGCCGTCTCTTTTTTACAGGCTACTTTAGTGCGATTAATTATGGAGAAAGAAAAATGTTTCATATTAAATATGCCTACCACTGTCTGGTTGAGTCAGACAAAATTACAAAACCCGATCTGATAAGTGAAAGAGTGCCGTGTAGAGTAAGAACAACAGATTTAGCTTTTAACGCGAGCAACCTGAGTTTGAGTCTCCCTTTTCCCGATCCCTTTATTTTCCTTATACCCATCGCTTATCAGCTTGGAATGCCATTTAATTTTAAATAAAAAATAAAGTGTCTAACAGGTAGCCTACTTAATAGATACAATATGATAATCTATTTGCACTAAAGGGTGTCTTGCACATCTAGAATAGCCTCTGCCAACATTAAATCAAGAAAAGTTTCCATTGGCAAGGAAAAGAAATTTACACAATGCATTTACACTGCATGCTATAAGAGTAATGTTTTGTTTTGTTTTATTGTATTGATATAGCCTATGAAATTATTTTAAATGAAATTATAGGCTATGCACGTTTTTTTGTGTGCGTACGCTACGTTCGTTTTTCAGAATCATACGTAGGCCTACACACATTTGAAAAACGATCTTTCAGATCATACGTAGGACAGTTTCTACGCAACATTTTATAAATGAGGCCCCTGGAATGCATTATAACTGCTTTCTAATAGTGTTTTTGTTTGTTTTTTGCAAAGTGAGTGACATAATAATTTTAGCTTGCAGCTTTGCAGATCATTAAAAAAACAATTATTATTGTAGACGATACATCTCTAATATTTACACATGCACACGCGAATCAACTTTCTCCTGCCGCAGCCTGTTGTGCGTCTTGATTGACAGATGTCTCGTCAGTATTCCATTCGCCACATATACCTACCTTTTCCGTTTTGTCCGACTTGTCGTTGTGTTTTCTGACTTGTTATTTTGTTTTCAGATTTGTCATTGTGTTTTCTGATTTGTTATTTTGTTTTCAATATTGTGATTTTGTTTTGCACTTCTCGGCCACCGTAGCAACCGCCTCGAGACAGCCCCGTCCCCTGGTCGAGATCCCCCAGCAGATCAGCCTGGTATGCCTGCAACACCGCCATAGTGTGCAGGGCAGCACCGGCCTGACCCGCTGACGTGTATGCTCTGCCATCCAAACGCAACGTTGTCTTAAGCAGTTTGGATGGCAGGGTTGGAGCGCTCAGTGTCGATGGCCGCCCAGAAACCAGATAGTTCGCAAACGTCTCGTCAATGGGCGGCATCGATACATACCCATGTTCTCCTATCCCCTTAACATCAGCGAAACTAGCCTGCTGATGTCGGTGGATGCGGGCCGACCTGAGCTGATGGTTTATGGCCGGGGAAAAAACGATCGTCCAGTCTACTGAGAGCGATCTCTCCCCTAACGCGCCGCCACGGCAGCTGCAGCCTGCGGCGCGTTCCATAACATCCATCAGCTCAGCATACACGGGGCAGGGCGGCTGAGAGGATTCAGGATCTACCTGATTACTATCACCACCCTCAACAGCCATCTCCTGCTCGTCTGGAAGAGCACTCGCTGCCGGGCTAGGAGGAAGATATTCATCATCCACCTGCAGCTCACCCTCGTCAGCCGCCAAATCGTCTGAGAGGATTACACCCCTCTGTGATCGGCAAGCTCCATCTGGGAACCCCATGACGCGAGTCGCCGCTCTGCCTCGAGAACTGCCTGTGCATGCTCTTCCCCCAGACAGAAAACGCACAATTCGTGTGTGTCACCCAGCAACAAAAACCTTGGGCACGAGTCTGCACACCTCTGAAAGCATTCATCCTTCTTAGTGCATTTTATTTTTATTACCTTCCTCCTTTAGCACTTACAGACAGAACAGTCCCTGAAGACGAAAAGATGAATGTCATGTTTGCAAGGCGCCCTTATATACTTCCAGGTCGCACGGTGATGACATCATGGGCTGTCGCCTGTCAATAGGATTACTGTGATTCGATAGCAGTTTCAGACACCTGTCACGGCTAAGGCGTTCCCCAAAGCGTTCTAGGACCCAGTGCGGAAGTTATCTACCCTGACACAATCTTTCCGCTTAGAAAAGCAGATGGACTTGGTGCAGTTACAAGAATTACAGTTTATTACAATCGTTAGGATACATTTCTCAATACTTGGGTCACTTTTTCAAGACTCTTCACACAGTGAGCACAACAGAAATCTAAGTGGGCTAAACTGAGGATCATTTATCATTGCTTTGGCACAAAATACATTCAATGACTACATCTTTCAAATTACATGAATTATTTTCTCACTTCGACACAACAACCACCTACAGGCCAATTTGCATATGCTTACATACTGTTTTCAAAACTGTTAAACTTAAGTTGAAAACAATAACAATACAAAACTGAATAAGACACAAATTTGCTACATTTCTACAGTAATACTGTAATGAAATATATTATGAATCTAAAAAATCAAATACTATCAAAGCAACTAGATGAAACTGAACACCTACAGAACTGTTAGTCTTTCAGTTTCATCCATTCAAAAGGGGAAATAATTTTGTATTGTAATGTAAACATGGACTATGTAACATAAACTGCAGTAAATTATAAGCAGTATGTAATTCTTGTTGTGTAAAGAAATTTTACAAAAGAAACCATTGTATAATGCTACCTGATGTTAGTGTGAATGACTTGATTTGAGACATGAAATGGTAGTTTTTGGTAGTTTTAGTGAATTTTGAATGTAAAATTAACTGCTGTGCAAAGCTGAAAGTTTGTTAGGAGAACTGTGTGAAGAGTTTTGAAAAAATTATATATGAAGTATTGAGAAATGTTTCCTAGCGATTGTAAAAAACTGTAATTGGAATTATATCGGCAGCAATAAAGGTAGTGCCTCTGGGACTGCTCAAAACACGACCACTGCAGTGGTGGATCAACAAGTTTCGACTCCACCACAAATTACACAGGCGAGTGAAGTTGAAGGTCACATGGAAATGTGTTCAGGCTCTGCGTCCGTTGATAATCAAAAGCAGGTTGAACCAAGGGGTTCCTCTGGGGAATATACCAGCAAGGAGAATGCGAGAAAGAATGCTTCTCTGATTTGGGTTGGGGGGCAGCCACAGGCTCATGGGTGTTCCCCTGGACCATAGAACACATCAATGTACTGGAGTTGAGGGCAGTCTATCCGTCTTTGAGACACTTGATTTCGTTCCTACAGGATAACCATGTCCTTGTAAGGACCACCAATATGTCAGAAGTGTATTATATCAACCATCAAGGAGGCACCAGGCCATTGCGCTGACTCCAGGAAACCAAGAGACTTCTGTTTTGGGCCTACCCAAGACCCACCTCACTCAGGGCAGTCTACATACCCGGAATAGTAAACCGGGCAGCTGATCTCCTCTCCCGAACTGGGCCGCTTCCAGGGGAATTGCAATTACACACAGAGGTGGTGCATCTGATATGGGCCCAGTTTGGAAGAGCCCACACCGGCCTGTTTGCATCAGCCGGGGACAACCCATTGCAAGATGTGGTTTTCCCTGAACGGCCAAGGTGGGCCTTTGGAACTGGATGCGCTGTCTCACAACTGGCCAGGAGGTTTGTATACACTTTTCCTCCCCAGTGCTAAAACATGTGGAGCTGTGACAATGCAGGATATTACTGATTGCCACGAAATGGCCAAACAGACATTGGTTCCCACTTCTCCTACGTCTGGTACAGGGCCATCCATGGCCACTACCAATCAGGGCAGACCTTCTATCTCAAGTGGAGGGTCAGATCTGGTATCCAAACCCGGCCACACTCTGGGTTTGGCCCCTTACTCAGCCCCTCTCTTGTGAGCTAGAGGAGGCAGTACTGAAAACCATAAACAATGCTAAAGCACCTTCCACTTGGGATAATTACTCAAACAAATGGCGTGTGTTCTCTAACTGGTGTCAGGACAGAAACCTGGACACCACTAATTGTGGTCTTGATTCTATTCTATGCTTTCTTCAGTCACTTTTAGACACTTTTAAAGTCAACACAGTGAAAGTTTATGTTGTGGCTATTTCTCATTTCCACAGTATTGTGGAAGGCGGTTGGTTGTCTCAATTTCTTAAAGGGCCATGTCACATATATCTGGAAAAAAGGCTAAGATTACCATCCTGGGATTTTCCCAGGTTCTACAGTCATTTACAGGGCTTAAATTAAGACAGGATTAGGCCTTAGTTCAATTAGGGCATTTAAGTAGATTTTATTAAAGTGCCTTAGAAAAAAACATTACTGGGCATCTTGAGACAAAACAATGGCAGTGACATATTTTAAGATATGTCAGTGCAAGTTGCTTTCAGTTAAAACAGCTCAAACATGCATTATAATCTAGGAATATTTTAAGCCTTGTCTGTGAAACCAGGCTGTAGTGTTTAAACCTGACCCTGATCTCTTAAGTACAGGGCTTGATCTCTCTACCTTGTGTCCAGTTCGAGCTTACCAGTCCCAGGAAAGCTGGTGGCTCATTCTACCAGGAGTCTGGCCACATCCTGAGTGGCAATGAAGGGGCTGGGACTTATGACATATATGCGCAGTGGCATCATGGAGCTCACCTTTTACCTTTGCCAAGTATTACATGGTCAATGTGGTGGATGTTATATAGGGAACAAACCACTTAAGGTCAGTGATCTGACATTGTTTGCATTAGGTCTCAAGGAAAGGCAACAGAATGGCATAATTCAAGATAAGACCATGGTGACGGTCATCATTCGGTCTCATAGATCCATAGTTATAGTCAGGCACGGATCAATGCACAGGCTTGCCTAGGCTGCAGCGTGAACAAAAAAAAGATCTTCATAAGAAACACAAAAAAGGCAGGTGATTGGATAGATGTGACTTGGGTCACATCTATCCAATCAGCGGCTGGTCAAATCATGTCAATAATTTTAATTTACGTCACTGCTATTGCTAGATGGGCAAGATGCTAAATATCCAAAAGAAAGTATGATAGTGGAGCACAACAATGGAAAATACAAAGGTAAAAAAGAACAACCAAGATATACAGAAAAAAATATCCCTAAATTTACTGGATTCTTCAAGGCTGCTGAATCTTCATCCAGTTAAGAACAAGATCCACAGCAGGAGGGCTGCCAGCTAGAATCTGCTCTTTAAGGCTGGTTCTATTTTTCCGCATTATAGAGGGCGATTTATTAGGTATTTATTTTCATTTCATTATTAATCTGTATTACGTCGCTCAAATAGCACGCTTAGCCAGCTACAGAGAAACTGGTAGCCAGGCAACTACGTGACAAATCCTGAGTGGCGACGTCACTGCATGGTTCTAGCTAACCGTGCCGAGAATTCCGTGCCGAGAACGGTTTATAATCGTGCCGTACCAGGCTCAAGTGGAAACACAACTGGAACCGTTCCTTACCATTATAAGAACCGTTCGGCCCGACGGTGGAAAAGCAGCGATTGTTCACCTGCTCGTGGGTCAGCCGCCCTCAGCAGAGATGGAGGGAATCCCCGCCGTTTTTATTATGGCTTTGTTTTATACACAGGTTAGTGTATTGCACAGTGGTTTGTACATCAGTAAAACGGTGTTCTGCACAAATGCAGATGCTGTAGCCTACCTGTTGGTTTATAAAGCTAAACCAGCTTGCAGTTGAACTGTGAATGCAGGGAATTCTGTTGCTTTGCTGTTTATAGTTACATATTTCCTTTGTTTTGTAGCTGTGGTGGCAGAGGTTAATATCTTTCCACCATCTCTGTTATTAAAGGGCTGCTTCTAAGCACTGGGCCTTGTGCTAGTTCGTATTTTTTTGTTTTGTTTGTAATGTTTAATTTCTCATTTTACCTATGTGGTGTGGTGGTAATTTTTGTACTGTGGTGGTCCACCACTTGAAGGAATGTAGAGGAAACACTGTAGTAATGGCGGTCTCAATATGTGTGTGTATATGCCAGTTCACCATATTTGCGTGTGGACCATGTATGGCACTAAATAAATTTTTCCAGAAAAGCATAATGATTAAGGGGGGGGGCCTTACAGAAAGAGCAGCCTAGGGGCCCCTGACCACTAATCCGCCTCTGGTTATAGTCATAACTTGAGTTCTTTGTCCGCATGGTAATGAGGGAGGCATGTTTTACCTCAGACATAGCAATCGAGCTCAGAGAGCTAGCATAGGCAGCTTGGCGTAGGCAGACAACTTGTGGTGTGACCAAACAAAATGCAAGAGGTGTGCGGACGTGTCTTTCCAAGTCACACAGGGAATGAAAGACTTGGAGATGGACAATATGATCTTTTAACAAATCTGATAACAGAAGCGTAAGCGTGTGCACATGAAATTATCCAGTATTAATCACATTTAATGTAAATGCACAGGATGGGGCTGATAAGAGCTTGTGTTTATTGTCGATGAGACTCACACACAAGCTCAGAACGCAGAGAATAACGAGAGCGCAAACTGAAACACGACCGCAAATTCAGTTAACATTCATGTTTCCTGATTTTACATGCACAACATGTGACAGTTCATTATAATATGCAAAACTGCTTTCCAATCATAGCAGTGGGCGTTTGCTTCCAAGTCTTCAATGCGGCACGCCCATAAAAACCGAGCGTTTCAAGAGCTGGGCTCAAAACCAGGGTAGAAAATAGCCTATTACTTGTTCATTATGATGTTTTTGAATGTAAAAACCATGCAAACGTCATAAGTTGACCTCAGACAACAGTATGACATTTTTTTTTAAAGCCAGTTCTTGACCCCTTTAAAATTTTAATTTTGTCCATATTTGACCCAAACATGTAGACATAAATACATGCATAAATAAATAAAAGTGGAAATAAATAAATATATAAATGAATGGAAAAAAATACAATAATACATTTATAACTTATTTTGTTTATTTCTTTATATATTTATGTATTTGTTTTTTTTTTTACCTTTCTTTGTATATTTTTTATGTGTTTATTTATTTATTATTTTGACAGCTTTGGAATTCTATATTGTTTGTGAATGTGTTGTGATTCTGATATCCTGCGTGTTCTTGCTTATTAAAAGATTCTTTATTTATCTTTGATTAGTGCGTGTTCATCTACATGTGACACACATTAAAACTTATAAATTCACAATGTTTGTATGTGAAATAGCCTATTTTGCAATTAGGCTGTGATACCTGACTGTAGTAAATGTAGTGTATCTATGTCAGGTTCTGTCTCTCTCAACCAAAAGCAGGAATTATTTATTGTTATGGATTTGTAATGAAATAAGCAACAATTCTGATCATCTTTTTTCCTCTCTTTTTGCAGATATCAGTGGTTAGCAACACTTCTATGAATTGCCAGACCACTGAACTTCCCCCACAGTACAGCGAAAAGCAAGAGAAATGGCAAAAAAAGGTATACAAGCAAAGAAGGAAATAACTTGTTATTGAGTAATTATTTTAATGAAGCAAGAGTGACCCCTGCTTGCGATATGTATGCATCCTTCACCTTTAAATTTGAGGCCATAGTGATTTTACTTTGTGAAAGTAGCATTGATACATATTTTTGTATTGTGTGGTGACAGTTTTATAAAAAGCAATAAGGTACTCGAGGCTAGTGCTATATGGTGAATAAGTCATGGCTGAAGTCACTTAATACTTTAGACTGCTGAGAGTTTCATTACACACAAAGTTAAGTCAAGAAATGTCATTGAAAATAATTGGTTTGATTTGAAAAAGAGCGATCATTTTCAACCTATACTTTAGTGTTTGTTTTTTATTTCAGTATTAGGATATTGTATGGTTATTAGGAAAAACTAATGCCAAATCATACCATTTGGAGAAATATTGTCAGAGCCTTGTGATACAACAAAGGAATGTAAACCGTATGATATTATTGTTATATGCAGTAGATTTTAAAATTAAAATTACAGATATTAAGCTTGTTTATTGTTTAATTAGAAATGCAATTCCTTGCAAACACATTTTTTACTGTTCTTATTACTCATGAAATTAGAACAGTATTTGTCATGCTCTGTTGTCATGGACAGCATATTCTAGGCCATTCCAGGGACCAGTTTAATGGTAGGGCTCCTGCATTTTGATTAGATCCAACAGCACAGCAGCACCAAATTGCAAACTCCTCCAGATCAGAAAGGTGTAAATGTACCCCTTCAATAAACAGTCTCAGTCCTGGAAATTCTCACAGAAAACCATTTCTTTATAAAAAAGGAGCATAGTTGTGAGGACACCGCCTTTTCTAGTATTTTTGACAGAAAGGATAGATTTGAGATTGGCCTGTAATTTACTAATTCTGTAGGATTTTAATAAGTGGTTTAATAATAGCCGGCTTAAAAGTTTTTGGTACATATCCTAATGACAAGGATGAATTAAGGATAAATTAATGATATTAAGAAGAGAATCTATGACCTCTGGAAGCATCTCTTTTAGTAGCTTAGTCAGTTTATGGTCGAGCATACATGTTGTTGATTTAGATGATTTAAGCCAAGAGTCGATTCTATAGCATTGAATGAATGGAATTTGTCTGATGTGATACTGTAGTAGATGATTGCATGGTTCAAATTTTTTTCCTAATATTATCAATCTTGCACGTAAAGAAGTTCATAAAATCATTACAGCTGCGATGTTTGCAAATGTCAGAAGTTTAAGTTTTATTTCTTGTTAATTTAGCCACTGTATCAAATAAATACCTATGGTTGTGTTTGTTTTCTTCTAAGAGAGTTGAGAAACAAGCAGATCTAGCTGTTTTTAAGGCCTTTCTGTACGCAATCATGCTCTCTTTCCATGAAATGCTGCGCTCCATTTTTCTGGCTGCTGTTTTAAGGGCCCGAGTGTGCTCGTTGTACCATGGCAGTGGGCTATTCTCTTTAATCTTCTTTAAGAGCAGAGGAGCAACTGTGTCTAAAGTGCTGGAAAAGAGATAGTCAATAGTTTCTGTTGCAACATCGAGTTCCTCTAGGCTATCTGGGATGCTGAGGAGATGAAACTGATGAGGAAGATTATTTACAAAGCAATCTTTAGTGGCAGTGGTGATAGTCCTGCCATATTTGAAACGAGGGGACGGCTTTGCAGCCTTTACTAAATTAGGTATACACGATACTAAATAATGATCTGAGATGCCGTCGCACTGCTGCAGAATTTCAACGGTATCAACATTTATTCCATGTGACAATATTAGGTCTAAAGTATGATTACGGCGATGAGTGGGTCCTGACACGTTAAATCAATTAAATTTTTACCCTTTAATGGGTTTGGGGGTTTTTTTGTATTTCCTAATTTCGGGAAACAGACACAGTCTCTATGTGATAACATCTAGGTGTGAGAGTATATATGTGTCTTGGGATTTATCTGACTTCTGTGACGTGAGACAGCTAGCAGACGGTCGGTTATGCCAGTCTGTCTGCTTCCTGAACTGGGCCCCAGTTAGTCAAGGTTCAACTCTAAGACTATGTGCCAAATTACTAGAGAGGAGGGATGAATACCATCTCTTTTTAACAGGTCAGGTCTGCCCCAAAAGCTTTTCCAATTGTCTATGAACCCTATGTTATTCTGCGGACACCACTCAGACAACCAGCCATTGAGGGATGCTAAGTATCTCATCACTCTGCCTAACAGGGAGGGGGCCAGAGCAAAAAAACTTTAGCTGGCATCGTACTTGCAAGTTCACACACCTCTTTAATGTTAATTTTGGTGATCTCAGACTGGCAAAGTTGAACATCATTAGTGCCGACGTAAATAATATTTACAATTAGCATTAGCCAGGACTTTTCAATTTGCTTTGATGTCAGGCGCTCTGGCTCCCGGTAAACATGTGACTATGGTGGCTGGTGTCTCTATTTTCGCGTTCTCTGTAATAGAATCGCCAATAACTAGGGCACTTTCAACAGGATTCTCAGTGGGAGCGTCACTGAGTGGGGAGAACGTCTCGGTTACGTATGTAACCCTCGTTCCCTGAAGGAAGGGAACGGAGGCGTTACGCCAGTTACTGACGGAATAAGGGTTTCGCTTAGAAGCCAATCGCCTTCGAGATTTACAAAATGAGCCAATGGCATGAGAATGCCATGAGTCTGCAGAATTTGCATAGGGCAACTCCGCCCACCCTCGTGGGTATAAAGGAGCAGTGCGGCAATCTTGCATTATGTTTACCTGCTGAGGAGCCCCGTACCAGCGGTACAGTCGTTGTGGTATGGGGACGTTCCCTTTCAGTCAGTACACTACGAGTTACATCAGTTACTGACGGAATGGGGGTTCCCAATTCAATCTCGCCACAACGGCTGCCTTCCATCGTCCTGCGCTGAGCGGAGCTCCCTGCCGTGAGTCTTAGCATGAAAGAGGAGCTAGGCTCAACTACCAAGGTACACTGGGAAGCATATCTCACGTGGACACAACACAATGCCTGCCCGAAGGGAGGACTTAAGAATACACATATGACCCACGTGTGGGCTGCATATGGAGCACTCTGGGGTATCCAGCCACAGGTGGAATGTTTCAACCCCAGGAGTGGCAAGGTGTCTTGCCAAGGGAAGACACGTGTTCGAAGAGACTTACCTTGGAAATACACATGTGGGGGTTGCCCAACGGGGGAACCATGCACATGGAGGCACCTGGCCTAACACAAGGGCTGACCAAGCGGGCATGCCTTAACAGTGCGTCAACAGTGCTGGAGGAACTCAGGGCTTACTGAGAAACTCACCTGAGTGAAAATGCGCAACAGTGCAGGAGGAACTCAGGGCTTACTGAGAAACTCACCTAAGTGAAAATGCGCACGCATCCAGTCCGTAGAGTGGAATGGCGCAGCAAATGATGACACCTGAGCCTGTTCAGTTACTGGCCACTTGGAGCAAGTACACGGGAGGACACTGGCTCCACTCGGAGATTATAGAATGTGTTGGGTCCCATTGGAGCTGGTCTGAGGTCCTGAAACACTTGTCCGGTCAACATAGGCGCGAAGGGCGCGTAATGGACAGAGCAGTGCCAAGGCTGTGTCTGCCTCCTCCAAAGGCAGCGCTTGCAGGTTCACCTCCTGATCCCTGAAAGGAGTGGTGGGAACATTGGGCACGTATACAGGCCAGGGTCTCAGGATCACGTGAGAGTTAGCTGGCCCGAATTCCAGGCACGCTTTGTCAACTGAAAATGCCTGCAGGTCCCCTACCCTCTTGATGGAAGCCTGGGCAATCAAGAGCGCCACTTTCATTGAAAGGAACTTCAACTCTATGGACTGCAAGGGCTCAAAGGGAGCTTTCTGCAGGGCAGATAAAACCACTGCGAGGTCCCAAGAGGGCATCTGTAGAGGGCGAGGTGGATTTAATCTCCTCGCTCCTCTAAGGAACCTGCAGATCAGGTCGTGCTGTCCTACCGTTTTAGAGTCCACCAGGTCGTGGTGAGCCGATATTGCGGCCACATAAACCTTCAGGGTGGAGGGAGACGGCCTTCGCTCCAACCCTTCTTGGAGGAAGGAGAGCACGGACCCGATCGGGCATTTCCTGGGGTCTTCACGGTGAGAAGAGCACCAGGTGACGAAGAGGTTCCACTTCAATGCATAGGCCTGTCTCGTGGACAAGGCCCTAGCGGAAGTGATGGTAGCCACCACCTGTGGTGGTAGGGTACTCAAACCTGCCGCATCCCGTCAAGGGCCCACACGTGTAGGTTCCATAGATTGGGACGTGGGTGCCAAAGAGTGCCCCGTCTCTGAGTAAGGAGGTCCTTCCTCAGAGGGATCGACCAGGGAGGGGCTGTCGCAAGGAGTATGAGTTCGGAGAACCAGGTCCGGCTGGGCCAATATGGGGCGACCAAAAGGACCTGCTCCTTGTCCTCCCTGATCTTGCACAGGACCTTTGTGAGAAGGCTCACTGGGGGAAACGCATACTTGCGTAGGCCCCGCGGCCAGCTGTGCACTAGTGCATCCGTGCTAAGGGTCCCCTCGGTCTGGGAATAAAACCAGCGGCAATGGGAAGAGTAGTGGGAGGCAAACAGATCTACCTGTGCGTCGCCAAACTGTTCCCATATCAGCTGAACCGACTGGGGATGGAGTCTCCATTCCCCCAGAAGTGGCTGAAACCGTGAGAGCTCGTTGTTGATTCAGGTCTCCCGGGATGTGAACCACATGAAGCAACCTCAGATGCTTCTGACTCCATAGGAGGAGATGGCGGGCGAGTTGCGACATCCGGCAGGAGCGTAGACCACCTTGTCGGGTGATGTACGCTACTGTCGTCGTGTTGTCTGAATGGACCAGTACGTGTTTGTCCTTCAGCAGGGCTCAAAAGCTGTGCAGGGCAAGACGTACGGCCAGCAACTCGAGGCAATTGACATGCCATAGATGCTGGGGTCCTTTCCAGGTGCCTGCGGCAGAATGCCCATTGCACATTGCACTCTAGCCGTGGCAGATGCATCTGTTGATACAACAACATGCCTGGAAACTCATTCTAAGGGCACTCGGGCACTCGACCACGGGGTGAAGGTCTGAAAGCAGGCCCGAGTGACAGGGACCCGGAGCGTGCCCTGTTGCCATGCCCATCTCGGGACTCAATCGCAAAGCGAGTGCTGAAGCGGTCTCATATGAAGCAATCTGAGTGGCGTGACCGCGGCTGCGGATGCCATATGCCCCAGGAGCCTCTGAAATATCTTCAGTGGAACCGCACTCTTGCCCTCGAATTAGTGAAGACAAGTCAGCAGTGACTGCACGCGCTTGCTCGTAAGCTGCGCGAACATGGCGACCGAGTCGATTTCCATACCGAGAAAAGAGATCCTCTGCACTGGGGAGAGTTTGCTGTTTTCCCAGTTGACCTGAAGGCCCAAGCAGGCGAGGTGCCAGAGCACCAGGTCCCTGTGTTTGCAAACCTGATCTCGAGAGTGACCTAGTATCAGCCAGTCATCGAGATAGTTCAGGATGTGAACCCCGTGTTGCCTGAGTGGCATAAGGGCTGCTTCGACGACTTTCGTGAAGACGCGAGGAGACAGGGCTAACCCGAATGGGAGAACCATGTACTGGTATGCCTGCCCCTCAAAGGCAAACCATAGAAACGATCTGTGTCGAGGAAGAATGGAGACATGAAAGTATGTGTCCTTCAGGTCGATCGCTGCAAACCAATCCGATGGACGAACGCATTCGAAAATGCGTTTGGCTGTCAACATCTTGAATGGAAGCCTGTGCAGGGTTCGGTTCAAGACGCGCAGATCCAGGATTGGTCATAACCCACCGCTCTTCTTGGGTACAATGAAGTAGGGGCTGTAGAAGCCGGACTTCATCTCGGCTGGAGGGACAATCTCGACCGCACCCTTCGCCAGTAGGGTGTAGATCTCCGCACACATGACAGGGGCATTGCCACCCACCATGGTATAGCGGACTCCCCGAAACGGGAGAACTGAATCGCATAGCCGAGCCTGATGGTGTGAGCGAGCCAGCTGGACAGATTAGGAAGCTCTAGCTAGGCTCCCAAAAACTGAACCAGCGGGGTCATGCGAACCACAGGCGTATCCACGATGTGCAGCAAAGCGGAATGACCAGCCCAGACATTGGAGGCGTGGGAGCGTCCCGAGGTGTGGACGGGGTCGAATTTTGTGCCCTGACAGAGAAGACCAGGGAAGGACCAGTGTTCCACGGAGGTCTCGTCTGACAGGGGTCTGGTGACAGAGGGGGCTGAGAGTGGCGAGGCTGTGCGTTCTTTCTTTAACCATGAATAGGGTACCGCCGACCGTGAGGCCAGCGGCGGAAGGAGAAAACCAAGGATTCGACACAGAAGTGGTCCTGTTACCATCTCATGGGAAAGAACCGAGTTCACCTCCGAGCAGCCCATCTCAGGAGCGCCGGCTTAGGGGCGGAGACGGTCTAGGCGGCCTTCCTGCGACGACCTCCGCGCCCTGGCCTGGGTGTAGGCTGCTGCTGGGGCCGGGCGGGAGCCGCAGGAGGGCTGCCTCGATGGGGAGCAGGCTGAGGCGTCTGTGCCGGCAGCTGGGTGGAGGCAGCAGTCTGCTACTGTGTGGCTGAGAACTGTTGGGCAAAGTCCTCGACCGCCCCGCCAAATAGCCCAACCTGGGAGATAGGGGAGTTGAGGAACCGTGTCTGCTCAGTTTCCCGCATATTAGTCAGGTTGAGCCATAAGTGACGTTCCTGGACCACAGCAGTGGACATCACCTGACCGAGAGAACGTGCGGTAACCTTCGTCACCCGTAGGGAGCCGTACGCAGCTCTTGCATTAAAGCAGGGTCAGTACTGCCCTCGTGCATGTTTCTGAGCACCCTAGCCTGAAGGACTTGAAGGATGGCCATAGCATGCAAAGCAGACGCGGCCTGGCCCGCAGCCCTATAGGTCTTCACCACCAAAGTAGACAAAAACCTACAGGCCTTGGACAGGTGCTTTGGGTCACCACACCATGTTGAAGCGCTCTGAGGACACAGTTGCATCGCAACAGAACGCTCAACAGGGGGAACCCCAGTGTACCCTTTCACCGCAGCACCATCGAGAGCAGTAAAGGCGGAGGAGGCTGCCGAGCGATCGCGAAAAGTCAAGGGAGACTTCTACGATTTCGACACCTCCTCATGCATTTCCGGGAAGAAGGGCACTGGGGGTTAACAGGCACTTTCAGCACGGGCCGCCCCCAGATACCAATCATCCAACCTTGAGCGCTCGGGACATGGAGGAGGGTTCCACTCAAGCCTGATGCTCTCAGCTGCCCGGGCAAGCATGGCTGTGAGCTCCGGATCAGACTCGGGCAATGCTGTGACTCCCGAGGGAGGCAGCACAGCCGAATCCTCATCTCCGGAGGAATCCAGCCCACCCTGTGATGCGGCGATCGACATAGCGTCATCCACCAGCACCCCAAATGAGACGCTGGGCCCAGGACGGGAAACACCAGCGGCATCATCTGGCAACACCACGGGTTGCAGTGTGCTAGAGGAGGGTGTGGCCCGAGGAATATTCGTCGGGTTGGTCCACACCGTCACCCTCAGATCACCCTGACCACCAACCAAAGTATCGCCTCTCGTGGGGGGACCCTCCCTCCTAGACGGAGATCATGGAGTCTCGATTGCAACACTGCGGTGGTCATGTTCCCGCAGTGGGAACATGACTCATCCATGAACGCGTGCTCGGCGTGCACGAGGCCCAAGCACGCCAAACAGCGATCATGCCTGTCAGACGGACTAACCAGCCGAACGCACCCAGAAAAACACGGACGAGACATCTTGAAAAAGACGTGCCACGTGTAGCTCTTTTTGAGAGGAGAAAGCTCTGCAGATATTCCGAAGCGCCCAGGGAGAACACACATGCTGTGCTAGATCACTGCACAGATCAGACAGGAATGCGGAACTCGCTGGAACATGCCGTAACACCGACACTCTGGAGAGACGCTCGTCTTGAAGACTAGAAAAGCTCAGGAAGGCAAGTAACACTCAGGTCCGAAGCATAAACATAATGCGAGATTGCCGCGCTGCTCCTTTATACCCACGAGGGTGGGCAGAGTTGCGCTATGCAAATTCCACAGACCCATGGCATTCTCATGCCATTGGCTCGTTTTGTAGATCTTGAAGGCGATTGGCTTCTAAGCAAAACCCCCATTCCGTCAGTAACGATTTTTTGATCCGCGACTATGCCATCTCACAGTCCCCCGATTTCTAATAGGTTTCATAAATGGCTGTGCATATATGTACATAAATGCTAATAAAGGATGAAAAAGTATATGACATATATATGTCAAAATATGTATTTTGTCAAGGATTGTGTTCGGAGAACACACATGAACACGAAGATGATGATTATACAGCAGTCTTTCATAGTTTGAAATTAGCATAACACACATTCATACAGAAACAAGACCCAACAACAATGAACAGAAACAAGGAAACTTAAATACAGGTGCAAATGAGGGTGATTGACGACACACAGCTGACAGTGATGAAGACTCAAATCAGGACAACAAACAAGGCAGGGGAAAATGGTGCAAATGAAAACAAAGTCCAAACTGAGTGACTGTGACTGTGACAGTATTACACATGTAACCCGTGATAACACTCTAGTGTGAAGTTCTAAATGAACAGATCAGGTCGAATGGGCACAGTAGCATGACACTATACTTAACATCTAAGTTCGTAAAGAGGATTTGAGACAGCAATTTCACTACAACTTGTGAAAGAGGGAAAAAAATGTATTGTATTGTATCAATACCGTCATTTGAAACGACAGCTGCAAATGTACAGTAAATATAACACAGTAAATACAATCAGGCCTGTTTGTTATGACCAAAAAAAAAAAAATGTTTCCCAAACACAATTCAGAAAGTCTTTTCCTTATGTTCTTAGTTGTCTCTTTTTCTTTAAAGTCCGATCCTTCCAGAAAAAAAGAGGTTGAAAAAAGTAGAAGTAGTCATGTGACAGAAGAAAGATTTACTACCCGGGTAGTTTTAAACTCAGTTTCACTCAAAGTATCCGAAGTGTGTGTGTGTTGTATTCTCTTATCTGTATCCAGGGATTGATGACAGATTAAGGATACTGAATTCGCTCCAGAAAATCAAGGGGTCGCGTTGTGACATCAGTTAGGCGTTGGCTCGCCATACACTCGTCTGAGGTTGACTAGTATGCATCGACAGGACAAGAAAAAAAAAACAACCTGCATAATGCAGAGAACTCATCACTCATTCACATTCACTTAATCTGATAACAGATATAAATCACATGAGATTTCAGATGAAATGACAGAAATTACTCTTTTCTTTCTTCAACTGCATAACTTAACTTATTTTACAAAGCGCACTATCACAAAATGGCCATGTTTGCATAAACTTGATGCAGATCAATTGGCCTGTGACGCAGTTGATTTTAACATCACTCCGATTGGTTTTATGACAAAACAATCTTTACATCTTCATAACATGTATATATTTCTATATTTATTCATCATCTGTTTGTTATCGATCATATTCCTTACCATAAATCATTAATTGAACACATATAAGCGATTACAGAGCAACAACAGAGGAACAACACTCACTGGAGTTTCTTGAAATAAAAGTATGAAAGATCCCCCGAATTTCACTGGAAAAGAACTCTATTTAAACATTTTTAAGGTAGTTATGCTCTGTATCAACAGTTGTTTCCTTCCTCCGCTCTCTCTTGTTTGAAAAAAATAGATGCTTGCTTCCTTTGTCTATTATTACACTCATCACAGAGAAAAACTGACCCTCTAGTGGAGAATAGTAGGTACTACTTTTTTTTTTTTTTTTAATTAAGAGTCCCATAACCACCTTCATTCTTTTAAGGGGTTACACACATACATAAACATATTTTATATAAAATAATTTCATTTCAATATGTGGAATCGTTCCAATTTCTAATAGGTTTTTATGTATGTTTTTACTTTATATGAGCATATATTCCATATTGTCACAGTCACCAGCTCACTCACCGCATCTGCACTACACTTCTACCTGAAAGACTCAGGAGGCAAGAAAAACATTTGAATAAGATTTATTTCCAGTTTGTATACAATGAGTAGCAAATAGATGAAATTATAACGTTCTTTAGTGTAGGGCCCATCCATAGTCCGAATCCGGAGGGTAGCGGATGCTTGCAGTTCCTGCCTGAAGATGAAGGCAGTGGCGGAGCCTACCCCCAAAAGAACTGATAAATCAAAAGATACCCACCCGTTTGAAGATTCTTTGGATGAAGTACCTAAAATATTTGCAAAGAAAATAGATTATATTATTAGAATATGGACATTGAACATGCAATAAATATGGATATTGACATAGATGTTAAATCAATAAACAGAAGGAATTGTTAGGCTACTGCCTAAAGTATGTTAGGGAAGCCGCGAAGGCCATGAATAACTGCCATGATAGGCCGGGGTACGAGAAAGCGGCGTAGCTGTAAAGATTGCCACATTAGGCTGTGTATACTGCCTTGATAGGCCGGTGTACGAAAAGCCACGTTGGCTGAGAATGAGGCTCCGATAAGCCAGTGTGCGGGGAAGACTGCATAGGTCGAGTAAAGGCCACGATAGCCCATAGTGAGGAGACAGCATGGGTGCATGAGTTGGCCTCGACAGACCAAATGGAAAAGTGAGCCATATAAATCTATAAAATAACAGATACAGGAACTGCCACCATGACCATAAGTTTGTATAGATAGTATACTTACCACATAAGTCTTAAGTATTAGGAGTTAAATGGTATGCTGTAAACTTACCTGATGCTTGTTAAGACACATAGGTAATCTTAGTATTATCTGAAAAGGATGTGAGTAATGTATAATATAATTTGTTACTGATGTTTAGTATAGAGTCACGTTAGTCTGAGATGCAAAAAGAGATGCGTATGAGGTGATATATGGTCCGTGGAATTAGCAGATCACTTAGCTCTGAGTGGGGTAGATATGAAAAAAAAACTATTGATTTTGAAGCATATGAAAGCCACCACCACCAGTAGTTTGAATTAGAAATGTACATTTGAAATTACTTGAGAGTTTGCCGAGTATGCCTGATGGTTTGAGCATTGCATCTTATATAGGATTCAAATGCTGAAGAAGACCATCATGGTATCCCTCGTTTGGCTGCCGTTGTAGCAGCACATGATCCTGAATGAATGTCCGGTATACCGCTGAGATGATAGTCTTCAGTTCTGTAGAACTGTCACTAGATAAGTTTTAAACCATCTTCTTGATATAGGAGACCCATTGGAGAGTATGAAAAGCACAGAATGATTAGGGGTGCAGGGACATGCTTTGAGATATTTTCTTTTACATAGAGACGAAGGCCACGATAGTCCACATTAGGCCACACAGACAAATAGAGATGAAGGCTACGATAGGCCACCTGGACAGAGACCACATTAGGCCACAGACAAATTCATGAAAGGCTATAGAGACTAACGAAAACAGGATTGATGAGTAGTAATGAATGAGACAAAAATAAAATAAAATACCACCACCAGTATTTGCATGAAAATTACTACTTGAAAGTTGCTGAGCATTTGAGTTATTTTGAGTCAGATCTTGCTTGTAACTAGAATGCTGAGGATGACCATGTACACAGCACCTTGATAGAGGAATGCTACTCCACACATTCAGCTGCGTTCGTAGCAGCTCTAATCCAAAAGAATGTCCTATGCATAAAGGAGTTGGAGAACCGCAGTTCTTTGCATCTGCAGTTAGGAGGATTCTAAACCATTGGGCGTGACTCCCACTCACAGCTTGATAGAACTGTCAATTGAACTCCATCTAACTGTCAGAACCTGCCGAGTGAACCCCCAACAGAAAATAAACCAGAACAGCATGACAGATAAGTAAAAGAAATAAATCAAAATACATAGAATGAAGACGATTAAGAAACCTCAGACAATGCCCTTGCAGAAGGATAAAAATGTTTTATATGATAATGCTTTACTAGCTAATAAAAACATAGCTAGCTATTGAACCCTGCAAAGCTACCAAACCTTTGAAAAAAGATAAATCAATGCGAGTGTCATCATTTGATACCTTAAGCCAGGTTCATACTACACGATTTTGGCCACGATTTGGCAGTCTGTGACAAATAATCGCAATCGCTAAAATCGCTAAAAGATTCCTTTGACCCTAGGCTAAAATCTGATGTTTTTGATAGTTAGTTTGACATGCTCACAAACAGCTGATTAATGACTGTTCTGATACAATTTTAACCTAAAATAAATGGGTTGAATGGGTTGATGTAAAACTCCGGACAAGTTCTCTTGTGTGCGTCCGGGTTTTTTTTGTTTTTTTGGAATGAACATTAGCCACGTTTTCATGCACACTTTTTTGTCATTCCGAAAGATTCAGTGGACTGTTTACATGAGACGTTAAACACCGATTTGGTGTTTACATGTGCTGACGCTTTCAATCGCAATCATTTTGTGACATGCGCACACAGTTTGTCTGCCACATTAGAAATGTCGATGCTGTCCTCTCCAGCAGCTGGAATGTGTTCCCGGTTGCCATGGCAACTCTCAACGGCCACCAGGACTTATACAATTTTATAAAAGCTATTTATCTGTTGTAAAGTGTAAGAATCATCTCAGAAAAATAAATTCTTGAATTGAAGTAGGGATGGAACGATTACCAGTTTCTAGATAAACAACGATAAAATGTACCTACGGTTAATATCGTTTAAAATGTAATTATCATTAAAACCATGTTTGATTATCACAATTTTGAAAACTTTTTTTGTAAATCCTGTCCAGCCAGCATCAGTCTGGCGAAGGCGTTGCTGTTTTTAACACCTGTCACTGGCCAATTACATTGATTGATTCGATGTAATATCTGTACAAGATAACATTAGCTATACACCACAGGACTATCATTAAAATAACATTATATACCACAAGACTGTCATTCGTAAACATTTATCATAGCCTACATTTTGATAATCTACAATAGTGAGTTTGGAGCTTCATTGCTTCATAGAAAGCTGAAATTCCTTTGTGTGTGTGTACATATTTTATTTTTTTCTGATATAAGCCTATACATATTGATGTAATAGGCTACATGATGTTCAGTTAGCCTACATTTTTATGAAAAAAATGTGATTTAATAATTTCCTCTGGGCAGAAACATGACTGTAGGCTAATAATCAGAAAGTGGTATCATCACACTTTGACTTTGGCAGCAGCCACAGCCAGAGAAAGTAGATGCCGCTACGAGATGCTGCTGGAAATGCCGCTACGAGATGCTGGTGGAGATGCCGCTGGAGATGCCGCTACGAGATGCTGCTGGAGATGCCGCTACAAGATGCTGGTGGAGATGCCGCTGGAGATGCCGCTACGAGATGCTGGTGGAGATGCCGCAGGAGATGCCGCAGGAGATGCCGCTATGAGATGCCGCAGGAGATGCCGCTACGAGATGCTGCTGGAGATGCCGCTATGAGATGCCGCTATGAGAAGCCGCAGGAGATGCTGCTTCGTGATTTTATGGCATGATACATTAATTTTGACGGCATTGAAACATGAAGGTGATATTGACACTTCTTGCTGGATATATATGTATACACGTACACAGAACAATTTCAGCTTTCTCTGAGGTAATGCAGAATCAGAAACTCACATTAACACAATTTATGATAAATTGCTGGAGATGCTGCCGAAAGTGCCGCTTCGAGATGCCAGTGCCGCATTTTGCGCTTGCTCTTTCTCTGTTATAATGTGTTGCTATTGACAACGGCCATTATAAGGAAGGAAATCCCACAGAATAGAATCTTGCGTAAAGGTCCCATGTAGGGATGCTCATATTGACCGTTTAACCTTTAACCGAAAGTTAAAAGGATGTTAAAAGGATACTTACTGTATTCATATCGATATTGTGTTTGCTGTTAGTTGTGGTGAAAGCATTTTGAGAGAAATCGCGTTGCAATGACGAGATCACTGCATTCACGCGATAAACAGACTGTCTGTCTACTTAATTCTCATAACTGCAGCCTTTCATGTGATGGGAAAAGATCTAAAAAATAATACTAATCAACACTTTCACGATTCGTTAATCTGGACAGCTCTAATAGTAAAAAAACGTAGTAAAAGTATTTGAGAGGAGTTCCACATGTAATACACATTTCATATGCAAAGATGTCAGCCAATCACAACAGTGGGCGTTTACACTGAAGTCTTACAGCAGACACGCCCCTTCAAACAGAGCATTCAAGCCAGAGGGCTAAAATCAGAATAGAATACCCTTTTTTCTAAATTATGACATTTTATGATGTAAAAATCATACTAACAATACAAGTACACCTCAGGAAACATTATAAAATAATTTAAACATTGTTCTTTGTTGATTTTTAAATATAAAACTCAAAATGTTTTCAGTGTGTGCATGTGTTCTTTTTGAACACTCATCTCATTTAAACAAAACGGTGATAATATTGATAATCGTATGAAATTTTCATACTGTTCCACCCCTAAATTGAAGTAAAAAGTGCCTGGGACAAACGCTGTCAAGATGAGATAGTGTAGCCAGGCTATGTCTGTGTCATAATTCCAACATTATCTTCATAACTTTGTAGCAACATTCGTGTAGGTACAAGGAAGAAGACAAGGGGGTCGGCTGGCTGGGAACTCGAAACAGGTATTTTATTAGTTTTAACTCAGGTCACAAAACAAGGTGCACATCACACAACGCAAATAAACTCAATCTCTGGATAGCAGCGGTTTAGCTTTGGCAGTTCCTCTCTGCACGTCCTCTCTGTCCCTGTTTGAGTCCCAGCGTGTGTTTCCAGCTCCTCTCTCTCCAGTCCTCATTTCCTGTGTGGCTTATATCCTGTCTCTCCGTGCCAATCACTGAAACAAGAGACAGGTGTTTCTCATTTGGCCTTGATTCACTTACATGCCGCTCGTCCTCTGACTGTCTCTCCCGTCACAGACTTCGCTAAACCACGCCCCCCTCGCCACAAACTTGTTACGAAATAAAAAGTTTAACACCTCTAACACCTTCCTCTCTTGTCAACATTATAGCCTGGTGTGAGCACTCTTCAGTTGTGGAGGGGCGCGCTGTATATCACGTCACAGAAGGACGTACACTCACAGTAATCAGATCAGGTCGTTTACATGGTGAAATTTTTTATTTGATCGGTCTCAAACCGATTACAATTTCATTCGTTTCAATTTTATTCTGATTGAGGTGTTTATATGGAGCATTTTCATTCGGATTGGACTTTTAAACCGATTACAGTGCTCCATGTAAACGCACCTATTGTCGTGTTCATGTTCATATAGTCTAAAAAGCAACAATAACGATGACTATTATAAAGTCGTGCAGTAGTGTGTGCCAGCTTTAGTGAAGAGAAAAGCTCACTGCGAGAGGGCCCTTCTCATTTGTGGTGTGGCCCAGGAATCAATAAGCACGTGCAGACTGATTGTCAATAGTCAATGCTATATTCGGTACCGGCTGATAGGCAGCTGTTTTAAAACACTCTCCTGCATATTTGTGTTAGTCTTTAAAGACTGTTGAGGGTTGGCATTTACAACGCATTTTGCAGTGTTGAGCATAGCCGATCACAGACATGTCTTTTGAGCGCTTAAATGCAACGCCCAGTTGGAGGAGTTTACGTAACGCAGAATACACACAATCAAGATCAAGTGGTTCACTGGCTAAATTCTGCCTGCTAGTGAATACATTCGACCAACGAAGAGTAGAACATGCAAAAGATTCATGGTGCAGTGTGGTCAGGTTAGACTATAAAAGTTTTCGCTAGAGTGAAGGAATTTAGCTGAACTGAAGTATTTGACAGTTTAAATGCATTTATAAGGGGAGCGCACTCTACTCGCTTACTGTATTCATAAAAGATTTTAGTAATTATGTTCCCATGCTGTGATTTCAGTTGCTATAAGGGATGCAATCTTTGTGTAAACCGTTCTGATTGAGTACGGAATTAAATTAGTGCTGCTGTCGAATAACAACTCGAACCTTGTGGTGTATACAAACCTTTGATATACCCGAAATATGGTGTTGTGAGCTTTTAGCGAGAATACACATTTCGGCTTTATTCATAATCGTAACCAGGGAGTCCAAGTGAGACGAAACACTATATTCTATAGTTCCGAAAATAGACAAAGGCATCCAGATATCACAGTAGCTGATAAAACACAGATAGAGACATATTTACTGGAGTGACATGAAGACGAAAGCACACAATTACTGCTATATATGGTCTGTTAGTGCTCAGCAAGACGTAACCGGTATTTTTATGGAAATAAAGCATATTTATAGTGCAATAAGCAACGACAGGTAAAACATGGTACTCGTGGTAAATTAAGAAAACGAGATTTAAAACAAACACTATTTTATGTTTTTGCAAGGAATCTCTTATGCTCATCAAGCCTGCATTTATTTAATCAAAAATACAGAAAAAAGCAGTAGCCTAATATTGTGAAATATTATTACATGATGTTCTTTTTAACTTTTTATTAATCAAAGAATCTTGAAAAGAGTATCACAACAGGTTATAAAAAATATTAAGCAGCACAACTGTTTCCAACATTGACATTAAATCATCATTTTAGAATGATTTCTGAAGGATCATGTGACACTGAAGACTGGAGTAATGATGCTGAAAATTCAGCTTTGATCACAGGAATAAATTATATTTTAAAGTATATTAAAATAGAAAACCATCATTTTAATAATATTTCACAATATTGCTGTCTTTGACTTCTTTCATAATGCTGCATAATTATCAAAAATGGTAATACAATAAAGTCCTTTCACGTCACCATTTCGCCAGCCTACACTTCACATAATTGAGAATGAGGAGTTACGTCACAATGTTTTCACTCCGCTTTGCATTTCGGGAAGGTGCCGCCATATTAGGAGGATACGCTATCCGTTTCCATGGTTATTTTGATAGTGAGACAGAGAGAGCAGCTTGAGATTTGTTTGCATTTTTGAGATACAGCACAGTTTCTTGGGGAGAAATGGAGAAGGAGGAAGTGAAAGGAAAGGTGCTATATCGGGAGAGACTAAGTAACACTGCCAAGCAGTGTTATTAAGAGAAACTGCTTGACATCAACAACATCGACCCGTACGACCTGCCAGCTACAGAATGACGCTACCACCTCTCACACACCCTGACATCGTCAGTTACCTGGTTTATAGTATCAGTGCCTACACAATGCAAGCGTTCTGAAGCTTAAGTCATTAGAAATCATAACATGACCTGTTACACAACAAAAGTACATACATTTCATTCCATGCTACATTTCCAATTTCCCCCTTGTCTGCAGCAATTGCCCATCTGCTTACCATTCATTCAGCCTAATCACACCTGATCTGCATGTCTACAGCTCCCATCACCAAACACATCAACTAGTCTATGACAATAGGCGAAAATAATTATTATATTTAACAATTTTATTTAATTTTTTTTTTCTACAATAATAAGCATTAGAACTGTAAAAAAAAAAAAGTGGAGTGCAACCTTACTTTGGCAAGTATGACTGAGCTCTCACAGTTTACAGGTTTGTAAGTCTTGCACCCAACCGCAGCAGAATTGTTAATAAGCTTCTAATGACTTAAAGCTTCTGAACACTTGCGTTGTGTAGGCATTGATACCATAAACCAGATAATTGTTCCTCAGGGGTCTGTCCTTGGCCCTTGGAGTTTTGGTTCCTTGCCACTGTCGCCTTTGGCTTGCTCAGTTGGGGACACAACATTTTCAACTAAATATCCAAATAAATTGAATTACTAAACTAAATTAACTATATCAACTAAATTACTGATCTGCCCATATTGTCACTATATGACAATTGAGCTAGATGACATCACCGTTTTCTCCAGAGAGGCTGTACAGCCAAATCAAATTCTGTTGCATTATTTTCCTGTTTAACACTGTGAAGCTGCTTTGAAACAATCGGCATTGTAAAAAGCGCTATATAAATAAAGTTGACTTGGCTTGACTTGACTATACCTTTTAGTATTTACATGCTTCCTCCAAGGCAGATTATTCGAAAGCATGGTTTGGGGATCCACTTTTATGCTGATGATACCCAAATTTATATTAGCACGAAAACTAATATCACAGGTATGTCGGCAACACTTTCTGACTGTCTGCAGGAAATTAAATTATGGATGTACCACAATTTTCTTAAATTGAATGGTACAAAGTCAGGGGTCCTTCTAGTTGGCACCCCTGGTAAAAATTTTGGTTTGCACCTTGACAATAGTGTAATATTTCCATGTTCTCAAGTTCGCAATCTTGGTGTTCTTTTTGATTCTCAATTGACATTGGACACACATATCAAGAGCATTTCAAACTTTTTTCATCTCAGGAATATTGCCTGGGTTATTAGATTATCTAATATCGCTCCAGGGTTGATTATTGTAATGCCCTTTATACTGGCCTACCTGCAAAATCTATTAAGTGCCTGCAACAAATTTAGAACACAGCTGCACGTGTTCTTACACATACTCCTTGTCAGCATATCTCTGGCATGCTTAGGAACCTGCATTGGCTTCCGGTCCATGCCGGGTTTATTACTCTCATTTTAACATGCAAAGCTGTACAAGGAATTGCACCTTCATACATATGTGATCTAATTATGCCATATATGCCTTCTCGTTCTCTCTGCTCTGCTGACTCTTTCCTCCTTAGACAGCCTTGTTGCAGATTAAAAACTATGGGTGAAAGAGCTTTGTCTGTTGCAGCCCTAGGTTATAGAATGCACTTCCTTTAACTGTTAGGAATGCCCCCACATTAGGTAGTTTTAAGAAACCCATCTTTTTAACATAGTGTTTGTCTTAACTGCAGACACTGGACATATATTGTACTGTACTTGTAGCATTTTGGGCTTTGTTTTTTTTTCTCTTTTATGGATGTATTCTGTACCGTACTTTTTGTAGCGCTTTAGGCTTAAAAGCGAATCATAAAATGTATTAAAAAAAAAAGAGAAAGAATATTAAATTTGTCATGAGCAACATGTGTATTAATGTCAGTAAACAGAGACGGATTCAAATGCGAGTGAAAATCAAGTTTATTCCAAACTCAGAGAGTAGTGATAACAATAGTGGTCAGTCAATGGCAGGCAGAACAATCTCCAGGTAGCGCAGGTACGCAATGGGCAACCAATCCATAGAGGAACATGCAAAGAGACTCCACAGGGGCAGACAGGAACCAACGGGAACAACAAATCGCCAGAGAGCACAGACAGAAGTAAGGGCCACGGGAGACAACCAAACAATCTAACAAACACAGGGTCGTAAGCAAGACATTAAATAGGCAGGTTGATCAACCGCAGCTGGTGCTGATGATCTGATCAGATGGCAATCAGTGGCCACGCCACCAACACTCACACAACACACATACACAGAGAGAGAATGAGTCAGTGAATTCATGAACCGTGACAATTAAACATAAACTTCCGTTACAGTTCCTCAAACTGGGGTTCATGAAGGAACTCCAAGGGGTTTGTAAGTTGATGAAAAGCTAATAATGATTTGAATCATGTAAATTGTGTCGAATTTAAGTATTTTAATAAAAACAAATCAAAATAAAACACTTACTAAAAAAGATTATTTTGTTTACCTGCATGTCATGTGACCATTAACCAATCATGTTGTTAAATTGACATGATTATTTAATTTAAAATCTCAGGGGATGCTTCAAATATATTAGGTCAAATAGGTTCAGCTGACAAAACCATTTGGGAATCCCTGCATTAAATGTAAATATGAAATAATTAAATTGTATCAGATTTATATCAGACATGATTAAACTGGGGGGTACTCACTGAGGGATCATTTAAATAATAATGTGTTGATCCGTAGTTGACTAGGTATGCAGTGTTGCAGTGTTGAGAAAACAGTTCTTGATACAGTTGTCAAATGCTGTGGCTGGTCTCTGTATGCAATATCACAAATCAAGACTTTCCATTGTATATAAGCAATATACTTTTTTTAAGAAAGGAAGATTTAAAAGATAAAAAAGAATAAGGTGAATTATGAATTATTCACTGCAATTGTGTAAATAATAGGTGATCATAAAAATACAAAAAAAGTGATTATGCATAGCTGTTGTAAAACGCAATATAATCTAATAAACAAGTACTTTTTTGGAATCTGATCATGTAAACCAAATTACAATCACTACTACCCAGCACTCGTTATATATTTTTGCAAATATCCCATGTAGTTATGCCGTTTTAATTTAATTTAAAGGTGTCGAATGGCTTTTTTTATTTTTTGATACTGTTGTCTGAGGTCAACTTATGATGTTCACATGGTTTTTACATTCAGAAACATCATAATGAATAAGTAATAGGCTATTTTCTACCCTGGTTTTGAGGCTCTCTCCTGGAACGCTCGGTTTTTATGGCGTGCTGCACTGAAGACTTGGAAGTAAACACCCACGGCTAGGATTGGATAAGATTTACATATTTAATGAGCTTCCCCTTGTCAAAAAATCCTATTGGAATTTCAGTTTATCCTGTAGGATCTTATTGGATTCTTAGAATCTTACTGGACATTGTGTTTTTATTTAATGGAATTTCACTTTGTCCTGTGATATTTTTTTATTATTACTTATTATAATAAATAAATTATTCATTAATGAATTACTTTTTAGAGTCACCCTGGAATGAAAATAAAGTCACCCTTCTGTTGGCCATATGTCCTTCTATCTTTTTCGGACCTCATAAGCAGAAAAAACGTCTCGGTTACGACTGTAACCTTAGTTCCCTGAGTAGGGAACGAGACGCTGCGTCACCGCTTTGGGAACGCCTCTGCGTGATTGCGTCGTGAAGCACATGTGTAATCAGTCCAATGGAGAGACGGAACGTCATAGGCGGGTGACGTCATCGACCCGGAAGGTATAAAGCATACCGGCAAACAAACGCCGCTAGCTTCTGTGGTAGAGTGAAGCAAGACGCTTTTGCGGGCATGCGGGGAGTATGGCAGGGTGACGCAGCGTCTCGTTCCCTACTCAGGGAACTAAGGTTACAGTCGTAACCGAGACGTTCCCTTTCGAGGGAACTCGAGCTGCGTCACCGCTTTGGGAACGAGAATACCCACGTCCCCATAGGAGCCGGATGCCCGCCTGTGCATTGTCTAAAAGGCGAGCACCCGAGCCCCTGGAGTAATGTCAAGTTCGTAGAACCTCACGAAAGTGAGCGGCGAGGACCACCCCGCCGCGTCACAAATGTCTTGCAGGGAGGCCCCTGCTAGGAATGCCCGAGAGGCAGCCATACCCCTAGTCGAGTGTGCCCGGACAGCCAAAGGGAAAGGCTGCCCGACCACCTCATAAGCAAGTGAAATAGCCTCAACTATCCACTTGCTCATCCTCTGCTTAGAAACCGGACCCCCTCTCGAGGGTGGACCGTAACACACAAACAACTGTTCCGATTTTCTCCACAGGGCAGCTCTGTGGACATAAGCGTCTAGTGCGCGAACAGGGCAAAGCAGATTGGATCTTTCCTGGTCAGACGTCAGAAAGGGAGGTGGACAAAAAGCCATAAGTACTATGGGTCTCACAGTATTAGTGGGAACCTTAGGAACGTACCCCGGTCTGGGGTGCAGAAAAGCTTTAGCCATACCGGGAGCAAATTCCAAGCACGAGGGTGCCACAGAGAGGGCTTGTAAGTCCCCTATTCTTTTTAAAGAAGAGATAGCCAGCAGAAAGATGGTCTTTAAGGTGAGGAGTTTCTCAGAAATTTCTTCAATGGGCTCGAAGGGAGCCTGAGAAAGGCCCTGAAGGACAATAGCTAAGTCCCAGGCCGGCACCCTGGTGCGTACTGCGGGCCTCAGTCTGATAGTGCCACGGAGGAAACGAGTAACTAGGGGGTGTCGCCCGAGGGTAACACCATCGAAAGGAGAGTGGTAAGCTGCTAAGGCCGCCACGTACACCTTCAAAGTGGAGGGAGCTAACCCAGCGGAGAATTTCTCCTGCAGGAACTCCAGCACCGCGCTCGCAGGGCAGTTTACTGGATCCCACAGGCGATCTCTACACCATAAGGTGAAGAGTCTCCATTTCAATGCGTACAGTTTCCTCGTGGAGGGAGCTCTAGAGTGTAGGATGGTCTCCACAACCTCGGTTGAGAGACCGGAGCTTAGGAGCTGGGCCCCCTCAGAGGCCAAGCCCACAGATTCCACAGCTCTGGGCGTGGGTGCAGGAAGGCACCGCCCGACTGAGAGAGCAGGTCCCTCCTGCACGGAATCTCCAGGGGAGAGCCGTTGAGGAGCGACACAATGTCCGAGAACCAAACCCGGGCTGGCCAGAACGGAGCCACTAGGAGCAGATGGGCACCGTCCCGACGAACTCTCTCTAGAACTCCCGGAAGCAGAGCGATCGGGGGGAAAGCGTACAGGGGCAGCCTCGGCCACTCCTGTACCATGGCGTCCAGTCCCAAGGGAGCTGGAGGAGTTAGAGCAAACCATAGACGACAATGAGTGTTGTCTTGAGTGGCGAACAGGTCTACTTCTGCTCTGCCAAATTCTTGCCAGAGGAGCTCCACCACCTCGGTGTGGAGTCTCCACTCCCCGGGCCTCGGCCCCTGCCTCGACAGGATGTCTGCTTCCGTATTCAGGCGCCCTGGGATGTAGATTGCCCTGATTGAGAGCAATTTCCCCAGGGCCCACAGGAGGATTTGACGAGTCAGCTTGTACAAAGGGCGAGACCTCAAACCCCCCTGGTGATTTATATAGGAGACCACCGATGTGTTGTCTGTGCGAACTAGAACATGATGGCCCCTGAGATACGGCAGGAAATGTCTCAGAGCCTGGAACACAGCAAGCATTTCCAGGCAATTTATGTGCAACGCACGATGAGCGTCCTGCCATAGGCCCTGGGCCGAGCGACCACTCATGGTCGCCCCCCAACCCGTAAGGGAGGCATCCGTGGTCAGAGTGACCCGCTGGCACGGTACCCCCAGTAACGGGCCTTGGGCTAGAAACCGAGGGTCCTTCCACATGACTAAGGCGCGGAGGCATCGCCGCGTTACCTTGATCACGCGAAAGGGATTTCCCCTCGGGGAAAAACCCTTGGTCTTGAGCCACCACTGTAAAGGTCTCATGTACAACAGGCCACGAGGAATGACGTTGGACGCTGCTGCCATCAGGCCTAACAGTCTCTGATACTGTTTGACAGTGAGTGGCTGGTCTAGTTTCACCCCTTTCACAGCTGAGAGAATCGATCCTACGCGAGGCTCTGATAGACGGGCCTGCATCAGGATCGAATTCCAACACACACCCAGATACGTTATTTTCTGTACTGGAGAAAGAACGCTCTTCTTGAGGTTGAGCCTCAGCCCTAACCTCTTCATGTGCGCGAGAACAACATCTCGATGTTGAACCGCCAGACGTGCTGACTGAGCCAAAATCAGCCAGTCGTCGATATAATTGAGAATGCGGATCCCCTGCATACGCAAGGGGGCTAATGCCGCGTCTACACACTTGGTGAAGGTGCGGGGTGATAGGGCTAGACCGAAGGGAAGCACCCGATATTGGTACGCTTGTCCCCCAAAAGCGAACCTCAGGTACTTCCTGTGCTGCGGAAGGATGGAGATGTGGAAGTAAGCATCTTTGAGATCTATCGTGACAAACCAGTCCTCGGACCTGATTTGGGACACGATATGTTTGAGTGTAAGCATCTTGAACCTGAACTTTGCCACTGCGCGATTCAGCGAGCGCAGGTCCAAAATGGGGCGCAACCCCCCATCCTTCTTTGGCACTATAAAATAGCGACTGTAGAAACCTGACTCCCTGTCGGAGAGAGGAACCTTCTCTATGGCCCCCTTCCGTAGGAGGGTCTGGACTTCTTGAGTCATAACCAGAGCCTGCTCGGGGCCCACCAAGGTAGGTAGGACCCCCTTGAAACTGGGTGGACGACACCTGAACTGGATGGCGTACCCTGATCTTATTATCTGCAGGACCCAACGAGATATATTTGGCAGTTTTTCCCATTCTGGCAAAAAATCTACTAGGGGTACCAGTCCCTCGAGACTGGCCTCTGGTATACTGAGTGCTGGGAGCACAGCGCCCTGAAACGGATGACCGGCAGGGAACGGCTGACTCGACAGCGCCACCTCCTTGTCTGGAGGACGCGGGCCATCCTCGGATGACTCGCGAGGGCCTTCCACGCCCCAGCACTCGGGCGGGGTTAGTGGAGAGACCCTGTGAGGGTACCGGAACAGGACGGGCACCGTATGCTGAGGTGAACACCGCCTGTTCCCGAAGGGGGAAACCCTCACTGCCCTGGGCCCACTGGCGTCAGGGCCTCTTAGACGCAGCCTTTCTAGAGATAAGAACAGTCCGCAGATCTGCTCTACCCCTAGAGGGCTGCGTCTGGGGGTGTCGCCCACCGCCCCACCCTTTCTGAGGGGGAGTACGAGTGGCCACACTTTGTTTCTGTTGCGCCCGGTGTACGGAGCTCGTACTCGGTGTCTGCTGCTCCCGCACAGCAGCAGACGAGGCCTGGGGTTTTCTCGGGAGGAGCTGCTTCAGCGCCGCAGATTGTTTCTTTGCCTCCTGAAACCTGTCGGTGACGGTTGTGACAGCGTCACCGAACAGGCCGTCAGGAGACAGCGGCGCATCAAGCAGAAAGCTCTTATCTCTCTCCCGAATCTCGGTCAGATTAAGCCACAGATGCCTCTCCGTAGCCACCAGGGCTGCCATAGAACGGCCTATAGATTTGGCCGTCTCCTTGGTGGCTCGGAGAGCTAAATCTGCTGAAGATCGGAGCTCATTAACTAAGTCTGCTCCGATCTCCTGGCTGGACCCCAGGTCTCTTAGCAGGTCGGCCTGGTATGCCTGCACGATGGCCATAGTGTGCAGACACGCGGCGGCCTGACCCGCTGCCGAGTACGCCTTGCCCACCAAAGAGGATGTGGTTCTTAATGGTTTGGTGGGCAAGGTCGGAGTTTTAATGGCCGATGCCGACTGAGGAGAGAGATGGCTCGCAAGCGTCTCCTCCACCTTCGGCATCGGACCATACCCATGCTTCTTCAGCCCCTGTATGTTGCTATACACTGACGTTTGGGGGCTGAAGACACGAGAAGACATGGGCCGCTTCCACGTTCTCGACACCTCAGTGTGGAGATCCGTGAAAAACGGTAAACTCCGACGTGGAGGCTGGGCAGAGCGGGAGGGGAGAAAGCGCTCGTCCAAACGGCTCTTGGACGAGACGCTCTCTTGATTCTCTTGTGGCCAGTCAATGTTTAGTTTGGCCACCGCTCTGCACAGGACCTCCAAAAGCTCCTCACCAGCAGGGGATTGAAGTGGCGAGTCTTCAACCCCCGCGTCAACGCTGCAAATATCGATCTCGTCAGAGCTTGATAAAAGCAGCGCTGAGGCTGCCCCCTGGGTGGGAGAAACCGCAGGGCGGGCTCCCGAACCCAGAGAGGCAGCACTGGATCTGCCAGGTGAGGGCAGAGAAAGGGCTGGGCCCGTCTCTAACCCCTCTGACAGATCCATTTGCGAACCCCACGACATAAGCTGCCGCTGTGCCTCAGCAACAGCGGGGCCTGTGCCGCGGGGAACGCGAACCGGGACACCCTCCTCAAAAAGTGCCCGGCGGGATCGCAGCACTCTCATAGGCAAAGCCTCACAATGCTCACAGCCGGCCCCCTCGAGAGCCGACTGAGCGTGCTGTTCACCCAAACAAACAACGCACATCAAGTGTGTATCCCCGCTCGTGATGTGACGAGAGCAGGGAGGAACACACTTTCTGTAACGCTGTTCGCTCGCCATAGTGTCTCTTTAAATGTCAGTGTGTATGCAAACTTGTAATAGATAGAAACGAGAGAAGTCTGAACTCAGACACAAAACACAAATCTGACAATGACAATACACAGAGCGCTTGCTGAAAGCAACAGAAGCTAGCGGCGTTTGTTTGCCGGTATGCTTTATACCTTCCGGGTCGATGACGTCACCCGCCTATGACGTTCCGTCTCTCCATTGGACTGATTACACATGTGCTTCACGACGCAATCACGCAGAGGCGTTCCCAAAGCGGTGACGCAGCTCGAGTTCCCTCGAAAGGGAACGTCCTGCACGCGCTCCTTCATGGCAGTGAATGGCAGTGAAATCCAGGCTAAAACATTACAAAAAAGGATACAAAAGTATCACGCAATGATACAGGGAGACGCGCGCCATATATGGAAATTGTTCAGGAGGGAAATCACTCGCTCCAGACGCTCTATTCGCGTTCGGTGTGAACGCAGCATTAGGTTTTGCGGAGCTCGGCCGTTACTCTGTGCGCGTTCCTGTGAGTGCGTGTGAGCCATATTACTATAACTTGCACTGTTGTCATGGCACCCAGGATACGCACACACACGCACCATTTTTGAGAAATCAAACTCAATAGAAAAAAACGCGACTCTCGTCTCTTTTATAAGGTAAATAATAAGAAATAATACAATAATACTATAATGAGGTAAACCTCCTGAGGTGAATGCTTTGTACCTGTTGTCATGACAACATTGCGGGAGCGCTGACGGCTCGCACACACTCAGAGGAACGCGCGCACAGAGTAACGGCCGAGATCGGTATTTTGACTAAATAATATGGTTTCTTTCTTGCAAAACCTTATGCTGCGTTCACACCGAACGCGAATAGAGCGTCTGGAGCGAGTAATTTCCCTCCTGAACACTTTCCATATATGGCGCTCGTCTCCCTGTATCATTGCGTGATACTTTTGTATCCTTTTAGCCTGGTCGCCATTCACTGCCATTATATGGAGGAGCGCGTGGAGGACATTTTTTCAAAATTTCAAAAAAAAAGATAGAAGGACATAGGGCATTGGAACAGCAGCAGGGTGAGTAAAAGATGGCTTTATTTTCATTTCAGGGTGAACTATCCTTTAAACTATTTAGAGTAACACTGTGTGTGTGTGTGTGTGTGTGTGTGTGTGAGTGTGAGAGTGAGAGAGACCCAATTGGATCCCATTAAAATCCTGTAGAAATTATCCTACAGGATATTTATATTCCCACAGAATCCAATATGAATTAGATGAGAATCTTATAGGACAAGACATAAATATCCTATAAGAACGGTTCCAAAATATGATAGAAATTCTAAATGGAATCCTGTACAGGTTTCTTATTGAAATCCTTTAGGATTTTTTGACTAGGGTCAGCTACAGAATCAGGTGTTGTTCTTTTTCTGTTGAGGCGGTGTTTCACTACACAGCCTGGCACATTCTGAGATCGATCATTTGCTGGGGAGTGGGGCGCTCAAAATGGCGACGTGAGCGGTTGTGGTTTTTTGAGCTGAAACAGAAATATAGGGTCCACTTAATATTATTTAAACTGTGGTTGCTTAATATTGCTAGCAATGCAATTGTAACACTTTTGGAGACTTTTAACAACTGATTTATTGTCAAACAGCATCTATTAGTTGCTTAAATTGAAAGACAACGCGAAAGATGGAGGACTCTGTGGAGATGGAAACTGAATCTGCGAAAGAAAAAAGATCTATTAAGGATCTCCACTCTTACTCTTGTAAAGGGGCTGAAGGAGGTACCTGCAACTCCAATCCAAATACTCCAATGAAACATCCACCAAAGAAAGCGAAGAATGATGGAGGGAATGAACCGTCTTTGACTGAGATGCAAGAAAACATAATTCGACGGCAAAAATCGTCCAACGAGCTGATCAAATTGACATAACAGTCAAACAAAATACTCTACAAATCGAAGGACTCAAAAAATCACTCGATAACTGTTATCAAGACATTGTTGATTTGCTGAAAGTGCATGTCTTAAAATACAGTGCATAAAATCTCAAAAGAAGATTCAAGAAATGGAGCAGAAGCTGAACGATGCTGAGTGATATAACAGACGATGGAACTTTCGTCTTTATGGAGTCTCTGAGAGATCAGAAGAAGACATCAAAATGGTTGTGAAAGAAATATGTAAAGAATTTCAAAGCAAAGGAGTTTACAGTTTTACTAACTACTCAGCGACTTGTATTTCTTAGTACATTACTTGCATTTGCCTGGGAAGGTGTCCAGATATACGGTCGCAGGAGAAAGTCTTGATGGTTCCGTCCGATGGCTTTGCAGTGGCGATCGTTTCCTTCTTTCCCTCCTTTAAAGAAAGTCAATGGGGAAAGGACATATGGTTTTCACATTTCAGCACTAGATCTGCAGGGGTCGCTATACTAAAAGGAAACTTCAAGGGTCAGGTTATTAGCCACGAAATTGATAGTTTGGGAAGATTGGTAATATTACGTCAACATTAATCAAACTCATTACACTCTTGTGAATTCATATGCCACCAATAATAGACAGCTCAATGATGATCAGTTAAGATACAAAGCCTGTAAAACACATGCTTTTGCCTCAAGTTATAGACCAACCGTCTATAAATGAATATGCACCCCAGGACATTGTATGTACGCATATAACTGTCTTGTAAAGTGTCCCTTGTATGTTATTTTGTTTATGTATGTCTTATGAACAACTTACTAGTTCATGTAAGTTCTTAATATGTTGTGTCTCCTATCAAATTAATGCTCTCTTCACGACTTACACTTTCATGTATGTCACTTCCTCGTAGGAAGTAATGTGTGTTTGTTGCATTAATTGGAGTATATATGGGCACAGGCCCATTGAATCTTGCTTGAAACAAAGCAATCCCATTGGGCAACTCGACCATCGAGGGTGGGATTTCTCTAAGACTCTTAAGAGAGAGATGCTCTCTCTCCTCCTCCTCTTCTCTTCTCCCTCTGGACCAAGACGCGTCATCTTGGCTGTCTACAGGCCAGGCCAGATAAGGCCTGCACACACAGCCTCACGTGTGTGTGTGGGACAGGAAACCAGATGCCACCATATGGCCAGTTGGGCCAGCAGGCCCAACTCCTCATGGCGTGTGCAACTTCCTCAACCTCGATGGAGTCAAAGCAACCATGCAAGCTCACCGTCGTTCCTTCGCTCAACATTGAAGGAAACGATCGCCACTGCAAAGCCATCGGACGGAACCATCAAGACTTTCTCCTGCGACCGTATATCTGGACGCCTTCCTAGGCAAATGCAAGTAATGTACTAAGAAATACAAGTCGCTGTGTAGTTAGTAAAACTGTAAACTCCTTTGCTCAGACGAAGGAGCTTATCAGGGATGGTTTTCCCAGGTTTAGACTCTTTGCGTAACTTCATCCATCTGTACTGACCCGGTTTTTCTAACCACTTTAACTTTACCTCTTGCCATATATGTTTTGTGTCTGTATGTTTTATGTCCGTTTAATCTTGTCCGTGATTTAGTTATTAAAGTTTGTGCATAATATGTTGGTTCTGACTCCCTGCCTGCAAACAAATTGTCACTTAAATGATCGATCTTGTTATGCACTCTAAGCGCTTATGTAAATACAAAGGAAGAATTATTTTTCTGTGGCCATGAAAAATATCTTTTTCTTAGAATTAATTAATAATCAATACTGAACGTTCATAGGATGAACTGATTGATTGATTGTAATGTTAATGTAGCTACATCAAGTTAATCAATTTAACTGATTCAAATATTCATAACTAATCATAATGAATAATCATAATGAGTTATGAATAATTATTAATATTTCCCCTCTGAGCTAATTCGCTACAACTGGAACAGTGTGTCCAGAATGTTTCTATAGAGCCATCAGTTTTAACTGACCATAAGGGTATATCAATCTTGATTAATATATATGGTCCAGCTGAATTTAAATTTAAATTGCAAATCAATTGCAAATCAAGTAACATATCTGGTAATAATTTAATCTTCAATCCAATTATTAACAAAACCAGTAAGAGGTTTAATATGTGGTTACAAAGGGATTTGTCAATTCAGGGGCGGGTACTTTTGTCAAAAGCTGAAGGAATCTCCAGATCAGTCTATGTGTCTTTATCATTGGATATTCCCCCAAAAGTTACCAAACAATTGGATAAATTTCTTTTTGAGTTTATTTGGAAAATTATCTAAAAAAAGAAATGTTATGTAATTCCAAAGATCATGGTGGTTTAGAGATGTTGAGTTATGATGCTTTAAATAATATATTTAAAATAAATTGGCTTATTCAATATTTAAAGAATAAAGATAGCATTTGGAATTCCTTTCCCAACTACCTATTCAAGCAATTGGGCGACCTCTCATTTTTATTGAAGTGCAATTATTCAATTGACAAAATACCAGTTAAGCTTGCAAAATTTCATAAACAAGCTCTCATGGCATGGACACATACAAGCATAACTTTTCACCTAGGATATATTATATTTGGAACAACAAAGACATCCTATACAAAAATAAATCTCTCCTTTAATTGAAATCAGTAGCGGAGGAGCACAGTAGGTGGCGGTATGCACCTATTTTGTTATTTTGTTACCCTTCCCTGAACACACTGAAGAAGATTATTGTTACATCAACATTTAGACGAGGAAAAGTGGACAGATAAATGGGGATTTCGTTTATCAGCGTTCATTTGTTTTTCAAAAAAGAGAGAATGTCCTAGTATAAGACTATGCGGCAAACAATTTAGAACAAGTGAATGTGATAAGATTTTTGGGGGTATGGTTAGACACAAAACTGACTTTTGCAATTCATATTCAAAAAAATAGTTGATAAATGCAAAAAAGTTTTAAATATCTCAAGATGTTTAATTGGGGTGCCAGACATCACTCTTTGAAAATAATATATTGTGCGTTAATTAGGTCAATTATAGATTATGGATGTATAGCATATGGGTCTGCGTCCAAAACTTTGCTGCACAAAGTAGAAATGATTCAGTCACAGGCGTTACGTATATGTTGTGGTACCCTCAGATCTTCTCCTATTCCTGCCTTACAGGTAGAAATGAATGAAATACCTCTTGATATAAGAAGATTCAAATTAATGTTGAATTACTGGATTTCGGTAAAGGGACATTATGAAACTCATCCAATTAAAAAGGTATTGGAAAATTGTGGGGAATATGAGTCGGCCAAGTTAGGTAGTTTTGGATGGATTGCAGAAAAAGTAGCCAAATCATGTGGGATAATAAATATAGAAATGTAATGGTTAAACAGTATATTGAGCAGAATTACAACTCACAATTTTTACTGATAGTTCCAAAGATCCCGAAACAGGTTGAGTTTCAGCAGCTGTATATGTCCCACATTCACAGTTAAAATTGGCAAAAGAGTATCTGACCAAGCAGGAGTATATTATAACAGAGATGGTAGCAATATTATTAGTTATCAGGTGGATGGAGGATACCCGGCCAATGAATGCGGTGATATGCTCAGATTCGTTCTTTTCATTATCAAGCCTTATTAGTGGAAGATCCTCAAGACAAGATATTTTATATGAAATTCTTTTAAGTATGTATAGAGTAAATAAGTTAGGAATTAAGATGTGTTTCCTGTGGGTTCCAGCACATGTGGGAGTGGATGGAAATGAGGAAGTTGACCATTTAGCAAAATAGGCTCTGAAATTATCACATATAGAAATCATAATATCAAGTCACCTTTATTTATGCTGATTGTTATAAAGCAGCTTCACAGTGTTAACAGGAAAATAATGCAACAGAATTTGATTCGGCTGTACAGCCGTTCTTGAGAAAACGGTGATGTCATCCAGCTCATTTCAATTATCATATAGTGTCAATGCAGGCAGATCAGTAATATAGTTAAAAATTTAGTGTCCCCAACTGAGCAAGCCAAAAGCCAAAGGCGACAGTGGCAAGGAACCAAAACTCTTTCAGGGGCCAGAATGGAGGAAAAAACCTTGGGAGAAACCAGGCTCTGTCAGGGTGCCAGTTCTCCTCTAGCCAACGAACAAATAGTGTATGATCATGATTCTGGCAACATTACAGGTCAGAAGTCATATTAGATCGAAAGATATTTGAAAGATTATTCGAAAGATCGGAGTCGTCACGCCGGAGACGGGTTTAGTGAGGATGCCGTGTCGATGCGGCATTTACAGGGGGGAGTTTAATTGACACGGTCTCTGCAGACATTTCAGTGATGCGTTGGTCATGTCTAGGCGCAGGTCCACCATCTGATCTGGATATGGCCCGGATCCGGCTGACTGCAGTAAACCTCGGGATAAACAGAGAGACTAATATTAGCTTAGATGCCATTCTTCTTATGATGTAACGAGTACATCAGGTGTTATGGGAAATGTTCCCGGTTCCGGCTGACCTAGTTAATGCAGCCTAACAATCATTTAACTGATTTGAATAATATAAATTGATAATGTTCTATGTGTATGCCATAGTAAAGAGATGTGTTTTTAGTCTAGATTTAAACTGACAGAGTGTGTCTGCTTCCCGAACAATGCTAGGAAGACTGTTCCAGAGTTTAGGTGCTAAATAGGAAAAGGATTGACAGTTGATTTTGATGTTCTAGGTATTATCAACTGGACAGAATTTTGAGACCGCAATAGACATGATGGAGCATAATGCGTTAAGAGCTCACTCAAGTACTGGGGAGCTAAACCATTTAGTGCTTTGTAAGTAATTAGCGAGATTTTAAAATGTGTACGATTGACGTATACTTCATATACGTCCTCTGTATACTTCAACAGCAAGCTAAACTCCCCCTTATCAAATTCACAGACACGGAATGTCCTTTTCTATATTTTAATAAGGGTAGGGTAAAACTATGAAATAAGAAGAATAAGAACAATATGAATTTACATCCACAATGTGTATATAAATAAATGCTTCTTACAAACATCTTTGTAATCTAGATTTAACTTCTAGATGTCTAGATCTAGATGAAACAACATGAAAATAAATTGAAATGAAAACACTAAGCATACCAATAGCTCCCATATGATCCATATCTGAGATGCACTTCAAAATACTTAAATACAATTGTAACATGAACAATAACAATAAAACATACAGACGAAGCTACCAAAGGTCAAGGATGACTGCAGATGAGTACTGATTCGCTGGTTCTTGACTCAGGAATAGAATAGCCACATGGAAGGCACTAATTTCCTTGTTAGTCATCTGATCAGTCACATGATAATGACAGCACTATAATGAATTATCCCCAGAACTGCCAGTAGGGGGAGACAAACTACCAACCAAACATTTATTCTTTAACTATTGTTAGCTTTGACAATTACTGTAACAGAACACTCCCTGTCTAGCGTGATTAATTGCCATCACAGAATAACTTCTTTTGATACATTTACTTGGATTCAGGAGGAAGGAGTACAACGATCTCTGTTACTGGTCTAAGGAAGAGCTTGGTGCCGTCTTGTTTAGGAACCCTTATTTCCGCCTTGCAAACTTTTCCGGCTTTGCTTGGAAAGACCTGTGTAATAATTCCCGTTGGCCATTCAATTCTTTTGGCTTGGGTATCTTTGAGGAGCACAATGCTACCTGGATCAACATTGGGTCGGTCAGATTGCCACTTCCTACGTGTCTGTAGTGAACACAGATACTGTTTCCTCCATCTATCCCAGAATGTGTTAGCAAGATGCTGGACCTGTCGCCATTGATGTTGGAAAAGATCATTGGTTCCAAAGTCACAAGCAGGAGCGACAGGGGTGCACACTTTCTGTGTGAGAAGAATGGAAGGTGTGAGGAGAAACTGGTCACTTGGATCATTAGACACCGGCACCAGGGGTCTAGCATTGATGATGGCAGTTACTTCAGCCATGAAAGTAGTGAGCACTTTCTGAGTTAGTTTTATGTGCCCTAGCTGAAGGAATATGGAGTCTAGTATCTTCCTTGCCATCCCTATCATCCTTTCCCAAGAGCCACCCATGTGGGAGGCATGAGGAGGATTGAATATCCAAGAGCAACCATGTTCTGCTAAGTACTTTTGAACACTTTTATCATCGATGTTCGAAGGGATCCGAAGCTCCTTACATGCACCAATGAAATTTGTCCCACGATCTGAACAAATTTGTTGTACTGGACCTCGGAGAGCAAAGAAGCGCTCGAGGGCATTGATAAAACTAGAGGTGTCCAACGACTCAATTACCTTAATGTGAACTGCCCTGACACAAGTGAAGACAAGTGAAGATCACTGCCCATCTTTTGTCATGTGCCAGACCTCCTCTTGTCTGACGTGCATAGATGGACCATGGGCCGAATACATCTAGGCCTACTTTAGTGAATGGAGGATCTGTAGATATCCGGTCCAATGGAAGAGAAGCCATCTTCTGAATTTGGAGGTGGCCACAAAGTTTTCGACAAAGGACACAATGGAACAGGATGTTGGGGCCCAAAAGCCATGGGCTGTTTGCAAGGCACACTGCGGAAATGGACCTTGTGGCTATATCTGCTGGATTTTGGTCAGTGCGGATGTAATACCACTGTTCAGGATGACTAGATCATCCTTCTTATCCTTAAGACCCGGTTGTTGACATAAACATAGAAGCGTCTAGTCTGATTATTTATATATCCTAATACCACCTTGCTGTCAGTGTAGAAAGTGATGGTATCGAGATCAATGTCAATCTCAGATGAGATGAGATCAGCCAATTCCACTGCCAAGACTGCAGCGCACAGTTCCAACCTCGGGATGGTATGTTCAGGAAGCGGAGCAAGTTTCACTTTACCCATCACAAAGCTTACGTGATTGCTTCTCTCGGCATAAGAGAGCTTAAGATAAGCAACTGCGGCAATAGCTTTGGTGGAAGCATCTGAAAACACGCACAGAGTTGTGCGTGTTTTCAGATGCTTCCACCAAAGCTATTGCCGCATGTATGCAGCTTCTGAGGGTGACTGTTCTGAGTAGGTTCTAGGTATCTGAAGGTGTCTTAGCTCTTTCAGGGAATTGTGCCATGCGTCCCATGCCTCTTCCATGTCCTGGGGCAGTGGAGAGTCCCAATCAGTGTTCCCCAAGCTTAACTCTCGCGGAATAAATTTGCCTTGGATGGTTACTGGCGCCGCAAATCCTAAAGGGTCGAACAGACTATTGATGGTCGACAAGACTCCTCGACTTGTGAAGGGCTTCATTCCATCAGGTACTTGAAAAATGAAATGGTCTGTTTTGAGGTCCCAGTTTAGGCCCAGACTGCGCTGTATGGGAAGACTATCTGTGTCAAGATCCAGATCTTTTAGATCGCTTGCGTAATCTTGTGATGGAAATGCCTCCATGACCTCTCTCCTATTTGAGGCAATCTTGTGCAACCTCACATTTGATCTGGCAAGAATGTTTTGGCAGAAAAAACTGCTGCTTCCACAGTGGGAAGGGATTTTAACCCATCATCTACGTAGAAATCACGTTCTACGAAGTGTTGCACTTCAGAATCCTGCTCTTGTCCTTCCAGGTGGACAGATTTTCTGAGACCATAGATGGCTACAGCTGGTGACGGGCTATTTCCAAAGACATGTACCTTCATACGATACTCCACAATGTCTTTGCTGGGGTCATTGTCTCGGAACCATAAAAATCTCAGAAAGTTACCGTCTTCTTCTCTAACGAGAAAACAATAAAACATCTGTTGGATGTCTGCAGTTATGGTAACTGACTCTTTACGAAATCGAATAAGCAGACCCAAGAGAGAATTATTGAGGTCAGGGCCTGTTAACAGCACATCATTAAGGGAGACCCCATTATATTGGGCACTTGAATCGAATACCACCCGGATTTGTCCAGGTTTCTTTGGATGGTATACACCAAAGATGGGGAGATACCATCGTTCTTCTTTGTCTTTGAGAGGTGGAGCCAACTCTGCGTGCCCATTCTCAAAGATCTTCTCCATGAAGGAGACAAAGTGTTCTTTCATCTGTGGTTTTCTCTCAAAGTTGCGTAAGAGTGATTAGAGGCGTTTCATCGCTTGTGTCTTATTTTCAGGAAGACGCTGTCGTGGGTTTTTAAACGGCAGTGGTGCTACCCAACTATTGTTTTCGGCTTTCTTAAACCCTCCTTCCATAATATCCAGAAAGTAGCCATCTTCCATGGACAGAGCCATTTTATCATCCTCTTTTGTACGTTGAAACACAGTGTCACCCAAGTGGTCTGATTGGTGTGTGAGTTTTCTCCTGCAGCATGGAATATGGGAACCACTGTATCTGTCCTTCACATGCAGGATGTTAGGGCATGGTGCAAAGAGTGAAGGCCGCCCATTATCCAGAGTCTTGGTGTAGAGCAGGGGTCTTCAACTAAAATTGCTTGAGGTCCAGTAAATATCACTGGCCGAGGTCCGGACAATTATATACCTAAAAACATGAATTGATGTTTTTTGCCAGACTAAAGAAATGAGTGTAGATAAAAAAATGTCTTTATTGAACAAAATATTATATGTTCTCATGTGGATAAACATGTATTTTCCTATTGTTAAAGCAAACATAGGTAATCCTTCACAAAATTGATCTCATTTTGAGGTTGTTCTGTTATGTCCTTTAAGTTGCCTTGGTACAAAATATCTCATTTCAACCAGTAACCATGTCTGACAAATATATGATGAATGAAAAATGCCTTCATCTCTAAATCTGCACTAATACTTTCATTTCAACATTACTAGCAACTAAAGTGCTTTTTTTCTGCTGAACTGAGATAAACAATAACAATCAATGAACGCAAACCCTGTGTAGAGTGTGTTAACCGTGATTGGCTTATGGACGTTTCCTAGGCAGACAGTGCCTACGATGACCTACGATGATCAAGTTTTGATGATCAAGTTTTTGTGCAAATGGCAAGTCACGTGGGCCATTAATTAGTTTACGCACTTTATTCACTCTGAGAACATCCCGTCCAAGGAGAAGTAAGATGTGAGCATCTGGATCAAGTTCTGGGATGAGATGTGCCACTGTTTTAAGATGGGGATAGTGGAGCGCAGCGGAAGGTGAAGAAATCTCTGACCGGTTATTAGGAATCTCATTACACTCGATAAGATCTGGAAGTGGAAGACTGGTCTGTCCATCCATGGATTCAATTTGGAAGCCGCTTGCTCGTCTTCCTGTTGTCTCCATAATACCAGCACAGGTCCTAGGGCTTTGGATGCCAAACATATCAAACAACTCAGAACGAGCCATTGATCTATTACTTTGATCATCAATTATTGCATAAAGCTTCACTGCTTTATCACGGTAACCACTAGGATAAACTTTGGCAAGACAGATTTTTGAGCATGACCTGTCGGTTAGATCACCACCACAGACTTGAGTGCAATGTGATGAGATGCCAGAAAATGATACCAGATCTCCCTCCCCGCCATTCTCTGGATAGTGGCTTGAGTCTTCAGACCTGGGTGCTGGATCTTGGTGAAGGGCAGTGTCATGCCTCTCGCTACCACACTCTGCACATTTAACATAGGCTTTGCAATTTTTTACAATGTGCAATGAAGACATGCAACATCTGAAGCAGATTCCATTTTCTTTCAGGAATGCTTTGCGCTCTTCAAACGACTTTTCCCGGAAGACACGGCACTTGCGAAGAGAATGTGCCTTTTTGTGTATGAGACATAGCTTGTCACAGTCACTGTTAAAGGGTTTATCTTTGTTACAGGAGAGAGTAGGTGACACATCTGTTTTGTGGACTGAAATCTCCTTCTGTTTAAGCTGTTTCCAAGAAGTTAGCTTATTAGAAGCATCTACACGAGATGTAAAACTGAAACTTGGGTCATTTCTGATCCTTGCCTGTTGACTAATAAACTCCACAAACACATCAAAGGGAGGAAATGGGACATTGTGTTTCAGTTTATAGTCAGATCCCACAGATAACCACCTATCCTGAAGTCCGAAAGGAAGTTTTTCAACTACAGGATTTACTCCACGAGCAGTGTCAAGTACCGCAAGTCCAGGCAAGTCTCCATCAACCTTGGCTGATTGTAGCTCCATGAGTAAATCACTTAGCTCTCTTAGTTTCGCATAATCTTTGTTTGTTAGTTTGGGAAAACTCTCAAGGCGTCTTATTATGAACATGCGCAGCAGCGGATGCAAACCCTGAAGAAGCGTTGCCCTCCGGATTACGTACTGGTGTGCTGAGTGGTAATAGTTCATGAACTTGCCCTATTTGGTCATCAGAAATTGGCTCCACAACAGGCATTGTGAGAGGTGGGCTATTTGTCTGTACTTGCTGCATGACATAATCTTTAGTACACTGTGTTGAATCTACTAGAGTACGATCTTGCAAGAGTCTACAACTTAATCTTTCACTGTGGTGATCAACAGCAGCTTCGAGTGCATCAGCCTTTGCTACAGCTGCTGCAGTTTCTTGCTCTTGCTTTAACTTGTCCATAGAGGCTTCTAAATGAGCTTTTTCTATTTTCATTTTCATTACTTTCTCCGCAAATGATAGACGTGCCTTTGCAGCCTCCGCTTCCGCACGTGCTAATGCAGCCACAGAACTTGCTGAAGAGTGACCTGTATGTTGTGTGGAAACACGAGACCTGGTCTTCCATGTTGACGAGCTTTTCTTCGACATGGTTTGAAGAACAGAAAATTACTTGCTTGATGCTGTGTAGAATCAGCTTGAACTGCGATGTCCTGCCCGACAGAGCCGTCGTTTTACTGTACTGTTCTTCATATACGTCCTCTGTATACTTCAACAGCAAGCTAAACTCCCCCTCATCAAATTCACAGACACGGAATGTCCTTTTCCATATTTTAATACGGGTAGGGTAAAACTATGAAATAAGAAGAATAAGAACAATATGAATTTACATCCACAATGTGTATATAAATAAATGCTTCTTACAAACATCTTTGTAATCTAGATTTAACTTCTAGATGTCTAGATCTAGATGAAACAACATGAAAATAATTTGAAATGAAAACATTAAGCATACCAATAGCGCCCATATGATCCATATCTGAGATGCACTTCAAAATACTTAAATACAATTGTAACATGAACAATAACAATAAAACATACCGACGAAGCTACCAAAGGCCAAGGATGACTGCAGATGAGTACTGATTCGCTGTTTCTTGACTCAGGAATAGAATAGCCGCATGGAAGGCACTAATTTCCTTGTTGGTCATCTGATCAGTCACATGATAATGACAGCACTATAATGAATTATCCCCAGAACAGCCAGTAGGGGGAGACAAACTACCAGCCAAACATTTATTCTTTAACTATTGTTAGCTTTGACAATTACTGTAACAGAACAACGATGTTTAATAGGGAGCCAGTGTTGATAGAACCGGGTTAATATGGTCATACTTCCTGGGTCTAGTAAGAACTCAAGCTGCTGTGTTTTGGACCAGCTGCAATTTATTTATTAAGCGAGCAGGGCAACCACCCAGTAGAGCATTATAATAATCTAGCCTTGAGGTCATGAACGCATGAACTAACTTGTTTAGCATTTTGCATTGAAAGCATGTGCTGTAATTTAGATATATTTTTAAGATGGTAGAATGTAGTTTTAAAGATGCTAGAAACGTGGCTTTCCAATGAAAGATTAGTATCAAAGAGAAATCCTCACAGATACCATTTCTTTCTAAAAAGGAGCATAGTTGTGAGGACACTGCCTTTTCTAGTATTTTTGACAGAAAGTGTAGATTTGAGTTTTTTAATAAGTGGTTTAATAATAGCCAACTTAAAAGTTTTCGGTACATATCCTAATGACAAGGATGAATTAATGATATTAAGAATCTATGACCTCTGGAAGCATCTCTTTTAGTAGCTTAGTCGGTATAGGGTCGAGCATACATGTTGTCGATTTAGATGATTTAACGAGTTTAGCCAATTCTTCCTCTCCTATAGCAGTGAATGAGAGAAATGTTTCCTAATATTATCAGTCTTGCACATAAAGAAGTTCATAAAGTCATTACTGCTGTGCTGTTTGCAAACGTCAGAAGTTGAAGCTTTATTTCTTGTTAATTTAGCCACTGTATCAAATAAATACCTAGGGTTGTGTTTGTTTTCTTCTAAGAGAGTCGAGAAATAAGCAGATCTAGCAGTTTTTACGGCCTTTCTGTATGCAATCATGCTCTCTTTCCACAAAATGCGAAAATCCTCCAGTTTTGTTTTCTTCCAGCTGCGCTCCATTTTTCTGGCTGCTGTTTTAAGGGCCCGGATGTGCTCGTTGTACTGCACCGTTGGACTATTTTCTTTAATCTTCTTTAAGCGCAGAGGAGCAAAGGTGTCTAAAGCCATCTTTAGTGGCAGCGGTGATAGGTCTGCCATATTTGAAACAAGGGGATGGCTTTGCAGCCTTTGCTAAATTAAGTATACACAATACTAGGTAATGATCTGAGATGTCATCGCTCTGCTGCAGAATTTCAACGGCATCAACATTGATTCCATGCAACAATATTAGGTCTAAAGTATGATTACAGCGATGAGTGGGTCCTGTCACATGTTGCCTAACTCCAATAGAGTTTAGAATGTCTCTAAATGCCAATCCCAATGCGTCTTTTTCATTGTCTACATGGATATTAAAATCACCAACAATTAGGACTTTATCTGTAGCCAGTACTAACTCTGATAGAAAATCAGCAAATTATTTGATAAAGTCTGTATGGTGCCCTGGTGGCCTGTATACAGTAGCCAGCACAAATGTGAAACGGGATTTATCATTTACACTACATAACGTTATGTAAAGCACCAAAACTTCAAAATAATTATATTTGAAACTAGACTTCTGAGTAATACTGAAGATATTACTATAAATTACCTCCCCCTTTGCCTTTCAGACGTGGCTCATGTTTATAACAATAATCTTGAGGGGTGGACTCATTTAAAGTAGACTTACACTTAAAACTGCTGAATAATGGCTTGAATCATCATAAAACATGCAATGCATTTATGGCATACTTAAGAAAGGTAGATCTGTTTAATAGGATTTAAAAGGTAATGCACATAATTTTTTTCTTATAATTATTTTTTTTTTCTTATTATATATATTATATATTATATTTTTTCTTTCCTTATTCATTGATTTAATTATTAAGTTCTTCCAATTCCATCAATGGTCCACACTCCAGTCCAGTAGGTGGCGGGAATGCATCTATCGTTTGTTTGCCAACCGCCATAAAACGCCAGAAGAAGAAAAAGAACATTTAGACGAGTTCAGTACTGAACATGGGTACATACAGACGAATAGATTGTATATTTTTCAGTGAGTTTCATCCAACGTTAGGACCAAAGATCACATATCAGGTAACATCATAGAAATTTATATTTTTGTGCGAAAGAGAATAAATAAGTACAAGTATGTTGGACAGCCTGGTTTTGTATTTGCAAACGAGACTTCCATTATGCACACAATCAAATGAATGTTTTTTCAGTTATATTGGAACAAAATTATATACAATTTGTGTTTCATCGAAGGTTCCGGAAGAATATATTTCGAGGGAACTTTTTGATACTGTGCAGGTATACATCATCACCAAACCTGAACTGCAGAACAAGCTCATAACAGTGTATGTACTGAACTTTACTTACCAAGTCATCTCATTGCGGCACTGATTTTATTTGTTAAATTGTATTTTTATTTGCACTGTTGTTTGAGAGAACACACCAATATCATCCCAACTATACGCATATGCTTGTGCATTTAAAAATAATTTCTTAAACTTTATTGAACAGTTGAAACTGTGAACCATGTATTTCTATGGATTCAAATATATTTAATCGGAGACGAATTAGCTCCACTCTATTCATAAACGTTATGACTTACTGTCTTCAGCGAACACATTTAAATGAGCTCCACATTAAAAAAATAAAAAAAACGTCAAATGATTTGAACGTACTGCTCGTTTTCTCGTCAAAAACAAGTAGGCCTAGAGGCTTTTTATTTCTGAATTTGCTTCAAGTGGATCTAAAATTACATTTTTGGTTTAGTAGGCTATATAAAGAAAAAGTGCACAAGCTAATTTTCAATAATACATATTTTTGTAAATGTATATATATATATGTGTGTGTGTGTGTGTGTGTAAAGTAGATTCATCAGGAGCATTATAAAAACTACTTGGGAGGCAACATCCAAAAACATAAGGGATAATTTGGGATAAGGGATAAGTTTAAGGAACAGCAGTCATCTCAATTTCTGACAGATTTGGTTCTTGATTTGAAATATGTTATAGAAACAGTTTATTTCAGTCCTTCCTCATGCATGTATATTGGAGCTTTACTTCCATGGTAAAAAATATTCCTTATGAATTAAACTGACTGACAAGTGAACTGATTTGCCTTAAATGACTTTATCCTTAAATGAATTTAGCTGAAACTGTGTGTGTTTTCCCCCTGGCCTACATCTTGGTTTAAATACATCTGGGGTTTTTTATATATATATATATATTTATTTATTTAAACATTTGGTGTGAATTGACTTTTAGATTTAATGATAATGACCTAGTTGTCTTTTATCTGTGTAACTGATTAAGGACTGCCATGGAGAAGAAACTGATTGGCTGTCCAGTGTGCATTGAGCATAAGAAGTACAGCCGGAATGCCTTGCTCTTCAATTTGGGTTTAGTCTGTGATGCCAGGACAAAAACATGTGCTTTAGAACCTATTGTCAAAAAACTGTCTGGCTACCTCACAACTCTGGAGGTAAAAATAAATTTCATGCATTTCTGTTGTGGTACTTCAAAAATTGGTCTAACATTGGTCTAAAATGTCTTTGATTAGCTTGAGAGTGGATTCATTTCAAACGAGGAGAGCAAACAGAAGCTGTTGCCTATCCTTTCCACACTTCTTGAGGAACTTAATGTTACAGGAGCCTGCACCCTACCAATTGGTTATATATGTTTCTTATATCTCTCTGTTTCTCTGTCAGTGATTCTCACTGTTTTTATAATCACCCTTCTCCCTCTCTCATAACAGATGACTCTAATACCATCCACTTGAAGCTAATTGAACAAAGGAAAGATCCTCTAGTTGTTCAGGAGTATGATGTACCAGTATTTACCAAGAATAAGGACCACTTTATAAAGTCACAATGGGATCTCACCACACAACAGGTCTACAAAAAGTCTTCCCCACTGTTTACTTTTACTCTTACTATTTGACTTAATTTAATTTGTAGTTTTTTATGAAATCAGACTTGGAAAATTAAGCTCTGTTTTATATGGCGCGTGTTAGTGGTGTATGAGCAGAGTGGTGTTTTTGTTGTTTTTGCCACCCATGTTAACAAACAAGAGTGTTCACTTTGGAAGCAGGAGAAATTATACATTTCACAAAATTGATTTGTAGTGTAGTGTGTTTTGTTATGGAGTACTTCTGAAAAGTAAGGGGGGAAAAACATACCCACTGTTTGAAAATGTTCTGATGTCCGGCTTGGAGTAACACAATCTAAGCAGTTTATAAACTCAAGGTTTGGTTATACAACAAGGTTTGATTTTACAATTTAGGTATATTACAAGATTTTACAAAAAATAAGTTTGTAAAACTGACCATTGATAACCATTGCATGCCGTTCACACTTGCAGTGTGAAATGGGTAGAATATTATTTTATTTGGCATACTGTCTTCAAATATTATTTGTTACCAGCGATTTTTCATTTATATTATTTTTCATATTTTTTTGCAGATCCTACCCTTTGTAGATGGGTATCGGCACATTCAAAAGATCTCTGCTGAGGCCGATGTTGAGCTTAATTTGGTGCGGATTGCTGTTCAGAATTTATTGTAAGTGTGATATTATTCCTATTTTGAGCTGCTGTCATCATCTCAATAATAACTTATTAAAAGGAATATTCTGTGTTAAGCTGGGTTTACCCCCAGACCTCCTTTAGACCTTTTTTCCAGCTGTCTAAAGTACTGTGAAGATGAGGCAAATTAGTCTTGTGATGTAGGACTGTGCGCGACTTTCCAGTTCCTGCTGGAGTTCGTCCTCCACATACAAGCTTAATAAAGCCTGAACCTCGTTGTCGGTCCACCACCTGGGGAAAGTTCCTGCGGTGAAAATGCGTCTTTAAATACAGATTAACTCTGGCTTTGGCTCCGTACAGTACAGTTTTTATTTTAGAAAAATGCATAATAAAAAAAAAAGTAAACAAAAATGTCTTTAAACTGTCATAAAACCCTCCTGTTTTATCACTTGTCATTCACACCTCAGATTTAAAAAAGTGGTGTGTAAAGCTGTGGAAAAGTGGGAGTGAAGAGGGGAGACAACAACCAATTAAACGCAGACCTACAACACACTCATTTTACAGACAAATGACAATTAAAATATGAGCAGAGATCTCATAATGTGATTTTTTTTTTTTTTCATAAAAGATCAAAAGGATTAACAATGCAGATTTATTTTTACAGGCTACTTTGTTCATATTTACCAAGAGGGGCAATAATTCTGTCCACAACTGTATATTTCATTTAAAGAAGACATGAAATATGTGCACATACACAGTGCTGGTTCATGTTTGGAGCACTCGAGTATATGAAATGTATCCATAACTTGAAACGCACATGCTCCAGTTGTGATATGAACTGTGATCCGCGTTGCTAGTGTTGTTAAACTCATCATGGCGTTCTTTGCAGAAACCGCTCTCATGCATGCGCTCTGTGTTATATATAAAATATTGTTACAGTCTGTGTTTTAGTAGTCAAACTCCAGCTCTGACCGCATTGTGGGGGAAACCTGGAGTGTAGATCAGGAAACCAATACATTACATTTCTGGCACCTTTGGTTTTGCTTTACATTTTGCAAATTCTGCTTTTAAACTTTCTGCAAATGTATGGCAGTTTTTAACCCAGAATATTTGTGTCATTTGGAAATACCTCCTGATATACGGCATCACTTGACCCTTGACAAAAATGTATAGATACAATGATGAAGTTACCTGATTAAGTTTTAAAAATGCAATGCACTAAAACCTTGAATAGATCATTACAATAGTTATAGTGTTGCAGAAACATTTCTTTCCATTACATTGACACATTAGCTGCTATTTCATTTATGAAATGTGTAAAGAGTAACGGACTAAACAATGGTGCTTTTTCACAGGTATTATGAAGTGGTAACTCTGGTATCCATATTTCAGGTAAGTTTTTGTTGTTTATTCTAAATTTTATTATAGATTATTTTTCTTACATTGTTTTTGGTTTTCATATTCTACAGTACTCAAATGTTTACTGCACAACACCTAAAGTACAAAACTTGATAGATAAGAAGTGCCTTCAGGAAGAGTGTCTACATTACGTCAGTAAGCTAGGTGAGCAAGTACAGAGATTGTAAATGTACATGACATGAATGTGCATGAGTGAAATGTTTCTAGTTCACAGTAGACATTTTACTATGTGCATGTCACCAGGCCAGAGGACAAGTCTCAGGGATGTGTTCCAGTTGTATTGTGGTTTGACCCCAGGTACAACTGTGCGTGACCTGTGTTCTCGCTATTCTCTTCAGTTACAGAGGGTGGATGAAAGGCAAGGCCATTTGAATTTTGTTGTCCACAATTAACATGCCACTAATAAGGCATGTCAGTCTTGTTTTCTGTTAATTTACAGAACAGTATGTAGATTAGAAATTAAAGTTGTATCCTATTGGCTCATTTAGTTGTTGGTTAAGTACTAGTTTGAGCTTTAAGAAAATATGCTATATAAAATAAATATTTTTTCTTTCTTTTATTCATGTTGTAGGAAGTTGATTCAGTTTGGCTTAATGAAAGGTCTGATTAGGCGCCTGCAGAAGTATCCAGTCAAGGTTATTAGAGATGATAGGAGTCGTCCACCTAGACTTTACACTGGCTGCCATAGTTATGATGAAATCTGTTGCAAAACAGGCAAGTATTATGTATGTTATTGCTTTTTCACATGAATATTCCTTTAAACATTCCAGTGACATTATTCCTTGCATGTGTTTTCAGGAATGAGTTACAGGGAGTTGGATGAGCGCTTGGAGAATGATCCGAACATCGTTGTTTGCTGGAAATAATGCTCCTGCGACAGAATCATTACAGAGAGTAAAAGAATTATTACACGAGAGAAAAAGATCCTGGTGCTTTTGTGGTCTTAGACATTCTGTTCTGTACCTTTATTTATTGTAAATCAACTGCCCTTCACGTGTATTTGATGCTATTATAGTTCAAAATCTGAACGAGCTTTCTGAATGAATCCGATTTTAAGTAAAAAAAAAAAAAATGCTGGAATGTTTCAGAATGTGTAAACGCAAAAATTTGTCATAGTTCTATGAAAAGCAGTCACTGGTTCCATTTTGTTTTTCCACCTTTAAACCTATTTAACTGATACTTGATTACATCACTCCCAGGACAATAAAACGTGTGAAAAAGTTTGCATAAAAATGTAGCTGGTTTTTTTAACTGTAGCTCCTCTGAACTAGATTGCCCAATACAAAACTTAAAGGGTATGTGTGCTTGTATTTTGATATGAAATTTTATGAAATTTTGATTTTGAAATATTTTAACACCGCTGTCAGGTAAATGTCCTTTATTGAACTACTTTAACAAATACACCTTCTCTCTTAACCCACAAGTAAGTTTACAGCCCATTTATATATTTCTAAGCTGAATGAGTTACTTTTTCATGAAGCAACCAAAGCAAATAAACACTGATGTGACAGGGTTTTATTTGAAGTTGGTATGAGAGCTATTGCTATATACAAAAAGGACAGAAATAAAACAATCACATAAATAGCTCTGCTCCATGTCTGACACTGTAGATGTAAATACCAAATTATTACTTTCCATCTCTTCATCTGAGCTTTTGGAAATATAAATGGGCAAATATACTACCCATCAAATTCATACAAGACAATGGTATGAATATGACGAGAGGGCAAAAGTTGCAAAGAGAGACAGCACATCAGTGAGAGATTACAGCCCAAGGAAATTTAAAACCGAAGCCAGTACATAGCACTTCTCATTCTGTTATAATCTGGCAGCTGCTCTACTGGACCTGCATAGAGAAAGAAAAGTGTGCAAGATTATAAAAATTCAGTTGTCAATACCAGTGAATTTTCATTATTCTTAATACCAATTTCAATACCACAGCATTGGGTTTCTATTAAATTCTGATCGCAGAATTAATTATTGGACCAACGGTCTCAAGTAAGCTTAAGCTAGATCCAGAAAATATAGGCATATTAGGGATGGTAATGATTAGAAATTGATTAATCAGTGATAAATCAATAGTTGAGCTTAACGATTTTGATTATGTATGTTATGGGCCAAACAGGAAAGAATTACATGTAAATCGTGATATATAAATGTAAATCTGAATATATAGTTATAACTCATAAATTATATATGCCATCTATATATATATATATAGGGGGGCAAACAGAAAATAATTCTATAACATGCTAATATAAAAAAAGAAGCCCACATTTATTCACTTCAGTGTAGAATTGCAAAAAATATAAATATAAAAATGCATATTAAATATAAAAATAAATGGACCCACCGACTGCAGACACAGCTGGGCATTTGTCATAGATGTATTTAGAGCAGACATCCCGGACAATCCTGGGAGTCACAGCCTAGTAAGAAACAAACGAAATGGTATTTCTTAAAATTAAACAATCTTCAAATTAATCTCAAACAGTGCAGTCACTTATCGACTGTGGGATTGTTTGGTGGACAATTTACCTCAATTCTGGCATCCCACTCTGCCAATGGGATGCGGCGACCATAATTTAGTATGTGCCTGCCAATATCATCACAAACAGGTGTAGTTCCTGAGAACAAGAAAGAAGAAAGATGTTACAGATATATTAGTCAAAGACGTAGGCTGATAGAAAGGGGTAATGTATAAAGTCATTATTACAGTGAAAAAGAAAGGTAAAGAATGTGTATTACTAGCCCTACTGTCGTATGCACATAATATATTATTGGACAACAATGGATAATAACAATGGATAAAATAATCATATACTTTTCTTGATACCTAAAATTAGTTATAGAATACATGTATGCACCAGAGAATTTCAAATTACTTGCGTGTAGAGTACTTAATTAATCTAAAAAAAACACAAATACAAATTAGTGTTATAAGAGTGATAACTTTCTTAATCTTATAAAGCATTTGGTCAAGTCATTACTACATAAATTATGTAAATAACACAACATGCTATTTAAATGCTGAATGGTGAATGACCTTCAAATGTACTCTGAAATAACGTAATTACGAGATCCAAGCACATGAATGACCAAGCAAAGTCATATTTACAAGTGGGAAACTTGGAATTCTAAATGATAAACAATTTGGAGCAGCAGGTCACCTTGTTTGTTTGAAAGCAACCCAAATTGCTGGTCAACTTGACACCAAAACACTTTTTTTTTTGTATGGGAATGCCATTTTACCTGAATATTATGACACAAATAAAGCACAAAGCACACAAAATAAATAAAAGGTTAGCAAATAAATGTTACATCGCAACTATGGAAACATTTGGACATAAATTTAAGCCATTTGTCAGCTTTGTATTTTGTTTTGCGATATGGTCACCTGATTTTCCACGCATTTAACAATATAACTAATAATGGAAATAAGTGACTGGTTTAAGACATGCCTTTTTTGGGTTGTAAATAATGGCGCAAATACCTGTAAATTGACAAGCGCAAACCAAAATTTTATTTGTAAATTATTTGTATAGCGCATTTCACACATGCCGGTAATTTAGTTTTGCCTTCTCTGGAATAGTATAGACAATTTAGATATGTTTGTAAAATGGCCTACACAATGATATGAATTAAACCATGATTTTAGGCCTCTGTGAATCTAACAATAATAATAATAATAATAATAATAATAATAATAATAATAATAAATCTTTATTTTCTATAGCGCCTTTAAATGTACATCTCAAAGACAAAAGTACACAAAAGAGAAAAATAAACAAGCCATAAAAGAAAAATGAATAAAAGATAACTATATAAAATTGATACAAATGTTCAATTAAAAGCTACCCTTAAAAAATTAGTTAAGGCGAGATTTAAAAATGCAAAGAGATTGAGCTTGCCTTCTCACTTGGAAAAGAATTCCATAATTTTAGAGCTAATGAGGAAAAAGCCCTATCACCCATCAGTCTTAGATGAGTTTTCGGAACAACTAAAAGACCAGTTTCAGATGAACGAAGATTATGCGGAGTATAGGGAATTAAAAGCTCAGACAGATATTGCGGTGCCAACCCATGTAAAGCCTTGTAAGTAAGCATCAAGATTTAAAAGAAAAAAAGAAAAAAAAAAACACAACCCTAAATTTAACCGGGAGCCAATGCAAAGACTCCAAAATAGGAGTGATATGATCTCATCCTAGGTCTTGTAAGGATTTTAGCACCCGAATTTTGAACTAGCTGCAATTTGTTTAGGGTAGCTTTTGACACCCCAGCCAACAAGGCATTACAATAATAAATACGGGTAAACACGAAAGATATAAGAATGTACAAGAATAAGAAGTTTTAAATGAGAGGGTTAGATGTTCTACAAGCATCTCGGCTTTGTTGTCTCCACCAATAAAAGTCTAAGCTTTAGCATTTGGAACTCCGTGACTCGAATCAGTGATTTTTACAAAGAGGAGAAGACTTTCCACAACACTGGCAGCGCAACATCAAATATAGCCCCTGCAGAAGATTGAATTTGGTCGTCAGACCTTTTATAACAAGTGTTAGTTGCTATAGAACATCGGGAGAAGACGTGAAGAGATGGTCTCTGTTCTGCTCATGACCCACATCCCTCTCAAAGTGCAAAGCAGTATATCTGACGACACATCTTTGTGGGAAATATAAAGTTGGCTTAGTTACAAAAATTGTCATTTCTATTGTTTTCCTTGTATAAAGGACTTTGTTATGTTTAAATTAACACTTTTCAAGTTTGAATTACATAATTTCTACATTATGTATTATTTCTGCAAATAATAGGCTATAATTAATTTCAGCCACTCAACCTCCCCTCCCCCCAAAACACCAACTAAACAACTGCCACCATCACAGCTCTACCCAAATGATTCAAATGATTATTCAAATGACATTTCTATTTAAAAAGGTACACTATGCAACTTTTGTGTTCAAAATTAACAATTTAAATACATACATCAATATTTATATTTTAGACGTAGCGGGATGGTTTTCACAGAAAATTGTGTACATGCGTCACTCACACATGCGCGTCTCGTCATATCTGTAAATAGAGAAAAGTTGCTGCGACTACTTTGATAGTTGTGTGGTGTGGGTGTGTCATAGGTCAGTCATCACAATGAATGAGAAAGGTTGACATGGAGCATGCTAAATATCAAACCTCTGGGGAAATCACCCATTCACAAAAAAAAAAAAAAAAAAAAGTCTGCAAAAGAGAACGCAACAGAGTTTGTAATAAAACGATAAACACTGGCTTGGCTTTTCAGAGATGGCAAGAACTGAGGGATTTGAAATGTTGTACAAGTGTGGATAGGAGATGCTGTTTTTTTTAATTACTCAGCAGGAGAGTAAGGTATTTGATTATTAACAGATTATATTCTACATTGCCATATGTAGCTCTATAATAGAGTTCATTGTAAAGCATTATATATTGTGAAGAGTCGTTTTATTATGGTGGTTGTAGCGCTATACTGGAATTTATTCATTAAAGGAAGTAGCAGCTTGAGATCCTTTCCATCTAAACTGTTTCTCTCTCTTATAGGGATCATGAATTGAGAAATCAAATTTTCCTTACTCTTTTATCACATAAAAGGTCATTGTACTATGAAAACATCCTGTAAATTTCAGAACTCAAAACTTGCTTGTAAATACAGAAACAGCTTTTAAATGTAACTAATCTCCGAAAATGACTTGTTTCGGATTGTCACATTATGACGTAATAGTGCGACAAAAGACCATCTCTGCAGAATCAAATCAATGCCTTCTTCCTTCAAATCAACATCATCACATCTTTGGTCCTGCTCACTGGCAAGTTAGTGAGATAAGGAGAGAAGAGATACAGGATCACTGGACTAAAAATAACATTACCTCCCCAATAACAGGAAAGTGGTTATTTATTTTGTGAATGTCTCAATAGAGCATTATTTGTTTGTTCGGTCCATTTCACTGTGTATTCTTTGGTAAAGCAGTCGCTATTTCTGTGCAGGCTTTGCAAACAGACTCTTACTGTAAGATATGGACCTGACAGTAATGCAACAACATTCAAGTAACCCTGTTAATTCTAATGCCTAATCTGTGATCAGTGGTTTCTGATAGGGCTGTGCAATTATTCGTAATTGAATTTACCATTTTGGCTTCGAACGATTAGGAAAAAAACGATAGTCAACGTGAAACGATTATTGTGCCGCTGCCGCATTCCGTCTGTTCCCTAGGTGGCCTCCTGTGTGTGCGCTCGGAGACGCACACGAAGACGCATTACGAAGTATACTGTGGGCTTCAGATATGCGCCTAAACGGTCAAATAGCATACACACAAATGTCAAAATGCTGTTTTGGTATTTATCCTCGTAAAACACAGTTAAACAACAAAAGAAAAAAAGTCACCCTCTCTTGAATGACTAAATTGTAGTTTTAATAAAGATTAGTCTATATTTAATGTATACAGCAGTGTTATTTTACATTTGATTACTTCATTCAATTCCTGTTGTAGGCCTTTACTTATCTGAATACCACCATTGGTACATCTTCCTGAAAAACCTAAAGCACTATTTATTTAATTTGTATTTTTGTTCTGTTGGTTTTGTTTCTAATTTAGTTTCTTTGTTGTTCTTGTATTGCTGACTGTTTACTTGTCTTCTGTTACTGTTTTGAGGACTTTTACTTATATTAAATTAACCTAGCATTAGGCTTAAGTATTGATAATTGTGAAATTTCACTGACATTTAAAATGACTCATATCATGAAATAAGACTTTGATCATATCACCCACCTATAACCGTGTTAAATAATCGTGATCTCAATATTGAGCATAATCATTGTGATTATGATTTGCCATAATCAAGCAGCCCTTATTTATGTTCGGTCAGACGGTCTCAAAATTGTATATTGCCGTTTATGTGTCAGTAAATCAAGCCAGTGACTAAACAGTCAACTTCACATTGTTTCTCTTAGTAGCATGAAAATGATCTGTTATTTAAATTGTGATTAAATTATATACAGAAAGCAAACAAAGAACGCTCCCATTATAATCGCTGGAGCGTTTATAATTTTTTTTTGTTTTTAATTAAATTTAAAAATTCACAGCGGAAGTTTATCAATGACTAAGTTCTGGACTCTCGCCCAGACTCCAGTTATAATCAATGACGCCATCAAAACAGTGGGCATTTACATTGAAGTCTCAAAGCAGACACCTCTTCCATCAGTGTTCAAATCAGCGGGCTAAAATCAGGGTATAAAATGGCCTTTTATTTCAAAATGCCTACCAACATATGTGCACCTCATGAAACGTAAAATAATAATAAGAATGCAGTTCATGACCCCTTTAAGCCAAGTAGTGAATGTTTTCTGAGCAGTACGATAACCGTATTTATCCACACACTCAGAACCAAAACACATGTTCTACCGCAAAATGCATGCAGTTGTGTTTAACCGCTAGAGAGTTAATTTACATGGTGTGCCTTTAAAAAAAAAAAAACAGTACTAAAATACAACTGAATCTGTGCTAAATACATACAGTGATCAGTGTCCTTGAATGACTATTATGTGTTTTGATGCAGAGAGAATGTATAGACTGTGTATGGGCAATGTTTGAGTTTATTACCATTGAGCTGTCCCACTAAGCTAGCCTTCAAAGCATTTTTGGCTCGAGCCACATCACTCTCAGTCACTGTGGTGCACAAATTCATCCTGTAATACAGAAATATCAACAGCATGTATTCATCACTTCAAATAGGACTACAACACAACAGATGACAATTGTATCTTCTGTCAAGAATAGCTGAAGGCATGCCAGTGACTTACCAGGCATTCTGTGCCCAATGCATCATGTCCTCTATTTTATGTTTGTCAGTAACAAAATAAATACCCAGCAGTCCAGTGTCACTGTATGAGGAGTGGAAAGCCTGGAAACTGTGACACAGGTTCAGCTCTGCAGCCAGGCGAGCCAGGCGACTGCTTAAGTGCTGTATACCACATACAAATAAAGAGTAGCATTATTTCATGATCATAATGCAACCACCATTTTATTTAATAAATAACAATTTGTACCATGCTAAGCCAATTTACAATTCAAACTTTTATTACCATTGTTTACACATAATGGCAGTAATGTTTATACTAGGGACAGTACAAAAAAAAAAACTATTACGAATACTATTATAAAAGGTGTCTGCATTAAAAACTTGTTTTCATGACAATATAAATAAGACATCACTAACAGGTTAAGTAAAAGTATACTAAATATATAATATATAGTGCATATGTTCAGAAAAATGCTGTTGTCTATGATATTAAAAACAAGAACAAAGACAAATTAGAAACAAGCAGACAAATACAAGACAAGACAGATAAATAAAATAAGCAGTGAGCAGTCAAGAGCAGTGAGTTATTCATTTTCTTTGGTTGTTTGATTCACATTAACACCATAGACGACAGCAGTAATATTAGGCTGCTGTGACTTTAAGAGCTTATGCACAGATCCAATGTACCTACACACAACTTATTTTCTCCCGTTTAGATTCACTTCAGACAAAACTTTTACGCGAATACTCTGACATTCTCTGTAATTGACCGTTCAAGCGAAATAAGCGTGAAAGACAACTAAATTTGGGATCGCACGCTGTGGTGGCTTTCTGTCACTTCGGGTGCACGTTGCACGGTTTGGGCCTGTGTATGAGCGTTGCACACAACGAAACAGGAATTATGGCTCTTATTAACACACTTTCATTCTTAAATGCAATAAGGAATCGTACCTTTTGGTTAGATTCCTCAGCTGGGTATCGACATACATTTCTAGTATCCTACATGCTTATGCAAGTATAGAAATGCATTTCACTGGTCAAAAAGGCTGAATAAGAATTATTTTACAAGAAACCAACTTATCAATGTAGGGATGCACGATATATTGGCACGATATATTTTACCATATCAGTTATTTTTTATGGTATCAATACAATGTACTAATATTGGTCACTATTGGACATACATTGGCCAATATAGCATTAATTGATTATATTCATTTCCCCAATGTTTACCTTTAGATTACTTTTATCATCTCAAAGTATATAATTTTTCCCATATTGTACACTATTATGTTGTGAAGCCCAAATTCCCTGGTAGCATGTAAAATTTTGATTTTAGTTTAGCATTTTATTTTTATTAAAAAAAAAAGAATATTGACAAAAAAAAATTTGTATAAATGGCATGAAAATGATCAGTTTTCAAAACAACATGAATATAGTTTGAGTTTTTCATTCCTGTGTGTGGAGAAATCAAGAGACAAACTGATCAACAATGGGCAAGTTTCTTTGCTGCATTTCATTTACACAGAAAGAAAGCCTCTCATACTAGAATTTTCCAGGAGCCATCTTGCCAAAAGTAGGAATCAAGAATCCCTGAAACTATCAGAATCAAATCACAAGGTACTTAGATTCCCACTTCTACTCCATACATGCAAAAAATAGGTTTAGGAGATTGAAATTTAACCAAAGTAATAAACTAACCTTTCCACCTCCGAATGTGATGTCATAGCTACCAATGATGGAATTGGCAACCATGAGTGGCACAATATCAGGACTTGCAGCTCCAGCTCCCTCTACAGCAATAGCAACATGTGCTAGTGGCATTGCATCATCACGCATACGAATCTAAAAGCAAGACAGGATTAGACCAATAGCAAGTCAAGACAAAGTCAATGGCAAGAAAACAAGACCCTCTCATGCAATTCATACCTCACTCCCAGTGAAACGGCACGGGGACAGAACAGGTACAGCATCACCCTCGTATTCAAAAGAAACACCACTGAAATGCTGCTTAGCTAGAGCCACAAGCTCATCATGGTTCACTCCTACAGCAGAACAGAGACAGTGTTCAAGCAATAAACTTTGTTCTCTGTGGCTTTTCTATTTTAACACTACTGCATGACAAGTTTTCAAGAGCAGTACCTCCAGCTGTAGCCAGGACCATGCGAGGAGCTTTATAATGGCTATTGATGTATTCCACCAAATCATTACGAGTTAGTGTCCTTGAAAATTCAGAGCAAAAAAAAAAACAAAAAAAAAAGTTTGATTAAATTGTGCATTTAAATATGGTTGTCAATCCAGAAACTTTGCAGTGTACTAAGCAGCATGAAAAACTAAACCTGTATTCAGATTGTGAATAGGTAATAAAGCAAGAGAAGAGTCCTCTCTTAATAATCACCAAGGCTGTCAATCTCTGAAGTGCAAGTTCTCTGAATTCTGCAAAAACTCCTAGCAAGGAGTTTATTATAACAGTTCCTGTTATAATAAAAATAAGCTGTCTTAATTGTACAATCAATATCTTATTTACTTCGCGTTTACACTTTTGGTTATAATAAAGGATTTGCGAGTGTGCGGCTCATGTTGAACAAAACCTTGTGCGTTTTCAGTGGTAAGTGGATTCTGACTAATTTAGTGATAAGCACCTGTGATAGGCCATTGCGTTCACATGCTGAACAGATATGATTGTGATTGGCTACAATGCTCAACGCTTGTAAAATCACACTGTAAATAGAAACCTTTGATGTTCGGAGAGCGCTCAAACAAACACGAACGACAGCATTTGAAGGCAGCGTATATCAGGTACCGGTAGTACTGGTACGTTTGACAACCCTATTTACATGCACTAATTTTCATCAATCCAAATTGATCCAATCTGATTTCAGATTCTGAAAGTTATATTATGAACCCTAAACTTTGCAATCCAATTCACATTTTCTTTTACATGTGCATTTATGTTTTCCAAAAAAAACTTCAGCGCAGTGCCCCAGTCACTGCATTCAGAACCGGAGAAATATGTCACCAGCAATGTTCCTTCTAAGATGCGTGTGGACAGATGAGAAATGTGTGAGGAAATCCATTTAATTGTAGTTTAAATGAGAAATAATTGCAGTGCTCTGGTCAACCGCTATAGAGTTAGTGTCACTATAAAGTTAGAACCGGTGAATGTGGTTTACAGGTTTCATAGAAAGAGAATGATATAAGCCAAATTAGTTGACATTTACAATTACACACCCACCACAGGTGTAGCGTTCAAACTCAAAATACATCAGTTACATAAATCAGATTTGTGTGTGTGTGTGTGTGTGTTTGTGGGTGGGTTTTAGGGATGTTAAGATAACTATAAAAGAGTTCACATGTTCACTTTTCTTGAAAGTATTTAGCTATTAGATCTATTTAAATGCTTTAGTTTGTTTTCATATAATAACATAATATTAAAAGAAATTGAAGCATTTAAAACTAGGGATGCACCGATACCACTTTTTTTTCAGACCAAGTACTTGCATTTGGGTACTTGCCGATACCAAGTACCGATACGAGTACTTAATAACATTACAGTTCTTCTGACAATGTTTTATTTTTTCACTTTCTGACTGTAACAAAGTAAATATACAAATTGATGCTGTTGCTGACACGTAAATGTAACCTGTAACACATTCAGTGGATTTCAGTACTACACAACATAGCTAGTAGCAGAACAATTGAAATTATACGTTATATCATATAATATATAGTACAGTACTATATGTACTACAGTTACAGGACTAAAGACTAAGCCTTTTTCGGAAAAGTGAGAGGCAGGTTCTTTTTGATGAAAAGAAGCTTCTCTGCATTATCAGCTCTGAGCCCGTTTCTGTTTTCATCTACAATGTGTGATACGGTTTAAATTACCATCATGTTAATGGTATATCTTAATATATTATTTTGAAAAGTGTATATCTGCAGCAAAACTAATAAAATTATGTAGTTTTACCTCAGGTTTTACATGCGTTGGTTTTCTCTGGCGCTTGTGAACAGAGGCTTTAGATAAATCTCCACTCGGGTGAGGGAAGATTTTGAAAGCTTACACAAAACCTTTCCGTTTTCTTACATGTCATGTCAAACTAGTATAACAATTAAGCTTGCTTAGGTTTGTTATACTACCGGTTATGACTCATGAGGAACAATATGGTATGAAATTTTATATCGGATTAAAGTAGAAACATTATAAACGAACAGTTGCTATATCAACATTAATAAAATGATCATAATGCAAGACAAGCATTGTCATTTGTGTTATCCATTTTTAGCAGCATTCAGTATGGGATTTGACAGTTTCATAGTTTATGTGTTCTTTCAAATGGATTGATCTCATATACTATCTCTGGGGGGCAGGGTTAGACTAGTAGTTGCGCACATCCCTACTAAACAGCCTTTCACTTTCAACACTACTGCATGGTGCCGAGAGGTATATGCGTGACGTGAGGCTTGGTATATACTCGCGTGAAGGTGCACGCGGCAAAAATGAAGTCATCGCGGTCGTGCGTGTTGAGAGCGTGAGACCCCTTTTCGCTTGGCGGTGTACACGCCGAATTTTGTAACTGTCCGCGCGGCTCTGCATCCGAAGTTGCGTTGGCATAAAGTGGTATCGGGTGCGGTTGTTTCGGTGTAGTTTTACGAGTACGAGTACATGAGCACAGTATCGGCACTTTATGGTTGTCCCAAATCATCTCAGTGTAACTGCTTAATTTTCTTCATACTATATTATATTATTATAAATAATTGAACTGTCCTGTGGGAGATTAAATACATTTAATAGAATTTCTTGGTAAAGACTGGTACAGTTAACAGCAATGAAAAAAAAAAAAAAAAGGTTAGGTAACCTAAAATGTGCTTTATTTAGTGACTCTAGATCTCACAAATATAATTTAATATCAGTAAGGGTCAAATAAAATAGAAATGGCACATTAAAGTTAAGTTACAACTGCATGATGACAGACCATTATTTCTCTCTCTCTCTTTTTTTTTTTTTTACATACAGTGTACAGGTCTGGGATTAAGAATGTTTTTGCTTAGGTGGACAAAATGTCCACCCAATAGAGAAAAGTAGGGCTGCACGATTAATCGAAAATGTGCTTATGTGCGATTATGAAAGTGTAAAGGCTGCTATTTTAATTAAATAAATATGTGTGTTAGGGAATAGCGGCTCTGTGATCAGTAGTAAACGCTGCTCCATCTCTGAAAGCACTGCGAGTTTGAGTCGCTTGTAACATGCGTTTGAAAAAAAAAAAAAACATGTTTTAACTCACTTAATATCGTCAGTCGAGTGTTTGACATTTCCTTTTTGTGAGCTGATATGGCTTCTTATCACAGAATGAGGCAGACAATGTATTTTATAATTATTTTTACTCAGCTACAGCGTTAGCTTTATATTATATTATTGCATTATATTACTTCTCTCTGAGTCATATGAGTTTTTGCACCTCTGGCTTCCAGTATGAATGAAACATGAGTGTGTTTAGCACCCAGCAGTGCTCACTCCATCCTATTTTGGGCAAAAAAATAGGAAAAATACTACTTCTCTAAATAAATGTATATGACAATCCCTGTTTTTCTCCAGTGTACAGGAGTTTATCACAGTGGATGCATATCATATTTCATTTTAAAGATGTAGACTTGTTCTTGATTTTGCATACCTTCTGACAAATTAATAAATTGATATCACAGATAAAAAGCATTTTTAGCAAATCCTTGGACCTTTCTAGTGATTTTTAGTCATAGGCTGCCTGCATGTTAACAGGTAACCCTGCAGTTTTTTGTAAAATAAGTTCTGTAAAATATAAATATCATCATTATTATTATTGTTATATTTATTCTTAAATACTCTTATTTTTAATAGTGAAAATTGTTATTATTATAATAAAAATACTTATTTTTGTTAAATATTTTTATTTAGTAATAATAATAATAATAAAATCATAATAAAATTAAAAAAAAAAAATCATAACCATAATATTATTATTAGTCAATATATGGAGCACAAAATGTTATACATTTATACACACTTTTCATTTGTAAAAATAATAAATCACATTTTAAAATCGCAAATCGAAAAATATTTTCCCCAAATCGTGCAGCCCTAAAGAAAAGTTTTGCTCAGCTAAAAAAAAAAAAAAAAAGTAGAGGGAACATTGGTCACCGGAGCTACCGCAAGCATAAGTGTTTTTTGGCCTTGATGACATGCCTAAAAGGAAAGCTGACAAATATGTCAGAAGGTATTTACATGACGTCTTTCAATCTGAATGACACAAAGTCAAGCATTTGAAACATGAAACACAATATCTTGCATCCCGGAGGCAGTGTGCATACCTGGCGTTGACAGAGGGACCAAGAACACTATGGCCCAGAGGAGTACCCTGGAAAGCAGTAGCATGAAGCAGATCCAAGCAAACATCCTGCAAGCTACCTTCCACCTCCTCCAGCTCTCTTAGCACCACACTCCTCTGCTGCTCCATCTCAGCCTCACTCAAAGATGAGTTCTGCACTACTTCTGCCAACAGCTCCACCGCTAGAGGGAATGATACAATAAAGAGACATTGTTAATAAGAGCTTAAAATACCATTTTAGATCACTTAATATACATTAGCATAAATAAGCTGTGCCAGTTGGGGAAATGGGTCGATTTTAATATTTCAGTTGTTTGCTCTCTAACCTTTAGGCAAGTCCTTGGCAAGGGTCTTCATGTAGTAAGCGGTATGTTCACGAGAGGTGTATGCACTCAGGTGAGCTCCCATAGACTCCACTGCCTGTTCAAGAGCAGACTGAGGGTGCTTCTTGGTGCCCTTGATCCAAGAATAGTTTGGAATAGGAAGGAAAGTATGCAAATTAGTGAATCAGTTTTTAATTCTTTGGCTAATGAAATGTGTTGTGCAAGCATTCAAAACCATTTCTAAAAGGAAGGCTATTTTCCCAAAACCATATTCATGTTTTTTTTCCACTATAAACAGAAATTCTGAATTTTACACCATGTGCTCATTGGAAGTCCTTTTTATAAAAAGGATACAAATAAATTCTTTAGCTTTGAATACCAAGTAGAAAGTGTTTAAATTGAACAACGATTTAAAAAGAGGTGAATAAAGAAAAGGGGAAGGAAGACCAAGGAGAACATTAGTCTCTGATGAGAACTGTGCTGCTCTTTCATTAACCATATTCTTCCCCGTGTATGGATACAAGTCTAACTGATCAGAAATTCCAAATTAGAATATGTTCTGAATTAATGTGACAATTTTTTCCACTCTTAGGCCCGTTTACACTAGTGCGTTTTAGTTTGTGAAAAAGATCCTCGTCTACACTGGTGTTTCAAAAACGATCTCAGTCTACACTGCACGACCGAAAACGCATGTCACATGACCGTTCATGCACACTGGGCATGCGCGTACAAAAGTGTAAACAGTTGCCTCTTGTGAAGACAGCTGCAGTATTATATAATACAGCATTTAACTGCACAACGGCTGCTAAAAAGGACCACAAATTCAGCAAAGCATGCAGTTCCATCTAAGTGTTATTGTTTACACGGTCTTCAAGGCTGGTATGTTACAGAGCCGTTGAGAGAGGCGGTTCTGGGCTGCGTTTTCCCAAAAGCATTGTAACAACAGCCACCAACAGGGTCTCTACGATCAACTTAGGCGTACAATGCTTTTGGGAAAAGCAGCCCTGGTCTGTTATTGTCGTGTTCAGGTAACGTAATGTGGCCATCCTTTTCAAAAGTGTCTATTTACACTGAAATGCAACCCTGGAGTTTTCAAACTAAAACAGGGTCTGCAGTGTTCGAGGTTCAAAAACGCAGGAGTAGTGTACACGACAGCCGCAACCGTAGCAAAAGTTATGCGTTTTAAAATGAAAAATGCACAGTGACTCCCAAGTATTCAACCAAATACAGTAAGGCTACTGTAATTGGTTGAATACTTCACAGTAGTTTTCCCTTGAATTGTGGTTCTATACTTCAGTCTAATCTTTTTACATTATAGTAAATATTACAAATATATACAAAATATCTGATGAGTGTTCATTTGAAAAAAGTGTTTGGTTTGTCCCAATAGATTATATTTTTTATTAAGTACTAATGCGTTTAAACAGCATTAAGAAAGAGAATCATTTAGAGAGATATTTTACAGACACTTCCTTCTTAGAAAAAGAGTCTTAACGGCATAATATAACACTTAGTATTTAGTAATCTCTTTTTAATGCAATTACAAAAGTTAACCAAAAGTTAGATGTTCACACAGAGATATTCTGCTAGCAAGGTTACTAAAATATATGTTTTATAATAGTTACTGACTTTTCCTCGATAGGTGTCACTTCAATGAATTTGCACTTTTGAATGCAAACATTAAACTTAAACTGTAATAAATAGTTTTGAGTGGTAAAAATTAAGATTTAATATGGTGTGAATATATTATGATGCTTTATGCCGTGATATAATTGCATCATGGCATGTATCATGAAGCAGCAATACCCTAGCAACATTAATTTAGAGAGAACGAGCTAAGATATCATGTATACTTTAAAAGCCATATGCTCCAGGAAAAATCCAGCGCCATTATTCTTCTCAGACTCATATCTGCTCCCACAACCTATCCAAAGGCCAACCTGCAAAAGCCAGAAAAAATAAAAGCACTAAGGATTAAGTTAGCAGTACTCAGCACTTCTGCAGTTGATTTCTTTTTGGTTATGTTTGGTTTATGTTAATTTGTAAATGGAAAAGTTAAATGGACAGTTATTTAGGTTTTCAACTTATTGTATAGTAAAGCCTATAAAAAAGCAAATCACCGTGCATGTGGCCTGGTTGGTCTCTTCAGAGGCAATCCTCAAGCCATTGCTTAGGGTAGTGAGCCGAGTTTCTGGAGCTCCGAGCAGGCTTTGAGCATATGACACAGAGGCCTGTCCTCGTCTCAGAGACAGCAGAAGAGGCTAAAATAAAAACAAAGATAGCCATAAGTATATGGTGAACATTCCTTAAACAAATTCAAAAAGCAAGGCCAAAAAAAAAAAACAGAATAATGCATTGATATGGACTAGTTGATTGATAAGACAAGATTTAAATAAAGTGTTTGATTTGGCCTGTAGCTTAGAGATTTGCAGTTTTGGTTTTGTGTTTACACTTTTCAGTGATGTTAGTAATGTGTCTAAGCAGTTAAGGACTGATAGTGGAGTCGATGACAGATAAATCAGCCATTAGCTTTTAAAATTAAACATGAAAGAAAATGTAAAATTAGACAGGTCTTTATTATAAATTTAACAATGACATAATGAAAGTGTTTTAAATAGGATAATATAATAATAAAAAAGGTCAGTGTGTCAGTAGTAGCATAGCTATTTTTATTGTCATATAAAAATACATGAATGATGTACAAGGAGGAGAGAGAAAAAAGTGATATAAATTTAACAAGTATTTTTAAATTAAGTATATTGTATATATACAATATAAATGAATATGAACGTTATGCTATGTACATGTTTCAGATTTACGTATTAGACCATTTTCTATAACGTAAACGGCTGTTTCTGTGCTCATGCATTCATGTTTTCTGATGCCACTTCCCCACTTTAGAAGCATTCCAGTAAACACTGCTAATAGGGAATAGAAGAGAAAAGATCAGGGTGTAATTACTGTAATAATACTATAAAAGGGAAAAAAATATTGATCATAAAACTAAAAATTCTTTTAAACAGTATAGTGTAGTTTTTCAAAACTATATGAACCAAAATGAATGAACAGCACATTTTAACGAACAGCATATTAATTTAATGTTCTTTATTAACAGTCAGAATAAGTGAGCTCATCGTCAAACTAGATTCTATGTTGTTTTGTTGTAATTGTTTGATGCCGCAATGAGGAGACAGCCCTCCAGCCATGGTCACCGGGTCCGGACCTCTGTTTTTTCCTGAGGTGTATATAATAAATGTTGTGAAATAAATACCTAATATAGTATTAACACCACTTAAGTGCTGCAAGGATGTAGCACAGCACCAAGAGCTTCTCATCGGAGCTGCCTCAGCGGTCTGTCACCGCTCGTCAATGTCAAATATTATATTTGAGATGACCAATCAAATCAAAGTAGGCAGGCTTTATGTTCACAGAAGATGCTTAGCGCGAATTCCAGCTCAACGCTTCTGTAAACGGACAAAGTGCAAGTGTAAGTAGCTAAACTTAACATTTCATATTTGACAGCTGTTTTAGGAAAGAAATGTTTAACCGAAAAATTTCTAATTTTGCCATTTTGAATTAAAAATAGGCTTATAATTCACCTGATTCATGTAGCTAATGTAATAATTAGTAACTGTCAATGTGAGGGGAAAAGAAATATTAACAAACCCGATTGCACTTTTTGACTTTCTCAGTTTGTGTAAATCCACTTGGGGTTGAGTGTATTTATTTTTTCCCACATTAATTTCACTAGTACAATTATGAGGTTTTGTTTCATTAATAGCCTACAGTGTATACTTTTTGTCTTAAATTTACCCTGAAAGAAATGGAAGTGAAATGTGACAACATGCCCTATAGATGGGGCACATTGTAACATGAGCATATGACAGCTTTAAAATGTTATCTGATATAATAGGAAAGAAAAATATTTTAAAAATAAACACATTTTTGAGTTTGACAACAAACACATCGTAAAATACAGCTATACAACATAGTTCAAAACATAATTAATTTCTGAACATTGACTCTCAGTGTTTATTCACCTTTTTCTTATGGTTTCTCAATTCATAAAATTATAGAATATAATAGCGTAGTTCTAATAGGGGCTCATTGTAATGCAGTGTGACAACATGCCCCACCTGCGCAACTGGGATTCAAACCCAGCTCATGTCTTCTGCTGGTTAGATCAGCATTAAAGAACTCTCAACTGTTAAATAACAGATATAAGACTAAAATAATATCAGATTTGTATAGTTTTACATAAACATAAAAAACAGAGATGATAAATGAACTTTTGCTATGGTTAAATAAATGTTCAGCGATATCTTCCAAAGATTTTTTAATTTTGGTGCATTTTTTTCTCTAAATAATGTTGATATGGCAACTAGTAAATACACTAAATTTCGTCATCCTGGCATGTGGGGAAAGTGTTAAATCATGCGTGTTACAACTAACCCCGCGTTACGTTGTACCCCGCTCACCCCTACATATTGTGAATGAATTTAACTTGTCTAAGAAAATTATTAATAAAACATATAGGCTAAATATCAGTTGAGCCTATGTTTACTTTCTTCACGGACACAGACGAAAATGAAAAGACTACAGTCAAAGCTCAGCTTTATGGGGGTATTGACAAATAATCTACTGCCCACTGAAATGGTTTTGAAAGCTATTTATTATAATAAAAAAAAATTGGCCTTCAAACGTCTTTAAAATGCACATATGTAGATCAGAAAAATAAAAATGTTCAACCCCCCAAACTACCTCAAATTTGGGACCTCACTGATTTTAAAACCCTGCCTAGGGTCCTGCCTACAGCTGACGTATTTTTGTTATTTGATTAAAATTGACGAAAGGGAAATGTCACAAAAAGTAATAAGTTACACGATTAATGTCTACAATATAAAACAAAAAAAATCTATATATCATTCAGGACGACGTTTTCAATGACCTTGTCAGCTAAAAGTTCAGGTTCAGTTAACCTTACCTAAAAGAAAAAGAAACATAAAAGTGCAATATCTAACTTAGTAGAGTTACAAAGTGACTTGCTCACAGAACTATTAAAAACTGATCCTCAAAGCTCTCGGACACCGGTAAGAGATCTAACCTTCAGTGTAACTGAGCTATTAGCTAGCTCACCGGCATTGACAAGGCCAATGACAGCCACTGTGACCATGGAGATCGACTGGTTAATATGCGTGTACTTAAAAGTAATGTTTGAAATTCCTAAAGCCAGTAATACATTTTAAAGCCATACAATACTCACGTAGCCAGCTTTAGCAAAAGCTCGATTCACTGCCCCACTGATCCGCCACATAGAGGCAACCATCTTGTCCACAGTGTGCACCACCTACCCGTGCGCTATCTTCTTCTACTTCTTCTTCTTCTTCGTCTTCTACTTTTTCTTCTTCTTCTTCTTCTGGATTTAATGGCGGTTGGCAAACCATTTTTACTGCATTTCCGCCACCTACTGGGGTGGAATGTGAAGTGTTGCTGTAGAAGGGGAAAAAAGGAAAACAAAACAAAAAACTCCTAAACTCTTCTAATCAAACTTGTTTTCTTAAGATATTGCAATAAAGCTATGGTCACTTTTAAATTGTTGTTCAGTAAGTTATTTAATGTTAACTTTTTATAACTAGCCTTAACCTATGTGCGCTGAGATCTTTCTTCATTATAACCATTTGAGAAGAACATGTTCACTTGTTCCTGGTAATCCACTTTTGCTGCACAATCCTATTGTATTGTGCTTATCCATTTTAAAAAGTGATTGATTTAAATCTGTGTGTCCAATTCGTGTCATCCCTTCTTTTGCCATAAACTTCTCTCATTTCCTTATTTATTTCATGTAAATGTCTTCCTTTCCTTCATGTGTCCACAACTCTTGCCATCTATTGTTAATTATCTTTTTAATTTACCCCTGGCTTCATACCAGCTTTCCCCAGATGGACACTAACATTTATTCTTGAATACTTTAAAGCCTTTTTTGCCAACTCATCCGCCATTTAATTAATATTTTACCTGGGGCCCCCAAATCACTAAATTCGCCCCTGGTGCCACAAGGCATATGCCAGGTACCGTATATCGTTGCACAAGGTTCCCCAGCTGTCATGACAACTACAGTATAGTAGGCGAAAAATTACAAAAGTATGACAAAAGAAGTATGTCTGAATTCACAGTACTCATAAAAGAGTATGCAAAAAGTAACCTATTACTTCTGGCAAGATTCTGAAGTGTGCATACAATGGACACTTCAGTCAAGTCAAGTCACCTTTATTTATATAGTGCTTTTTTACAATGCCAGTTGTTTCAAAGCAGCTTCACAGTGTTAAACAGGAAAATAATGCAACAGAATTTGATTCGGCTGTACAGCCGCTCTGGAGAAAACGGTGATGTCATCTAGCTCATTTCAATTATCATATAGTGTCAATGCGGGCAGATCAGTAATATAGTTGAAATTTAAGTGTCCCTAACTGAGCAAGACAAAAGACAAAGGCAACGGTGGCAAGGAACCAAAACTTCTTCAGGGCCAGAATGGAGAAAAAAACCTTGGGAGAAACCAGGCTCAGTCGGGGTGCCAGTTCTCCTCTGGCCGACGACCAAATAGTGTATGATTATGATTCTGGCAACATTACAGGTCAGAAGTCATATTAGATCAACAGATATTCGTAAGATTATTCAAAAAGATTGGAGTTGTCATGCCAGAGACAGGTTTAATGAGGATGTCGTGTCGATGCGGCATTTACAGGAGGGAGTTTAATTAACACACTCTTTGCAGATATTTCAGGGATGTGTTGGTCATGTCCAGGCGCAGGTCCACCATCTGGTCCGGATACAGCCCGGATCCGGCTGACTGCAGTAAACCTCAGGATAAACAGAGAGACTAATATTAGTGTAGATGCCATTCTTCTTATGATGTAACGAGTACATCAGGTGTTATGGGAAGTGTTCCCGGTTCCGGCTGACCTAGTTAATGCAGCCTAACAATCATTTAACTGATTTGACTAATATAAATTAAAAATGTTTTATGTGTATGCCATAGTAAAGAGATGTGTTTTTAGTCTAGATTTAAACTGACAGAGTGTGTCTGCTTCCTGAACAATGCTAGGAAGAATGCATGTAAATCTATTGTTGGAGACATCCACAACAAAATTAGAAACCTATAAAATAGCATAACAGGGGATCTTGACTCAGTCATGAGGGTGTCCAGGAACTGTAAGATGTTTCCCCTCCCCCAGCATGTTGGTTACTCCACTTGACTGAATTGTTTAAAGCCACAATATGTAATTTTTCGCCACTAGAGGTCGCTTATTCAAAACAAAGGTGTAGCTTGATGACGCCTGGGTTTTATTATGCCACAGACTACCTCTTCCGCTTTTACCGCTCATGAGTATGTGGGGTAACGCAGCACTGTTTTATCATATTAGATACATTATTTGAGTGTGTTGAAAGTTCTGTTATAATGCTACTCTGTGTGTTCGCTCGGCAGCTACTATGAGACACGTTACACACTGCAGTAAGCTAGATTGATATTAGGCATGGTAAATCATTAAAACGAGATTTAAACAATAAGACTAACTGTGTTGAGCTGTATAACAATGATTAGATTTCTGTCGATGAATGTATCCAAACAGTTGCTCATCTGTCTAACAAAACACATAATATATTAAAGCATCTTTGATGTTTCCATGGTTTCTACAAAACAAAACTATACGCGGCTATGATGTCATTGATAGGCGACGCACGGACCCAGTCCATGTCCTGGTTAAAATTGCTTATTTCTCTGGATTTAAACATTCTTGGAAACATTTGGGATAATGCAAGTACACAAGTCAACAAAATATATAACATTGTTCTAGTGGTTTTTGGATATTTTAATCTAAAAATCTTACATATTGTGCCTTTAAAATTTAACCTCTTTGCTTCAATACAAAGCAAGTTTATGCAACATTTCAGCAATTTCACATTTTTATTACAAATGAATGTGTCTCAAGGACAGTAGTTTCTAAGAGCAACGTGGATTATAATATACACTCACCTAAAGGATTATTAGGAACACCTGTTCAATTTCTCATTAATGCAATTATCTAATCAACCAATCACATGGCAGTTGCTTCAATGCATTTAGGGGTGTGGTCCTGGTCAAGACAATCTCCTGAACTCCAAACTGAATGTCAGAATGGGAAAGAAAGGTGATTTAAGCAATTTTGAGCGTGGCATGGTTGTTGGTGCCAGACGGGCCGGTCTGAGTATTTCACAATCTGCTCAGTTACTGGGATTTTCACGCACAACCATTTCTAGAGTTTACAAAGAATGGTGTGAAAAGGGAAAAACATCCAGTATGCGGCAGTCCTGTGGGCAAAAATGCCTTGTTGATGCTAGAGGTCAGAGGAGAATGGGCCGACTGATTCAAGCTGATAGAAGAGCAACTTTGACTGAAATAACCACTCGTTACAACCGAGGTATGCAGCAAAGCATTTGTGAAGCCATAACACGCACAACCTTGAGGCGGATGGGCTACAACAGCAGAAGACCCCACCGGGTACCACTCATCTCCACTACAAATAGGAAAAAGAGGCTACAATTTGCACAAGCTCACCAAAATTGGACAGTTGAAGACTGGAAAAATGTTGCCTGGTCTGATGAGTCTCGATTTCTGTTGAGACATTCAGATGGTAGAGTCAGAATTTGGCGTAAACAGAATGAGAACATGGATCCATCATGCCTTGTTACCACTGTGCAGGCTGGTGGTGGTGGTGTAATGGTGTGGGGGTTGTTTTCTTGGCACACTTTAGGCCCCTTAGTGCCAATTGGGCATCGTTTAAATGCCACGGCCTACCTGAGCATTGTTTCTGACCATGTCCATCCCTTTATGACCACCATGTACCCATCCTCTGATGGCTACTTTCAGCAGGATAATGCACCATGTCACAAAGCTCGAATCATTTCAAATTGGTTTCTTGAACATGACAATGAGTTCACTGTACTAAAATGGCCCCCACAGTCACCAGAACTCAACCCAATAGAGCATCTTTGGGATGTGGTGGAATGGGAGCTTCGTGCCCTGGATGTGCATCCCACAAATCTCCATCAACTGCAAGATGCTATTCTATCAATATGGGCCAACATTTCTAAAGAATGCTTTCAGCACCTTGTTGAATCAATGCCACGTAGAATTAAGGCAGTTCTGAAGGCGAAAGGGGGTCAAACACAGTATTAGTATGGTGTTCCTAATAATCCTTTAGGTGAGTGTGTATATTATATATATATATATATATATATATATATCTGTGTGTGTGTGTGTGTGTGTGTGTTTTTGTTTATTTTTATTAAAGTCTTTTTCCCACCTGCAAGACAATAAGACAAGTGCGATGTCAAAACACAGAGTAAGCTTGAGACAGATTTTTTTATTGGTTACATAATATGATTATACACCAAGCAGAGAAAGAAAAGCAAAGATGAAAATGCATTTCCTTTGTAAGGCAGTATCAAGAAAAACGAGCTGCAAGTAATGAAGAACTTCATGAAGAAGAAAAAAGGTACATCAAATTACACCAGAAATGCTAAAGCATGGGTTCCTTACTCGTATCAAAAGCCACTGCTCACATCACCATTGTTTATGAGCAGTTGGCCCCCTTCTGATTGGTCCATAAAAATTACACATTGCCATTCCATTGGTCCAGGTGTTAGCCAAATTGAGGTCTCTCTCCCATATTTACACACTAATGCAGGTCTTCCAAGATGTGATGTGAAGCTTGACGAATCTAAAGACAAGGAGGGGCAGGCGTCAGTCAATACAGCATTTTGCTTTTCAAATCAGATTTATTTTTGGTTTTGTGTTCCCCATGAACAAAAGTAAAGTGAGGTCAAGAGAGGCATAATGCTTCATTATTATATCTTTATTCTCTGACAGGCCAATTCCAATGACTCAAAGTTTTACAGATCATTCTCCTGTATTAAGAGATTTACCTAATAAGTAGATCAGAGACCAAAATTCATTTATATTCTCCTCTGCATATAATATCTACATTCCACACACAGTCATCCAAACACCTGAGACTAGTCAATTTATCAGCACAAGAAAAGGAACGCAGACAGGCTGTAAATGTCATTTTCTTAAATCAGCACCCTGGTCTTGTATTATTAAAAATATATTTCAATATTTTTGCTGGAAACCTGTTTTGAGCAAGTGGATTCCTAAATAAACTTTAAAAAAAAAAATTAAAACATGCAAAGTACTATAAATGGTAAAACTAATACTGTTTCCTTTGGACTTGAGCCTTTTTTGTATTTCATGGTATTTTTCATATCAATATACTGCACATTGCGGCGCAGATCATGCTACCACAAAACAGCACATCTGTGTGTGGCTGTACAGTGTCATCAGTCCAATCCTCTGACTCCCTAACATGTCTGGCAGTATTTCCAGAAAAATTAAGCCATGAAAGCAAGTCATTAAAAATACACTACTCTACAGAAGACCAGGAGAAATTAAAAAGTAAAGCATCCATTACAAATATTTCTATTTTGTAGCTTGTCTTTTCAATTATTCACATAAGATTAAAGTCCTAGATGATCAAATCTGATTTAAGTGCTTAACTCCATGTAGAAGAATTGAAGCGTTAAATTAGAAGTGGAAGTACTGAATCATTCTCCTCAATTCATTATTTGGCTACTGGAGTCATCTATTAGCATACATACCAGTAAAAGAGTCAATACACACAGTTCAGAGTGCGTGTGAACAGTGCACAAGTGGCAAGTTTTGGGTTTTTTTAAAAGTTTTTTTACCCCCAATGTGCACTGGAAATTCTGTACACAATTTTCAAAGCCCATTTTGTGCGCACACAACATTAGGTTCCAGGAGTTTCAAAAACTGTATATTCTTTTGTAAAACAACAATTGAGTGGACCGTTAAAATAAAATATATGTTAGCGCATGATGTACATTTTAATTTAATTTTAATTTAATTTGATAAAACAAATTTTAAATAATTTAAGCCATCTTATGGCTCCATTGCAAGTTTGCTGAGGCTTTCTGCTTGAGAACAATTAAAATAGAGTGAATTTTGAAATAGAACAGAAACATCACAGCTAGATTTATGAATATTACTACAGCACTGCAAAACAAAAAGATTAATTCCTAGTAAATTTACTTACTAGGAAAGTTACTTCCCAAACATTGCTTTGATTTATATAGTGGCTTTCCACTAGTAAAATGATTCACCATTATGCTCAATTGGTATTACACTTCAATCCTGAACGTTTCATTTCAAACTTACGTAGAATCTTTATATATACCATTTTATAAACAATTATATGCTCCTTCAGAAGTTATCCCACTAAGCTAAGAGCAACTTATTTATCCATCATGAGATACCAAAGGACTCAGAAAGCATCACAACTGCACACAAAGGAAAGTCATGGCAAGTCAGGAAGCACATCGGCTCTTGACCAGTGAAAGACAGTCTCCATGGTAATGGATATCCTGCTCTCACCATTTCTTGTTCCGAGGCTTCAGTTCCTCAGCTGCATTCCTCAAGAAGATGTAATTCTTTTTCTGGGGATTGTAATATTCGTGTCCCTGTTAAAGCAGAGGGGGGGGGGAAGTGAGCAGAGGTCACACTGGTTGTCACTTGAGTTCACTAGAAAGACATAGAACTTAAGTTCTCAGATACAGTTACAATAAGGATAAGTAACAAAGATAACACCAAATCATAAAAATAACATTCTAAAGGCCCGTTCACACCAAGGGTGAAACTATAACGATAACTATATTAAGTTATTAATCATTCTAAATTCTGTGAGGATAGAAAGTTCAAACAACAACTATAATGATAACGAAACAGAGGAAAAAAATAGTTGGAGTCACATTCAGAACAAGTTTTCCCCAGCTGATGAACGATACACATTGACATCCAAACAGAACCCACCAGACTATAGAGCTGAGGATTTAAAGCAGCAGGGGAGTGTTCCAGAAAGCAAGATTAGTAACTTACTGTCACATATGCCCTGAACTCTCGATTGACTAACCCAAACCTTGCTTACTCGGGGTATGCTGGTTCCAAAAATGTGCCAACCGTTAAAATAAAATATATGTTTCACAGTGAACACACAAGATATTCTTAGAGTGCCAAATCCAGGAGTCACCATGGAAACCAAGTTTTTTATTACAGTGATCAAGAATTATATATTGTTAGTTTGATGCTAAAAATATATAAAGGAAAAAGATTGATTGAGCTAAAATAACAGTCTGTGCTTGCAAAGATAACATGGCTGTATACGATTTTTTTTTATGTTTAGCCATTTTACTTCCACATTTGTTGTGAAAATGTATCACTATGTATTTTATTATAGAAATCTATTTATTATAGAAATAATGTGTCTTATGTTAACTACTCATTCAGGCAACCAAGACTAGTTGATTTTGAACACATTAAAAGCAAATCCTTTGCAGTGTCTTTCAGGAATGTAATTTTTTCCCTGATCACTTTAGCATTATTGTACGGGATCCAAAAGCAATATTAATGAAATTGACTATAGGAGCTTAAGTTAAGGTTAATTTATCAGATATCCTAACTGACTATAATACTACTAAAAAAAATGTATACTTCAACAAACAAACCTAAAATCGAATCTAAACAATTGTCTGACGTTAGAAAAAAGATCAGTTATTTTACTGTCCAAAACCCTCCTATTATTTCTGAAGTTAATAACATACAAATGTTAAATATGAATTGAGAATGTACCTTAGACCAGTCATAGCTGGAGGCATATGCAAATATGTTCCCATTGTTATTGAAGCAACAGGCTGTTATTGGTTGATCTAATTGTTCAGAGGTCTTCAGCTTAGTGCGGGCATCTTTGTCCCAGAAACTGAAGCGCCCATCAGAGCCTACTGTTGCCAGAGTGCCATGGACAGGGTGAAAGGAGATAGCATTTACCTACAACAGAGAAACAAACAGCAAGACCGTTTCAGTTTGCTGAACAACAGACCAATTAGGCAAGAAGTATTATTTACTGAATATTGTCTTTGATACTGCAACAGTGGCCAGCCTTAAACTAGACTAAATACTCAAGCAAAATTTGCATTGCATTTAAAAAGTACACAAAACCTAGAACACTCACAGCATAAATATCTTGGGGTGTGGCAGTATTGGTTCCATTGGACCTGTGGCACTTAAAGGTGAAATTGTCCTTGGCTCTAAGTTAAAAGATATATATTAGTTAGATAAAAAGATAGCATACATATTCATTCAGTGTTACTGTATTAGCGGTTACATTTATAAACCAGATCAGATACAGACTCACGGGTTAGGTGGGTTTATGTAGTGAATGGCAACTCGGCCCTCAATGCTGCCCAGTGCAAATCCAGTAGGTTTACTCTGCTTGTCCTTAAAGATAGCCACACAGCGGTGCTGTTAAAAAAAAACACACAAGTTTAATGCAGAGAAAGAAAAATGGGCAATGAATCAACACAAAAAAACACAAAAAAACACAGTAGAGCAGAATTTATGCAGAGCAACTACAGAGATGTTGGCAAACTTAACGAAGAGACTGCCGAAAACGTAATATTATGACAAAAATAAAAAGTACCATAAAAGTACTGTAGACAATAAAGCTTATGTGCTATACTCAAAATCCTCTGAAGGCATACAATAGTATTCCTCAATCCTCACACAAAACTAAAACAACTAAAGTAGTTATTCACCAAAAATCTTCCAATCCTCTGCAGATCTCAAAGTTCATTCATGCCTCCATATATTCAAACTTGGCCAGTAACAGACGGTTACAAGATATAAGAGAACCAACAGCATTTGGTGTAGGGGAGTAATGATTCAATCATTTTCATTTAAAATTCCTGATTCATATAACAATTTAAATGTGATTTTTTAGGGGGTTCGTATCAGCCAATAATCTATTTAAAATGCTAAATATTGATCATAATTTGGAGTAGTGTATAGCGCTGTCATGATATCAGATTTTTCACTACACCGTTATCACGACATCAATACAAATCTTTTTTTTCTTTTTTTTTAATCTTTAAAAAATAATGCAGTCAAATAGAAATTAAAAGGAAATTGAATATATGAAAATAATCAAGATGGCTTGAACACAGAAAAACAATAATATTGTCGCAATGGTGTGTTAATTCTCTTCATGTTTAATCAGTCAAATTGTCTCGATAATGCTCACATCATCCCTTTTTGAAAAAAAAAAAAAATGCTGCTCTCTGAAACGTTAAGTTTAATGTAACATTTCCTGTTTCAGGAGGACTAGCAAAATAATAGCAACTCTCCGTACAGTGGTCAAAACTGCAAGATAATAGAGGTGAAGGTGGGTGAGAAGGTTGATGTTTTGCCCCCTTTTTCACTCACTGTTGATCAACAAGTCCTGAAGAATGGGTTGATTACCGCATCATTTTCGCAGAATCCCTGGCATGCTAACTTTCTATGGCACATTAAAGAGCGCCAAAACAGTATTTATTGTTTGAATTTCGTAATAAAATGGACAGACTTTGTTTCCTATCAAATGTAACAAAACACAAAGCTTGAGTTTTATTGGATAGGAGACAAGCTACAATGTTCTGTTCATTCATAGACTGGAAAAAACACTAAAAGTTTGATTTTTGGGATTTAAGAATCTATATCGGTTCATAATGACAATAGATTAAAATCAAGAAATCAATATTTTTTACTCAGCCCTAGTTACTTCTCGAATGTTGTTAGAAAGAATAAAAAATTACACAGACTTTAAAGAAAATATAGATTTCAGAATTTCACATGTAGTGAGTTCTTACAGTATATTTGAATTGAATTGCCATGAACCAATAGATTGCAATAAAATCTGAAAAGATTGTAGTGATGAGGTCATATGCCATAAATATTTATTTTTTGTCAGACATTGTATATTCACATTACATTGTTGCAATATACAAAGATTTGTATTTATCCCCCTCATTTCTATGTTACAGTACTAAAGTTCAACAAGCAGAGAAGCTTGCACACATAATAGTAGATTTCTTACAAAAAGGTCAAATGCCAAGACAAAGCATTTTCAATTCACATCATCAGTGTTGAGCGTTTTCTAATCGAAAATGGGTAGCATTTTATTTTACAGTCCTGTTCCCCATGTACATACTATGTACTTACTCTAGTAATTACATAAATGGATAACTAGATACTAACCCTGAACCTACCCCTAAACCTAACCTTAACCGATGTATTTACCTTATATTAGCCAGTACTTTCCTAGGCAAGTACACTGCAAGTAGACGTAAGTGCACGTACTGTAAAATAAAGTGCAACCTGAAAAAAATGTTTTGTCTTTGCATTTGGTCTCAAATTTATTTTTTGGTAATAAATCTTCTATTATTACATGTCTGAGCTCCTCTCCTTGTTGAACTTTGATATGTTTTTTGAGCTTATGCACCAAAATAATTTTTATTTACTATGTCCTTTGGTATTTAGCACTGACGTTCTACAGCTGTTTTGCAGTTTATGCTAGAGTAAAACCATATTCCCTTTTGTCTTCACAAAATTGTATTTTAAATAAATCAAATTTAAACACTATTTATTATCCTCTGAAGACAAAAAAATTGCAGTCATGCATTTGCTCTTCAATTAAAAATTGCATGTTTAGAAATTAACTAATACGAACCTGATGCTTCAGAGGAGACTCTATACGTCGAAACTCTGAAGGCTGATTTTCCAACTGGTAAACAATAAGACCACGTTCTGCAGTGGCTACAACAGCCATTGGATATACCTATAAAACAACAAAGAGACAAATGCATAAAATGCTTTCAAGATACAATTTTAGAAAAAAAATATTTCATGTACCATGTACTGCCATGTTAGTGATCAGATGTTATGCTAGACAAGTACACACACACACACACACACAAAATGAACTGAAGCTATCAATTACACTGTGAGAGGAACAGAGAACTTTCCAAATTGATTCTATAACAAGTAATTCAAAAGTCACACTGCTTTACCACATCTGCACAGTAACACCTCTCTGGCATCTGCAGGGACAGCATGGGGTTTGGGGAACGTGTATCCCAAAACTGTCAAAAAACAGAGAAGTAGAGAAACAGTTGCTAGTCTACTCTAGACCAAGGCTGCAATATTTGGTCAAATAAATATAATTTTGCAATTATTTTGTCAAATACTGCACACTGAACTGTGATACAATTAATGTTTAACAACATTCTACGTTTTAAAACTTAAGGTACAGTGGACTAAAAGAGATCAGAGTACACTTCTACCCTACAAAGGCAAAAGGCAGTAAATTCATTTTTGGTCTTGAGTCAATTCTGTTGTTTTATCGAGAAAATAATGGGTTGTCTTAACAGTAACTTCCAAAAGCCCAGGAGAAACCCAGGCAGAACACCGTAACACCAGTTACCGCTTTTTGCCTTCGTTTTGGAACGCTCAAATTGATTTAGGGTAATCTGCTATTGTTTAGCCGTTGTTTAGAAGTTACTGTGCCGGCCTGGAGTTACGATATTCTGCCTTCGTTCATCAAGGTCAAGGTAAGAAATTGTGTAACAGAAAAGATGCATTAGACTAACACATTAGATAGATCGCCATCTACTTCATTTAGCTAGCTAGCAGCCTATAGCATAAATAGTCAGCTATCCAATGAATAGGCTACCAAACTGCTCCATATAAAAAAGCAATTGTAAATCATCCAAAATAAATGCCACCAGATTTTATGCAGGTGTTATTATAATGATTTTGTAAATGGTGATCAGCAACCAAATATTGATAATGTGGAAGTTACTGCCATTTGCCTTGTTGTGACTCACTTTTTGCAGACAATACAAAGGCAGTACAGTAACTTCAAAATAGGGGTCAAAAGTCAAGTATGAGCTCAAGATTTTTTTATGTAGATAATTTTCATTACTAAAACATCTAATTTCCAGATTCCAGTGTCCTACCTATAATTAATTTGGCTGGACAACTAAAAATCTTTAAAGTCATTTTTCTCAGTTCCACACTCTAGCGAGTAAAGGTCTTTTGCCTTTGTAGGGCAGCCTTGCAAGCCCAGTTTGATGAAAGCTTGCACTAGGCCATATGAGGATTTAGATTTTATTTAAATTGTGCAGGCCTAAAGACATCAAAGATGGTTCCAGCACCTTCAGTGTTTTGTCCCAGCTGCCACTCATAATACAGCTGTAGTTCGGTGCTTTTATCCAGTGAATTGTCTTGATTGGGCCTTCATGCTGGTCAAAGGAAAAGGTTGTAGAACCTGTTAATCATACTGTAAACTAACACAACATACACTAAAATGTATGGCCTTTGCTAATAATTTACTTTAATTAGCCTATTATACAGAAGCACACAATAATAAAATAAACAATTAACGGCTTACCTGAGCTATCTGAATGGTCTGATTGCTGTTCAGATCCCACATTTTGGCAGTTTTGTCACAGGAGGCTGTAAATACTTTACTGCCATCCTGTTAATACAAAGCACAGAAGCAGAACCAGGTAAGAAAATGCATCATGTCAGTTAGTAATAAAAAGAATATGGAAAATAGGACTCTGGGTTCTTTGGTTCAAGATGTTCTTTAAAACTTTTTTTTTGTGCAGAACTAAATTTCTGACAGGAATACCAAATTGTATTCAAGCAACAACACAAAAAGTTGTCCAACAATCTATCAATCCCTTATTTAGAATCAATCTATCTCTTATTTAGAATCATTAAGCACCTCCAATCAATTTAGGAAATCCTAACTAGATTATTACAACAACTCTTGTGCATCTCATAAAAATTCAGATAATTTAAAATTCTATGCTAGCTCTGACCCAACAGAAATGAAGTAAACAAGCATAACAGCCTAGGATCAGAGGCAGTATTGATTCTGTGCAAATGTAAGGTCTAATCTGAGTCAGTATTGTGGCTTTTAGTTTGTAAATGAAATGCCTAATCTGAGCAACCAGCACAAGAAGTTTATTTTTGTTTATATGTATTGCCATTTAGTCCATGTCTTGTTTTCTGAGATCATACACAAGAACAATTTGTGCATTTGCTAAAATGTGTCCAGTAAATGAGATTCCCATTTATTTCCACTAAAATAGACTTTAGGAAGAAGAATGTTGGTTGGTTGAAATCTTTAAGATACTAATATTTATAATGTTTGCATGATCTTACATCACTCCAGCACACATCCAGCACTGGGCCTGTGTGCATCTGCTGGGCTTTAGGGACAGTTTGACCATTATCTTGAACCTCCCAGCATCGCACCTGAGTTAAACAATACATGCAAATGTACATTTAACATTTAATCATTTAGCAGACGCTTTTATCCAAAGCGACTTACAAATGAGAAGAACAATAGAAGCAATCAGACCAACAGTATAAAAGTGCTGTAACAAGTCTCAGTTAGTCTAGAACAGTACACATAAAAAGGTTTTTTTTTAAATCAGGAAAAACAACGAATATACTAGGTAAGTGCTAGTATTAAAGGGTTAGTTCACCCAAAAATGAGCATTCTGTCATTAATTACTCACCCTCATGTCGTTCCAAACCCGTAAGACCTTCATTCATCTTCGGAACACAAATGAAGATATTTTTGATGAAATCCGAGAGCTCTCTGACCCCTCCATAGACAGCAATATAATGAACACTTTCAAGGCCCAGAAAGGAAGTAAAAACACTGTTAAAATAGTCCCTGCGACTCCAGTGGTTCAACCTTAATTTTATGAAGTGACGAGAATACTTTTTAACTGCAAATAACTAAATAACGACTTTATTCAACAATTTCTTCATGTCTGTGCCAGTCTCCTACACTGTTTACTACCTTTCTGGGCCTTGAAAGTGTTCATTAAATCGCTGTCTATGGAGGGGTCAGAGAGCTCTCGGATTTCATCAAAAATATCTTCATTTGTGTTCCGAAGATGAACGAAGGTCTTACGGGTTGGGAACGACATGAGGGTGAGTAATTAATGACAGAAATTTCATTTTTGGGTGAACTATCCCTTTAATTGGTCAGGTATCAGTTACAAGCTGAAATGAAACTAAAAATATGAGTTGCAACAAGTAAATGGATATCACAGTCAATGTTGTACACATATAAAAACTGACAGAAAGAAACGCAAGTGAAAAATGATATGTAGGACAGGAGAAATGACTAACGGCTTACATCATTGGCCCATGAGCCTCCGACGAGAAAGTTTCCAGGCATCGTAGGGGGACTGAATGCCAAGCAACTTATGCTGTCATCGGGTGGCGATGTTACTTCAACATCCTGTTATCAAAGACACCTCAATTGAATTAACAGGCACATATATAATATTTGTACGGATATTATATTTCTGTATTCACCTTCATTGGATTATGACTATCTGTGGTGGTGCTGCCAAATACACCTGTTCCTCCGGACCCAAAGCCCGTGTTCGTCCCGAATAAACTCATTTCAGTCCGTTAAGAGCTGACCAAACAACAATGAATCAGATCCTATACACGTAACATACAATATAGCATTAACACGTGACAACAAAGATCATCTTCAATACCTACACCGATTCAAGTAAAATTAATGGTAACGTCAACAAACTACTATTCGACAGTGTTATTCTCAGACAGGTTATAAAAGGTGAAATAGTCAATTCTCACGTTTACATGCATACAACCACAAACCGTGCGATGGTTTTTAATAGCTTTCAGAAAATACAATTAAATTATAGGCCTGGGCAAGATCTACATTAATGACAATAATCTATCAAAATATCTTAACCAGCTAAACCTACTAACTGCCGCGGAAATGTTTGATTATTCCCATAAATCCGGTTCCCGCTTTAGAAACGATACACACACACACACACACACTGGTAAAGGCACTTCCGTCGCTCAGTTAGTGAGGGCGTGCTTTGATGACGTCATTCATTGGTTTCAAAATCGAGAGCTTTACTTTATTACAATGATTTTTGTTTGAAACATGGATTTGTATGTCATCCTATGTTTTGCCATAGCTAAATATATGGTATTATTGGTCAAAGAGATTCTTTTACACTACTCTGTAACATTCTCTCTCCCATCTCCTTGTCTGGAGGAATTTTCTAGTAGAGATCATAAATGTAACAACAAATATATTAGAAGTGTCTTCATTGATAGACTTCATATAAAAAAATATAATTAAACGTTTCTATATTTTCAAAGATTTTAACCCGAAAGAGGTGAAGGAAATGAGAATGAATTATCTTACCTTTCCACGTCTCTCTAAAGTGAAATAACTTCATTTTAAAATAATAAATTACATATACCCATCTAAAGAATTCCTTAAATCTTAATTTGATATTGGAGAAAGCTCTTGTCAATTTTGTGAAATTAATATTGAAACCACTGAGCATATCTTTTTTTATTGTAATTACTCTAAGTTTGTTTTGGTCTCAACTGTACAGTAAACTGTCATGTATTATTACATGTGTAAATCCCCTTGAATGCAAACAAATTAAGTTTGGTGTACTTAAGAAAGATTGTTCACAATACTACTTGATTAATAACCTATTTGGACTTGCTAAATACCCTCATTTTACTATGAACTTAAAGCTTTTTCTGCTTCAACACTACAGTAGCCAATTTCTTCAATGAGCTAAGTCCAATATAGCTCCTTACTACCCCTTGCAAGAACTTACATTTCCAAAAATGTTGTTCCTTCAATTATTATTGTTTTTGTTTACTTTTCATTTATTTATTTTTCTTCTTCTTCTTCATTAACATAATTCCTTATTTACTTCCTTGCCCTTCTTGATTTGAGACTTCACCGCTGTTACTTATTGTAATTTGCAACTATGTCTGTCTTTTGACTATTGTAAACTGTTAATATTATTTGTTCAATGCATAATTTGTATGTAAATTTGATTATTTTCAAAAAAAAAAATCTTTATTTTATTTTATTGTACCAGTCGCATATTGTTTTTGTCCCATTACAAAATTTCAGTTGAGAACGAAGATCAAAAAAAAAAAGGCTATAGGTATATTGAGAGATCGATGGAAGTCCAAAAAAGATAATCCAACGTGCACTTAAATATAAATAATATATAAATAAATATGTTAAATATATAATATGAGCATGTTGGCTGGTTGAACAGGTGTATCTAATAAAGTGGCAGGTAAGTGCATTCATAATTGTATGTTGTGTTCATGGGTGAAATTGTGTTGTGATTGTGTTCAGTGTGTGTGTGTGTGAGAACGGAAGTGATGAACTCTTCTGACTTTGGCTTTCTCTCTGTCCCTTGGTATTGCCTCTCTTCAGTGGGAGGTAGATCATTCAGCGTTGTTGCACACAAACTATGGAGTTCTCTAATATCACTGAATTCAAATCGCTACTCAAAAGTCACTTGTTTTCGGAATGTTATCATTCTTAAATTGTGTTCTGTATTTCATTATGCTTGATTCTATGCTGCTGTATGCTGCCCTGTCTATGTAATGCTCTTTTACTGTTCTGTATTCTTGTTACTCTAACCTACTATTTTGTAATATTCTACTTTTCCGCTTTTACTATTGTTTGTCATTATTGTCTACCCTATTGGTGCTATCCTTTTCTTACTGCATGTACACTGTAAAGTGTCCTTGAGCACTGAAAAGGCGCTATATAAATAAAAAATATTATTATTATGAATAGACAAGAAAAATTAAGTTTGCTTTGCTTAATTCCTGACAGATACCACATTGTTAGATATGGCAAGTCGATATTCTGATCTTATTTTTTCCACAAACACATTTTACCAATTCCAAACCAAATCAAGCTTAACAACTAGCCTACTATTGATTTTGTAATAATCATTTAAGTGATATATAATTGTTAACAAGGGGCTGGAAGTGAAAAACACCTTAGCAGATGTCCATAATTATTAAGTAGGTAAAATGGGCTAAAAAAAGAGACTCACACTGAAAAGTAAAACAAAAAAATTTAAATGCCCATGAGAAGGATGCAATACTGTAGAAATTGCAAAAATAAGGTGTGACCATTAGACAAGAAATGCCCATTGGGGTGGCAGGGTCACAATAGGAAAATATATTAACTGCAAATAATTTTAAGAATTAAGGTGAAGAATTAGGAGTGAAACCATCTGGAACCCTTTAGTCTCCAGTGCCACCACTTAAGAATCACAAGCTGAGGTGTTTAAAGGCATAGACAGATAGGTTGAGACTGATTCATGAGAGACCTGTATCATTTCCTCTTGTACCACTGTTTAAAGAATTTATCTTCCAGAATCTGGCAGTAAGTTTTGGAAGTGAACATGTTGACCCTGAAAGATCCATCCTGCTCATTGTTAGTATAGCAGCTCACAGCATTACTCCCTCGCCACCGCTGCTGTTGTCGGATTTCAACTGGTGCTCAACTGGTATCTCAAGAGTTACTCTCAACCTATCTGTCTTCATCTATTTCATGATGACAAAACCCAACAGTGATTCTAACTAACACTTTTTAGTTAACTTTACTTAAACTCTTAATTTAATTGTAAAAATCTAGTAATCTGAACTATTCACATACTATTCCTTGTTTACTCAGAAAAAACAAGTTAAAATTAATTGATTGATTTGAGTGCCATTTTGTTAAGCAAAAAAAAAAATCACCATTATGGTGTTAGGTGTTCACTTTGGTTGGGCACTTGGAACATTCATATTATTATAACGCTCTTTCTGATGCAACAAGAAATCACAGTTATTTGGTTTCAAAGGAAGAGAAGTAGTAAATAGATTGCTTTTAAAAGTTGACTTAGCTTCTGACTGAATAATTAACTATAGAAATTAAGATCATCTTTTAAAATTAACCTATGTAATATTTCCCTGTATGTCATATAATGATTGTTTACAATGTTATTGCTAACACTTGCGTCATAAACACCTGTGGAACTGTTAATTGGGTTGATATAATCCCTCTATATTTGTAACAATATCTTGCAGTTGACCATGCTTGAGTCACACACAGACTTCAACATTCAGCATGCAAAACACAACAATGGTAACATCTATGGTAACTATAATAAGTCAAGAGTAAACCTAAAGAAAAAGATTAAGTACTCTCTACAGTTCTTTTTTAGTTACTAGAACTCTTGTGTAAGTGAACTATACTAACTAAGCATTTGTTAGCACAACATGCTATTCCTATTTCACTTTACTTGGTTTTTTTAAGACAATCGGTTTGCATGTTGTTTTCAAGTTAGTCTAACTGATTAGATTTTACAGTGTAGCTTGTGATTCTTATTCATGTTTCAGGATTCTTTGCCTTAGCAAAGTCTTTGAGAAACTGACACCTTGTTATCTGGAGACTCCAGGTAGTTTGCAGTTCTGTAAAAGATGGCACTGGAGACTAAGAATTAGGTGAAAAATTAAGTATGAAGCCACCAGAAAGCTCTTTAAAGTCTTTTGCTGTTAACATGCGTCTTTTCTTCTTGACCTGTTTTTTTTGACACTGCTGACACAATGAGCATTTTTTGTCCAGTGGTCATGCCTTAATTTTGCAATTACTTGCATCCTTCTCATGAGCATTTAATAATTTTTGACTTTTCACTGTGAGTTAAATCTCATTTTTGGTCCATTTTACCTGTAAGAAAACCTGCTTAATAATTATGCACATGTGAATTTAAGGCATTTTCACTTCCAGGCCTTGTTAACAGTTATATAACTAATAAATTATTATATATATATACAAAATATGTAGCAGTTATAATTGATGTGGTTTGGAATTGGTAAAATGTGCTTTGGAGGAAAAAATATGATCAGAAGATCTACTTGCATGATATTATGTAAACATTATATATATTACATATTTATATCCATTTACATTTAATCATTTAGCAGACGCTTTTTTCCAAAGTGACTTACAAATGTGGAGAGCAATAGAAGCAATCAAGCCAACAATAGGACAATAAAATGCAAATGCTGTGATTAGTTAGTCTAGCACAGTACACAGCAAGGTTTTTAAATATGTATAGAATAGTAAGTGAGTAAGGGTTGTTCTGTGTTGTAAATGTGTTCATATCTAACCACTTCATATCTGTGTGCAGTCTGTATTGTGACTGATTTTGATTTTGATTTGAAAAAATGGAAGAAAAAAAACATTGCCCTTTTTATATATATATTTTTATAATGATCACATATTTACATTATCTGGCTATTTTCATCTTATCTTGCTTTTCCATATTATAAAGCATTCCTTTCCAATAACCATGGACAGATCTTCTGTTCTCCAAATCTCCAAGGTTAAATTATATAAATAATTCTCTACAGATTTTTATAGATTATCGCTATACACCGTTCAGGCATAATGACAGGTGAAGTGAATAACACTGATTACCTCTTTATTACGGCACCTGTTAGTGGGTGGGATATATTAGGCAGCTAGTGAACATTTTGTCCTCAAAGCTGATGTATTAGAAGCAGGTAAAATGGGCAAGTGTAAGGATTTGAGCGAATTTTACAAGGGCCAAATTGTGATAGATAGACGACTGGGTCAGAGCTTCTCCAAAACTGCAGCTCTTGTGGGGTGTTCCCGGTCTGCAGTGGTCATTATCTATCAAAAGTGGTCCAAGGAAGGAACAGTGGTGAACTGGTGACAGGGTCATGGGCGGCCAAGGCTCATTGATGCACGTGGGGAGCGAAGGCTTGCCCGTGTGGTCCGATCAAATAGACAAGCTACTGTAGCTCAAGTTGCTCAAGAAGTTAATGCTGGTTCTGATAGAAAGGTGTCAGAATACACAGTGTACCGCCAAAAGCGGCAACAGTGGGCACATGAGCATCAGAACTGGACTACGGAGAAATGGAAGAAGGTGGCCTGGTCTGATGAATCACGTTTTCTTTTACATCACGTGGATGTCCGGTGTGTGTGGCACCAGGATGCACTATGGGAAGAAGGCAAGCCGGCGGAGGCAGTGTGATGCTTTGGGCAATGTTCTGCTGGGAAAACTTGGGTCCTGCCATCCATGTGGATGTTACTTCACGTACCACCTACCTAAGCATTGTTGCAGACCATGTACACCCTTTCATGGAACGGTATTCCCTGGTGGCTGTGGCCTCTTTCAGCAGGATAATGCTCCCTGCCACAAAGCAAAAATGGTTTAGGAATGGTTTGAGGAGCACAACGAGTTTGAGGTGTTGACTTGGCCTCCAAATCCCCAGATCTCAATCCAATCGAGCATTTGTGGGATGTGCTGAACAAACAAGTCCGATCCATGGAGGCCCCACCTCGCAACTTACAAGGCTTAAAGGATCTGCTGCTAACATCTTGGTGCCAGATACCACAGCACACCTTCAGGGGTCTAGTGGAGTCCATGCCTTGACGGGTCAGGGCTTTTTTGGCAGCAAAAGGGGGGCCAACACAATATTAGGGTCATAATGTTATGCCTGATCAGTGTATAGAGTCGATGTCAATTTATTTGTATTTGTGTCAATCTAAATATACTTAAATAATGTTATTTTACCTTGGCATGACAAAAAAAAAAAGTCTTTCTAATACAGCTGCTGAGAGAGTGACAGTAAATTTTCCCATATAACTTCCCATTTGACCTTGCATGCCAAGCCAGTGGCAAAGGATGTACTAGCTCTACTGGCAATGGTATGTGCTCAGGACCCTCATTACCGTTCTTGCACAAGGCGGTCTTGCAACCAGCCAACATGCTGCAGATTTGCTCTTGGGACCTCACAGAGGGAATCATTTTCTTTTGTGCTTTACCATTGAAAAATTACTTGGAAGGGTGTCATTGGTGTATTTGCTTCCAACAATATGCAAAATGATTAACATATAGACTAAATATGAAAATTGGGATTGTATAAATGCAACAACATCAAAAGTGTAATTTGCACAATATTTAATGTAGCGTGGATCTTTTTTCACTATAAAAAATAAATAAAATAAATAATAATAATAATCCACCAGCTAGTTTGTTAGACACACTGTATTTTAAAGGTTGATTGAACTACCGAACATAAAAAATTGGGATTAAAAAAAGAATGTAAGTAAAGCCAACTTTTAAATTGAGTTTTAACTGCCACTATGATATATCACAGCTGGTTTTTGAATTTATTTGAATATTTTAAATTTAATATGAAATGTATTTATGAAATGTACATTTTGTAATAGTTTCACAGTTTGAGTTTTCTTTTTATAAAGCTAAAGGTTAAGTACTCTGTCTGAACCTCATATTTAGTAGGTAGGCTACATCTATTACTGAGCATGCCCATTGGAGAAGTGTTAAGTTTGGGGGGATACCCATAACCCTGTTCAGTTGAATAATTTAATAATTTTGATGTTTTTGGTAAAAACATTTACCAAAACATTTCAATTTTTATATTTACATTTTAGAATATTTTCAAATGTTTTTTTGTTTTGTTTTTGTCACATAAGGTAGAAAATGTTGTTCCAATCCCACAGTTATAGGCATATGATGACCCAAAAGTAGCTTTAGAAACACAGTAAACCACATTCTCTTGTTATCACACATTTTGCTGTAAAACCACCACTCCACTGCCTGACCGTCAAGAACAGCATGTAGCCTACCAAAGGCACCAAAATGCCACCATGAAAAGTTTAAACTTTAGCTACAGACAAAATCAGTTACTCTATTTGTACACGTGTAGTTAAATGCACCATATTAAAGGAGTGTGGTTTCAAGGTCATGGCCAAATTATAGTAATATATTGTTTCATTTCATAAAAAATGCAGAAGTACTTCTGTAGTTAGAGATGTCACGTGTTTCATCGCGAGAATTGGGTCTTGTGATCTCGGGTGAAGATGGCGGCTCCGCCTGACGAGCAGAGCTTAGAGTCCCGCATCAGTAAGTCAAACACATTTAAACTACAAATTTATTACATTCTAATGTGACAGTGTGAATATCAAGGACATGCATTAGCCTAGGTTGATGCCTTGGCGCAGGCGCTTTGTTGAGCGTAGATGTGGAGTGTCATGTTATTGTTGGCAGTGGAGTTATTAGCTTGCTAACGACGATATAGTTAAGTTTCTGACACACTTTTGTTTTTAGTGTGTTTTGTGTGTGTATCTTTCCTGTTGTGGGAGTGTGTGTTCTGTGATGGACAGGTTGTAAAATTGTAGTTGTAAAATTGCTAGCTATCCGTGAGTCGAAAGGGAGGAGTCTTTAAGAAAGCAGACTCATATGATCAAAAAATGTTGAATGAAGACATTCAATGACATAATATTTGTTATGCCTGTGTGATGTAAAGTCCCCATTTATACCCTCTTTCCGTTCTGCCACCCAACATGTCAGTCAAGAAAAGATGATTCATTTGCCGTTTCCTTAAAGGGGCCATATCCGATCTGCACTTCTGTCAGTTTTATGTAGCCCACTTGTGATGCTAGTGAAGATTACTTTCTCCAAAAAAAATAAAAATAAATACACAACGACATTTTCTACCCTCCAACACATTTGAATTACGTTATTGTCTTGGACCCAAAATCCATAACATTACTGATTACAGGTGCACTGATTATTTATTATTTATTTTTTATTAATATTCTTATTAATAATTTTAATAGCATCAAATCAAAATTGATTTCTGTATATCGTCTTTAATTATGTCACTAGTCTTATTGTGAATGATTAATCCATATTAAAAAAAATACATTTAATTTTATTGACCTTGTCTTTATTAAAAATGTCATAACTTGCTCTTTCTGTGCTTTGACTTCACTTCTCTCTGCTGACATTTACAAGGTCAAACTGCAGTTTAGCCAATCACATTTAGATCTGCCTCCATTCTGGTATACAATGGCCACTTTTCACAATCCAATCAACAACCGATGGATAAAATCAAGCCTTGCCTTTTTTCTTTTTTGATAAGCCACCTCACTCGGAAATATACTGAAGTTAAGTCATTTGTAACTTCTAAGTTAAAAAAAAATTTTGTCAAAGGAGCAAAGAAAATACTTTTTACGTTCTATAAAAATGCTTTTTTTTTATTTGTCAGCTTCTTGTTTCAGATATTTTTTAAAATATCTAAATTTCAATGATAAAATTCCTTAACAGTTATTGTTTTTATGAATACTTAGAAAGGATTTCTTATTGTTTGCTTTTATATCTTAACTGTTGATTTCCAGTCTCATCTTTATGCACAAATGCGTGTCATAGGTTTGTAGGTAGGTTTTGTTTAGTCTTTCTGACTTTTTTTGCTTAACTGTTCTGTCACCTTTAGACAAAGCGACCAACCCTTTAAATCGAGAAACTGACTGGGAGAGTATTCAACTGTTCTGTGACCAGCTCAGCAATGAACCTGAAGGGTGCGTCAACAATTCAATAATTTTTAAACTTAAATGTATCTCTTAAATATGCACAGTGAGAAACCTTTCACACAGTATGTGTTTTTTCATTTTACTGTACTGATTTCAATTGTTTTTTAATGTAAATGTGTATGTGGCATTTATGAATGTGTATGTATTGTTGTTCATAATCACAAAGTCCACCATCAGGGGTGTAATGTTGATGTCTCTCTAGCCTGTGAGATGAAAATTTCCCATAATTTACTCACCCCTCAAGCCATCCTAGGAGTATATGAAATCTTCTTTCAGATGAATACAATCAGAGTTAAAAAAAAAAAAAAAAAGTCCTGGCTAATCCAAGCATTATAATGGCAGTGAATTATGCTAAATATGGATATTTTTCTTACAAAAACCCAACGATTCGCCTCAGAAGGCCTTTATCAACCCCCTGGAGCCGTGTGGATTACTTTTATAATGGTTAAAGGCTTTTTTGGGGCTTCAAATTTTGGGCTGCCATTCACTGCCATTATAATGCTTGGAAGAGCCAGGACATTTTTTAATATAACTCAGATTGTATTCGTCTGAAAGAAGAAAGTCATATACACCTAGGATGGCTTTAGGTTGAGTATATCATGGGGTAACTTTCTCTTTAAGCAGTGGCTCAATAGAGTGCTGCAGGGATAATGCCAAAACTGGGAAAACTAATTCGCTACTGGTTCCCTCAATATTTTCCTATGGTTTTTTTTAATGTATGAGTAAAATAAGGCCTGTGGTAAACATAACTTGACAATACTTGAATGTTTTCTTCTACCATGTAAACTGCACACACTCACACCCCAAACATTCTTGTCTAGTTACTTTTTAGAAACGTGTGTTTTAAAAAAAATAAAAATAACCGAAATTTGTGTTTTCGATATGGGTGTGTACAGTGCTTTATTACTAGCCACTCAGCATTTTCTCTGGCCATAGTTTTGTTGTTGGAGGAATTGCGTTTTATTAGGGGTGCTCACGAGAACAAGACAAATTAAGAATTTAAGAATTCTTTAATGACGAAAATGACGAGTCTTTTAATCGACTGAAAGTCACAAAATGCAAAATAATGCAGATGCATTTTGAAATGTTTTAACTAATCTAGGGCTGTCACTTATGATTATTTTGGTAATCGAGTAATCAGTCGATTATTTTGACAAATAATCGAGTAACCAGATAATTTTTTTGTGACGCAAAGCCATATGTTGTGAGCACTGATTATTATACATGATAATAGATATTTGTAGGGTTAACTAAGTAATAATATGAGAAAGTAGAAGTAGGACCATTTGTGTTTATATTGAATGTGATTATATATGGTTGTCATGCTCATTTAACAGTCCCAAAGGCAGAAACACACAGGGTAAAGTTACACCTGCCCTTATTTTGGTGAGCTTCACATGAAACATAGAGGGAAACATAGAGAAAGCCAAGTAGTCTGTCACCCCTCTGCCATTTTTTATTAGTGTGTGTCAGACCTCTGACAGAAGAGAGGGAGATTATATAAAAAACAGTCGTATGTGGGACACCTCAGTCTCTTAAAGGTGCTGATGAAAACCACATATGCTCAAACTTAATTAGGATCATACAAATAAAATCTATTAGGATCATATCTCTTGCATTTGTTTGTAATCATTCAACATGTAAATGTTCAAGGTTCCTGTTTTGCAGATTGTTCTTTTATTGTGCATTGTGTGTGTAGTCCACAGTTGGCCACCAGGCTTCTTGCTCACAAGATTCAATCCCCTCAGGAGTGGGAGGCCATGCAGGCACTCATGGTAAGATTGGCATTCAGGGTGTGACCGAATATGCGGAAACCCTATTGTATTTGTACTTGATTTTTTGCTTATTTGCTGCTGAATTATTTTGATTTATCAAAGTATTGCAAAGATATAAGCCAATTAAATTGTCTGGTATCGCCCATGTTGACTAATTGACTTATAACTGCTGAATGCAGGGTCTAAACTTAATGAAACTTGAACACATAGACAACAGGATATTCTGAGGATGCATGCAAATTTTTGTACAATTCTGGACAAATTCGCTACAAATAAAAACATAATAAAAACTGTTTGATCGAGGAGAATTAAATTAGTCGTTTACTAAGGACAAGTGGTAACCAAGCCATGAAAAATGAATAGTACAAATTGTTGGCCGCCAAGTTTCAGCAGTTAATCATTATGAAACTTAGCATGTTTAAGGTAACTGCATAATGAGGCTTTAATTTATTGACAGTAGAACCGTGATGACTAGAACAAAAAAATTATCTTTCCTCTGAATTCTCCAGAAATGTTGTGAATTTATTATTCTAACCAGTAGACAATTTTTAGGAGAATATTCTCCTAATATTAGGAGAAGATCCACCATCATGTTCTTTTTGTCAGAATCCTTTATCCCTAAAGCTTGTTTTATTGGATTGTGATGTTTCAACCCCATGAGAAACCTTTTTAATCAGTTAATACTTTGGAAGAAGTTTTTGTCAAAGGTAAACCAAATATAGTTTTTTTTGCAAAGATAGATAGTAAAAACCTGATATAGTTTTACCATAACATATAGTTTCTTGCCAGAAGCTGGCATGGTTGTCAAGGTAAAAGGCAAACGTATTTTGTACACATTAGGGCTTTTCACACTGCGCTTAACCCTGTGTTATCGTCATTCTAAACACTGCTTTCAACCCCGGGTAAAGGAGTGTTTCACACTTGTAATTAGTGGGGTTATGAAACCCTGAAGCAGGGTTAGCACCAATTTTGCAGCACTAACCTTAGACAGTGTAAAACGTAGCGGTGTTGGAATGTTACCACTGGATACCTAGAAACAGACAGCCAATCGCATACTCATATTTGTTTACTTTGGACAGTCCCGGAAACACTGCACATTGTATATAAACAGTAAATTCAGCATTTGAAAGGAAAAATGTCAAATGCTGACAGAAAACACGACAATTTGAGTGAAGAAGAGACTTCTTTCTTACCTATATAGTCCGAAATGTCCATTCAGTATAAACTCGATAGTACAGTCGGTAATACAAGGATGCGCAATGATAGAGCTTTAATGTAAACAGGTCGCGTGCTGCGTTTATCCAATCAATGACACTGATTCCGCTGATATGCAAATAAGAATAATAACCCAGGGTTTAGGAATGTACAATGTGAAACATGAGTTTATGAATACCCAGGATTAATCGTTAACCCCGGGTAAATTATGACTGGTGTGAAACGTGAAGCAAGATAACCCAGGATTCTGTTTACCCGGGGTTTAGAATGACCCAGGGTTAACTATTTCAAGTGTGAAAAGCCAAATTATGAATTATTATTTCATAAATGTCCTTACACAAAAATTTTTAACCTTGCCATGTCATAAAAAGATCAAACTATCTGATATTTTAAGAGACTTATTGACCTTGATAAACAGCAGTAGCGTCCTTTTAAAAAAATATATATATATCTCCCATCAATAAGTGGGAGCATCACATCATTGGCTTATCTACAAATGAGTCATAATTCCAATGTTACTAGGAGTTTTCTTGACAGTTGAATTGATTCAGGGTGTACATGTTCTGTACGAATCATAAGAGCTTAGATTGAGAGATGATCTACCTACATTTTTCTTTCTATTAGAAGTTATTTAACTGTTTGTCACTGTGTGTTTGTGTCAAAAGGTTCTAGAAACCTGTGTGAAGAACTGTGGGAAAAGGTTCCATAATGAGGTGGGGAAGTTCCGTTTTCTGAACGAGCTCATCAAAGTGGTTTCCCCTAAGGTATGTTTTGTCTGTGTGTATATAAATGAGCAGTGTTGCTTTGCTTGAATTCACACAAAGGATGTTAGCGTAATCACAAAATGTCATAACATTGAGCAAATTGATAGTTGCTCTATTTTAAAGACTTTTCTTTTTTGACACATTGGATCCATACATTTTGGTTTATTCAAAGAATTTTAATTTTGTTGCTTCACTAATGCAAATGCTGTCAATGCTTAACCACTGCAATTAAGATATGGACAACAGCACTTCTGAACAATTTGTATTGAGCAGTTCTGTAATTTGACAGCTAAAGTTATTTGGCCTATTTTTCATTTTGGCGCCAAAAAAAGAAGCAAAAATCAAGGTTACAGTGAGGCACTTATAGTAGAAGTACATGGAGCCAAGTTTTATACGTTAAAATACTCAATGTTTCAAAGATATAGCCACATGACTTAAAACATGCATGTTAACATGAGTTTAGTGTGATAAAATTGGTTACAAAACCAACTTTTTGGATTAAATCCAAGAGCTCTCCGACCCCTCCATAGACAGCAATATAATTAACACTTTCAAGGCCTAGAAAGGTAGTAAAGACCTCATTAAAATAGTCTGTGACTCTAGTGGTTAAACCTTAATTTCATGAAGCGACGAGAATAAACAAACAAAAATAATGCAAAAATAACAACTTTATTCAAGAATTTAATTCTAGCCTGCGCCAGTCTCCTACGCAGTTTACGTTGTAAATACAGTGTAAATCTCCCATGTCATCATCACACGCATGCGTCGTGCTCATGTGAGCATCGGCTGCCGTAGAACTCAAAAGCGCAATATAAACTGCGTAGGAGACTGGCACAGGCTAGAACGAAATTGTTGAATAAAGTCATTATTTTTGCTTGTTTTTGCGCACAAAAAATATTCATGTCGCTTCATAAAATTAAGGTTGAACCACTGGAGTCACATGGACTATTTAAACAATGTTTTTACTACCTTTCTGGGCCTTGAAAGTGTTCATTATATTGCTGTCTATGGAGGGGTCAGAGAGCTCTCGGATTTCATCAAAAATATCTTCATTTGTGTTCCGAAGATGAACGAAGGTCTTATGGGTTTGGAACGACATGAGGTAATTAATGACAGAATTTTCATTTTTGGGTGAACTAACCCTTTAAGAAATTACAACAATTTATACATCAGTAGGAATTATGGTCAATTTTATAATGGTTACTGTTTTAAAATAACTTTATGATGTATGCGGCTGCCAAATGCGATCTCTGGAGGACGCAGCCTTTGAAATAAAGATTCTTTTCGCAAGAGTCAGCACGATTAACTTCACAGCTAATGGTGACCGTTATGCACATATGCACAGCACAAGAGATGATTATAAAATATAGAATTACACAGCAAGAGGAAACACTACTGCCGCTACAACAGTTCGAGAGGAATACTAAAGGAGGAAAAGAATAGCTAAATAAAATATATAAAAGCATCTGAAATGTCAATGAGCATGTGTATTTATATAGGTCCACAACGATAACATTGGCTTATTCAATTTAAAAATTTTTACATACACCTTGCAGGATTAGCAAAATGTTATCATGTAATAATTTTAACAAAACAAGAAGGATCATAAAAATTGCATGTTGTTTTTTTAGTACTGCCCTCAATAAGCTGTTTCACATAACATATGTTTAAAACTAAATAAAAAAAACATATTAAAAAGCTGACCCACATTTGTGGTATGTAAAACACAACTAATCTTGAGCTAGCCACCTAAACTGGATTTGTGGTACAAACCCATGGTAGTTTGTCAGAGAGTTGTTTTTTTCCTCCATCTACATACAACACTACGTTCAACAATGACAAATGTATGCATTTATTGCACATCCTTATTTGTTCAAACCTGAATATATTGCATGAGGAACTCGAAGAACTGGAAAAACATGAAATCCAAAGAGGGAGCACTAAAGCAAGTGTAGGAAACTTTTTTCCTCGTCGAAGCAGAGACCAGGAGACGTTGATGTATCTTCAGCAGGATTCTTTATTGAGAACACGTGCTGTCGGTAGCTGTGGTCATCAAGTCTAACTAAAACAGTATAAAACACTGTAATTTATCCACCTTTCAGGGGGAGGGATTCACACAGTAGAGGAGGAGACAATCTAAACAAAAGAATGCAAATGTTGTATAGGTCAAGGGACACACCCCAGACATTAGAGTGTCACCAGTCCCAATCTAATCAGCCTAACGATTACACAATTTTATGAATTACGCAGACGGTGAGTGTTTTCGGGATAAAACGACATGGCTCTAGTCTCTGTGAATACGGTCACTTTAGCCATATTAGCCATACAGCATTCTAGAAAGCTCATTCAGAAAGGACATTTGCAAACATTCACAAAATATGAAGTGCCATCCTTACTTGTTCTGGATATGAAGTTAGAGCACGAAGCATTGGTATTGTCCCGTCCTTCAGAAACAACTTTTTCACAAATCCAGCATTGTACTGACCCTCGTTGGTGAAGCAGTCATGCATAAAATGATTTGCGCAAATATATATATTTTACCGACATTCTTTGGCACATTTCCTTCAAAAATTGTATTCAACCACAGTGTCCTCGGATGTCTATGGAGACTCGTATGTTTGTTGGTACATCCAACAACAGAACATTTGTAATGTTTTGGCGCAGATATTATAATACTCTAGCAGCTGATACAGCGAGTAAACAGAAATGGCGGTCTCTGTGCTTTTCACTCAGGGGTGTGTCTATGCTAAAAGGGAAGATCATGGGCGGGGTTTCCCTACTCTTACGTTGTAGGGGGTAGGGGGAAATATGAAACAGTGCGTTATGAGAGATTGATAATTATTGATGGGGATTATAAAAAAGTATTGGGTGGATTTTTACTATTATAGGCTGGTTGTTTACACGCACTGTGGACGCACATCTGTGTTTAAAAAAAAACGCCTTATAAAAATTTATTTTACATAATAGGTCCCCTTTAAATGTGGTGCTAATTATCATAACTAATAAGTTATGCTAATTTGTTAGATTGCACATATGAACACTAGCCCCTAAAGCATTTGCCAATAACTGTCCCTGTACCCTATTTCTGTTACAGTATCTTGGTTCTCGAGCCCCAGAACCAGTGAAGAAAAAAGTTTTAGAAATGATGTACAGCTGGACTGTGAGTTTACCAGAAGAGACAAAGATTTCTGATGCTTATCAGATGCTTAAGAAACAAGGTAACCTGATGTGCAGGGTCCTGATTTCTCATAACTGACCTATTTAGCTACGTCTCACAGCTGATATATGTATTGTCAATAGACATATTGCCATTTGTATTGTCACAAGTGCTGTTAAAAGTTACTTAAAAGTTACATATGTGTAAAACAAGTTCTCTTGTGGGACTCGCTGTGTTGATGTTGTGATTGTGTGTTGTGGAATGATTGTTATACATAGGCTACATTGTTTATGTAACTGATCTGCATCTCTTTCCAGGTATTATTAAACAGGATCCAGATCTTCCTGATGACAAGCCCTGTCCTCCTCCACCGCCCAGACCCAAGAACGCCATCTTTGAGGATGAGGAGAAATCAAAGGTAGTTCAGATGCAGTAATGCAGTTTAATTTGATGATGCATGTTCCTTTTCCTAATATGACTTTACTATTTGTACCGTAATTAAAACCTAAGGATAAAACCTGAGTTCAACCTGACATATGTGACATGCACAAAACTATTGCTAAGATCTGTGTAAACTCTGAGCCAGTGAAGTATTTTAAGATGCCATTTTCTCTTAATGTTTCCTTTTCTCTGTCCCGTACTTTCTTCCTCTGATTCAATAGATGTTGTCCCGTCTTCTGAATAGCTCTCACCCTGAGGACCTGCGGGCAGCAAACAAACTAATAAAAGAAATGGTTCAGGAGGTGAGTAGATGTGTATTTTGTATGTCTTAGATATTTCATTAACTTTTGGGGGGTTCGTAGTGTCTGTTTCCCAGGACAGCAAAAATGAAACAAAACGCCAACAAATGGCCTATTCACACCAAAAACAAACAAATATCTGTCAGTCTGAACAAAAAACTAATTCAGGCAAATACAATAGATGCTACAATGCAGAATTCACCTTTATGTTGAACTGTCAGAAGAACAGAAGCAGGAAATGCAAGTTCAACATTCTAATTTTAGCACAAATTCCTTACATTTAGTAGCATTGTGTTTGAAGCAGAGTATGCACGTTTAGACAAATGTGACTGTGTACACTAGGCTGATGATTAAATCTGTGTCATGCGCTCTTTGACACTATATGAGAACTGAACTGAGCTGGACGATGACATCACTGTTTTCTCCAGAGCAGCTGTACAGCTGATTCAAATTCTGTTCATTATTTTCCTGTTAACACTGTGAAGCTGCTTTGAAACAATCTGCATTGTAAAAAGTACTATATAAATAAAGGTCACTTGACTTTACGCATACCCTAGCATACGCATAAAAACTAAAAAAGTATATTTTTGATAATTGCATTTTTTTTCAAATGTTGAAAAGCGAGTCTGTAATTGTTATTGCACAGTACCTTTTTTGTGAGCTTTTGCGTGAGCTCTGAGGATCTGCTGTGTGTAATGCATACAGTGTGTTTTCAGGATCAGAAGCGTATGGAGAAGGTGTCGAAAAGGGTGAATGCTATTCAGGAAGTAAAGGAGAGTGTTGGGCTTCTCACACAACTACTGGGAGATTACAGCAAAGAGAGTAGCTCACATAGCAATGAGGAACTCATCAAGGTCTGTAACACGCACATCAGCAAAAAAGCCTGTCATGCTTCTGAAATGGCAGTGATGTCACTCAACACAATCAGAGCAGCAAAAACATTTTTTATTGAGTATTTATCTATATGTTAAATAATTCTGCATGGTCTATGTTGTGTCATTGTAGGATCTGTACCAGCGCTGTGAGAAAATGAGACCCACTCTTTTCAGATTGGCCAGTGATACTGAGGACAACGATGAAGCTCTCGGTGAGGCATACAGGTTGAAGGGCAAAATCAATAATTTCACAAAGAGAGCCCATGAGTTGATGAATAGGGTCAATTTCTGACACTGTCTTTGTGTTTGTCTGCAGCTGAGATCTTACAGGCGAATGACAGCTTAACACAGGTGATCAATCTGTACAGACAGCTAGTAAAGGGGGAAGAGGTGAATGGAGACACCAGCAATACAGCCACACTCCCAGGTACAACACTGACGCCAGCCATGAGCTCAGCGATGTCTAGAGAGCCTCATAGAAAAAAATCATAAAGGATTGTTAAATGGGTTACCGCTTGCAAAATGGGTGTTAAATAAAACTTGGCTGTCTATGCAGTAGAAAGGCAAAAAAAAAATTGAAATCTGTGCTACCTAACTAGAGAAAACAAAGAAAAAAGGCTGTTGTCTTCCATATTTCCAAATAGGTAGGAAAACGTCAACACCCATAATACACTAGCATGTTGCCGTCCAAGACCACTCCCACCAGTCTGCTATGGATACCCTTGACCAGATTCAAACACCACGGTGACTGGGAGGGGACATGTTCGGTTCACTTAGTTTTGTCGTGGCCACGTCATATAAACTCATGGGAACATCATAATATGTTGTGGCCACGAGATATTAATTTGTGGGAACGTCATATTAACACGTGGGAACGTGATAAGAAGTCTTGGCCACAAGATCATTTTGTCAAGGTAACGACATCATTATGTTGTGGCCATGCGATGTAAAGTTGTGGCCTCAAGATCATATGTCGAGGGAATGATATATTTTTCTTGTGGCCATGACTTCATATTTTAAGGGGACGACATCTATTTCTCATGGCCACGAGTTAAATGTGTAAACAACCTGCGTGACCATAGCAACCTGGAAATTAATAGACCAGAAATTAATAGACCTAATAATATTTATTTATATGCAGGGCTCCAGACTAACTATTTTTACTAGGAGCACTGTAGCCCCTAACTGAATTTTTTTTAGCAGCACAAGTAGAAATTTTAGGGGCACATCTTAAATCAACCTGTAACGCAGTTATTCACATTTCCCCCATTTTGACTGTATTACTGACAAATGCCTTGGTAATACATAGACTTAACGTACAGAAATTATTTTATGTTTATTCAGTTTTATTTTATGTTCATAGGCAGCAGTACCGCCTTGTTGGACCTGACAGGACTGGACACTTCCCTTTCAGCTCAGTCTTTCTCTGAATTTCCCTCTCAGACACCATCTTCGCAGGAGCTGGGCATCAGCCTTTTGGATGATGAGCTCATGTCCCTGGGTAAGAAATCTGTGATGATCACTTTGTCATGTATTTTCTTTATTTTCTTGATAATATGGATTGTGAATTGAGGCACATGAAGGATTGCATGAAAAGTGGGTGGACTTAACCCTAAAATGCATGACCCAAGAAAACCTAAATTAATGCATAAAAAGATCAAAATAACCTGTCCTGACTCCTGGATTCAGTGGTTTTCTTAAAATAAAATAACTTTTTTATTGTCAGTGTAATGAAATCCTTTAAGAAATGTATAGAAGAGTAAACACTAGGGCTGCACAATTTCTCAGAAAAATAATCACATGTACAGCTGCCCCAATTACCTAATCGTGAAAAGTGTCAATTTGAGCATTATATTTATATTTACCCCATTGCATCCAAGGTTACTAATTACGATGTGTTTTTAGCACAGCTATGTCTGTTGAGTGCATGAATGCAGTGGCCAGTTAGAGGTGTGTTAGAAATGTGGTTAGAGAGTCAGACTGGTAACCCAAAGGTTGCGAGTTCGAGTCTCGGTACCAGCAGGAAACAACTTGAGCAAGGCACCAAACCCCCAATCGCTCCACGGGCACCACAGCAAAATGGCTGCCCACTGCTCCGGGTGTGTGTGTCTGCGGATTGCAGTGATTCCAGTTTAAACTATTAAATGTATTTTATATTTAGTATTTAATGATCAACAAATGCATGCATACTGTATATCTGACTTTTGTTTGGATGGCACTGGCTTTCGGGGGCTGTCTCAGGCCACTGGACATTCATTCCTTAAAATTTATTTTGTAAAATGAGTTTCAGTAGAAAGCTCATTCAGCAGAAACTCTGCACACTATACAGTACGTGCAGTGACAAGAGCAAGTGTGGCTTAACATGCTCATGTTTGAAACTCTGTTTCAGGCTTGACTGAAGCCAATTCTAACCTGGCACCTTCCCAATCTGGAGATCCTATGACATGGAATACTTTTCAGGTGGGCAAGAGTTGACTAATTTATCTAGATTTGTTTTCGAATTGTTGTTGTGGGCCGATACACAAGTGGTATGGAGTGCTATTCTATTAACAGTACCAGGGATTATTTATCGTACCTGCAGGTCTTAAAACATGTCAGATATCTCATTGTTGGAACCCCCTAACCAGCCTGTTTTTTTCACTGTTTTTAGCCCTAAACTATTTTGTGCAGTGATACTGGAAGAAGTGTTTTTTACTTAGTTTTTTGCAGTTTTTTTTTTATTAAATTTGATGATTTAAAACAATTATTCAATGGTTTGCCCACAGTATCAAATTAACATTGGCAGTATGACAACATAACAAAGTTCTATTCATGTTACAAGATATTTAAAAAATGAAAGACAGGAAGAAGTGAAAAACATCAAATAAAAAGAGGTCATGAACATGTGATGAGCATAAGAGACGTTTCTTTCAAAAACATTAAACGTGTAATGTTTCCAAACTTTTGACAGGTGATGTAGCAAGTTTATAAATTAACTTCACACAGTTGTGGCGCATCATGTCAAAAATGTACCCGTGCAGGTACTTTTGCTCTAGACAGAGTGTTAACTTATACACAGTTACTTACTCATGATACATAGCAACACAGCTAAAAGTATATACAGTTGCAAGAAAAAGTATGTGAACCGCTTGCAGAATCGGTGAAATTGTAAATAATTCAACAAAATTAAAGCGATCATACAAAATGCGTTATTTTATATTTAGTGCTGTCCTGATTAAGATATTTTACATACATTTTTTTTTACATATAGTCCACAAGACAAAAAAATAGCTGAATTTATTAAAGGTCCCATGTTGTGGCTTTTTTATTTTATAATGTTTCCTGAGGTGTACTTATATTGTTAGTATGATTTTTTTAAATCATAAAATGTCATAATTTAGAAATAAAAAGCATTTTTCTATTCTGGTTTTAGCCCTCTGGCTTGAATGCTCTGTTTGAAGGGGCGTGTCTGCTGTAAGACTTCAGTGTAAACGCCCACTGTTGTGATTGGCTGACATCTTTGCATTTGAAATGCATATTAAATGTGGAACCCTCTCGAATATATTTACTACATTTTTTTACTATTACAGCTGTCGAGAACGACTCGTGAAAGTGTTGATTAGCATTATTTTTAGATCTTTTCCCATCACATGAAAGGCTGCAGTTATGAGAATTAAGTAGACAGACAGTCTGTTTATCGCGTGAATGCAGTGATCTCGTCATTGCAACGCGATTTCTCTCACAAAATGCTTTCACCACAACTAACAGCAAACACAATATCGATATGAATACAGTAAAAGCTTCGTTGTGCAGCATAATCAGTCATTCATTATAACGGCAGTTTGGGCAAGTGTGCAGATATACTCGCGACGTGTGATTGACAGCTTCGAACATTATAAAGAGAGTGTTCTTTGATCGCTCTCTGTAGTTTAATCACAATTTAAATTACAGATTTTTTTCATGCTACTAAGAGAAACAATGTGAAGTTGATCGTTTAGTCACTGGCTTGGTTCACTGATGCATAAACAGTATTAAACGATTTAGAAAGAAAATCTGTGTGAACTTGAATAATTAGCTACACATCAGAAATCACTGATCACAGATCAGGCATTAATGAACACTGTTACTTACTGTTTGTGGTGGTGCTGTCGAATCGATATGGTAAAAGTCTGTTTGTAAAGCCTGTGCTGACATTGCGACGGATTCAGGTTATTTTTTACATTTAATTCAATTTTCTCCAAACTCTCTGGGCGGGCAAAGCAGAGAAAGGGGAGGTAACCTTTCCCTGTATGACGACATATACAGAAGATTCCAGATTGGCCCATCTGAGCTTTCATTTTCTCAAAGGCAGAGCAGGATACCCAGGGCTTGGTTTACACCTATCGCCATTTCTAGCCACTGGGAGTTTTAATAGTTGTGTTTGAGTCCCTCAATTGTCCTCAGTGTGAAAAGATGGATCTTAAAATCATACAGTCATTGCTGGAGAGGGTTCAAATATGCAAAAGATGCTGGAAAACTGAAGAATTTGCATGACCTGGACGATTTGTCTGAAGATCATTGGGCAGTTTAACTGCTCAGGACAAACAAGAGACTCAAGAACAACCATCACAAAACAAAAAAACAGCGACACAGTATTGAGAATCAATGGTTCATAAACTTTTGAACGAGGTCATTTTAATAAATTCAGCTATTTTTTTGTCTTGTGGACTATGTAAAAAAAAGTTATGTAAAATATATTATTCAGGACAGCACTAAATAAAAAATAACATGCATTTTGTGTGATCTCCCTTTTAATTTAGTTAAAATTATTCACATTTCACAGATTCTGCAAGCGGTTCACATACTTTTTCTTGCAACTGTATATATACAGTATGTTGGAAGTTTTTTTGAAAGTAGCCGACTTTTACCTGTTGAGCCACGAAAGGGCGATTGCAAGGTTGTATAAAAAATATAGGTATTACGCTAGGTGCCACTAGCATCGCAGAAACTACATAATTCACCTTTAAGTTATTGTCACCATTTCAGAATCATCTTATTATATCACAACAAGCTTACATTTATATCCTGTTTTTTTAGTGGAAAATATTTAAAAGCAGTGTGTGTAAACAAGTATAACAGTATAACAAAAGCATTTAATCTAATGCAGAAAAAAACAAAAACGCTAGTAGACTTTCCCAGTTAACATACAGTACAAACATACATAAACACTGGTCATAATCTGTAATGGTAATCATGTTTATATTGCCACACATGTTCTTGTTGATAAAACATCCATATATCCACATTCTTGGGCGAAAGTCAGCTTCTTAAGGCTAATTCACACGACAGATACCAACCAACACTGACAGTCATTACAGTGCGTCACCTCTCAGACATTCCAAGACCCGACAAATGCTGATTCAGCATGTTCAATTGGTGAAAACAAGCTCTGACCGATGCCAACAGGGGTTAAGCTTGGTACATACTCTGCAAGAACAAAGAAATTTGTTCGCTTTCTCGAGGTGGCAAGAACAAGAACAAAGTTCGCTCTGGCCAGTACGTTCCATACTTCACGAGAAAATCAGGTGCCGAACATCTCCGTTTCTCTGCATTAACCCCGCCCACTTTAAATTTCTGACCAATCACACAATAGTTATTGGACACCCACAAGAAAAAAGTTCCGCTCTTGCGGAGTATGTAATGGCCTTAACACTGATCCGACAAAACCCAACAAACGTGTCTCTTGTCGTTGGCCCATGTCTGCTAGGGGCGGGAATGTTTAGGCACCTCGCAATCCAATTCCATAAGGTAAAACACTGAAATACCGGCGGGCGAGACCCCACATTGTAAGAGTAATAGCAAGCAAAGTGTGCGTTTCTCACAGTGCAATTTGCTTAACTTTTCAAACTTTATGGAAGATTATTTTATGGAAGTTTTGATGGTTTTGTGTGTGTGTGGAATTGGAAGCAAGCAGTTTGACCGTTTCTAAAGCACACATTGTGCCATTGCGCATCTGCGGTAAAAACTAAACTCAGAATTAGGGTTGGGCGATCAGCCGATTTTATATCGTGATTGATCTTGAAGACGTCCATGATTTATTTTTCAAGCGAATCGTAGAGATTGTGATCTTTTATGTCCTTGTAATGATGTTAAAATACAACAATGACTGCCTACTAGATGGCTGTGCTGACTGGCCACATTATATCATGTCTCTATCATGTGTCTTTCATGCATGATGCATTTGAAAAAAATTCAAAAGCTGTAGGGCTGTGCAATGAATCAAATTTTAGTTTTGATTTTCAATGATTATGAAAACATGATTAATCCATAGACTGTAAAAAAATATGGACGTAGTGTCCGTGACGTCACCCGTAGATTTCTGAAGAGCATTTTTGAAGCCTAAAGTGGGCCGTTGCCATCTTGCCAGCGCGTCACCGCCGGATAACTGAAAATGGGCAAAGAGGTGGGACCATTGCTAAAACCACGCCTGCCTAGCTTGACCATAGTAGCAATCCACCTATCACTCAAGTGGCCACACTCTTAATTATGCAGAACTTTAAGGCTTAATATAATTTAAACGGAGTTATACAAAAATTCACCCCCTCACAGTTGTGAAGGGCAAAATTAGATGTAGGATCATGATCGTTTGTCATAAGATTGTGATATGAATTTTTGGTAAAGATTGCCCACCCCTACTCCGATCTCTCCGAAGAGAGAATCAAAGATGCATCAGAGAATATTTTTTTCCCCCTACCTCTAGTATCTGTCAGTGGGCTGTGAACTTCCCTTTTTTTTGTCTGTTAACAATAAGGCCAACACTTTGCCGACACTGACTTTGCAGGGACATGGAATGCGGTTTTGATAAGTGCCTCCTTCTACAGGTCTTCCTTTAGAGTTCCCTGTATTCGATTATGAAAATGTGTAGATTTTCACACCCCTAGTCCATTGATGACTTGGGTAAATCTCATTTGGATCCCTGCTTACCATAACACTTTAAGGTTTCGTTTAGTCATCAGAGTCTGTGGACGCACCCGTTACGCCGGTCCCTGCAGTGCTGTTGCCAGTGGCAAGTGCTACCAAGACGCCTGTTACTGTGCCTGTGACATCCACTAAATCCCTAGATGAGTTAGACCTGTTGGGTAAGACCTTGCTGCAGCAGTCTCTACCCCCAGAAAATCTTCAGTTCAAATGGTAAATGTATTCCTGTTTCCATTTTTCCATTAATTTAGCAAAACTTAAAAAAAAATTTTTTTTAATTGTTTTTAAGGCCTTTAAAATGTATAATTGAAAAGTGTTTGCTTGATAATAAATGCAAAGATTACTGTCAGATTAATATTCATGGTTTAAAAATACATCAGGCTATATCAGTGTAACAAATATACTTTTTCAACAGGGACAAAATTCAGTCTCAGTCCAAACCCACACTACGAGACCTTCAGATCAAGTCTGTAAACAACTCTGCTACAACCCCCAGCCCTGTGTTGGCCTTTTCCTCTGAGCCAGGAGCTCTTCTGAATTCACAGCTCACAGCAGGCATCACTCCAGCCTCTACCCCTCAGGATGACATATCATTGGTGAATCTGACTGTGCCCCTGGAGTCGATCAAACCTAGTAAGACTTAGGGCAGACTTTTTTTTTAAAGTAATAGTTCACCCAAAAATGAAAATTGTCTCTCCTTTTGTAAATAAAATCAGAACATTTTAAAGAATTGGGATGATTCTTTTCCATGCAATTACAACCGGTTTCCTGGAGGTCTTTAAAGCGTATTAAAATTACTTCCATTTAGTTTTAGAATTTAAAGGGTTAGTTCACCCAAAAATTAAAAGTTTGTCATTAATTACTCACCCTTATGTCGTTCCAAACCCGTAAGACCTTCGTTCATCTTCAGAACACAAATGAAGATATTTTTGATGAAATCCGAGAGCTCTCTGACCCCTCCATAGACAGGAATATAATGAACACTTTCAAGGCCCAGAAAGGAAGTAAAAACACCGTTAAAATAGTCCATGTGACTCCAGTGGTTCAACCTTAATTTTATAAAGCGTTGAGAATACTTTGTTCGTAAAAACAAACAAAAATAATGACTTTATTCAACAATTTCTTCTAGCCTGTGTCAGACTCTTACACTGTTGATGCAGTGTAAATAGTGCAGTGCATCCAGAACGCCATCTTACCATTGGCCGACGCTGTTTACGTGAGCACCACGACACATGAGTGACAGCAAGAGTTGTTCTGTCGTAGAACTAGGAAACACTGCACTGTTTTCACTACGTCAAAAGCGTAGGAGACTGACACAGACGTGAAGAAATTGTTGAATAAAGTCGTTATTTTTGTAAAAATTAAATAAATCTTCATAAAATTAAGGTTGAACCACTGGAGTCACATGGACTATTTTAACGATGTCTTTACTACCTTTCTGGGCCTTGAAAGTGTTCATTATATTGCTGTCTATGGAGGGGTCAGAGAGCTCTCGGATTTCATCAAAAATATCTTCATTTGTGTTCCGAAGATGAAAGAAGGTCTTACGGGTTTGGAACGACATGAGGGTGAGTAATTAATGACAATTTTCTTTTTTGGGTGAACTAAAGGGTTGTAGGAAATCTTGAGTATCTTAAATCTTATTTAAAAAAATTCGCAAAACGTCTTAGATTTGGGAAAGGACAGACAGGAGACATTCACATAAATTCATATCACAGAGTTAAGAGGGCTCTTAGCACAATATGGAGTGTAGCGGCAGAAATTATTTATTTGTATAATCAGTTCTGTAAAGCAAACTTTTAAAATGATTTGTGACTGAATGACATGATCTGTTTATGTTAGGAAAAAGAAAAAAGAACAGTCCTTATCCACTGAAAAGCTTTACGTCTGTCCTAGCTCTTTGTGGTGCATTCATGACAGAAGTAGAGGTGAGCGAACTGTTCAATTGACTGTTCGCTCAATCAGCAGCTTGAAATAGAGAATGATCAGTTAAGTTTAACTTTTTTTTGGTGCTTTTGTGTTCTTTTTGACGCTTGAAAGCTTCAGTCTGCATGGGGACTAATTGTATGGAAAAGAGTTTTTAAAGATGACTTCTTGTGTTAAATGGAAGAAATGAAATGATATAGTTTGGAATTACATGAGCTTGAGTAAATGTTTAGCTGTCTGTACTGCGTAAATTGTGGTGATGTTGTGGATGCTGTTTTTCTTTTTGTTTGTTTTATTCAAGTGTTTTATTGTTGTTTAGAATATCGAATCAATTTAAGATTTATTTAAAGGTTTCTATTTCTCTGTCTGACCTCACAGGTAGCTTGTTACCCGTGACAATCTTTGATAAACACAGCCTGCGAGTTTTGTTCCATTTTGCAAGAGACTCTCCACCAGCCCGGCCAGATGTTTTAGTGGTTATAATCTCTATGTTGTCATCTGCCCCTGTGCCCATCACGAATGTACGATTCCAGGCTGCTGTTCCTAAGGTAACTCTTATCTACCATGCGTCTTCAGTAAATCTCTATTACATTTTATATTAAAGCTGTATTCTCTGTATGTGCAGAATATGAGAGTGAGGCTGCAGCCACCATCGGGATCAGATTTACCTGCCTTCAATCCTTTATTGCCCCCTGCCGCCATTACACAGGTCCTGCTTTTAGCCAATCCTCACAAGGTAAATAAACAGACAGATTCAAAGAATATTATGCAATAGTTGGGCTGCAACAGTACATGTATGTTGAATGCAGAAATAGTTATTTCGGGAAAGTACACAAAATGACACTGATTGGAAAAACATGTTGTTAATTCCTTGGGTATAGAACTAACATGCCCAAATCTACTGGAAATCGAAAATGGGAACTCACTGCATTTTGGTACTTTCGGACACAGACACTACTGTAGAGACTGAGTAGTAGTGGAGGTAGACATTAAAATGTATATTATACAGTTAAAAACACAGAACGGTGGACGCTTGCTGTTTTATGAACTGCTCTCACAACCGGCGTGGACAACGTATACGTATAGTATAAGTATAACTAGGTGAAAATAAACAACTTAACTAAAATGTGAATTTATAATTTATAATTTCTATTTATTATTTATTAAAGATATATTACAGATTCAAAACCACTTGAATTTATAAGTGCTACACCATAAATAATATATGATAACACTTCTGGAAATATTACTTTTGGTAGCTTGTTCGAGATCCGTGTTCGTATAGTAGCAGTCCAGTAAAACTTATTTGTGTAGCTCTTTCACCATACAATTGATTTCAGAGCTGCGTTACAGAGGGCCGTACTGTTGTATTAACTCTTAATGCTTTAACATTAAGAAAATAGGGTGACCTGATGATGTATGTCGTTATTAAAAGGGAAATCAGTTTGGTCTTGTGTACAATAAGAGATTCAAATATTAGTCTGTTTATTCTAAGCGAGTTATATGAAGTCTAAGCAGTAAATATCTAAGCAGTATAAAAAGTATTAATGTAAATACGAGTTGTTTTTCTCTGGTGATTTAAAAAAAATATATATATTTTGTTGTCATTGTACACTCCTTTGTGTGTCCAAAAATATGACGACCACTATCCACAATGCAATGACGTAGATTCCCATTCTCTGTAAGACCCCAAAGAAAACAACCAACAACTTGCACATATTTATATTTATACTTTATGAAAAAACAAGCCCAAAGTCATAAGTGGACATGGCAACACTGTGGATAGATGTAATGTTCTCAAACTAATTATTAATCACAGTTACCACATGTAATTTTCATTTACACATAGCCACGACAAAATGAGGCAAAAAATATTTAAATGATAAACTTGAAAATTTTAAATAAAATGTTTCTTAAACCTGAGATTTGCCAGTGAAAAGAAGACTTGTAACTGTATCACAGTTTATGAGATCTTTGAAATGAGATCTTTGTTCTCTTTGCTGTACCAAACTGTGACCCCAATATTGATGTACATACTGTAACATGAATTTCGTGTACTGTTGCAGCCCTATGCAATAGTATTTAAAAAATGTTTAAAAGACTACCTGTCAAAAGTTTGAAATATTACGATTTTAAATGTTTTTGAAAGAAGTGTCTTATACTCAGCAAGGCTGCATTTATTTGATCAAAAGTAAAAACAGTAATTTTACAGTACAAGTAAAAACAGTAATGTGAAATAATATTACAATTTAAAACAACTGTTTTGTATTTTAATATATTTTAAAAAGTAATTGGGTCATTACGTGTCAAATCAACCAAATTTCGGAAACTTCCCTGGCTCAAATTTTTGATTTTGTTAATATTTTTTCTGTAGAAAGACAAACATAAATAGTGATGCAAGCCAAAATATTAGATTAATGCTATAGTAGTTCACTATAATAGTAATCCACTGTTTTGTAGAGGGGGGTCAAAATTAAAATTTTCACCTGAGATCTGGAGCCAAATTACAGGGGGGTAAAAAATACTTTAGAAAGCATCATTATTTTATTTTTACACAGAGATTGGTAGGTCTATTAGTAAAATCTGACTTTCAGTGGTTTTCGAGCTGCATTAAGATCTCCATAACTCTGGGACTGAACCATCGAGGGCCTTTAAAATGAAGATACCAAAAGGAACCAGAATCTAAAATCATATTGAGATATATTTAATACTTCTGAAGTTACAGGCATGCAAACTTGAGACAAAAAAACACAAAAAGTGCTTTTTTCTCATTTTTGAACTTTCGAAAGTCTATGGTAAGATTTAAAAGAAATGAACACTTTTATTTAGCAAGGACACATTAAATTGATCAAAAGTGACAGTAAAGACATTTATAATGTTACAAAAGATTTCTTTTAAGTGCTGTTCTTTGGAAATTTCTGTTTATCAAAGAATCCTTTAAAAAATCACAGGAATAAATTATATCTTTAAATATATTCAAATGAAAAAGTTCTTTTGTTTCTTCTTGAGACAATCTGCATTGTAAAAAGCGCTATATAAATAAAGGTGACTTGACTTTTAAATTTAAGTAATTTTTTTTTTATATTTCACTGTTTTATACTGTTTTACTGTATTTTTGATCAAACAAATGCAGCCTTGGTGAGACACTTAATTCAAAATCATTATTCCAAACTTTTGTATTCCAAACCGTATATATGTGAATATAATTTGTCAGTAAACCTCACTAACTGTGCTGGTTATGGTTTGTGGTGTGTGTCAGATGTCTGTGGCCATCTTTGTTGCCGATTTGTAGATATTATCTGATTATATGGCATTTCTTCACATTCTTACCAATACAATTTTTTTCCCTTTTGAAGGAGAAGGTGCGTTTGAGATACAAATTGACATTTGATTTAGGAGAAGAATCACACGATGAGAGCGGAGATGTAGAGCAGTTCCCTCCGCCAGAGTCCTGGGGAAACCTTTAAAAAAAAAAAAAAAAAAAAGACTGATTTCCTGCTAGTGGCCCCTCTGCTTCCTGATGGCAGTTTATATCCAGACTGTCAATGGCTCTGCCTTTGATCCACATCTCTCTCCTCTCCTTATTGTCCGGATGAGTGCTGAGAGGAGGCCTTTAAATGAACTTGTTTTGATTTTTTTTAATTCCAGTTGTTCTAACTTTTTTTTCTTTCTTTCTTGTTGTTGTTGTTTTCAGCCCTTTTTGTATGAAGCTTTAAATGTTTGAAAGTTAGAGACGAGTTTTGTGGTCATTTATGACATTACTTCCACGTGTGAATTGAGATGCTGGAGTCTCCGTCAGCTGTAATGACATAGAACAGGTGAAATTTCTGCACTAATGGTTTCATTTTCATTGTTGATTTAATAGGTTTTGTTAACTTGCACACATTCTTGATCATATTTCTGTTTGTTGTGTGTGTGTTTGATTGTATTGTCAGGCTGCATGTGGTTTTACTGGTAACACACCAAACTTGAATCAATTTCTTAGCAAGAAACAACTAAATGATCTATATTACAAATCAAACAGCCCTTCATTCATTGTAACTTTTGCATCTAATTAATCATGATTGTCCTCAATCCTAAAATTGCCCTTGTTCTATACACTGTACTGCTCTTGAACATCACGCTGATGTCTTGTTTATATTTACCGTACGTGCCTAATCAGATTTTTTTTTCATGTTAATGTGAATATAGACATTTAGTGTTTGAAGCTTGTTTTTAATTGGCAGAATAACATAAGCATTTGCCCCTTAGGTTTACACTCTTTTGTTTTTTTGAGTCTTTGACGGTTCCACACTTAATCTGGGTCTTTCAATGCAGTGCAGTTTAATGAATACTATTTCACCCTTGCTGTGCTTGTAGAATTCTGTATTCAGATGATAACAGAAATTATTTGTTGAGTCAGGATGCTGCTGCATCAGGATTCTCTGCAGACAGGAATTTAAATCAATTCTCAAATGAAAAAATTCTGGTTTGTCTCTCCCAACAGTTAAAGGTCTGTGATAAAGCCAGTTGCATTCCAGATTATGTCCTTCCAACCTGACAGTGTAAATATCGGTATTGCTATTATGTACATTTGCCAAAAACTTATACAGAGACTAAACATATGGAGAAGTGAATGTAGTGCAAATATGTATTTAAGGGAAATAAAGTTATTCTTTTTCTCTGGGGTTTAAAATGCATGTTTTCATTTAATTATTTTAAATCTTTGATAAGTTGAATAAGGCAAAAAAAATATATATGAGCGATCTGTATTCAACTTTTTATTAAAATCTGTTAAAGTGATTATATAAAAAGAATGTTCATTTCCAGCTCCCTTCCAATCAGAGGGCTGGTGTCATGAACAATTTGATTCTGCTCAGTCTGTCCAGGACCCCAGGGGTAGCTGTTTGTAATGCCCGATCATACAATATAGTAATGCAATAATGCAAACAACAGTATTGAATGTTTGCATTGAATATAAGTAAGGTTAAGCATAGTAATTGGTTAGTGCTATGCTAAGGTAAGAAGAAGCGTGGTTAGCTTTTAAAATGGAAGCTACGCTTAAGAAAAGAAAGCAAACTTTACTCCATCAGTGAACCATTTTGCAGGTTGATGACATTGAGTTGGCAGACATTGGCAGGTGGGTTTTCCAGGGTGTGTGAAGTTAGCAAAATGGCTGAAAGTGAAGATTTAAGAAATCAATTAAGTATCTTTAATAAAACAAATTACACTGGTTTTGAAAACATCAATAAACATGAATATGTATTGACCAACTGTAATAAAAAAAATGTATTTAGGAAGATGCACTTTAAAAAAAAGTCACTATATGTAAAGACGCATTTAGTTATGACAAACTAAAGATGCTTTGTAGCTGGTTTTGCTTCAGGACAGATTTGAGAACCAAAAAACAAAGTACTGTATTCTCTCACGACCTTGGACCACTGACTTACTTAAATGCTTTTCTATGACAACACAACAGAAAATAAGGAGCACACCATACTACACAGTTATATTCAAATGTTCAGAATGGTAGCAGGGCAGGGTACTATTACAACAAGAAAAGGTTTGAAAAGATGGCAATGGCTCTGTATGCTACTTTCTAGGAGGGGGAGGAAGGGGTGGTGGTGGTGAGGAAAATGGGTATTGCCCAGGACCCATGAAGCCCATGACAGGCTGTGGTGGTGGTGGAGGAGGGAACTGTTGTGCCATGAGTGGTTGTGGACCCGGACCTGGCCCAGGCTGAGGAGGAGTTGGAGGCGGTGCTCCAAACAGACCTTGGGGAGGTCCTGTCTGATCTTGCCCTCCGGCTACCCCGTTACCGCCCCCACCTGGATGTGAGCCTCCCCCTCTGGAGCCATACTGCCCCCCTCCTCCGCCCCCATAGCTCTGGTATTGGTCACTTCCTCCATTGTTGTAGGAGGGTCCTGAGTTGTAGTTGTTTCGTCCATCCCTACTGCGATCTCTATAGGAAGAGGACAAACGGTCGTCACGGCTGCTCCCACCTGACCTCGCATCACGACTAAAGTTGTTGCTGCGGCTGCCCTTGTTACCCCCCGTTGCAGAGCGCATACGGCGATCGCATTCGTCCTGGTACATCATGTTGGGGTTACTTGAGCTTGAGTTGTTGCCTCGGTAACGCATCCTTCCACCTACAGAAGTAGCCAGTGAGAGGCTAGGAATTAGGCTAGAGATATAAGAATTTGAAATGTGAAAAAGAAGAACTTACCTCTAAATGGTAGTCTAGTTTGGCTAGGCTGGGAATCTAGTTTTTGCACTCAGTTTCTCAAGGACATAATACAAACTGAAATATGCCTGCCCAACTGCAGCACATCTTGAAACTCTCACCTCCCCCACGGCCTGTGTCCACCAGCTGCAGTAGTTTGGGGTTGATAGCCTGTCTAGCCTCCTCAAGAACCCGGACCAGATCACGAGCCTGCCGGAGGTTCCCAGGTGTGAAGAAAGTGTAGGCTGTACCTTTGTTGGTGCTGCGGGCTGTGCGCCCAATGCGATGAACATAATCCTCAGAAGAGTTTGGATAGTCATAGTTGATGACAAATTTAACATCCTCCACATCTTCATGGGGCGCAGTAAAGAAATTTATGTAGGAAGGAAAAAAAACGGAAATTAGAAAGTGAGGTAGACCGAAGGAATGGACCATTGCCTAGTTCACTGTGACCGCAGCACTGGAATTATTGACTCATCTGTGTTTGGGATCTCTTCATGGATTAGAGTAAGGCATGGCATGGCTTTAGAGTAAGGTTTGTCTATCACTAATAAAGCCAAGACAATTGGCCGAGATCAATACAAGAAGGGAAATATTGATTAATTGGAATGCTCTGAAAAGGCATTCAATTATAAAAGTTATCCAATGACCTGAATACACTTTAGTTTTGAAGTATGCTGTCATTAACAGTCCAAGTGTTAATTATATATAAAAATTGTGATGCACCGAAATATTTTTTTTTTAACCTAAACATCGAAACCAAAATTTAAGTTTTCATAAAGGAAATAAATTGTTATAAAATTGACAAGAATTTAAAAAACTCAGACTTTGTTTCTTATCAAAAGTAACAAAGCTTATTGTGATTATTAAATGGTACATGTTTAGTAAAGTTTTGCTCATGTATTAACTGAAAACAGCATAGACTAAATGATCACGGCCCATCCAAATTAAGATTTATTTTTAAAAACGAAAAATTGATATTGTCAATCCAGCCCAAGTTGTAGCTTATCCACGTTGTGTACGCAAAGTAGACACTGATACATTCATAGCGCTAATTAAACGCCACCATTTTGGTCAATGAATTCTTCCCTCCAAAACTGAATTTCGGTTGGTGAAATTTCAGTGCATCACTAAAATATTAATCATTCAGACAAAGCTCTGTCTTTATTAAACCTAAAGACAGGGTCTCACTAGCCGATTTTTTCAGTCGATTCATGATGGTCCTAGGATTTGGAAAACAGCTTTCACATCATCCATGAACTGAACACTGACGTCAAACAAAACCGGGTTCGCACCAAAAAGTGCTAGTGTGAAAGCACTGAACAGAATAGTGTGAGACAAAAAAAATTAATTTCTTCAAATGTCCATTTTCAGTCGGCTAGTAAGAAACTGCCTTAAGGAGACCAACACTATACAGTAAAAAAAAAATAATAATAAATAAAAAAACCTTAGCTTTGAGCACTTACCTATTCCAAAGATAAACAGCTAATCTAATATTAAAGTGTGTTCACCCAAAAATGAAAATTCTGTCATTAATTACTCACCCTCATGTCGTTCCAAAAACAAACAAAAATAACGACTTTATTCAACAATTTCTTCAAACACAGGCTAGAAGAAATTGTTGAATAAAGTTGTTATTTTGTTTGTTTTTGCACACAAAAAGTATTCTCGTCGCTTCATAAAATTAAGGTTGAACCACTGGAGTCGCAGGGACTATTTTAACAGTGTTTTTACTACCTTTCTGGACCTTGAAAGTGTTCATTAAATAGCTGTATATGGAGGGGTCAGAGAGCTCTCCGATTTCATCAAAAATATCTTCATTTGTGTTCCGAACGACTTGCGGGTTTGGAACGACATGAGGGTGAGTAATTAATATCAGAATTTTCATTTTTGGGTGAACCGCATATTACATGAACTATCAATGAAAATGAACAATATGATTCACTTTATATCCAGACTAATTGTGTCCAGCAATACTTGAGGTGTTATTAAAGAGGAGAAATGTCAGGAGTTCATTAAACAATGTGAAGATTTCTTTTTCTTTGACACATCTTAAAAGTCTGTTTCTCATTACAGTTTAAAAGGGGCTCTAACAACACTGCTATTGACCCTAAAAGAAAACAGTCTCCTTTTGGAAAATTATGATAGTTACTATTTTAGATATCTAAAGAATGCAATGTGCTAAAATGGAAATACAGTCATGTATAATAATGGACTAATGGCACTTACCACACCCATTCAAACATACTTAAAGGACATTTGCCACACTATGGAAACAGTTCTCATGAACAGGGCAGTGACTAGGGCATGATCAGGTACTTACCCTAGGTTAGGTTACTCTTGGCTGGGATCAGTCCTGGGTCCCGTGGAGCGGCCCAAGAGGAAGAGGTTAATGTGGGCTCACGCGTTGAGCTGCCCCCCCTTCACCCTCGGCCCTGCCCCAGCAACGCCAGGCGGGAGCAGAACCGGCTCTGCCCCAGTTCTCTCTCTCTCGCTGGGTTGCAGGGCCTCCACAAACTGGACCGGACTGTATCCAGCACTCTTAACTTTCTCTCTCCCTCTCTTTAGCACTCCGTGGGCCATTCAGCCCCAAATCTATCTCAGGGGCAGACTTTCCTGGAATCTAACAGAGCCCTAATGGGCCATAGTATCCTTTGAAATTTTTTTAATGGTCAATCCAGAATTGGAAAAAAAAGTAAGCTAGTTGTTGCCGCTAGCCTCAAGATAAATAGGGACGCAGCTGAGGGAGTTTATCCATATCAAGCCCTGTGCTAGTGTCTGGTAACATGGTAGAGGGAGGCCACTGTGTCAAATAAGCACAGCATGCCTGGGCTGGCAGCTAGGAAGTCAAAAATCCTGAAGGGGAAAAAGAACAATAATAGTGTAAGAACCTCTAGAATAACCCAAACATACCCAGACAAAACAAAATAGCAATTTCTGATATCTGTGTGTGGTCATTGTTCACCCAGATATGAATGATTCCAGAAAGAAGTTTAGCACAAAATAAAGTCAAATATTGATAAAACTTCTGACCAACTCTATTCTGACCTAAACTACTGATTAAAATCTTCCAAGATAACTGGACACTTGCACACAATTTGTTCAGTAAGGAGACTGGCATTAGGACCCAGGGAAGAGGAGGGAAGGATAGCAGCTCCCCTAGATCCGTGCTAGGGTCAACAGCGAGCCGGTGAGCCCCACATGTGCGAGGATTTTTACATTAGTAACAAGAAACAGACAGCACACGTTTAACATGTTTGGAACAGCTTGTGGATGTAGAAACTGACAAAGCAGCCCACCAGTCAGTCACCGTCAGCCCAGAGACCTTTTTACGACTAAACGTAAACTTGACAACTCATCAATAAATATGTATATTGCTCAAAACAAGTGAAGACTGGGAAGAAAAGATAAGAGAGGAAAGGACAGGGTGGAGTTAAGAGAGAGAGGTAAAAATATCAAACCAAATGTTCACAAAATGTATGTGATGTTTTTCCAACTGTAATGAGAGAAGCCATTAAGGTCCAAACCAAAATAATCCAAAACAAAAACGACCAAAAAATAAAAATTCTAGGTACTGATTTCTAGGTGTTGAAACTAAAGATATAAACTTAAGTTAAAAACTTCCTAATGTCTCCTCCTAAAGTCTGACAACTCTTAATCTGAAAGCATACTTTTCCGCATTCCACTCCATATTGTGGACAGTCCATGTGACGCTCATGTCTGTGCACACAGTCTACATGGCATAGCCCAAGTTTTGTATCTGTGAAGACTTGTATGCAGACAAAAGCACATGTGCAAGCGATTTGAGTGATTAAAAAAAGAAAGGTCTACTATATGCACGAGATCAAGTGGAATGTGGAAAATGAAATATACTCTTCAATAAATAGAAGCCTTCAAGTACACAAGACACGGCTCTCTGTTCATCAAATGGAGATGACAAAAAGTAAAAGGGGCGTTCACACTGATACTGATTATATAACTGGCTGTTGCCAAATCTCTGTGCAGTTGTGTTGGTTATAGTTCCTACTTGACTGATGACTATCCAACTATATCAGGTGTTGGATCACAGTTCATTTTTAGGAAGTTGAGTTCTACTCAACTTCATTGCATTGCCAAAAGTCACACATTGATGGAAACCTTCAACTCTCTTTGAAAATTAATAAGTGTAAATAGTTGTCAATGTGAACACTCCTTCACCTTCGCTAAATTCCCCCGGAGTGAGGCATGATATATTTATATCATATTTTATTTTTATGACGTTCATGTCTAGAATATCTTAATATCTTCATTATTTCCTGTAACGTTTTGAATCAATGTGTACTGTGAAAAGCGCTATACAAATAAATTTAATTTGATATATTTGAAAAAAAAAATAATAATAATAAAGAATTACACTAAGGTGTGTTCACACTTGACTGGTTTGGTTCAATTAAAACAAAAATGTATCACTTTCTTTTTTGGTCTGGATCAAAAGAACCATGAAAAGTGTGAACATGGGACTGGTTTAATCTATCAACATTTATCCTATTACTTCAGTGATCATTTAGGAGTCTGTCTGACATAATAACATAACAATTACTTGAAAAAACTGTTTGATGCAGGGATGCAAACTCCTAAGGTGTGAAAAAGGTAAAAAAATTACATATCTGAGGACATGCTTCAGTGGGTATTTCTCGTGAAAGAATACGTTTCTAGCAAACATTTCAATTAATTTCATTAATATGATTTCATGTATTTAAGGTTATTTAAGGATCTCACAAAAGCGATTTTGCTTCCAAAACATCAAATTTCTCCAAAAAGATGATCAGTTTGCAACCCTGTGTTTGTGTGAATAGGAATGACATCTGCTTGACCAGTGCGTCTCTATGGGCACAAAGTTTGAGACGTCACTGAACATTCCACAATTATGTGACTATATGTGTCAATGTTGTACATATCAAAGTGTTGTCTATATATTATTTAGTGGCGATCAGATAATCATTTGGTTTAGAATTTTAGGGGGGGGGAAATACAGAAATGGTTCTGAATGAGCATCAAGTATCAGAACATACCCAGACCCCGTGAGGCAACGTCAGTAGCGATCAAAATTGGAGCTTTTCCACTGCGGAACTCTAGAAATACACAACACAGAGCAAAACAAAGAGAGAACTGTCAGGAAGAATTGTGACAGCCTGCTTTAAAAAAATGTGAAGCCTAAAAACTTCACCTGATAGTACCCAGTCCCTCTCTGGTTGGCTCTTGTCACCATGAATACACATTGCAGGCCACCTGGATAAAGACAGAACACACATTGCATCAGCAAACAATATGATTTTATAAAAACATTTAAGAGGGATTATAAAGATCTGCCTCACCCATCTCTTCGCATCCTGCGAGTCAGTTCATCACAACGTTTCTTTGTCTCTACAAAGATGATGGTTTTGTTCTCCTTTTCAGCCATGATTTCCTCCATCAGCTGAATCAGCCTTTGAGCACAAAAAAAATGATTTGAAACATTTTCATCTTGATTTATACAGACAAATAGGAAAGTAAACCAACACAAAGCACAATGACTGAATAATATAATAAATGCTAAAAATATTTCATATTCAATACTTGAATAGAGACATGACTGGTAAATCAGCGTACTTGTTGTCTTTTTCATTTTCCATGCAGACATCCACTATCTGCAGGATGTTGTGGTTTGCGCTTAGTTCTAGAGCTCCTATATTGATTTGGACATAGTCATGGAGGAAATCTTCAGCCAGCTGACGCACTTCTTTAGGCCAGGTAGCACTCCACATGAGAGTCTGTCTGTCAGGCTGAAGGAGACAGGAATAGCAGCAAACGAAAACGATTGAGCTTAAAAGGTATGTATTCAGGGGAAAGTGATAATGGGTAGCAATCTTAAACACAATCTTTTAAAGTGCATTATCATCGCTGATTATCCTAGATTTTCAGTCTAGCATTGCTGTGTGTGTAATGTTAACATCCATGAACTGTCAAATACTGTTTCAAGTAAACACTGAAGATAGTCTCACAAAAGGACAGTACTTACTCTAATTTGGTCAAGAATTTTGCGGATTTGGGGTTCAAAACCCATGTCCAACATACGGTCAGCCTCATCTAGCACCAGGTAAGTGCAACGGCGCAGGTTGGTTTTTCCTGCCTCCAGGAAGTCGATCAGACGGCCAGGTGTGGCAATGCAGATTTCAACACCTTTAGGAGGACAAACAATGTTTATTGAAAGAAAAGCCCTTAACTATTCATGCTCAATTAATCAGAAAATATTCAGTTACTATTAGGCTACACTTGTCCATAAAAAAAAGAAAAAAAGAGAGCTGAGAACCACAGCTCAATCCACCTTTTTTCAACACCCCATGACGCTTTGCATGACTTATGAGTAACTTCTATTGAACTGTTAACAATCAGCGACTTCCAATGAATTTAGTTTTACCCTTAAGATAGTTTACCCTAAAATGAAAATGAAGTCATCAATTACTCACCCTGGTGTTGTTCTAATGCTGTATGCAAGGTCCGTACAGAGTGGGTGGGTTGCACCAACAAGGATTAAATTAAACTCAGTTTAAAGCTAATCTAGGACTTGTTGATCTAGGCTTTATTTTAAATTGAGTTGTGCTACACCACTTAATTTTAAACCCAGATTAACAAATTCGAGGATTAGAATTTAACCTGCGATTAAAACCTACATTTACGATAAATTTTCGCCGCCGTGATAATTTCGCCATTGACAGCAACAATACTAATATTACATTTCCTTCCTTATTGACCACTAGAAGCTCTCTCTCTGACATAAGCTCTTGCCGATAAAGTAAATAAACTTGTCAAATGTCAGCTGTCTTTATAAAGCGTTACGTAGAGGCCGTTACTGATCAAGCAAGCAATGAAAACATTGCGGCAGCGCGTGCGGATTTCATAAGCCTGTAAATATATTTATAGTATCAATTAATATGGAGTATATTGTGGCAGCGTAACTTATGACAAACAACTGTCATGATTGGCTCCTCATGATTAGTCTCTCTGTTTATCTGAGTTTACCGTAGTCAGCCGGATCCGGATCAGATGGTGGACCTGCAGCTAGATACCACCACAACGCAACCCTTAATATCAGCAGAGATCCTGTCAACTATACAATCCCCTGTAAAGACCTCATTGACACGACAGTCATCTGCACAGATCCTCAGCAAAGACCACAAGAACCAGTCAAGTCCTCTGCACAGACCTATAACCAGCTTCGTCTCCATACTGGTGTGATGAATCTGATCTTCAAGCAAAAGGAACTGGATGAAATATTTGAATGCTACTGATACACAATCTGATTTCTGACTTGTGATGCAACCTGAATCATTATCACACTGTGTTCATTCGTTGGCCAGAGGAGAACTGGCCCCCTGACTGAGCCTGGTTTCTTTTCTCCATTCTGTCACCTAATGGAGTTTGGGTTCCTTGCCACTTTTGCCTCTGGCTTGCTTAGTTGGGGACACTTAATATTCAACAATACTATTGATTTGACTGCACTGACACTATTGGATGAGAACTGAACTGAGACGATGGACTATAGGTTGAAATTAATTAAATTTAATAATTGATGATCTTTACATGAAACTGAATCAACACTGAACTGACTTGTTCAGTTAGACATTGTTCAACACTTGAACAATGACACCATTTTCTTTTAGAGCTGCTGTATAGCCCGAACTGAACTCTGTTTGCAACACTGAATATTTGTACTTGTTTTCACTGTAAAGCAGCTCTGAAACAATCTGTATTATATAAAGCACTATATAAATAAAGGTGACTTGACTTGCAAGTCAACATTAGTCCATTTCAGTGCACTATTCGTTTTTCTTTGTTCAGTGTTGAAAACCCTGTAAAGCTTTTTGTGTTTCAGGTCAAAAATTACCGGCCTTTTAAAAACTGCTTGTAAATCATTTGTTATGCTATATTGGATTCAATCTTTTTGTCATCTTGTTTTCTTTCAAGTAGGACAGGTTTTGTATTTCTTTTTGGAACTGATTGGTCTTAGGCCTCATTAGCCGCTCTTCCACTGTCAGGTCAGTGCTAACAGTGTGCCAATAGCCTCGGAACACAATCATCGAGCCCAAAATCAAGTTGCATTTCTACTGTCAGGCCAGCAGCCCCGCAGCGCTACCCTAAAACCAGCCCTTAACATGCCTCCATAGAGTGACGTCCCACAACCTCACCGTTTCACCAGCTGACAGAAAACTGGCTAAAATCGCAAAATGAGCATGACAGAAGCGAATGTCATTCCAGCAACGTTATTTTACCAATGTTTTACAATAAAAATGTTACAGTGACCGTAATTTATTCATTTGTGTTATGAGTGCACATGCTGAATCAAACTGGCATTTACAATTTCACATGAAAAGAGAACACATACCTATTCAGTTGCACCTGCTTCTATTTATTTGCAATCACAAGAATACACAAAACAACTACATTAAGGTTATGTCCAAAGGCTTACACATTTAGAAAATTATTGATAAATTTTGAAAAAGTGAGAATTTCTATTATGTGATCTGAGGAGGTTTGAGTGATCCCTCCCATCTCACTATACTGTTATCCTTTCAGCCAGAGCAACAGAAGGCGCTCACGGGCAGAAAACAGGAGTTATGAGTTATTCATTTGTCGGGTATCAACAAAGGCACACTGAATTATGATTATATATGATTTGTGTACGTTCTTCAAGCTGTCTCTTGTATTGTCCATAAACACACTTGCATTTATTATCTCACAGTTTGCATAAGTAGCCTTTAGCATCGCATACAAATATATTTCTGCCTCATACGGTGATCAGGATACCCACTGGATTGCAAGGAAGTTATTTGAAACACTAGCTGGTGTCTGAAAGTGAGTTTTGAGCTGAAAATAGTTTAAAATGTCTTAAATGTTTTGAGTTTGCTGGTAGCATGATTTAATAACATGGGAAATGAGCAGCGTTTTTGACCGTCTCCTGACTCAGGTAAACTCCGCCTCTGTTCATGAACACTCCTCAAGCCCCAGTTGGCCCGCTTAGGACCAAAGTATTCAGCGGGCCAAAAATTTCTGGCCGCTGGCCCCGAGGAAGCCCCAGAAGTGACACTGGAAACGCGACTGGCCCTGGCACGCACTAGCACACTCGCTTTTGGCCCAACAGTGGAAACGCGGCTATTGATCTGAGCTTATGTACCTCAGTTTTTGAGTGAAAAAAAAGCATCATTTAGGATAAATTTGTCAATATTCAACAAAAAAATGGGGAAAAAAGTGCACTGTTTATCACACTAGTGTGCTTTAATGTTTAACCAGGAAGTTTGTTTTGAAATGCTTTTATCTTGTACAAAATTACCTGTGATGTTCCTGGTCAAAAATGACTGGTGATCTTATCACCAAATTTTGGATTCAAGCTTTTTGTCAACTTGTTTTCTTTCAATTAGGACACGTTTTGTGTTTATTTTTGAAACTTATTGATCATAGGCCTCATTGATCTAAGGATAAATTTCATCTTTGTGAAAAAGAAAGTCTGTAATACTGTAAAATTGTTTGTTTCTGTACACAAACACGCCTGTGTTTGCACAGGTCCGAGGCCTTTATCTTTGCAAGCACACATGTAAATATGTGCACATGAAGATAATTGACATGCTCCTGAATGCTAAATATTTCTCTTATTTTTGATCTCCCCCAGTCATTTTCAATGGATGGTAATTTTTTACCAATATAAGCTGATCAATGAGGCTTACAATCAGTCAGTTTCATCAAAATTTTTCATTTTACAGCAAGTCACTTGAAGAATGACCGGCAATGCTCTGTGGCGGCTCGGTGACCTCTGTAATGTTGGTCGCAATTCGTCAACTAACTGCAAAATCATGTGTCATGGGAGTCTGTAATTACTACGAGTATTTTATCATCAAAGCGCAGCACATCCTCTGGGTCCTCCAAAAGTCTCTCCACCATCACACATCACTGCTCTTCGTTTTGTATAATCAATAAATGTAACGCTATTCTCGGAAAAGGCTTTTTGTACTATGATTTTTACCGTTGGATTTCAAAAAGGTTTGAAGTTAGGACACCAGTGGGGTTGTCCTAAAGTTAAGACAGCTTTTAGGATTTTTTGTCGAGTTAGGATGCTTCTGTAATACCCGTTTCTTATCCATAGTTAAGATAAGATTATGCACTTAAGAAATGTCATTCTGTAATAGCTTTTGTCCTAAATGAGGTCCTAACTTAAATTGCCATGGTTACCAAACAGATAAGATAGGATTCTAAAGTTAGGATGTTTCTGTAATACGCCCCCAGAGCACTAAGTGGGACCATTAATGTCGTATTTGTGACTGGAAACTGTGTGCAAATTTTACTGGCAAAGGCTGCAATTTAATTACGTACATTTATAGCCTGACACACTGCATGTTTCAGAGTGAAGCAAGGCACTGTGTACTTTTACACACATGCAGCTAATGACATTAGTAAACTCACTAATGCTACTCTTTCAGTGTCTCGGATCGGCTTGGTTCACAGGAATTTAAAAAAAGAAAAAACTTGTTCTCAGAATAATAATGATAATATTTTGAGCATTAACAGCAGGTAAAACTGTATACAGTAAAACTTAAAATTTTTTAGATGTTGGTCTGTTCTAATACCTCTTTCTAAATCTCTGATCTGTGGACCTTTAGGGGCTCCACCATAAACACAGGTACTCTTGATTCGGGATGATTTGCCATAGTCATAAGCCACTTGCTGCACCTGCTGGGCTAATTCACGCGTGGGTGCCAACACAAGACACTAAACAGAACAGAAAGCAGGAAACACAGCAGAAGTGAAGAATGTACAAAGCACTATGGATTCATTTTGATCCTAGTGTGCATCAACAACAGTACACCATTCTGATTCTAAATCAGTGCCTAATTCTAATTACTGAGGTAAAAGTTGTATAGAAACTTACGATGGGCCCATCCCCTCTCTCTAGGTATGGCTGATGGTTAATGTGCACTATGGCAGGCAGCAAATACTGTGGAGGACATTGAAGTAAGTAAACATGAGTTTACTTGGAATGGGTATTCAAGTATGTTTTCTCTGGCTGTTTGTAGATGTAGGTCTCTTACAGCCAGTGTTTTTCCAGAACCGGTCTGAGCGATGCCCACCATGTCCCTGCCACTGAGAGCCAAAGGAAAACCTTGAGCCTGGATCGCAGTGGGCTCCTTAAAGTTCTGCTGCAGCAGCACTTCCATCACATATTCTTAAAAAAACAAAAAAAAAAAAAACACACACACAGAAACATCACCTTCAATATTCTTATATGCAACCACTGCTCTACAAGACCAGAATTTTTCATAGAGCTTTTTTTAACATCAACTTTGGCTTATGACTGAAAACAATTACAATTAAAGCAATTTAGTTGTTTGAATTAGGCAGCAGAAGCAATGGGAAAAAGGTCATAATTATAAAAAAAAACATATACTGTCTTCAAAATCCCCCCTTATGCCCTCATTCCCTATATTACTTCACTAATATAGTTCACTTGAATGAAAATGAGAATTCGGACACTGAGTGCACCGGAAGGGCTGCCGCTTTTGCATAGTTTGTGCTTGCTGTTTAATAATTATTTGAAATGTAGCAAACTGGCAGCTCTGGTAGTAGTGAACCTCTGGTAGTCCTGACCCTGTTTCCTGTACAGAGTGGTTTTCAAGGTAGTTACAAACAAAAGGATGTGCTGTTGTGTATGCGCAGACAACAAAAAATTTATGAAACACTTTCTGATAACATGTCATTCTAGAGTCCTATAAAAGACCTGTTCAAAATTAATGAATCATTCATGAACAACCCATCACTACTAGCAGAAAATACTACAAGAAGGAGAAGAAATAATATTAGTAAGTGTGTTTTCATCACCGGATTAAGAAAAAAAAAACCTCTTAACACACTCGCTTAAGAGAAAAAACCCTGGTGTCAATGAACAGATCCCCTTTTTACATTCAAAATCGTGTTCATATATTTGTATTTAGTGTGAAAGGGCCTTTGGAATAACTGAGTGATTTACAGTACTGTGTAAAAGTCTTATGCACGTTGGTATTTTCCCACGAAATTTTTTTTTAAGCCAGTTACAGTCTTTTACTGTAGTGTGTCAGTAGAAAATATCAGTTTACATTTCCAAACATTAATTTTGCAATTAATTGTAATAATCCAGTGAGATTTTTTTTTTTTTTTTATGCACAAGAAGTCTGATAGCAGCCGGTCTGATCTCACCATCATCGAGTCTGTCTGTGATTACATGAAGAAACAGAAAAAACTAAGACAGACTAAATCCAAAAAAATTAAGGCAACGTCTCCCAGACACTTGAGGAAACCTACCTGCAAAACTACAGTACTGTGAAAAGTTTAGGCACTTGTCAGAATGCTTTAAAGTGAGAATGCTGTCAAAAATAACATAAATAGCTTTTATTTATGAATTAACTAAATCAAATCGATATTTGGGGTGACCACCCTTTGCGTTTAAAACGGCTTTTGTCACCTGCATCTATTCCTACACCTATTCATGTAGTTTTGCAGGAAGGTTTCCTCAAGTGTCTTGGAGACGTTGCCACAGTTCTTCTGGATTTAGTCTTTTTTCTGATGGTGAGATCAGATCATACCGGCTGCTGTCAGACTTCTTGTGCATAAAAAATAAATAAATACAAATCTCACTGGATTATTACAATTAATTGCAAAATGAATGTTTGGAAATGTAAACTGCTATTTCCTACTGACACACTACAGTAAAAGATATAAATAACTGGCTTAAAAACATTTTTCGTGTGAAAATACCAACGCACCTAAGACTTTTGCACAGTACTGTACATGTGAATTAAACTCACGAGGGAACTGAGCTTGATGGAAGTTGGTAACAGGCTTTGGACAGCCGGAGCCTCTGACGGTGATCTCTTTTCTCTTGCGATATTCTTCAACATCATACTATTAAATATACAAAGACAAATAGATCACAAGTGTTCACTAAACTGATTTACCAAAATAACATAGTCAATAGTGTTTTTGCTGTAAATAGATTAATATGTTAACATTAATATGTAACTTTTTTTTCTTTTTCTTAAGGTTCTTTATTACCTGACTCATGTGATGAACCTCTGGGTGTTCGCTGTAAAAGTTCTTCTCAAATTTAGGCAGCTGGTCCAGGTCCCATTTCTTCTTCCTCAGCCGATCTCCTGGATTCCCAAACTTCTTAGGTGGAGGTTGGACAACTCGACTGGATCCAAAGCGAGGCCTGTGAGAGATACATGTCTTTAACTTTCAATCCTTTTCCTGCCAGTTTTTTAGAGAAGTGTATAGACAAGTAGCTAAATCTGTGAACTGAAACCAAAATATGAATTACTTAATATCCAATTAAACTGATATTATTAAGTGTTTTAATACACACAAATAAACAAACATCAATTAAATATAATAGCCCACCCTCTGTCCCGTCCTCGATCTCTGTCTCGGTCCCCATATGAGGAGCTTCCTCTCATTTCCTACAGTAGAGTAAAACCTCAGCAGAATATTCACCTTTCCCCCCAGAACGAACCGAAGTAACGCTGGTCCTACCTGGTTTGTGGAAATGAGTTTTTTCTGGTAAGCGGTAGATATGTAATATGTTTAATGAGGGTGTTTTAGACAAGGTTAGTGTGCAAATTCTGCAAGTAACTCCTTACAACATGAAAACAGACTTACAAACAAAAAACCCTCGAAAAATCCACCAGCTTTGAGTTAGAAAAACATCATCTTCGTGCGTACTCGCTTAAGTAAAATGTCGTCTACCACTAAGCAACTGGACCCGCCCCGTTTAATGTCGTAGTATTTTGTACGTAGGGATGTATTGAAAGTACACAAACAACGCAACGAAAACCGCGCAGTGTGTGACGGTGAATTCGCGTAAGGGCGTAAAAACGAGGTTGAAATCCAAAACTGAATCTTACGTATTTAAATCTGTCAAGGAGGCTTTATCAAAGTTAATTACATTTTGGATGACTAGACGAACACATTTCGTCGTTTAAATTAATGTAACATAATTCAAAACTGTTTTATAGCAGTCACAACAAAATATAGGACTGTACCAATGTTGTGTCCGAAACTGCCCCCTATACACTATAGTGCACTATATCGGTTGTCGGCCATTTTGTAGTGGTGTCCGAATTCTGAGTGAACAACTAACCTAACGTTGCTCTCTGATTTCGAGCGTACATCCGATGCACAGAGTTTGCAGCTTTTTTATTTCAGGCTAGTACTATTTTGGCTTTTTTTATTATTATTATTAATCATTACTTTATTAAAATATTAAAATATAGAGAAACAATATTATATATATACATTTTAAAATGAAATGAAATTAAACAAATTAGGTAAATATGTGTTTTCAATTATTTATTATATATTCTTTAGGCATTAACTCAATATGTTTAAATAATAGCCAAGTGTTTTACTAATTTGTGGCATTGTTGTTAACTCACAACACTGTAAGGAGGAGATGATAATTTAGATGATTTTAAATCATAATAATTATATTTATTTATTATATTAATTAATATAAGTTAATCACCTGTAGCGTATGCAATCGAATGTAATCATCTGTGGGCTGCGCTCTGCGCTTATTGCGAACAGCTGCAAAAACTAAAAATACTTTACCAAAAATAATAAATACAGAAAATTATGTACACTTGCTAATGTGTGTTTATTCTGGTTGGTAGTAATAATACAAATTAACACTAAATTAATATTTATTGTATTATGAAACCACAAAGCTGGCCCGGTATGTATAATTGAAATGTAAAGTCATTATGATTGTTATTGTTATTAATATTATTTTCTAAAGTAAGTTATGTAGGATAAATGTTTATCACTATGTTTATGCGACAGCTACAGCTTTCCGACGCACAGTGTATACGTCAGCGTCCGAATTCACTCGGTGCGTTCCATTCGACCCTAAGTGGACTGCGCAGTGCACTTCACAGGGTATTCCACCATCTTAAGTGAGATTCCAGTTCGAAGGGACAGAACATGTTCAGTTCGAAGGACACTGCGAACGGCGTAGGGAAGAAGGGAACATCGATACAGCACTTCACAGGAAGTGGAGAGCGAAAATCACCCAACTGTCATTCCGCGTCGCATCACCAGGCAGTCTGAACCATAGATATGTAACTACATATCTATGGTTTGAACTAACGATGGAGCAGAGCCGTTTTTAAACAGCTCTGCGATGGAGGAGTTTACGTATGCATTTGATATTCATAGTTATTATACAAATCTGTATAAATGGCTATGGCAATGACTGTTGTATTCGCATATCCTATTATATAAATATGTAAACGAATTAAAAGTGTTGAGAAGCAGCTAAGGGCCTGTCATTTTTTACTTTATTTACCTCATTTACTATGCAGCTGCGCTTGGGAAAGAAAGTGCACGAGATGAGACCGCTAACGTTACAATTATTACAACCATTGATTAAGAACACATTCATACATAGTTACCCAAATCAAAATGTATTTTCATATTGAGCTGTTCATATTCAAAATCATATTGATTTTCATATTCAGCGTCAACTCTGTCAATTAAATATAGTAGACAAGTAGGCCTATATGTAAACTAATAAAACTAATACAATGTTTTGATTATATTTTTAGATACATTCTGTGTGTGTTTTGTAAATGTGTTAATTTATGCTGTATCATAATCTGCGCGACCCCTTCGTTGCCTTTCTTTGATGATGTTGCAGTGCGTTCCAAATGAGCGATTATTGTCAGCGAAGTCCACTTCATCTGATATACCGTGCTCAGGGAGTAGGGAGCAGTGAACACTGCGTAGGGACACTGTCGAATGGTACGCACCCACTCAGTTAATCTCGTTCACTTCTTGTTTAAGATGACCAATCAAAACAAAGTAGGCGGGCTTTATGTTCACTGAAGGTGCTGAGCTTCAGTAAACAGTCATAAATTGCGAGATAAGATGTAAGTAGCTAAACTAAACATTTCATATTTCTCAGCTGTTTTAGGATTAAAATGTTAAACTACAGACAAAAATAATAAGGCAAACTAATAAACTTTTGTCTAATTTTGCCATTTTGAATTGAAAATAGGCCTATTTACGTAATGCATGTAATAATTAGCAACTGTCAATGTGAGAGGACAAGAAACAATAGGTTACTATCGTAACCCCGGTTCTCTGAAACATCGAGTGGAGAGATCCACCTATGGAAGGGCATCCATACCTGACCTCTGCAGAAGCATCCAATTGCTGTCTGACAAGACAGGCAGGAGCGCGCAGCCAATGCCCAGTAAGGCCCCACCCCTTACCTGCGGGCATATATAGCCTGTATGCGCTACTGTACATCAGTAAGTATATTTGCTTCTCGTGCGGCAAGCGGGGAAAAGCGAGGTTCTAGTGTCATCCAGCCTATAGTAACGCACAAACATATGGGGAGAAGCCCAACTGGCAGCAGAGCAGATATCCTGCAATGATACTCCCCTGAACAGAGCCCAAGAGGCAGCTAAGCCCCTCGTGGAATGAGCTCTGATGTCCCCCGGGGGTTGCACTCCTTTCGATTCATAAGCCAAAACTATAGCGTCCACAAGCCAATGTGAAAGGCGTTGCTTAGACAGGGGATCCCCTTTGTGGGGAGGAGCCCATGAAACAAAGAGTTAGTCACTCTTCCGGAACGCACTGGTCCTAGCCAAATACGTCTGTAACGCACGGACCGGACACAGGGCATTCAACCTTTGATCCTCCACGGAGGAAAAGGGCGGAGGGTAAAAGGCGGACAGCTCCAACACCTCCGATGTGAACGCAGGGAAACATTTCGGCATTAAGGCTGGATTAGGCTTAAGAAAAACCTTATCTCCACCCAGAGAGAATTTAATGCACGAGGGGTGAACCGAGAATGCATTTAACTCACTGACACGTTTGGCTGACGCCAAGGCCAAGAGCAAGGCTGTCCTGAAGGACAGCAATTTTAAGGAAATATTTCCCAGAGGCTCAAAAGGGAATTGAGACAAAGCTTCCAACACCATGGAGAGGTCCCACCCAGGGATCGTTCTCCTAATGACTGGCAACGAGCGACGGGCACCCTTCATAAATCTGCGGATTAGAGGATGCTGCCCAACCGTTGAGCCCTCAAAACCCACATGACAAGCAGAGATCGCTGCCAGATAGACCTTAATAGTGGAAAAGGACCTACCCTTATCCATAAGGTCTTGGAGGAAACACAAAATATCAGAAACTGAACACTGATATGAAGTGCAACCCTGCCTATCACACCACCCATCGAACACTTGCCACTTACAGCCATATAAGGACCGTGTAGAAACAGCCCTGGCATTCTGTATAGTAGCCACCACGCGCGGGGGAAGCCCTAACGCGCTCAGGCCAAGCCCAGAGAGCTACCCTGTCCGGGTGTGGGTAATAAATCTCCCCTTTCGCTTGAGACAATAGGTCTGTGCAGAGGGGGAGGCGCCACGGCTGGGCATGTAACAGAGGGATTATCTCCGCCAGCCAGGGTGCTTTGGGCCACCTGGGAGCTATCAGAATGAGAGACAGGCGCCCCTCTTTCACCCTGGCCAGTGTGGGAATTGTCAGGCACAGGGGAGGAAAGGCATACAGCAGCACTCTGGGCCACGGGTGGGCCAGTGCGTCCACCCCGAGGGGTGCGTCCAAGTCCTTTAGCGAGAAGAACATAGGACAATGGCTGTTTTCGCGCAAGGCGAATAGATCTACGGACGCCTGTCCGAATCTCATCCATATCATGTCTACTATCCGAGGATGGAGGCGCCAATCTCCGAAGAGCGGGTTCCCCCTCAAGTCAAGTCAACTTTATTTATATAGTGCTTTTTACAATGCAGATTCTTTCAAAGCAGCTTCACAGTGTTAAACAGGAAAATAATGAAACCGAATTTGATTCGGCTGTACAGCCGCTCTGGAGAAAACGGTGATGTTATCTAGCTCATTTCAATGATCATATATATTCAAAGGCGACAGTGGCAAGGAACCAAAACTCCATCAGGTGATGGAAGATAGAAGATCCCCTCGATAGAAGATTCCCGCCTCTGTTCAGAATCCCTGGAACATGAGTCGCGCGTAACGACAGGAAAAATCGGCTGCTCCATACCAAAAGCTTGTAAGCTAGAGCATGAAGTTTCGACGAGCGCCCGCCGCCTTGACGATTGATATAAGCCACTGCTGTGGTATTGGCGCAGCGTACGAGCACATGATGTCCCTGCAGACGAGGCAGAAAATGATTCAGAGCCTTCCAAATGGTCAGAAGCTCTAAATAATTTATGTGCTCTGAACGTAGTTTGCTCGGCCACAAACCGTTCACAGTTCTGCCTTCTTGGGTGGCACCCCAGCCTGTTGAGGACGCATCCGTTGTCACAACTTTCCGCAACATAACCATCCCCAGAGGGGCGCCCTGTGCGTACGCTCTTCCAGTGGCACAGAGCTGCAGCTTGGTTTATCAGATTGGGGGGTACCACCTGAATTGCACCTTTGCTCAGAAGAGAGGAGATTTCCTCCTTCAGAACGTGTGTTGTGCTTTCCTCTGTATGAGAAAAGCGAACGCTGCTGAAACGTGGGGGTTTCATAGCAAACTGCAGACGATAACCCTGCGATATTGTACGCATTACCCATTTGGGCGGTGCTGCAGTTCGCCAAGCTGACACACGGCTCGCGAGCGTGCCCACTCGGGCCGTGCTGGCTTCGTGCATGCCCAGCTGGCTTATTTGTGATGCAATGACGCCCTCTAGTGGAAAAACTATGCGTAGGTTCAGAGGGGTGTCCACTCTTTGCAGAGAAAGGAACTTTCCCTGCAGAGAGAGGGTATCTCTCTGTAACGAATTAATTTGATTCGTTTGATTTAATGTGTTTTTTGTGTTTTTGTGTGTTTTGTTCTTTGGGAAACACTGGGGCCAAAGCCTTTATTAACTGGGTGAGGGGGACACAATGAATGCGGTGTGGTGACACTGCTTTTGCACATTTCCTCACAACAGACCCCCTGAACGGGGGGGAACACACATCATCCACTAAACACATGGGCTGGGCAGCCCCGGGAGGGGGGCACCCTTCAGAAGAAAACCCTCCGTCTTTTGGACAGGGGTTCTGGGGCAGGAAGGGAGTCCAAAGAGCTTGTCGCTCGAGAACGTGGACCCCAAGCCCCCATAGGCCAAACATCAGGCCGGCCGCTTGCGTTTGGGGTCGATGGGGGTAGAGCTCGGGGGTTTTCCCGCAGCGGCAGGAGAAGGTTTCCCCCAGGGCTTAGCAGAGGGTGGGTTGCTCTGCTTGTTGCGGGGCCTTTCCTTGCTTTGATGAAAGCTACGTCCCGAGGCCGGGGGGTTAGGAAAACGTGCAGGGGGCGCCTGGCGTGGGGCCGCCTTCCTAGGAAGGCATAACTTGAAGGCCTCGTCCTCCTTCTTGTCGTCACATCATTGTTGCATCAGTGCGACGGCGGAGCCAAAGAGAGCCCGGCCGGGCTCTACCGGGGCGCCTGCGATGCGTCTTTTCTCGCTATCTGGGAGGCCTGAAAGGTTGAGGCAGAGCGCATGCTCTCTTACCACAGAAAGCGCCATGGAGCGCCCGCAGGCTTGAACGGCCTGACAAGCGTTACGGAGAACGAGGTTGTTAACCGTAATGATCTCCTTACATAGTGAAGGCGAGGGAGATCCCTTGTCCAGCTGTTGGCCCAGGTTGTCCAGAATTTCCGCCCAGTAAGCGGAGAGGAGGGAGGAGACATTCAGGGCCCTAACAGCCAAGGTCGAGGATTTATAGGCGGCCTGGTGCACCGAGGCAGAGAAACGGTCCATCTTGTTTGGAAGGGCCGGCTTAGGGGAGGGCGAGCAGCCCACCCTGGGCTGGGTTGAGGTGTCTGGCGATCGAGGGCTCAATAGCAGGCGGTTCGCCCATGCCGAGAGCCACCATATCCTTAACCTCCAGACCCGCGAGACCGTGTTTAAAGTCAAGCGGGTCACTCCAGTAGTGCCTCATGTGCTTAGCGCATACTGGAAGAACAGGAAAGAGTTGTTTCCTCGGGCCGGGGGGAGCTCCCAGCACTTTCCCATCATAAATATCCCTCTCCTGGTCGGTGGCGCTCTGTGGAGCCGGCCACTCAATGTTAAGAGGGGCGGCCGCTCGCTCACACACATCCAGGAGGATGTCCTCTTCGGGGAACTCAGGATTGGGCTGGTCAGCCCAGATAAGAGCCGTCGCATCTATTAAGGTCTATCGTTGCGTCCGGTGTCCCACATCTGAGTCCGAAAAGTCAAGCTCGCCGCATTGGGTAGCAGCAACTTTAAGGCGGTGTCACAGGAGTTTCTTAGGCAGCACTAGGCAGTGACTGCAGTTCTCCGGATTCTCTATGGCCTCTTCTGCGTGCTTGAGGCCCAAGCAAACCACGCAGAATTGGTGAAGATCCTTAGCGGCGATGAGAGCACCACACGTGGCCGGGCAGACCCGTGATGAGCTACTGCCGGAAGAAGCAGGGATAGAGAGCGACATACCGGCGAAAAACTCAGAAAAGTCTGTGGCGGCAACCGTGGAACAGAAAAGACGAGTGAGAGTGTGGGCGGCTCCGAGAGCAGACACAGTAAAACTGGCAGAATAGAACTATCACGCCCATCGGAGGCTGATCTGAAGATATTTCCTCCTGCAGACAATAAGTGAGCAGCGCAAATTCGACCGAGCTGTGTCAGTGCAGAGATCGCAAGAAGCGAATGTCAACTGATTTACAGTAGCGCATGCAGGCTATATATGCCCGCAGGTAAGAGGTGGGGCCTTACTGGGCATTGGCTGCGCGCTCCTGCCTGTCTTGTCAGACTTGGTGCAATTGGATGCTTCTGCAGAGGTCAGGTACGGATGCCCTTCCATAGGTGGATCTCGAACACGAGATGATGAAAGAGAACATTAACGAAGCTTTCTTCATATAAGGCATAAGATTAATAATGAATGTGTACATATTGTGAATAATTAAAATAATAATAATAATAATTTAACTAGCGTTCGTAGCCTTCAGTAAATTAACTTTTCTTAGAAAGTGATTAATAAAAAATGTTCTAAATATAAATTTACCCTATGTTTACTTTCTTGACTGCTTTAGGAGGGGAAGAGACAGGGCAAGATAAGGAGAATGAGAGAAAAAGAAAGAGTGATGGAGATGAGGAGAGAGCAGGAATTGATAAATAATCTACTGCCCAATGGTTTTAAAGCTATTTCTCATCCATTTTTTGGCCTTCAAACGTCTTAAAATGCACATATGTAGATCAGAGAAATCAACATTTTCTCGGGGGAGCATGCCCTCCTGACTACCTAGTGTGTGAGTGTGTGCTTTATAAATAAATAGGCTAAAGCACCTTTGTTTGCTGACCAATTAGTGATCATACAAATGTAAATTCAGTGACTTCTTCAAAACTGCAAGTTTCACAAAATGAAACAAAAACATGTTAGCTTAATAGTTCTGTCACGTGAATTTGTGATTTGAACATTGTGGGCAAGTTTTGGTTATCCAATGGCAAATAATATACACTAATATACATTTTACACAGTGTGTGTTTGGACTGAAAACGGTGGTACATGATCTTGGTTAGCAATTTGAATTTTTTTTAAATAAATAAGCATGCTTTTTGATGCACAGAAAATAGCCTGTTAAGAAACCGGCAGATCAAATAATCCAGCACAAATTAGTGCATATCAAGTCACCAAAATGAAGTATTTGAACTTCATAATTAAATACAAATTGGAAATGGGACTAAAAAAGGTCCACTTTCTGAAAAAAAGAACCCCCCCTTCTACTAGGCTGGCTACAGGCCAAGGGACTAGTGAACGAGTGAGCGATTTCGGACACAGCTCTTTCTTATCCTTTACCACAAACGGTTGTAAATCCTAATTGGTCAACATTCAACTGTGCAGGGAAAAGTAACAGATACCATGTGACAGCGACATTCCGTTCACTTGTGACAAACAAGTACATTTTCATCCGTTCACGTGTAACAAATACACAAAAAATATTGCATTAACAATTCGGATACATTCGGTTTGATTAAACAAAATTACAACACAATTATGTTGTTTGAGACATTGCCAATGCTAAACTACCCATTTTACTAGGGTAGCCTAATGTAAACGGCCTCGAGGATCCTGCCATAATATGAGGGTCTTTGGCTCATTATCACTTGCTTATTTTCTCTTTCTTCTCCTTATTCCTTTCTCTTTTTTACATTATGTTCATGTAGCCTAATATTATTCATTTTCTTTCTTTTTCAACTAGTCTGTATTTTGTCATTTTATATTGTTCTCAACTTGTAGGTTGTTTTGCACTATTTTTGTTTGCACTGGTTTCTATAAGGCAATAAAAATGTACAATTATTGTCATTAACTGAAACTGACTGTAAAGGGCAGAGTCGAACTTCGACAACTTTGTGCTGTCATGTCTTATTTCTGTTTTCAAATGTTATAGAAACGTAATTTCAACTGACTGTTATACCTGCTCCTTCTGTCCCCAGGCATATAGATTGAAGCTGTACTTGCATGGCTAGAAAAAGCTGAGGCATTATGAATAGGCCTATACAGGGACCCGTTGGAAATTCCTGGGGGAACCCAACCCATTTTAAGTCAGAGCTGAGCCAGAAGGCCTTTCTGTGTGGAATTTGCATGTTCTTTCCATGTCTATGTGGATTTCCTCCTCAACATTCCAAAGACATGCAGCAGACTCTATGTGAGTGCAAATGTGTTTGTGTCTGTGTACGAGCCATATGGCCATCTGCCCAGGGTGTCCCAGCCTGACCCGAGACAATGGGATAGGATATTCTCTGCCTATGGCTCAAAATGCTAATTCTCTTCCCAGTTTTAGGACTAACTACACAGATCTGGCGTCATAGAGACACACCAATTTCTTTAACTTATTAAATTACTAATAACTTTAATTTGTTAAAAAAAAGGTAATTAATTAATTAAAAGACAACATCTGCATAACCTGTAAATTTGTAATTTCAACATCTGTGCAAAATGTTTTCTTTAATGCAGCTGCTTCTTTACTATAATACAGCAATAATTAGTTTTGGAGCTTAGAATACAAAAATAATACACTCCATCTACACTTCCGTTTACAACAATACGTTCATTCTAGTATGAAATAACTGAATAATTGTTGAAAAATTATAACCATAACTTTGTGACAATGTAATAACTTTTACTTTGAATAACCAATAGTCAAGAATAATAATGGATCTTTGAACAATTAAACTTGTGTCATTGTGATGTTGGATCTTGGCTATTTTACAGTACATAATTTTTCATATAGTCGGGTACCTTTTTACAACAGTCACAAATGCACATGAATTAAACTCGAAACAATGTAATAAGACAATACTGGACAGATTTTATTCTTTTGTGGCACATGCTTGGATAATGTTTATAAAGAACACAACAATGGTAGAGGTCTGATTTCTAAAGCATAAAATACACTTCTATTACTTCTTTAGTTCAATATAATTTTTTTTAAACAATCAAACAGTATCAGTGCAGTAAATAACAGTGTTGATAGCTAGTGAAGTATTATTTCACAGTCTCTTAACCTATTACCAACCATCTCAAAATAAATGATATATAGTGATATATCATTATAGTAATTGATAAAAAGTCTGCCGTATAGAACTTGACTTTCTCTGAGCTTATGTAAAGATATTTACAGGTACCATGTAAAAAAAGAGAAGTCTTCAGAGTAACTAAATTTACCTCATGATTTGATTTCCTAATTGCCTGAACTGAAATGCAGTCCATCCATTAATATAAACAAATGTAATGACAATTTACTTCAAGGATGAACTGAAATGGTCCTTAGCTGCCACTTTAGCGCACTAAAATGCAATCATCTTTTGTTGTGCACTACATGTCCAGTATTTTATCAGTTAGTATTCAATGGTGACACACTTAGTCTTCAGATACTCATTCAGAGCTTCTTGACCTGTTGGGGAGAAATACACAGTTAAAACAACATAGAAAAGTATTTCTCAAAGATAAATAATGACTGAAATATAGTGCAGTAACTATCAAAACAATTAAAGGGGTCATGAACTGGCTTTTTTTATTTTTTTATACTGTTGTCTGAGGTCAACTTATGACTTTAGCGTGGTTTTTACATTAAAAAACATCATAATGAATAAGTAATAGGCTATTTTCTACCCTGGTTTTGAGGCTCTCTCAAGAAACGCTCGGTTTTTATGGGCATGCCGCACTGAAGACTTGGAAGTAAACGCCCACTGCTAGGATTGGATAAGATTTGCATATTTAATTAGCTTCAGCTCCCCTGTCAGTACATGTGGGAATTGTTTCGAAAGCGTGTGGAGAAACGGCAACCGGAATGATTCGCCCACAGGGCTCGCTCAAATGTCTTTATCAAACAAACACAATGATTCATCTCTCATCCACCCGCGATTGATTGGAATGTTATTTTTTTATTACTTGGCCCGCCCGATCAGTGGATATAACCGCGAACTGTACACGCGCGCCCTTCAAATATCAAGTCAAGAGAGTGAACAACGCACATCACGAAAGGAATGTTATTTTTACTATTTAAGATAGCCCGTCGACAGGCCGGGCTTACGGTTTGGTAGCCCGTCTGAAAAACACATAGCCCATACATGTCCGAGTCTAATCCCGAATCGCAATGAACCAATAGCATTACAAATAAAGGATTCTTCAGCCTTTGAAAGCGTGCTAAGTTATGTTCAGTTAGACACCTACACATAATCAATACGATCTGTAACAACGCAATACTATCACAAATAAAAAACATGTTTTACTCATAAGTGTGTTGCACCATTCCTGTCGGATCCAATATAGAAGGCACAGTATTGTGTTTTAATCTCAATATGTCTGCAAATCCAGTCTCGACCTGTATCTTGTTTACAAACGATTCTGCGGTGAAATCAAGCGAACAAACGCGCAATGTCATCCCCATGTGAGCTGGAACTTCATTAAAAATAAAGTTCAACAACTCATTCCTAATAGAATCCGAAGGAAGCTCATGCAGGGACTGTGTTCTTCCACAACCAGGCACAGCGCATAGCTAGGTAGCGCGGTCCATTTAGCTCCACGAGTCGGTGGGCGGGGCTACAGAAGCAGGCGTACATATTTATCTGTTGAGGCGGCGTTTCTGCATTCTATGACGTCAATGGTCGACATACACTCACCTAAAGGATTATTAGGAACACCATACTAATACTGTGTTTGACCCCCTTTCGCCTTCAGAACTGCCTTAATTCTACGTGGCATTGATTCAACAAGGTGCTGAAAGCATTCTTTAGAAATGTTGGCCCATATTGATAGGATAGCATCTTGCAGTTGATGGAGATTTGTGGGATGCACATCCAGGGCACGAAGCTCCCATTCCACCACATCTCAAAGATGCTCTATTGGGTTGAGATCTGGTGACTGTGGGGGCCATTTTAGTACAGTGAACTCATTGTCATGTTCAAGAAACCAATTTGAAATGATTCGAGCTTTGTGACATGGTGCATTATCCTGCTGGAAGTAGCCATCAGAGGATGGGTACATGGTGGTCATAAAGAGATGGACATGGTCAGAAACAATGCTCAGGTAGGCCGTGGCATTTAAACGATGCCCAATTGGCACTAAGGGGCCTAAAGTGTGCCAAGTGGTAACAAGGCATGATGGATCCATGTTCTCATTCTGTTTACGCCAAATTCTGACTCTACCATCTGAATGTCTCAACAGAAATTTTGGTGAGCTCGTGCAAATTGTAGCCTCTTTTTCCTATTTGTAGTGGAGATGAGTGGTACCCGGTGGGGTCTTCTGCTGTTGTAGCCCATCCACCTCAAGGTTGTGCGTGTTGTGGCTTCACAAATGCTTTGCTGCATACCTCGGTTGTAACGAGTGGTTATTTCAGTCAAAGTTGCTCTTCTATCAGCTTGAATCAGTCGGCCCATTCTCCTCTGACCTCTAGCATCAACAAGGCATTTTCGCCCACAGGACTGCCGCATACTGGATGTTCTTCCCTTTTCACACCATTCTTTGTAAACTCTAGAAATGGTTGTGCGTGAAAATCCCAGTAACTGAGCAGATTGTGAAATACTCAGACCAGCCCGTCTGGCACCAACAACCATGCCACGCTCAAAATTGCTTAAATCACCTTTCTTTCCCATTCTGACATTCAGTTTGGAGTTCAGGAGATTGTCTTGACCAGGACCACACCCCTAAATGCATTGAAGCAACTGCCATGTGATTGGTTGATTAGATAATTGCATTAATGAGAAATTGAACAAGTGTTCCTAATAATCCTTTAGGTGAGTGTATATTCTGAGATCTCTCGTTTTCTGTACCTGGTGTCAATAAAAGCTTTTCTTGGACTAACAAAGAAGTTTTCAGCTCTAAAAGTTACAGGATATTCATATATCACGATTAACTTTTATATATCAAAGGCTTAAGGGAAAGTTGATTTCTCAATTCATCACCCCTTTAAATCATTCACACAATTTTACCCAAATCTTTGCCAAAGCCGGACTGTTTGAAGCCACCAAAAGGAGCTGCCACGTCGGTCTTGTTGTAAGTGTTGACAAACACAGTGCCGGCCTGAAGTTTTTCACTCACATACAGAGCCTTGCTGATGTCACGTGTAAACACACCAGATGCTAAACCATATTCTGTAGCATTAGCCCTCTGCAGCACGTTGTCAACATCTCTGAATTGAGGAAAAGGCAGATTACAATGATGCTTTTTGTCATGTTGTTACATTTCTGAAAAATTATACGATGTATACAGTTAAATCCATTACAAATAATTATCATTGCTGGGAGCTGCGTTTATATAGATTGACTGGTGTGAGACAATCAGCATTTTAGAGGTAAAAGTAGCTAGTTTTTACCAACCCATTGTTGAATTTGGAGATGATCATGATGGGCCCAAATGACTCCTCAACAGCAATATACATATGATCCTGCACGTCACTGAAAACAGTTGGTTCAAAGAAGAAACCTATAGAGATGGAAAGTGTAAACAACATTGCACTTTTCCCTCCACTAAGACTAATGCTCACACACTCCCCTCACCTGGACGGTTCACTTGGTTCCCTCCACACACTAATTTTGCACCTTCTTTGACCCCTTTTTCACAGTATTCCACTAGCTTGTCCAGATGGGCTTTGTGGTTCTGGGGCCCATGGTCTGTGGAACGGTCTAGTGGATCACCGATCTTCATCTTCTTTATTTCACTAACCTACATAGATATAATGATAAGATTTGAGTTCAGAATTAATTATGAAATTGTGAGTTATAAAATGATCACAAACTGGTCTTAGTTAAATTACTTTAAGAGGTTACAGCACTCATCCAATGAAAAAGATGGCATGACTATATTTTATATATAATATTAAAGTAATATCACAGTTACAAGAGTGTTTTATGGCTATATATCAGCATAGCTGGGATTCAGTTGTAGGTAAGGAATCAAAAAGAATATATGTAAAAAATAGACATTCAGATTAACGGGATAGTTAACCCAAAAATGAAAATTAATGATTTACTCACCCTTAAGCCATCCTAGGTGTATATGACATTCTTCTGTCAGACTAATACAATCAGACTTATATTAAAAAATGTCCTTTTATAATGGATGGATACACCTTTTTGGGCTTCAAATTTTGGGCTGCCATTCACTGCCATTATAATGCTTGGAAGAGCAAGAACTCAGATTGTATTCGTCTGAAAGAAGAATGTCATATACACCTAGGATGGCTTGAGGGTGAGTAAATTATGGGATAATTTTCATTTTTGGGTGAACTATCTCTTTAAGAAGCTATTAAATCTTCATGTATGTTGATTATTTACCACTCTCTCCACAAAAGTGTCATGGATAGATTCCTCAATGAACAGTCTCCCTGCAGCAATGCAGTTCTCTCCCTTATTAAAGAACACTGAGCTCATACCCTGTAGACAAGAAATGTGTGTGGGAGGGAACATAGCACAGAGATTACAACCAAACATCAACTTTGACAAACAAAGAATGTATGTTTAATATGATCATGCGTTCATGGTACTGAGGTGAACAAACCATTCTGACAGCCTTGTCCAGATCACAGTCATTAAAGATGATGAGAGGAGATTTCCCTCCTAGCTCAAGAGAAACCTTCTTCACATTGCTGACTGCACAGCTACAACATAGACAAGAATTTTATGATTCCTAACTTTTATTTACACCCTGTTTGTAATTAACTTAAATGAAAGAAATGCTGTAAGCATACAAAATATTGAAAATGTTTGTATGATTTATTCAGATTATTTGTTAAGATTAAAATATGATTATAATAACTGCATTAAAATATGTGCCACTATTTCAGGCCAAAATTTGTGGCTCAAATATGATATCAAGATAAAATCTATAAACAACAAAAACTCTGAAAAGAAAGTAAGAAAACAGTCACAACCTCAGAGACAAAGAGATGCCCATTCACCTTTTCATTATATGTTTGCCAATCTCAGTGGAGCCGGTGAAACCCAGTTTTCGGACATCAGGGTGGTCAGACAGCCGCTGACCAACCAGAGACCCTAAAACAGACATTCAATAAATATTTATTTCACATATAAGCAGACAGCCTTACAAATAGCCACATTTACAAAAATTAATGTGCAAAATATCTACAATGGTGATGCTGAATTATATATATATTTTAAAAGTATATCAGTATATGAACTTTATTGTGTATGTTTTGCATGTATATGCACCGGATCCTGGTAGTATGTTCACCACGCCCTTTGGAAACTTTGCCAGCGCAGTTAATTCGGCAAACTTGACAGCAGTCAAAGGTGTGACCTAGAATTTAACACAGAAACACTCAACTCACACAAACGTTGTTTGGGATAAAGAAGCCTTGTGCATGTTTGTTTTAACATTAACTGCAATTTTTACCTGTGCAGGTTTGAGCACCACAGTATTTCCAGCTGCCAGGCAGGCTGCAGTCTTCCATGCCAACATCATCAATGGATAATTCCATGGAATGACAATGGCACACACACTGAACATAAACAAGCAAGAGCTAAATATTCTCAGCATTCTGTTCAGATATACAAAATACATAGCATGGTGAGGTTGGAAGAAAGCTGGAGGATTTTTTATGGGGAAGGTTGATTTTACCCAATTGGCTCTTTCTTGGTGAAGGTAAGGTTTCGATTAGGCCGAGCCTGGTTGATAGGAATAGTGCATCCCTGTGGAGAATTTTATATCTTTCAGACACACACAAGGATAGGTTCATTATTTTTATTTGTTTATTTAATCTAACTAAAACAGTAGTTTCCAATAATGTACTGTATAACAACTTCACCAGCAACTGTAACACTAAGAACAATGATTTTCTTTTTCAGTTTTGTTCTGGGATGGAATGCATATTAGCTTCCTCATATTAAAGGGATAGTTCGCCCCAAAATGAAAATACTACTATAAATAAAGGTGACTTGACTTGACTTTGTATGTCATAATTTACTCACCCTCAAGTTCTTTCAAACCTGCATGAATTTCTTTCTTCTGCTGAACACAAAAGAAGGTATTTTGAAGAATATGGGTAACCAAACAGTTGATGGAACCCACTGACTTCCATAGTATGAAAAAAAAAAATACTATGGAAATCAATGGGGCCCATCAACTCTTTGGTTACCAACATTCTTCAACTGTGTTCTGCATAGGAAAGAAATTCATACAGGTTTGGAACAACTTGAGGGTGAGACCATGATGACAGAGTTTAGATTTTTGGGTGAACTATCCCTTTAAAGAAACCTCTGGGTTCAATACAAGTTAGGCTGAATTAACAGAATTCAGAGCATAATGATCACAAAAAGTGAGGCATTTACAATATTAAGTGGGGCCAATTTTTGAAGAGCTTACAGGCAGAAAGTGACATGACGTGAAGGCCAAGTATAGTAACCAATACTCGGAATTTGTCCTCTGCATTTAATCCATCCAAGTTAGTGCACACACATTAGGATCAGTGAGTAGTGAACACACTGAAAACTGTGGACGGTCTATGAGACAAACACACCCGGAGCAGTGGGCAGCCTTTTTTTTTTTTTTTTTTTTTTTTGCTGAGGTGCCCAGGGAGCAATTGAGGTTAGATGCTTTGCTCAAGAGCATCCCAGTCATTTCCTGCCGGTATTGAGAAGTGAACCTGTAACCTTCGGGTTATCAGTCTGACTCTAACCATGGACTTAATGTGATACTTGACCACTTGATCAGAACGTTGATTCTTCTTTTAAAACTTATGTATTATTTGAGCTGTAAAGTTGTTCTCATCATTTGTACAGCCATTTTAGGATTTTATTGTGTTGGTATGGCAACAAAATTGTAAAATTAGACTTTACACAAAAAAGGTTTGAAAGGTTGGATTCTGAAATCTACTGCCGCTTCAATATACCTATATATATATCTGAATTAAATTCATAATCAAAGCTTTAATCAGTATTTATCTTCTTATATTATTATGATGATTTCTAATGATTATTTCCAGTTATGATTTTGCTCAATCAATAGGACCAATGATTGTTTCTTCCTTTATATTTTCTAAAGTTTGTATTTGGTCTCTGAGTGGTGACTGAGGGTCTGGCTTAGGGATGTGTGATGTGTTGCTAAACGCTTGATTTCAGAACATGTTGTCATGTGTTTGGATTTTGGAGGCATCACACACCCCTAACCTGACGGGAGTACAGTAACCGTGTTTGCTCACTTAGCCCGGCTTCCAGAGATGAAATATGGATTTGTCTTTCATTTTATTTTATATTTTATTTCATATTTCCTTTTACTGAAACACTAAAGAATCAAGATGAATATTGCCTGTACTATTGTCTGTACCTCTCACTGAGAGAAAGCACATGTTATCAGTATGTTTTGGGAAACTTTCTGGTTAGGACCAGAACTCAACCAACTCCAACCTTGGAGAGACTGTGTATCTGTGTATGTGCGCAATATTCTGTGTTACAGATCAGTATTGGAGGTGGATTATGGGCATCCTAAGAGATGGGTGGACTTGTTGTTCTGGGCAAGCTGGCACCTGCTCCAGACCTGGAAGGTCACTACGTGCCCAATTCCGGGGTGAAAGCGTCAACAAGTGTACACGTGAATCATGTATTGTACACGTGAATCTGATTAACTGACAATGTGTGAAAATTTACCATGACTGTTCATTTTCTCTGAGCCAATCAGAATCATTCAACTTGCAGTAATGACGTAGCTAGACCTTGAAAACAGTATAACTGTTGAGGAATTGTATGTACGAGAGACGGCGGGTAGAGGGAGCGCGGCCTACGAACTCCTTGTGAGACTTGAAGCTGGCTTCTGCTGATGAAACTGCAAACTTTTCTTCAGTAAACAGTAAACAGGTTAGTAAGCACCTTTTTTCACACTAAATTAATTTTAACATGCATCTTTTACATTTTGTTGCTATATCTTTGAAACCATGAGTATTTTAATATTGGCTCCATTCACTTTCATTGTAAGTTCCTCACTGTAAACCATATTGTTGCTGTTTTTAAAGAAAACAAGGGACAACTCCATTCTTTTGTGGTAATCAATACTGAACCTGGAATATTCCTTTAAAGCTTTAAGGCCCCTCTTACTCTCCTTTTCAAAAATATTTAAACAAGGTAACTAAAGCTTTAAAAACAGAATATATAGGCTACTTATAACAGAATATCCTAAATATGACACTGCGGCATAAATCACAACTGATGGCGGATAAATAAATATTTTAATAAATAATATAAACAGACAAGCAAACCTGAATCTTGTCACACCAGCCAGCAAAGTATCTGAATGTCTGGATAGACATGCCGATGTGTGTTTTGAGGGCAAGAGTATAGACTGCTCCTGAGTCTACTGACTCAATAGTGGCCAGCTCTTCTTGATGCTGCTCCATTAGATCAGCCAGTCTGGAGAGTGCACACATACACACAGTTATTTTCATTCCATAACACGGTTCAGACAGATCTGTTGAAGAAACTTTAATAATATATGTATTACTGCAGGGACAATGCTACAAATAATCATCATCCATCACACATAATTGTATATTTCCTTTCTGTTGTCATCTTTGTTGAATTTCTTGATACATAATAAGTGAACGGTTTAATCTATCAAAAAGCTTTTTTGCCAGCATGGACTGAGCAAATATGATCTGAATCAAATTTGGTTTGCAGATGTTTGTTTTGCAAAACATTAACAGTTCAAAGGCTATTAGCATAAACACAAGTGCAAATTAAATTAAGTGCGACAGAACTCATTGGTTTGGAAAAAAAACTAGATGTGCTAAGTGTTACAATCCACGCCTGTCCTGGACTCCATGTCCCATGATCCTCCCTGTCTCACACCTGAAATCACTCACTCCTCATCTCTCCCACTCCCCCATGGATTCCCTGCACCTGGTCATCGTCATTAGCACTCCCTTTATATTGATCTCACTTCCCTGCACTCCTTGTCCGTTCTTATGTGTTATGCCTATGTGTGTCGTGTTCTGTTTCCCTTTGTAAATAAAAACCCGTCTTTGTGGAAGCCCTGGATCTTCTCTTCCCTGCTGCACTACACACCGTAACACTAAGCTTGAATGCTTACCATATTTTTACCTTTTCTGTCAAAATGACAAACAGTATTTGGAATTATTTGTCATTGAACGTAACAGAACCAATGTATAACATGCAGTGTTAAATTAGAAAATGCAATTAGTCATGTACTTGTAGAGCAGTTTGCCTCTGTCTCTGGGGTTCATCTTGCCCCACTCTCCCTCCTCAAATGCTTCTTTAGCTGCAGCCACTGCCTTTTCCACATCAGAGATCTGAGCTAAGGACACATCGCAGATTGCCTACACACAAACACAAACTGGAATTGAGTATGTGAAAATTGACAAAGATAATGCAGATAGATTGTGTGGAAAAATTTGTGTCCATTGTGTACCTGTCCATCGGTGGGGTTAATGGTCTTATAGGTCTTTCCCCCTTCAGCATCTACAAACTCCCCATTTATGAAAAGCTGGTGGGGCATTCGGATTGTCATATTGTTCAGTTTCTTTTCTACCTACAACAGATATGCAGATACTTAAATACAAGGTACAAAATTAGAAATACACATTTAACAAAAAACAGTATAAAAGACAGTTTTTTCATAAACAGTTGCCAGCAATGCGTTCCAAAACTTTGGCATGTCTATCATTTTGTCATAAAATATGACAATGGAGACTCCAGATTTCTAAGCAGCTTATTTCTTAAAGCAAGAATAAAAAAAAAATCCAGTTTCAAATATACAACAATTAGTGTCCTCAGAGTGTTGTTAAAAGGAATGGTGAGGTACCAGAGTTAAACATGCTTTCCCTGTTTTGTCTTCCTTGTGTTTTTGTTATATGGACTTCCCAGGTGTGCCTCGTTTCTTGTGGATCCTCGCATTCATGTTTTCTGGCTCTTTGAGTTCCCTGTTTTGTTAAATAAATATACACCGATCAGGCATAACATTATGACCTCCTAATATTGTGTTGGTCCCCCTTTTGCTGCCAAAACAGCCCAGACCCATCAAGGCATGGACTCCACTAGACCCCTGAAGGTGTGCTGTAGTATCTGGCACCAAGATGTTAGCAGTAGATCTTTTAAGTCCTGTAATTTGCGAGGTGGGGCCTCCATGAAACGGACTTGTTTGTTCAGCACATCCCACAAATGCTCGATTGGATTGAGATCTGGGGAATTTGGAGGCCAAGTCAACACTTCAAACTCGTTGTTGTGCTCCTCAAACCATTCCTGAACCATTTTTGCTTTGTGGCAGGGAGCATTATCCTGCTGAAAGAGGCCACAGCCACCAGGGAATACCATGTGCATTAAAGGCTGCAACAATGCTTAGGTAGGTGGTACGTGTCAAAGTAACATCCACTTGGATGGCAGGACCCAAGGTTTCCCAGCCGAACATTGCCAAATAGCATCACACTGCCTCCGCCGGCTTACCTTCTTCCCATAGTGCATCCTGGTGCTATGTGTTCCCCAGGTAAGCGACGCACACGCAACCGGCCATCCACCTGATGTAATAGAAAACGTGCATCAATGAGCCTTAGTTGCCCATGACCCTGTTGCCGGTTCACCACTGTTCCTTCCTTGGACCACTTTTGATAGATACTGACCACTGCAGACCGGGAACACCCCACAAGAGCTGCAGTTTTGGAGATGCTCTGACCCAGTCGTCTAGCCATCACAATTTGGCCCTTGTCATATTCGCTCAAATCCTTATGCTTGTCCATTTTTCCTGCTTCTAACACATGAACTTTGAGGACAAAATGAGAATGAGTGTATATTTGGACTTGGAACGTGCTGTTTAAGTTGTAATAAAAATAATGCAATTAATGCAGTAATTTCCGAGGCTACATGTTTTTTCTTCCCCACGTGGTAAAAAACTAACATGTAGGATAACGAGTACCGTAGTCTGTCTGGCTAGCTGGTTGGTCATAACAGTGAAACTGTGAATGGCTCATTAAATCAGTTATAGTTCTTTTGATTACTCCACCCCAAACTTGGATAATGGTGGCAATTCTAGAGCTAATACATGCAACTGCGTGGCACAGATAATTTAACAGTATAATCTCAAGTTAAGGTTAACAATGCTACTATGCAAATATTATTCATATACTATATATTGTACTATATATTATATTGTATATATTGTATTCTTACAAAATAACTACATATAGCATATGGAACTGTAAAATAGCTACAGCATTGATGGACATGTTATATAATAATAATCTGTAAAATGCTGAAACAGTGTCATTGTATTTTTGTTTATGAGGCAGATGATAGTTAACAACGGTCTTCCATCTGCAGCACATATGAAATGTACTTTTCAAGCCAGTGCAAAAATAAACATAATAATAAACTAATATCCATTTAACAGGAGCAATACTAACATAGTCTACGTTGAACTCTTCCTCATCCTCTCCTCGCAGCTTCCTCACACACATTTGAATGAACTCTTGAAAGCTTGTTGCCATGTAAACGTCCTCATTCTGCAACTGCAACTGTACTGCCCTCAACTTTGCCTCTTCCACCAGCCTACAATATGAAAATAGGGAAATAAATCTTTGAATAATATAAAGGGAAAAGTGAGGAAAATAATGTATTACACGTATTATATATCATACGAATTAGAAAAATTATACATGCACATATAATTACCTGACTACATCCATCGAAGCAGCACCAGACTTAAAGAAGTCAGTAGTGTCTTCAATCTTCTCTACATTAGTCAAAATACTCTTCCATACTACCTGGACAAAAATGCAATAAATACTACATGAGTCTTCTGAATTCAACGTTATCTTTCAGAAAAATCAAAAAGAAAAAAAAACATTTAATATGGGTACTAGGTTTGTAACATAAAGACACACACAAACAACGAATATTAAGGTGTCTATTAATTAAATTATTAAGATTTTTTTTACCCTCATCTGCTCAGCAAATAGTTTTTCATCCTCAGAAAGCTCCACAGTGGAACTGACACCAGCTTTAAAATACTGGGATGCAGCAATCATCTTCCCATCCTCAAACTGCAGGTTCTTCACAAGCAACTACATACAAATACATACACACTTTATGTATAAATACACATACACACATGCATCTACAACCTCAGGAAAACATAAAATTAAGTGTGAATGATGAAAGTCAATGAGGTCCAGTGTTGTTTTGGACCTCAGTGACTTTCATGGTATTGTCAAAAAGTTGAAACATTCTTCAGAATATCTTTGTGCTCCACAGAAGAAAGAAAGTCATACAGGTTTGGAACAACACAAAGTTGAGTAAATCATGACATTTTTGGGTGAACCATCATTTTAAGTTCTTAGGGCCCAAGTACATTTACATTTTTGCCCATTACCAATAAGTGGGTCAGAATTTTGCTGAATCATTAAGTTAAGACAAAAAGAAATGTATAACTAAAATTTCATTCTCATCTATAAAATATATTTAATCTACATATTTTTTATTTTCCCCCAAAAATGACTTTTTCAAAGTATTCCTAGGCCGCTTGTCCAGTTTACACAAAATTTGGTACAGATCTTCTCATGACAAAAACTTATCAAAGGCAATTTGATTTGGTACATAATTTCTAACAAGTGATCTAATTAATTTTTCAGCTGTGGTGACAATTTTTCATGGTGACAAGCTGAAACACTGAGACTTCTGTTTACATGAAAATGCTTCTGATGCTGTATCCACAGCATTAACAGGATATATTATTTCAAATTTGTATATTTTAATCATGGTCTCTTCACATGTGCTTGCACTTAAAGGGAAAGACTCCAAAACTGTATGACTTTCCTTTATGTGTAGAACATGAAAAAAAATATTTTGAAAAATGTCTGGGGGGGGGGGTTGTTGTTGTTTTTTCGTCTATACAATGTCAAATGTTACCAAAACTTTTTGGTTACCAACATTCTTCAAAATGTCTTTTGTGCATAGTAGAAGAATGAAATGCATACAGGTTTGGAATGACTTGAGTAAATGATGACAGAATTTTTGCCATATTTTGTATGTTTAAGTTTTTGCCAGTCCTTTCACAACAACATTTTTTACAAGCAGTTATAGGCAAATCTATATCAAATTTAGCAAATTTAATAGCATAAACTTTCTGCAAGTCCTTACCGTCTTGCCATCATTTCCAAAAAGAACAAGGCCACTTTTGGTAACCAGACCGGGTCGACTTGCTCCAGGGATTTCCAGAGGTTGACCGTTGCTGGAAGAATGGTCATTTTCCAACAGTGTTGATCCATAAAATGACACATTCTACCAGGAGAATAAAAATAACATTGCATTTGACTAAGAGTGTCTACATGTTTGGTGAGCTGTTGTGTGTGTTTAACAGTTAGTAAAAACACTCACTTTGCCGTCAATCTCTGCCCAGGCTCCAGGTACTCTGTCATTCCCTCTGATCCAGTTATGAATGGCTTCTGCTGGCTGGCTCCAGTCAATCTATGCAACCAACCATAGACGGTTATTGTTGAAATGTTGTGCACAAAAATTAGTATCAAACAAGCTATACATACACTATATTGCCAAAAGTTTTGGGACACCTTTACATGCACATGAACTTTAATGACATCCCATTTGTTAATCCGTAGGGTTTAATATGGAGTTGGCCCACCCTTTGCAGCTATAACAGCTTCAACTCTTCTGGGAAGGATTTCCACAAGGTTTAGGAGTGTGTTTATGGGCCTGGCTCGCAGTCTCCGCTCTAATTCATCCCAAAGGTGTTCTATTGGGTTGAGGTCAGGACTCTGTGCAGGCCAGTCAAGTTCCTCCACACCAAACTCGCTCATCCATGTCTTTATGGACCTTGATTTGTGCACTGGTGCGCAGTCATCTTGGAAGGGGCCATCCCCAAACTGTTCCCACAAATTTGGGAGCTTGAAATTGTCCAAAATGTCTTAGTATGCTGAAGCATTAAGAGTTCCTTTCACTGGAACTAAGGGGCCAAGCCCAACCCCTGAAAAACAACCCCACACCATAATCTCCCCTCCACCAAACTTTACACTTGGCACAATGCAGTTAGGCAAGTACTGTTCTCCTGGCAACCGCCAAACCCAGACTCGTCCATCAGATTGCCAGACAGAGAAGCATGCTCTCCAGTGGCAGTCCAGTGGCAGCGTGCTTTATGTAAGGCTTGGATGCAGCTGCTCGGCCATGAAAGCTCTCTATGCACTGTTCTTGAGCTAATCTGAAGGCCACACAAAGTTTGGAGGTCTTTAGCTATTGACTCTGCAGAAAGTTGGCGACTTCTGCGCACTATGCTTCCACTTTGTTATAATACCACTAACAGTTGACTGTGGAATATTTAGTAGTGAGGAAATTTCACGAATGGACTTAATGCACAGGTGGCAACCTATCACGGTACCACGCTTGAATTCACTGAGCTCCTGAGAGCGACCCATTCTTTCACAAATGTTTGTAAAAGCAGTCTGCATACCTAGGTGCATGATTTTATACACCTGTGGCCATGGAAGTGATTGGAACACCTGAATTCAATGATTTGGAAGGGTGTCCCAATACTTTTGGCAATATAGTGTATCTATATATTGGTCGTTGTGCAGTGCTGGAGAAACTCTACCTTTGAATTTTCTTTCTTCTGAATACACTCATATGTGGCTCCTTCCTCTGGTTGCTTGATTCTCTGAGCTGTACCTGCTGCAATTAACCTGACTGCCTCCACCTACAGTAAACACACACACCCACACACAAGAATTCAAAGGTGCCCTCCTATAAAACAACTACATCAGACTAGAATGTAGAATAGAATGTAGCTGTAAAATTTTCTGCAATAATCCGCACCATGCCTTTGACTCCCTCTGGGAACAGGAAGCGTTTATAGATGCTGTTTACGCTGTCGTTTGGGTCAACGTTGCATTCTCTTTGCAAAAGAATTGGTCCTGTGTCCAGTCCATCATCTGCCCAGAACACAGTAAACCCACCCTTCTTATCACCATGAATCAGAGTCCTTAGAGAAATAGTTGCAAAATAATAAAACAGAAATTGTTAAAAAACAAAATTTTTCCCATACGGAAATGTAATATATGTACATATATATCCCTATATCCGAGTAGTGATGTCATATATGTTTTTATGGGTGCGGATTCTGAAATCACCTGCCGCTTCAATATACATATAGATATATATATATATATATATTTCCAATTTAATTTTATAATCAAATCATTAACAATATTTATCCTCCTATATTATTATAATGATTTTTAATGATTCTTTCCAGTTATGATATTACTTAATAAAACCACTGATTCCACTGATTTCTTTATATATGTTTTCTAAAGTTTGTTTCTGAGGAGTGACTGAGGGTCTGGCTTAGGGATGTGTGATGTGTTGCTAAACGCTTGATAGCAGAACATGTTGTCATGTGTTTGGATTTTTGAGGCATCACACACACCTAACATGCCAGGAGTGCAGTAACAGTGCTTGCTCACTTAGCCCGGCTTCCAGAGATGAAAATATGGATTTGTCTTTCATTTTATATTTTATTTATTTTATATTTTCTTTTACTGAAACATGAAGGAGTTATAGTGAATAATGTCTGTACCTCTGAGAGAAAGCACATGTTATCAGTATGTTTTGGGAAACTTTCTGGTCGGAACTGGAGCTCAACCAACTCCAACCTTGGAGAAATTGTGTATCTGTGTATGTGCGCAGTATTCTGTGTTACAGATCAGTATTGAAGGTGAACAACGGGCATCCTAGGGAGAGTGACAGTATGTTGTTCTGGACAAGCTGGCACCTGCTCCAGACCTGGAAGGTCACTACGTGCCCAATTCCGGGGTGAAAACGTCAACAAGTGATCTATGGACACGTGCATCTGATTAACTGACAATGTGTGGAAATTTACCATATTTTCTCTTAGCCAATCAGAATCATTTAACCTGAAGTAATGATGTGGCTAGACCTTGAAAAGAGTATAACTGTTAAGAATTTTTATGTACGAGAACTGGTAGAGAGGGTGCGCAGCCTACGAACTCCTTGTGAGACTTGAAGCTGGCTTCTGCTGATGAAACTGCAAACTATTCTACAGAATTTTTTTCTTTAATTAATTGCACTCCTGACTCTTGGTCTTTATTCTTCACAACTGGTCTTGGGTCATAAACTTATTCCATAAGGCGATACATTATTAGCACATATATACATCCTCATGATATATATGAAGATATAGGTTTATACCATGTATGAAATGCCCATAGAATATTTATTATATATACATATATTAAAATTATTTAAATGATGACTTTTTATATGGTACTGTATGTTAATGTCTAATTTATATATACAAGTTTATTTAAACAACATATATGCAAACATTTGGTATGCTCATAGAATTCTTGGGCAGTCTACACTGTCAAATTGTTTTTAATTTTGTTTGAAAATTAATACATAACTTGTATTAAAATATATGTAGGCTAAGAAATATATGAAGCCATGTTTAATAAAGTATATTTGTATAATTATGCAATTCATATACATAATACAAAATAATATGAGACAGACATTATGAACATGTATTTTACATATACATTTTGTTAGGGTTCTGTTACTTGGATAAGGTTTTATTACTGGTTTGGTGACAGCTCTGACACTTCTATTGTCTTGCGGATTTAAGTTCGCTCAGATAATGCGCTCTTCTGTCTGTGTGAATTGCTTTGTGTGGTGTTTGGATCCTGGCATCTCATTCTAGTTTGGTTTTGGTTCAGGCTTCGGACATTAATGCTCCATTAATGTTTTTTTCCCCCCGTTGTGAGCATACAGTATGAGCATTCGCTTGGTCTTGGGCAGTAAACACTCTTTTGTCCGTGTGTTGTGTGTTTGTTTAGCACGGGGCTTGTGGTCATCATCAGTCACATACTTTCATGTTTTGTTCTGTGTAGCATGCGGATAGTGTTCATTGTAAGTATTTTTTGTGGTATTAGGATCATTCTCTGTCAATTCAACCAGAGGTCCCTAAGTAATTTTTTTTTAATTTAGGACATTTAGTTTCTGTTTGTTGTTTTATTTTTGTATTATCTTTCTTTATATTTCTTTACTTCAAGTGGGCTGTTATCAGCAGCTGAATGCTTTTATGTTGTCTAAGTTCTGTGTAGCATAAAGGGGGTTGTTTGTGTTTTGTTTGTTTATTTTCTAATTAAAAAGTAACATTAAAAATATTTTATATTTTAAATTTAATTTGTTTTATACATAAAATCTATACTAAGACTCTTATCAGTGACATGTCAGTGACAGTAATTTGTCACATATATAATTTGAACATAATATATGGACTAGTTATATGTCAATATATGGAATTGTTCTAATTTCTTATAGGTTTCATAGCTGTGCATATGAGTACTATATGAGTAAATATGGATATTTCATATATGAGAGATATATGTCAAAATATGTATTATACATACATAAACATATATAATATATGGGTTAAATTTATATGTCAATATATGGAATTTTTCCAATTTCTAATAGGTTTCATATGTTTTTACTTTATATGAGCATATATTGCATATATTGATATTTCATATATGCACATACTATATTACATTTCCGTATGGGTTTAAATAATTTCCCTTGTGAAAAAATAAATATACCAACATGTATTTGAAATACATGCTAACTAATATTTTATGCTAAGCATACTACAAATACATTTACATATTTATGTGCTTAATAAAATTTATATACTTAAAGTCTGCTAAATTGGAACAACACATTTTGTATTTAATGCACTTTAGTTACCACATGGATGGCAGGACCCAAGGTTTCTCAGCAGAACATTGCCCAAAGCAATGGTCCAGTTCTGATGCTCACGTTGGCGCTTTTGTCGGTGGACAGGGGTCAGCATGGGCACCCTGACTGGTCTGCGGCTATGCAGCCCCATACGCAACAAACTGCGATGCACTGTGTATTCTGACACCTTTCTATCAGAACCAGCATTAACTTCTTGAGCAATTTGAGCTACAGTAGCTCGTCTGTTTGATCGGACCACATGGGCCAGCCTTTGCTCCCCACGTGCATCAATGAGCCTTGGCCACCCATGACCCTGTCGACGGTTCACCACTGTTCCTTCCTTGGACCACTTTTAATAGATACTGACCAATGCAGACTGCTCTCACCCAGTCGTCTAGCCATAACTATTTGGCCCTTGTCAAACTCGCTCAAATCCTTACGCTTATTTTGTCCTGCTTTGAGGATGTGTTGAGGATGCAGCTGAGTGGCTCAGTATTGACTGTGAGAGTCGATCCAGAGGACCACACATATACACACACGCTCTCTAATAAAAACATAAAGAGGACACACACATACTGACCAGTTAATGGCAGAGGCACCTCTGTGTCTGGGCAGCAAGGAAGGATGATAAATAATGGAGCCGTGTTTCGGGTGATCTATCACTTCCATAGGGATGAACTGAGAGCAGAAAGGTAGAACATTCAGTTCAGCACCAACTGCCTTATACTGATCCACCACCTCGGTGATGGCCTTTCCCTTTAGCCTCCAGCGGGGAAACTTGAACACTGGCAAGCCGTCCTTCTCTGCCTCGGTTGCTAGGGAAAATTTTAAGATTTAGTTTAATTCCGTTTAATTTGTGTAACCATGAAGTTTCCTCGAACCATCAGATTCATATGCCGACATATAAAAAAGGTCAAATTATTTAATATTTTAAGAGACTTATTGACCATGACACACAGTCATGAGTTTTGCATGTTTCTACATGTTGGTCACACCACAAGACTTTATTTTGATATTTAAATGTTTTTCAAATATTCAAATATTTTCATTCTTTTAATTATCAATTAATTTTCATTATAATTTGAACAGCTGTATCACCCAGGCATTTTCTATTTTTTGCCCCTCAAAAATATCAAAATGAATTTTAATTCAGAAAATAAAAACATACTCACCCTAGATGAGGTGAATTGTATGAATTCCATTTTTAATATATTTTTAAGATAACAAATACAAATTACAATATAATAATAAATACATTTTTGCCATTAAACATATCCTTCAAATCCATTTGCCATGAACAAAACACCGAACATTTGTGCCGAACATTTGTGTTGGTGTGAACAGGCCTTAAGTCACATGAAATTACAAGAAATAAAGAGAATGAGAGACTTACCAAGTAGATCCACTTTTCCATCTTTGTCAGGAATGGTGAACACACCAACAATCGTGTGGCCGCCCTTCTTCAGTTCTTTATACACTTCCTGTCCAAAGAGACTCTGGCCAATCACGGCAATCTTCATCGTAGATATTCACTGATGTCTACAGTAAAAGGAACACACATTATATTATTGACTACACATAGTACTATTATAAACTACTATCATTAGTACACATGGTAGCATATTAGAATATATTATGAAATAGTTTGAAGACCTCTTCCACAAGCAGTTAATTTAATCATAAACAAATGCACTTCCTATAACATTTTATTATTATTATTATTTTAGGAAAACCTCAGCTTTCTGCATTCCACTTCTCTAGCAAGTTTACTTCTCTGTCTTAATATTAAAACATGGAATTTAGTATTACAAATATTGTTGGTTCTTATGATGAACTGCTTGTCAAGTCACTTTGGAATGACTAAATGTAAATGTTTGAGTGCTTCACAAGCCTATACTTGTTATGCAAGACCATGTTCAAGGGAAAGTCAGGTAGCCTGGCCTACCACTAACTCTGGTCAAAGCAGAACCTTCCAAAACAGTTGCTTAGTGAATCAGTGTTTGTGTTGGTAATAATGAGCAACGTGTGAATAGGGAATTCACTTAGCAAACCCTAGATTGTGCTTTTGAGAAGGGCACTTAACTTCACCAAGGCTCAAAAATAATGGACAAGGCGCAGAGGCTGTGCCTAGTCAATGTGGCAATGTGAATGTATCAAGCTAGTTAACAGAACTGTCACCTGCTCTTTTGGCACAGTACTTACGTTCTTACACAACAACGATCCTACATTGATTATGTGCATCTGTTTTTATGCCCTGCAAATATAAATATTTTGTTTTACACTATATGCCATTATTTTCCAGCAAAGATGTTTAGGGTGTTACTAGCTTTCCCAAAAATACATTATATATACTATATAATGTATTTTTGTGAAAGCTGGTATAAGCTATATACTATATAGCATTAAAATAAATATCCAGCTATTACACCACACAGAAATGTGAAATTTTACTGGAATCTAAAATGCTGGTATTGTAACAGTCTTATTTCCAGCAAAAAAAACTCTATTGTGATATATATTATTATATACACTCACCTAAAGGATTATTAGGAACACCTGTTCAATTTCTCATTAATGCAATTATCTAATCAACCAATCACATGGCAGTTGCTTCAATGCATTTAGGGGTGTGGTCCTGGTCAAGACAATCTCCTGAACTCCAAACTGAATGTCAGAATGGGAAAGAAAGGTGATTTAAGCAATTTTGAGCGTGGCATGGTTGTTGGTGCCAGACGGGCCGGTCTGAGTATTTCACAATCTGCTCAGTTACTGGGATTTTCACGCACAACCATTTCTAGAGTTTACAAAGAATGGTGTGAAAAGGGGAAAACATCCAGTATGCGGCAGTCCTGTGGGCGAAAATGCCTTGTTGATGCTAGAGGTCAGAGGAGAATGGGCCGACTGATTCAAGCTGATAGAAGAGCAACTTTGACTGAAATAACCACTCGTTACAACCGAGGTATGCAGCAAAGCATTTGTGAAGCCACAACACGCACAACCTTGAGGCGGATGGGCTACAACAGCAGAAGACCCCACCGGGTACCACTCATCTCCACTCCAAATAGGAAAAAGAGGCTACAATTTGCACAAGCTCACCAAAATTGGACAGTTGAAGACTGGAAAAATGTTGCCTGGTCTGATGAGTCTCGATTTCTGTTGAGACATTCAGATGGTAGAGTCAGAATTTGGCGTAAACAGAATGAGAACATGGATCCATCATGCCTTGTTACCACTGTGCAGGCTGGTGGTGGTGGTGTAATGGTGTGGGGGATGTTTTCTTGGCACACTTTAGGCCCCTTAGTGCCAATTGGGCATCGTTTAAATGCCACGGCCTACCTGAGCATTGTTTCTGACCATGTCCATCCCTTTATGACCACCATGTACCCATCCTCTGATGGCTACTTCCAGCAGGATAATGCACCATGTCACAAAGCTCGAATCATTTCAAATTGGTTTCTTGAGCATGACAATGAGTTCACTGTACTAAAATGGCCCCCACAGTCACCAGATCTCAACCCAATAGAGCATCTTTGGGATGTGGTGGAACGGGAGCTTCGTGCCCTGGATGTGCATCCCACAAATCTCCATCAACTGCAAGATGCTATCCTATAAATATATTTGCCAATATTTCTAAAGAATGTATCACTCAATGCGGCCAGGAATTGTGGCCTTCTGCGGCCTACACTGTGCTTGTAGACTTGCTAACTCATGCTACTGAGAAGCTCAACATTGAGTGGCCTGACGAGCCTCGCAGTCCTCCAAGCTTGACAAGCGTTTTCTGAGTGGCCAATCTAATTTGCCGCCTATTAGAAGGAAGCTCTTAAATCTGTGAAAAGTTAGGGGTAGTCAAGAGCCTCTTCCTTGGTGGCTTTTTCTGTCTCTGTGCGTGCGTCTGCGTCCATACATTATACCAAACACAATTAAAATGACTGTGAGTGGTCTAAAATAGCGCTTTGGAAATAAAATAAAAATATTACATCTGCATCATTTGTTGTGCTTAAATCATATTTCTTCTAAGTCAATTTGTAGGCATTCAAGTTTCAAGTCATCAGCATTGCTCATCAGTTTGTTATGCAATTAAAGACCCAGAGTTTGTTTCCAAAGTCCCACACACCACAAACAACACAGCAAGGAAAAGATGTAATTGATTCTGTTTTTTCTGCCTTCAGAGATCTATTATAGGGCAAACAAATAGCATTTGTTTGTGAACGACAGACAACCTGCTGACCAAAACAGTAACTGGATAAAGGGGTCATTCAGTTCAGCATGTTAATCAGTCTTATGCATCAAGAAGCAGTAGGGCAGACAAATTATTCTAATTTATTAATTTGTAAAAACACTAATGGCCATACATTAGGATGGATGTAAGGACATTATTAAAACCCTTAATCAATTTCATCAAGACTACTATTTTTTATATGTCTACAATCATTGTCATACTTTAACAGTATTTTGCTTGTGACATAAACAACAAATATGTTGAGTGAATGATTTATTCAATGACTCAACACTCAAAAAGACAATGGTCACCACTATGAAGTAATCTTGAAACATGGTCAGTGAACATTATTTGAGAATCAATTTAAGATTCAATCCCCATTCAATTAGGAGTTGTACTGGCCCCTTCTTGACTCACTTGCCTTGAAAGTGTCTTTTCGCTACCCCATACAACTCTAATTTATGAGAGAAAGGTTATATTGAGATTTAACTACATAATACTTGTAGCTACCTTAATATGAATGTTTGTTACACAGTCATACTTTATTTTATTGTCACTATTTATATTTGTACACATTTGCCCAACAGTTCAAGCACACCCATTTGCCTACTCTGGCTATTTAAACCCACTGCATTGATTACTGTGATGAACAATTGGGTCATCCCGCACAAATGGCTCCACACTTGTGAGGCCTTTTAATGTGTGCTCTACAGAGTGCTGCAGAGATGATGTATTTTGTAGGCCAAAACCCAGAAATGAGTCCGCATTTCAAGCACTTCTGTTTCCATTGTCCTGATGTCAGTGGGTTTTTTGAAAGGTTTTTGGTTAAATGCCTAAAGGATGGAAGGTGGAAGGGTGATCTTTGACCCGACGTATGACATAGAAGTAAGCTCAGGTGAGAATTGACAAACGTGGAAGTGCAAAACAAAATGGCGGTCACAAGTTTTGTCTAAAAACGAGAAGTTTTAAAGAACAATGTCGGAGGATTTCGATATAAGAGAAGAGAAGCTTGAGTTTTCATTCGTCAGATCAGAGGTCACCCTTCGGTCACCAGAACTCAACTATCTCATGATCGAGTGTGCGGACATTGCCGGAAGCCAGTGATTACAGTTTATAAAGTTTTAAATATGGATATTTTTCTTATAAAAACCCATCGCTTCACTTCAGAAGGATGGATGGATGGATGGCTCGATGGATGCACTCTTTGGAGCTTCGAAAACTCTGGCATTATTCACTGCCATTAAAAAGCTGGGAAGAGCCAGGATATTATTTAATAAAACTATGATTGTGTTCGGCTAAAAGTCATTTACACCTAGGATGGCTTGAGGGTGAGTAAATTATGGGATCATTTTCATTTTTGGGTGAACTATTCCTAACACAACCGCAAGATATTTTCACATTTTATTCTATGACATAAAATACATCTGTAATACTCCCTTGTTTTTTTAAAGCTTTCACTTGTCTTTAAAGGGGCAATTGCTAAAAAGTGGCTAAATGAGACTACAGAGATTTTCAGGGATATTAAATCACAGGAAACTTAGTGATGCTGATGTTGAAGTCATGCAACTGCAATGTTGCACATTTGTGAAGATTATCATGATGAACAAAATGTGTTGGGTCACAGAGCATATTTTCTGCAATAATCCAAAAGCCAATGTAATAATACTATTGGATTTTGTCGAAGGTACTATAGGGTAATGTTAACTTCGGGGTTGGCCTATGCCGACTTCCATGTTAAATATGTAATTACGAATAAAATTGCCATTTAAATGTATGTTACTTATAATTACAAATAAATAAAGATATAGACTGTCAGATTAAATATTTCTCATTCTTAGAGGCTAGCTAGTTTATTAAATCAAAATCATGTTTGATGTCTTTGGTCATTTGTTAAAAACAGGCAAGTAATAAAATACATAGTATTTTCATATTAAATATTTAAGTAATTGTATTATAATTGTATTTATTTAATACAATTATTAATTATCACATGACGACTCGAATGAAGTTCAAGAAATTAGCAAGTGAAGGGCATCAGATTTTGAAGTGTATCATCGCATCAGTGTATTGCCGATTCGAAAACCGCAGTGTGCAGAAGCAGACATTGTCTAGTTACAGGGCAACAGCTACTGGATCTAACTTGAGTTGGAATGTCGGACACATCAGAGGGTCTGGTTCTCTGATAGCATACCTGAAATCTTGACCCGAGAGTCGAACTCTTCGAAACGAATCTGTTCGAATTGGCGAACCGGTTCAACTGGTGTACTGAAAAGAACTGGTTCAAAGAAAGATTCGATTCGTTCACGAACCAAATTGCTACACCATGAGGCAAAGTAACGTTCCAAGCAGGACAAGTATTTGAAAATAAGACTCAATATGAAAATAACTAAATATATATCAAAGCGTAGTGACTAAGGGAAAAGTTAGAGATAGTTGCTCAACCCAAGTGAAGAAGACCAGGGTCAAACAAAGTTCGATCAACGAGATACGCCCACAACAATCTAAACATTTAACCTGACTTTTACTGCAGATAACGTGAAGCCATTACATTCAGATTCATGCATCAGCTAGCTTGCCACAATTAAAGTTAAGTTACTATTTTAATGAAATAAACACGAATCAAGTTTCGCCAACACATTAGTTGTGACATGAACTTTAAGGGATCATGCAAATATTCTCTTCCCTTATTTACGCAGCTTGTAGCCTATGCACTGCACATTTGTTTATTTATTACACTGTTATTACACACTGTTATTATTAGGTTTCGCCAACACAAAACTAGTTGACGACTACACGACACGAAACGAGAGTGTGCCTTTTGTCAAGGGAATTTGTCATTGCAAACACTAGTCTACCTGTAGTAGATATTAATCGTATCATACCTTTGCACGTCCAGACCAGAGCTGTTCCTCTGCAAGAAAGAAAGATTGAGCAGACACTGCTATTTATTTCAGCACAACTGTATTGCAGGCCAGCGATCAGACTACCAATAGCGTTATTACAACCGCAAAGGGGTGGAACCGAAAGTTTCCCCTTCCAGAGTTAGAGGGATATGTTGAAATCATAGTGCAAAACATGACAAATCAGTAGGGGTGCAAGCTTTTGTGTTTTTTGCAAGTCTTTATAAGAATAAGCCAGCTTATAGTAACAATATGTAGCCCATGCTAAGAATTTAAGAGCCAAAATAGGCTATAATTAAACGACAGTACTGTATAAAGTTTATTTACCTGACTATCTGTCTGGGCAGGGATTCAGACGTGGCAATTTAACAAGCCTTGGCTGAGGGAATTTTTCATTCTGTATTGTTTGTTTTAGTTGCATAATATGTGATAAGGTGCGATTCACTGAAGTGCAAAAACCTTCATTATTTTTTAATATTGTTATTCTTTAAAAAAACAACAACAACAACAAAACAGTCTAAACAAAGTTTGTCTAAAAAAATATGTGTAAAGTTATGTATGAGCTATTATATAGGCCTAATAGCATAATAACATATACAGTCAAACCAAAATGTATTCAGACACCGTCAACATTTTCTCACATTATCACAGTTTATTCACTATAGTTTAGAAAATAGTAATAAAATATGACAAGAACTCAAGAGTTAAACTGTGTCAGAACAAATTCCTCTTGATAATGTCAGATCACTTTGATAGAAAGGTTTGTAATGGATTACAATCAACCAATCAGCTGTCAGCTGTTAAATTTAAGTACACAATGAAATAATACCAATTTAGGTCAACCAATTACCAAGCAATGCTTAATTTTGTTCAAATAGTGTCCTGCACCCACTAGTAAAAAATTATATCTGGTGTCTGAATAATTTTTGGCCATGTGTACCACAATAATTAGAGCACCTGGAAATTTTTGAGTAAAAATGTAACTGACTTATTTTCATTTATATTGTATGTTTTTAGGTTCACCTGAGTGATTAGAGAGATCAAATCAAATGAGATGTTAGCAATCGGTTATACTGGTCCCATACACTTGCAATCAGAGGGCACCTGTATGGTGTGAATATGGTGTAGACAGAATGATATCCATGCAGAAAATGCAGGTGGATCTTAGGTGTTTTTCTAACAACTTGTTAGAATGCATGGCATCATGGGCTCAATCAAAATTAAATCAACACCTGGCCACCTCTGTCAGGAAGCTTAAACTGGATTGTGGTTGGATCTTCCAGAGAGACAATGATCCAAAGCACACATCAAAATCAACACAAAAATGGTTCACTGACCACTGAATCAAGGTTTTGCCATGGTCATCCCAGTCTCCTGACCTAAACCCCATAAAACCTGTGGGTGAGCTTATGAGGAGAGTCCACACGCCTGGACCTCAGAATGTGAAGCATCTGGAAAGTGCTGCATGTAGAAATGGTCTCAGATATATTAGGAGAATACTCAGAGCTGTAATTTTGCAGGGAGGCTGCACAACGTATTAAATGAAAGAGTGGCAATAATTGAGGCATATTTTTTTTTACATTTTGTTTTATGATAATCATTTTTTTCTTGTCATTATTTTACTTTAATTAAAGGCTAGGGTTACACTTTATATTAAGGTGTCCATGTCACATTGTAATTATACATTTAAGTACTGAGTAATGATAATTAACTACATGCACTTACTATTGGGTTAAGGTTAGGATTAGGGTGTGGTTTAGGTTTAGTTGCATGTAATTATGCACAATTTATAGTAATTTTCTATAGTATAGAAATTCCAACACTTCCAATTTAGATGATTTGAGCAATATTGCATAAGAAGTTATATAAGTTTATACATTTATTACAGTAAGTATGTGTCCACTGCCAAAGAATAAATCAGTTTTATTACCATACCTAAATGCCAGAGATCTGATATTTTAGTGTCAAAAAGCATTTATCTTCAGTGTGGTCTACGATTGGTTTCAATACAGGGTTAATATGCAACCATAATATGCATGATTACAGTTTTAAAAATACCAACTGTATTGGTAATACTTTATAAGTAGCGTTGCACCTACATATCAACTACCAGTCATTAAAGTATTAGTAAACTCTCTGCTTAATATATGCTAACTCTTTATTTTGATGGTCCCCAGACATTCTAATGACTATAAGTAACTTTGCAAGTACATATCAACTTATTCTACTAACCCTAACCCAACCAGTCTACTATTCTACTAATATTCTAATGAGAGTTAGTTGACATGTAATGAAAGTTAGTTGGCAAGACATGTAGGTGCAACGTTACATATAGTAAACATACTTCACATTCTGCATCACACTTATTAAATTGCAGTGGGGCATTTTTATTATAAGATAGTAATACAATGGTACTTACAGTATTAAAAAAATATCGGCTACACTTTATTTTACGGTGTCATTGTTACAGTGTAGTTATATATTTAAGTACTAAGTAATGTTAATCAACAACATGTACTTACTATAAGGTTATGGTAGGAATAGGGTTTGGTTGAGGGTTAGTTGCACATAATTATACATAATTTACTGTTATTACTATGGTAAGTACATGTAACATATGTAACAAGGACACTGTAAAATAAAGTGTTACCAAAATATCATGTTTGTATACCATATAACCAAATAAACCATGGTTTAATGAATACAATATCATGTCCAAAAGCCATGGTATTAATATATACCATTCCGCCAGCATCCAGCACTTTTGCTAGTATAACATTTAACTTACATACACTAAAATGAAGATATTATTTTTATTGAAATACTTGCTGTTTTGTACAACAGCAATGTACAAACAGCAATGCCAATACACTCTTAAAAATAAAATTTCTTTGGCGGGGTGTATGGTTCCATGAAGAACTTTTAATATCCAAAGAACCTTTCCATTGCACAAACGGTTCTTTGTAGCACAGAAAGGTTTTTTCGACTATAAAATGGTTAGAAAAAATGGTTCTTTAAAGAACCTTTCAGAAAACGGTTCTGCAGGGAACCAAAAATGGTTCTTCTATGGCATCGCCGTGAAAACCCCTTTTTTGTTCTTCCTGGCACCTTTATTTTTAAGAGTGTAATCAACATAACCTACATGACAAACAGTACAGCCTAATTCAGAATACTATTCAAAATCCTATTTATTATTATACTGCATATTTTATATAAAATTTCAAATGTTTTAAGATTAGCCTATATTGTGAAAATGAAAAAGTATATTCTTTTTGGCCCTGGTTTAATCCAGTTCCCAATCGACCTCAGTCAGCCTAGAATCATTATCAGATGTCAATCATTATCAGAGTTAATGATTGACATCTGAGATGACTATTGCCCCTTATTCCAGAGAAGCGAATGAATCAGCAAGAACTCAAGTCAAATTTCCTAATCCACAAACTCTTTAATTTTGAAACCCTTTTTAAGTAAGGTAAATTTGAGATTAAAATGTTTGTACTGCTATATTAGACTATTGATCGGTAAACCTATTCATCAAATAACCATCAGCATGGAGCTAATGATTAAAAAATATCATATCAAATACCCAGCAGTGGAATCACTGAAACGAAATGTGTGTAGAGTTTAATAGAAGAAAAATAGGCTATTGGGACCCAGACTACTATGTACTAACATTTAACTTATTCATTGGATACAATCCACTTATTGTGTACATACATACTTTTACATTGTACTTATATTTAAAAAAAATACCTGCATGTTTCTGTAATTACATTTATAATTACACTGTTGACCCTTCCCCTTCCCCTACACCTAACCCTACCCTTAACTTACCCATACCACCACACCTGTCTCTAACTTTACTCATATCCCACCTCAATATCAGCAAAAGTGTTTTGCAATACAATATGAACACAATAAGTAGATTGTACTTATTTTTTGATGTAAGTACTTAGTAGTTAAGGCCACCTAATATAAAGTGGGACCGGCTATTGCTTTGAACTAGTACAAAACTGAGCATCAACCAAAATTGTAACATATAATCTTATGTTGTGTTTTTTTTCTTACCCTGGTTGGTTATATGTCCTGTGAAAAATACCCATTTTTAGCCTTTAGCATTCCCAATTTTTGTTGTTAGGTACCCCTACAATATGCAAGTCGTAAGATGATGAGAACAGGAATGCTTGTAAAAATTCAAAACAGCAACTTGGTTTTAGAATAAAATGTTTTTTTTAATTAAAATGTTAAAAATTTGATAAAGTGGAGAGAAAGGGTTGTGAAATGGGAGCTATTAGTATAAAGATAATTTATAAAATAAATGTAAACGGATTAGCATGTAGAAATGTGTCAAATCTATTGCATTCTTTTTCTATTTATGGAGAGATAAGTCCATAAATGGAAATGAGGAAAATGATACCGCAACAAATAAAATCCAAAATTACGAGATTTTAAATAAATTGTAAAATGGTGGGTACATTCTGAAAGAATATGGTGTTCTAAAATTGTATATAGAGGAGAGAACATTTAAACCTAAACATCTGGTGGCGCTCTTACCACAGGTTATGAGGAATTCATCTTGTGAAATACCGCCACCTACTTTTCGTGGAAAGAATGTGCCCAATATAAAGTTGTCAGGGCAACCAAAAACGCAACAAGGGAAAGGTCTCCTCGAACTGGCTCGTCCGTACGGGTTTACTCGCTGTGATCCGTTTTCAGGTTTAGAGAGGGCAGAATAGTTTTTTTTTATTTACCGTTGGAGCAGCATGTCATCATCTGCACACAGTAAGACATATGAATTTATACATGGGTGAATCAAGCAAGCAGTTAGAAAGAAAACGATATTTATTGCTGTATGTCACGTCACTCACGTGATGTTGTCTCTATCTTTAATTCATATTTAATGAAAACTACATCTGCATGTCTTGAATCTGAAGAAAATATATTTAAGACGGTTAAGATAGATGTGTTTACGCTGTTTGAGTGTATGTGTGTGTGTGTGGTCCTGGACCAAAAGTCCCCACATTTATAGCACATGTAAAAGAAGGTGACCAAGATTTCTGAAATGGAAACCGGGGACATTTCCTATTTGAGTGGTCAAAATATCACCAAAATCTCATTTGTTATTATCTTTTAATTAAAAAACAGGGACAATACATTTTTGAATGTTTTTTGTTGTTGTTGTTTTTGTGGGCTCCCTATATTATTATTAACATTAATAATTATTATGATTTTGTTTGATTATTAGGATTTTTGGTCTGGATTTAATACAATTCAACGCACCCGCAAAAACAAAACAAACAACAACAAAAAAACTATGAAAACAGGTAATAGTAACCATTGTAAATAACAAGCAGTTCAAAACAATATTATAACATGACTTAACAAAAACACATTACAAAAATAAAACAACATAAATATGATAAATAAAACTATTTAACAAATATTTTAACATTTTCAAATTGTATTTAATATTAACATTTTCACAAGTTTATACTATATAAATTACTTATTTTATTTTATTTATTTTTTTACTTCAAATGTATTGTTACGTTTGTGCTTGAAAATAACTCTACTAACTCTATTACTATCCTTAATTAGTCTTGTTATTTTGCATTTTAGGCTTATTTTAAGCAAAAAGTATGTGTATTCTGCACATGTATTTGTTGCAAGTGTAACGTTAAATGTTTAGGTTTTTTATAGTTAAGATGTGTGGTAATCACTGATTAGTGACTGCAGAACTTTTGGGGACAAAACAATCCCGCACCCTGTCGAGGCTCTGTTATAAAGCACATACAAACAGTATTACTTTAATTTAATATGAATAGTTAGTATGTTACTACCTTGAAAGCGATAACGATGTTTCTTTTGATATTTGACGATAATGGCGCTCTGCTCTCGGTTACGTTCTTCATGAAGTAGTAGCAGCGCGCACGCGACCAAGTAGAGTCAACGTATCTCACAGCGCCATCTGCTGGTGAAAATAATAACTATATATTTTGCAATATATCTGCGGGTTGTTTTGAACGAGCTGTAAAACGGGGACATTTCCGGGGACAGCTCCAGTCGGGGACAGAACGCCAAAAACCGGGACTGTCCCTGGAAAACGGGGATGTCTGGTCACCCTAATGTAAAAATGTAGTTTTCTGTAATGGTTAAAACTGTCTTCAAGGGATATAGTTCACCCAAACATGAAATGATGTCATCATTTACTCACCCTCAAGTTGTTCCAAACCTGTATTCATTTCTTTTATCTGCTGAACACAAAAGAAGATATTTTGAAGAATATGGTTACCAAACAGTTAATGGGCCCTATTGACTTCCATGGTAGTTTATGGGAAAATGATATGGAAGTCAATGGGATCCCATCAACTGTTTGGGTACCGACATTTTTCAAAATATCTTCTTTTGTGTTCAGCATAGGAAAGGAATTTAAGTGTGTGTTGCTACCTGCCTGTTTTGCTCACCTGAGAACCGTCGTCATTAAAACCTCTGTTGATATTGTCTTCGTCTTCCTGTCTGCAAACACCGCGACAGAAGATCAGACTGCCCGAATATGGATGATCGGGTAAAAATGATTGTCCTGACTCAGGAGAGCCAAACCCTTTTTCTTTTATTCCTCGTTTCATTTCTGTTGCTTGAGGACGAGACGGGATCGGGGCCTCTATTCATCACCCCGTGGACCTCCCAGACACCACGGAACTGAGCTGGAGAGAGACGATAATCCGGTGTCTGGAGAGCGTTTCGTCCCGGTCCTGGACACACCCGGTCTCCATCCAGGGCCCAGTGACGTCCCCTGTCTCTGTCCAGAGCCCAGAGATGTCCCTTGTCTCCGTCCAAAGCCCAGAGACGTTCCTTGTCTCCGTCAAAAGTCTAGAGAAGGCTTCAGCCTGCGACGAAAGTCCAGAGAAGGCTCCAGCCCGCGCCGAAAGTCCTGAGAGGGCTCCAGTCCGTGACCAGAGTCCCGAGAGGGCTCCGGCTCGTGACCAGAGTCCAGAGAGGGCTCCAGCCCGTGACCAGAGCCCAGGAAGGGCTCCACCTCATGTCTCCAGTCCAGCATGGACTCTGCCTCCTGTCTCCAATCCAGAGTGGACTTCGCCTCCTGTCTCCAGTCCAGAGTGGACTTCGCCTCCTGTCTCCAGTCTCAAGTGGACTCCGCCACCCTTCAGTTCCGCAGAGTCCAGAGAGGATGTCTGCCATTCCCCAAAGTCCAGAGTGGACTTCTTCCGTGCCTCAGAGTCCAGAGAGGAATTCTTCAGTTTCGCAGAGTCCAGAGAGGATGTCTGCCATTCCCCAAAGTCCAGAGTGGACTTCTTTCATGCCTCAGAGTCCGGAGAGGACTTCTTCTGTGCCCCAGAGTCCAGAGAGGACTTCATCCCCCATCCAAGATCCAGTGAAAGCCCCGGTTCTGCCCAGGTATCCTGAAGACCCACCCAGCCTCCCTCTCCTGCCTCCGCTCATCTTCGTCCTTCCAGCCCTTCTTCCGCCTCTGTCTGTCAGCCCCTCCGCTCACCTTCCATCCACCTTTGGAGTGGGGTGGTCGCCGTGGGTCTGCCAGTCCGCAGCTACATCTGGGCTGGTGGATCCATGGTTTCCGCCTCCGGCCTCCACAACCAGGACTCCACCTCAGCCCGTCAAGCCTTTGATGCTGCCCTGGCTCTTACCTCCCTCTGCTCCGCCATGGACCAGTTCCGCCGGTCTCCCTCGCCCCTCCAATGTCGCCTTGGTTGTTCATCGACCCACCCTCGCTTATGGACTCCACTTGTCCGGCTTCGCCTCCTCCCTCCATCCCTTTGGCTCTGTTGGGCTCCTCACTCCCTCCAGATCCTCTTCGGTGTCACCGTAGTGCGTCGCCTCTGCGGCTACACCCTGGCCTCCACTGGCACCAGCTCCGCCTCCTGAAGTCATCGGCCCTGTCTCCTCCATGGTTCCTCCCTCTGTCAGCTCCGCCCTGGGTCCTCCTATATATACTGTCCACCCTTTTCCTACTCATCCTCCACCTGAGCCCCCTCCCTCCCTCCGCTGTTGGTCCTTTTACGGTGCGAGGCCGTGCCTTCTGGGGAGGGGCATATTGTCACAGTTATGTTCTGTTTTGTTCTATGGACTTCCTGTGTGTTTGCTTCCTGTCACATGTCTCCTTTACATTTATTTTGTATTATTTCCATCATTTATTTATGCATGGTATCTAACAAAAACATATGACTTCATTTGACCATTTAGGCCAACTCTGAATGTGTAAATGTGGTTTCCAACTTTACTTAATTTTTGCGTTAGACAACAAAACAACGCAAAACACAGCTATATAGCATAGTTCAAAACATAATAATAATTCATTAGTTCTGAACATTGACTCTCAGTCTTTATTCACCTCTTTCTCATGGTTTCTCAATAGATTTCATAAAAGTATAGAATAGAATAGTTCTAATAGGGGCACATTGTAACGCAGTGTTACAACATGCCCCACATGCGCAACTGGGATTTAAACCCGACTCGTGTCTTTTGCTGGTTAGTTCAGCATTAAAGAACTATCTCAACTGTTAAATAACAGATAATATTAAAATAATATCAGATTTGTGTAATTTTACAGTTTTTTTTTCGATCGCTTTAAGTTTTTACGTTCTCCTCGTAGGCAATTCATTCAATCTCATTCAATTCAGTCTCCACCAAACTCGGTCAACATGAAACAAAGATACGGAAGATGCTAAATTGCGAACGGATATTGGATATCTCAAAGGGTGTTGCCATGGCGAGCGATTAAAGTAATGACAAAAAGGGAAACAGGAAGAGTCTCATTTCGTCTAAAATCATTGTTTGATTTAAATTAAATTATGATTGTATGTTTGGTTATTGACCCTGAATTAATTTTAAAATGAATGTACTAGATTTTAGATCAATATATTGGTTTTCTTCTTTAATTCTTGACACTAAAAAATATTCTCTGAATTATAAATAATTTATTTCTAAAAAAATAATAATACTAACATTAGAAAAAAACATTTGATTTTCTTTTTCAAACAATGAAGTGTGTGTAACTAAAAAATAAGCAGATTAATGCTTTTTGTTTGAGGACAAAAAAATGAGAGCCAATGATATATATATATAGAATAACCAGAAGGTGGGAGTATAGCCTTATTTATGAACGCTCTCAGGTTACATATGTAACCTATGTTCCCTGAGAACAGGGAACGAGACACTGCGTCGGTTCGTCGCTTTGGGATATAACGTCACAGCGTGACAGGTTTCTGAAATCACTATCAAATCACGGTAATCCTATTGACCAGCGACAGCCCATGACGTCATCAACGTGCGACCCGGAAGTATATAAGGGCGCCTTGCAAACACACATACACCTTATCGTCTAAAGGGACTGTTTGGCAGGCAGGCCCCGAGGCATGGCAAAAAGACGCAGTGTCTCGTTCCCTGTTCTCAGGGAACATAGGTTACATATGTAACCTGAGGGCGTTCCTGTTATGTACTGCTCTGAGAGACACAGGTAGAGGATCCAAACGCAGCTTTAATGAAAGGGTAATCCACAATTGTAGTCAGAGAAAAGGCAAAAGGTCATACACAGGTAGGCAGTCCAACAGGCAAACAAAACAAGGGACAGAGGCAAAAGGGTAATCAAGAAACAGGCAAGAAATCCAACGAAAACCGAGAGACATGAAACCAGGGAAACGCTCAGAAATGCAGTGTAACACTAAACAAGACTTAGCAATGAGTGATAGAATTGACCAGGCTTTATAGGGTGAGCTAACAAGGTAAATGAGACACAGGTGGATGTAATCAGGAATGATGTGTCCGGGCAGTGAGTATTGTGGGTAATATAGTCTGTGGACATATTGCAATAGTCTGAGGTGGAGTGCCCTCTGGTGAACTACACGGACACTCTCACTGGTGACCGTGACATAGCCCCCTCCTAAGGAGTGGCTTCCAGACACTCCTAAAATTATCCCGGAGGGAGGTGGAGAGGAGGCGGACCCGGGGGCGGGATAGAGGGCCAGGCCCGTGGAGTGGAAGAGGGCCTGGAGACTGAGGCAGAGCAGAAGGCCAGGAAGGAGCAGGCCGGACAGATGACCAGGGTGGCACAGGCCAGACAAATGACCAGGGTGGCTCAGACAGTTCAGGAGGCCAGGGCGGCCCACACAGTTCAGGAGCCCAGGGCGGCCCACACAGTTCAGGAGCCCAGGGCGGCCCACACAGTTCAGGAGGCCAGGGCGGCCCACACAGTTCAGGAGGCCAGGGCGGCCCACATAGTTCAGGGAGCGGAGTCCTCTCTGGACCTGAAACAGGAAGCGGAGTCCTCTCTGGACTCGGAACAGGAAGCGGAGTCCTCTCTGGACTCAGAACAGGAAGCGAAGTCCTCTTTGGACTCGTAAAAGGAAGCGGATTCCTCTCGGGACTCGTGACAGTAGGCGGAGTCCTCTCTGGACTCGTGACAGGAGGTGGAGCCCTCTCTGGACTCGTGACAGGAGGCGGAGCCCTCTCTGGACTCGTGGAAGTAGACGGAGCCCTCTCTGGACTCGTGGAAGTAGACGGAGCCCTCTCTGGACTCGGAACGGAAGGAGACGAAGCCCTCTCTGGACTCTGGTCACGGGCTGAAGCCCTCTCTGGATGATGGTCAGTGGCTGGAGCCATCTCTGGATGCTGGTCAGTGGCTGGAGCCATCTCTGGATGCTGGTCAGTGGCTGGAGCCATCTCTGGACGCTGGTCAGTGACTGGAACCATCTCTCGGTGCTGGTCAGTGGCTGGAGCCATCTCTCGGTGCTGGTCAGTGGCTGGAAACTCAGGACTGGCGGGTACTGCGTAGATGTCACATTCCTCCACGACACCCACAGTAAAATCAGAGCCGCTTATTCGTAATGTCAAATCAATATAATGTTCCAGAGTCAAATTAGGGTCATGTAATGGCATAAACGAGCTAAATGACTCAGATAGTCCCCCACAAAAAAATATTATGAGGCATAACGTGTCCATTGAAGTTAGGTGTGCCAGTTCCATAAACTCCATGACATAGTTCTCAATCGGGCGGTCTCCCTGACGGAGATGCATGATTTGTGCTGCTGGACTCATTTGTGGACGGACGTTCACTCGGCTGCTGGATCTGTTCATGGCTAAGTCTTCTGTTACGTACTGCTCTGAGAGACACAGGTAGAGGATCCAAACGCAGCTTTAATGAAAGGGTAATCCACAGTCGTAGTCAGAGAAAAGGCAAAAGGTCATACACAGGTAGGCAGTCCAATCAGGCAAACAAAACAAGGTACAGAGGCAAAAGGGTAATCCAGGAAACAGGCAAGAAATCCAACGAAACTGAGAGACATGAAACCAGGGAAAACACTCAGAAATGCAGTGTCAAGTCAAGTCAAGTCAACTTTATTTATATAGCGCTTTTTACAATGCAGATTGTTTCAAAGCAGCTTCACAGTGTTAAACAGGAAAATAATGAACAGAATTTGATTCGCTTGATTCGCTCTGGAGAAAACGGTGATGTCATCAGCTCATTTCAATTATCATATATATTCAAGTAATGTAGTTGATATAATTTAGTTTAGTAATTAAATTTATTTGGATATTTATTTGAAAAGTTTGTGTAACACTAAACAAGACTTAGCAATGAGTGACAGAATTGACCAGGCTTTATAGGGTGAGCTAACAAGGTAAATGAGACACAGGTGGATGTAATCAGGAATGATGTGTCCGGGCAGTGAGTATTGTGGGTAATGTAGTCTGTGGACATATGGCAATAGTCTGAGGTGGAGTGCCCTCTGGTGGACTACACGGGCACTCTCACTGGTGATCGTGACAGTTCCCTTTCGAAAGGGAACTCGCACTGCGTCGCTTCGACGCTGTGGGAACGATATACCCATGCCGCCATGCTGAGGGGAGTGCCTGCCCACTGGCAGTGACAACTGTCAGAACAAGCAAATTCACATGAAATGCCTGAACCAATCCCCCTCAGATCACACTGGGCTGTCAGTGACAGCATCCTCTACGGTCATAGCCCAAGCTATAAGCCTCAAGAGGAATCTTTATACTCTTCACATGAGGTTCTACTGCTCAAAGGCCTGGGACCAACCACATCAACAGAAGGAGTCCCTTTAAGGGAATGTGGCCAGGGGACCCAAATGAACCCCAGCCAAATCACTACTCGGGGAACATATTCACCCAAATGCCACCAGGGAGGCCTGACCTGGTGCCCATATATTGGACACTTCGGTTTGGCCAACCCTGTCTGTTCAGAAACAGAGCCTCCGGACACTGCCTCGGTGAGGCATCCAGACTGGGGGATTGAAAAACTGGCAGTCTTCCTCAGACCGAATCTCAGAGACGGGTATCCCAGAGAGCAATACTCAGCGTAGCGCTTTACAACCCTTGCTAGCGAGGGGAGTCTAACTGCTCAATCAAGGATCTACAAAGCACCTATATTCAAAGCACTAAGGAGGCCGGACAGGCCTACGGATTGATCTAACAGGGAGGCCTCATGAGAGGCCTGCGACCGTCTGATCAGACTCAGGCGACTGTGTGCTCATAAACGACCCTCAGTGAGGGGAGCACCTGAGCCTGCCTGGCGGGTAACCCCCAGCTGTAGGCTAAACTACCATAGGTTCTACTCACAAAGAACTGGTAATAGAAAGCGCCTAATCTTGGGAACTTCGCCTTCCAGGAGGCCCAGAGAGGCCTACTACCTGATAGCAAGTTTCTCAAGGAAGCCTAGAGAGGCCTACCACCTGACAGCAATTCATGCCGGCTACCAGAGCATCCAAGCTCGCCTTCATGGAGGCCTAGTGAGGCCTACCACCCAAAAGCAAGCCTTCAGGGAGGCCTGGTGAGGCCTACTACCTGCCCGCAATGCATGCTAACCCTCCAAGCAGCTGAGTTCACCTTCAGGCATATTCGAGCGATTTTAAAAAACTTTAAATGCATATTGCCTGTCGTGCACAGTTGCCCTGAAGCCACCGGGGTGGCGGTGCCACCGGCTTGGGCCCTTTGTTTATGCATGGTATCTAACAAAAACTTCAATTGGCCATTCAGGCCAACTCTGAATTTGTAAATATGGTTTCCAACTTTACTTAAAGGCAGCAATATAGGTACTGTATAGTTCTACGGCCTATGAGACTGAAAATATAGTTTGCTCTGTATAAAACCTATGTCAATGAAATGTCCTTGTGAGTATGTTTGTTTGTTTTATTTAGAAAGCAGCGATGATGCTCCTTTCAAAATCCCTGAACACAACGATCTTTTCCAGATGAGGAACAAAGAAAAAACTCAGAGGAAGCTGGTTTGTATCATTTATTACATTGAATTTTAGCTGATACCCTTTAAAGAACAAAACCAGCACCAAAAAGTCATCAGGGTTGTATTACAGAAACAGCCTAACTTCCTAACCCAGCTAACTAAAATATGTTCTAATATTTTGCTAACATTCCCATTCTGCAGGAGCACCAAAAAAAGTTGGCTTTACCTGTCCATGAGAAGATGACATATGCAGGCAGAACAAGGGCAAGACAAGCCATACTGAGGGAGGAACTGAAAGAAGGGGAGAGTAACACACCAGTCACACACACTCATGGACAGCTCCAAATTACACCCACATGGAGGGTATCTATAAAAGGTGAGCCACACCATACCACACAATATCTGTATCAAACATGTACACCCAGCAAGTAACATTACAACGTTATTCTCATTTTCTTAGACCGCAATAATGATAAAGAAAGCATGAATGAATATATCACTAAGAGACGTGAGCTGTTCTTACTTGAGGTAAGATGGCATTTTGTTTTTCTAGACATTTGCTCAGTGTCTTTGTTTTAGTCACTGTGTTTTTGACTGGCCTTTCTTTACTCAACCTGTGTTTGGTTCTTTGTTCTTCTGTGTCTGATTGTTTTTGTACATGTTCTTTATTACTTTTTTTAGTATTCTCTGGCAGTAAAGAGAGAAGAGATTCAGCTACTAGAGCAGATGGCTGCAGAAGAAGAGGGGAAATTGACAAGAGCTGAGAAGTTCTTGGAAGATGATGCCATATTGTTTGAAGAGTTTCTGAAAGAAAATGACAAGAATTCTGTGGAGGCTATCAAAATGTACCAGTCATACTAACTTGCACTTACAAAACATTATAAAGAAACAGAAGTACTGTCATTACAGTCCTTTTGGTATCTTGAAGTATAATGCTTAACCCTCCTTAGCTCTGGGACCATTTTTGGGATTTGGCCTACTCAAATTGAAAAGATTCCCATACCCACATACAGTGGTCTAAATACACAATTTTGGTGTAATTTTACAGGAAACCTTTTGAAGTTACATAAAACACTGCTAAAAGTATAAACATTTAAGTGTATGTTGTCTGAGCTGTAATAAAGAGGCGTTTTTTGATTTTTTGGTTATAAATTATTTTTTTTTAAGTGTATAACTCAGGCCCTGTGTGCTCTAGCACCCTGCAGACTGCACCCTGCAGTTTTGGCTGTTTCCACTAGTTGGCAGCAAATACTGGAAAAAAGAATTTAGTCTGTATTGTGTTATATGCAAGATTTATTCAAATGGATCTGAAGGGAGGAATATTACCTTTTTTTAATATAATTTCCGCCTACCCAAATATCTCTAATATACAAGTCTCCCCATATACAGTGGTATAAATGCAATAACCCAGTGTCACAAAATTATTTTTTCCAGTGTTTGCTGACTTATGCTGACTTATGCCAAAACTGTCTGCAGGGTGCTAGAGCACACAGGGCCTGAGATATACACTTTCAAAAATGAATTTATAACCAAAAAATCAAAAATGAATTTATAACCAAAAAATCAAAAAGCGCCTCTTTTCTTTGGGTTTATTACAGCTCAGACAACATATACTAGCAGTGTTTATGTAACTTCAAAGGGTTTCTTGTAAAATGAGACCAAAATTGTGTATTTAGACCATTGTATGTGGGTATGGGAAGCTTTTTAATTTGGGTAGTCCAAATCCAGGGCGGAAATGGTCCCAGAGTAGTGTAAAACAAATGCCAAAGTGATGCATATCACCAGAAATTAGACCCTTATCAGGGTCCTTGGAGTTATAAGAAACTCAATGTTTAACCCTTTGACACGTACAATCACACCAGTGCATCATACAGAATATATAAATTGACAGTGCGTTCTATTCATATCAGATACACATTTTAGTAACTTAATTAGGAAACTATTTACTCTATTCTTCTCCTACTTCACCAACCACTTACTTGTATATTTCTGTGGAAGTGGATGAATTGATGTGTTGTAAATTCTTTGAATTGCGGTGCAAACTAAAATGGCAGCGCACATCGCGCATTATAGATCAGCTAACATGATCATTATAAATGTTTATAATAATAATAATAATAATAATAAGGGGATATATTAATGACTAATAACGGTTGCCTTAAAAAACTCAAATTTAAGATAAAAAATTGGCATGAATAGCAAATTATTTCTTTTTTAGATGTCATGTATTTATACTGAATATGTGGCCTAAATCTTATGATTAAAACCATGAAATATTGTTCAGTGCTGATCAGGAGACCAAGATGAAGCTGGAGAAAGTAGCTGAGATCAAGAAGATTACTTCCAAAATGGTGGCAATCAAGAGGTATAAATAGATTGTATGGTTATGGCTTTCCATAATCCTTTCATCTGGTTTGTTTAACTTTTTTCTCTGCTTACCCTTATATTTTAGTGACATCTCTAAGTATGAGGACATCCTGAAAGAATACAAAAAGTATAAAGAGTTTCTGCTGATGCTGTCACCTCCAGAGTGGCAAGAGAAACAGAGATCCAAGAGCAGGCGCTCTACTGATTCCACCATTACTGAGAGTGATGGGAAGCAGACAGAGAAAATCAAGAAGAACAGAGAGAGAAAGATGGTCCCTCCAGACAGCAAGCGTATGTTGGCAACTTTTTTTGGCAAGCTTTCAAACTGACTTTTGTTTAAAGGGTTAGTTCACCCAAAAATGAAGTTTCTGTCATTAATTACTCACCCTCATGTCGTTCCCAACCCGTAAGACCTTCGTTCATCTTTGGAACACAAATGAAGATATTTTTGATGAAATCCGAGAGCTCTCTGACCCCTCCATATACAGCAAAGTAATTAACACTTTCAAGGCCCAGAAAGGTAGAAATAGTTTCTATTTCTATTTCTATTTTGTTTAAATAGTCCATGTGACTCCAGTGGTTCAACCTTAATTTTATGAAGCGACGAGAATACTTTTGGTGCGCAAAAAACTAACAAAATAACAACTTTATTAAACAATTTCTTCACGTCTGTGTCATAAAATTAAGGTGTGGTTCAAGAGTGTGGAGTCACATGGACTATTTTAATGATGTCTTTACTACCTTTCTGGGCCTTGAAAGTGTTAATTACTTTGCTGTCTATGGAGAGGTCAGAGAGCTCTCGGATTTCATCAAAAATGCCTTCATATGTGTTCCAAAGATGAATGAAGGTCTTATGGGTTGGGAACGACATGAGGGTGAGTAATAAATGACAGAATTTTCATTTTTGAGTGAACTAACACTTTAAAACGGCAAAGCATAGAATTCATAAACACAGTTTTAATTATGACATTCTGTCAGACATTTACTATGCATTTTTAACAGACTGTCTTTTTTCTTTAAAACAAATGTACTCAAACACATATAGGTGAAGAAAGACGAGTGGCTCATGGTTTTTCATCCTCTCGGGAGGCCGGAGCTTCATCTAGACAAAGTGTGAAGTCCGGCCGTCAGAGCAGCAAAATGTATGTACAAACCATAGCATTGAGTACATAGCTTTGCGTGTTTGTATGGACTCATTAATAATGCTTTGTTTTCACTTCAGATCTGCTCCTGGGACTGACAGTTCAGATTGTGAGGTTAATATCTACTAACATTCTTTTGAATTAAGCAGCCAATTCATTGTTCATTTACATTTTTCTAATTATTACATTTATATTTATAGTAGTATATATATATATTAGTAAATATATATTATTCTGACACCTTAATTTTCAGGTTAGAAGGTTTAAGCATAAAAATTTGTTTGGCTGGATAGCATGGTTCTGTTTGCCTCTGCCGGTAGATGCTGTAACTACACCATCTGGCAGTAAAATGCAGCTTTATCCATTGATGGCCATTCAGGCTACATATATGTTGCTATTCACTAATATTTATAGTACATTAGTATAATAGGTGTTTTTTTCAATGCCTGGTTCGCTTTCTTATAAATGTGTAACTGAAAAGAATACTATAGGCCAATGATATAACGCTTTTATTTTTTCTATGCATTTATCAAGAAAATACATGCAGTTGACATATATAATAAATTGAATACACTTACATAAATATAATGTTTCTGAGGAGGGGGAGGGGCAATATTTTGTTTGTCAGCTTGTTTCACTGCTTATTGATATTTGAAAAAATGTTTGTCAGCAAAGTCAAAGTCTTTTAAAATATCAGATGGCAAGGCAAGGTTAGTTCAGGTTGTAAAATATCACGTTATGTGACTCTTCAAAAAAAATTATGATTTTTATGAATTAATAATTCAATATTGGTAAAATAACAATATTTATATGAATATTTAACCTTAAATATATAAATATTGATTAAGATTACCACATTACATTTTTGAGTCATTATTTTTTTAATTTTCTCTTTTCTCACAAAGAGTGCATTTCTAAGAACTTAGTACCTGTGGTACGTTTTTTTTACCATCAAAACTCATACCATTGACATCACTGCTGATGTTACTACTACTGCTAGAAAAAGGCTTTGGGCTGTGTGTATTTTTTTGGTGCCATCAAACCTATCAACGTTATCCTGAGTAATTAGTCACATGACATTTACGGTTCAGGTGATTGGCTCAAAACAGTAGACCTGAGCGGCCATGAGACATGGCAGATTTCAAATCACGTTCTTCTGGGGGGCTCCTGTACCATTTAACCAACTGCCAATGAGATGAATGGGAATGCTAGTGCTGGTTTTAAATGACCACTGTATTGCCTTCATCAGGAGGACCCAGAAATCTTCTTCAAAGATCCTCAGGATCTGTTGAACCTGATGACTGAGCTGGAAGAGCAGAACCTTTCTCTCATCCAGAACACTAGAGAGACAGAAGAGGCTTTGGAGGAGTTCAGACAGAATGCTGAACTGACTCGCAAAAACATGTGTGTACCTGCGTGCCTTAGAACTGCACCAATATGATTTTTATTGATTTATTCTAGATAAATGTTTAAATTTGTTTGTGTATATGCAGGGAGTCTGAGTCAAAACAGCTAAAAGAGCAGATTGATATCATGACTGACTCTATTCAAAAGGAAAGAGAGAGAACAGCAGAGCTGGAACTGAAAGCCAAACACTTTAGCTTTGGACAGTACAAACCAGAGGAGCAGGTATGAAAAAATATCATATTTGTCTTGCGTTGTGCTACTTTGTCATTTTCTTTGCAAGCTTCCTTTGACAAACAGGCTGACTGTTGATTAAAACAATCATGTTTTCTGGGTTGACAACGCATTAACAGTGTAATTTACTTGCTGACATTTCATCCTTGTTAAGCTTTGATTAATATATATTTGCCTTTAAGAATGCTCTAAGAAAAGCATTTAAAAATGCAGTGTTAAACATTTAATATCTTTAGCAGCCCTACTACTTTTACACACATATACATGCAGGAATTTGTATTAATTACATTGCAACATACAGAAAATACTTGATGTAACAATGACACAAAGTAGTGTTTTAAATATTCATAAAATATTTATTTAAATCACATGGGTCATGGAAAATGTCTGGATTGTAAAATCTTTCAGACATTCATTTTAGGTGTTTTAGGAGTTGATAACTGCAGCAAATAATACATGCATAGCTAGCATTGGAACTAACGTTTGCTCTGGGGACAAGGAGTTGAGGTGTAGCTCCAGAGCCAGAAGAACCACTGAAGAGGGGGCGTTTGAAGTAACGTAAGGGGGCGATGATAACGCAAAGTATTCCCAGCTAGAAAAATGTGGCACTGGCCCATTCACGTATTTGTCGCTACTACAAGTCAAGTCACCTTTATTTATATAGCGCTTTTTACAATACAGATTGTTTCAAAGCAGCTTTACAGTGATAAGAGAAAATAATGCAACAGAATTTGTTTTGGCTGTACAACCGCTCTGGAGCAGACAGTGATGTCATCGTCCAGGTCAGTTCAATTCTCCTACAATGGTGTCAATGCGGGCAGATCAGTAATATAGTTGAATATTTAGTGTCCCCAACTAAGCAAGCAAACTAAACTAAAAGCTACTGAGAAAATATAGATGGCAGAGCATTGAACAATATTACATAAAACAAAAAGGAAAATGGCCTAGGCCAACATATTTGAAAATTCGACTTATCGATATCCATTAAAATAAGCGTTTATGTTTTGTTTTTTTTAGAATTATTTACATTGGAATGGTAGGAAACTTGGTACAGATTTGGGCACTTGCTGTGTGAACACACAAAAAAAAAATTAAATAAAAAACATTATCGAACTAAAATATAGTGTATTAATTTAATTGAAATAATAAAACAATTGTGGTCATTTTTAAACGTTAGGAAACAACCAATAAACAAAACACAAGGAATACTTCAGAGCCTGGGAAAAAGTTAAACAAAACAGATTGTCCAAGGTAGCAAAAAACATGAACAAAACCATAACAGTGACAAGACCATGAACACAGGGAACTCAGGGACGGCCCCCATGGCCGTGACAGAAAAGGCAAGGACAGCCTCCATGGCCATGACAGAACTGCGGCAAGGACGGACTCTGGGAGGACCTTCCCAGCAATGACAGAGAAGTGTGCATGTCCCACACAGACAGGGTGGCAGTAGCGATCGTTGGAAGCACCGAAGGCAGGGGAAGAAACAACAGACTTGGGACTATCTAGGACCACCGGTACTGGGTGGTCTAGGCTAGGGAGTGTAGAGGTGGGAATGGATTCCAACAATAGCTCCAGGACTGAAGCAGGCTCAGGGAGGTGGGATCCATCACCCCTACTGTGAAGGGTAATCCACTCAATTGTCCAGTTCGATTAAGCAATGAGGGCCTCTTTCAAGATAATGAACTTGAACCAGATCCAAAAACTCACTATTGTCCATGAGGGAATGATAGATTCAAACTTAAGTTGTAATCAATTGAGATCAAGATTTTACTTAAAGAATTTGCAAAATTCCAATGGCAACAGTCAGCAAGGCAGTTGATTTCAAAGAGGTAAACTAATTAAAAAACACATGAACACTAGCAATTATAGGCATTCAAGATGTCATCTTTACAGATTTAAAACATTCTTTTTAAAATGTAGAAAGGTTCTGGAAAATTCTAACATGCCATAGATCCAACTACGAGACAGCAGTACCTAAATAAGCAATATCACTTTAAGTCGTGCTGTTCATCTTGAGTCAAAGACATTGAGATTTGATGTCTAGAATGTTTTTTCTTTTAAGTACTTGTACCTTGCCCCCAGGATAAGACTCTTGACACACTGAGCAGTAAGGTGGAGGAGGTGTATCACTGCTGTGTGGGGGAAACAGAGGCAAACCTGACCACTTTGCAGATGCTGATGGCCATTGAGGAAAAATTGGGGCAGCTTCTGGAAAATGTTGAAAGGATTCCAAAAGACCAAATGAGTATAGCTGAACGTGCCAAAGAGAAAGAGAGGAGAATGAGGTGACCACATCTAGATCTACACTTTAAAAATGTTTTTGTTGAGTTGTACTATTTCAATACTATTTAAATTTTTTGTACTTTAAAATTTCATGTTTAATTCAAAATGTTACTTGCCGTTTCTTTCTAATAGTGAAATTTACTAGCAATTTCTGAGTGAGAATTGTTTCTGCACCAGTTTTTTGTCAGTGTACATACACTATATTGCCAAAAGTATTGCAACACCCCTCCAAATCATTGAATTCAGGTGTTCCAATCACTTCCATGGCCACAGGTGTATAAAATCATGCACCTAGGCATGCAGACTGCTTCTACAAACATTTGTGAAAGAATGGGTCGCTCTCAGGAGCTCAGTGAATTCAAGCATGGTACCGTGATAGGTTGCCACCTGTGCATTAAGTCCATTTGTGAAATTTCCTCACTACTAAATATTCCACAGTCAACTGTTAGTGGTATTATAACAAAGAGGAAGCAATTGGGAACAACAGCAACTCAGCCATGTAAAATCACAGAGCAGGGTCAGCGCATGCTGAGGCGCATAGTGCGGAGAAGTCGCCAGCTTTCTGCAGAGTCAATAGATACAGACATCCAAACTTTGTGTGTCTTTCAGATTAGCTCAAGAACAGTGCATAGAGAGGTTCATGAAATGGGTTTCCATGGCTGAGCAGCTGCCTCCGAACCTTACATCACCAAGTGCATTGCAAAGCGTCGGATGCAGTAGTGTAAAGCACGCTGCCACTGGACTCTAGAGCATGCTTCGCTGTCTGGCAATCCGATGGACGAGTCTGGGTTTGGCGGTTGCCAGGAGAACGGTATTTGCCTGACTGCATTGTGCCAAGTGTAAAGTTTGGTGGAGGGGGGATTATGGTGTGGGGTTGTTCTTCAGGGGTTGGGCTTGTCCCCTTAGTTCCAGTGAAAGGTTGATGTTGATGCTTCAGCATTTTGGACATTTCCATGCTCCCAACTTTGTGGGAACAGTTTGGGGATGGCCCCTTCCTGTTCCAACATGACTGCGCATCAGTGCACAAAGCAAGGTCCATAAAGACATGGATGAGTGAGTTTGGTGTGGAGGAACTTGACTGGCCTGCACAGAGTCCTGACCTCAACCTGATAGAACACCTTTGGGATGAATTAGAGCGGAGTCTGCAAGCCAGGCCTTCTCGTCCAACATCAGTGCCTGACCTCACAAATGCACTTCTAGAAGAATGGTCAAAAATTCCCATAAACACAATCCTAAACCTGGTCATTAAAGTTCATGTGCGGTGTAAGGTGTCCCAAAACTTTTGGCAATATAGTGTAAGTATATATTAAACCAGCATCAAAAACATCTGTATCTAGTTTGTTTCTAAACTTCTTTTTTTTTTTTTTACTGTTTAGACTGCGTGATGAGAAGATACATTTGCAGATTAAACAACAGGAGGAAAGACAGAAAAAAGCCTTGGAAAGATCGCAGAATGAGATTAAGAAAACGGTAAGAAAAAGAAAAGGAACTGTTTTTCTGCAACAAATGTCTAATTTATTTTTGGTTTTAGTCCTCAATCATAAAAGTATATCACAATTATTTGGCACTATTAACGGGGTCATATTTATTTTCCCACAGTTTTTTGACCATTTATTACCCTCTCTCCTGTAAGAAAAGCAATTTTTTTAAATCACTTCAGCTGCAGGTTTACAGTCATGTACAAAGTTTTAACTCCCTCATCATTCAATCCCTTTTTGTAAAGCCTCCAGTACATTGTGACAGGATCACAAAACAATCCTAACTTACTGTTTGAAGTTTAGGAATAATAGTATCTGATCTGATCATCTGATCAACCAACTGACATGTAAACCGTGTGATGTCACAAAGTCAGTGTAAGCAATGCAGAATGAGGGATGATTTTGTAATGGCTGTCACAATTTCTTCACTGGGGGAAAAAAACGTTTTACTAAGAACATTTGATCTCCTTTTATCTCATGGTATGACCTCTTTAAATGACTGACATTGCCTTTTAAACAAGTGAGAGTGAGAACATGCTTTTTGTATTCTTTTAGTCTGTGAAGAAGCTGATGCCACGGTCTCAGCCTCCTGTCCGCAAACGCCAGACAAACAAAAGCACTGAAACTACGGACCGGGAAAATGAAGAGTTCTTGAATTTCTTTAGTTAAATCACAAGTACGCGTCACATTTGTATATGACATAATCACATTTATATACAACTAACTGTAGATAGTAGATAGCATCAAGTATATAGATCGTTCCTCGTTTTTGAAAGGACATAAATATGAATGTATAAATCATGAAAAGGCAAAAGCTTTTGAGAACAAATAGTATGAAACTGACAAATATTTGCAGACAAACTAGTCAATTTTGATTTAAATGTAAAATTTTATTAACCTGTTTTGAAGTAAACCAAAGCTAATAAATACATTTCAATTGCATCATTTTATAAAAAAGTAGAACAAACATTGTTTTTGTTGTTTTTTACAAACATGGAACATAACTGTATATGAACTTTACAAAGCCATACAAAAATAGGCATCAAAACAACTTTGTTCCATAATGGTCAACCAGGCAAATAAGTTAAGGTCAAATTAGACTTACTAGATTAATGACAAACAGTTGAAGATTTCATAGACCAAGAGTATTTATTCTGGTCAAGAGACCAGATCAATGATGATGTTCACTGCAATGCGTCTTGTGTGTTCACAAGTCACCAGATCTAAAAACTAAATATTGAGAAAAAAGAAAAAAAAAATCAAGCGTTTATCAAGCAAGTCACATGATCAAAATTAAACTAAATGTGCTTTGTTTTTGGTCAAATTAGGTTTTTGTATGGAACACTGTACTATTGTGACATCCTGTTTTAAACATGAATGAAGGGATTTGCTTATTAAATTACACAATGATAAAACCAGTGGAGGCACTGAGAAACTATACAAGATCATCTGAGAAAGAGAGAGAATGAAGAGAGACAGCCCAGCATATGGTCCTTGATTAGCACCTCCTGTTTCTATCACTCCAAATCTTGTAGGTTGATGGTGCTACCAGTGAATTGGGAGTTATCAGATCCATTTTCATCTTCGGCCATGACTGTGGGTTCCTACAAATCAGAATATTTAGATTAGTTTGTATGTCCAACATTTCCAAATTGAAATACACAACAGGATCATTTTATGGCATACAAATCACGTAATGGATTGTAATCAGTTTTTTTCCATTTGAACTGATCCTAAATAAACCCTCAAGATTCATTTTAAAAGGATAAACTTAAAAATGTTTCACTACTTTAAATTACTTAAATCTCACTCTATTTTATCCCTCTTTTTGAAAGTTGTGAAATCAATATTTTTCTTTTGCTATTTGAGCAAATGGGGACACAAAAAATATATTTAATGTATTCTCTCATTAACCGCTATAATAGTTAACCCAACTATGACGACTTCCGCTTTGAGAAACCCGGAAATGTGAAAAGGGTCTATATAGTTTGGTTTTTCTAACGGAAAAAAAAAAAACCTTCCAAATAATGCTGCAAACTATACAGCAAAACCTCTCATTTGGTACACTATAATATTGGTTGCAATTAACAACAGAGGTATTATATCAAACTGCTGTTTATTTTCAGATATAATAATTACACCCAAACAAAAACTGAAATGTTTGTATACATTTCATAAGCACTTGTCTTCATGGCCAATTTATTCAAACATACATATATAATTAACAGTAAATAAGCTCCTCTCTAGTGTTTTTCATAGCTAGCTAACTAACAAACCGTGAACGTCGGATGACTTTCCTGAGGTTAAGTGAACGTTAGGTGATATTGTTCACAAGCTGTTTTATTGATATCTTTGCGCAGTTAGAATTTGGTGATTCCATGCAGCATTTTAGTATGCAATATCCCAAAATTTGCATAAAAATAGATTGATGGGAACCACTGCCATACATAAACAACCCTCTATGAGGTTTATTTTTAGCAGCAAGGAAACAACAATGTCAACGACATGGAATTACATCTGCTAATGTCATTCATAAACAATAGACGGCTCTTTCTCCCACTTTGCTTCCTGTTCAATCAAGCTACTGTCTTATCTAAAAGGGCAAATAATGTTGAAAATAAATCTTACAAAAAAACTACTACTAATCTCTACTACAAATAAAATAGAGGATATAAAATGCAATGGATATGAGGCTTAGTAGTTGTATGAACCTGTAGGATGTTGACCGGCAGATCCACAGTGAGCTGAGAGTGTGAACACGAGGTCTGTGAACTCAACTGGAAAGCCAAGTCTCCATCAGCAGCAGGGTCATCCTACAACAAACACACTCAAATCAATGTACTGAACTAAAGTGAGAATGCTTTCAAATTCGTTCCCATCATCTCACCTGCAGCAGCTGAATCTGTACAAACTGTGCGCCCGTCACCGGATCCCGGATGGGTAGCTCACCATTTCCTGTAGCAGCTCCTTCTCCAAAATGAGCACTTGAAGCACTTGACAGAGCAGAGCTTGTGCCCTTTGCTCCTTTAGCCTTTCTTTGGCCATTCTCTGAGGCACATGTGGAAGGGCCTGGGCCTTTCTGTTTCCTCCTCTTGGCGAGCTGAATGGCCCTGTAGTCCGTGCGTGCTGATCCACTGCTCTCCTAATGGCAGAACAAAAGAACACTGCACAGTCAGACATTTGGATTAGCTTGCTTTAAAATGACTGAAAAAATTACACCAAATAAATTCTGTTTTACAACTAACAATTTCAGAAATTTCAAGATCAACATGGTTTCAAACTAACCATAACAGGGCAGGGGGTGACCGAAGGCAATTCTGTTATTTTCTGCCCATTGTAGGATCCACTGTGGTTGGGGAACACAAACTGACACATTCCCTTACTGCCATCTGGCTGAGCCATGACCTCCACTCTACTTAACAAGGGCTCCACGGCTGTCTCATTGCCTGCCAGGTCAACCTTGGCCTGCGGACAAAGTAACTCCGGTACAGGAGTTGCTGCAAGAGCCATGGAGGAGGAGAGAGGGGCGGAGAGAGAAGGAACAAGAGATGAATTGAGTGCTGGAGGAAGAGCTGATGTCAGTGAGGAAAGAGACTGAGTGAGCGATGAAGAGAGTGATGGCGTGAGAGTAGATGATTCTACAGTCAAGGGATTGCAGGAATTCAGAGGGTGGAGTTGTTCTGAAGATGAAGTACTTTGAATTGCCAGAGCAGTTAGTGTTCCTAGCTCCTCTGGGTTGACTGTTTGCACATCATCCAAATGCAATGTGGCATGGGGCAAAACCCCTCCACCTCCTCCAGCACCCAATCCTGTGTCTAATACATGTACGCCCATATCTTGCCCAGCTGCTAAAATGAGAGGATCCACAGTTTTTGCCCCATTAAGAGCCGATCCGACAGATGCTGGATCTATTGTGAGGATTCCGGCGTTAACCAGAGGCATGTCCATGGAGAAAGACCCTGCCCCAGAGCTGCTTTCACTCCCTACAGAGACAGCAGTGGCCCCAGGACAGGCAGGAATGCTGGAGAAGAGAGAGGATAGGTCCAGACTGCTGAGTTCTGCTCCTGGAGGTCCTGAGGGGGCACTAACAGCCTGTGAAGTACTCGTCAGCTCACTGCTGGGTGTTAGAGTGGATGTGTCATCCAACTGACTCAACACATCTGCAGGAAGAAAGGAAACATTATCAGCATGACAGGACCGACAGCATGACAAGTGTGCTCATGAACACTAAAAGCACTCATACATTTTACCAACAAGTGGAAATGTTTGGTGGTTATTTTTGCATTTTTCTGAGCAATTTCTTTCTTCTGGGTTGAAAAGCAAAGTCAGAGCAACGTGTCAGAATCTGAGGTAGAAGCGTGCCTTCGGAGTGTTTGACTGGCTGCGGGCACGATTCTACATCAGCCGGTTCTCTGCATTTATTCATGAGTATACACTCTTAACCCAACCACTGCGCTGTATTACACGTGAGATCGCATTACAACAACATGTGGAGAGCTTGAGAGCAGTTTCTACGCGGAATGCCGCAATGAGTTTAACAACGCTCACCACATGGATCACATAGATCAGATACAGACCAGAGCAAGCACGTTTCAAGTTATGGACAAATTCTATGCGTTCTATCCATTCCTCCAGGATAATCCATTCAGAATTTCAAGAAAACACGTATGTTTTGCTGCATTAGGTAAGGCAATGGTTAGGCTATTTATTCACACTGGCTGCCATGCCAAATCACACAGCCATGCTTGCCTGTTCAAATTATAGTGGTTTGTGAACATAACCACTTTAATAACAAGAGTGTTTATGCTGAGATCATGTGTAGGTTGCTTATAGGCGACACGCAACTATTTTATGACATTGTATTTCCAGAAACAGAACGCATCCTTTTCTCTCTCCATGCTAAGTTTGTTTTCATTGCTATACCCGCCTCGCAGGTGCTTACCAGTCAAAGTAGGGATCAGGGAGATGACGTTGCATGTGCGACTACCTGCGACTTACTTTGAAAAAAGATCTCTCTCTTTTTTTACAATCTAGATGATAAAACATTGCATTCTGTCGGCAACGATGTAACGCAGCTGTAACGTATAGTGACCTGGGCTTAGAAATACACTCTAATTACTATTTATATTATAACGCGTTAAATCACTACGTTACTAAAAAAGGAATCAAATTACAGTAACGCGTTACTAAGTACACTGAGAAGGAGTGTGTTGCAGTTCTGCGTTTTATTGGTTGTCGTCTCCCCTCTTCCCCACCTCTACTGGCCCACTTTTCCACAGCTTTACACGCCCATTTCCAGAGACTTTTTCCTCTGAGGTGTGAATGATCAGGCTAAAACAGGGGTTTTATGTAGGGATGTCACAATACCAAAATTCCAGTAGTCGGTACCAATACCATAAAAATTGTACAGTTCTCGGTACCAATTTCGGTACCACAGCAAAATTGTTTATTTTATTTAACTATTTGGAAAAAATATTTAATTCAATTCAATGAGTTTATGATGATGATAATCATAAGTAAATACATATAAACATTTAAAGGCTACATGCTGTTTAAAATTTAACATTGTTTATAAAAAAAATAGTGAAAAATAAGCAACCCTCTAGGCACACCTAATAATAATAATAATAATAATAACTATTATTAGTACTAGTATTATTACATTGAGATGTAGCTAAATCTACTGTACAACAGTAGCGGAATATTTCTGTCAATTTCAAGTTAAACCAAACTTTTATTTTGACGGGTTGCCGTAAAGATCTTTGAGTGTCTGTGTTCATGATATGTTCATGTGTTCATGTCCTTATATAGTGACACGGCAGAGGCTAAAAAGACAGCGAGTGTCGTGTGCGTATGTATGCGCGCAAGCTGCAAATGAAACCGCATGTCTGCACCATTCATTCACACAGAGACGCAGAACAAGCAGTTTAATATTCACAGACGCTAGTATATTATATTATATATATATACTTCTGCATCCTTGTCCGCGTTGACGTGCAGTTACACATGCAGAGGTAGCATGTGTACCCCTGAGGGAGGGGTTCTGGCAGACCAATCACAGCACTTGCAGTCCGCATAGAATTGACACATTGTAACGTTTTTGGAGAGGTGCACATCAGGGTACATCGTAGGCATGCAAGCATGCAACACACAGCCTACGACATAGCTATGGTGTACACTCGACGCAGAAGTATAAATTGGGCTTTAGTGGGTACTGAATATACTCGGTACTAAAGAAATGCTGGTATAGTCACATTTCTTTAATTTCTGGTACTGAAGTTGCAGTACTTGTGGCATCTCTAGTTTCATGACACTTTAACTGATGGTACACAGAGGTTATGGCTGCACAATCAATTAAAAAACATTCAGGATTTTAAGATTTCACTTTGCTGAGCCTAAGAGGTCTACCCAGCCACATACTAATACTAGCAATACTTAAACTTAATACCAAACATATCTTTGGCTAATTTTGGTTTCAGTAGTGCTGGGTGGTATGAATAAAAACCTGTATCACTGCATTTAAAATGCTGGAGGTTTATATGAATGAAATATCAATATATTTCAAATATCTAAATTACCGATTGATTTTGCATTTCGTGTTTATTTTCCTGATAGAAATGAGAAAAATTTGTCACTGTATAAATAGTGGAAAAATAATAAAGCTAGAATCCTAAATCCTTCTAATGATACAAAGTTTGTCAAGATTAGATAAGAATCCTATGGTAATAGTGTGAGGTGAATGCAAACAAAAAAAAATCTGGTGCTGCCAGCAATGTGTGTCTAAAGTGGTAGTTAGTTGTTTGGGTTATTAAATGTTGTGTTATAAAAGTTATAACCAATAATAAGAAGGGTTTGCAGTTATCAAGGATCTCCTTTTCCGTACACTCTATATAGCTCCACATGGCTAACACTGTTATATACTTTGTTGGCCCTTGAAGAGATTGCTTCAGTTACGCACTGGCATCACAGCATTTGAAAAAGCCCAGCACTAGGTTTAGGGTTAAAGTTGTCAAGGAAAAAATGACCAGAAAAGACAAGATACACAAATACATTATGTATATAATTTACTCCTGCAATGTCCATTCTGCTTACTATACAATAAAAGTGGGCAGTAATTTTTACTTTGTTGTAGTGCTGGGCGGTATGACCAAATATTTATATCACGGTATTTTTCTAAATTATACCGGTTTCGCGGTATATGACGGTATTTTTTTCCCCATGCATGACCGGGTGTTAACCACATTTTCTACTGATTGAGAGAGGAAATACTGCAGTAGATTGACTAGAATGCCCTATTTTACTGTCATGATGAGTGAATATTGTAGAAAAATTCCACACTAGATTTAATACAGGTTTGCAAAGCCCAACACAATGATGCTGTAGGGAGACAACCAATAATAGCACTAGTGACAGTTTAACACAGAAAGAATATAGACAGTTACTTTTTTTGCCCATTCCTCTTTGAATTCTCGATCTACATTGTCTTCGGTGTATCAGAATAATCCATCGTGTCTGTATCTGATCTATATGATACACGTGGTGAGCGTTGTTAAACTCATCGCGGCGCTCCGTGCAGAAACCGCCCTCTTGCCCGCACCACGTGTTGTGTGATTTCTCCGCTGTAATGTGATCTCAGCTGTGCCACCAGTGAAAAGGGACCGCTCTCAAACAGTGTCACGCTGTGCCACGTTCCAAACGTTGTTTAAGCGACATACACCGGTATTGCGGTATAATTAAAATTCATATCATAACAAAAATAAACACCGGTATTCATTATGAACCAGTATACTTCGTTGTATGTAAATGAGCAGCATGAATGCTCTACTATTATGTTACATCAAAGAAAAACGTGTTTTGAAGGACAAGAGGAATTTTTATTCTTATCTGAACTAAAAATCTCGCTCCATAGTACACAGCCCTGAAGTTGTGTGTGTGTGTGTGTCTGTGTACCTGGGCTGAGGTTGTGGTGTTTAAGCATGTGTGTCTTGAGGCTGCTGCGTGATGAGAAGTGTTTGGTGCAACCGGTAACAGGACAGCGACTCCTTAGACTGACTCCATCCTGTTTGTGCTTCTTAGAATGGATGTAGAGACTACTGCGAGCTGAAAACTTTGCATCACAACCTGCACATTCAAATACAAAGAATAACAATTACAGAACTCAATCTAAAGTAGTAGTTTTAAAAGAAAAATGACAGACATTTCACAGAAAGTGATAGAGAATCTTAAAAACATATAACATCTATGATTCTAAAACACTGTGTCTACACTGGACGCGAGCGGCGTGACAAAAGACAATATAAGCCATTATAATCAGTGATGTTGTCTACACTGGATGTTATGCGAGGCGACACATCCCCGACAGTAAACTGATGCCTCGTTCTATTTATGACGTACCCCAAGCACTCGTGATACTTCTCATAGGAAGATCAAATGGATTTGCAACGGTCGCTTTGTCGTGTCCAGCGTAGACAGCTTCTAGCCGTTATGGCGCTGTGTGACGCATCAACGGTCGCATCCGGTCTAGACACAGTGTAATGCTATACTGTTAGAAGCCTGTAGCTGTTAAAGTCACAATAAAAACGAAATTTTTCTTATTTTTTATGGAATACTGCTGTATTTATTACACATGATTTTTTTTTTATTCATGTGTCCTCGTAATCTTTAAACAATGTAACTTCCCCTCCCTCTTGCGATGACATCTCTTCACTGAAAATGTGTTTACTTGCGCAGGAGCGGGACAACGTGCAATAGCAAATGACGACGATCCAATTAATCGATCCTGACGATCGTCCTGATTAAGACGATCCTGCCCTACTATCTATAAATCTCTTTATTATATTATATTACACATCTATATAAATATAATTCTTGTTCAAATAAGATGCTGACCTTCAACAGGGCATTCAAATGGCTTGGTACCCAGGTGTGTGATACTGTGGCCCTTCAGGTGCTCGGCCCGTGTAAAGGATTTCCCGCAGCCTTCCTCTGGACATGCAAAACGTCTGTCATCATCATGCTTCCTGAAGATGAAGATCAACACCTAATGAATCACTGTAAATCTTGTGACAGACAACATGTTCAACAACATGTTGATTCTGCTTTTAAACAATATGCAGTTTGAAATTATAAAATTAAATTGACTTGTAATAGTATGACTTCTATCTTAAACCGGCATGCAGTCCACTGGAGTGGACAGATCTATTCAATGATACGTTACTTAAATTGTATTTAGATTTTATCCAAATTGTGGTGGACACTGGTGCATTGAAGAGTATATATGTTTTAGCATTTTAAAGGATTTAATTTAGATTATTTCTAAGACTATTTATTAAAATACAATGATGAAACTTTTATAAAGATATTAGGGATGCACTGAAATTTCAGCTACCAAAAATTTGCAGCTATTTTCAAAAACAGCTATTTTCGGTTTCAGGACGAAATGGTTTTGGAGGGCCGAAATCAGTGGCCTAAACAGACGTTTAATGAGCACTTCTCCGATGACACGCACTCAAACAATCGTCTAACACTTTTTTGTCTATTTGCACTCGTATTGTCGTTCGCTTCAGCGATGATAAAGACCCATTCATTTCCACACCCGATAAGTCGGTTTCAAGTGTCAGCTCCCAAAGTGTGTCCAAAAAGTAAGATAATATACTCTTAATATATGTTTGTTTCCTTTGGTTGCTCTTTTCGTGATCGATATAACCCTCTAATCTTGTCATAATTGTAATATGTTTGTTAGTTGGACTGTCATGCTCGTGCTATCGAGTTATTCATTAGAACGGTTTGTGTTTTGGATAAGAGATGAGAGATAAGAGAGGGATGACTTTTTCATTGAACATTCGACCTGGATTACCATAGTAACACACAGATTCCGCCATAGTTGTTGCCTGGGTTAAGTATGTGTGGGGCGGAGCTATCAAAATAGGGGCGTGTTTGTTTTGGTGACTTGAAATATCAACATTGGTTACCAGAAAGCACTTACCCCACCTTTAATGTTACATTTAACTCAGGAAACCTATTCAATGTCCATAAACTCAGCTAGAAAGAATAACTCTAGAGAAGAGCACTTGATATAGAAGATGACAGAAGATGCTAAATATATGTACTGTACTACAGATTATATTTTTATTTAACCTGTTAGTGATGTCTTGATTATTTAATGTATGTTTGAATAAATCTGTCATGAAAACAAGTTATTACAGTTTATTGTTGTTTAAATGTTTATATTTCACCAACAAACTGGAGTAGAAATTATTATTAATAAATTATTAATTTTGTTATCAAAAAGTTATGCCTTATGTGCATTTAAACTTAATTTTAGCTATATTATATGAGTGCAATTAAATAAGTTTGATTAATTAATTGATTATTTTCAGATTCCATTTTCGGCCAAGTGCTTCCTGAATTTGGGTTTCAGCCCAGAATTTTCATTTCGGTGCATCTCTAAAAAGATGTTTCTCATAACAATATTATTCACAATTACAAGAAACTTATAGGGCAGTAGCATATACAGTATAAACGGGCATGCATGTATGGGTATAAGAGGATCGGCTTCTAACCGTTTGTGCCTCAGTAATTTGGACATGCTTGTGAAGGTCCAGCCACAGGAATCAGAATCACAAACAAAAGGTCTTTCACCTGGGGAAAAATGAGAGAGTACTGTTAGAAAACGAAAGTGATATTACTTTATTCCAAGTATCTGCATTTTTTCACCTGTGTGGCTGCGGAGGTGAATTTTGAGCCGACAGGCCTTGTCATAACGCTTGTCACAGCCAGGATAGGTGCATGTGAACTGAGCCATTTCTCTGAAGTGGGTCCTATTGTGGGAGAACAGGGCACTAAAAGTGATGAAGGTCTTCTCACATCCTGAAGAGGAACAGAAACACCATCATCAGGTCGGTATTAGTAACTGCAATATTGTCAGAAATATTAGTTAAGATATCAATTCAACTCACCTGGGAACTCACACTTGTGCGGTCTCTCGGGTTCAAAATGTGTCCTTTGATGATTAGTGAGTCTCGTGGCAGTGCGAAACCTCTCACTGCATACTTCACAGATAAACGCATTTTCCTGATCATGTGCCCTAACATGAGCTTTTAGATTGTAAACTGTGGTGAAACGCCGACCACAGTTTTCCCATTCACATTTATAAGGCCGCACTTTATCATGAGACTGCAAGTGCCGTTTCAGTTTGTATGACGTTGTGAAGGACCAATCGCAGCCCTCGACTGTACACTTGAAGGGACGCTGGTCCTCTGTGTGTAGAACCAAGTGGATTTTGAGATTTTGCCTGGAATCAAAGGTGCTGGAACAGCCTGGTTGGGGACATCTATACTTTACTATTGCACCTTTCTTGGTTAATCCTGATACGGTTAATAGGTTTATTGGCTGTAGTTCTTCACAAGCAACTGATTTGCTTTTAGAATTTTGGCAAACACTATTCCCATCTTCTATAGCACAAATGGTTCCTTCCTCTTGCTTAATTGGTGGGCAAGAGTCCAGAGTAACACCCATTTCTGAGAGCAAACAGTCATCAGCTAGAGTCAATTCTGAGTCACTGCTGGTGAATCTGGCTCTAGGCTCATCTTGTACACTTGAGGTAACATTGCTGATTTTCCCAATGGACTTACTTCCACCGTCATAGTTGAGCAGCACAAGATCTTCGTTGTCTTTCATTCCCAAGTGTTCTTTTAAGCTTATCATTCCATCCTCCTTGTAAGCGTAACCCTCTGGCGGGGTGGCTAGGGTCAATATTCCATTTTCAATAGTCACAATGATATTCTGATTGTTAATCATGATGGTCCCAGAGAATGTTTCATGCACAGGTATCGACGTCCCATCAGGACAACAGTCCCCAACAGTACTGCTGGACTCTTGATTTGCATAATCCATGATATTTAAATCAGCCATCTCTGGTGCAACCCTGTTCTCTGGTACAAATGCAGGGCTATTATTTTTTGTCACACACTGCATTAATTCTTCTGTTGAATGTTCAACTAAATGATTGCTGAGCATTTCTACAGTAGAGACTTTTGGAGTTTGACTGCTCCCAGCATAGTCTTCTGATAATATTGGATCTCTATTCTCTGCCACAAGACAGAACTCATGTCTAACATTTTGGTCCGTTCTCTCAGATCTGGGATTTAAACTAATGTGGCTAGACAAATGTCCAGATCTGGACGAGGTTCTGCTGAAGTTTCCATCTGAATCTACTGGGGAACTGAGAGTCTTCGACTTGGATGATGAAGATCCATTCTCTTCCGCTTTGTATTGAAAGCTCATTTGTCGTTCCTTGCTGTCATCTTCTTTATGTACTATATTAAAAACCACATATAGTTCCTCTGGGCTCTTGCCTGAAGAGGTAGGGGTGTTGCTCGTGTGTCTCTGTTCACAGTTTTCTGTGTCCAGGAGGGGAAGCGCCATTTGCAGATCGTTGTCCTCATGTTCATCGGCCCTCTCAAACTCGGAAGGCAGCAGCTCTAATTCATTAAACACCCTTTGCCTAGACGCATTCACGTCACCGAGCTCTGCAACTGCGGACGGTACATCATATGTCTTATGATGGCTGTTTTGAAGAGACAGAGCGCAGCCGCTGCCATTTTCCGCAACCCGAAGCGGAGACGATCTGGCCCGGTTGTTGTTGTCGTCACTTTCGATGCCCAGCGACCCCGAGAGATCCGAGATCGCATTTTCAGTCAGACGTGTTTTCGCATGAATCCCTGAAGCTGTTGTCTGCCGAGAGAATGTCGTGTGGAGCGGGACGCCATGTTGGTACTGAGTGTTTTTTGTGTCAGAAAGCCCCTGGATTTCCATCTTGGTGTCCCTGTAGCAGCAGCTCATGAAAGCTCCGCCCTTCACATATGAGTGCCTGATCCTGATAGGACGGTATTGAAATTACGTCATACCAAAAAAAAGAAGAAGTCAAGATCGATTAAATTCATTTGATTGTGATTGCAGTCTTACAACGAACCATGCTCTCAAAAAGAAAGATTAATAATGCATAACAGGGTTTTGCAAGTATACCCTTTTTTCTTTTTACAAATTATGGGGTGAATTTATTGAAGAGTGTATCAGTGCAAAAATGCATAAAGTAAATCAGGTGCTTATGTGTGCAAAGTTACATTGAGTGCAATTCATTCTTGAATTCAAATTCTTAAAAAACGGACACACCCACTGGAGGAGCCATTTACAAGGCATTTATGATGCTTTGAGAGTCAATTACTTTATTATGTTACACATGTTTTAATTCATTTTTGCCCTGGTCAACCATGCTAAGTTTAATAAAGGTGCATTCCACTTAAACTATTAAGTGAGAGTGAATTGACATAATATATTTTTGTTGTTCAGTTGTTGTTTTTTTGTTGTTGTTGTTTTTTTAAAGGAATGTCATATTTTGATCTAAAAACTTTATGTTTCTGTTGCTTGGACTAATATTGGACTTGCACATCCTTACTAGTTACAACAACTATGCAAGGATAGAAATGTATAATCTAAAGTGTATAATCTTTGCAGTTGAAGAAATAAAGACAAAGATGGCAGGTCCAATGAAGTGTGAACAAATTATTTGGATTAGCAAATCACAAAAGCAATTTAGCAATTTTCACAAAGAAATAAATCACACCTCGAAATGGACATAAACATTTGAACGTTTTATTGACTTGGAATCAGGACAGCCAAAGATTATTTCTTAGGTCAACTAATCAAGAAAAAAAAAAAGAAAATGCAAACTTTGGGACCATGCTAACTTCACACACAAGGAACACAAATGGATTTGTGAATTTGTTTTTCAGGCTTCTCACAGACTTGCGCCCTCCAGATTCTCTTTTTGTGATTCTGTTGCTGTATGAGGCTCCGTTACATCTTCCGGAGTGGTGCCAAAAACTACTGCCGTCCTTTTGAGAACAAAAACGCCAGCATGCAATCCTCCCACATTCACCCAAACAGTGTGCGATTTCCGCCACAGTCCACCCATCTGCAACATTGCCTGAAAAAGACAGATAAAATAGGCCATTATGGGGAGAAATTTTTCACTTTGCTTTGATAACTCATAAAAAATCTAGTTAAAACATTACACACAAAAAGGAACAATGTTAGATTCATAATATATTTAAACAACAAAAAAGATTTGGATTCCATTTTATTGCGGAATGTTTTATTTCACATGACATTGCTACATTCCAAAATGCTTTTTAATAAACTACATTAAGAACTATAAAAGATCATTTTGAACTCAAAGTAGCCACACCTTTGAGAAACACTTTTTATCTTGAGTCAGCAGCACAGCTTTCCCTGTACCAGGTTTACAAACTCGAGCCATTTCTCGAAGACATAAAGGGTATAATTCCCAGTTCTTCTTCCTGGAACCCATTCTTCAAAACATACACAACAAATACAGTTTAAATACACAAACGCTTAATAATATAATTATACTATAATAGGATTATTCACTGCAATGATACATTGGGATAATTCTAAACTTATAGCTACTATAACTTCAGATGTGCGTCAGTACCTCTTTCCAAAAGGCATGTCGGTAATGATGATATCCACTGAACTGCTTCTCATGGGTAGGTTGCACAAGTCCCACTGAACTATGTCTAAGGGCAAGCCTGAAGAGCTACAAATACAACATGAAGTGAGCACAGTGAACATTTTAACAGGGAGTCATTTTTGTAGTCATATATCGTCACGCAAAAAAGCAACCAAAGCACTTTAGTTCACTGGTGTTCACTCACACATTCCAGTTTTTGTTAATCAAAAAAATGATTAGTGCATCATTAATATCTTTTATTTGTTAAAGGTGCACTGTGAAAATGTAAGCGGCATCTAGTGGTGAGGTTGCGAATTGCAACCGCCTACAGCTCCCTTTCGAAGCACAGAGAAGCTAGGGTGGCAGAGACAGGACAAAGATGTCGTCATCTGAGACAGCAGAGAGTAGCTAGTGCCCTGTAGAGCAGTTTGTCTGTTTAGGGCAACTGTAGAAACATGGCGGCGCAAAATTGCGACTTCACTGTAAGGGGACCCGTGGTGTATGTAGATAGAAATGCCTCATTCTAAGGTAATAAAACATAACAGTTCATTATATAAGGTCTTTATACACCACTGAAAACAGTTATGTATATTATATTGCATTTCTGTCAATATATCCTCATAAATATTACACACTGCACCTTTAAGACCTTTTTTATATTTATAGTTTTTTTTTAATGATTTAAATGAACTAATTTAGTAATGTTGTCTTGGCAACTAAAATTAGTTACTCAACTTAAAAGTTTAAGTTGAAGAAAAAAAATGACTGAAATTGAAATAAAAATAAAGTTAAATAGAATTAGTCTAATGCATTAACAAATAAAAAAATGACAAAAGCACAGTAAATTAAAATGAAAACTAAAAATCTTAAAATAAAATTTAAAAATTCTAAATTTGAAAAAGAATTCACTAGTATATAAATAATACTAAAACAACACTGTTCCAATAACACAATCAAAAGCCTCACCTTCCTCCATCCTGTGTTCTCTTCAGAATGTGCTTGATATTATTGACTGATCGGCTGACTGCTGTGCCATTGTTGTCTCCAGCTAAAAAGAATGAATTCTGCCATTCCATGGCTCCCTGACAAAACAAAGAGTATTTGTTTTTAAAAACAATTCACTCTAACAAAACATAAATATAATAAATAAGACAGACTGCAAATTAATGTTGCAGTTTAGTCATAATTCAACCAACCTCTAAAGGTATAGCTCCGGTTCCACACATGGGATCTACAATCACATCTGATACCTGTGGCTTGCAAAGTCTGAAAAAAAAAAAAAAAATCCTTTCAACTTCCATTTCATGCTGACTTAAACACCCATGGAATCTTTCCTTTGCACAAATGGTTCATTTATTATAGTATAAAAATGTATTTTTTTTTTTAGATTATTCTTCACACTAAGAAAAACATGGTTCTTTTAAGAATTGTTCGCTGAAAGGTTTTTTGGGCAACCAAAATGGTTCTACTATGGCATCAGTGTGGGAAAAAAACCCTTTTAGAACCTTTATTTTTAAAGGTTTGTTCACACTTGTAGTTTGGTTCTCTTGGTTCGGACCAAAAAACAAAAATTATACATTTAGTCCTAGTTCACTTATTTCAGGTTTATGTTCTGTTTCGGTTTAGTTTTATGTGTTTCCAGTTCCTGTGTTTATTTCCTGTCTTCCTTAGTTGACCTAGGCTGTGTCCGAAATCACCCACTGTACTCTTACACAGGGCAATATTTGAGGGGACAGCCATTTGTAGTGGTGTCCAAAATCATAGTGGACATAGTTATCGAGTGCACTCCTTCAATCCCACAATGCACCGCAATAACGAGTCTACAACTGATGTACGCTCAACAGCTAGAGAATACCCATACTGCACTGTGAGAGTCGCATGCCGAATGAATTCCCACTTCTAACCAGAAGATGCCACCTGCAACTGAATCAGCCGTCCATTCATTTTCCGAACCGCTGGTCCAATGTGGGTACAGCGTAATTTTATACAGGTATACATTCCTTTATAATTGATTATTAAATTGTTTAATTAAGCTTTATACATAGTTTCCAGCGTTCAAGATAAATCTTTTCATCTTACTACTGAAGCTGCCAGTTTGCTAAGTCTCAAATAATTATTAAACAGCAAACACAAACTATGCAAAAGGGACAGCCCTTCAGGCAATTCACTTACTCATTTTCATTCATTCCATGAAATGAACTATATAAGTAAAATAGTGAATGAGGTTATATGAGGTTCAATTTTGAACACAGCCCTAGTTTCCTAGTTTGTGCCTGTTAGTTACCAAAGCAACCTATTGTGTCTATCTGTCCCTTCACTCAATTCACGCATTTAGACTGTGTAATGTGTATATACAGTATATTCCTTGTTCATTTCCTTGTCCTTTCTTACATCTATTAGTACGTCTTTGCTTAGTGGATGTTTCTCTCCTGCGTTTTATATTTTCCTGTTATCCTGAGTGTTTGTTATTTTGATTTATTGTTAAAGTTGACTGCTGCATCTAGATCCTGCCTCAACTTCAGCCACTACGTGACAGCTTAGCATTCACACTATCATAACAAAAACACAAAAATATGGTGTGTGCTGGGCTAAATGCGCTTGTTGTAAATGTGTACATATGATGATATTTTGACCAGCCGAGAGCTTTTAAAATGTGTAAAGGAGTCAATACGGTGGCAGGTATTTCTCTGTTGCACAAGAAACGAATATCTGCCGCAAGAAGACTCCTGTACCGAACTGTAATGGGCAACATACCTCCTATCATGTGAAAAAACAGGTATGCTTGAGGATTCAGTCCTTTTTAGGGTTGCATCTTGTGACATCATGTCCCGTTTTTGGTTCGTTTAGATGTTTTTGGTCTGTGTTGCATTCATATTTCAGTCAAACCGCACCAGAGTTCATTTAGAAGTGGGCCGAGACCCAACTTTTTAGGGGTCTTGGTCCGCTTGTTGGGCGCACATCAGGGTTCAGATGGCGAAGTTCACACTTAATCAAATGAACCGCACTAACAGAGCAATCGCCCCGATCGAGTCCATTTTAATCAAACCAAACATGCCAAGTGTGAACACACCCTAAGACTAAAATAATTGTATCATGACCGTAATGATTGGAAGCCATGCTTTACAGGAATGCTGCTTACCTAAGCATGCCATAAGCCAGTGTAGACCGAAGAGTGGTGGGGCCAAAGTGAGTGATGTTTCTCCTATGTAGACTCTCCACTGTGAGAGCAATGCCAATAACAACTTCATTATTGTGGATATTCAACAGCACCTGTAAATAAGAGAATTTAACAATTTATTATTGTTATTACTACTTTAACACCACATTGGAAATGGTTTAGGCTCCCATTGTTCTTTTCTATAGAAGAACAACTTTACACTAATAAAAAGGTGCACTCAGTAAGCACTTTCTTTTTTTTGCACAACCAAAGCACTTTTGAAAAATATGAGGTACACCTTGTCTTTTCTCTTTAAACAATTTTTTTTTTAAATGGTTGAGATGGTAAAAAAAGAAAAGAAAGAAAGAGGTCTACATTTCGTTGCAGAATTTCTGAACCTTACCTCAACATCAAATTTAGTCATATCTGCTTTCCACTGAAAGAACTCCTGCACAGCTCCTCCAAAGTCTCGCGCCGCATCATTTGAGGTGAAGCAGTGTTTGTCTCCGGCTCTGTTGCATGTCACTCGAAACTTAAGAGGCATTACCCCTGACTCCTGATCCTGGATTTCAGAGGGTTTTTCTTCCTCAGAGTCATTTTCTGGCTGAGAAGAAACATCTCTTTGGTTCTCCTTCACCTCTAGAGCCTCAAGATCTACCCAGAGCTCTTCAGGATCTGACGGGACAGTATCAGTACATTTGGTGCTAACATTGCCACACTGATCTGATTTTGTGGGGTTAGCTCTTTTCCTACGTCCTTTCTTCTTTCTTATAGAATTGTTCAACTTCCAGACTTCTAAAGCACTGGTCCAAGGCAGCTTGGCGGCCAGCTCTTGCCAATCCAATTGCACTTCCTCCTGTTAAAAAAACATTAAACAGTAAATGCCTTCCTGTCCTGTGTTGCACTTTACTTTAAAGGTGCAGTGTGTGATTTTTAGTGGCATCTAGTGGTGAGGTTGTGAATTGCATCACCCTTTCGGAGCACATAGATAAGCTACGGTGGCCAACACAGGACAAAAATGTCGTCGTCGGAGAGAGCAGAGTGACTAGCGCTCTCTGAGAGAAGTTTTAGAGAAGTTTGTCCGTTTAGGGCTACTGTAGAAACATGACGGCGCAAAATGGCGATTACACTGTAAGGGGACCCATGGTGTATGTAGATAGAAATGGCTCATTCTAAGGTAATAAAAACATAATGGTTAATCATGTAAGGTCTTTATACTCCACTGAAAACATAGTTATGTATATTATATTGCATTTCTGTCAATAGATCATCATAAATACTACACACTGCACCTTTAAATCAATGAAACCACCCTTTACCAAACAAAAAGCACCTGCACATGTATGCAAGGTATTATATAAACTTTGGTACTCATTCGGTACTCAACAACTGACATTAACTACAACAGGTAAAATATAGCACATACCTTTGTGGTTTTGAACTGGTAGTTGTCATATTCTTTTACCACAACAAACAGATTGTCTAGAGACTTCAGGTGATGTACCTTTAGAAATAAATAAATGAAAGAAGAAAAAAAAAAATCACATGACAATCTGAAGGTAAATAGACAGTGCTTCTTTCCTCACTATCATGTTGCTTCAAACCAATAATACTTTTTTTCATGAAACACAAAAGGAGAATTTTTTAAAGAATTGTGATGGTCAATGACTTCCAGGCAGTTACAACAAAAAGGGTCTGAGGCTTTTAAAATTAAAAAAAGGATGTAAATGCACCATAAAAGTATCATACAAGTATTTTGACATAAGAGTTAATACCATTATAAAAATATACTGTAAAGGGCCTTTCACACTGAGTGCGATTAAGCGACGCAAATGTACGAGGTGATGACTCCTTTGAATCGAAACAACAGATCCCAATGGAGCTACTCACACCAGGCGTGATAAATCACGGTAGGACAAAGCGATACCAATTATTTTTTATACCAATTTGTCGATTTTTCCAGAGGAAAAATTAAGCAAGTGCTCCATAGTTACATATTCTAAGTGTATTAATGTCTTCAAGCCATGTGATGGATTAGGTAGGCTAGCCGTTTATTTTGAAACAGAACCTAGGGTCCAGAAAACCCTCCAAACACTTATGACGTAGCTCCTCTTCTCTTTTATCAAAGTCTTCTGACATTTTTCTTTAAAACTTTTCATTTTAGACTTCTAACTTATGACCGCTGCTTTGTTTTGCTCCATCCTCTGCACGTTTGCATTGTTAATTTTCACCTAAGCTTATGCTACGCCTACGTCCTACATAAGGACAGAGGTCACCCTTCTGCCGGAACTCAACTTGGTCGTGATTGCGTAGAGCCGTTGCTGTAAGCCTTTGATTATAGTTTATAAAGTTTTAAATATGGATATTTTTCTAGACATTTATTAACCCACTGGGTCGTATGGATTACTTTTAAAATTTACGGATGCGCTTTTTGGAGCTTCAAAAACTCGGGCGCTATTCAATGACATTGAAAAGTTGGGAAGAGCCAGGATATTATTTAATAAAACTATGATTGTGTCCGGCTGAAAGAAGAAAGTCATATACACCTAGGATGGCCAGGGTAAATCATGGGATAATTTAAATTTTTGGGTGAACTATTCCTTTAAGAAAAGTGTAAACAAGTGGAAAGACTGTATAAGAATGAGAAGGTTAGATGTTCTGCAGGCATCTCAAATTTGCTGTTGTCTCCACCAAAAGTCTAAGCTTTGACATCTGGAAGTAAGCTTTAACATCTCAAGTGATTTTTGCAAAGAGGGGAACATTTTTCCATGACACCATCAGTCACAGCAACCTCTGAAAGCACTTCGGAGAAACCGATCTACCCGGTTTGAATGTGGCAAGAGTGCTGAGTAAAGATTGTACGCACTGAGACACCACAAATTTAGGTTCATACCCAAGAATGCGATACTCTTTTGCATGTTGATGGACAGCCCCAAGTGGTCTAGAAGCTGATGTTTATGACTTTCCGACACCAAAATCTGTGTGCAAACTAAAGCATATAACCACTTGTGATCGTGTTCACCACCCACTCTGACACATATTGAGCTGTTGCATAGTGAGAGAGGGATTGTAGCTCTCTGTGATGCGTTTGGGGCAGCCCGCTGCCTAACGACAGAGGGGTGGTATTGACAGCCTTTGCACAAGTTAGACCACCAGTGTGTGCCAGGGGAACACTTGTGCTGAGAGTGAGGGAACTCACAGGGCTTACGCACCCCAAGATGCCGCTCAGGAGTGGGGACCTGCTTATAATGTGCGAGTGAGAGCGAGGAGGAAAGTTGCCCTGATGTTGAGATTCATTTGGTTTTGTTTTTATTGCAAACTTTATTGTCAAAAAAACATTCAAAATTTCCCGTCACCTGCAACCTGCAAGGGAACAGATGGGTGCAATACAGCAAGGTGCACTCTCTCATGGAGTCCCTCATGACCATCAGCCTGAGTCTCAATTTACACTGAAGGATCATCAGACTGCCCATACTATGACAAATGCCCTGGGCGGTCTTCTTCGTCGCAATGCCGTCAACTTCTACCCACATGCAGCTGGGCACAGGTGGCCCGCAACAGCTTCCTCGACAGGTGGCAGTTTGGTGTATCCCAAGTGGTCAACTTCAGGAAAAAAATGGAGCGGGTCTTAATGGGAGCGGCGAGTGAAAAACGTCATCCTCTTAAGGTGTAGTCAACTGAGAGAAGTAATCCGATGCTTGCTTCTTGAAAGAGAAAGATTCTGTGGCAGTGAAAGGAGGGGGATACCCCATAGCATTAGCACGCAATGTTGAGAGATCGAAAGAGAACTGCAAAACTACAGTGAAAACATTGAATTATAATGCAATATAATAAAATAGCTTATTTTCCTCGCAAACAAAGCCATAACGAATGTGAATATTTAATTTGAAGGCAAAAACAACACAAAAGGTGCAGATATCTGTATTCATTTCAGTATCACGAGGCTGACACAGACGAGAAGAAATTCTTGTTTGTGTAGTTTGTTTTTTCCGCACAAAAAGTGTTCCCGTCGCTTCATTAAATTAAGGTTGAACCACTGTAGTCACGTGGGTTATTTAACAATGTCTTTACTACCTTTCTGGGCCTTGAAAGTGGTAATTAAATAGCTGTCTATGGATGGAGAGGTCAGAAACCTTGTGGATTTCATCAGAAATATCTCAATTTGTGTTCCTGAAGAAAGGTCTTAACACGAGGGTGAGTAATTCATTTTTGGGTGAACTAACCCTTTAAATTCACGTTTGTAATGGTGTGATTTCCCTCGTAGCTGGTTGGTTAGATTCATGAAATGTAAATCTTTAACTTAGACTTTTTAAAAATCCCTTTAGGAAAAATGTATGGGAAAAATGTTTATCAAAAACAAAAATATTTCTGTCCGTGCTTGCTGAAAAACAGTGCCATTCACTACCGAAAGGCGGCACAACAGCACTAGAGTGCGGCATGTATGTGGCACATGTTACTAAAAACCGGAAGTGCCGCTAAATACAGCAGCATGTGCCGATGGCTCCTCTTCTGTACGTAAGATGCCATGCCACTATGTTAATATTAGCCTATGCAAATCACACCTTCTGATCTCAGAGCATCGTTGTCGTTACAAAATGACAGGTTATGTGAAACAAACGAGAGGACGACTGACCTTAGCAAGTTTATCTGTTGTTATATCAAAATAAATTCTCCCTCTGTTTTTGCTGACTCTAGCAGCGGCATCGAGCTTTTCCTGAACCTCCTCCGCTGCAGTGAGCTCGAATCCCGTTGGAACAGTCGCTCCGATTGTCACAGTCTGATCAAACTCCTGCATTATCACGGATTTACTGCAATATAGGAAATTAATGCAAATACAACTGACACTTCTGCTATAGTTTCCCTGATAATATGATGTATTTAGACATCGACTTGTGTTTACTAACAGTTGAACAAATTCGAGACTTTCGGCTAGTAAGGAGTATGAGAATTTCAAGGCCGGAGCATTTTTATAACTTCAGTCATTCGTTAGGAGAAATGAACACTGACAATATAAATCCCGGAAAGAAACAAGCAAGAGAAGTTATCTCGTCTTCTTCTTGTTTTGTTAAATAGCGGATCGCAAACTGATATGGCGCATTACCGCCACCTAGTGCTAACATTGATTTCTTCTCCAGGCCTCACCTTTCAAGTCAATTTTATAGCTCTTTCAAAGCAGCTTAACAGTGATAACAGGAAAATGATGCATTTCGACTGTTGTTCAGCTGAAGTCAGTTCAGAGTTGATTCAGTTCCGTTGTAAAGATCATCAAATTAGTTTATTTAATCTATAAAGCAGTTCTGCAAAAAAAATATGTCATTGTCCAACTCAGTTCAGTTCAGTTCTCATTCAACAGCGTCAGTACAGTCAGATCAATAATACTGTTGAATATTAAGTATATTCAACGCCTTAAAAAAAATACAATTCAAATAATAAACTAATTTACTTATAATTGTTACATAAACTAACAAAAAGAAATATCAATTTTGTTTGATATTTTACTTTCATAATCAATCCAGTATGCAGCCTACAATACTATAGCCCGAATATCAAAACACTTAAACGCTTCATCAAACACTCAAACTGAATCAAAAACACCAATACATGACACACACGATCAAATACAAATGACATGCTACGTCAGGAGTGTAAATTAGTACCTATGGAGTGCTGGAGAGTTTGGCTGTGTTTCATTAAACATTTCCCAAGCATTTTCCCTCAAGCAATCCCTGCTGACACTATGATGGAAATGTGTTCCACTTCATTTAGTGGGTGAGAGAACTTTTTGCTGATGGAACCTTTAACCCCTCGAAGGACCCTTTTCACATTTCTGGGGTTCTCAGAAGTGGAAGTCATCACAGTACACTTCAATAGTGGTGAAAGTAAACTACAATAAATATATATTTTTTAGCATTCCCATTTACTCCAATAGCAAAAGAAAATAACCACAATAGTGTTTCAATGACTTTCCAAAAGAAAGTCAGAGGTCAGAAGAAAGAAGGATGTACAATTCCCTCAGATTTGGAGCTAAACTTGGCAGAAAGTGAACTCATTTGGCTTAGACTAGTGCATTCATTTCAAACTCATTGCACGGGTTCCACCAGTAGTGGGCACTAGTGCAATAAGCAATTACCATTGGTCGGGACCAACAGTGCACATTTTGGATGTCTGTTACATGTCATCTGCTCACTAGTAGAGACTCCAAGACATCAAATCAATTACAATATTACAAACATCCTAATAAGGCTGCATCTTGAATACCAGTCCTTCCTCAGCATTGAACATCTGTCACGGGCTATCTGTGTTCTTTGTCGTTTTGGGTGGGTTTTGCACGTTTTAGTTCAGTTTCCTGTGTTTGTGTTATTTCTTTGGTTTTTCAGTGGTTGATTATGTTCAGTGTTGGGAAGGTTACTTTGGAAATGTAATAGGTTACAGATTTCAAGTTACACTATTTAAAATGTAATAAGTAGTGTAACTATTTCAGTTACTTTATTATAGTAATGTTATTACTTTTCTAAATTTCTAACAAATGTTTTCAACTTTTTATCATTTTCATACATTTAATCCAGGCAAGGCTAACCTATAAAAACACAGAGATATTTATATTTCGTTATATTTAAGTTATAGTTAAAAACAAAAATTCTAGATCATTAAACTGTAGTAAAAACATGTCTTTCTTCTTACTGATATAAAACATTTAAAAAAATCTGCATACTATTCTTTACCACTTTGTGTGTATGAAGGGAAAATAATATTCTCTATTTCGTTGATTAGTTTTACTTGGGTTATTTAAACCCTGAGTCCATTCTGGTCTCTATTAAGTTGGTTGTTTTGTTTTGTAAGTCTGCATGGTTAGGTCACAGTTATGGGGGTATTACAGTGATTTAAACTGTATTTGTCACAGTGCAGCCTGAGGCAATAAAGAGGAGAGGTGGATCTTAATGTAGAAAACATAAGCAAACCAAAACAAAAGAGATCATAAAACTCGGAACGTGGGAGCAAGAGAAAAATAAATGTAACAGTTTTGCATACAAATCAAAGACTTGACAATGAACATAGGGAACAGAGGGAATAAAATACAATGGTAAATGAGGAACTAAATAAGACAGGTGAACATAAACACTGGAAATACAAACTAAGAGAAACAGGAACAAAAAAACTAAATAGAACATGGCAATAATGTTCTTTGTTTTTCTGTTTCCATTACCATATTTAAAGGTAGTATTTTAATAATAAACACAAAAATACAATACAGTGCACAAGAATCATATGACAACTGTCTGAAGTCTACATCATAAGCAGTTTAGTGTTAAGTGATTCATTTACAATAAATCAAAAGGGGAAAAATGCTTTCATCACTAAAAACATTCACACTCTGTAAGGTAAAATAATTAGAAAATACATACATATAATTTGGTAGCAAAACATAGTGTTGTAAATTTTATTGGTGCAGAGATGAGTAGGCCTATGTGTATTTTGTAAATCATTTGCAGCTGATTTTTTATCACGTAATTAGAAGTACCACAATTACAAAATGTTGTCCTCTGTTACATGAGGGTGGATTTGGAAGTTTAATTTAAAGAGCAAGTGTGGGACAATACATGAATTCTAAAGCATACCCAGATAGCATACATATCCAGGACTCATCTGGGCCAACTATGGCACAAATGGCTCAGTTCTGGCAGTGGCAAAGGTCATATGGGCCGTATCTGGCCCACACACATCAAACCGGTTTTAGGCTGTGTTCCAGTTTGTTTTTATTATGCCCTTCACTCGCTAACTTCCCTCCGTCTCGTTCACTCGGATGTGCGTCATTGCTTACCTTGCATGAGTGCCCACTACTGGCAGAACCTTTGCAATGGACTGAACTGGAACGTCCTAACTATGGAGTTGATTTATTATAGATTTTTTCCCTTACGAAATTGTTTAATGCAGCATTATAGGTGTGTTTGGGTTGTTTTAAATATTTGAAAACATAATTAATATATCATAGAGTGTTTGTGATTAAACGCGATAACGTTGTGCGGTGACGTCACAATAGTGTTGCATTGTGGTATATAGAGCTGCCTGAAGTGTAAATATTAAGTAGACTCGGTCAAAATCGAGGGAACGAGGGTCTGTCCATATAAACTTCAATCGTCCACTTCACAAAGTGAAGTGTGTGGCCCAGATGTGGCCCATGTGACCTTTGCAGCGGCCAGAAATGAGCCATGTGTGCCATATTTGGCCCAGATGAGGCCTGGATTTGTATGCTATTGCCAACCACACTCAGGTTGAGTCATCGCCATCATTCCATACGGTATACGGGTCAGAAGAATGTGTGAGATGTGGGCCACAACTGGGCCAGGTATCATTTGCTATCTGAGTAGGGCAGGCCTATCATATTATCTTATAGTTCAGTTTTACAGAATTATTAGCATTCTTTAAAGAATTCATATAGGCTATATCAACATTTTTCTTTAAAAAAAGTTTTTACTTTTCTTTTAGAAAAGTCAATCCAAAACACAAGCAACAAACACAATTCCAAAGTTAGTAATTGTTTATTCAAGTGATGACAAAAAGAACAACTGGGTGAAAGAGTAGTCAACTTTTTTTTTTAAAGTTGTCAAAATTGGGAGACCACAGGGGCCAGACCTGAGTAATAATTTTACACAATCCAAAATAATAGCATACACTCTTGGGGTTAGCGTCATCCAGAGCCGTAGAGAATCACTCTACATGGCCCTGCGTCATCGTATCTTACCAATGAGAAACCACTTCCGGGTCGCCTTTTCTGGAACAGATGTCTATCGCTAGTTTCCCTTCTAGTGATTCATTTCTATATACGAAACCTTTTCCCTTTGAAAAGCTGTTGAAGCGCGATATGCCGACTGTGAAAAGAGCCAGTCAATTTGCAAAGCACACATTTTTTAATGGATCCTTTTAACTACAAACCAAGCGACTGAACTGTGCAGAAAAAATCATTCGGAATGTGATAATCATCAATATTATTGTTTTATTTTTTTATTTTTTTAAATCTTTTTTTCCTCTAACGTTACCGTACACCGAGTAAATCACACAGAGTGGGCATTGTGGTCAGCGTGTGAATTGGCGTTGTTTAAAAGTCGTCCAAGTTGGATAAACTTTTTTCCAAGCGCAAGAGTAGAGTAACGTGGATAGAAGGTAAGGTACACAATTTGCGCTGTAATAATGGTTATACAAATGTTTTATTTGAACAGGCTTGTTCATATTGTGAGTGTTTTACACTATAGAGTAGTGTAGAAATGTGTACATCGTGTCGCTAAGTTATATTCATGTTGAAGTGAAGGTGGTTTGTTTTAGAGTGACTCGTTCCGAATGTAAACTGGCGAAGTATCTGTGGGACACTAAACCCATGAAACTCTTCAAGGACTTTACATCGTAGATGATTTAACTTGTGATTACACCAATCGTGGATGAAAAGTATTGTATGTTGTCCTCTTCTCGAAATAGATTTAAGGCAGTCCATGATTTTAATATAAATTAGCACAGATAAGTTATATCATAACTGTGGAGTTGCTACAGGTGAATTTTAAGTTGTGAGAAATTGTAATTAATCTTCATGCTTCATGCACTATTGTCCTTGAAGATGCAATTTTGATAAGAAGTGTTCTGTGTGCTATGTAAATGAAGATGTGAAATGAGATCATAAAAATATGCATGACATGAAATAATGTAATTTTATTATAAATTATTCAAATGTATGTATTAGCACTAGAGTTTATGATGAGGCATCTATACCAAGATTTATCAGAACAATACATTCCTCTGCACCTATTCCACATTCATGGCATTTGGTGGTGTTAACGCATAAGGTCTATATTTTATGTCCAGTCAGTGTGGTCGTCTTCTAACCACAGGGGTCTTTTGTACTCTTTACACTTGACATTAACATTAATCTCAGCTGATCTGATGAAGTTGATGAAGTAGATCTAGTAGCGCTACACACAGGTGTAAACAGACTCCAGTGTTTCTTCATTGTTTTGTTTGTTGTTTAGTGAGATGGGCAATTATGTGAAAATTCTGTGAATAGTCAATAATGATAATAAGAAATAATGACAGAATTTCTGATCTTGCATGAGTTAACTGTTTTCAGTTTTGGGGTGAAGAGTAGAAATGTACCAAAATAGGCTGATATACTTTTTCAGCTAGAGTTCTGTTAAAAAGTAAGTACACCCCATGGAAAGTGCAGCTTCCATTATAACATGGATGTCAAATCGATGAATCGCATCCAAAATAAAAGTTTGTGTTAATATATGTGTGTGTACTGTGTATAATATATAAATACACACACATGCATGTATATATTTAAGAAACATTTGTTATATTGTATATAAAATATTTATATATAATATAAATTTTATACACCGTCCCAAGCCAAAAGAGCCAGTCTGCATTTCTCTATGATGATATGCTGCAGCAAGGCCGTAACCATGTCTTGAACATTGGGGAAGACCAAACCCGTTACGTTATTATGAATGACGTCATATATATATATATATACATGCAAATATTTCTTAAATATATACATGTATGTGTGTGTATTCAAATATACATATTAATTATACACAGTACACACACGTATTATGTAAACACAAACTTTTATTTTGGATGCGATTAATCGATTTGACAGCATTATTAAAGACATTTTGTAAATGCATAGTATGGCTCTTATGAACGATTCATCCATGTATATGTTTCTTTTAATTTTTTTAAACCATGTGCTTCCACAAAATTTCATCAACAATCACTAAGTCTTAGTCCTAGTTGTTGCAAACCTGTATGAATTTCTTTCTTCTGCTGAACAACACAAAAGAAGATATTTTGAAGAATATGAATAACCGAACAGTTGATGGGCCCCATTGACATCAATATTGACTTTCATAGTATGGTATATACTTCTATATAGTATATCTTCTCACAAAACGAAAGAAAAGATGTCACTTTATTCCATATCAACTTACACTTGGAATGACATTTTGTAATGTGTATATAGCTACAATAAACAAATTAGGGATGACTCAGTACTAATTTTTGATACATCACTTTCTTGAGTCACAGGTGAACCTTGCTTCATAATGAGAAGTTAAGAGCACAGAGAGAACAGATATTGTGTGTGTGCGCAACACCTAGTGTATTGCATCAATTCAACAGTTTACTGAGCCCTTTTCATCAGGGTTTTAAATTCTATACTGTGCATGTGAATGACAAGTTTTTTTTCAGTCCTCTACTCCAGTGCTTTCATGTAACAGAGACCTGATAGCGAGTACCAGACCATTCAGAATCACTAATAAACTCCAGAAAAATACAACCCTTTTAAACAAAAGCACCTTTATGTTACATTTTTTTAACAGTAACAGTAACAACCATAACATGCACAGTATTGGATTTAAATCTGTGACTCTGTCATATTATCTATATGACAAAAAAGGGTATTGGATCGGGACATCCCTAACAAAAATTCTGATTTCTTGTGTGAAAAGTGTTAGTACACCCATGTGTATCACTGCATCAGGTGCAATTTACAACAATATCATTAAAGTGGAAGGCCAAACCTTGAACATCAATACACACCTCTGGTTTGGTTATAAACATTGAAACAGAAATGATATGCATTTCTGTTTGTATTGTATCAAGAGGTGATTAAAGATACCCAATGCTAATATAAATCTTGTAGTCTCATTCCAGAACACTTTCTTTTCCATCAGTGTGGTTACACGAGCACAATCTAAACATTCATATTCCTAGTTGTTGTCTCAGTTGTTTGAATGTTTTTATGACATTCCTCATACACAGCCTCAGTACACCGTCCCAAGCCAAAAGAGCCAGTCTGCATTTCTCTATGATGATATGCTGCAGCAAGGCCGTAACCATGTCTTGAACATTGGGGAGGACCAAACCCGTTACGTTATTATGAATGACGTCATCATATATATGATGGTGCAGAGGATGGGCCTGGAAGGACCTCCGGGGGCGCACACTGCCCAGGTGACATTCTGGTATCAACATGGCCTCGGGATTGGGAGCCAAGCCCCATATCTCCTGATATTATTTGTTGAAATATGCCTGGAGTGTTTTGCTATTTTGGTTCCATTTGCTATCAGGGTGTTCTGGATAGTTGCTAGGCATTTATCAGGGTTTTCTGGCTTCTAGGCATTTAACAGGGTGTTATAGATCTTAATCAGGGTAGCACCATATTTAAGTTTTGAAAGGAATGAAAACGAGGCTGTGAGGGATAAAAGTGCATTCAGTGGATTGTACTGTTGTTTAACAACATGCATTGTTCAGTTGACAACGTCTTTCCAAAAACAACTTTCAGTATACAAAAACTCCACAAAACAGTTTTGTGAGTTGTTAAAATTGCGTGATTTAGGACCTTTATACAATGCTTGCCATTGCAAAGACTGTAAGTCTATCCCTAACAGCCTTGTTTTCATCCACGTTGAATTCAATATGGTGTCTAACCTGACTAGCGTCTATATGGTTACTAGGATGTTCTGTCCAAATGCTAATTGTTGTTAGGATTGCTAAGTCTTTTTGCAATAGAATATTATCAAGATATCACTGAAATAACTGTCAAGAGATATAAAGGCGATCTCTGTGGCAGCCCAAGGCTTTGTAAACAGTAAATGAAAAAAGAGGCCACAGTCCAGTCAGATTCTTTGTTTAGCCAATCAAACAGCTTTTGATGCACCTTCTGCCTGTCAGTCATATTGGAGCTGTTTGCACCATGTATGGGACACATTTTTGGGTTAACTTACAGTTTAAAATTAGCATGTTGAATTATTCTGTTGTATCATTTTTTATTTTAGAATTGTGTATTTATTTTTGGTTTAATTTATCTTATGCCAATAATAGGGAGAAGCATTTCTGGTTGGACTCCTAATAATAACTGAGATAATAATAGTGATGATGAAAACAAGAGATACAGTACGTCCGCATCAGGCCTCTGCCCCTGTGGAATGACAGGCTGTAGTCTTGTGTATGTGTGTTTGTTCCCCCTCAGCAGGGGGGAAAGAGAGAAAGCTGTCCAGCTTCCTTTGTCTCTTTTGTTGGAGTGGAGATTTAAAAGGTCAGTTGAATAAGAGGGGGAACTGGAGAAAGAGGGAGAGTTGCAGATGGAGGGGAGGGGTGAGTGTTGAATATGTGAATGAGTGCATGGACATGCTGAAGACTGCGGTGTGCATGAGTATCCTTTTTTTTTTTTTAAATAAAAAGCTGAATAGAGTATGTAGATATTAATCTGCATACAATTTATATACCAATATTGCATTTCTTGGTACTTGACAATTAATTGAGAATAATTAACTTTTCAGTATATATTCAAGGTAGAGCTGCATGATTAATTGTTAAAAGATCACAATCTCGATTCAAACACCCACACGATATTCCTAAATGGCTATATTTAACCTTTGACTAGTGTGAACATTCAGCTGACCTTGAGAGAGCAGTATCGGTATGAAACGGCTTCACAAACATCTTTTCAACCACACAGTATCATTATTTACAATCATTCTAATTATCACAGAAGTATTGGGATTCAAGTTTATAGTTCCGAATATAAACACTGATGTCTATGGTAGCGATCAAAATGGAGTAAATCATCTTTTGAAAGTAACATGGCGCTTCAAATACAGATTGTATCAGATTGTATCGTTACACCAGTAGGTGGTGAAAAATAAATGTATTTGATTCAAGAGATTCGTTCAAAAACGCAGATTCACCCAGTAATGAAACAAGTCAAGTCTTTATGAGCGAGTCATAGGTAAAAGGTAAAACTTACAGACTGCAACTTTAAATATTTTTTAAATAAACTGCAGAAATTAACTTTTTGTCAGAACCTCTATTACATGTAATTTTGTTTAGTTGTCTATTCATAATTGTGGGAGAATCGTGATCTCTATTTTAAACAAGAAAGTCCTAATTCAAATTTTTCAGAATCGTGCAGTTCTAATTGAAGGGAGACAATGGTAAACGACAACTATTATTGTTATATTTCTCTTTTACATTTTACTCTTTTTCTCTACTCTATGGATGAGAAGAAAATCATCTGTAATCTTCATGGTAATTTTATAATTACAAAATTCAGATACTACCTCCACTTGTAATAGCAGATGAACATAACTCTAAACCAATAGTTAATAGTTAGTTAAAAAAGCATATATCTTTTATATGCTCTGTTTCTCTCCCGCTCTTTTGTCCCACTGATGCTGTCACCCAGAGCTCCTCAAAACTCTTCCTGGGACACTCATAAACATTCCTTCCCTTGAGATTGTCTCTTTCCTGGGAAAAGGAGTTGCCATGGTGAAGAGAACATGAATGTTGGACCAGACCTTGCCTTTAAGGGCTTTAATAAAGATTTCTCTCCTTTTCATTCCCTGCTGCAACTCTGGAAGGAAATTCTAGATTTTTTGTGCAATAATTCTCTTGGGTATTTGTTATAACCATTATGAAAAGTGTTTTAGTTTGTGGGTATATATGAAGGTCCATGCTACAATAGTCTCTTTTTGATGCTGTGGAAGCAAAATCTGTAAAAGATGCATTCTTCATGTAATGTGTTATCTAAATTAAAATAGAGTTAACATACACTGATTGTGTAAAGCAATCATACATTTGGGGAACGTGTGAAGAACTCCCTACAGTTAGTAGAGTCCCTTGGCAACCCTTTGCCTCTTTGTGAAAGGCTCTGGTGGGTCTCTGGTTGTCCTGGGAACTACCCCTCTGTTCTTTTTTTTCTCCCCTTACTGAATTAGTGGGAACTAACCACCCCCTTCTCACACACGCTTTTTTAGGGCCATAGCTGTTACATAAGGATGGTACATTTGTTGCATCTAACAAGAACCTGCAGACTGTGCAGGCCTAAATGTTGATCTATAGAATTTCAGAAGTGGGCTTTGCCTCTGCCATTTCATAAGCCTCCATTTCATGTTGCTTTAGACATTCTTTTGTGGACTTGTTTGAGTGTTTATACAAGATCCTCTTAGATGGCCTTATATTCTCAAATACTTTGGTTCATTGTGGAATTCTTGGTTGAGTCTATAATTTCCTCAGGGCCTGTCTGGCCTCAAACCATAATGCGTCCTTCATGCTGCACTGTTTGGATCTCCTTTTAGTCAAAGGCTGTTTTTAGTTTTATAAATAAACAGTTAAGCTTTTGTCTCATTTGTCCAGAGCTCATTATCCATAGTATTTGATTATGTCATCAAACATGCCCGCCATAGTGATCGGCATAAACTAAGGAAAGTGCTTCTCTGCTGCTTAGCTGCATGGAGAAAAAACATACTTATCTATACCATGAAGATAGAGTTAGAGACACCAGTTGGAATGCTTTGTCATAATTTGTAACTTTAGGATTTACAATGTTGATTTTTAGTAATGGAAGAAAATGTAAAATTATAGAAGATTAAGCTTTACCAGTAGTCCCACTTTACCTATATTCGCCTTTACTTTGGATTATGATCCCATTAAATTCTTATGAAGAGATTAGTGAAGATAAGCTTAAAGGAATAGTTCACTCAATGTGAATTCTTTCATAATGTCCTCACCCTACAGTGACTGGGGATTGTCAAGCTTCAAAAAACATCATAAAAGCAGGAGTATAGCCAGGAACAAGGCTTTGGGTGTGCCATTGGTAAATAATAGTGTGCAACAATCAAGCACAATAAAGTGAAAAAAAGTCAGTAATAGAAAGTCCAAGCATGTCTGGACAACATGACCAAATTTCAAAGAATCCTCTGGATGTTGTTCAGTTTTGGTGGCAAATTTTTACTTAATTCATTGCAATTGCAAAGCCTTGAAGCATTATGCTATGGCACTCCCTTCATTGAAATTGAAGAAGCTGTGTGTGTGTGTGTCGAGTGAAATTTTGCAATACGTTGAACACATACAGGTAAATGAGTCAATTCAGATAAGATAATACAAAAACTCAGGTAGAGCATTCCTAAAGATGTTTAAGCTTTTTCTGGCTATAGTTCATCTAGTGCTTCAAACATGAACCAGCACTGTTTATGCACACCCATTCCATTGTGTCTTCTCCAAATGAAATGTATTCATGGTAATAACAGCATTGATACAGCAATACATCTGATCATAAATGCAATGACATGATGAATTATTCAAATTGAAACAATACAAAGATGAAAACTAAAAATTCAAAGAATGTAAATTCAAAGATCAGTGTACAGAAAGTGTATTAAAGGTGCAGTAAGCGATTTCTGAGAAACGCTGCTGAAAGTGGATCAGACCGGGCAGCGAGCACCACAACACACTTGTAGCCAATAAGCAGTAGGCCGTATACACTCATGATGGGGCAGAAGAGAGAGTGAGAAAGAGGAAGATTTGAAGAAAGACTGTAGAAAGAGAGATGGCTGAGAGACATTACAAAAGAGAAAAGGTCAGGAATATCACTTGAAAAAGAAGGGTTAAGAGTTTTAGCATCTGTGTTATAGGGATGTGACGGTGAGGAAATTTTCCCACTGGTTAATCGACGTGTGACAACACCGGTAATGCCGGTATCCCTGGCGGGGGCTTTTAAAACGCTAATTTGAAACCAAAAGTAAAATGTGAACGGCCAGACTGGCATTCATAATGGTGCGGAGCAAATTTTTTCAATGAATTCAATGAAGCTTCCATAGAAATGTACTGAAAATGCACCAGTGGACACGCACCGTGAATGAATGTTAGTGCGGCCGTGCTCATTTTACTTTCGGTTTGAAATTAGCGCCAATTCAGGGGTGGGTTGCTTGAATGGTGGGTTCATTAGCCTATTATTCTCGATGAAAAACACAACAGAACAGTACAATGATAAACTTCCTTAAATAGGCGCTTGTACATTTCACTTTGAAACCAAATCTTCTGCGATCATCTTGTCATTCAGCTTACTCTCGTGATGAATGAAATCTGACTCCAGTCCTGCTGGTCTGTGCTGCGCCTCTTTCGGCTAATGCTGCACGTTCAGTTTTTAATTATAGTGTCTGTTCTCTAACTGAACTAAATTATTTTATTACTATAAAAAAATCAAAACAACGGTGGGGGGTGGTGCCGCGGTGGGCAAGTGATGTAACCGGTGTTTCGCCTGAAGCTTTCCAGTGCTGCAGAGACCTAAGCGGGAAGGCCTGAAAATAGATGAAGAGGTTGTGTTGTTTTTGCTCAATATGCGAGTAACATACATTTTAGGCAATTTATAAATCCTGGCCGGATGATTTTAAAGGGTTAGTTCACCCAAAAATGAAAATTAGACCATGATTTACTCACCCTCAAGCCATCCTAGGTGTATATGACATTCTTCTTTCAGACAAATAAAATCGAAGTTATATTAAAAATGTCCTGGCTCTTCCAAGATTTATAATGGCAGTGACTGTTGGGTCATTTTTGAAGTCCATAAAAGTGCATCTATCCATCATATAACTCTGCTCCGGGGAGTTAATAAAAGGCCTTCTGAAGCGAAGTGGCGCATTTGTGTAAGAAAAATATCCATATTTAAAACTTTATACAATAAAACAACTATCTTCCTGCGGTCAGCGGTACACAAGTGAAAGAGTAAAAAGTTACGGTGAAAGAGTAACCCTTGACCCTTGACGCATGTGTATTGATGAACACAGAAGCGCAGAGGATAGAGCAGAGCAAAACAAAACACCGGTCATGAATTAGAAATCTAAAACGAGAATTTTTAAAGAGAAATGGCAGAGGATTTCGATGTAAGAGAAGGGCTTGAGTTTGTTGCCCAGCACTATCCACGAGAGGCGTCAAAGCTTGTGATGCTCCTATTACATTGCGTCAGGGGTTACTCTTTCACCGTAAAGTTGACTTGCGTACAGCTGACCGCCGGAAGCTAGTTGTTTTATTCTATAAAGTTTTGAATATGGATATTTTTCTTACACAAATGCGCCACTTCACTTCCAAATGCATTTATTAACTCCCCAGAGCCATGTGGAGCAGTTATATGATGGATTTTACGGACTTCAAAAATGACCCAACAGTCACTGCCATTATAAAGCTTGGAAGAGCCAGGACATTTTTAATATAACTTAGATTTTATTCGTCTGAAAGAAGAATGTCATATACACCTAGGATGGCTTGAGGGTGAGTAAATCATGGGCTAATTTTCATTTTTGGGTGAATTAACCATTTAAGGTCGGAAAAAGAGGATATGACCAGGAAAAAGAGGAACTATAGTCATAGTCTGATTAAACCAATGTGTGTCATTTGTTCAGAGCCTGTAGATCTGGTAAAAGTGGTAAAAAAATATTATGAAAAAGAAGAACTGTTTTAGAAGAACTAAGAACATATAGAACATAGGGCTGTGTATCACCAAAAACCTGCCGATACGAAACGTATCATGATACAGGGGTTATGATGTTAATGTGATATTGCGATATAATGTGATACTGTAAGAAAGGTGATATAATGTGATGGTTCTTGTTTTTTTTAGGAATAGTATCTAATTTTAGAAAAACTGTCATGAACACACCACCATATGCATAAAACCTGAGCAAAAACTTTCTTTTATTGAATCAAAACAGTGGGATCTGCATTTGCATTTATCGCTAATTTATCACTAATCACTATTTTTTTTACTATTTTTGGTGCAATCTAAGTAAAGGGAAAATAGTAAAGTGCTTACAGGATTCTTTAGATGTATATAGGTGTCGCTTCAATGCATGGACTACAAAAACAACCCACGGCAACAGAAAATAAAAGTAGGCCAATTTGACACTGCTAGCGAGATAATACTGCCACCTAGCGTTCGGGTTTAAACCGAACACAAAGCCACTGATCCGAATCTTGGATGTAAACAAATAAATAAATATCGTACAGTGTTTTATGAGAATTGATACAGTATCGCCAAACATGATATTGTGATATTTAATTGTATCAGTTTTTTCTTGCACCCCTAACTTGTCTTAAATGTCCTTAATTTTTCCTTCTAATTACATATCTGAAATCATTAAAAAGCTCATTTGTTGGTATTTGTGAATATATTTGATCAATTGTTGTCAGTTGTTGGGTATATCAGTTGTTATCAGCTGTTGGGTATGTCTCTCTTATGATAAGGAATAAATGGGAGTTAATCTTTAAAGATCAAACAGTGATTAACTTTTTTGGCACATTTATTCATAAATATCCCTGAATATGTGATATGTCCCAAAGCAATCCTGTGTTAGTGGCTGTTCTCACTTCATTCTCAAATTTGACCCAATTTTTATGATTTACAAACGGCTTATTGTCTTGTCACATGTTGAACCATTTGTCCTAGCGATACAGAAAAGTGCCCAAACTTTTTTGTCTTTGTCTCCACTCCCATTTTAATGTTCAATTATCTCTATAATGAGTGTGCTTTTTGTCTGGTGTGGGTTGTTGTGCTTCCTCTTCCCATGATCTCCCATTTTCCCTCGAACCTTTCCACAATTTTCTATGCAATTTTCTTTTAGTCTTTCTTGAGCCAAATCTGAGGTGTGAGCAACTGTTGTAAAATCTTGAGTTAGTTTAGTCTTCTTCAGACCGCATAATTTCCCTTTCTGCCATTTATGAACACTGCACTGGATTTCCTAAAATGAAGTGAAACAATATACAGTCTTTTTTTTTCATTGGTGTGCACACCAACAACAAAATCTGTCCAGTGTGGTTCTGTTCACTGGTTCACCAAAAATGCATATGTGAGTCTTGAAGATTTAAAGGTTTAGTTCACCCAAAAAAAATAAAATAAAGGTCATCAATTACTCACCCTCATGTCATTCCAAACTCATTCATCTTCAATTATAAAGCTTGGAAACATCAGGATCTTTATTAATATAACTCTGATTGTGCTAATCAGAAAGAAGAATGTTATACACGCCTAGGATGTCTTGTGCTTAAGTAAATCATGGGGTAACTTCATTTTGAAGTTAACTAATCCTTTAAGTTAGCAAAGTTCAACATAATAAAAGGTTCCCAAAAACTGGAGCTAAGTCTCAGTGGAGAGACTTGACCAATCTTCATGCTCTTCATGCTTTTCTATACACTGACAGGTCATAGAGTGACCACCTCTGTAAAGCTGAAAAGCTTCATAAAAGTAGTCCATAAAACCTGTGTAAGTTTCACTTTCAAGTCTTCTTAAGCCTTACAATAGTTTTGTTTATAGTTTTGACGTAGACATGTTTATTTCTTCATATAACAACATCATTATCCAGAGATTGGGTGTTTCAGGTTCACAGGTGTACACACATTGGTCTGGCTTTTGTCTATGTTAATATTTAGCTAGTCTAGGATCAGTGTGTGTGTGTGTGTGTGTCTGTGTGTACATGTACTTGACCGTTTTTGGGGGACAAATGTGTACTCAGAAGTGAGCTAAACTAGCTATAAAAAGTGAGCTATAAAATAAATAGCTTTTGAATTTCTGTTAGGCTAAGTATGTGGGTTAGGGTTAGATTAGTATTTATAACTAGCTGTATATTGAAACAATAGAAGTCTATGGAATGTCCCCATTTAGATAAGTGTGTGTGTGTGTATGTGTCCACTTTTCCACCCCATCTGTGAGATGTAAATAAAGCACATACATAAACTTCTGTACATTTAGTGCTGATAGTGACCACAGTTGACACAGTGAGCTTTTATCCTAACAGGTTATACTGTATGTAAATATATACTGCTCACAGCCTCATAATATTATCTGTATTAGGATACATTTGTATTTAATTTACCAGTTCATTAATCTAAATAATCCATTAATCCACTGCTGTCACTACACCACAACTCTTAATGACATCTTAAAGTAGATATTTTTAGGGTTTAGGATGGTGGGACATCAATGTTAAATTGGACTGAGGTTTTGGTTGAAGGACTTGACTATTTATGTCACCCCAGAGGCCTGTCGGGCAAGTGTGTGCATGTTTTTAGCCAGAGGAACAAATAATTTTTGTGTTTGAGTCGCTAGTATTAGATGACTGGGCTGTTCTCCTTCCCATGCATTGTGATCTTTTACTCCTTTTCTACCTCTTATACAAGAGAGAGTTTCAGTCCACAAATCGGATTTGCCAAACCTTAAAGGGGTGATTGATTATGATTTAACTTTTTTAACTTTTAGTTAGTGTGTAATGTTGCTGTTTGAACATAAAAAAAAAAAATCTGCAAAGTTACAATGCTCAAAATTCAAAGCAAAGGGAGATATTTTTTTTTGTTAATGAAATCGCTTTTTAAGGACTACAACAAACGGCTGGTAGGGACTACACAAGCTTATTCACGGGTTTGTGACATCACAAACCCTAAAATTTATATAAACCCTGCCCCCGGGAACACGCAACAAAGAAGGTGAGGCCATGTTGAGAAGAGGAAGAGTTGTAATAGCATGTCATAAAAGCAAGATGACAACCTAAGTTGTCATAAACATTAAACTAAACTATTCCCGTTTCCTACGATTTCCATTGGTGGAGCAAAAACACACAAACAACTTGTTCACACATCTGTTCTTTTGGTCCGGACCAAAAAAAAAAGAAAAAAAAGATGCATTTAGTCCTGGGGTCCATTCTTCGCACCTCGCTTAATACATCTTTATTTGACAGATCTTTTAATCATGATAACTGATCTCTGGCTAATTTGGTTCTTTAAACGAATTTGCGGATTGGATTAAAATATCTGGATTAAGTTATCTGAGACTACTGCGCATTCCTGTGTTCCCTGAAAAGGGCAGATGTATTGATACTCGAAACTACGATCAGTAATGCAACGATTGGCTGGCGGCAAGTAAGCAATGTAATGACATCATGTAATTAAAAAAGCTACCTGGCAAACAACTTGACAAAAAAAACGCATTTCTGGACCTTTATAAGGAAACAGCCAAACGACCAAACCAACATAAAAGTTATAATAGATAAATTAAATGTTTTTTTTTTTTTTTTATTAACATGATTCCCAATTATTTATATTCACGATTTTATAGTATTTGTACACCCTTTACATTTTTATTTCAATGTTGTAATTAGCAATTCATAATTTTTTTTTTTATTCAATTTGAAGCAGATTTGTTACGTGACAGTATTAATTTCTTAAGGGTCAAGATCCAGTTATCTGCATCTCCTGTGCCGCATCAAGCCATCCCATAATATCCGTCATCCCTCAAATTAATGCAGGGCTAAGAATAACTGTACAACGTGTGTGTAAACCTCCAATAAAATTATAAAGTAATTATTCCATCACAAATAAATCTCTCAATCAATTGGCTGTGTCTATAGTATTATACACAACATTATAATATTATTTTCAAATACATTTTTATATTATTATTATTATTATTAGTATTTAAAATTATTATTGCCCCTGGTTCAGTTATGAACTCTTGTAATAAAGTAGCAGTGGCTGGGACAGATTTTAAGTATCACCTCTAGATGCAATCTAATCCTGTTTACATGAAATAAGCCTTCTTCCAAGCAGGTTTAAGCTTCTGGACCTGTTGCTATGACAGCAAGTCCAGGATGAGCGTCAAAGAACCAAACAATCCAAGATCATGCTAAATCGTCAACAATCAAATCCAGCTAACTGAGTTAGAGACGTACGAAGAACGGACCCCTGGTTTTCTTGGCATTCACACTGTTATTTTTAACACCTAAAGAAAAACAAAATCATAAAAAAAAACAAATACAATATTTGTGTATATATATATATTTTGCAAGATAACTTACCGAATATCTAAAACAATGATGTGTGCTGGCTGAATGTGCTCGTATTGATTATTTTTCTTTAATAACTAAGAACTCACAAAGAGCTTATAAAAAGTTTAAAGGAGTCAGAACAGCACCAGTAATTCTTCTGTTTCACACGAACGAAGATCTGCTGCAAGAAAGGTGCTGTTCTGACGCCTGTACCGAACTGTAATGGGCAACATCGCTTCTGTGAAGAGAAAAACCAGGTATGCTTGAATTCTGTCCTCACATCCTTTGACATCATATTCGGTTCGTTTAGATGTCTTTGTGTTGCGTTCATATTTCAATCAAACGCACCAGTTAGTTTGGAAGCGCATCGAGACCCACCATTTCAAGATATTCTCTCATTGAATACCTTTTGAATGAAACATTAGGAAGAAAAATGTGTTGCGAACACCATTTCAAGTTGACTTTTAAGGAATGTTTAGCCTACAGGAAGGGATATAACTATTGTAACTGTCCTCAAATTCCCTCTGAAGAGTCTAGTGGATATTTCCTTAAGATATAAATACTTTCCTTTTGTGATTCTCAGGTTTAGACATGTTGTGTTTACAGAGCATTACTGTGCTGAACGTATCTTTCCTCATGGACTGAAGACTCAATTCAATGTGCAACTGAACTGACAGTGAATGAACAAAGACTTTTATTCATGCAACCTTTCATAGAGGCTGCTGTGCCACTAATTGAACGAGGCACTGCAGGTCTATTATTGTGGTATCATAATTTTTTATATCCACCTGCCACTAAATAACAAATGTTTGTTTAATGGGTCAGATCAGTTAAAACTGCTCCACACATTTCTAATCTTTGAAGCAATAATTAAACTGCAGTTGTTGGAGGTATACCTATGCATCTTTATTTAAAGGAATAGTTATAGTTCACCAAGTCCCTGCCCAGAAGCTACATGTTATGTTGGAATTAGTTATGTAAAATGGTGTTTAGTCTAAAGCCCCTATCACTCAGAGGTTCTGGAAAAAAAACTCATTCTGGTAACTATTCAGATTTTATTGCCGGTGTTTAGGATATATCGCTGGTATACGAAGAGGATTGTGAGTTAAATATAAATGTCTACGAATGTCTAACTTTGGTAGGGTCCGTGCTAATTTCAAATCTGTAAAAATGTTTTCATGGACCTGGCTTAGATCAAATACAATGTTCAAAATTTTTTCTGTCTCTATTAAGGTGCCTTTGTATTCACCACCATTACGTTGTCCAAAATATGGTCATAGCTATGGCATATAAGCGAAAAAGTCATGTAAATTAAATTGATAAATAATAATCTATCCATTTGTATGATGCGCTTATTCTAAAAAAAAAAATCAGGTCAAGTGGAACATTTTAGGGCATTTACTGCCTAATCTTCTTTTATGCTTTTTCTTATAGACAAGTGAATGTACACAAGTAAACCAATGATTGTTATAGGAGTGAACAATTTACAGTTTGTTGTAAACAGCCAGCTGTTTCTCATAAAATATAGCATTCTATCATTTGTTGCATGATCTTTTTTAATAAGTGACGCTTATAAAATAGGCCTATAAAAATTTAACTAAACTTATTACACCTTATTATGTTTTAATTATCTTCTAAGTGCTTTGTCCTTTACACTAGGCAGTTTATAGATCTGTTTGTGATTAGATATACATGATTGTCAGATAAATTGTGCTGTTTCTTTTGTATTTCTCTTATTGACTTATTCACCATGTAGTGAATGTCAAAAAAACAAGTGGTCAGATTCATTTTGATTGGTCAGCCTTAAAGATCTGTTGACCAAACTGGACAAATATGGATTAAAGTTTAATATTTGTAATTTTTTCAGCATTGATTCAACAATATCCAAATAACTGGTCAGTCTGCTGGTCTTTTTATCTGGTTGTTTCTTGTATCTTATTATGTTCTCTTAAAACTATGCCTGCATGCCTAATCGAAATTAAACCGAAATCACGATTTGACTTAATTCATTAGTATCTATGAAAATGACCCTATAATTTACTCACCCTCAAGCCATCCTATGTGTAGATGACATTCTTCAGACGAATACAATCGGGGTTATATTAAAGTATGCCAGTGATGGGCAAGTTACTGAAAATTAGTAATTAGTTACAGTTACTAGTTACTTCTTTTAAAAGTAATTGAATTACTTTACCAATTACTGTATATCAAAAGTAATTAGTTACTAGGGAAAGTAACTCTTAAGTTACTTTTATGTCTGCTTTTTAAATGTAAATATGAACAGTACTGAACAGTCAAACACAACAAACATAATTTTTAGACCTATTTATTGTAATCAACAGGGCAACAGGCCTTCAAATCAAGCAGTAACTACAGTGTTTGGTGTCCACCAGCAGCAGCAAGCGTTCCTTCGGTGCAACTGGGAGAGTTATGGCCTTTTTATACCTGGTCACTTCATTTGTTTTCTCTGACCAGATATCTATCCGATTGTGAAAAGATCAGAACTAGATGCCTTCCGAAATTTTTTCGAGACGGATTCAAATCCGATCACTCAAACAAACCAATTCAGAAGGTGGTCTGGGACGCATTTCATGCGAAACTGGAGAAGTGTAAATGCATCTGGTTGTTTAAACCACATATGTAAATTTTACTCCTGGCAAATTGTTAAATAAACATGTGAGAGCGTGTTATAGGCTATATACACTCACCTAAAAGATTATTAGGAACACCTGTTCAATTTCTCATTAATGCAATTATCTAATCAACCAATCACATGGCAGTTGCTTCAATGTTGCCTGGTCTGATGAGTCTCGATTTCTGTTGAGACATTCAGATGGTAGAGTCAGAATTTGGCGTAAACAGAATGAGAACATGGATCCATCATGCCTTGTTACCACTGTGCAGGCTGGTGGTGGTGGTGTAATGGTGTGGGGGATGTTTTCTTGGCACACTTTAGGCCCCTTAGTGCCAATTGGGCATCGTTTAAATGCCACGGCCTACCTGAGCATTGTTTCTGACCATGTCCATCCCTTTATGACCACCATGTACCCATCCTCTGATGGCTACTTCCAGCAGGATAATGCACCATGTCACAAAGCTCGAATCATTTCAAATTGGTTTCTTGAACATGACAATGAGTTCACTGTACTAAAATGGCCCCCACAGTCACCAGATCTCAACCCAATAGAGCATCTTTGGGATGTGGTGGAACGGGAGCTTCGTGCCCTGGATGTGCATCCCACAAATCTCCATCAACTGCAAGATGCTATCCTATCAATATGGGCCAACATTTCTAAAGAATGCTTTCAGCACCTTGTTGAATCAATGCCACGTAGAATTAAGGCAGTTCGGAAGGCGAAAGGGGGTCAAACACAGTATTAGTATGGTGTTCCTAATAATCCTTTAGGTGAGTGTATGTTGAAGTCAGATATGATGGCACTACTGCAGAATGCGTCGCCGCAAATGAGTAAAGCAAGCCAACACGCAAACTGCCTCAAGTGAGACTGAAAGTAAGTCTTAGATGCTTAAAAACACAATCATCTTCATTCAAACTAATGAGACTAAATGATCTTACCAGTGCTTATCTCGCTCTTTCTCCTATTGCCGTCTTTTGATCTTGAAATGAGCTGATAAATATAATGTAGCTCCGTTAAATATAGCGCGGGAATTCGAGATCAGATTTATGTTCATTTTGCGGAGAGATGTAAGGTAAGACAACCTGCATAGTAGGCTAAACGTTTAAACTAACGTTTAGATATGCTTGAAGTGTTTTATATCTATGGGTTTTATTATAGGAAAGGCAAGTCAAGTGTTGATTTGAGAGGCTAAAGCGTTGGGTTAACTCACTGTCGGCCGCTGGCCGCTTGGTCGTCACTTTAAAAAAAAAAACTTTAATTTAACAAACAAAAAAATGCTCCAAACATTTTTCTAAATTAACTTATTAAAGAAACTAAACAATTTTTTAATTTGCAATTTTTGTAAGAAAAATATCTATATTTAACACGTTATAAAGTAAAATATCTAGCTTCCGGCAGATCGCCTTCCGTATTCAACTTAGAAAAAAAGCATAACTGGTGCGACAATGGCGTTGGACGTAGCGTAAGCATTTTGAACTGCGAGAGGCGTTAAACTTTCTTCGTAAGTTGAATACGGAAGGCGATCCGCCGGAAGCTAGATATTTTACTTTCTAACGTGTTAAATATGATTTTTTTTTTACAAAAACCCATCAATTCCCTTCAGAAGGCATTTATTAACCCCCAGAGCCATGTGGATTACTTTTATAATGGAGCTTAAAATTTTGGCCTGCCATTATAATGCTTGAATTAGCCAGGACATTTTTAATATAACTCCGATTGTATTTGTCTGAAAGAAGAATGTCATGTACACCTAGGATGGCTTGAGGGTGAGTAAATTATGGGATAATTTTCATTCTAACGTGAACCATCCCTTTAAAGGATTAGTTCACTTCAAAATAAAAATTTCCTGATATTTTACTCACCCCCATCTCATCCAAGATGTTCATGTCTTTCTTTCTTCAGTCGAAAAGAAATTTAGGTTTTTTTTGAGGAAAACATTCCAGGATTTTTCTCCCCATCACAGACTTCCATGGCAACCAAAATGTTGAAGGTCCAAATCAATGCAGTTTCAAAGTCCTTCGAAGGGCTTCAGAGGCTCTGCACAATCCCAGACGAGGAATAGGGTCTTATCTAACAAAACGATTGATCATTTAAAAAAAAAAAAAAAAAGAATATACTTTTTAACCTAAATTGCTCATCTTGCGCTGTTCTGCGACGTGCCATGGATTGCACAATCATGGCAGAAAGGTCACGCAAGACGTAGGCAGAAGTAAAATTTTCTTACATTTTTTTTTTTTTAAACAAAATCCTCTCTCTTTTTATGTGTGTCATAGGTTTAGCCGATGGGGACGTATGTTTGACTGTGTTTTGTGTGTATGCATGTCGACCCTGCAGATCAAACCCTGGTAAGAACTTTTGTCAACATATCATTCTTTCTTGATTTGTGTTAATGGATTATGTTGTTTTAATAAGATTAACAATATTTTGTAGAGGTGAGTTATATTTAAAATCACCATGAAATCAAAATTGATAATTCTTATTTTTTTTATGCAATATTGCAGTATTTATTATAAACTATTTATTTGTGCATGTCATTATTTTTTTTTAAATTCATGTCGTAATCTTTAATCAAAATAACTTGCCCTCCCTCTTGTAACAATCTTTTCTTCTTTGACTCTGATGACTAAGGTTGGGTATCATTTAGAATTGTATTAATTTTTCTAATATAAATTTCAAACATTAATAAAAACAAGTAAACAGTCAGTACTAAATTAAGAACAAATAAACAAATTAGCAATAAATGCAACTGAACAAAGTTCAGGTACAGAAATTGAGTAACACTCACAAAAGTAACACTGCATAGTTTTCTTTTTATAAATAAAATACAGATTAATCCTTATTAAAATTACAAATGTTATACAGTCAAGATCAGTGAGTGATTTTCTTTATTTTGTTCTTTGATTAAGATTAATGACAGACAGCAGCAGGTTTATTAGGCTGCTATCACTTTAAGACCTAATGCATGGATTTAATATACTGATACACGTTTACTTTCTCAACTGTTTACATTCACTTAAGACAACCAACTGTGTTTACAAGGATATTTTGTCATAATATTGTGTGTATTTGTCCGTTCAAGTGCAAGAAAACGGAAAAGAGAACTCAATTCAGTATTCGCGCACTATATGAGAGGCGAGACTTTGTGTGTGTTGTGCGTTTTGGATGTGCGCTCAGCACAGAAAACAGTGTGCGAGTGCCAAATTAAGTTCTCTTTGGCATCTTCATGCTCTTGAATGGTTTAAAATGTGCTTAAAATGACATCACTTTGTAGGCCTATTAGCATCACACTGGTTCCCTCAACAAAAAGCCAATAGGATTTTTTTCATAGGCTTTTGGATTATCACCAAAAAAAGCCCTTTGATCAACAAAAGTTTATGATACTTACACGTTGAAATCCATCATGATAATTTTCACAGATAAACACAAAGAAGTAAAAAGCTAAAGGAAGGCTATAAACGAACTAGACCACAGTCCTACGACTTTAAGGTCACCACCACTAAGATTCCGACAACTCTTTTAGTTTTTATCTAAAAAACATTTTGCATGAAAAGTCTGAGTTGTAAAAGCGGACTGAGCTTACCTGCTTGTTAGCAACAGTCTTTTTCAAGACACGTAACAGCTTAACAAAATTATGAGTGGGGTAATAATGGTGTATTTTATGTTGCAGAATAAAACTTGAAAGTATCTTGAGCTTGTGTTAACCACAGACCTTATTTGTCATTTAACCAAAATCTCAGTGCTGAAATGCTAACTCGTTTCTGGGTTTTTGCCGACAAAAATCCGTCATACCTGCACCACTCTATAAAAAACAACGAAAATCCAATGATCCAATCAATTCCTGTTAGACAAAATCAAGTCCCACCCAAAAAGTTTTTTTCTTGTTCAAGTAGTCGTTTTACTCTTATATACATCACAATAATAATAATAATAATACATAAACAAATCCGTTTCATGCTGACTTTAAGCAGTTTAAAGGATCCTTGTATATCTCTAGGTTGTTTTTAAAGAATTGGGATTGTTATAATGTCATTTTCACATTTTTATTGATGATTTCTTTGACTTTTTTTTTATTTATTTTTTTCCTCTCATCCTCTCTCTCTCTTTGTTCTCAGAATAGTTGACATGCCACCTGGGATGGTGTGTGTGTTCTCTTCTCTTTTCTCCATACTATGTAGCTGCGTGGTCACCCAGAGCTCTGCTTCTTCCAACCATCACCCCACTTTCTTGCGCAATGATACCTACTTTGAGCACCTGGCTTTGCATCCTGACCCTGCATTGGGTCGGGTCTATTTAGGTGCCCGTGATCGGCTTTACCAGCTTTCTTCCGAACTTCAGCTTGAGGCAGAGGAAGAGACAGGCCCTGTGATAGACAGCCGTGACTGCTTGCCACCAATTAGTGAAGCAAACTGCCCACAGGCACAATGGACAAATAACCACAACAAGCTACTACTTGTGGATCCTTACAGTCAGGAGCTCATCAGTTGTGGAAGTGTTTATCAAGGAATATGTCAGAAACGAAGTTTGGATGCAGTGGGCAAAGTGCTTTTCTCTGCAGAGAGGCCTGTGGATACGCAATACGTGGCGGCTAATGACCCCAATGTCTCTACAGTAGGACTTGTGGCGCTCACAAGAGGGCGTGGGAAACGACAGCCAGTGCTGTTTGTGGGGCGTGGTTATACCAACAGCCAACCCCCAATATCTACTCGAAACTTAGTTATGGAGCCTGTTTTCTCATATGAAGAAACTTCAAAGTTGGCGGTGGCTGGGAGGCTTTCTGAGTATGACCACCATTTTGTAACATCATTTACCCATCGCTCGTATGTCTACTTCATGTTCTATCGGAGAGACTTAAAATCGCAGTCGAGAGAATATCGCACATATGTTTCCCGTATGTGTTTGGATGATGTTGCGTATTATTCATACGTAGAAGTTCCGTTAAGTTGCCGTTCAGCTGGAGGAAAGAATTATAACCTCCTACAAGCTCTACATGTAGGCCTGCCAAAGTTAGGTAAGACTATGGGAATAAAAAGCACAGCTGCTTCGGAACAAGAGGTCCTTTTGGGGGTGTTTTCGAGCCATTTCGCTTCCTCCAGTCGACCCAATGAAGAGTCCGCAGTATGTGTGTTTTCACTCGAGGAAGTGGATAAACGTATCAATGCTACAAGAGATCTGTGCTACACTGAAATGGGCCGTGCAGATGGACATGACGCTGCATACATTGAGTATGAAGTCAAATCAAACTGTGCCAATCTTCCAGCGGTGAGTTTGAAAACTGGAAACCAGTAAGTTTACTTCCAAGTTCCACTGTGACAAACTTGAGTGTTATTTAGAGATAGACGGTCATTGGCCTGATTTGATAAGACATATAACACTGTAAAGCCGGACATATAAAAAAAAAATTGGACTACCTGTTAACTGTTGAAATTCTGATAGCTTGTAATGTACATCAATGATCTTTATAACAGTATAGCAGACGGCTTACATAAAATGCATATAGATATCAGTTGTCTTACTATATAGCCCAGTAAATTGCCTTAAAATCAGAGCCCCTACTCTTCCCCCATATCAATTTTTCAGACAAAACACATTTTACTACCAGATGTAAACTGTGTTTTACCTGACCACTTGTGATGCACTAAAATGAAACCTTGAGGTTAAATATCTAGGTGGGTAACTGAAGTTGTAGTTTTAAACCCTGCAAGGTTCACGTCATCACAGTTGTGCCCTGGGAACATAGCACTTAATCTCGGGTTACTTCAGGGGAAGCAATCCTATAATTTAATATGGCACCATTTTATGATGACATCACATTCCACCACCTCAGTTGTGTGGCCATATATAAATATTCTAAACTGGTCTATTGGAAGTATAAGGGGGTATAACAGCTGTTGTTTACTCGCACACTACCATTCAAAAGGTAAAATATAGCAAAAAAAATGTGATGTAATGTGATGATTTTCTGTTTTAATATATTTAAAAAAAATATTGTGATGGCAAAGCTACATTTTCAGCAGACATTAATCAGTCTTCAATTTTACATGAAATCATACTAATATGCTGATTTATTTCTCAGGAAATATTTTTTTTTATTAGCACTGTGGAAAAAGTGTGATGCTTAATGAAGTGTGGAGACTGCGATCACTGTCTCTTTTTCAGGATTGTCTGATGAACAAAGTTTTTTAAAATTATAAATGTCTTTACTGACATTGATCCATTTAATGCATTCTTGTTGAATAAAATATCCATTAAAAAACACTTTACTTCTCCTATACCACTGCAGCAAGTTGCAAAACTTTGTTTTCTGTTGAATTTATACCTTAAAAGGTATTTGACAATACACCTGGAATATTGTTCTGTAACTCTAATGCTTTGTTTTACTCTTTGACTTTGTCTCCCTACAGAACACTTTGGATGCTTACCCATGTGGCTCTGATCACACCCCTAGTCCAATGGCAAGCCGTGTGCTTGTGGAAGCTGAGCCAATATTTGACAGCCCGTCTGTCCGGCTCACTGCTGTGGCTGTGAGTGTAAGGGATGAACATACTATTGCCTTTCTAGGAGACTCCCAAGGAAACTTACACAAGGTATTGAAAAGTTTAAGGCATGAGTGTTTTCCCCTCAACTTTTCTTATTTTATTTCATGCAATTCTTCCATTATTCTCTCTTCTTTGTTGAGGCAGAAGTGTTTCAGAAAATGTTGTCGGATTTGCACTTGGCTGGTTATTTCGGAAATTTCGCAGAATTCCAGAATAATTCAAAACTCATGAAGATATGAGATTAATTTGTATTATAATGAAGATAAGCTGTGGTGTGGTTACACAACATTTCTTTACCAGTTGCAACATTGCCCCTTTTTTTTAATCTTTAAAAAAAATCTAATCTAAACAGATTCATCTTATTCAAATCATGTTTCAATTTCATAGAGATGGTGCTTAATGTATCATTAAAAATGGTATGCACAAGTGCATTTGATTTCATTAACATATAAAGTGCTGAATACTTGTTTCAGCCTCAGGTTGTACCCATTTTCTCTCTTTACTTTCTCAACTCTTCTGAAGTAACATGGATGTAGTTCCTCCTCACTATGGGATGTGTGTTCTTCAATCTATAACAACCCCTATTTCAGCCCCTATTATGCCAGCCCTGTTGGCTGGCCATTATGATGCTTGTGTTGGATTTGGTTTGCTTTGTTATAATGCTACAAAAATGATTTTTTGAATATGGTCTGTGTGGCACCAAAAAGAGTTTAGATTATAGTTTAGATAGTCGTATAATAAATAGTAATAGTAAATAGTAGATCAGGGGTATTCAATTAAAGTTCCAAGAGGTCCGGCCTCTATATTTCCTTCCCAGCAGAGGTCCGGACAATATTTATACAGTTATACATTTCCATCTGGGCAGCCGTAGTACTTAACAGGAGAAAAAAATCCTAAAGACTCAAAATAGAGAAATCTTGGGCCCTGAGAGCCAAAGAATTTTTACAAAAAAAGAATATTCCTCCCGACTGGATATGAATATAAAAAGGTTAGATCAGATGTTTTATCAGGCTATTATTATTTATTTATTTATTTATTTTTACATTTAGACACCTACATGTATGGCACATAGAAGGCCTTGGGGCTGAGAAAACATACCGGGTGTGCGGGGTTTACGACAATTTTTATATTTTGCTCAAAAGTAATAAACTACTAAAAACAAGCAACATACATAATCTAACAATCTCAACTCTCATCATGAGCACAAAACAAAATTAACTAGTGATTTCAAAGTCTTCCCTTGCCATCTCTAAATGGTTTTCCAAATTATAACATTTGTTTATTATGAAATGCTCTTAATATTCTGATTAATAATGCAAAATGTATGGGGAAAAAAACTAAATGTATAAAGGCACGCATTAACTTGTCCCAAACCTTGTTTAGTTAAACGGTCAGAGTTATCTGAATGACAGATAAATAATTGTATTTGCTGCATTCTCGTTTTTTGCAGCGTTTTAGCATCTGTAAGTATTTATTTTGCTCACCGCGTTTCTGCTACTGTTGTTAAAATAACCGCGTAATCTGGAGCTCTTTATATGGCGCTTTATGTCTATAGCGGGAGAGAGAAGCAACGTGCATAGAACGGAAATGGCTTGAATGAAGCATGTTTGGCTCTAGATAAGAATATTAGAGAATGTAGCACCGAAAGATCATTACCATAAACTATTTTGACGCGCTGCTCACTTTAAACCATAGAAATGGTTAAACGTAGCAATTATATTCCGCAGCCCGGATGGAACGGTCTGCTGTTTGAATACCACTGTTCTAGATCTTTATATTATTTTTTAGGAGTAGAAAAAAAAAAAAATTGTAGAAATTTAGGAGTGTTATCAGAAGTAGTCTGCTCCAAATATTCTCTCATGGTATGTTGTATGTCTTTTCTTGATGTTTTATCCCTACATGAACAAAGCTGCAGAGGATCTTCTCCACTAGGTAGTGTTGTATCTTTTGTTACAGTCATTTAGCTGCAGAAATTTAGAAAACAGTATGGTGGCCACGCTAGTGTAGTCCATGTCTAGTCTGGATGTAACCCTACGAAATGTAGAGTTTGGACTTTGTGAACATTTTTAATTCCTTCTCAGTTTTAAACAGAAGTTTTGTGGTGTTTTTTTCAGGTGTTTCTTGGCCCAAACGGTGAAGTGGAAGAATATGCAGTAATTTCCATCCAGCCCAATGCACTAATAAGCAGAGAGCTTAGGCTTGACCATCAAGAGAAGAATCTATACATCTTGACAAGTAACATGGTAACTATCACATTATTGAAGTGGAATTGGCAGTCAATGTTGTTACGTGTTGACAAAGTAGTTCTGGTCAATAATGGATGGAAAGAGGGGAAAAAAAGCCTACACTGAAAAAACTGAACAAAAACCTAATGTTAAAGTGATAGTCTACCCAAAAATGAAAATTATGTCATTAGTTATTCACCCTCATGTCTTTTTAAACCTGTAACACAAAGTGGATATTTTGAAGAATGTTGGTATCCAAATAGTTTTGGTTTCCATTGATGTCCACTTTATGGTCAAAACGTATAATAGAAGACAATGGGAACCAAAACCGTTTGAAGAGAAACGAGTCAGGCTCACAGAGTAATGAAATGAAATGTATTCTTAACCATGTAGACGGACATATACTGACTGACCAATAAGAGATCAAGTTTTGGCCATATTTTCCAAACTGTACAATCCAGCAAACCACTAGTGATGCTAAAGCTATTTTGTTGACACTGCTCAAAGACTCCATACTCCAGAACAGCAACATTGTTTTGCTTCTCTGATCAGAAATAGAAAATTAGGTAATATATTAAAAACATGCATGCATGCATCTGTTTTTATTTTACCCAGGTTTTTTTAAATGTATTTTTTATTTTGCTCACACAGCTAGAGAAGAGGCCTGTAGCAGAGTGTGAAAAGCATTTGGATTGTCAGTCCTGTCTGTTGGCCCATGATCCATATTGTGGCTGGTGTGTTCTTCAGGGGAAGTAAGTTCCTATTTTGAAAACAACCTCATATTCAGAATGCTTTGTTTTGAATAGTTGGTTACTTGAACTTGAACATTGTGTCTTTGTGCATCAGGTGTGGCCCTCGTAGTGAGTGTGTGCGTGGGGATCAGAAAGATCAGTGGCTGTGGAGCTTTGACATGGAGCAACAATGCCTGAGTGTCAAGTTTCTCAATCCATCCAACATAAGCCGAGAGGAGAGGCGAAATGTGCGTTTCACATATTAACACATACTTAAAAAAAAAATCCAGCTAAAAAGTTAATTCAGTTCCAAACACTGCATCATAATAAAATACAAGGTACATATATTTGTATAAGTTTGATTTCACTACAATGAACATGGTTGTGCACAGAAACAACCAAAGCCATTTTCCTTAAAGGGGTCTTACGATGCCCATTTTCCACAAGTTGGTATGATTCTTTAGGGTCTTCATGTAAAGTCTGTAACATACTTTGGTTAAAATTCCTCAATGTTTGTGTAAAACAACACCCTTTTTACCTCCTCAAACACAGCTCTGTTCGCAGCGACCTGTTTCGGTGCATGTCTCTTTAAATGATAATGAGCTACTGCACACCCCACCCCTCTTTTCCGTGGGGCGTGTTGACACAAGACACGTGAAGTGTACAATGGACTGAGGACGGAAATATGCTAATATGGGACAGTTTGTCGGCAGTCGTGGGAGGAGCATGAGCCATATGAAATCATATTGCTCAGAAAATAAAACGGCTTGATTATTGGAGTGAATGGATTTTTATTATTGTAGGGTGGTAGTGTCCACACACTGCAAAGACACATTTATATGCAAACACCACATAAAAGTGAATTTTGCATCCAATGACCCCTTTAAAAGCATAATTTTAATCCTTACAGATCCCATTTAAGTTCCATCTCTTACTTAATTTTTTTCTCCTTTTAGATATCTTTATCCATCCCTGGTCTTCCCAGTCTGGAGCGAGGAGAGTTTTACTCTTGTGTCTTCTATGACAGGTCAAGTTTGGCTTATGTAACAAAGACTGGTGTCACCTGCTCTTCTCCACACACATATACATTGCCATCTGTGCCACCGGGTCAAGGTGAGGGTATTGCCATATAAATAGTCAGGTTTCTTATGTATTTATAACACTTTTGTTTTGACACAGGAGGCCTGGCCAGTAAAACATAATAATAGAAACAAATGTTTTCATGAGCCATTAAAAGTGTCCTCCATTTGACACAGAAACACTTGATTTGGTACTCAGTTTTGAGCATGACAGTGTTTCCAGTCTGAGAGAGGAGCACTTCTAGACCGGTAGAAATGTTAAGATGGGTTACATAGACCTTAGTCGGGTTACACGCCATATTGAATTTAACACAAATGAAAACAATGGCTGTTAGGGGTAGACTTTACAATGGCAAGCACTGTATGAAGGTCATAGTTCATGTAATTTTCACAACTTTTTTCTTTTTAGAAAGATGTTTTATCAACTGGACACTTGGTGTTATTAAACAACAGTACAGTCAATTGAACGCAATGTACTTCTATCCCTCACAGCTTCATTTTCATCCCTGTCAAAAATTAAACATGATTAAGATCTATTGCTTGAAATTCCAAAATATGTTTAGTATTAAAGGAGTATTTTACCCTAAAATGAAAACTAAGTCGTTATTTACTCACCCTGGTGTTGTTCTAATGCAGTATGCAGTCTTTCTTTTTCGGACCACAAAAGGAGAATTTTTAAAAATTGTCCCGCTCCCACTTGTCCATATAATGGCACTGAATAGTGACCAGCATCAAACTTAAAAAAAAAATGCAAAAGTAACACAGAACGGTCCCATGCATAATGTGTTTTGGGGGTATACGATGGGGTTAGGTGGAAAAACAAACTGAAATTTAATGTATTCTTTAACGAAAAATTTTACCTTGGCCATTGGTCTTTCATCCTCGACTGCGCGTTCGTGAGGCTCTATTAGCGCCGCAGTTCACTCTGACTTGCCCAGCAAAAGCACACAAGAAATCAAGATTAACTAAATATTTTTGCCATGAAGATAGCCTCAGATGCTGACATGGCATTAAGAAGCTATACTACTACTATTAGTCAGATTAATAAAACCACAGCATGAAATACAACGCCTAGAAATCCCAAAAAAGTATCCGTGTATTTTCTTCACACAGCGGATATATTAACCTCAAAGAAGAAAGTACATGGTTTGTATTTCATGTGGTGTTTTTATTCAACTTGATTTCTCACAACTTGTGTGCTTTTTCTGGGCGAGGCAGAGTGAACTGCAGTGCTAATAAAATGAGCACGGAAGACCAACGGCCAAGGTCAGGACCATTCTGTGATACTTTTCCGTCTTTTTTTTTTAAGCTTGATGCTGGTCGCTATTCACTTCTGTTTCATGGACGGGTGCAATTGGGACATTTAAAAATAAAAAAAAAGTTCCTTTTGTGGTCCGAGAAAGAAAAAAGGGCTTACGGTATTAGAACAACACCAGGGTGAGTAAATGATGACTTGTGACTATCTGAATTATCCACTTTAATGTCACTTTTCCTATCCCATTTCACAAACCACAAACTGAAATCAATCAATCCTTAACATCTGCTAGATGAAATCCAAGCAAGTTCAAACCTAGCTTTAGTATTTGTGTCTACAAAGAGCAAGCAGTGAGACACAAACGATAAGATGAAAGTGAAAAAAAAACAGTCATGGCTCTGTAACAATTATGACTCTACATGAACTCTACATGCTAAAATCTTCTTCTTTCTTCTGAATTAGATTTTTTTACAGTCACTCTGTCTCTACGGTTCCATGATGTTGTTGTGACTTCCCGGGAATTCACGTTTTATGATTGCACAGCAGTTAAACAGCTTGCAGGAAGCATGCCGTGAGTTGCAAGCACACGTATTGTGGGCACAAACAGAATTCTACCCTTGTCATTGTAAAATCCACTGTTGCACAGTCCCTAAGTTTTAATTTGTTTTAATCATACAAAGAGTTTTTATATATTTGTTTGATTGAAAAGAGAGACAAATACCTTCAGTTAATGGATTTTGGATCCAATTAATCCTTCCTTCCTTCCTTCCTTTCTTCCTTGCTTTCTTCCTTCCTTTCTTCCTTGCTTTCTTTCGCAGCTGCCATGGTTGTGTGCAGAGTGACTGGGGATGCAATTGGTGCGTGAAGCAACATATGTGTACCCACAAGGCTGTGTGTGATGAGGGACCGATAATCTATAACGAACATGTAAGTCATTACATCACCTGCTGTACCTCTCTCTCTCTCTCTCTCTCGCTCTCTCTCTCTGTCTCTCTCTGTCTCTCTCGCTCTCTCTCTCTCTGTCTCTCTCGCTCTCTCGCTCTCTCTCTCTCTCTCTCTCTCTCTCTCTCTCTCTCTGTTGTATGGTGAAAATGACATGTCTTAAATTTGAGCACAGTGTTTCCTACAGAATTCTGTTAACCCCACCCCACAGATAATTGGTCCAAACTACAAATAATTGGTAAACAAAATTTTATGCATTTTAATGCATTTTACCAATTCATTAAAAGAACCAGGAGGCAAATTAAATAATTCTTATATTAAATAAATCTATTTTCTTATTTTCAGAATAAAAAAAATATATATATTTTGTATTCGTCAAATACATTTACTTTTTAAAAAAGTTTTTATCTTAATTTTACTTGCACATTTTTCACATCCTTGCTACCTCAGAATGGGTTCAAATATATTATTTACAAGTTTAAAGTTTTGAATGTGTTGTGTTCAGAGGAAACTGCCTGTCATTTTATTTTAATGAAAAAATATTCTGTAGAAACTATTTGAGAATTTTAAAGAATATTTTATGTTTATTTAGAATATATATCTTTAATAACTTCCTTTGTGAATCCGGCCCATAATCTCAAAAGAGTCATTCATTTATGAAGCCAAAAAGGACAATGCAATACATGGGTTCTATTGCCTGGGAAAGCAAGAACTGATAAAACACTCTTCAGTGTACCCTGAATGCATAGCAAGTTGCTTTGGATAAAAGCATGCTAAATTCATGAATTTAAAGTCCCCCTGTAGTCAATAGTTTTATCTTCTCTTTATTTTATCTTAAAACTCATCTTTGATCACCAAAATTACTTATTTAAATGCTTTTTTCCCGTGAAAATAATCTGTTCATGCCTTAGAATAACTTGAATGTAACTCTACACCTGTACTTCATTTAGTATACACAGAAGCATGAATATGCATATTAGTCCCCGCCTCCGCTCAGTCACACTGCTCAGACTACCTGATCCACTCTGTCAACTTTACTGTTGTAAACGCTACACAGTGGCAAGTGGAAATACTGGTTTAATTCAGCCATATACTATATGTTTGAACCAGAAACTTTTTCTGGTGGAAGAGCAAATTTTACAGGCACGTCAATGTATCAGAATGGTAATGTATTTTATGTATTGCTCTCGCTGTCAAACACATAATGGTAATTGATATGATTAGCCTTTGGCTTGACTACGTTATCAAACAACTAATCATGTGTTGCTAATGTTACACAAACCATGTTCCCTTTCACCATCTCATAGTCAGAAAGCTGCCTTCTGTCAGTATCCTTAGAAACGCTTTGAACAACTTAGAACGTCAGTGGAGAAAGGCATATAGTTCATCATAACATCGTAATATACATCATATACCCGATTTTTCATATCAACAGAAAAATATACAGCGATAACCTGGCTTCTCTTGAGACCCCCCTGCTTCCCAGCATAGTTAATTACATGCTAAAGCCCGCCCGCACATTGATGGGATTGGTTACAACATGTTTGTGACGTAGAGAACAGGGATGATTTTCAAAACTCGTTTTTGCGAAAAAATACTCAGCAATGGTGTTAACTGATGAATTTTCACAAGGTTTGTTTTAAAGCATATTTAAAACACTACATAAACATATAAACAACATTTAAACGCTTGATTTTGACAACTAAATATTTTTTGCAGTGTAAAATATTTTTGCAATGCATATGAAATTGTGGATATGGATCTTGGATACCAAGATCATTTGTAATAGTTCCTTTAATAACCATCTATATTTACCTATTCATTTAATTAGTTATTTATTTTACTGTTGTGCCTCTCTTGGTTTTTCCTACACGTCTCACTCTTAGTGGAAATCTGTCCCCACCCTACCTCCTGCAACCAAAGCCTCTAGAGCTGCATTCATGACCTCATCAGTCACAACACACAAAGTCCCTGAAACCATGGCTCATACTAAAACTCAGACTACTGCCACCTCAATAACCGAAACTATAACTTCTACACTGGAATCATTAACCTCTCCTGCACCTGTGAAACCACCACCATCAACTCAGGTTTCTTCTACTTTCGAGCCATCTGCTGCGCCCACAAGTGCCTTTCTCCCCTCTTCCACAGCTGAGACTTTAGCCACCACAGTACAGCCAGCTTCCACACTCTCTCTGCTAGAGGAGATTCTCTCAGAAAAAGAGCTTCTTGTTACAGATACTGAATCAGTGGCTCTGAGGGAAACAGACACTGATGTGGTTACTCTTTCCAGTTTGGAAGCAGTTGTAAAAACGGAGTTGCCGTCAGTCATCGAAGCTGCTGAGGAGCAAAAAATATCACTGCCATCGTCATCAGATGAAACCGAGATAATCACTCTCACCGAAATGCCACCATTAATGGAGCCAATCACACATGATACTTTGCTCACCAGCACACCTCACATTTTGACAGAAACATTGAATTTGACAAATGAAACCCAAACTACAGCTTCACCTTCAAATCCAGAACCTGACGTGTCTGATGCAGAATCCAATGACTTTTTGCCTACATCTGAGAGTGTGTCACCTGCCATGCCTTCAGAGAATAGGATTACCATCACTGACCGTGAAGAGGCTCGTTTGGTTCCAGAGGAAACGGAGGAAGTGGAACTGGTAGAAAACGACAACGCAACATTTTCTGCAGCTACAATCTTATCAGGGGATGGAGAATCAGACAGTGAACCCCCAGTATACCTTCATCTCCAGAGTACAGGCATGGATGCTGATTACCAGTATGACTCAGCAGATTTACCGGTGAGTCTATACATTTAGAATTGATACCAAGGCAAAAAAAACTGCTTCAGCTTGGTGAGGCTTTGTTTGGAATAACAAAACAAATTCCTGTTAATACTCTCATATTACACTTGATATTCTATATGATGACAAACATCAAGAAGCATAGTGCAATGTTTTATAGAGCTAATGAAACTGGAAATGGCTGCTCAGAAGTGTACCATAAACTATTTAAAAATGCCTGTGCCCATTTTTGCATTAAATAATATGGATAGTAAAATGTCAGAGACCTTAAAATTAATGATTACAACAAATGTAATATTAAATATTACATAATGGCTCAATTTAGTTATTTATGGTTAAATTATTGCCATTTCTGTTAATAAAAGTTTCAAAAGTTAAAAGTTCACAATTTTGTATACTATTTGTATAAGAACTGGATGTATATCAACTCTTTCCCCAACTCAACCTTGTTTAGCACTGTAATTCAACAAGATAAAAACCAGAAAACATTTTATTTTACAACAGCACAAAACAAGTTTTTTTTGAATGATTGAAATTGGCTGTTTACACTGCTCATCTGTTCCACCATATTTCTATTTTTAAAATAAAAAATTATACAAAAATGAAAGTTTTAATTAAATGTTATACATGAAATTAAACAAGAATATATGCTGATTCAGGTAATAAACACTGAATCAGTGTTTTGTTGAATCAAATCATGACCCAGAAAGAAATGTTTATTCTTCTACTACTTTATGCAGAATTTGTTCACCTAGAACACTATATTAGAAAAAGAAATTAAACCCCTTTTCCTACTTCCTCGTTTTCACTGTATGACACGACACAGTGCAGTAACATTCACTGCCATACATATGTTCTTGTATAATTGACCTGTTTTTTTTTTTTTTTTACAGGCTGATGAAGGCACGTTTGTCAATTGGGGGGCATCAGCCTGCCCCTGTGTGGAGAAGATTCAAGGATCCTCTCTGCTTCCTGTCCTAACTCAGAGAAAAATCTCTCTGCTTGCCCGAAACCTGCATCTCTATCAGGTAAAAACAAACAAACACCACTTTCTTAAAAAATATACATCTGCATTTAAAAAACATGTTTAAACACACTTGTTCCTAGGACCAAGAGCTAGAGTATGAGTGTGTATTGGTGATCGAGGGGCAAACTGTGGTGGTTGATGCAGATGTGTCGCTGAATGAGGCAAACCCTTTGCTGTTTGACATCACTTGTCATCCCCACCAGGTACCGCAACAACACAATTCAAAAAAAGCTCTACTCTGCAATGGCTACTAGTTTTGTTGTATGCGCCGATGTGTGTGTCATTGCTAGTCCCTGTTTCTTACTTTAGTTTCCTGTTGTCATGTATTTCTGTTCCCTTTGTTTCCTGTAGTTCCCACCTGTGTAGTTCCTGTTTCCTTAGTTGCCTTAGTTAATTGATTAGTCCCACCTGTTTCTTGTTTTCTACCTTATTGTCCTGTGTATTTGTACATGACCCCCTCCAACAACGTAGCAGTTTCAATTGCATGCTTCTGTGAGAAAAGACTGCAGTTTGCAGATGATATTGATAGTGATCTCGAATTTTCTCTCTTTCTACCCATCTGTTCTGTAGTATTCCTATGAAGACCCAGTTAGAGAGTATAATGCCATGGTGTATGTAAAGAGAAAAGACACTTTTCATATTGACAGCACTGATCTTTATGGTGAGTATAATTCTTTTGATGATCATGATGAGCTGTTTGTGCAAAATACACATGCACATATACATACTCGTGTATATACACGTTTATTTCTAGTATATATATATATATATAAAATATAATTTTTTTTAAATTTATTTTTTTTTTTTTCACTTATAAACCCATTTTTTCTATAGCTTGGCACTTTCCACAAAAAAGTGTATGTACTAAATAACACACACACACACACACACACACACACAGAGGTTTGTTTTGCTATCTAAGTGAGGACATTCCATAGGCATAATGGTTTTTATACTGTACAAACTGTACATTCTATCCCCCTACACTACCCCTACCCCTAAACCTATCCATCCCAGGAAACATTCTGCATTTTTACATTTTTAATAAAACAGTGTTTAGTATGTTTTTAAAGCTATTTTAAATATGAGGACATATGAAATGTCCTCATATTTCATGTTTACTTTGTAATACCCATGTCATTATACAAATTTGTGTCCTCATAAATCACACACACACACACACACACACACACACACACACACACACACACACACACACACACACACACACATACACACACATACATACACACACACACACATATATACACACACATACATACACACACATACACACACACACACACACACATACATACACACACATACACACACACGCACACACATACATGCACACACACACACACACATATACACACACATACATACACACACACACACATATACACGCATACATACATACATACATGTTTTACTACCAGTAAACTTCATACAAATTTGGGACTAAAGTTATTCAGACACTTTGACCTGACCATGTTTTTTCTTTAATTGCTAATGCGACCTTTTACGCCACAGACTGAACAAAATTAAGCATTGCTTGGTAATTGGTTGACCTAAATTGGTATTATCTAATTGTGTACTTAAATTTAACAGCTGACAGCTGATTGGTTGATTGTAATCCATTACATACCTTTCTATCAACATTATCTGACATTATCAAGAGGAATTTGTTCTGACACAGTTTAACTCTGAGTTCTTGTCATATTTTATTAGCATTTTCTAAACTATAAAAAATAAACTGCGATAATGTGAGAAAATGTTGACGGTGTCTGAATACATTTTGGTTTGACTGATATAATTTTTTTAGCAATAGTGATAAGTTGAATATACTAAATATATTAATATATTAAAACTGTAAAATGGTTTTGTTTCATTTTAAATTAAGCTGTTTGCTTCTAGAGATTAATGTTCCTATACAGTATATTCATGAAAAATATTTGTTAGATTTTTTTTTCTTCCCCTTACAATGACTTGCGTACAATAACGTGAATGGTTCAAAGAGAAATTTACAAAGTAGTAATAGAACACTAGCATTCATGAAATGTTCCTTTTATTTTCCACTCCATTGTGGAACTGTTTAGTCATGTATGTGGCCTGATAATCTGTTTGTCTTCTGAGGTTGCTAAATAAAACTTCACAATTCTTTGAAAATCCAGTTACTGAATCTCACTCATGCATTTGAATTTGACTCTGTCTATTTTGACAGATCATATTCTGTGTAATTATCATATTCTGTGTGCTTTCTCTACTGCAGTGACGTTATATAACTGTTCAGTTGGACACTCGGACTGTAGCCGTTGTCACACTGCAGATCAGAAGTACAGCTGTGTATGGTGTGGGACCGGTTGCGTTTACAGAGGGTCCTGTTCTCAACACATCCAAATGACCTGTCCTGCTCCTCTGATTCATTTGGTTTGTTCAACTTTCTCTAACTTGACTAAATGCAGCATTCTTTTGTTTATATGCAGTTTGTAACTTCTTAGAAACTTTAATAGAAAGACAAGTATAAACAAAATCAATTTTGCTTTTAGTATAACACTTATCACTTGTAATCAGATCGACCGAAAAGCATCTGAATGCCAGGTGTAAGTAAGGCCTTGTCTTTTCTCTGTTCTGTTATTCCCATTCTACCTTGCTGTCAAAGACAAACATTCTGACCCTACAATTAACACACACTCACACTCACACTCACTCACACACACACACACACACACACACGGAGTCTGAGGGAGTGGAAGCTGTGTACGTACACTCACCTAAAGGATTATTAGGAACACCTGTTCAATTTCTCATTAATGCAATTATCTAATCAACCAATCACATGGCAGTTGCTTCAATGCATTTAGGGGTGTGGTCCTGGTCAAGACAATCTCCTGAACTCCAAACTGAATGTCAGAATGGGAAAGAAAGGTGATTTAAGCAATTTTGAGCGTGGCATGGTTGTTGGTGCCAGACGGGCTGGTCTGAGTATTTCACAATCTGCTCAGTTACTGGGATTTTCACGCACAACCATTTCTAGAGTTTACAAAGAATGGTGTGAAAAGGGAAGAACATCCAGTATGCGGCAGTCCTGTGGGCGAAAATGCCTTGTTGATGCTAGAGGTCAGAGGAGAATGGGCCGACTGATTCAAGCTGATAGAAGAGCAACTTTGACTGAAATAACCACTCGTTACAACCGAGGTATGCAGCAAAGCATTTGTAAAGCCACAACACGCACAACCTTGAGGCGGATGGGCTACAACAGCAGAAGACCCCACCGGGTACCACTCATCTCCACTACAAATAGGAAAAAGAGGCTACAATTTGCACGAGCTCACCAAAATTAGACAGTTGAAGACTGGAAAAATGTTGCCTGGTCTGATGAGTCTCGATTTCTGTTGAGACATTCAGATGGTAGAGTCAGAATTTGATGTAAACAGAATGAGAACATGGATCCATCATGCCTTGTTACCACTGTGCAGGCTGGTGGTGGTGGTGTATTGGTGTGGGGGATGTTTTCTTGGCACACTTTAGGCCCCTTAGTGCCAATTGGGCATTGTTTAAATGCCACGGCCTACCTGAGCATTGTTTCTGACCATGTCCATCCCTTTATGACCACCATGTACCCATCCTCTGATGGCTACTTCCAGCAGGATAATGCACCATGTCACAAAGCTCGAATCATTTCAAATTGGTTTCTTGAACATGACAATGAGTTCACTGTACTAAAATGGCTCCCACAGTCACCAGATCTCAACCCAACAGAGCATCTTTGGGATGTGGTGAAACGGGAGCTTCGTGCCCTGGATGTGCATCCCACAAATCTCCATCAACTGCAAGATGCTATCCTATCAATATGGGCCAACATTTCTAAAGAATGCTTTCAGCACCTTGTTGAATCAATGCCACGTAGAATTAAGGCAGTTCTGAAGGCGAAAGGGGGTCAAACACAGTATTAGTATGGTGTTCCTAATAATCCTTTAGGTGAGTGTATGTCTGTATATGACTTGGAAGGTACTGAATGGTACAGCATTATACATAAAACAGTGATGAATAAATTTAACAGATTAACTCTTTCCACCATTGACAGAATTTTTACGTCATTTATGAGACAATGCTTCCCCGCCATTGACAGAATCTCTGGATCAAAATACAGAGAAAAAAGGAGCAGAAACAAACAATAAAAGCTTATGCACGTTGTAGTCTTTGGAAAAAAACAAACAAACTTGATTTCAGCTTTTTGTTCAAAATGTTGCTTTTTTTTAATGAAACCCACAAGTATTAAAAAGAATTAAGTAAAAAGAATGCATTTTTTTTTTCTGTTTACAAGCAGAGGCTCTGTTCTTTCTTTTGATACATCACGTTCATACAAAATATTCTGAGGGCCATAAAGCAGGCGGTGGCTAGCATTTTTTTTTTTACGCAGGCAGGGAAAGAGTTAAGGGCCAGATTTACTAAACAGGGCAAATTAGCATGAGACAGGCAGCAATCCAATTAAAGTGCCGATGAGAGTGGAAAGTTCTGCGGGTGATACTGTTAATGTGCAAATTAAAGAACAGAGATGCAGCAGCTAATTAACATTATGACCAACACAATTTACCAAGAGCAGCACAAATTAGCAGAGGGTAGCAAAAAGCAGAGCCAAAAATAAACAGGTGCGGGTAATCTACTAACAGTACAGGCGCAGTAAATTAAAAATAACTTGGCTTGGCGAACAATATGTTTGGATAATGTCTTCCTCATTCCAAATACATTTCTAAATAAAACACGACTAGAAAATTCTCTCCTTTCTACCACATGCTCTCTGTTCTCTGCGGTGCCTCATCCTAGCAGAAACATTCGCAATCTTTTGTCATGCACAAAATGGGTTAAAACATGCTTTTTTGAGTTTTTGTTTTGTAAGTTGTAGGCTGTAGTAACTAACGGTACTGACAGTAACTCGCGATCGAACTGATGCGAATGCACTCTAGTTATGATCGTTTGGGGGGAGGGGCCATATGCTCAGTGGCTCCAGTGCGTCATCGAGCCACCGTTTTAGCCCCGCCTAAACAATCCTGAACACAGCAATGGTGAAAAACTGTTTAACGGTCTAACTCCACAATTCAGTACTACACAGTTCACAGTCTTTGTAACGTGTTTCAGCAATACATTTCTAACATGTATAATGGGTTTAGAAACAAATCTCAGAATTGCCTTTACAGGGACTTTAAATAATGCCACAAATAGTAGTAAACTGACTACCGCAGACCTTAGTAAATCATGTTGCAAGATTTATTTACTCTCCTCCCATAAATTTGGCATTTGAAAGGGAACTCCTACAAATGCATATGCAATAAGGTCAGCCGTTAAAAGAAGGGTTTGCGTTGGTGCAAGCTGATAGTAAATCTGGCCCTTAATGTGTTATATTCATAAGTATAAGCAATAATTAATGCATAATTATCCAAAGTAATTGTTCATTTCAAATTACTTCTACAGTAGATATGTTTAAATGAAGGTAAATGAAGTAAAGTGCTAGCAATGCCACGGTCATGGTTTTGATTCCCAGGGAATGCATAAACAGATTAAATATACAGTGTAACTTGAAAGCAATATAAGTCACCTTGGATAAAAGAATCTTCCAAATGTGTGTAAATGTAAATCTGTACCAACATTATATAGAAAAATCAGTCCTTAAGATTTTCGTTTTCTGTCCCTAGGTGGAGCCTTTGTCAGGGTTGGTCGAAGGAGGCATTGCTTTAACTGTTTCTGGGTCTAACTTGGGACAGAAAGCTCAGGATATCCTTCAGTCTGTGACTGTTGCGGGTGTTCCCTGCACTGTTATACCACATCTATATGAAATATCCACCAGGTAAACACCATAGTTTATTTGCAATTTACTTTTTACACTGATTAAATAATATATTTGGCCTTTGTTTTTTTTGTTTTTTTCCCCTTGTGTTTTACATTTGTGACCCTGGATATACCACGGATATATTTGTGGCAATATTCAAAATTATCGATGTTTCTTTTATGCCAAAAATCATTAGGATATTAAGTAAAGATCATGTTCCATGAAGATATTTTTGTAAATTTCCTACCGTAAATATGTCAAAAATGTATTTTTATTAGTAATATGCGTTGCTATGGATTTAATTTGGACAACTTTAAAGGTGATTTTCTCAATATTTAGACTTTTTTTGCACCCTCAGATTCCAGATTTTCAAATAGTTGCATCTCGGCCAAATATTTTCCTATCCTAACAAACTATACATCAATGGAAAGCTTGGTGTATAAATCTCAGTTTCAAAAATTAACACATTTGTGTTTATGCTTACTCTCCATTTTTTTTAGAATTATATGTACAACTACAGCCAGTGGAGAGGAGAAGTCTGGTCACATCTCAGTGAAAGTCTCTGGTGGAGGCTTTGGCCTGTCAAGTCAGAGATTCAGCTACCAGGTTAATTTGTATTTACTATTAACTAGCAATATTTAAAAAAAAAAAAAAATGATTTACCATTTTTCATTTTGTTCCAAAAACATATGACTTCCATGGGACACAAAAGGGGAATATTCTGACCACTGTGTATATATAACTCAATATAATGAATGTCCCAAGAATATCATAAAGGATAGCTTTGTGTGTCGAATGGATATAATGACTCATTTTACGGACAGATCATCACAAAAATGATCGTATAGCTTCAGAAGAATTGGATATATAGCACATGAGTTGTATGGACAACTTTTATCAGTTTTTTTATAATACTTTTATTGTGCTTTTGTGTCCTTTTTTTGAAGCTTGAACACTCCAGTCCACATGTATTGTAATTGCAGTTATGACCAGAATTTCTCATTTTTTATGTTCCATGAAAAAGGGAAAGTCAAACATGTTTGGAACAAATGATAAGTAAATGATCTTTTTGTACTCTTTATATATAATGAATAGTAATTTTGTACAATTAAATCACTTGCCCCAGTGCATAAAAGATGAGACATTTGAACCTAAAGAAATTCTGTGGGATAGACATATTTAAGGTTCAGTTTCAGTAGGTATACTCTATACACCATATGGCATATTGTACTTTGATGCAACTTAAAAAGGTTGACTCTAGGGTTTCACCACATTCTAAAACATTGTAATTGCCTAAAGTCATATCTTACATCTTTCCTTCCCTGTTATCCCTCCATTTTTTGTTTGTCTTCTGATTATTATGTGCATTGGAGCATTGTTGTTATGTGAAGATGGTTATTGTGGAATTGCTGTAGTTTTTTAGTTCTTGGATGCAGAATTTCCTTTGATTGTATCTCTTATCTCTTAAGGACCCTAAGCTGATAGAAATCTCTCCTCGGAAAGGGCCACGGGCAGGAGGAACAACTCTGACAATCACAGGCAGAAATCTTTTGACTGGTCGTGTTACTGATATCAGTGTCCTACTAGGGAATGTGCCCTGTTTATTGTAAGCGCTACATATCACTGTGGAAAACTGTCTCTTGCAATTTGGTGTAATATGAGTGTTGTCTGTGATTTAGGAAGTTCTTTTATCCCCTTATATCCCTGTGTAGAATATCAGGTGTTCTGGAGGACACTATCAAGTGTCTGACTGGTGCTAGTAACAGGACAGGAGAGCACAGGGTGACCGTGCGGTATGGAAACAATGAGCGACATCTCCATGGCAATGGCTATTACTATACCCCTGACCCCAACATCACACATGCCATGCCCTCTAAGAGCTTTATCAGGTGTGTGTTGATTTTTACCTGTCTTATTACGTTTATTAATTTAGCAGATGCTTTTAAGTGACAAGTAATGAATACAACAAAGCCAATATATAAGATGATATAGCAGCCATATCACCCTGTAACCCAAGACTGGTTTCCCACTGAAGCTAAGCAGGGCTGAGCCTGGTCAGTACCTGGATGGGAGACCTCCTGGGAAAACCAGGTTGCTGCTGGAAGAGGTGTTAGTGAGGCCAGCAGGGGGTGCTCACCCTGTGGTCTGTGTGGGTCCTAACGCCCCAGTATAGTGATGGGGACACTATACGGTCAAAGAGCACCGTCCTTCGGATGAGACGTTAAACCGAGGTCCTGACTCTCTGTGGTTATTAAAAAATCCTAGGATGTCCTTCGGAAAAAGAGTAGGGGTGTAACCCCGGCATCCTGGCCAAATTTGCTCATTGGCCTCTGTCCATCATGGCCTCCTAATAATCCCCATATACTGATTGGCTTCATCACTCTGTCTCCTTTCCACCATAAACTGGTGTGTGGTGGGCGTTCTGGTGCAATATGGCTGCCGTTGCATCATCTAGGTGGATGCTGCACATTGGTGGTGGTTGAGGAGATTCCCCCCTTCTATATGCAAAGCGCTTTGAGTACCCAGAAAAGCGCTATATAAATGTAACAAATTATGATAGAATATTTCTATTTTTTAAATGTAGTGTCAGTCAAGTGTTCACAGAAAACGTAAAAATATTTGTTATACCAATTTCTTGAATATTGTAAGTGATTTGGCTATTCTTGAAATGTAATTATGTAAATCTATATTAGTGTGTAGGCCTGTACTTGGAAATTATTTTATGAAATTATTTTAAAGTGTACTGTAGTTGTAGTGGTGCTTGTAAAGCCATTTTTGCTCATGCTTAAAGTTGGCATGGGGAGTTAATTTTATCCATTTGCTTCTTATTGGAATGTGGCCATTGTATACTGGAATGAAGGCAGATCTGAATTGCGTTGCAGTTACATCACAGAGAGTGTCATACCACAGAAATATCAAGTTATGACATTTTGATTGAAGATTTCAAGGTCAAAAATTGTATAAAAATATAAATGCATAGAAAAAAAATTCCCACTAAGACAAGTAATATGAATTAATAAAATAAATAGGGTCAGTTTTGATTTAATGCTGACCCAAAGTTGGGGATTTGAAGAGGTATTTCCAAGTGAAACTGGATATTGAATAGAGGGTGGGGTTTTATTTTAGTGCACCTTCTTTCCATCCCTTGCTCATAGCAGACTGACAATTGGAGGGGAGTGGTTAAAGGATATTCAACTCAAGCCGTTATACTGACGTCATTAAAGAAGGAACGTTTTCAGATTTTGATTAAAAGTTACCACGACAAATACATTTTTTTCTGTGTATTAACTTGCACAGATTAATTGTTCACCACAAGACTAGTAATGTGCACTAACAAAGTAATTGGAGTCAATTTTGATTTCATGACATCTTTAACATTTCTTCCTTTATGCAGCGGAGGGCGTGTAGTTAAAGTTTTGGGCCATAACTTGGATGTGGTACAGAAGCCTCGGATGCAAGTAACTGTGGTCCCCCAAGACTCCATTCCCCCCTGGAGGAGACGCAGGCGAAGGAGAAAAACTAGGAATGTAACAGATGTGGAAGTGCAGGAAACAGACTGTACAGAAAACACACACTGTTCTGTCAAACAGGTGTTTTTTCAGTTTAACCTTACTTAAACTCAGCCTTACTCAAACTACACACAACACAAACTGAAAATTCAATAGCAGATTTTGTAATCTATACTGTTTATAAACTGTATGCACAGATTATTGTTTTGTTCCCTCATTTCATGGCCATAGATTCATAACCCATGCCTTCAATTTCACAAAATCGTATTAAATATTTAATCATTTAATTAAATTGATCTCACTTAACATTCATCAGATTGGTCCAAAAAAGGTCAATTATTAAAGGCAAATAATTGAGAGCATCTGTAAATAACTAATAACTGGAAAAAAATTCACAAATTTGTAGTCCCCTCCTCTCGATTTAGAAATCTCTCCCCACTGCTTCATTCAAGGCGTAAACAAACTGGATTATATATAGATAAATACTGTACACTATGAACTGTTAATTTTGAATTAAGTACCATGTAGTTATAATCTGATTTCATATCTGATATGACTATAAGTGAGTGCATTGGTTATCGATTGGTGTTTTCTAATGTCATTTTGTCATAATGTCAATCTGTTACACATTTATTCATTTAGCTTTTATACCAGGTGACTTTGAAGTGAGAAACTTTTCATGTTCTAAATTAAATCTGTCTCTTTGATTCACAATGGGTTTGAGATTGTTTAAATCAATACATTATTTGATCATGAAGGAGTTTTATTAGTATTGTAGATTAAAGTCTTTGGTGAACAGTCTCCATAGCATCGTTTTGTCTGAAATATTTGGCGACTTTGTCCACTTACAGTGTTGTCTCTTTCTCTTGTTTTCATTTTCTCTATAGTTTGAGGAGCATTGTGAGGTGAAAACCTCCTCTCTGTTGTTGTGTCGGACCCCTGGTGTAGATCCTCAACTAGTTGGTGGTCATATGCAGGTTGAGTTTTTGTTGGATAACTTGCGCTTTGACTTTAACTCTGTCAGCCAATCACCTTTCATCTATGAGCCAAACCCAACCCTGCACCCGCTGAACCATCGTGATCCCACAAAACCATATCGCTACAAACCTGGATCAGTCATATCTGTGGAGGTTAGTGGGGCTTTTACTGTTGTAATTTTTTCTGTTTGAACATTTGCATCGCCATGACTATGACAAGCCACAAATATTTAGATCACCTCTCAAAAGAAGAAAAACAAGATATGTGAACACATTTGGGCATATGTGATCCATATAAAGCACCATTCACTATTCAATTACTTAAAATAGTTAGACATTCTAAAATGCTTAAAGGGATAGTTCACCTAGAAATACTCATCATTTACTCACCCTGAAGTTGTTCAAAACCTGTATGAATTTCTTTCTTCTGCTGAACACAAAAGAAGATATTTTGACTATGGAAGTATGGAGAAAATACTATGGAAGTCAATGGAGACCATCAACTGTTTGGTTACCCATATTCTTCAAAATATCTTCTTTTGTGTTCAGCAGAAGAAAGAAATTGTTTGGAACAACTTCAGGGTGAGTAAATGATGACAGTGAAAGATCAAATTCAGTATACACCTTACTGATGATGCTTATTATATACAGATGAGTTCGATGAGCCCAAAATATGAATGCATTCAGTGGTCAGATATTTCCTAATATTCACTCCATGGTAATGCTGTATATCAGAACATTTATCCAGTTAACTAAAACTGGTGCTACTCTCAGGTCCTTTGTATCACACTGCCGGATCTCTCATTTCATACAAATGGAACTGGCGTCATCTTGCATCTCAGTTATCAATTGTATTGAAAATGGTGTCAGGGGACTTCAGTATTAATATTACTGTAAAATGGTTGCCGTTTTTTTGTCTTTTTGTTTGGTTGATTGTTTTGTACATTGCTTTAAAATAATATACAGGTCATTGTCGTAAAATATACACCCTCAGGGTGATGCAAGACTCTCCTGTAAATCCTGTTGTCAGGATTTTTTTTTCTCGATAATGACTAGGTCACTTTACATTTATTACCCACTTATTCCTTAATACTGTTTAAGAGCTTAATCTCATGTTTCTTCTTTTAACTTTTTCTTGGATCCCTTTTCAATTATTTCCGCAGGGTGAGAATTTAGACTTGGCCATCTTTAAAGAGGAAGTAGTAGCGCTGATTGGAGAGGGGGTTTGTGCTGTTAAAACTTTGACACATAATCACCTTTATTGTGAGCCACCACCCCAACAGCCCCCGCTCTCCCTCAGGCATGGACGCAAGCGAGAGGGAGCTGAGGCCTTTCCAGAATTTATAGTAAGCCTTGCACCAACACCCTCTCAACACACACAGACTGAGCTTAACCCTATAAAGCCTACTGTATTACCACTGTCTTTTGAAGACTGTGATTGGTTGGTTGTCCAAGAAGGAAAAAAAGAGAGCTTTTAAGTAGGTATAGGGTGTATATAAGCCTTTACTTTGAAATTACTGGCGTCATTGGATAAATTGAAAATTGTCATTGGAAATTACCGGCGTTTCTTGTTTTACACTTTTACTCTCACTCTCACTCACACACACACTCTCTCTCTCTCTCTCTCTCTCTCTCTCATATGCTCACACACACTATATATATATTTATTTAATTTATTTATTTATTTATTTTATTTTTTTATTTTTATTTATTTTTTTATTTTTTATTTTTTTTAAGCGTGCTATTAATGTTATGCTTAATGTACTTGATTTGGAAATGAACAGGGACACAATTAGGTTCTGTGTTGCTGTAATTGTGTGATTACTTTGCTTATAGAAGGTTGTGTAAGACCCAAATCATCATTGCTGCATAGTTGCATTTTTCCAGTCTCTAAACATGTTAATGTAGTGATTACTTCCATTTCTGGCGCTATGGCATTTCTGCGCTGTGTGTCGGAGATGTTAGCTTGTCTCTAATAAGAATGGTCACAAACATGATCCCAGCATGATCTAATGTGTATTGTCTTATTAATTCACTCATGCATTGTGTGCAACACATTTTTTTAAATTTTTTTTTTATAGATTTTGTCTAAAGGTTCAACAAATACATTCCATTTCATATGTCAGGCTTACAAGTTCCACCTACATCATCTTTTCTGAAAGTGTGGCTATAACTTGAATTTTTGCAGTGGATATTGTATTGCATTAACAGTGGTGTATAATAGTGTGTGTGTGTGTGTGTGTGTGTGTCTGTCTGTATGCAGGTGCATATGGGAAACCTGAACTTTTCACTGGGACAAGTGCAGTATGATTCTCTTAGTCACTCCATCTTTCCACTGGTGGCGCAGATTGGGGTTGGAGCAGTTGCTTCTCTTGTTGCTCTTATTGTACTTATCATCGTGTTTATATACAGGTGTGTATGATATGTAATATGAAAGAATACAGTGCTGTGAAAAAGTTAGTACCCTATAAAGAGTGTAGCTTTCTTTCAACATATTTGGACATACAGATATTGGATATATACAGGTGCTGGTCATATAATTAGAATATCATCAAAAAGTTGATTTATTTCACTAATTTCATTCAAAAAGTGAAACTTGTATATTATATTCATTCGTTACACACAGACTGATATATTTCAAATGTTTATTTCTTTTAATTTTGATGATTATAACTGACAACTAAGGAAAATCCCAAATTCAGTATCTCAGAAAATTAGAATATTACTTAAGACCAATACAAAGAAAGGATTTTTAGAAATCTTGGCCAACTGAAAAGTATGAACATGAAAAGTATGAGCATGTACAGCACTCAATACTTAGTTGGGGCTCATTTTGCCTGAATTACTGCAGCAATGCAGCGTGGCATGGAGTCGATCAGTCTGTGGCACTGCTCAGGTGTTATGAGAGCCCAGGTTGCTCTGATAGTGGCCTTCAGCTCTTCTGCATTGTTGGGTCTGGCATATCGCATCTTCCTCTTCACAATACCCCATAGATTTTCTATGTGGTTAAGGTCAGGCGAGTTTGCTGGCCAGTTAAGAACAGGGATACCATGGTCTTTAAACCAGGTACTGGTTGCTTTGGCACTGTGTGCAGGTGCCAAGTCCTGTTGGAAAATGAAATCTGCATCTCCATAAAGTTGGTAATCAGCAGGAAGCATGAAGTGCTCTAAAACCTCCTGGTATACGGCTGCGTTGACCTTGGACCTCAGAAAACACAGTGGACCAACACCAGCAGATGACATGGCACCCCAAACCATCACTGACTGTGGAAACTTTACACTGGACCTCAAGCAACGTGGATTGTGTGCCTCTCCTCTCTTCCTCCAGACTCTGGGACCCTGATTTTTTTCAAAGGAAATGCAAAATTTACTTTCATCAGAGAACATAACTTTGGACCACTCAGCAGCAGTCTAGTCCTTTTTGTCTTTAGCCTAGGCGAGACGCTTCTAATGCTGTCTGTTGTTCAAGAGTGGCTTGACACAAGGAATGTGACAGCTGAAACCCATGTCTTGCATACGTCTGTGCGTAGTGGTTCTTGAAGCACTGACTCCAGCTGCAGTCCACTCTTTGTGAATCTCCCCCACATTTTTGAATGGGTTTTGTTTCACAATCCTCTCTAGGGTGCGGTTATCCCTATTGCTTGTACACTTTTTTTCTACCACATATTTTCCTTCCCTTCGCCTCTCTATTAATGTGCTTGGGCACAGAGCTCTGTGAACAGCCAGTTTCTTTTGCAAAGACCTTTTGTGTCTTGCCCTCCTTGTGCAAGGTGTCAATGGTCGTCTTTTGGACAACTGTCAAGTCAGCAGTCTTCCCCATGATTGTGTAGCCTACAGAACTAGACTAAGAGACCATTTAAAGGCCTTTGCAGGTGTTTTGAGTTAATTAGCTGATTAGAGTGTGGCACCAGGTGTCTTCAATATTGAACCTTTTCACAATAGTCTAATTTTCTGAGATACTGAATTTGGGATTTTCCTTAGTTGTCAGTTATAATCATCAAAATTAAAAGAAATAAACATTTGAAATATATCAGTCTGTGTAATGAATGAATATAATATACAAGTTTCACTTTTTGAATGGAATTAGTGAAATAAATCAACTTTTTGATGATATTCTAATTATATGACCAGCACCTGTAATTATGACACTTAGGATGTACATTTACTACCGGCTACCTATGGACAGTCCATCCCTGAATGCAAGAATAATGCAATAAATCATTATGGACACATTTATAGATTGGTGTATGAATGGAACTGATTTTGTGTTCTCTCATTTCTCTTCTCAGGAGAAAGAGTAAACAGGCTCTGAGAGATTATAAAAAAGTTCAGATCCAGCTGGAGAATCTAGAGACCAGTGTGAGAGACCGCTGCAAAAAAGAGTTTACAGGTAATTTACAGGTACATTTAGGACAAGACCAGAGGATAGTTGCAAGATTTTAAGGATACTAAGTTTAAGAATAGTCATAGGTGAGGCTAAAATCTAATCTGTCATTCATAAAAAGAAAATATACACCTGCTCAAATGATTTATGTTTAATTCACAGTGGTTCAAATGGCAAATAAAATTATACCATTTGGAAATATTAGTCAAAATATAGTCCACTTGTTCCCCAGCTTCTGAGGAGTTGATTTAATTTTGGAACACTTTACAAATTATTCAGTGCCATTCATTCATTTTCAAAACAGTCCCTCATGTAAAGCTGACCTTCGTATGTATGACTTTTAAACTTTCTCAGACCTTATGACTGAAATGATGGATATGACGAGTGATCTAGTGGGATCAGGAATTCCTTTCTTGGAGTACCGTAGGTATGCTGAACGCATCTTTTTTCCTGGACATCGTGAGTCCCCACTTCACAGAGACCTAGACGTGCAGGAGTGTCGGCGGGCCACGGTGGAGCAGGGACTCATTCAGTTATCTAATCTCCTCAACAGCAAACTGTTCCTCACAAAGGTAGCTAAAATAATACCTTTTTCTCACTTCTGATCTATGAGATTTCTCTCCTAAATTTACCCATTACAATATTCCCAACAGGAAACATTTTTAGAGATGTTTAAACCAAGCCCATTTGTTGACGTGATGCCACACACCACAACGAGTGTATTATCTGAGCTTAGAACATCTTTTAACCTGACAGCATCTTATAATGCAATGCATAATAATGCATAATCTTATAATGTGTGTGGTGTGAGACGTGACGCAATGGCCACTTATGTGTACTGTACAGAGAGAATTTTGAGATTAATTTAACAGTTAAAAATAGCACAGATGACACTAAAATAGCAGAAACTGCCCCTTAATACACATTGCACGGTGGTCTGAATTTGCTAGTTTTGGGTTTGTTGCACATTTGTTTCTGCAGACAAAACTTTTATTCAAATGAAAGTTTTGGAAGAATCTAAAATGTTTGCAATTTTAACTAAATAAGAGGCATCACTATAAGAGGATAGTTACAACATTTTAATGATATTAAGGGCCAGATTTACTAACATCTTGTGCCAGCGCAAACCCTCTTTTGGTGTTAAAAAAAATACTGTCAGGATTTACTAAAGACACGCAGTGATAAATTAGTGCTGAAAAGGCGTGGACAGAGTTATTTTTGCAGCTGACCTTATTGCTATATGCATTTTGTAGGAGTTTCCCTTTCAGATGGAAAATTTATGGGAGGAGAGTATTTAAATGAATCACTCAAGGTGATTTAATAAGGTTTGCGCTCGTCAATTTACTGGTGTTTGCGTCATTATTTACCGGCCAAAAAAGCACATCTTAAAACAGACGCTAACTGGTAGATTGCGTTGGTCATTATGGAAATTATTCGAAAGCGTCTGTGTTCTTAAATTTCCGCGTTGTCAGTAGATCACATGCAGAACATTCCACTCCCATCGGCGCCATTTTGGAATTGCGCTCTCACGCTAATTTGGTAGTTTTAGAGGGGTCTAGGTTTGTAGCACATTTGGTTCTGGAGACAAAGAATTTCAAAACTTTCATTCGAATCAAAGTTAACAAAATAAAAGGCATCAAAACACTGCATTTTTGTTTTTTATTTAGTACTGCCCTTAATAGGATTCTGTAACGCTTTATTTTACAGTGTCCTGTTACATGTTACATGTACTTATTATAGTAATAACAGTAAATTATGGATAATTACAAGCAACTAAACCTAAACCAAGCCTGTAGTACGTGTTGTTGATTTAATATTAATCAGTACCTATCTGTCGTTACCTTGATGACCCACGACTGTTTTGTGATAGTTGTTCATGAGCCTAAGACCTGCTCATTCTTTGGTTTACTAGAGTCTTCTGCATATTTGATCCCTTTCCAACAGTGACTGATTTTAAAATCCATCTTTTCACACTGAGGACAATTGAGGGACTCATACACAACTATTACAAAAGGTGCAAACATTTACTGATGCTCAAAAAGTAAACACACTGCATTAAGAGCCAGGGTTGAAAGCTTTTTTTAACAGGATTGATCAGGTTAAATTATACTTATTTAGTTTTCTGGGAATTAATTTAAAACATCTTTTATAGCTTCTGAAGGTCAGTGCTAAATAAAAAAAATAAGATAATAGTTACGTATGAGTCTGTGCGAATTAATACACCAACACATAACTAAATGATAATGCTTTCCATTTTTTTATATTCATTTTCTCATGTTTCTTTCCTAAAGTTTATCCACACTCTTGAAAGCCAGAGGACATTTTCACCCAGAGACAGAGGATATGTGGCATCTTTGCTCACCGTGGCTCTTCACAGCAAACTAGAATACTTCACTGACATACTCAAAACTCTGTTGAACGATCTGGTGGAACAGTATATTGCCAAGAACCCTAAACTCATGCTCCGGAGGTAAGAATGATGGATTAACTGACATTAGAATATGAATCAACAAAAGTGACTGTATAATTGAGGCTTTAATTCTCTTCTCAGAACTGAGACAGTAGTTGAAAAGCTCCTGACCAACTGGATATCCATCTGCCTCTATGCTTTCTTAAGGGTGTGTATTAAAATTGATAGGATTGTGTGGTTTTTATTACATACATTTACTGTGGATAAAAATAGGTATTTTGTAGATGATGAAAAATATGATTAGACGGTTACCAATGTAAAATATTTGAATGTAATTAGCCTACTGGGACCCAGCAAGGTGCAACATGTTGTGCATTAGGATAATAAAAAAAAAAAACCCAGGATTAAGACATTTCTTTGTACCCATATGCTTTAATTGAGTTGCTACTATAGGATAGTTAAGAGAATTTTATAATGATTTCTTAGTGTTTTATTGAGTAGATTATCCATGTCATATTGTCATAAATGATTGTATTTCTGCTCCCTTGTGTTTAGTATTCCGCCGGTGAGTCTCTGTACATGCTCTTCAGAGCGATTAAACACCAGGTGGATAAAGGACCCGTCGATGCAGTGACGGGCAAAGCCAAATACACCTTAAATGATAACCGCTTGCTGAGAGAGGATCTGGAATACCGCACTCTGGTTAGAATGTTTTAACTAAATGTCTTTATTAAACAGTATTAGTGCATTAGTCTAATTTGTTAATCCGTGTTTCTGCCAAAAAGCATCTGTAAAAAAAATTATATTACTGAAAAATTTCTCCATCTTTAGCTTCAAATTGTGTCTACTTTTACCCTGTCACTTTGTTTGTTTAAACTTCAGTTTACAGTGTTTTTAGCTATGTTTCCATCCAAAGTTGGAGACAACTTAAAACAACCGACTGTGTTGTTTTGACATAATTTTGTGTGTATTTGTCCGTTCAAGTGCAAGAAGACGTGAAAGAGAACTCAGTATTGCGCACTATATGAGAGGCGGCTGCTTGTGTGTGCGCTTTGGATATGTGCACAGCACAGAAAACAGCACACGTCTTCTCGCGCTTAAATGGTTTAAAATCGCATTGAAATGCACACAAAGGAATCGATAAGAGGAATTGAATTTTTCATATTATAACAAGTATCCGATTCCAGAATTGGAATCGATTTTTGATTTTTAAGCCTATTCCCTACAGTGGTTCAGGCTGCAGGATTGCCAAATGACAGAAGAAACGGTATCAGCATGATTGTGTAAAACTGTACATTTCTTGTTTCTTACCCACTGCTATTTATACCAATGATGGAAATAAGAGAAGTTAGAATAGCGAAATATGGGGGAGAGCATTTCTATAGTGTGACTATGGGCCCTATCATACACCCGGCACAATGTGACGCCAGGTGCGACACAAGTGTTTTTTGCTAGTTTCAGCCTGACGCAGTTATCATTTTCACATCCAGCGCCACGTTGTTTAAATAGCAAATGCATCTGTTCGCCAATGGGCATGCTGGTCAGAAAACGAGGTGTGTTCAGGTGCATTGTTGTTATTTTGAGGCAACTGAAAACGACTGTACCATTGACCAACAAAAACCAGGTCTAAAGTCAATAGCGCAGTATTTTTGTGTTTTTTTTAAAGGGAGCGTTAGTAATGTGCGCCTATAGGCGGGTGCACGACGCACGTACACTTTGCTTATTACACACACAGGGACATGCAGCAGCACACAAACATTTTTAAATATTAAAAATAAAAGAATTCCTCTCTGGAGAAGCGTTCAGTCTTTCCGCTCGCAAATTCCGCCATGTAAATAGCGAATCCGCTTTTAAAGGGAATGGGAGATGAGACTCTGATTGGTTTATTGCACGTTGTGCCCAAAACACACCCATAATTCGTTAAGAGACTGGGTACAACCCTTTTGGACCGTGCGCCTGGTGCGCAGACCATTTTTTCCATGGTTAAACTAGCAAAAGTGGATTCGGACACGCCCTAAGTGCACCTGCGCCATACGCTTCAAACCATGCGCTTAGATCGTTCAGCTGTTTTAGTATCTCAGATGAGCCTGTCTGCATTTAGTTCTGAGAAAAAACACTCCTGTATGTTCTAGTTTACCTGTGTTTTAGTTCCTGTTCACTTGGTTCCCTTTGCTAGTTTGTTTCTTAGGTTACTGATTATATTCCTCATTTACTTCCTCATTTACCTCATTTATTTATTGACATCTGTTTCCTCAGTTCCTTGTCAAGTATTGTCTTTATGTAGTATGTAAAGCTGTTGTTTATTTTCTCCTGTGATCTATCGCCATGCTTTTGCCTTAGATTATCTTTGAATTATGATTTAAGAATTATGCATTGAATTATGCAACTTTGAGTGTCAACACAGAGCTGTCAAATATTGTGTTTTTCTCAAACACAGATTTGCCATTTTAAACAGATCATGGTTAACCAGAACCCAGTGTTTTAGAGAGCAAATGGGAAAAATAACTGGGACATTTAAAATAAGCAGACCAATTCACAGATGTATTACAGAATTATTAGCAGGTTTTACTGTGCTGACATAAAATTTAGATAATAAAAATGTGATTTACAAAAATACTTAATTCTCTCTCTCTCTCTCTCTCTCTCTCTCTCTCTCTCTCTCTCTCATTCTTTTTCTCTTTAGACCGTGAATGTCTTGATGCAGGGAATAGGTGTGAATGAAGCTCAGCCAGTTGCTGCTAAAGTTTTAGATTGTGACACTATAACCCAGGTGAAAGAGAAGATACTAGACCAGGTGTACAAGGGCACCTCATACTCTCATAGACCACACACTGACTCCGTGGACTTGGGTGAGAACATTTATATTGTACATGTCTACCCTCTTTCTTACATATCAACTGTGTTCTCCATAGTTTTATTCATTAATTCATTCTTTCAGTCTTTGTTTGTTTGTTTAAAAAAATTCCTGTCTTTTAAATTTTTTTGGACATTTCTAGAATGGCGCTCTGGTGTAGCAGGTCACCTGATCCTCTCAGATGAAGACCTAACATCTGTGGTTCAGGGCAACTGGAAACGCCTCAACACGCTCCAGCATTATAAGGTATAACACAATCAAGCAGTCAAGTTGTTGGTAAATGTATAGCGCTTTTACATGAATTTTCATGTATATCAGGAATGGGCAACTTTGGTCCTGGAGGGCCACTGTCCTGCAGAGTTTAGCTCCAACCTTGATAAAAACTCACCTGCCTGTAGCGTTTTAGTAATCCTTACGACATTTATTAGCTTGTTAAGGTATGTTTGATTAGGGTTGGAGCTTAACTCTGCAGGACAGTGGCCCTCCAGGACCGAAGTTGTCCAGATATATATTGTTTTAAAGCAGCTTTTATGGAAATTGTGCCTTACAAATCCTCTTAGTAAGACAGTGACACAGAACAAAAACTCTGCTGGCACATTTACCATAGCATTTGTGGGCGAAATCCAGTAATTTCAATAGAAATCAGTGCACTTAGGAATTTTGCGCGAGGGTCCATTTCGCATTTGCTTCAAGGTGGTCATGCCAATTTGCCACGCTGACCAACAGAAGGCTGCTTTGTTTGAAAGTGAGGGACCAAATAGGGACTTTGACTAGCACATATTTAATGTTGAAATAAAACGGAAGTTGTGCTAGCCTTTTCTTCCCTTTTGTGACATATATCTGAGTAAAACGGCTTCTCGAACAAAAAAAAGTAGGGTGGGACTTGATGTTGTTATTTGGGAATTGATTGGATCGTTGCGTTGTGCTATTGGTACAATCTCATGTGAATGACAGGTTGTCCCGCCCTTTTGCTAGTAAACATAATCAGGAAAAATAGGCAAGCGTAAGGAATTTGACAAGGGCCAAATTGTGATGGCTAGACGACTGGGTCAGAGCATCTCCAGAACTGCAGCTCTTGTGGGGTTTTCCTGGTCTGCAGTGGTCAGTATCTATCAAAAGTGGTCAAAGGAAGGAACAGTGGTGAACCGGCAACAGGGTCATGGGTGGCCAAGGCTCATTGATGCATGTGGGGAGCGAAGGCTGGCAAGTGTGGTCCGATCAAAGAGACAAGCTACTGTAGTTCACATTGCACAAGAAGTTAAGGCTGGTTCTGATAGAAAGGTGTCAGAATACACAGTGCATCGCAGTTTGTTGCGTATTGGGGCTGCATGGCTGCTGACCAGTCAGGGTGCCCATGCTGGCCTCTGTCCACCACCGAAAGCACCAACAGTGGGCACGTGAGCATCAGAACTGGACCACGGAGCAATTATAGAAGGCCTGGTCTGATGAATCATGTTTTCTTTTACATCACATGGATGGCTGGGTATGTGTGTGTCGCTTACCAGGGGAACACTTGGCACCAGGATGCACTATGGGAAGAAGGCAAGCCGGCGGAGGCAGTGTGAGGCTTTGGGAAATGTTCTGCTGGGAAACTGGGTCCTGCCATCCATGTGGATGTTACTTTGACACATACCACCTACTTAAGCATTGTTGCAGACCATGTACACCCTTTCATGGAAAGGTATTCCCTGGTGGCTGTGGCCTCTTTTAGCAGAATAATGCTCCCTGCCACAAAGCAAAAATGGTCCAGGAATGGTTTGAGGAGCACAACAAGAAGTTTGAGGTGTTGACTTGGCCTCCAAATTCAATCCAAACAAGCATCTGTGGGATGTGCTGAACAAACAAGTCCGATCCATGGAGGCCCCACCTCGCAACTTACAGGACTTAAAGGATCTGCTGCTAACATCTTGGTGCCAGATACCACAGCACACTTTCAGGGTCTAGTGGAGTCCATGCCTCGACAGGTCAGGGCTGTTTTGGCAGCAAAATGGGGACCAACACAATATTAGGAAGGTGGTCATAATGTTATGCCTGATCGGTATGCGTGTATGTATGCATAGTACACACGGAGCTGTAAACCAGACAAGTCGTTGGCAAATATTTTGCGCTTTTTACGTGTATTTTGTGAAAAACGCCATTCATGTTATTGTATATTGTTTTAAAGCAACTTTACAGGAAATTGTGCCTTACAAATCCTCTTAGTGAGCAAATATACCACAAAAATATTAAGCAGCACAACTGTTTTTAGGATTGATAATAAGAAGAAATGTTTCCTGAGCAGCAAATCAGTATATTAAGCCCAAAGTATACTTCGGCCGTGGAGAGTCCATGTGCATGTGTGAGTGACTTGAGCACTTGAAAACAACATCCACTAATGTGCACGTGCAGAACGCGTCTTTCCAACCGAGTGGACCGTGGAAAATGAAGTATACCCGGGCCTTTTAGAATGATTTCTGGTGGATCATGTGACACTGAAGACTGGAGTAATGACTGCTGTAATAACTGTTTTTGCTGTATTTTTGATCAAATAAATGCTGCCATGGTGAGCAGAAGAGACTTCTTTCAAAAACAAAAACTCTTAACCGACCCCCAACTTTTAAACGGTAGTGTATATACAAGTACACTTAAAACATTTTGTAACTTTCATTCTTCACATATTTTTGGGATTTTAGGTTCCAGATGGAGCAACTGTTGCTTTGGTGCCGCGCCATAGCAAACATATTCATCATGATACCCATGACTACATTGCAGGGGAGAGTGAGTACAGTACATGTGACTATCTACAATGTTTATGTTCTCACACACACACACACAAAACATGGGTCTATTTTTTTTTTCATGATTGTTTAGATTTCTTTTGAAACAATACAGTAATATGTAAAAAAAAAAAATAAAAAAAAAAAATATTGACAGCAAAGTGAGTCATGGCACAGATCAGTAATGTGTATTTAGTAAATCTAACAGTCAGCACAAAAGAATCTGATGTGTGAAAAGATCTGTTCATTAGGCACTGTAGTCTAAATATCTGTCTTCCTCTCATTCCATATTTAAAATGGGGGATATTATGAAAAACAGCCTTGCAGTCTTTTCCTGCAAAAATAAACTGAAGAACAACATAAGACAAAGCATAAGTTGACTTCATGGGAAAATGGTCTAATTTTTACTATAGCACATACTACACATATATGAGATTAACCAATGAATAAACGTGTGCATTTTAAACACATAACTACCACATTTATGTTCTCCATATTCAAAACTGGAATATATTGATTTCTTTTTATTTATTTTTTTTACATTGTTTATTCTCACTATGCAGAGACACCCATGCTAGAGGATGCAGATGAGGGAGGAGTGAGGCTGTGGCATCTAGTGAAGGCCAGCGAGGAGCCAGAATTACCCAAACACAGACGAGGCAGTTTAAAAGAACGAGAAAGAGCCAAGACCATACCAGAAATCTATCTCACACGCCTACTGTCAATGAAGGTATCCTAACAAACACACATTCAAACAGCCAGAAGATAAAAACATAAAGGAGAAGCCAAACTCATACCCATTTTCTGTACATCTCTGACTGAATTAAAAAAAGAAAAAAGAACATGCGCGCACACACACCTGTTAACTTGCTCTGTCTTTGTGATTCTGTAGGGTACACTGCAGAAGTTTGTGGATGATCTGTTCACAGTAATTCTCAGCACTAGTCAGCCAGTTCCTCTGGCCATCAAATATTTCTTTGACTTGCTTGATGATCATGCAGCACGCCATGGCATTTCAGACTCTGAAACTATTCACATCTGGAAAACTAACAGGTACTAATCAACTTAGTGAACACCTTAACTAATTAAAATGCTAAAGATGTTAGTTTCAATTAACGAAATGATGGTACATTTCCGTGGGTTTATTTACAATGAAAAAAAAAATAACTGTCATATCAACAGTGTTCTTTTTCCTTGGTCACATTTTTTTATATTGAAACTGCAATGTCTGTGTTAAAGGGTCACTTCACCAAAAATGAACATTCTGTCATTTACTTGCCCTCATGACATTCCAAACCCACAAGACTTTGTTCATTTTCAGAACACTAATGAAGATTTTTTTTAATTATTAATTTTGTTCATTATATAAAGTTATTGTGTCCCTTCATAAAACTTGGATTAAACCGCTCGATTCATTTGGAATACTTTTACAATGTCTTTTTGTATGCATCAACATTTTGGTTGCATGGACTTTGAATGGATAAAGAAAAATGTTGAGAAAATCTTTAAAAAATATCTTAATTTGTGTCTTATGGGTTTAGAACAAGTTGAGGGTGAGAACTTTTCCTCCAAGTATTTAATGGAAATACTTTGCGGTCACTTTATGGGTGAATGGATTGGAATTAGATATTAGCCTCTTTCACACAGCAATCCTGCAAATTACCATAAAATTACTAGAATTCCTTTTCTGGTAAATACACAAATTTGCTGTTCAAGTAAGATACTATTCACACATCAGTACCAAAAAACCGATAAACTTTGTGATGTCAATCATCGGAAATGACATTTGAATTCTGACCCACCTGGATGACGAAAAGTGTTTTTAGTTTCATTTTAATTGCTTTTTTTTACTTCTGAGTGACAAATCCTGAAGAACCCCCAGCACTGCACATTTTGGTCTGACATCGCCCCCTATACCCTTAAATAGGGCACTGGTGTCCGAAACCATAGTGGATGTTACAGAGTGCACTCAATCAATCCCACAATTCACTGCAATAACTAGTGTACAACCAATGCTAGAGAATACCATTAATGCACTGTAAGGGTCATGCCAAATGAATTTCCACATCTGACCAGAAGATGGTGCCTGCAGATGAATCCTTCCATCCATCCATCCGCTATAAATTCATTTTAAATTAATTATTAAATTGTTTAATTAAGGTTTATACATAGTTTCTATGACATCTAACTACTAGAGCTGCCAGTTTGATAAGTTTCAAATAATAAAAGAAATTGCAAACACAAACTATGCAAAAGCGGCAGCCCTTCCAGCACTCATTTTCATTCAATCAAGTGAACTATATTAGTGGACTAATGTAGGGACAACTCCATCAGGGATTTATGATGGGCCCAAAGCAAACTTCTTACATCTTACAGCATCATATCAGTAATTTACTGGTAATTTTACAACTTCTCATAATGGGAAATTGCCAGAAGTGATTTACCTGTATTTTTGAAAAGGTTCTGTTCACGCATGATCTCTTAATGGCAATTTACCAGTAAAGACTCAGTAAAGCCTTAACAGGATTAAAACACTCAAGTATCTGCTCACAAGTGGAGTAATAATGTAAAACACATGCAGCTTTCTTCATGATCTGATGTGGTTCTCTTTTGGTTCTAGTTTGCCTCTGCGGTTCTGGATCAACATTGTAAAGAACCCTCAGTTCATCTTCGATGTGCAGGTGTCGGATAATGTGGACGCGGTTCTGTCAGTAATTGCTCAAACATTCATGGACTCCTGCACTACCACAGAGCATAAACTCGGCAGGGTAAGAGACAAACAGAGGAAGTAGAAGGGAGCTAGTAGAACGATTAAAGATTGAAAAGTCTTGATGATTTTTTTTTTTTTTTTCTGTGATTTTTCTAGGATTCACCTATTAATAAGTTGCTGTATGCCAGAGATATCCCTCGCTATAAACAGATGGTTGAACGGTAAAATTACTTTAGACTAATTTACTACTATTGAAGGCTAAATTGGAAAGTCATCTTATTCTGAATCTCACTATTTTTCTTACACAGTTATTATGCAGACATCAAGCAGACCATCTCTGCCAGCGATCAGGAGATGAACTCTGCTTTGGCTGAGCTCTCCAGGGTATGTCCGTCATCAGTTTACTTCCTTTTTTTAATTGTAAAAATTGAAAGGGTCATATTAACTGAGGTGAAGTCATAATGTTGTTGTTCATAATATTTACGCTCTCCGCATTTGCTTTGTTTTGCTTGTCAGAATTATTCTGGAGAATTAAATTACCTGGTGGCCCTGCATGAGCTCTATAAGTACATCAACAAATACTACGACCAGGTGAGTCATGAGAGGCTGAGATTGACCAAAAAGACAATGTGTAAAAGCTTTTAGGGTAACACTTCACAAAAAAAGTTTCATTGGTTAGCATCGGTTAACTGCTATGAGTTGACTTACTAACTATGTAGTTCTACAGTATTTATTAATGTGTTTTTAGTAACAAACAATAAAGAGATAGTTCACCCAAAAATGAAAATTCTGTCATTTACTCACCCTCAAGTTGTTCTAATCCTGTATGAATTTCTTTCTTCTGCTGAACACAAAATAAGGTATTTTGAAGAATATGAATAACCAAAGTTGGAAAAATCAACTGTTTGATTACTGACATTCTTCAAAAATACATTTTTGTGGGTTGAGGGTTAGTAAATGATGACAGAATTTTCATTTTTGGTTGAACTACCCCCCATAACAATGATTACAAAATGTTTTTTTTAAATACACTACTATTCAAAGTTTTTTTTTTAAGGAATTAAAAAAGTAAGAACACATTTATATTGATCAAAAGTGACAGTAGAAGCTCTTTACAATTATATAATTATATTATACAATTATAAAAAAGATATATTTCAAATACACTGTTAGTTCATGTTAATTAAAGCATTAAAGGGTTAGTTCACCCAAAAATGAAAATTCTGTCATTAATTACTCACCCTTATTCCAAACCCATAAGACCTTCGTTCATCTTCAGAACACAAATGAAGATATTTTTGATGAAATCCGAGAGCTCTCTGACCCCTCCATAGACAGCAATATAATGAACACTTTCAAGGCCCAGAAAGGAAGTAAAAATAGTTTAAATAGTCCCTGCGACTCCAGTGGTTCAACCTTAATTTTATAAAGCGACATGAATACTTTTTGTGCACAAAAACAAACAAAATAACAACTTTATTCAACAATTTCTTCTAGCCTGTGTCTGTCTCCTTACGCTGTTGATGTAGTAAATACAGTCCAGTGCTTCCAAGTTATGTCAGAGCTACGCCAGAACACTGGCTTACCATTGGCCGAAGCTGTTCATGTGAGCACCACGACACATGCGTGTGACTGGCCAACGTAAACTGTGTAGGAGACTGACACAGACGTGAAGAAATAGTTGAAAAAGTCGTTATTTTTGTAAAAATTAAATAAATCTTCATAAAATTAAGGTTGAACCACTGGAGTCACATGGACTATTTTAACGATGTCTTTACTTCCTTTCTGGGCCTTGAAAGTGTTCATTATATTGCTGTCTATGGAGAGGTCAGAGAGCTCTCGGATTTCATCAAAAATATCTTCATTTGTGTTCTGAAGATGAACGAAGGTCTTACGGGTTTGGAACGACATGAGGGTGAGTAATTAATGACAGAATTTTCATTTTTGAACTAACCATTTAACTCATGTTAACAAATGAGACATTGTAAATGGGTAACACTTTACAATAAGGTGTCATTTGGTAACATTAATGTAGTAACTAACATGAACTAAAACAATGAGCAATACATTTCTTACAGCATTTATTAATCTTTGTTAATGTTAGATAATAAAAATAATCGTTCATTGTTTGTTCATGATAGTTTACAGTGCATTAACTAATGATAAAAAATACAACTTTTGATTTTAATAATGTATTAGTAAATGCTGAAATTAACATTAAGATTAATAAGTGCTGTAGAAGTTTATTCTTAGTTCATGTTAAGTAAAGTAGTTAACTAATGAAACCTTATTGCAAAGTGTTACTACTTTTAGTATAAAAAGAAATAGTTGGGGACTATTTTTTGCTGCTCTAAGTATTTATGCTCTAATTGAATTCCTCTTTCCTGTATGCATATGTGTGTGTGTGTGTGTGTGTGTGTGTGTGTGTGTGTTATATATATATATATATATATATATATATATATATATATATATATTAGATTATCACTGCCTTAGAGGAAGATTCCACCGCTCAGAAGATGCAGCTCGGCTACCGGCTTCAACAGATTGCTGCAGCCGTAGAAAATAAAGTGACAGACTTGTGATCAAGGACAAAGTAAAGTGAAAGTAATATGTGTAAAGACACTGATGGGTGGCTGTATGAACACACGGTACAGGTACTTTAGGTACAGTATCAGTTGAAAAGCTACCATGTGTAGCAGGTGTACACAAAGCTCATGTATTTTGGTATCTACTAATGAAGATAAATTAAGAGCTACAGTCTATTCTGACGTGTTGGGATAGATTTAGACTTGAAAATGGGCATGGGATGATTTCTTTTCAAACTATATGGAATATAGTATTCCCATTTCAGTCCCTTTGCATTTTTATAAGCCTCAATTGCTTGTTGAATTCATGAATACATTATACTTAAAGTGTAGATATTTTTTTCGGCGGGATTATCATGAAAAACACATACATGCACAAGTGTTTGCTTGGACATGGCCTTAACACAGAACACGTGAGATGTTCTGTACTCTGTCTACCTCCGCTTTCTGTATCTGCCAGTGTGTATGTGTTTGTCAAAGTTATTTTTCCGCTAACATTCTTCTCCTCCTCAGTGCAGCTGTAGTAATTTTGCTCTTGTCCATTGGTTGTAAAAATGTTAATGTGATTCAGCATTGGCAAAGTTGCTAAAACTGTCAAAGCAAAAACATCTTATGACTGACACACTGTAGTAAAATGTTTTAGAACATTTTTAGTTTTTGATGATATTGTAAATTGTGATTGACATTGTTTAGTAAGTGTCACTGGAAAAATACAGAATGAAAGAGTCTTTGTTTTGTTCACTTTTTAAAATGTGTAAATCTTGACTAGTAACACAGCAGACACTGTTCTATATACATATAGTGTCATTGTTTCAACCAGTCAGGTCAAATCATGTTTAGCCAGTGGTATATTGTTGATTAATGTTGATCTGTTGGTATCTCTTTTTTTTTTTTCTTTTTTTTTTATATATATTTGAGGTGCCAACATAGGATTGAATGAATTACTCATCTCTCACCACATCCTCTAACATTTCATCAAGGAGTTTTAAAGACTGATCATTTTATGTAGGTACATTTTAGCCTTCACAAAAGAAAATATGATCTGTATGTAAAAGTTGTGCTCACATATATTAGTGCTGGTCCACTGCATGAGTAAATAGGCAACTCAGTTGCAATTAATGTCTTTTGATCAAAGACTTCTCAATCACTGAACAATGAAAATTTGAGATAAATAGAAATTGTCAGAGGGAAGATGTGACTGTGTCATATTTACTAATTTTTTTAGTGTAGTATAATATTGTAAATAATGACTGAATTGTTACGTAGCTTCTTGGCAAGTTCAAAAAGAGTAAATTATTATGAAACTTATAAACGGTTCTTTAAAAGAAAGGTTTAACGATAAGCTTACAAGTTTAGTGTCAAGCTGTTCTATAGGTTTTTCATTTCTGAATGTATGCTTTTGATCCGGTGTCTTTTCCATAACATCACATGAAAACTAAAATGATGTACATCGTATTGGGCATTCAAGGTGAACATGATGGCATCAGTTTAATAATTAGGATAAATAAAGCTTACATTTGAAGAGTCTCTGCCAGTCTCTGTTTTTCTTGGTGCTTAAAACTCATTTGACAATAATGATATTTATTACAATTAGGCTGGAGCCCACAGTTGGGTAATTTCATCTCTTACCGCTGAGACTGTAAGACTGACACTTTAAGGAATGAATGCTTTGAAAATACAATGCTTCCTTCCTTTAGACTTTATGAACAGCACTTTCTCAATAAAGAATCCTGCTAAAGATTTTTCCAAGTATCTTCTTGTTCTCCGTGGGTTTTCAAAAGTGCCATGTACCAATTTTGTTTAGCATAGCCTAGATGTCAAAACATTTCATTTTTAATGCACATAATTATATAAAACAACACTGTCTATATACCATAGCTACAAATGAGCTAAATCTATGCATTTATTCCCATTCAAAGGGATGGGGAAAAAACTATACACATTTTGATATTAGGGCTATTTGACTTGGCTTTAGCATTCAAGGGAAAAAGGATTTTGTTTCTAGTCCTTAGGGTTCCAAAGTTGTGACACAAATTATTATTATAGCCCCACCTAGTGTCAGACGGTATGTGTCTGTGCGCCTGAGTAGCGGTGCACTATTGGGGCCATCCTGCCATGTTTGGGGTCTCTATGATTTAGAGGAGTCTCTGACATCCATACACTTTTAGGGCAGAAACATAAAGAAGAATAAGAAAATCAGTACAAACACAACAAGAGTTAAAGCACCTTTGGTGTTTGGGCCCCTAAATAATCCTTTTAAACATTTACAGTGTTAGAACATTCATGTGATATGGTAAAAATAGTAACAGTTAGCCTAAAAATATTAATATTATTAATAGCATACAAATACAATTATGTAGAGTAAGGTTAAAATATAACAGTAATATATTACTAATGATAACAGCAAACTGTATATGTAGTATAAATTGTAGAACAATACATTTTAAAAAGTAAATAAAATAGTGAAGGAGTGAATGTTCTCAAATAATCAGTTATCTATAGGTCTATAAAAGATAGTATTGTGAAATAGGCCTATAAAAATAATATTACTAAGGTTGCTGACTTGAATTTACTTATTGATGGGACTCCAGTGGAACGAGTAACAAGTGTTAAGTTGCTGGGTGTAAAACTTGACAACGTGCTGTCTTGGTCTGAACATATAGATCATATAATAAGCATTATGGGTAAAGGTATAGCAGTGGCCAAGAAATGCTCTGTGTTTCTTCCATATTTGGTTTTAAAAGATGTGGTGCATTATCACATCTTGAGTATATTGCCCAATGATATGGTCAAGTGCATCTGAGAAACACTTTTAAAAAAGCACCAGATGCCTTAGAACAGAGCAGCTAGGTTAGTGCTTCATTATCCATTTCAGGCCAATGTTATTGATATGCATAGAAACATATCATGGCTGTTAGTGAAGGATAAATTACATTTACGACTGCTGGTATATTTTTATAAGGTAATCAAGTAGCCTATCACACCCTGCTTCTTCTTTGAAAAACTTGTATATGTGGGTTTTAGACATGACTATGGAACACGTCGAGTGAGTTGGACTCAACTCTTTTTAGCTTGTCTACAAACAAATTTGATGAGAAAAAAACTGCTTTATCGAGATTCTGTTGCTTGGAATATGGTTCCCATAAACATACAAAAGAGTAAAAGCACATATGTATTTAGAAGACAATGTAAAGATAGGTATGTTGTATGTTTGATGTGCTGCTAGCCTACTGCTAAGATGTATGGTTTGATGATTTGATAAAGAGTAATTGTATTTTTTTTTATTTTTTTTTTGTCTTGTACGGCTTTGTGGAGCCCAGGATGATTAGCAACCACTCTGTGATAGCTAATGGGGATCCTAATAAAGAATAAAGAATAAATATCGTCGTTTCTACAGTCCACTTATAAGTGGCGACGTTGACGTAGTCAAGCATGTCCGCCATGTTTGTAGTCCTTTCTATTTGTTTGAGCCATCCACTATGCAGGAATAATTAATAAACGCGTGGGCAATTTGGCTAATGTGTGGTTGGACATAGTATTACTAACTTAAGTAATTTAATTTCGTTTGATAGCTTCAGAACGAAACGAAGAATCTTGGAGGTTTATCAGAGAAGGGTCCGAGAAGCGGCTTTTGGATTTGTTGAGTAGATGACCCGGAAATGTAACCGACATGACCCATGAACTCGGTGTATACGGTAATGTGTAGATCACGTTTGCGTGGAAAGCTATTGTTGCAGCATTGTTTTTAAAACTACAAGCGACGTTTAATGGAAATGAGCGTGTAAAAATAATCGTATATCACAAATGACTCTATGCCTATTTGGAAGTAAAAAGACGAAACAAACGCTCGCTAAGAAGCTCACAGTCTCATTGGGGGATAATCGCTCTTTCAGTAGTTCAGTAAAGCAGGTAAGAGACACGATCGGTAACACCCTAAACTACACAATACAATTTCCCTGAGCTGCATTCACTAAGATTGTTTAAAAATTCCCCAAATTAGGGGCAATGCTGGCACTGGCATTAGCATTAGCAGCTACAAACCTGATGTGTCATGAAAATATTAATGCATATAACGGACGTTCAGTTGATTTTGAATGAATCTGGAATGTGTCGGCAGTGAAAGACATTGCGTTCATTTTGACCCAGTTGAAATGCTAGAGGCTTCAGCAGAAGAGGCTGCTGTCTTCAAATAAAACCTGACAGTATATCACGTACAGTCTGTTATAAAAAAAAGTATACGTTAATAAAGGGTTTATAATGTGCGTGTCAGTATTTTAGAAATGGAGTCCCAGCAGGAAGTGAACCCTGTATTCCTGCAGCAGCTCAGAGAGTTGGACATACCCGAGGAGGCAGCCAAGCAGGTACACAGCATTTCACACACACACCCACACCCCAAACCTACTTACAATGAATGAACTGGCAGTGCATTTGCAGTATTGGTTGACTCTAAAGTGGTTGTTTTTCATAGCAAATGTCAAAACATTTTGAGCAACCGAACAGTTTGTGTACTGGACATACTCTGTGGTAGCAGAAGCTGATGTGCATAAAAGATTAATGTTATGTCATGATTGCTGTCTTTTGGAGTGATATGCTTTTATTTATCTGTTACAGGCACTCTTACACACACAGAATGTGTCTGCAGAGGAGGCTGCGATGTATTACTTCAACAAACTGGAGAACGAGGTACATGCATGCAGACATTGTTTAAAGTACTTTACATTGAATACAGATTTGTCTGTAGGACTGCACAAATATGACAGTTCATTACAAAAAAATCCATGTTGGTTTAAGATTTTATTAATTTCCCTTACTTTTCCAGGTCTAGAAATATCCGCTATGAGAGTAAAATAAAGAAAAATACAGTTGTTAAGGGGACAAATGTAATTTGGTCTCCTAGTTGAGAACCACTTTGGTACTATTAGCAGCATTAAAAACAAAAGTTTTATTCAAATAGTGAATAGAATATATACAGAAAGTGAGCAGAGCACTCCCTTTATAATAACTGAAGCTATTAATAATCAGTGAAGTTGTCTACATTACACAATAAATCTCTTACTTACATTCTGCCTACAATTTGCTGGTTATAATGAGAGCATTTGCAAGGCCGTATTCATAAAACATTTTATCTTATCACTAAGAGTTCTCCTTAATTCGCAGTAAAGTTCTTAGGTTAGGGTTTCCTTTTAAAACCTTTTCCCAAAGCTGCTGAGACCAACTTTTACTAAGGAATAGAGAGAAGTCTTAAGCTAAGTGTAAGGGCGGGGTTGACCTTGTTGCTATGGATTATGTCAATACGCTTACTAACTATGCCCACAGAGATTGACTGATGGGGGAGTGGTCTCTGTCAGTGATTTAATCATAGAAATGTTGTAGAATGAGGTATCATGTTACCATATTCAAATAAAGATTTTAAAAAGCTTAGTGTCACTAATCAAACAAGTATATGTTCAGCTAATTGTCAGCCTCTTACATGTCTTCATCTCGAAAGATTGCAGAATTGAAGTGACAAATTATGTTGTATAAATGAAGTTGGGAGGAGCACTATCAGCTGGAGAGGAGGCATATATACAGTATACAAAGCTGAATCACCTAATTACCTCGACAGTTTTCTGCATCCCTCCACCACCCCGACTCCTCACTCTCGGCCCATCCGGGGATACGGGGGAGTATTCTGGGTTTGGAATAAATTCGAGATTGGGAAAGGTCTATGAGCCAGAACTCAAACTCCGCCCACCCGAGCTGCCCACAAGGCTATAAGCGCAGACGATGGGACATTATTTTCAACTGGAAAATGCATATTGCCTATACATAAATTAACCTTTATGTTGTGTCTTCGCAGATTAAAATCTATAAATCAAAATATTTATTGTATTTATGAAGAAAAGGCTCCGCACCCAAGGCTCTATCGCCTATTGCTTCAATAGTGTATAGTGTCTTTGGGTGGATTGCTGAGGCGGATTGCCGGCAATAGCCATTTTAGGATTGTTTGTGATTTGGTCTTAGTGACTTAAGGAGTCCTCTTGACTACTCCTAAATTTTCACAGATTAGGAGCTGATTTTGGCAATGAAATGCTTTGTGAAATACTCTTAGAGCAAACATTTTGGAGTCCTAAAATTAGAACTGATACAGCCATTATTTTTAAGAGTTTCTCCCTAATCGACAAGTTAGGAATGGCTTTTAGCCGTAAGATGTTTTGTGAATACAGCCCCAGAACTCTAAGCTCGAGTTGAACAAAATTTTGACTTTGGATTTAAACATCTCTGATTGGCCATTGTATTGCTCCACTCACTGGGTACAGTTCTCAACATTGCAAAAATTTTATAAATAGACACTTTTGCCTCAACAGGGATATATCTAAATAGAATGCTGTGTAATAAAGGCAGCCATGATCAATTGAATGCTATTATTTATTTTTTTAATTGTGCAGCCCTATTTTATTTTATTTTTATTACAGGAAGAGGGTGATGAGGACCTGATGTTCAAAATGGTTTTTGTTGTAAATATGGAGCTGTCCATGGGTGTCGGGAAGGTAGATATTATTTATTACAGTTTTTTAAATTTACAACACTCACTATAGAGATGAATGACATGGAGAGGTGTGTGTGTGTGTGTGTGTTTGAGTTATCCCTCTGTTTTGTGATCTCATGTATCAGGAGGATGTCTCATGAATTATGTGAAAATCGAACAATGCAATATTGTACTCTTTGTACCAATCATAATGACATTTTTACACTAACATGTCACATTCTATTTTTGAAACTGGCAAAATGAAATTGCTTAACAAATAAAAAAAACAACCACTTCCGTCAAACTATTTAAAATAATTATACAATGAAATAATAAAATGTATTGTTTTCAATAATATACAATATACAAAAATGTGTGTTAGGGTTTCATGACCCTTTCAATTTGTCCTAAGTGATCATCCATAAACATTGACATTTCCATTTCCATTTCCTCAGTGATTGCAGAATACCTATAATTCAAGCAGACATTTGGGTTTGTCTTATGTTTATTACTGAAGCTCGTTTCTGCCAAAAAAAAATGTTGTTTCAAAATGTGATCCAGTAAGTCATAAAAAAGATTCCTCACAATTTAGTTAGTAATTATGACTTGGTATCTCATAAAAACAAGAAACTTTCTTATAATAATGAAGCACATGTGTATTGCGCCTAAGCAGGCAAACACAAATATTTGTGCAATGGAGAAAAAGAGATGCTAGATTTGAGCTCTCATGTGTACAGCCACTTTTACATGCACTCAAGTCAAGTCAACTTTATTTATATAGCGCTTTTTACAATGCAGATTGTTTCAAAGCAGCTTCACAGTGTTAAACAGGAAAATAATGAACAGAATTTGATTCGGCTGTACAGCCGCTCTGGAGAAAACGGTGATGTCATCAGCTCATTTCAATTATCATATATATTCAAGTAATGTAGTTGATATAATTTAGTTTAGTAATTAAATTTATTTGGATATTTATTTGAAAATTTAGTGTCCCCAACTGAGCAAGCCAGAGGCGACAGTGGCAAGGAACCAAAACTCCATCAGGTGTCCTAATGGAGAAAAATAAACCTTGGGAGAAACCAGGCTCAGTCGGGGTGCCAGTTCTCCTCTGGCCAATTAACAAACAGTGGATTATTATTATTTTGAAAGCCGTATAGGTCAAAAGTAATATTAGATCGGAATATTCGAAAGATCGGAGGCATCACGCCGGAGACGGGTTTATTGAGAATGGCGTGTCGATTAAACAATTATTAAATAGGAATATTCGAAATATCGAAATATAGATGATGACATAAGAAGCAGTGTGTGGAACATGAAGGCCAAGTGGTTGCTGTGGTTCAAACAATGATATGCCTGCTTGTGCTAGCAAGTGAAAGGTGATTACTTTATAAAAGTATTCCGTGTTGCAATTAAGTAAAAGCTAATGAAACTAATATAACACAATTACCAAAATAAAATGACATGTATTTTATTAGGTTTAGGTGTAATGGGATATATTTTTCCCTAAAATGTGTGGGTTTGTGTTTTGACCATAAAAAAATATATGGTTGTGAATAAAGGCATCTATAGAACATGCCTCAGTGTAGCCTTGTTGCGTTTACATAGTTTTGACCAGCACTTTGATACAGTGATTCACTGGCTATAACTGCATTTCCGTTAACCTTCAAATTGCGCAAATTAAAATGGCTAATTGAAAAAACTTTTTTTTTTTAGCACGCATGAGATGCTTTTTCAGGCAATTCGAAAAAGAAATATTTTGCAAAACTGCAATGGAAAAAGGTTTTCCGCATTCACAGGCCACCTGGTGTTGATCATCCTTTAAAGATGGCGCGGTATGTTTGGACAGAAGACGAGACCGAGTTCTTTATTCTTTATTTATTGCCCTATTGCATTGCACAACTCAAAACACACCTGTGATTAAAAATAAGGGCTAGTGCGGTGGCTGCATTTAATACGTAAACCTACCAACATCCATTGGCATGATTTTTGGAATAACTTATCGCGAGAGGAAAAAATTGTTTAAGTCGCATAACATCGGTTAATGGAAACGGTGTCATTTAATAGTTTTTTTTTTTTTATCTACACCTAGAAAATATCACAAAAGTTTTGCACAAAGCTTATGTTTCTGTCAAAAGTTGTGAATTTGAATATCGCATAAAACATTTGTGAATAAAAAAAAAAGAAGCACTGTTTCCATCCCATGTGTTCGAGAACAAAATCGTCACTTCCTGTAAAATTGGTGCAATCTATCTGCAATCGGGAAAGCCACTATGGCTCTTTTATCCTGCATCATAAATAAATTGCGTTTACTGATCTATATAAAATCTAATTTGTATAGATCAGTGATTGAGCACACTGACAAAACCCAATAAACGCTGTCATGCTATCTTGGTTCGGATGACTGATGTTTGTAAATGCAATCATGAGAGACAGATCTGGGAGGTCATTATACCAAATCATTTTAATGACAGACTTTGGCTCAGGCATTTCAGAATAACTAAAACAACATTTGAGATGCTGTGCAATGAAACTGATCCGCTGGTTAGTCTAGTTATCCAATCACATTTACTGTTGAGGCAATTTTTTTTTTTTTTGAGCATCAAGGGATTTATTCAGTAAATGTGTTTCCATCGTATTTCATTTGCAGGTCTTACTGGATGATAAAAATTAAGTTTTTTTAATGCACATTTTTAGAGTTTATGTTGGCATTTCCATCTAGCGTTTTTTTTTAGGCTATATCCCAAAATTAGCATAAAAATACCTGGATGCTATTTTCTGAAGCAGTTGGATCAATTGATTTAAAGTTGAAGTTTTTTTAAAAGCCTCCTAGTCTAGCGAATGCATACAAGCCATAATTATGAAAAAAAAAGTCTCAAAGTCATTAGTATTGAGAGAGTTTTTATTATTATTATTATGACTTGCAAAATCACATTGTTTACTCAACTGTGGCTTCTATACTTTATTATATTGTCAATCTAGACAACTTTTGCATTTCAACTAATATTTGTTAGAGAACAATGTCCTGTGTGATCGCTAGATTTCAATAGAATTGAGATGAGCAGTGTGTCCTTGTAGGTGGCGGCGCAGGTGGGTCATGCTGCAGTGGGTTTGTATCAGGCTTTGCAGGAGAAAAACAGCTGGAGGGAAATGGCCTGGAGATGGGACCATGCTGGGTAAGAGATGTCACTGTTGTCTCATCCTTCTACCATAGCCTGATTCCTTTATTGTTTCCTGAATACATTACTGGTCAAACGTTGGAATAATTAATAATTAAGTTTGTTAGCCTTGTTTGTTTGCTTACCATTTGATTAGGCTGCATTTATTTGATTACATATACAGTAAAACAGTAATGTTGTGAAATATTACAGTTTAAAAGAGCTGTTTTCTATTTTAATCATTTAAAAAAAATGTAATTTAATCTTGTGGTGGCAAAGCAGAATTTCAATACTCTTCAGTCTTCAGTGTCACATGATCCTTCAGAAATCATTCTAATATGCTGATTTGGTGCTCAAGAATCATGTCTTATTATTATGAATGTTGAAAACAGTTTTTTTGTGGAAACTGTGATACACTACCATAAATAAATAAATAATTATACTTCTATTCAGCAAAGATGCATCAAATAGATCAAAAGCAACAGTTAAGACATTTAAAAGATGAAAAAGATATATACACTACCAGTCAAAAGTTTGTATATAAACATTTCTATTTCAAATAAATTCAGTTTTTTTTTTTAAAATGTTCTAGTCATCAACAAACCCAGAACAAATGTATGACTGTTTTCACAAAAATATTAAGCAGAAAAACTGTTTTCAACATTCATAATAAGACCATTATTAATAATTGAGCACCAATAATAATAACTGAGCATAAAATCAGCATATTAGAATGATTTCTGAAGAGTAATGGTTGCTAAAAATGCTTTGCAATCACAAATAAATTATATTTAAAAATTTAAAATCGAAATTTTAATAACTGTTATTTTAAATTGTAAAAATATTTCACAATATTACTGTTTTAACTGTATTCAAATAAATGCAGCCCTTTTGAACACAAGAGACTTCTTTCAAAATCATAAAATTATAATTATTGAAATTTTTGGACCGGTAGTCTATGGGCCTGTTTATACTGTGTTTTTACTGATCGGATAGCTATCCAATTTATAAATGGGTCATGATATGGATTTTTTGCAAAAAAAACCCCTGAATATATATATGTGGAAAAACAATTATTTTCTACCCTCATTCTGACCCTCTGTCTGAAATGATCAGTTTTTAAGGGTAGGCTTTTTTAAGGCTTGTCAGTAAATGGCCACTGTTGTGATGAGTGCATGTGAGTAAGTGTTTTTTGAAAACATTATCTGTATAAACCATCATTTACAGACAAAGCATTATGAAATCGGTAATGGTTTGTGATGCAGCTGCTGTCAGATCCAATACAGCTACTGCTATCCAATCAGAGAAAATGACCAGGTGTAAACATCTGTATTCAGATAAAAAGAGGAATCGCCACCGAATCAAAGTATGTATGTTAAAACCTAAGACACATGTATTTGTGTTTTTGCGGCTGTTTAGATCTAAGAAGATTGTGTTACAAGGCACTAACATGGCACACCTGTTGGAATTGCAGGCTCTTGCTATGAGCCTCAGTCTTCCTACAAAGCTGGTACAGGATGCTGGACACACACAGGTTAGCGGCACATGCCAACGTTTATGACAATTGTGGTTATTGTTTAATGTGGCAAATTGTGGGACTACTTTTCTGTTTACAACCCAGCAATGAAGGGTTTTCTTTTTCTCTGTAGAGGACATTTATATTTTAGCTGTTTATATTTATATTTCTCTGACACAGTTTTAAGTCTGGATGTCCTGTAAAGAGCACATTCAGGGCTTTGAAGAGATGACAAATGTTTGGAGATGTAACTGTGACAACTCCCTCTCCTTGGTCTTTATACATGAAATTCACTCTTATGGAAAATTATAATATTTTATTATTACTTAAATCTGACTCATTTTCAAATCGTTTGTCAGAAATAAACTTCTCAGGAAAACATTATTGGGTTTCAAATCAGAATCTGACTTTATACATCAATTTCACACATCACCAGGACTTACATCATGGCATATCAGGCATTTTGGGAAGACGCAAGTGAATAGGGAAAGAAATTATATATCAATATTCTTATAAGATATTCTTAAAATATTCCTAATTATTAATCCCTTTATTACACATCTTTTTTCATTACATGTTGCCCCAAGAGCACATTAATATGCAAATTAGATGCATATTGCATAGAATGGGCACATGGGAACAAGTTTACACGCATATAAAATTGTATATCAAATTATTATTATTAGGGCCCGAGCACCGATGGTGTGAGGCCCCATATTGTAATTGCTCTGTCTATTATTCTACTTCTCTGAAATGAATTGCATTTTTAGTGCTATGTTTTGACGTACAAGTATGAAATTTGGTCCTCACATGTAACAGCCCAATACCTACAAAGAAGTCCCTGAAAGCAAAATCTGAAAACCCAACAGGAAGTGAGATATTTTGAAAGTTTTTGCCATTTCCAGACGTTGTACTTTAACAAACTCCTCCTAGAGATTTAATCAGATCAACATCATATTTGGTATTTTAATCTTAAGGCCTTGGTGATGTTAAATTGTGAAGATCTTGAGTTTTCGCTGGAGGGCGCGTCTGTGGCGGCCTGACAGTCTGATGTTTTGCCATGAAACGGGAAGCTGTTGTAAGTCAGGCATACAATGTCCGACCTGCATCAAACTTCACGTTTTCTAAGAGTCCTAGCCTGAAGACATTTACATGTCAATATTCAGTTATAGTCATAGCGCCACCTGCTGGCAACAGGAAATGGCATGCTTTACACTGTAATTCACTCCCAGAAACGCATTTAAAAATGCCATCAAGTCCCAAACATGCTAGAAAAACATTAAATCATGGCACACTCGGCTAAGCGCTAATGTATACGATTTACGCCATGAAACTGGAAGTTGTTGTAACTCAGGCAAATTACCAATCTGCCTTTAACTTCACATGTTTGATAGCAGTCCTAACCTGAAGACATCTACATGGCAATATTCAGTTAAAGTGTCACCTGCTGGCCGCAGGAAGTGTGGCACTTGCTTTTGCCTAGTGACTTTGCCATATTTCTCCTATATTTACCCGCTTAAATGTATGTCGCTCACTATTCACTGTTTTCTTGAGCCGGGTGCGAGGGCCCTTTTATCGCTGCTTGCAACTTTAGTTATTATTATTGTTATATCTTTCATAACATAGTTGAGAACCAAAAAAAAGCTTGAATCCTAAAAATTGATTGGTGATTAAAAAAACAAACAAACATTGTTTTTGCCTATTCATGTCTTTTAATTTTCTTAATAAATGGGTCCTGGTGTCCTCTATAGACATAGTATAACTGGAATAAAATATATTTTTTCAAAAATGACTTTATTCACTGTGTTTCTTATGCTCCAAACAATGTAATGACCTAAAACAAAATCTGGTTCTCAGGAGGATATAAAAATATTAGAGGCACTACATTTGTTCATGGGTTAGGGTTGTATATGCTAATTTATTACATGTATTGACATAAAATGGAAAATATATAGAGAGGATTTTTTTTTTTTTGTTGCAATTTTGTGTGACTACATTGATAAAGCCTGGAAATTGATTTTGGACTGTTTTTGTGTTTAGGTGGAGCCAGGCTCATGCACTGTGCTTGCCATCATAGGAGAAGAGGAGATGGTGAATAACGTCACAGGCAGTCTGAAACTGCTGTAACGCGGAGGAAAAACTCATCAAGTGTAGATGTGTGATGTACCACTGAAAGAACAGGGGTCAACATTTCCCCACAGTAGCATGGTTCTCAAGATAAAGGTGCACTCAGTAATTTTTTGTTTATATTGTGATGACTTATACTGACAGCTAGCGACGTGAATGCATCTTCACGCAAAAGCAAACATTTTCTGTTACTGATACCTAGGGGTGGGCGATATACTACAGAGCCCCTAAAGGAACATTGGTGGTGGGGGAAAAAATTATATGGGAGAAAATCTGCTTTTGCATTCTCTTGCAAATGTTTTGCATTCCTTTGAGAAACTTTGAGTTTGCCCGCGAAACGTTTCTCGGTGGAATGCAAAACATTTGCGAAAGAACGCAAAAGCATTGACGACAATTTTTTCCTCCATCTCATATTTTTCTTCTTTCACCATGTCCCTTTTAAGGGCTCCTTAATACACTGCTATACCGGTAGAAATATTTGTCAACCAGTATAACTATTTGAGTATTGTTTCTATTGTGGTTATGCCAATGTGTCCTGCAGTGCTGAATCTCCAGCACTACGATAAAAAAAAAAACTATATTTTACCTCAATTGTAAATGTGAGTTTCCAATTTGAATTGAATGTGATGTGAAAAGGGAGTGTATTGCAAAATGATATTGACTGCACACAAACAAAAACAAACATACATGGGGTATGGTCAGATTTACAATCACTCAACAAAACTCAAATATTTAAGAGTTACCATTTCCTATGTTTGTGACATTTACATGCGCAGGTCTCCAAAAGCATTGAAGAATGTCTCTTATGCGTTTACATGACCACATAAGCCACGATCTCTGGGAGAAACCCAGGCATGTTTAACCCAGGCATAAAACCACTTTCACTTATTTTCACACCAAGGGATTTACTTCAGGAATTAAAACTAAATTCTGTTGGGTAATTATATTTAGTCTGTTTTTCAGCATTGCCTTGGAAGGTTATCCAAAACGTGAAATTCATAGTCCCAATTGTCAGAGTGCTCTGGGGAATTGTGGATCATCAAAATAAAATGTTAGCAGATATTAAGCAGACAGTTTACTAAAACTCTAATCAGAGTTAGTTGACATGTAACTGCAAAGTTGTAATTAGTAGAATGTCTAAAGTGGACAATCGAAATAGTGTTACTGAATTGTATTTCCATAAATTTGGTCTAGATATTGTTACATTTTCGCTTGTATCGCCCACCCCATCAATACCTTTGTAGAAATATACATTAAGCAAAAGGGAGGTGGATTACTGAGATAAAAGGTGACCCACTCTATGTATAAAAAAGGCTTTTATTAAGTCACTGAAATTATTGTAGTCTTCATCTTGTGTAAGTGTATGTAATTTGAAACATATTTTCAATATTATAATTAATTTATTTTGTAAACTTTTAATGAAGGAAGAAATTACTGAGTGAACCTGTGGGGGAAAAATTAAAACCTACCTACGTAGTTTAACAACAAACATGTTCAAATCATTGCATTTTTAAAGCTTTTAAATTAAGTGAGAAGACAACTAATTGACATTACCAACAGGTCCCTGAATTTCTATTGAGCTAAAAAAAAAAATCCTCAAAGAGTTGTCAATTAAATAGCCGTGTATAAAAATGTACAATGAATTATAATCACATGTAAGTGTTATACTTAATGTGCCTGTAGAACCCAATGTTTTGATGATTGTGAAATCAAATAGCCATTGTCAAAGTATAATGTATAACATGTTTCTTCTTTTTTTATTGTGTGAATGTTATTTTTTTATTGTTTACAATTAAACGTACCCAATCCCTTTGTGATGATAAAATCTGCCTATGTGTAGCTGTTTATGTAAATATGTTAGCTTGACAAAGCCTGAATACTGATACAGTATTATAAATAAAGGCTATTACTATTATATAACATACTGTTTAAACTTATTAGGAGCCAAGCACCAATTCCTCTGAATCCTTGTTTGATGCATGTTATCAATTTAGATTTCGGACATTTTTGCTATAGTCTTCTCACAAGTTTTGTCCAATCTTCACAGAAATTACATCTCTCTCTTTTTTTCTAGTTCCCCATATTAGGTGGAATTTGACGTGCATCCTCAGAATGTCTTTGTGTATCCGTTTTTGTTAAGCTTGGGGTCATCAGTCATGACATTTCTATTTCTTCTAGTAACAATTTACTGATTCAGAAGATACATGTTTAATCATATCTATTGCAATGATAAAATCAGTTGAAACTTAAAGTCCCCCTGTGTTGAAAATCAAGTTTTTAATGTGGTTTATATGTCTATGTGGTGTTTTAAAATATGTTTTAAGACAAGCCATGTGCAAATGTATGAGTCAACACCATTGCTGAGTATTTTCTCTTTAAACTGCAGTGATCTAAAAAAGCAGTTTGAAATCTCTGGTCACAACAAGCTACAATGTAACCAATAGTGTCAACTTGCCGCCGGGATTTAGCATATCAGTAAGCATGAAGCTGGGGAGTCTCAAGAGAAGCCAAGTTATCCCTGTATATTTTTCTGTTGATATGAAAAATCAGGTAGATTTAACAAAATAGCGAGTGTATGATGTAGATTGTTATGATGAACCCTTTCTCCACTGATGTTCTGAGTTGTTCAAAGCATTTCTAAGGATACTGATTTTTAGAAGGCAGCTGTCAAATGGGAACATGGTTTGTGTAACATTCGCAAGACATTATTAGCTGTTTGATAATGTAGTCAAGTAAAGGGCTAATCATATTCATTACGGTTATGTGTCCGACGTAAACAGTGATACCATTGTGCAGCATTTACCTCAGTAAATTGACGGAGTGGATCTCTGTGCAGGTGTGAGTGAGTGAGTGGAGGCGGGGCTAATTAGCATATTCATCGACGTGAGACAGCGCACTTAGGCCACGCCCACACGGGGGGAGGTGGGGGTGCAATCCAACCCTCTCCATTGACTTTGTATTGCGACGCTGCCTTCTTCCTTGTCATTTCTTGCTTCTAACAAAAGACATAGCAATGCCTAAAAGCTGCTGTGTGACAGAGTGTACAGCAAACAAGCTAAAAAAAACATAATTACTTTTTTATAAGCTACTGAATCATAAAAGAGCCAGCCTTAAGGAGACAAATGTGGATACAGGCAATAAAACGTGAAGCATCAGCAGGAAGAATGGGTAAATTGTGGGATCCTGACACTCAGTATGCCTACGTGTGCCACTCAGGTCATTTTTCGTACTGTTAGTATATAGTAAGGAAGTAGGCATATTCAGACATGGTGAGTGAATTCCTATTGCAGTATGGTATACATATGAGGTGACACACAGGAAAAATTCCTATACTCATCCGTCACTCCTCATCCTAAACACTCTTCATAGTGATATGTGATTTTAATCATGTAACAGAAATCATGTCTCTTGCATAGAACAGCAACATTAAACTGGCTTTCTGGCACCACTTAATGTGCATACCCATGTAGTGATGATTGCAAACATTGGGATTGGTCTGTATTTTAAATATATACATTTTACTGGCAACGAAGAACACTTTTGCATTCCTTTGAGAAACTTTGAGTTTGCTCGCAAAACGTTTGCGAAAGAACGCAAAAGCATTGACAAAACAATGGAACTGACATATTTTAAGAGATGTCAGAAGAAGTTGCTTTCAGTTAAAACAGCTCAAACATGCATTTTAGTCTGGGACTAGCTTAAGCCTTTTCTGTGAAACCGGCCAATAAAGTTCAATTCTAAGGAAAACATTTCTGTGGCAGAAACAAGCATATAACTGCAACTGTCTGATAACCAATCTTTTGCAATGACAGCTGCTTGTGTTATGATGACGAGACAATTAAAATGAAATTCCTTGATTTGTTGCCACAATGTATCTTTGTGACAATGTGAGTTAATTGTAATGTTGTAGATCAATATTTGAGTTGGTCATTTGTACTTTTAATGATTTCAGCAGCCTAACATAGTGTTTGATATTTTGCTTTTCCCCAAATATATTTTAGCTGCAAGTGTAGACAGTGAATGCAGACTCAAAATTAATTCAATTAATTTATTTTAAAAAATAAATGACAATGCAGTAACAGTAATAGAAACAACTAGTGGCCACAGAACTAACTTATACATAACATTTGTGCTCAAGTCAAATTATGTGCATTTCTTAAACCTTTTTAATGGCTAAAAATAATTAAAAAACAACCACTTATTCAAAATAATGTGTGGTTTCATTGTTTTCAGTCATTTTTCCTCTCGTCTACTATTAATGCACTTACTTAAACTTTTAGATAGTTTGCTGATTTCTTAAATTCTTTCAAAGCATTTCAAACCAACAATATTAATAAAAAAGGATCAAATATAAAAATAATACCAAAACACGTACGATAGATAGAAACTTACAATATTGACAAAAATATATTTAGCCTACATAAATGGATTTTACAGCCCGCCCTCTTCAGTTGCGCGCGCAATTCACCCGGAGGCGCATGCTCTTAAATGACATTTCCAATCTATCACAATGTATAAAATAATAATAATAATAATAAAAAAAACTAATTAATTTAGTATCAATTATCTACAGGTAAATATACTTGCATATGTTGTGACAGGAGACGTTTTCATTTTTGCAAATTCAGGTTAACGCACCATAGAAGTCGGCGAAGACGACGTTGTGAGCTGGTAAACCGACTGTAAACTTGGGCAAAAACTACGAATAAATTATGTAACAGTAAAAAATAAATGAATATTCTTTAAGTAATAAGTAATGTTAGTACGCTTTTGTAGAGACGCTGTCCAACAACTGCGGAGGGCGTGCACGGATCACGCTTTCTCTTCACAGAAACGGCTCCTTTATGAGTGCTAAAATATACTACAGTGGGATTACTACCTCAAGTGTACATTTTATTTTTTAATCATCCGTTGTCATTTATTCCTAAAATTAACGTTTTCATCATCTGAAACAAAAATCCCACATACAACCATTACAGTGGGAGTGATTTAATTGTTTTTTTCGGTCTTCTACACGTGGCTTATTATTTTGGCCCATGTTTGGTCCCCTTGTCTTCCACTTTTTAAAATCGCAGACCACAGTTCGCCAACTAAATTAATATTTTGGATAGAATAAAATCCTGCACCAAATCAAACGTCCAAAATCCAATCCCGAATCCCTCTTATATTCCTCGCAGTATTGTTGACGCTCTAGTATCGCGGTCCCTGCGAAAGCGCCGAGGAGACCCCGTGCACCTATACAGCTGTATAACGCAACACTGTTATTCCTTTTTACACGGTTAAAAGAACAATAATAATCCCTTATATGAAAGACCATTGAACTCCACGGCTTGTGTATTTAGTAACACAACATATTTTCCCAAATCCACACTTCTTTCGAGAGTATCCAGTTTAATTAGGCGCTCGTCTTCGAAAACTATGTCTCCTGCAGCCCTCTCAACGCCATCTCACGCTGCAGAATGCTGACTAGGGGAGTGAGGCGCCTCCAAAAAACAAGGTTCGGCCTCTTTTCCGTCTACGACAACATTAAGCTCCACGACGATCCAACAGCATATGCGCGTTCCTGTTTGTTACCCCGATTGACACATCCCTGCCCTATAGCATACCAGAAGGCGCGAGCTAACGCTGAGAGTCCGCCTTCATAATGAACCCCTGCTCCGCTGTGGAGGAAACCCTGTGTTATGGTTGTGTGTAGGCTTCGCTGGGAGCCGCGGTTGATGCCGGTGTAGAGAGGGGGATGGGCAATACTGCAAATGTAAAGGACATGAGATTGAATCACAGCCTTGAATCTCCAAGTGCTGTACATACCCATATAAATATCGACTATAATTTTGTAAAATAACATTGTATATTGATGTATCCTTTTGCAACTCAACGTGAACATTTGAAGACCGCACAATGTCTTAAATGGGAGAAAATGTGAAACTTTCAACTCTTGCGTAAGGGACACTGAGAAGTTTGGAAGATAGCCTGAGAGCCTCGCGGTCTACAGTTAACAGGAAACACCGAGGTTGCAAGAGAAGGCCTCCTGTTCTGCCTCGCATTGATGTTGGATTTTTTAAAAACACAAAATCCCTTTAATAGGCTCTTGGATTTCAATCACGTTGGGAGGACGTTGTAGGTAAGGTATTTTGTTATTTCCATTAAGGTTTTAATGGCAATAGCTTATGTTTTTTATGAACTAGGTGAAGTTGATGCAGAAGTTGGGAGCTCAGTTTATCAGCTCTTGTTTATCAACACGAATCGTAGCTTTCTTCCTTCAACTCTTCTTAGTTGAATATTTATGCTGTCACGTTAAATAATCAAATACAAAAAAATGTAATGATGTAACACCGTGTTGGTTGGTCTACATGTTAGCTTGATGTAGCCATAATCACAATCATACTTTGCCAAGAACCTCGTGCTAAGAACTGTTTTTTTGCTGTAAACATTCAGTGATCGGCCTACTGTTATGCTGCCCGTCTTACCTTTTGCACCTATATCTCATTCATATAGCATTCGTGCCACTCAACATAATGAATTATCAAAGTGAGCAAAGGTATCATTTTAGTTAGCTGTTAGCTTAGCTGAGAGAGGCTGTCTTGAAGGCTAGTACGATTTAAATGCATTAAAGTGGTACAATTCAAATGATCTTCATTTGTAAATAAGCGAAACGGTTGGAATGGGTTTCGTGGCAGAAACTGTGACTCTGGGCATTTTAGTGTTAGTTGTCTTGTTCTTGTGTTAATCAAGTTTATATATGAAAACAGACAAGGTAGAGTTTGTATTTACAACATTTGTGCTTGTCAGAATCGAATTTGATAGACCGTTTCCCGAAAACATTAAAAATGAAAATGTATTCGCATGCTTAACTGTATTGCTTAGCTTTGTAATAACTTGGAGGTACGTTACTTTATTAGACTTACAAAGTGGATTTATTTTCTGTCTGTTCTAAAAGAAGATAGTTAGTCGGGATAAGCAGATATCCTGTTGAGCACTGCTCTCTGCTTCTCTACATCTATATGTTTGATATATGTTAGCCTGCTTCCATCTTGTTGACTGTGAGAAAACTTTATGATGTATTTATAATGTCTTGATCTGGCCTGTGTGTTTTCTTTGGGAAACGAAAATAATGCGAACCCCAAGAACCGTGACTTGCTTTTCTCATTCTTCACCTCCGCCTCCCCCATCAACCAACCCCCAACTCGATCCATGAGAAATGGGTGGTATTTCTAAGGGGAACTCGCCTTTCCTTTTTTAGCCTCCATTTTTATTTCAACAACAAGTGAGTGGAAACGACAAGGAAGAGAAGGCGACCGAGGGTTACTGCGGGAAACATATATATATATATATATATATATATATATATATATATATATATATATATATATAAAATAAAAAAAATGTATGTTTTTAGGTGACAGTTTTCGATACGCTGCAATAAGTAACATTTGCTGTTCTGTAAAGCTGTCCAGCTTGTAAAATGAACCGCGAGGAAACGCCTGCTGTTGTGGCAAGGCCGCGGACTCCATACTCAGGGTTACTTTTACATAAACACGCACACATTACATTATTTTAGCAGTCCTTTTGCTGTATATTGTTCTGTCTGTTAACGGATACATTTGATATCATCAGGACCCTAAACAAAGACTGTCTATAACAGTGCCTGATAGATTTCACACATTATTGAAATGGTATGCTATTTGCATGTCAGGTAAAACTGAACTGTAAATGAAACCGTTTACGAGGGATGGGGTGGACATATGTTTGTTTGTTTGTTGTTAATGCTGGTCGAATGGACAAGGTCTAACAGCTTCAGTAAAAACAATGACTGGCCATATACATTTTTTTTCTTTCTCAAAATCAAACAGCCGTATGTGTTTGGATCTGTTTTAAGGACATTGGAAAGAAAATGCAGTTCCTGAAGAGCTTCCTGGCAACTGCGAGTGTATGATTGCTTGGGCTTGTCCGACATTTTCCCAGTGTGTTTTCAGGTTTTATTTTCGTCCGCCTTGAACTATGTGAAACCTGATCTTTCAGTGACTCACCCGACTCGTTATCTAAAGTCAACGTGTGTCTTTGTCCAGAGACAAAGGACAAGCTTGGAAAATCGTAACTTTTAGCAGATGTGAAAATAAAATAAATGCCCTAAAGCATTTTAGTATCTCAACTATTTGGCCTAATTTATGAATGTAGAGAAACTGTAGCACAAATCGAGACTTGCCAAATATGCAAATTCATTTTTTGTATCACAACTTTTTCTGTTCTGCCTTCGTTTTGATTAAAATCATTATATATTATTTCGTTTTGTTCGTACATCTATTTATATGTAATCCCTTATATTAGTAATGTCTTTGCCAAAATTATGTTTTTAAATGTTGTGACTTGGATAACTTTATTAAATACTTTTTGATCTTGAAGATTCTAGCTTTAAGTGATTTTATGACACACAGCATTTTTAAAAGAAAATGTTGCAATGATTGCACTGTTGTGATGCTTTTTCACGATATAGAATTGATATACTTGGGCCAAATGTCTGTAATGCAATATTATTTTATATTATTTGCATATTAGTTAACTGGTAGGACAATCTGTTTCTTCCAAAAAGATGTTTGGTTGATACCTGAGCTCTTGTGTTCTCTAGCCCTAAACCCATGCATGCACACAACATAGCTCGTTGTGATCAATGCTTTTTGAAAGCTTTATTTATTGTATTTTTTTAATCAATACAAAAAGAAAGATTTCAAATAAGCTAAGTGTAGAAAATACATCTAGAGAAAATAGTGTTTGTGTGTAGTTTTGTGGGGCCTTTAGCTCTTGTTCTCTTATAAGGGGCTAAAAAATAGTTGCTGAGATGCCTGCTCCTCTTCTGCTTCCTGATTGGATGGTTTCAGGGAGCCTCAGCCAATCAGTTGTGTTTGAGTGTTGTTGCGCTCTCTCTCTCTCTCTCTCTCTCTCTCTCTCTCTCTCTCTCTCTCTCTCTCTCTCTCTCTCTCTCAGCAACTGGCAGCACAGTCTTAAAACAGCTTTTAGTAGCATAAACATTGTTTATTTTAACTGAAAGGGAGCAGAGCATAATGCGTTATCCATATATACTCTGTCAGTCAAGGTTCTCTAGCCTCTTGTTTCTATGTGCCCTGTGCGGCCATTTTATCTCCTGAACAGTTTTCCAGGTATTTGGCAAGGGTGGGTCAGTCATCTTGAACACAAGCTGGCAGAGAGAATTTAGTTAAATAATTTTTTTATTGATGTGATGCCCATCACAAATAGCCAGCAGTCTTTGTAGATATAAAAGCATTTGTTTTTGTGATTGAATCCATTTTATTGTAAACAGTAATGCTTCTTGATGCGTCCCAGACAACAGAATGACCTCCTACTCCCCTGTCAGCCTTTGTGCTAAAAAAAGCCCTTTAACTTTGCTGGGTATGTGTGGCTTTAAAAGAAATGTTTTGTCCTATTGGATTTGAAAATTAGATTTTGAAAAGCTATGATGTCATAGGCTAAACACTGTCATATGCAGGAAATACCCTGATATCAGGAATACTGGAAATATCCTATTCCATATTTAGTCATGCCCTGTTTTGTGCGTTTATAGGACTGATACTAATATAGTAAATGGTTGTAAGAGCGAATATTATCTTCCAGATGAGCTAGACATTTGTCTTTGTTGTGCTGTTGGAGAAAATTAAATTAAATTTCCTTGATGTTAGCTGACAAGCTCAAACTGTTCAAATAAAATATGACGTGTCATATAACGACCATTACAGTGTCCGTAGAAATTTAGTGTGCTCAAAGTCTAGTGTGACTGTAATTGTGAGATGTTATAGGTTTAAGTATTATTTCATCCTGTAACTCTATGGCTAATACATTATTCTCTATGAACTGCTTATGTGAATATTATATAGACCTATTGTTTGTCAAATGCATGCTTAAATAGTAGGGTAATCATCGCAGGTTTTATCATCAGCCCAGTCTGTCCATTTAATGGCTTTCAAATGGGGTCTTTGACGATGGTATTCTATAAGTGCATTCCGATTCTTACTACTTTTAAAAAAAAAAAATTATATAATATAATGATTGTGCCTGAAGAATAGCGTGGAAAACTTTATTATATCTGTTCTCAGTTTGATCTCAGTGTGCTTTTATTACATATTTTATGCTTGCGCAGTAAGATGATTTTAGATTTTTCCAACATTTTCAGTGTGGACGTGAAGCATCTGGAAAATGCTTAAACGGTTGTGTGAATAGAGAGCATATTATATGTATCTGGTTTAATGTAAACTGCACTGCAAGATCCAGTGCGAAGCATTTGAATTTGACGCATAATTCTGTTAAAAAAGCCAAATGTCTCGGCACTGATACAGCACTGGCATTCTTAACAGCGCTGACACTGAAAATAGTAGAAACATGGTGGCAGCTGTCAGACAGGTGACTGAACGCCAGTGACTGGGGCACATGGTGGATGATGTTGAAGTATTCATTGATGACTGCCTCTAGAGCAAGAGCAAGCGTCAACCTCTCTCTTGGAAGTGACTTAAACTGCAATTCATCGACTGGCCACTAGAGACAGGCCCCAAAAGGGAGTCAAATCTGTATCTCCCCCGTGTTAAAAAAATGGCCAACTTTACAGCAGAAAAATGTTTACAGCCTGGTACAAAAAGTGGTTTTGGTCTATACAGCTCTTTTGCCCTTCATGACAACTGTCATTTTTATTTTGTTTTTTATTTTATTTTTTATAACTCATCCGTTTAAATTATATTAAGCTTAGAAACCTACGGGTGACGTCACGGACACTACGTCCATATTTTTTTTTTACAGTCTTATGAGCAAGACATGCAAATGTATTTTCCCGTGTGACGTCACAAATCATACAACATCCAAATTTTTTGGAACTTGGTTACATGAATGCTTTTTTTGTGCTGAGGAGGATGTTTTAAGCTATGAATCTTGCAGGTTGTTTTAATGGTACCAAGAAAATTCTATTTCAGAAAATTTTATTTGTCTTGTCGTAACCCCTTTAAGCTAATGTTTTGTTTTTCATAGCAAATACCATAGTTTTGAAATTATTTTGAAATTATTATAAATTATTTGATTTTAAAAATGTATTTATTTTTTTGCTGTGGTAGTGAGGAGCCATGCATGGTTTTACCAGTGGTTGTTTACAAATGTATGATGCTATAGAAGAATAATGGAGGATTTTACCAAATCAAACCAAGTGCTTTTCTGTCAGATATTCTGTTCCATGAGACAAATTATATAATATTATTAGTAACTAAGGTTGTGAGATATTGCACATGGTACGAGTCCGTTAACTTGATAATCAAGCAGCTGGTACACGGCACAACTATTCACGGCGAGCCGGAGGCAATCATGTGAGTTTTCGCGCTAAACACAGAGCTGAGCTTTCAATGTTGCAGCTATAGCTATAGCTTCGGATAGGAAAAAGAAAGAAAAAAATATTTGTGTGTAAAAAGCAGAGAACAGCAGCCATTCCTTTCAACAGAAACCAGAGAGAGAGAGCGTGCGTGAGTGTGTGTGTGTGATAGTGTATGCGCATGCTGTATGGTTGCAGCCACATATAGCATAATAATACTCATATATTTAGCCTATGTGACGTGGTTGTGTATGATTTGACAATAGGGAACAGCCTATACACTGTTGAAAATCGGGCCGACTCCCCGAACTAAGTCTAAAAATTATCGGGAGGTCGTGAGGTGCTCGTAACATGCTCGGCTCGTCTCGTAATTTCTCTCACTCGCTGCGAGCCGCAACCATATGAGTATCAACGAAAAAAATCGTCTGGGAGCTTGTACGACAGCAAAAATCGCACCGTGTACGCCCGGCTTTAGGGTTGCACCAACAAGGCTTAAATTAAGCACAGTTTAGAGCTAATCTAGGATTTGTTGATCTAGGCTTTATTTTAAATCGAGTTGTGTTGCACCACCTAATTTTAAACAGATTAACCAATAGGGGATTCGAATTTAACCTGCGATTTAAAACCTTTTTTAAATCGATTCATTTTTGCCGCCATTATAGATTCGCCATTGACGGCAACAATACTAATATTCAATTTCCTTCTTTATTGACCACCAGAAACTCTCTCTCTGACTTCAGTAGCTCTTGCCGATAAAGGAAATAAACTTATATTGAAACTTTTCACAATATTCTATTTTTCTGAGATACTGAATTTGGGATTTTCCTTAGTTGTCAGTTATAATCATCAAAATGAAAAGAAATAAACATTTGAAATATATCAGTCTGTGTGTAATGAATGAATATAATATACAAGTTTCACTTTTTGAATGGAATTAGTGAAATAAATCAACTTTTTGATGATATTCTAATTATATGACCAGCACCTGTATTTTAATTGTAGGGGCACTTTATTTTATTTAAACCTCCTCGCATGTAAGTTTAAAATGAATCCCTAATTGAGATTTAAATCTGAGTTTAAAGTTATGGCGCAACAGGATTAAAGTTAATCTATTTTAAATATAAATTAAATCCAGGTTCAAAATAATGGTTTAATGTAAACTTGCTTATTTTTAAACAAGGTTTAAAGTTTAGAGCAACAGAATTATTAGATAATCTTTGATTTAATCTAGATTTAAGATTAATCCTTGTTGGTGCAACCCACCGTGTTTATATTCACACGCTTGCAAACTGTTTTAATTCAAGCTTGTAGATGTATCAGTTTATAGTATTTTACAGTCATGTTTTTTTTTTTTATTGTAGTGTGAAACCATTTTAAAGCTTTAGAGTTCTTGCAAGCACATTTATCAAAAATGCTTATTTAAAAATGTAGAAGCCATATAAAAAAACATTTATACCACAAACTCTCCAAAAAACATGCACATATAAACAAATAGCATTTTCTACAAAATAACTGTGGAAAAAAGGGGGAGGTATACACACATTTTGTGTGTATTTGATCATTTAGGCACACACCCAAGTAAAGCTCAAAGTATGTTTTGCCTTGGGCGTTCTGTTTCTTCTTGGAGCACACACACACACATAGGGAGCTGCGTGTCGGACAGAATGCGAGGCACCAAATTAAGATTTATTTAATGGCTTATTGCAATTTTAATAACTCCTTTTAATATCAAGACTGTCCCATAAAGCAACAGCAGCCTAAATTGTATGGAAACCACTTCAGCTTTGTACAAACCAGTGTGAGTGGAGAAAAATATTCAACCAATGTGACAGAAAAAAAAGGCTATCAGATCCATTTTGTTTCTCTACTTTAGAAACATTAAAGGATGCAAATAGATATTAAAGTGAAAATTAAAGCTTATATGAATAAAGACTGTAAAAAAATGGAGGATTTGGGAAGAGAATTGAAAGTGTAGTCCAGTAGAATTCATGAGATATTGTTCTCTATATTTGTGGAAGATTGATGAGGAGATCGCGAGGCAAATCGATGCATGTTGTTTTTAACAGAGCGGAGAAAATCCAAGAATCTACAACACTTGGTAAGACGAAAGGAGCTTTTGCCAAAGAAGGTCTTTTAGATATAAGTGGTACATTAAAAGTACCAGTCGCTACAATATTTTACTGAGCAATTGTTCGTTTTCGCTATAGAATTAAAACGTATACTTTTTTTCTTACTCCTGTTTTTTTAATGATTTTAAATATTCTGTAAGGGAAAATGTACATCAAAAAGAATATATTGCAACAAAACACACTCTAAATCATATAGACACCATGGAACCTCAAGTTATAGACTTTAGTCGGGAGGACACCATATTGATTTTACCAAATCAAAACAAGGCTGTGAAGGATAGACTTACAGTCTTTATAATGGCATACATTGATATTTAAGTCCTAGATCACGTCATTTTCAAAACACACAACTTTCCAAACTGTTTTATGGAGTTTTTGTCTAAATACTAAAAGTTAAACAACAGTGCAAAAAAGAGGTCAACCGATATATCGGGCCGATATTTGTCATTTTTTTATATATATCGGCCGATATCCGTGTTTAGTAGCGCTGATTTAAAGTCAGGCACGTCCGCGGGCAGCCCCGTGATATTGGTGCGGTGGAACTGTCCGGAACTGGCATAATGCTACAGTAGTCGAAAACTTCAGCAGCTTGCTTGCTAACATATAAGCCCCAATGTTATAAGTTCTGTTTAATTTTTCCTGTATCGGAGTCGGAGAATTTAACTCTGTGCGTGGGGTGGAGAAGGCGGCAGCTCTCACAAACACTGCAGTGTGATTGAGGGCGAGGGCTACGTTACACCACCCCGTTCACATACAGCACCGTGCTCGGAGACACAGAGCTGTCCAGACTGAGATAAATTTGAAAATGTTTAAGAGATCGTTAATTTAGTGTTCTCCCATCCATTCTGTCACAAGTAATTCTGGGTTTTACATGATTCTTTTGTAGTGTGGTTTTGGTAAAAATTTACTAAAGTAAACATTGTCATGTGTGTACCTCTCACCGCTGTTTCCTGATGGTTTATAGAACAATTACTCCGAGTCGCCCTCGAGTATAAACACCTCTCCAAACGGACAAGGCGCGCACGCATTCAGCGGAGGCAGAAGAAAGTATAAACAAGGCTTAAGCACCCTCAAACGCAAGCAAAAATACCCTCAGTTGATACTGTAATATACTGGCGAAACAGATTTACACATTTGTGTTCGCGCTCTGGAGAGCGCCAAATGTGAGAGCGCCATCTTTTGCAGCGGTGAGTAATGTAGCCAGATCTCTTGAATGCGATCAGAATCTCACCGCTCAAAACGGCAGAGTTTTTACTCAGTGCTGAGTTAATGCAGGCTCGTGAAACTCGAGGCTATACAGTCTATAAAATCCATTGAATAAAACTATTGATTTTCATGCTGCTAAGAGGACCGACGGCCAACTGCATGCTGCAGAGTTTCGAAAGTGACATCTAAATATAAATGCTGGATTCACTCTGCACGAGACAGAAATATCCTTCTGAGACCCAGAATAGAGGGTTTGCCTCTGTAGAGGACATTATATTTTAGTGAATTTCTCTGACAACATACACAGTTTTGTCTGGATATTCTTATGAAAAGTTATTCTAACTCCCATTATTACACGTCTTGCACCCGTATTACACCCTAAAAATTGGCAGCACATAACGGCCATCGGCTGACCCTGACCTCTAAACATCGGCATCGGTTATAGAAAAACCCATATCGGTCGATCTCTAGTGCAAACCATTGAACACACTATAAAGCATGTGTATGAATACAGTGTAGTATGTACATACTTTGTATACTTTTATATTCCATGAAAGCATTTTTCCTCCCTTCAGTTTCAACAAAAAATGTTACATTTATTTGTATATCGCCTTCACAATACACAAGACATTTTAATTTTGTCTCTTGTCAATGGTCAAGTCTTTGTTCATACAGGTAGGCTACTTGTGGGTGGGTTTGTCTGTAAACCGCCATCTAAGACCATTTTTGACACAGGGATGAACCATGGATATATACATGCAGCACCATGGATCATTTGAAGTACCACACACATCCATTCTCAGATATAAGACACTAAATTGATGTCAGATTAGTGGAAGTGACCTCAATAAACCCACAGAACATGAGACCTTTGTTTTACAGAAAATGCACATTTGTTACTGTCGTTTTACTTTATTGGATCCAATTGACTGTTTTGTACTTGAGTTATTTGGGATAATGTGTGGCTACTTCAGTCATCTGTAGAATTTGCATTAAAAAAATCTTCCCCCTGTTTTTTTCTATTATGCTGTGACAGAATTGATTGAGTATTGATAAGAATTTTAAAATTAAGAGATTAATTAATTGAATGAAATATAGACTCTTAAATTTAAAAATAGCTTAACTGACTTCATTGTTCTCATAACCGATTATTTTAAATGTGTATATATTTAATAATCATATTCATTCTTTTATTGTAGCTTTCCTGTAGCTCAACCAATAGAGCGCGGCGCTAGCAACGCCAAGGTCATGGGTTCGATTCCCAGGGAAAGCAAGAACTGACAAAAATGTAAAATGTGTATCTTGAATGCAATGTAAATCGCTTTGGATAAAAGCGTCTGCCAAATGCATAAATGTAAATTATTGTCTGGCCGCTGTGCTATAAAGCTCATGTCGGTGATGTCTTTTGGTGATGGTTGTCCTTTTGCAGGTTTCTCCCAACTTCACTCTTGTTTAGTGAAGCTCAACCAGAGTGACCATTGTGTTCCTGGTCACGTCTCTTAACAGGTTTACCTCTCCAAACGGACAAGGCGCGCACGCATTCAGCGGAGGCAGAAGAAAGTAGTACCAAAGGACCAGTACTTTTGACAACACTAGTATGACGTAATTGATGTGGAAACTGAAGCATTTTTGCAAAAGGCTGCAACATAACTAAATATTAATATTAAATCTTAACAATAAAACTAGACCGTATCCAACAGTAATATGTTATACCTATGCACACCAGCAAGGCAAAGAGAACAAAATCTTCACTTCCTGATAAACTGGGGCCCTATTTTAATGATCTAAGCGCATGGTCTAAAGCGCACGGCGCAAGTGTACTTGCAGCGTGTCCGAGTTCACTTTTGCTTGTTTAACGTCGGGAAAAATGGTCGGCGCGCCCGGCGCATGGCCTAAAAGGGTTGTCCCTATTCTCTTAATGATTTGTGTTTTGGGTGAAAAGTTTAATAAACCAATCAGAGTAGGGCTGCATGATAAATCGCAATTAACATGAAATCACGCTTAAATAGTTTTAGCTTATCGTGGAAAAATTTTTTTACAAATATTTTTTTATGTGCAGTTTGTTAGTGCAGGTCGGCTCTGTGATCAGTAGTAAATGCTGCTCCATCTGAAAGCACTGTGAGTTGTGAGTCACTTATAACGTGTAGTTGAAAAAGCAACAGGCGTCAAACATCTTTCTAAACATGAGAAGCATTTTGTCATGTTTATTCAAAGCATTTCAATCTTCTGTTTATTCAGCTCACTGATCGTATGATGTTCATAAGGATTTCCTGGAATGACTATTGTACTTCTGCAGTGCATATTTGGAGTAGCCTGCGCGAGAGCGCCCTCTGGCTTGCAGATGGAGCAGCATTTACTGCTGATCAGAGTCGTGCTTCACTGAGAAGCTGTGCATTAAATAATAGCAGCCTTTGACATCGCGTGCGGTTTAATTTCCAATTAATCGTGCAGCCCTAAATTTCTCATCTCCCATTCCCTTTAAAAGCCAGTTGTGCTCACGCCATGGCGTATTCGCTATTTACATGGTGGAATTTGCGAGCAGAAAGACTGAACGCTTCTCCAGAAAGGAATCCTTTAATTTTTCATATTTAAAAATGTTTGTGCTGCTGCGCGTCCCTGTGTGTGTAATAAGCAAAGTGTACGCACGTTGTGGACCTGCCTATAGGCGCATATTACTAACGCTCTCTTTAAATAACAAAAAAAAATTGTGCCATTGAATTTAGACCAGGTTTTTTTGGTCATTGGTACAGTAGATTTCAACAATGCGCCTGAACACACCTCATTTCAGACCAGCATGGCCATGGGTGCAAATGCATTTGCTATTTAAACAACGTTGGCGCAGGACGTGAAAATGATAACTGCTTTGGGCTGAAACTAGAAAAAAATACTTGCGCCGGGTGTATGATAGGGCCCCAGGCGTTAAATATCGCTAATAAAATGTAATTTGTTGCAGTAGGAGAAGCCACTGTGGGTCTTTTTCATATATAATAAATTACTTTAGTGTGCAGATGAAGCGCAATAAACCCGGTCATGTTATCATGCTTTTGGAGGTGGATGCTTGCTGTTTTGAGAGAGACTGCTCTGGGAGATATGCAACAAGATGATGGTGTGTAAATTATATAATTTTTATTTTTAGGTGAACTATTCTTTTAAGGCAGCCCTATTGCATTAGACCCCATCGGACACAAGAATACAGAGTGACACAAAATCACTTATTCACATCCTGGATGCAGAATGATGCACTTAAGTGTAATGTCCCTTTCACGTTAAATGTAATGCAAAAAAAGCTAATCGAATCATCTACGAATGACACGCATGTGGCAACAACCTGTATATAACTAAATTAGCAGCTAGTCTTTTGCTTTACCATTGTCTCCTGAGAATATTGATCTTACTAGAGCTCCTCCCCCAGGAAGACCCTCCAAGATATTCTGAAAGTATAAGGTTGTTTTGTTTACATGGAAGTCAATGGCTAATTCTAAGTCTAATTACGCTAAAAATGTTGTCAAAATGGCTTAAAACGTAATAAATTGTCAGCATTTGTGCTAAAGTTATTTTGCAATTTGCATTTTGCCTTCAATACAATACCAAGCTCTGGCACCTTAGTATCAATACTAATATGATACTGTAAGTAACAAATAAAGTGCATTATATGTCTGAAGACATATTAACATTACTGCGTAAAGCCTTGCTATTACATTGTTTTTTGTGTATTTTTCAAGCTGGTGCAGCAGGGCACAACAGAATTCTTAAATTTTTCGTGATAAGAAAAAAATTAAATGGATAACTGATGGCATTCAACAAATATCCCTTTAAAACACATTTCCCTTAAATTATTAGAGAAGTGTATTTGCTGAAGAATATCAACCTATGTATAACCTATGTACAGATTTGTTGTTCTCTCGTAATTCAGGATGAGCAAAGGACAGATGTTTTGCGAGATTTAAAGATTGGTGTTAGATCTGCAGTTTCACCTTTTTTTGTTTTGTCTGTACATAAAGTAATTCCATATTCACTTCTATAGAACTGCTTTTTAGTAAGTTAAGGGCAACATCTATCATGTTATTTGCAATTTCTATCACTGGCCCATGTTAGCTTACACGTTGTACTCTTAATATTCAAAATAATGTGTGATTATTATCGTTTTTAGTCATATGACTGAAAAAAGAGCTGTTTTTCAGACCTTTAGTTTGTGAATTTGTTTTTTTATTTATTTAGCACTTTCCTATTATATTGCCCTCTTCCCTTTCTATTGCTGATTTTCTTCAGTTCTCAGAGTAAATTTGATGACCTGAGATAGATATATATGAAAGATAATTACAACATAGTATTTTTTTTGCTGACAATTTGTATTTTGATACCAGAATTTGAGATGCCAGTGAAATTTCACAATTCTTGATAACAGTTTTGATAGTACAGCAAAAACTAATACTAGGCTAACTAATGCAAGTAGAAAATCCTCAAACAATTAATAAATACAAAAAGTAAACCATCAATCATAAAAATAAGAACCAAGAAACAAATGATAAGCAATAGGACAAATACAACAGAACAGAGACCTAAATTAAGTAAAGTGTTTTAAGTTTAATACTACAGAAATCAAATTAAAGTTTAGACATAAAATAAAACACTGAATGGTCTTCACTGTATGAATTCAATATAGACTGATCCTTATTATAGCTACAAAGTTGTTCAGTCAAGATGAGTTATATATATTTTATATATATTTTTCTATTATTTTTGTTTTCTCTCTTGTTTTAACTTTAAGTCATAAAATAGCTTCGCTACTGGACCGCTACATTATATTTCTCAGCAACAATGGGGTTACATCGCTATTTAAAAAAAAAATAAACGCACATCTTTGTTGTTAAGAGAGATGCTGAACAGAAGCAGGTACGAATCCCTCGGTCTCTCTCTCGCTCTTAATTAATTCAAATAAATGCTACAATTAATTCATTCAAATAAATGTAATCTTACGCGCTACTTTATCTCTGTGTCTGATTCAGAGTGGGCAGAATGCTAGATCTCACGAGCCGTAATAACCGGTCAAACATTGACAACAGGTTATGTTATTGATGTTTGCAGCCAATGTTGGCAAATGACCATGGCATAAGCGCTTCACGTCGACCGGTTCTTTGCCTCCTTTGTTGGAGGTCTGTCCTCTTGTAACCAAACCACTTCCATACTTATTGAAGTAGCTCCCTTTTCATGTACTAAACATAGGAACTAAATCGTCATCGGAGGCTGACATGTGGCTCTCAGGTGTTGTTGTGCACGCTAGGGAACGTAAATGCGCCATACGTCATCGCACGGCTATATCATTGATATCGCGATATGACAATTTTTTATCATGTAAAAATTCATACCGGTGTTATCGTGGACTGTATGATATGGCACACCCCAATGAATGGTATATATATAAAAAATTAAGTATATAAAATTCAGCCAGTTGAAAATTTTATTCCAGTTTTTTATTTTAAAACGGTATACCGTCCACCACTATATAGCTTATCTAAAGGACACAAGCTATGTTAATAGATTTTTGTGGAATTTTTTTGTGGGTGCTGTAAAAGCTGCTTTTCCACCGTTGGGCTAAACCTTTCTCTTTGCTTAACCGTTCCATGCCGTGCCAAGCCGGTACGGATATGGTTTCATTTTACAGACGATATTAGGCAACAGACAAGTGACTAATCCTGAGTGGCAACGTCACTACATGCATTCTACCAACACGGTTTAGAATGGTTAGCCAACCATGCTGAGAATTCTCTGCCAAAAAACGGTTTGTAATTGTGCCGTGCTGTACCAGGCTCAAGTGGAAATATAACTGGAACCGCTCCTTACCATTCTTGGAACCCGTCGACCCGACGGTGGAAAAGCAGCTAAAGTTTGCATGTTTTTAAGGCTGCATTTACACATATATTTGTGGACATGTACTTAAACCCCTCTCTCTCTCTGTTTTTGTGGTTGTCTGATTTTAGGTCTCCTGATGTGCGTGACGTGGTATAGCAGCGCCCCATCTGAGGAGTGCTTCACTGCTGTCATTAGGAGCCCTTGATTCTCTTCTCCTCTCCTCTCCTCTCCTCTTCCCTCCCCTCTCCCTCCCCTCACCCCCTCCCTGCCCCCCCCCCCCCATCCCCTTCCCCGCGTTGCTGCGCTCGACGTCATGAGCATAGTAATCACACTGGGAGTCACCACACCTGAGACACCTTACACCGATATGGCCGCTGGATCAGAGTAAGTTTTGGTTATGAGCACTTTTTCCACTAACGTGGTTCTGGTGTGGGTTCCTGGTCGGTGTCCTTTCTCAAATCGTTCCATAGGTTTCCACAGAATAAAAGTACTGTGTTACACAGCACGTTTGTTTTTGTACATGGTCGCATAACAACAAAACCCGTTATGTGAAGTTTGTGGAAACACAGGGCAGGATTTAATTTGCCCAGCTGAGCACTGGCCAAGAATGGGCTCTGGCACCAAAATGCGAACCATTTTAATGGAAAAGGGGTAATGAGGGTTGTTTATTTAGTGCATTTTGTTTCTCCACGGTTAAGCGTATCTGTTTCATTCAGAGGGAAATGTGAAATTTACATTGGACAAATGCAAATAAATTAGTTTAGACTGAGAAAAATAGACTGAATAATTTTGTTTTGCATGTTAACCTGTATAGCTGGGCAGTGGGCACTTCATTCTTTTCAATAAAATATACTCTATCACCTGCTCACCTTGAATGGTCAATCACAAGCCAATCAATCGAAGATGCATATGCTATGTCAAGCACTCAAGATTAGATTTTTCTCTCCAAGTCTGAGTGTGAATAATAATAGTGTTTGCCAAGGTCACACTAGAGTAAATTATGGGATAATTTTCATTTTAAAATGAACTATCCCTTTAACTTGAGTTTTCTTGGTGGACTGGGCTTCTCCTTCCTTCCATTTCATTTTTTTTTACCTTTCAGTTCAACATGTTCAGTTCTGCAGATCACTATGGTGAAACTACTTTTCAGTTGAGCAGCATTCCTTTTGTGTCTGTGTTGGTATGGGTCATCTACTAGTGCTTAGAACTGCCTCTGGTGGTCAGGAGGAATGAAACAGTACAGTAGTGGTTCTCTGAATTCCAGGTGACCACCATAGATCTCAGCCTATTTTATGACATGTCTTTTTGGTATATTGTCTATCTGACCTGGCGCTGCAATTATTCCCTAGTGCTAAACACTGCCTCTTGTGGTCATCTGGAGTTTACAGAACCACAGTTACTTGTGTAACTAACTAGTATTTTATTTCCACGCTTTTAAAAAATCTCTCTCTTTCTCTCAGTCCTGAGTCCGTTGAAGCAAGCCCAGCAGTAAATGAGAAAAATTACTCAAGTCGCAGCTGTGGGAACACACAGAATCATGGATATGGTGGCCTGCCCTATGCTGTAAGTTTTCTTGTTTATTTTAAGGATTTTTTTTTACGGAATTATATTGTAATTTTAACATCAATGTGTAAACCAGTGGTTATCAAACTTTTTTGGTCACGCCCCCTTTAAATTTGAAAAAATCTTCCACCCCTCCACTTCTGACAACCAAAGAATTTCATTAAAAACTATAAAAATGGAAAGATTTTTTTAAATTGAAAAATGTGCAGTGAAAAACACCTGCAATAGTTTCACTTTGTGGTGATGTTGAATCATTTAAAAATATAAAAGAGAGAATAATAGATGAGAACATAACTTTTAATGTAAATAAACAATAAATGTAAATGTTTCAGTAATGCTTTGGATGAACAATATATATTCAAGCTCAGCTTGTACGTCTTCTCATCGGAACATGGCAGCGGAGCAGCGTGTACACAATAGCAGCTTGTCCTGCCGTCCGCTGAAGAGATCTGAAGAAGAACGTTTCAGTGAAATTGGCGTTTGGTGCCACTTTATAAAAGCAAAGCACCAACCACTATTCACACACTTGAACGCCATTGCAACAGCTATTTTCTGTGTTTTTTTGTTTCTGCTGGGCGCGCCCCACACTTAAACCACTGGTGTAACCTAATAGCACCTCATTAGTGCATGGTGTTGAATCATATAAAAAAAAAACTCCTTAAGAATTAAAAAAAAAACATAACTATAAACCAACCTGGACAGATATTATATTTGCATTTTAATATAGCAGATGCTTTTATTCAAAGCAACTTACAAATGAGGAACATCACAATGTCTTATCATGCAACATTTTCAGTAGTGTTCCTCACTTTTTCAAAAATCAAACTTACTTGAATAAAGTTCCTTTGTTTTTTAATGGTTTCAGTTTAAGAAAGTTAAGCCCTAACATTCTTAGCGACATCATTAAATATTGTTCACTTTTGAATGCCACATTTTTTAGTTTTTCATTCCCACCTCTTCTTTCTTCCTGCCCCTTTTCCCTGCTCCCCACCTTTCATTCTCTTCCCCCCTCTCTCTCTCTCTCTTTCCTTTTCTCTTTTGTTGTGCCTGAACACCGTTGTTTGAAGATGCAACAGTCTTCCGTTGTGTGTTGTCAGGATCATAACTATGGAGCTCCACCCCCTCCCACCCCTCCTGCCTCCCCACTCTCCCAGACCATTTTCTCCCACACGGAACGCAATGGCACACTGGGACGATCACGACCCTGTTTCCCCAACAATGAACCAGACAACTCTGCCGACAGCGAGAGCTCATCGGAGGAGGAGGAGGTTGTGGAGGGCGCAGTTCCACCTTCCTGGTGTCAGTGCCGCCTAATGCAGGATGGCTTCCTCATTAAGTGTGAAAGTTGCAGGTGGGTGATTTTTTTTATTTTCTAATTTTTTTGCATTTCAAATATCTCATTTCAGATTGTACTGTGCTTTAGTGGCATTGTTTCATCACCCTCTTTGAAAAATTTACATACCTAAAAAAAACTTCAGTCTTGAACATGCATTAACCAATATGGAAATACTGATTTCACTTGATTTAATGCAAAGTACTGCCCATTTCTTAAATATATCCGATATGTTGTAAAATGTTGTGATAGCTTGATTATAGGAAAATGTCAACATGTTTCCCTAAGCATATATCTTACTGGCTGGTGAATCTTTGTGTTTTTCACCTTTAAAAACAAATAAATCACCAATGAAAAAAACTTTATTCACTTTATTGGACTTGGAATTTTTGCTATATATTGGAATTTTTGCAGAGGTCCATGTTTTTTTCATTTATTTTACATCTTCTCAAATCCACTGTGTACAAGTAAATGGGCTGATTCATCATAGCAGTTATTGGCCTCATAAGAACATTGGCCAGTAGCTTCACTGCGAGTCATGGCAATTAGTTATTAATGTAAAGAGAATGTGTACTGAATATGTTCTTATTGCAGGGGTCTGGAGAAGAAAGGACTAGACGGGCAACGCAGAAAAGAGAATGTTTCAGGTAAAACTGTCTGTTTCTCAATTCCAAAAACGCAAAGAACGAACTTGCCTTCTAGTGGAGACCGGTCTTGCCAGGCTACCTTGAAAGAACGAACTCGGAAGGACCGAGAACGCATCCTTGTGAGAATTGAGATGTGCTGCGATCTTGTTGCTCAACTGACCATCCCAACATATTATAAGTAGTGACCAATGCACAATAAATACAACATAACATCACAAACAAATGTCATAACCTATTAAAACATTTAATTCATATTATACACGTTATTTTCATAGTATTTTTTGTTTTAATTTACCGGGCATTTGTGAAAACGAATATGTATGTTACCTATGCTTTGTCAATCAACCGTACATGTTCCAGAAAACATCTGTCCGTTACTATTCAACACTGATAATAACAATATGTCAAGTCACCTTTCTATAGCACTTTGTACAATACAGACTGTTTTAAAGCAGCTTTAACATTAATCAACAGGAAAATAATGATGCAAACAGTTTGATTCTGCTGTAAAGCAGCTCTAAAAAGAAAATGGTGTCATCATTCAGCTGAAATAGTTCAGTTCTGTTGTAAAGACCATTAGTTATTAAATTAGTTCAGTTCAGCTATAAAGCAGCTCTGCAGAAAACAGTGATGTCATTGTCCAGCTTAGTTAAATTCTCATCAAATAGTGACATTGTTCAGTCAGTTCGCTGTTCCGTTCAAAAACTGTGTAAAAATCAATTATGAAATTTGTTCAATTTGGCTATGAAGCAGCTCTGCAGAAAACGGTGATGTCATTATCCAGCTCTGTTCAGTTCTCATCCGATAGTGCAATCAAATCAATAATATTGTTGAATATTGAGTAAAACCAAATACATTACAGTTGAACAGTTGTATGTAATACATAGATTGATGATATTACACCAACAAGGCATTAAAGGAGTAGTTCACTTAAGAATTAAAATTTAATGATAATTTACTCACCCCCACGTCATTCAACGTTCATGTCTTTATCAGTCGAAAAGAAATTAAGGTTTTTTAGGAAAACATTCCAGGATTTTTCTCCATATAGTGGACTTCAATGGGATACAACGGTTTGAAGGTCCAAATAGCAGTTTCAATGCAGCTTCAAAGGGCTCTACACAATACTAAATACTAATGCTCTTCTTGCTCTGATCTGCGATGCGCCACGCATTACGTCATCACGTTGGAAAGGTCACACGTGACTTATGTGAAAGTACCGGTCAAGTGTTTACAAAAAGAAAGTGCAAAGACTAAGGCAAACACCCTTCACAAAAAAAAAGGTAAAGCAATGATGTTGGGTGATTTTAGGAAAATTAGGGAGTTTTTCGTCCTACCGCGATACTTCCGCCTTCGTCACGCATGACCTTTCCAACACGTGATGCGTGGTGCATCGCAGATCAGAGCAAGAAGAGCATTTGTGGTTAAAAAGTATATAAATTTATATATATTTTTTTTTTAGAAAATCGTTTCACTAGATAAAAACTGTCATTTGGACCTTCAAACCGTTGTACCCCATTGAAGTCCGCTATATGGAGAAAAATCCTGGAATGTTTTCCTCGACCTTAATTTCTTTTCGACTGAAGAAAGAAAGACATGAACATCTTGGATGACGTGGGGGTGAGTAAATTATCAGGAAATTTGAATGAGTATTAAAGGTGCTGTATGTAAGTTTTTCACTTTACTAAAGCATAAATACCATGATATGCTTGCAGATATGTAGGAAACATGCTAAAGTCACCTACTTGTTTCTCAGAAAAACAATGCTACAGCCAGTTATTCTACTTTGAAATGTGCATTCCGTGTTGGAATGTCTGTGTTTGTTTTGGTCTGTGCGATAACGCACATTGCCAATTTACCCAATAGTATTTTGACACCACAGGTTGCCAGTTGGCAGAAAACAGTGTATTGCTGCCATGGAAGCCAGCAAACAAACTGGGTCAGAGATTGCAAATTCTACCCGACCTAAAAAGCCTCAGCATCCATCAAAAAATCTCTATGAATGAGAGCATATTAAAACGTGAATAAATCAACTCATCAACTTAGTGTGGCTTTCATTGTCAATTGTGCTTGCTCCTGTTGCGTGTCCTCAAGCTGGCAACCTGCGTGAGCGTTGAGCGGGGGAAACAACTCTCTTCAATATTTTGAATTTGGACTGCAGTACCCATTTCGATCCTACATACCGCACCTTTAAGAACACTGTTACAGATATTTAGGGGTTTAAATATAATGATCAAAGCAGTGACTAATTTCAGATGTCTCAATTCTGTATTTTGACATTTCTGACAAAATGTGGAAGGAAGTTTAATAGCTTTCTGGGTATTTCTCTTTTATATCTCTACATTTATCACACTTGAAGGAGAATTCAAACTCACCAGTGTCACTGCTCTCTCATGTGCATCTTCCTTTACAGTGGGCGAGAGCAGCGCTACAGAGAGTGGTGATGAGGACATGTCAGCCTCTGCTGTGTCGTACACGGCCACTCAACACACACCCACTAGCATCACTCTCACTGTCAAAAGAGTCAAACACAACAAAGTCAAGAAGAGAAAGAAGAGCACAGAGAAAACGCGCACTACCCCTAAAGCCAAGAAAGTTAAGGTAGAACAACAAATACATGCACAATGCTGTTTACCTGCCTACAAAGACGATGGATGTAAAAAGTCAGTAAATGACTAAATGTCATGTCTGTCAGAGCTTTTCCATCCTCTCTCTATTTAATGAATATAATAAAAAATGATATTGTCATTACAGGCTTACAGAGAGGGTTCCAGAAAATCCATGAGGATGAAGGTATGAACTCATATGCACTAATTGTCCACTATATCTTCTTAGGAAATATTATTGTATGTGAAATGTGCAGTACAGACATTGTCGTGAGCTGGGAAGAGCAGTTCAGTCTGGATCTCTTTTGGAGATTAGCATTTTGCTTGCATAGTGACTCATTAAGCCAAGTGTACAAAGCAAGACTCAAGGTTGTTCATTTTCCTTTTTTTGTGCAATTTAGTGCAAAATCTGCAAGTTGGTGACGTTTTCAAGAAGTCTTGACATAAAACAATTGTCACGTTATGTGCTTGTTTATGTGACAGTGTAATTTTAAAGGATACAATAGTTGAGATAGTCTTGTACTTGACACATCTGGATGGTGATCAGTTGTGAAGTACGTGCACCTACATGAGTCTTTATTTGTGTGCAATGCAATAATCTTCAGTCTTTAGTACTATTAATTGCCAAAGACTAAAATCATCCTCTTCCTCCATTTGTTATCAGATCAATCTTAAATCTAATGCATCCTCTCATTGTTGCAGAACTCTGCGTCTGAGGCCAGTGTTCTGGATGAGAACACAACAGAAGGATGGGAGACACGAATTCGGCAGTGGACTGACCAGTATGAGGAAGCTCTGGCTAACCAGTACAGCGCTGACGTACAGACCCTCCTCGAACACTACTGTGCCAATGGCAACTCGTCCCCAAACCCATCTACTGTCGCCATGGACACCATTAACCGAACAGAACTGGCTTGCAACAACACTGTGTTGGGCTCACAAATGCAGGTATAGATGGTTTTTCATGGATCGTCTTAAGACTGTATCAAGTCATAAATATCATAAATGGTATTAAAAAAAAATAACATCCATTTTCAAACATCTTAAAATGACTACTTGCACAACTTCTCCGCGTTTTTATTTATTACAACTCAGGAGTTTCCGGTAACAGCATTGAGCGCACCAGTACCGTCGCAAGGGCTGTGCCAAGTGTGCGACCGCACAGGGCCTCGCGCAAAAGTAAAGTGACAACTGACTTGATGTAAAGCCAATAGTTAAAGTTCATGTTTTTGTCCTTCAAAATACTATAATAGTTAAAAGACGTAGCTAAAATGTGTATCGTGATGCTGTATTATTCTGCTTGTTAAAAATGTATTATGCAGTAACTTGCAATATTTCTCTGTGGGCGTGTGACAGTGATTCATGCGCATACATGTCAGTCAGCGTGGCATTGCACGTCAAGTTCGTAGAGAGCTTTATTCACGGTTCATTCAAATTTTGATTTTGGCCCCCTCTGAAATGGGTCAAACAATAGATATTACCTAAGAAGTTCAAGTAGCCTAAATACGCTAGAAATGCGGGCTCATTCAAGGATGTGCATTTATTGCATGGACAGAGAAAGCATGGACGCCTGCATTTCATCTGATGGTATGCACAAAAGGTTTTTTATTTAAAGTTAAGTTAAATAAGCGTAGCCTAACTATTACGCACCTTTTGGAGCATCAGTGAGAGCAACGGTACCGCAGAATGAGTGTGTCCTACACTATCTCTAGACATTTTAAACGTTTTTAAATCTGAAAAAAAAAAATTGTCAGACATCCATTTAGCGCATGTTCACAGAGGAAAACAACTGAAAAACAGCGTTAGTTCTCTCAATACTGTCTGTTTGTTTTACCGACTGAGAAATGGCTTCAGATGATTCAGTGAGAGAGAGCAGTCCAAACTCATTCAAGTGGATTCAGGCTGTTCTGCAAACGTTAATAGGCTATACCCCCGGGCCTCGCACATCACGTTCACACAGGGCCTCACGACAGGCCTGGAGCGCACCTACATATAGAGCTGCACAATTCTGGATAAATTGAGAATCACAATTTTTTTTGTTTAAAATTGAGAATTGTGATTCTCCCATGATTTTGAAGAAAAAACGTTAGACAACTTAACAAAATAACACATAATTTAATAGAGGTTTTGACAAAATGTTCATTGCTTCAGTCTATTTAAAAAATGCATTAATTTGAATGAAATAATTAAATGAATGAAGGAGTCTCATTCATAAAGACTTGATTCATTATTGGATGAATCAGCATTTGTGAATGAATCTCTTGAACGAATGATTCAATGACAATGATTCAATTTTTTTAGCCTCTTGTCGCCACATCCTGGCGTAATAAGCGATGACTTGTATTACAAGTGTGTCAAAACACTTTCAAAAAGGTGATTTACTCTATTTTGATTGCTAGATATCAATGTTCATACTCAAACTATAAACGTTTATCCCAATACACATTTGACCCCTTCTATTTAAATGTTTGTAACACATAAATAACGAAATGTGTGGTTGAGAAGACTGTGAAGCTGCTTATCTGTACATTTACATGGCAGCTGCATGCTCTCTCTCCGGATCAGCGGCAGCGCGGATGCAGATTTGAATGTTGCGGTGATAGTGTAGTAGTGTAACGATGATCGTACTTTAAAAGGGTAACCAAAGTCCCTAAAACTTTTGGTTAAAAGCCTGTTTCACGTAACAAGTGTCAGCGGAGCGTGTTTTCTCTGCCCATATCAATGAATGAGAGCGTTTACATCGCATGACGGCCGACTCTCTCATTCATTAATATGGGCAGCGGAAAAATACGCGCTGCTCACGCTCTGCTGACGCTTGTGATGTGAAACAGCCATGGTATAATAAACATAGCGGAATCGTGGTCATCTAGAAATAAGATCGCATGGGTGTTTGAATCGAGATCGCAATCTTTTAACGATTAATCGTGCAGCTCTACCTACATACATGAGAATGTTTTATGGCCGTTAATTGATTAAAACAATGAATCATGTTCTCTGCGTTAACATGAATTATCTTGAACCTGCTGAAATGTTCCTATAAATATATTTTCTTTCCAACTGTGCATTCTGAATAATAAATACATATTTCCCCTCTAACCTGCAGCAATCCAGTGCTCATCTTCTCATTAACAGTGTTTTTCTCTTACTGCTCATATTTCATACCTGTTGAGGTTTTCAACAAATTTGACGAATATAAGGATTGCTTGTGTGCGCTGGTGCTCTTATTCCAGTCTTTTAAAATATTTGAACAAATGAACACATGCCTTAAATAAATTTAATGTAAAAAAATTAATTCATCTTTAACAGTAACAGACACAGTGTAGAGGAGAAGACAGTCAAGTACTGGCATAAACATGTAAATTACGTACAGTATAATAATTGACAATGAAAAATGACACGGAATAGTGATTATTTAATATATATAATACAATATGTAATACAAATAAATAAAGGTTCGTATTTATTAGGTCTCACACACTTCGGCATCGCGGTCACTAGTTTAGACAAGCACTGACTGTGGTGAAATAACCGTGTATGTTCAACAGACGCTGCTTTCTCAGATAGGCTTGTGTTGGATTAAAACCTACTGTTCCGATGAGTTTGGAAAATTCTTTACACACAATCATCAGAATAACTCTCCTCCTGTCTCTGAAAATGTCCAGATCTTTAAATCATCTTGCAGATACTCATTTTAAGTGGCGTTTAGTCAATTGAGTGACTACAGCACATTGATGGTATGCATAACCGGAAATACACGAGTTGTACTATTTCAAAACGGAAGTGCATCACGAAGCTCAGTGCAAGTAGTCCATTTGGGAAGGAACAAACAAGAGTCAATTAAGACGATTCATGGCTTTGGGCAAAGAATGGTGTGACAGCTAATTTTATTACTTTTATTTATATAACGCTTTATACAGTGCAGTTTCAAAGCAGCTTTACAGGAAAATAACGGGAAAATGATTCATGATGCAAACTGTTAATTTCGGCTGTACAGCTGCTTGAAAAGAAAATGGTGTCATTGTTCAGCTGAAGTCAGTTCAGTGTTAATTCAGCTCCGTTGAAAAGTTCATCAATTATTAAATTAGTTCTATAAAGCAGTTCTTCAGAAAACATTGATGTCATTGTCCAGCTCAGTTTAGTTCTCATCCAAGTGTCAGTGTAGTCAAATCAATAATAGCATTGAATATTAAGCATCCCCAACTAAGCAAGCCAGATGCGACAGTGGCAAGGAACCCAAACTCCAGTTGACCAGAATTGAAAAAAAAAAAAAAACACCTTGGGAGAAACCAGGCTCAATCGGGAGGGCCAGTTCTCCTCTGGCCAATGAACGAACACGGTGTGATTTATGATTCAGGCTGCATCACAAGTCAGAATGTGGATCGGTAGCATTCAAATATTTCATCCAGTTCCTTTTGCTTAAAGATCACATCAGTATGGAGACGAAGCTGAAGCATTCAGGGCTGCGTTGTGGTCATGTCTAGGTGCAGGTCCATCATCTGATCTGGATACGGACCGGATCCGTCTGACTACGGTAACCTCAGGATAAACAGAGAGACTAATATTAGCGTAGATGCCATTCTTTTTACGATGTAACAAGTACATCGGGTGTTATGGGAAGTGTTCCCGGTTGTGGCTGACCTAATTTCTGCAGCCTAACAATCCTTTAACGGATGTGAATTATAGAAATGTGATAATGTGTTACGTGTATGCCACGTTAAAGAGTGTTTTTAGATTTACACTGATCGAGTGTGACTGCTTCCCGAAAAGGCAAGGAAGCCAGTTCTAGAGTTTTGATGCCAAGTAGGAAAATGATGATTTTGATATTCTAGGTATTATCAACTGGCTAGAATTGTTAGATCGCCAGTAGATTTGAAGGACTATAATGCGTTAAGCGCTCGCTCAAGTACTGACAAACTAAACCATTTAGTACTTTGTAAATAATTAGCAAGATTTAAAAAATGTATGTGATGCTTAAAAACGAGACAATGCAGTGTTGACAGAAACGGGCTAATGTCTTTTTCTGCCTTTGCATTGAGAGCATATGTCGTAATTTGGATATATTTTTAAGATGGAAAAATGTGGTTTTACAGATGCTAGGAATGTGGCTTTCAAATGAAAGAGCACACCCAGGTTCCTAACTGATGACGAAGACTTAACAGAGCAGCCATCAAGAGTTAGACAGTATTCTAGGTTACTACGTGCAGAGGTTTTAGGTCCAATAATTAACCTGTTTTTTCAAAATGAAGTAGCAGGAAATTACTAGTCATCCTATTTTTTTATATCAACCATGTATTTTGTAAATTTTATGAATTGGTATGTTTCGTCAGGGCGCGAAGGAATATAGAGCTGAGTATCATCAGTGAAAACTAACGCCATGCTTCCTAGTGATATCTCCCAAGGGTAGCATGCACAAGGTGAAAAGCAACGGTCCTATTGAGCCTTGCAGTTCTCCATACTAAACTTGCTCAAAGTGTTCTGTAATCCCTACACTTCTGCTCCATTGCACATTTTTTTTCCATTCTGGTTTCACACTTACTGCCCATTCACTAGAGAACTCCATGTTCACGCCATAGCAAAATTTGTAACCATTGCAAGTGTAATATTTTGTTATGAAGAAATAACAAGTATATACTAAGTAACATGCATTTTAACTCAATTTTGCTGTTTTTAGGTCCAGCAGTGAATTATTTTTTCAAACAAAGCCAAAGCATGAGCAACACAACATAGTGGTGTATTGTTCCTGAATAAATCAGTGTTTTTGAATAAAGCAATTGAGTCAGTGATTTGATAATAAAGATAGTTAGTACCTACTGGTGTAATAATGTAACCTGCAGAAAGGGTCACTGAAATATGGCCACCATTAATGCACAGACTGACAGCTTATCTGGAACACAAACAGTCAAAAGTCCCAGAGCTGTTGGACTGTCATATCAGCACTGTTAAAAATGCAACTTAGCCGATCAAATTGAAGGACCAGAACTAGCTATTGTTATAGATAAGATGCCATATATTTATAAATTAAAAATTAATATTCCATGAACTCACTCAGTAAATAGAGTAAAAAGTGTTAGTGGAAAACTCGTCTTGAGCATTTTAAACTTCGAGATAAACCGTTTTATTGATAAGCAGAGTTAAGGCCACAAATGTGTCCTGGTCTGGTAGTCTGTGATAATCTGTCATAAATAATGTTGCTTTAAAAAAAATATTGAAAAACTGTGCAACCCTGCATAGTAACTTTTACTGAATTGAAAACTTGTTTCCAAATGTAGTGTACTTTTTTCATTTAATAATTATTTTTTATGTATAATTATTTTGTAGTTACAGCTGGGGCGTGTGACTCGTGTACAGAAACATAGGAAGATTCTCAGAGCTGCACGGAATTTAGACCCTGAAACACTCATCATTGAGTATAGAGGCAAAGTCATGCTCAGACAGCAGTTTGAAGTCAACGGACATTTTTTCAAAAAGTAAGTGTTGTCTGTGTGAGTGTATTTGTGTATATCACCATCATTTTTATCTGATCTTAATTCTAAATTATACTAATATTTCTTTGAATCTCATTTTAACAGGGCGTTTGTAAAATGTTTATTGCAAATTGACTGTCATTCCTGATTCCTTCTATTATCTCCACTCTAGGCCATATCCATTTGTCCTGTTCTACTCCAAGTTTAATGAAGTGGAGATGTGTGTGGATGCCCGGACATTTGGCAATGATGCACGGTTTATCAGAAGATCATGCACACCCAATGCTGAGGTGAGATGAATCTGGTGTTGTCTGATAACTGCTGATGTGTTGGGTTGCTTCACCTATATGTATTAATGCATATTCTGTTCACAGTTTCTTTTCTGAGTAACAACCTGACAAATGTTTGTTGTCTTGTATGCGCTAACACACAGGTGCGGCACATGATAGCAGAGGGTATGATTCACCTGTGTATCTACGCTGTTGCTCAAATCTCAAAAGATTCTGAAGTCACTATTGGGTTTGACTACGAGTTTAGCTGCTGGTTAGTCACTCAAATTCGTTTCTTAATATCTAGTATGAGTCTTAGATAAACTGCAATTCAGTGTTGTTTGTATTGACTCTTCCTCCGATTTACTCCACAGTAATTATAAAGTGGATTGTGCATGTCATAAGGGCAATCAGGACTGTCCTGTGCAGAGACACAATCTCCGCCCCCCTCAACTACCATCCCCTCAGTCTTCACCCTTTGCCCTGCCTGGAGCAGAAACACGGAGAAGACGAGCCCGACGCAGAGAGATGGAAGGGGACCGGCTCGTAACCAGTGTGTCTGATGAGAGCAACCACCTGCTGGAAGATGCAAATGAGACACAGGGAGTTAGCGATACAGAGGTGCATGTTTGTGGAAAAACAATCCTCAATGTCTACTACTCTGTTGCAGATACTTTGAGGAGTTATGATAATGATGATTATCTCACATGATGATGAAGATGAGCTTGTTTTTGTGCCACAGGATGCTCTTATTGACAGAGTGAAGTTGGAGAATGGAGAGGAGTTAGACGAGAATGGAGCGCCAATACCAAACAGACGTGTAAGCTTTCATCAGAGGAGAACAGTTATGAATCAATTCATACGGTCTAATTCTAACACAAAGCCAGTAGTCTCACCTAGGGCTCTATGATTTCCGAGATGTCGAGAACACTAATCCAGTAATAAAAACAATATAATGCAGATTGTCACAGAATTTAGCAAATTTTGGATGGATAAATCAAAAGTAGGAGAGTACACTTAATGGAAATGCTATCCAACTTTTTCCTGAGTTAACGATGTATGCCACCATGAGGAATTCCAACTTCCATTTAGATGCTGTCCTGTTCCGGTCTCCATAGGAACACAGTCGAAACTGGGTAAAAAGTGTGTCTGAACTGAATAAACAGAAACCTTTTGAATATTACAAAAAATAAAAATGTGCACAGGGTTAAGCTTCGGACAGCTTTGTGTCATCTACGCACTCATTAAACTTTGGCGAGTGGGGTGCTGACAAAAGACAAAGACAAGAACTAATTTTCATAGGTTTAACATTACATTATCAGCTTAGAAAATACGCTAATTTGACTAGAAACACTGGAGGCCGGAAATGTAAAGCATCATTCCAGTACGAGTCGGGCGAGACATCCGTGTTCAGAAAAGGGTGGATAGTGGACCAGTGTTTGTGAATATTAAAGCTCAAAAAGACATGGCATGGTTTCATCTACTACACATACTCAAGCATGAGTGATTTATTCAAAAAATAAAAGGAATTGTTAAATTTCATTTGATGACAATTGTTTTATGTTAATGTTTTATGCCTTCATTGGTTAACCTCTATTTCATAATAAATTTGTTTTATTTTTTTCCTGAATTTATGATTTACAGAATTTCTGGGGGAAAAAACTAAATTAAATTGGGGGGAAAAATGGGAAGAAATAAAATAGATTTCATAGGGCCCTACTCACCATATCAACCATATCATTCTTTTTGCCTCACACAGTCTCGTGAAGAACGCAAGGCAGAGGCCATAATGCACATGTTTGAGAACCTTGAGAGGAGAAAGAAACGTGGACAGGGTACTGGGCAGACTACAGCTGAAGAAACCAAACTGGAAGCAGGGGAGGCAGAAGTGCCCTCACTTACAGCAGGAAACTGTGTATCAAATACAGGAGCAGGTGGAGGAGTCAGCACACGACGCACCTCCTTTGCCACTGTGGTAGTTACTTTTTAATCTTTTGTCTTCTCTTTTTCAACTTGACTCATAATGGCTGTGTTCTTACACACTTTTACTTCTCTTCATTAGGACACAACAGACATCGACTCTGAGAAGCCCCCTGCTACACCCAGTCCTGCCCCAAAAGCGCAACCTGCCCGTAGTTCCAAACCACGTCCTAAAAGCCGTATCTCCAGGTACCGCTCCAGTTCAGCCCAGCGTGCTCGGAGACAGCGGCAAGCTCTTTCCCAGCAAGCAGCAGAGGTAGTTCTGGTGGGGGGTGAAGAGGGCAGTGCAGGGGCAGCCCTCAGGGAACAGGGCCAGGGAGAGGGAGCACCAAATTATGGCCATCTTCAAGATGGAGAGCTATACGGAGCCACCTCTGCAGGGATGAGTAATAAGACAAATGTCAGATGCCCAAAAACCAAAAAGGTGAGATTTTATTTTACACACTAAATCCTACACAGGTTAATGGTCATGTTTTTCTTACAGCCAGTTTAGTTGGCTGTATTCTGTCATTTACTCACCCTCATGTTGTTACAAACCCATAAGACTCTGATTAATCTTTGAAATAGAAGTTAAAGATATTTTTAATAAAACCTGAGAGGATTCGGTCTCTCCATTGAAAGTCCTGGTAACCAAAACTTAGAAGATCAATAAAGGCATCACTTAATAGGATAAACAGATTGAATTTAGAAACTTGTGCGTGTGTCATTCGCTAAAATAAACCTCATTGGTTCTCGTGCATCTCACAATCACGTTTGAGCTTCCATGTTTACCATATGTGACTGGAAGCTGCTCACTGCAGAGCAAATGGGTGGAGCTTACGAATGGCTTATGAATGTAATTTGGGCCTAATGGGTGGAGCTTGAATATCCAACCACACCCTAACTCTACCCTAACCCTACCCACAACTCTATCCCTCCACCCCATTAGACGTCCAGAGAGGTGGAGCTGGACTATTCCCACCCCATTGGACCTCCAGAGAGGAGGAGCTGGACGTCATTTGACTCTGCAGCGAGTACCACTTGTATGTGACATGCTCTATGTACGTGTCGATCATGGTTTATATGTAAATAAAAGCCTAAATTAAATCTATTCACCTTATAAACCGACTATATCTTGGATTCAACCGCTTGATTCATATGGATTAATGTTACCCTTTTTGGATCTTCTAAGTTTTGTCTACCTGCACTTTAAATGGAGGGACATTAATTCCATCCTCTCTTCAAACTGCTTATCTTATATAGGGTTGCAGGGGATGCTGGAGCCCATCCCAGTGCTTAGGGCCAAAGGCAGGGAGACACTTTAGCACTAGAAAAAGTAACAACCACCCCCCCCCAATCCTCTGTTCTTTTTTTTGCCCTCTTGGGTCAGCCGCCAAATAATTTAAGTATGATTTGAGGACAGTACAGTACAAAAAGTTCTTTTTCAGTACTTCTAGCTTAAATAAGCAATGTAGCACTGGACATGTTTTGTAGTGGAAAATGTAGCATTGGACTTGATTTTGTCTGTTGAGAGTATAATTGAGTTGTTGTGATTTGCTAACTGCTGCGATCTTTATAAGGTTTCTTTGGGAGGGGGGATTTTTGCGTAGTATTTAGAGCAACGTTTACATGTCGTCAGAGATATCAGTGAATTTGATTAAATATTATGAGGGCAGATGAATGTTGAGAAATAGGAAAATGTATAATAAATAATAAAACAATTAATAATAATAATAATAATAAAAATAAAAAAAAATATTCTATTTCATGGTGTCTTTTAAAAAATTGCTACATTCATACTGTGGTCAGCTGTTTCAGAGCTGTTATGTAGTCATTTAATATTTATTCTCTCTCTTTTTTATAAGTACCTGGTGACGGAGTGGTTAAATGACAAGGTTCCAGAGCGGGTGGAGGAGTCTGTGGAACGCCCTTTACGCATCACCACTGACCCCACAGTTCTGGCCACCACCCTCAACATGTTGCCAGGACTATCTCATTCATCTCTCATCTGTACTACCCCCAAACACTATGTTCGTTTTGGTTCCCCCTTTAACCCTGAAAGACGCCGGAGACCTTTTATGATTGACCCTGCATATGGTTCTTGCAAGAAGGTTAGAATGAGTTACTGAACATTGTGTCATTCCAAGTTTCCCCTGAAAAAGAGTTTGGCAGCTCATATTTGTTGTTTTTAGACTAGACGTGCCGATATGCGGTAATATCACGATAATGAAAATTCACGGTATTGTTATCGTAGGCACTTTTAAAATACCTTTAAAAGACCATGAATAATTATTTATTATGAGTTATTCCGATTTTTAGAAGTACATTTTAACCAGGTTGACGGAAAATCATGCAAACACTGCGTGTATTCTGCTTCGAAGAGGCATGCGCACACTGATGAGGATGAGCAAGCATGGTGGTATGAGTAAAGGAGACGTGATGAATGAAAATGCACATTCACTCTCTGACAGCAGATGACGCTAATGGAACAGCAGAAATGCAGCCATTACACTAATAACCCCGTAAACAAAGAAGCTGTGCTACTTTCTGTTTCTCAACCATATTTAAATGTTTTAAAGAGCCATTCCGATTTTTGTATTCGCAATGGTGTTTATCACAGCACCAAATACTTAAATAGTTAATGCATTAACTAACTTTAACTAATAAGACCTTATTGTAAAGTGTTACCTATTGTTTTTTATAATTCTTTTGCATTTTAATTTGAAACATTTGTTTACAAAAATTTGTGTGCATTGTTTTACTTTATTTAAATGTTCAGTTCTTTTTGTTCAGAAAAAAGTTAATTTTTTTTGCAATATCGTGATAATATATTATACCGTATACCTTGATAAAAGCTTCAGCAATTATCTAACATGAAAATTTGATACCATCACATGCCTATTTTAGACATAGCTTGAATTGAATTGTTGCCCAAAGACTTAGTGAACTCAACATTATTGTTATTGTGGCTACATAACGTGCCTTTGTGTATGTCTGTCTGAGCAGAGGTGGATGAAACAAGCGCTGGATGAGAGCATGTTATCTGGCCTATTGGAGGATGGAACGGAGTCCAATTCTTCCCACAAAAGTAACACCAGCAGCACCAGCAGCTCTCTCCAATTTAAACCTGGTAATGGCTCTTTCTCCACTGACAGAATGTGAATTTTGTTGTTGTTTTTTTTATTTTTTTTATTTATTTTGTATTGCCTCTCATTCAGAGCTGACAGGACCATTTAAGAAGAGGAAATTGAAGTGTTCACCAGAAATGGCAGCTCCACCCTCTGAACTCTTGTTACGACCATTGTCCCCCATCACCCCACCTCTGCCCTCTGAACTTCCAATGACGCCTCTTCATTCGCTACTAAATCCTTGCTCGCTTTATTTAGGCGGGGAAGTGGAGAAGCTAAATACTAGCATGCTTTCGTACTCGCCACTCACATCCCGGCCCACCAGCCGCTGCAATACACCTCTACAGTTTGAGGTGAACACGCACATAAAATTCTCTCTCAATACAGCAACTTGTTGTGATTTGCTATAGGCATAGAAAACAATAGCTATATGTGTATATATGTGTATATATATATGTACTTGGTTCTTTTTCACAGAACATCTCTTCTCCCGAGGCTTCTCCTGTGCACAGATCAGAATGTCTGACTCCAGAAGTAAGTTTCAATGCTCATACATGCACATGGAATTGCTAATGCAATATAGCATGCTCAAGTTTGGAAAATTAATGACTGAACTTGGGCTTATGTGCCTCTCTTATTCGGCATGGATCCAAATGTGTGTGCACATATTTTGCATTCTTAGAATATATGGCACTTGTGGACTGAAAAGTTCCAGAATTAAATATTTCATTAAAATACTTGAAACAGAATGAAATATTTTCCTGATTTAATTACATTTCTTTTGTTGATATTTTCAGCCTTGTTTGCGACCAGACTTTACATCACGGGCCTTCCCTGACTTTTCCACGAGCCGGGAAAGCCCAGCTCCTGTGTCAGAAGACTTCTCACTTGCTGCTCCAGACTCTCTGAATGGATCTGGTGGTGGGACTCCCCGCAGCTCAGCTGTTGTGTCCTCTCTGTGTGACTCTTCCTTGGTTTCACATGCCAGTGAGGCACAGGCCCGAGAACAGGCCTTTAGGACAGAGTTTAACCTCATTTACACCTGCTCTCCCCTCAATGCCAATCTACCCACTGGTCCTGTAAGTGACAGACACTTCCCACAATCAGAGGGAGGCTTTTCCACGGCTGACTCTGACTTTAGCACAATGAGCAGCCAGGGGCTGCTGATGGAGGCGGGGTCTGGCTCTCTCTCACTGTATCTGGACACACAGTTTGGAGGTGGATTTTCAGAGAGCAGCACATCCCCTCACCCTAGCAATCCACCACAGAAGAAGAAGGCAAGTACTACGGCCACATCAGTTTGTCCATATACAAGTTGTTTGCTTTTCATTTAGCATTTACAGGATGATGATATTGTATCATCCAATACATTATTATAGAAATAAGTGGATTTTTTAAACGGAGTGTCTATTCACACCAAGTGCAAATACCGTGCCTTGTTGGCAAGTGCTATTTGCACTTGCTCCGCCTAACAAAGCCTTGCTGTGCCAAACAACATTTAAAAAAAACACTGGTAATTCAACGTCTTCAGTGGCGCAATCAGTAAAGCGTATGACTAATGGATCATTGTTTTGACGCGATCAACACGGGTTCGAATCCGCCTTTTGCCGAGCTTGCTCTTCTCTCTTTTCTCATCACAAATCACATCGGAAAGGCATTTACTTTGAATAAAAATTAAGAAAATGTTCTAAATGTGGAAATAAAGTGCCTAATGAAATGTTTAATAATAAAAGCATTTATTGGGTAGGGTTAAGGGTAGGTGTAGGGAGGGCTTTTATTGTCCCTTTAAGGTGGCATCCATTTAATAATTTAAATAAATATAATCATTTACACTCTATATTATTACTGCATCTACAGCTATTTGCACTTAGTAAATAGCATCTATCACTATTTGCACTTAGTGCAAATAGCCACTGCCTTTTTTAAAATTAAGTTCTTATAGCACAATATTATGAAAATGTAAATATGTGCCATAAGGATTCACTTAAGCTTCGTTTTGATCTGATTTTGTTCAAAATAACGTCACATCAGTTCATTCTGCATTTTATGTATATCGGAGCTTTTATTCCAACTGTCATCTGATTGTAATTTTTTCTGTTCAGAAATCACTCATTAACAGACATAACTTTTAATATCCAACATAAAAAAGAGTCTCACATCGCTATTATCCAATGACAATAAATTACACTATTTTACCTCAACTATGGAAGCTTGTTTCCACCACAGAATAAAAACGAAAAAAAGGTAATTGTGACATTATGACTCGCAGTTCTGACTATTTTTTTTTCTCAGAATTGCGAGATATAAAATTATAACTGTGAGTTATAAAGTCAGAATTGTAAGATATAAACTCGCAATTCTGAGAGGAAAAAAAAGTCAATCCTTTTTTCCTCAGGATTGGACTATAACTTGCAATTGCAAGTTAAGTCAGAATTGCGGGATATATATATTAATTATATTATATTTATACCGTAATTCTGACTTAACCTGCAATTGTGAGTTAATATCTCACATATAGACGTAAACCCACAATTGTAAGATCAAGTCGCAATTATCTTTTAAAAAAAATTCGCAATTGCAAATCAGAATTTCAAATTAATATCTCGTATATAGATGTAAACTTGCACTTGTGAAATCAAAATTCTCAATTATCTTTTAAAATTTTTGTGTTCTGTGGCGGAAACAAGCTTCCATACAAAACTGTTCAGATTAAATAAATCTCACAAATATTGATGTTCCGTTCAATTATTTGGGGGATAATTTTACCGTTAACCTATCAATGTGCTTCTGCCTTTGCATAATCCCACTTTTACACATGTAATTAGAGTGGATATTTCTTGACTTGGCGTAGTATAAAATAAGAACTCATCTAAAATCTTGGAAAAACCTCTGCTGTTTACCTTCCTTTTTCTCACATACATTTAAATCATGAACGCTGGTCTTCTATCTGGCATGAAACTCTTTATCTGTCTTTGATTTGGTCCCTGTTTCTCTCTTCTCTTCGCTTATAAAATTCTTGCAAAATCTTTCTTTTACCCTTTTCTCAAGGCAGAGGGTCATGGTGAGTGCTGGTAGTCAGCTGGCTGGCTTGTCTGGGTACCAGGCATTAACTGTAAGGGGCCAGTTCAAGCCAGGGCAGAACATGGTGAATATGAAATAAGTGGCCTCCATCTAGAAGTGTGCATGTCCATAACATTTGCATCTCCAGATGATGTACTCCCTCATCTGTATTGAGCAAATTTGTTTAACTTAAAACAAAACAAAAAAAAAAGCTAGCAGCTGCAGAGCCAGTTGTATTCCATTCAAAGACACAGACGCTTTCATTCTCTAATCTACAAACATTTCTCATGGTGAATCTGTCTGTATGTGTATGTGGGTTTTTCTTTGCTTTTTGTTCTAGAGTCTAGAATCCTAATTTAAAAACGTTTTTCATGGTATGATGTTAGATTTGCAAGTGTTCTAGCTCTGAAAGAAAAAATGCACATGTATTTTATTGTACAGCATTTGATTGGGTTAATATATTTAGTGTGGTGCTTTTCTAAATAGCAGCATTGGGTACTGCATGCTGTATCTTTCTCATACTCATTGAAATTATATGATGTCATTGTACATCAATTGATCATGCATGTGTTGCTTTATGTGAACATGTGAATGTTACAATGCATGTGTATACTAAGAAATTATACTGAAGGACAGAACTGCATGCCTGTTCATCATCTATGTGCATCTTTTAGTCACTCTTATACACCTTCTTTCCATGTAGGTCTCTCTGCTAGAGTACAGGGAAAGAAAGAAAGGGCCACGGGACCCAGCGCCCCTCGTCACAAACCTCAGCTCCATTTGCCCTCGCACAGAGTCTCCAGGACAACCCCGCACGCTTTTTCAGCCTTCAGGCTCTCCGCACAATTCGTTCTCTCCAGAAAGGCTATCTTTCCCACAGATAGAGGAGGTCAGTCCTCCTGGCATCAGGTCTGGAAACCAAACACAGACCACCATACTGGGTGGACCAGAGTCCAACCACTGGTGAGAAAATAACACAGATTCATAGTTATAGTTGACGATAACCCTGGTCCAGCTAAACACTAGCTCTTTGATAAACATTCTCACAGATCCCTAATGAATGGTCGTTGTGAATGACTTTTTGTATGTTTATCAGGATGGTCCCTACATCAGTTGAGCGGTTGAGGGAGGGACAGGGTGCTCTGGAACGTGTCCTGAGGGGTAATCTCAACATAGAGCGTGCCCTTAAAAGAGCAGATGCCGGAATGAATGACCAAATCAGCAGTCGTGAAAAGAGCTCTGGTATGAATTGGAATTTTTCCCCTCTGCATGTTTTCAGTAACTGATATGAGAATGCTGTGGAGTTTGAGTACTTATCTGTGTCTTGATAGATGCTGTTGAGATGGACAGGTATGATCTTCATAGCTCATCTCTGGCCTCACCCATAAAGAGTCCTTCTGTACACCCACATCAGGTAGGATATTCACAACGCACAACCAAGAACACATTTCTGATAGTCATGAAATTCATACAAATCTTAATTATTCCAAACGTTTGATCTGAAGTTTGTTAAATCTGTCTTTAATGAACATCCAGCAGATGCTGCCTCTCCAACCAGAATCCCATCAGCCCTCGGAAAGCCCCGCCTATGACCAGCAGAGCTCCTCTTCTCCATTTTGTCCCTCTGTAAGCCCCTCCCCTCCCCGCTGCAGCTCTGGGAGGCCCAGTTACTATCCTTCAAAGCTGCCCACACACAGCCCACTCACCCAAGAAAGCCCACCCTCTTCTACAGTATCCATCTCCTCAGTGGACTCAACAATGTGTGCGCCACAGCCTCACAGCAGCAGTGGAGGTGGGATGGACACCTCAAGCCTTAAAGCTAAACTGTTGGACAACACCCTGTCAGCTGCTCTTTCTCTACCCACCAGAGGTCTAGGACACCTTAAAATGGACAACACTGCAGTACCACACACACAAGGTGCTCATGGCTCCAGATTGGCCCAGTCGTCCAGAGTGCACAGCCAGAGAACAGACAGACCAAGTCAGGCTAACTCGAGACATCTCACAGCTTCTGGAGCACAGCACTATCCACAACGAAATTTACAGGGTTCAGGGGTATGGACACAGTCGGGGACCTTTTAGGACCCACAGTGTGTGTGTGTGTGTGTATGCGCGTGTGTCAGAATGAGAAGTGTGTGATATCCTCCTCACTTTTACCTGTGGAGAAGCTCTGCGTTGTTAGCGTGAATTTGATGTATTGAGTTCTGTATGGATGGTCTACTTTTTTTTTTTTCCTTTTCCTTTTATCTTTTTCCAAAAACTGAATTTCTGCAGTTACATGTAACTTAGTGTGGACTTCATAACAATCAAATCAACGGAAAACATTAAAGTAACTAGTTTGGAGTATATAACCAGATTTAAATGTATTTTGAAAATTCACCCAAATGCTACAATGATGTGTTCATGCTGAGTATTTAAGAAGAAAGTTAAGCACCAGTGGTGAAACAAAACTTTCTCTTAAAGTAGGGTTCTCCTGTTTAAGACTTATCTAAGAGTAAAGGTGATCATGCTGATCTTAGATGAGTTTTCAACTTTCATGTCTAATGTATGGTATTATGACCATATGAAATGGCACTCTTACTTTAAGATGCTTCGCACGCTTGACTGAGTACATTCTTCGATTTTCTGTTTTATCAGTAGTCGTCATCAGAAGAGTTTTGTAGTGTGTTCATGGATGGCACGCTTGGCTCAGAGCAAAGTGTTTTTGAATGCACATGAAAGCAATTCTTAGTGAACAGTGAGTTAATTCCTCACTCTGAATCATTCCAGTGTCTAGCTATCGTTAGGGTCCGACAGGCCTCTGGTCTGTTGAATTCTCGTTAGTGTCATAAAATCACTACTCACTTACTTGACAAGCAGATCTTATGGTGCTTCAGTTGGTCCATTTAAATTGTTTTTGTTTCCCAATGTAATCATGATTGCCTCTTTAGGTAAAATAATGCAATTGTAAGTTCAAACTTTGCTTTTTTTTTTTTTTACTTGTTTCCAATGATTGTTAAAAGACCCTCTTTGTGACTTGCAAAGCACACGACTTTGCAGAAAAGAATTTGCAGAAATGCTTCTGTTTATACACCGTTAAAAAAGTATGTGTACCCTCCCAAGCCCTTTAATCCTGTAGAGTGTATACTTCTTTTCTCTCACTTCATATACTTCATTCTCTTCATTTAATCCTTTTTGACCAGTCCTTGCATTCCAACCACCATTTTAGAAAGAAAGAGGAAAGAAATGCTGTGGCCAAATGGCTTGATTAGTAAAAAAGACAAAGCAAGTGTGCTGCTGCTGTGGTCTCTCAAATTTAAGTGTTTTCCCCTTTTTATAATTACAAAAAGCTGCTCACAAGACAACCTTTTTTTTTAACAAAATAGGCATAGTACTGTACCTCCCTTGGATGGGACCTTTTATAAACCATGAGGTCACCAATTAATGTGCCATGATGACCACAGTAGTGGGTTATTGACCCTACTTCAAACAAAACTTGTTGCATCTAAAGAACCATAGTTGTCTGCTTGGCGGATTTATACAATACATCAATATAAAAGATTGTCTGTTTTTGTTTTACCCTAATGTGAAAGATCTTGAAATCATGACTGGTTTAATGTGGTCAGCCTTAGTTCACTGGTTTATATGAATGTCTCTTTCATAGAAGGGTCTTGAAAAGGAAAAAAAAAAGACTTATGTGAGCTGAAATTTACCAGCACCTTAACTACATGATCATGTGTACTTGGGTGAAGTGTCATTCTGTTCTCAGAGAAATATAGTACACCAAATTTGCTGCATGATATTTCTTTTGTGTGTCATTGTAACCGTTAGGGTTGGGTTTATTGGGATACGGTTTTGATTGAGATTCACCTCTTAACACCACAAACATTTGGCACTTTTCTAGCATCCATAGACATATTTTTGTTGTATTTTTTTTAACCTATTTTGAACCCCTCCCCTTTTCATGATATAAAATGCATCACATTTTGCTTTTTAAATAAAATGTTTGTGAACATTTTTATAACTAGTTTAAGCATTTGCTGAGCATTGCTGAATGGAAGGAGAGCTGAGAGTGAGAGATTCTAAAGGCTCATATTGGCATTGAGAAATAATATAACCGTAAAGAAACACCCTATGGAATAGTTACTAAAAAAGGTCTATGGTAGGCCTTAAATCTTTTTTTTTTTTTTTCATTTGGCCTCACTGTAGTACTTAAAGCCCGTTTTATGCCATATGTGAAGATGTGTGTTGGGCAATCCAGTCACAATATTAAATACAGGTGTAAACGTGGTCTAAAATATTGAGTTTGTCTACTTTCAACCACATTTGGTGGTGGTAGAAAATGTATGTGACAACATAGCATTCACAGTATAAATACTCATGTAGTCAAATTTGTTTGAACAGCAGCAAAGTACTACTTGCTTGCCTGTCAATCACTGTGCTTTAACTTTACTGGTAACTTTCAGCTTTAACTATTTGATTGAAATAATTGTAATGCATGACCTACATATACATACAGCAGACCTCACAGAACGTCTTCAGTGTCTCTGATATAACAATGCAGTGACAATTCATGTGAAGCACATCCTAAGTTGACTTATTAGGTGGTTCACTAAAATACTGAGACACATGCTACTACAAGGTCTTGATGTTTAACCAAAACCTATATTAATATAGTTACAGGAATTTATTTGAGAAGAGCAATGGGTTTGAGACTCATAATTTAACTAAAATATATTACCTTATATAAGCATTGTGATTTGTGACACTTAAAAGGCTCTGTCTCAAAGCTGTAGGGATACACTCAGAACAATGTGATGATAACACCTACCCAAGGCGTCAAGGTTTGGGTGGTAATCATGGACTTTCTGATAGATGTCATAACTACACCATCTGGACTCCAACAATATCTTTCTCAGTCGATGAACAATCCAAATTAGCCTGAATGTGAATGAATGAATAACAACAAAGAAGTTTGCAAACAGCATATAGCAATTATTTTATATTATAGTGTGGTAGATGTGTTTGGATAGAGCCTGAACCTCTGCTAAAGAACAAGACAACTGTTATGAAAGAATGAGGAATTTAAGCACATAAAAAAAAAAAAACACCATAAAGTGCAGCAAGGATGACGTCAAAACCCGGAAGACCAATTCGCCACTGGTTCCCTTGACATTTTCCTATGGGGTTGTTTAATTTATGAGTAAAATATAAGTTATGAGTTACTTATTGGAAACATGTTTTTTAGAATAAAAATAACAGCTTCAAAATTCGTGTTTTTGATATGGGTGTATCTTGCGTTGTAGAACAAAACATTCAAGTATCGTCAAGTTATGTTTACCACAGACCTTATTTTTCTCATAAATTGAAAAATCCCATTATGAAATAATAGGTTACTTGTCTCACTATGGGATATGCCCCTCTGCGTATTCCTCAGAAGCCGTATTTACATTACGCCAGCCCTAATTGGCTGGCAGACATGATGTTGTGTCTGGGAGTGGCTACCCCCCCTTCAGTATAAGCGGAGTGACACAACATCATTATAACATTCAAAACAAGCACACCTCTTCCTTGCTTCGCATAACAAGAAGGGGGATCTGGTGAGACACCTCACTTAATCCTATCGGAGAACCGGGGTTACGTAAGTAACCTATTGATCTTTTTTAAGCATATGTTTTGTGTCTCACTATGGGATATCCCAACTCCCTTATTGCCAGATAGCCTGCTAATCACAATCACCGCATCCAGGACTGGTGGTTGAGTCATGACTAACTGTGCGGCAAGCACCAGCTCACCACTTCACAAATATCCTGTGTCATGACTCCTTTAAATAGAGCCTACGAAGATGACATTCCACTTGTTGAGTGTACACTTCAACCAGATGGGTGCACAAGATCCTTACTGGAATATGCCAAAGAAATTGCCTTCACTATCCAGTGCTATAATCACTGCTTAGTAATCGGCTTCTCTGTACAAGCATGCACGTGGCACAACACATTTAACTTTTGCTGTTCTGATGAAGCAAAAGGTGGTGAATAGAAAGCTCTCAACTCAAGAGGAATGATAGAATTAACGATTTTGGGCATAAATGCAGGATTAGGTTTCAGAACTACCCCTGCTTTCCCTTGGTCTATCAAATCCTGAAGAAATGATAGAATGACTGCTGTGGACTGGAAGGGACTTAAGCCGCATACCAGCGTTCGAACACATCCTATTTGCATTCATAAAGAGATCTAGTCGATGAAGCTCTAGCATTTTGTATGGTTCTGATAACACTGTCAGGCAGACCGGTTGTAATTGATAGACTGTTTGAACCACTCACTGGCCAGGCCCATAGTGCCAGGCGTTTTGGATGAGGATGAAAGATCCGCCTGTGACAGTAGTGGGAGAGACCACGGGTCTTCATATAGCATATGCATGATCTCCGCCGACCAATATTTCCCTGGCCACCGCGAAGCTATTAATATCAGCTTCAGTCCCTCCTTCCTAACTCTGTAGTGGGTTGGGGATATTAACGTTATTGGTTGGAACATGTAAAGAGTGTGCAGGGCTATTTGTGCACCAGCCCATCTATCCCCAATGGCGCGCTTTGATCTTTCAGGGAGAAAAACAGAGAAAACTGAGCATTGTCATGGGACGATCCACTGTTGCTCTGCCGTATATGCTCTAAATCTGCTCGACCACTTCCCTGTTCAATTTCCACTCCCTGTAAATGGGATTGCCCCTGAACAGCAGATCCATACCCCGGTTCATGACACTCTGTATGTGCGTCGCCCATAGGGATAAAAGATGGCATTGCTCCACAAAATCAGTTTGCGTGCTAACGTGCAAGGGAAGTGATCTGAGACCTCCCTTTCAATTTATGTAAGCCACAACTAGTGTTGTCTGTTCTCACGAGAACATGATGCCCCTTCAGAAAAGGGAGAAAATGCTTCAACATCAGCAACACAACTAGCATTTCCAGATCACTATCCTGCCCTCGTGAATGCCTCCCCAGCCGGACAATGACACGTCCGTTGTTAAGAATTTCCTGGCTTGAACCACACCCATGGGTACCATGAACCAAAAAGGTTGGGTGTCAAAAGAGTGGGTATTTTTTCACTCTGAATGTCATAGAATCCAGTGATAGCCTTTTCGGTGTTAAATCCGAAGCTCAGTTTCTGTTCTAGAAGCATAGCTGTGAGTTATTTAGCTTTTTGCTCTAACTAAGCTGTCACCAGCCAGTTGTCTATGTAAAGTAGCGAGACGAATGCCTTTCTCCCTAAGTGGAGCTGGGGCTGAGAAAGGGAGAACCAGATATTCGTATGCCATGCCATGGAATTTTCTGTGGGGTGGATATATCTTTATGTGAAAATATGCATCTTTCAGGTCGATCGACATAAACCAATCACCTGGGCGCACCAATTTTAGGAGTGTAGAATGAGTGAGCAATTAAGTATTTGTTCAGTGCATGCAGATCTAATATAGGATGGAGAGTCAGAGTCCCTTTCTTTCGGGATGAGAATGTATCTCAAGTAAAAGCCACTGTGGCTTTGCTCGGGTAGGACCACTCTTATCACCCTTGTGTTCAACAGAGAGGAAATTTCCTCCTGAAGAACATGCTTTAATTCTCCCCGCACTTGAGAATGAACACATCCTACAAATTGTTTATCCGCAGCTTTCTGGTGCTATGTTCTGGCTGAGTCGTGAACGAGTGGCTCACCTTCTCTGTTATACATATATATCTTCTGTTAATATGTTTTGCAACATTTTTAGGGCATTATTTTTTGCAACATTTTCTGGGAGTATAGTGAAAACAAAGTGCTTGTGACTATATGATGGGTGTGCACCCCTGCACCGTATCTTGTCCTTTTCACTGCTCTGCTTCCCCTGGCCCAACCGGGCTATGTTTTCCACACAGAACATCTGGGAACTTCGAAACTCGTCCCTTGTTGAACACTGAATGACTGAGGGTCGGCAGCTAGAGAACAGGGGGGCTGTGGGCTCCTTTCCCTGGGGAATAACTGTCTTCTTCTTCCTCCTCGCTGAGGAGCTGGCTGGACCATCTGAGCTGTTGCAGGCAGATAGTTCTTCCCAGGCCAGGCAATTCTCTGCTCTAGTACTCTGCTCTGACCCGCTGTATTCACGTTCGGTCTCTGCTGTCTAGGAATGCTAAAATCCCTAACTTGTGCGAAGGTCTGCCGAGGTGATGGAGGGGGCCCTATCTGCGTATTTCTAGGCATACAGAGTCTCATCATCCCTCATCAGCTTCATCATCCCTCTTCTTTTCCTTCCATCTCTTATGCATCAGTGTCAGAGCTGAGCCAAAAATGCCCTCTGCAACAAACGGTGCATCCAGGATGGCTTCTTTTTCCCTGTCGGAAAGATTAGCCATGTTCAGCCACCCCAGGATACATTTGCTGTGGTAGGCAACCGTACAGGAATGGATACCTGCGTAGTGGCAGCTGGAGTGGGGCTTCGTGACATGAGGGGATCCTGGCCGACAGCCTAGCTTGGCGTGCTAGCCTGCGACAAAGGCTCTTCATGGTGAAGCATGTGCAGTGCTCCCAGGAACTGAGATTCTTGATCGTCATTTGGGCATGTTTCAGCCCAAGACATGAAGAGCAGGCCTGGTGTGTGTGCACAAAGCTGCACAGAATCTCTCTCACTAGCCAGGATAGTCTGCATTGCTGCAGCCATCCTTGTACCGAATAATCCTTGCAATCAGCTGGAATGCAAATTGAAGGAGCCAGGCGAAAAACAGTGTGGTGGCCAGTAGTTCATCCATAAGTTAGTTAATGATTTATCCAAATTTTGTAGGCTTCTGGTGTGAAGCGAGAAGAGGTTTTTGAATGCTGTAATGACATTGTGTCGCTCCTCTTATACTGAAGGGGGGAAGACACTCCCAGACACAACAATATTTTAACGATTTATAAAAAATGAATCACTGTCTGGACATCTGGGATTTCGGTATGGAGATAAAGGTTAGGATTATAATTTTTTGGTAGTATTATATCACATCATGAGTCTATGTTAGCACCGTTTGTTGTTTTCTTGGGGCATCTGGTAGAGTGTTTGGACCTGGAAGCAGTGACTCGTGACATAAGACTTAACAAGCGGATAGTGGAGTGGTGTAGGGATAAGTATTTTTGTAGGCTAACCCGAAAGTTAGCATCAACCTGGTTTGCTCGATAAAAACCCAATAGGATTTTTCCACTGGCTTTTGGATTATTGCAGAAAATAAGGTCTGTCACTAACAAAAGCTTATGATTACAAGTTTTGTTCATCGTGATAATCTAAATGTACACAACTTTTATGAATTTTGACGCGTAAATACAATTGGCAGAAGTAAAAAGCTAAACATAATTCAAGTTAGAACTTTCAAGAGCGCGTTTATAAACGAGGATATTACTGATGTATTTTATAATGTAGAATAAAACATGAAAATATGTTTAGCTTGTGTACACCACAGACCTTATTTCAGGCATTTAACCTAAAACCCATTGACTTCAGGACTTTGGAAGCGAAAGTGCTAAAATGCTAACTGGTTTCCAGATTTTGGCCTACAAAAATATGTGGACCCACTTTATATTAGGTGGCCTTATCTACTATGTACTAACATTTAAATTAATAGTTTGATACAATGCACTTATTGTGTACATGCATGTTTTATATTGTACTTACATTTAAAAAATTACCTGCATGTAATTACATCTGTAATTAATTTCTGTAGTTACATTTATAATTACACTGTTGACACTTTCCTTACACCTGACACTTCCCTTAAACTTACCCATACCACCACACCTGTCCCTAACCTTACCCGTATCTCACCTCAATATCAGCAAAACTGTTTTGCTTTACAACATGAAGTCAAGTCAAGTCAACTTTATTTATATAGCGCTTTTTACAATGCAGATTGTTTCAAAGCAGCTTCACAGTGTTAAACAGGAAAATAATGCAACAGAATTTGATTCGGCTGTACAGCCGCTCTAGAGAAAACGGTGATGTTATCTAGCTCATTTCAATTATCATATATATTCAAGTAATGTAGCTGATATAGTTAATTTAGTTTAGTAATTAAATTTATTTGGATATTTATTTGAAAATTTAGTGTCCCCAACTGAGCAAGCCAAGCCAAAGGCGACAGATAAGATAAGAACACAATAAGTACATTGTACTTAATTTTTGATGTAAGTACATAGTAGTTAAAGCCACCTAATATAAAGTGGGACCAAATATGTTATCCCTGCACCGCTCTATAGGAAAGAAAAGACTTCCGTTTCATGTCGACTTTAAAATGTATTATTTCATTGTCAAAATTTCATTGCTCCCATAACTATTGCCACCGTCTCCAGAAAACACTGCATCAGGAGGAAACCATTATAAATGAGAAAAGAGACCTCTGTGCTGTTTCTACACAGATGAGAACCAATGTGTTTGAATATGAATACAAGGAAATTATTAGGATACATTTTTTTGAAAGCTGCAGAGGTAAATGCAATTTGACATTGTGCTGCCTGTCAGCAACCATATATATATATTTTTATAATATTACCAAGCTCCCCCTCTACCATCCTGTGGTTGAACAAGCCTGTGTCACCTGTGTCTGATTACAGCCAACAACACAATTTTAGCCAGTACATTATTTATTTGGTTGGAAACACACTTTGTCCGTGATATAATAGGGAACCTTGGTGGCCACTTACATAAATTTAAAATTGAGCACTTGGAATATCAGATGGTATGTGAATCCATATGTGTAGTTCATCATGCAGTGCTTTAGTTTAATGGGTAATGCATCAATGAGACTTTTTTATGTTCTTTCTAGAAACATGACAAATGTATTTGGCTCGCTAATGTGCTGTTGCCAAACTTCAAGTGAAATGTATATTGATGGCTTCTTCAACAGCTCTGCCAGCTGGGTGGTCCAGGATAATGGGGTCAAACTCATTGGGGGAGCATTGGAATTCTGGTGGCATTCAGCTGTTTCTGACAGTATCTATATTGTGGCAAGATGCCTACTCTCTTTCAACACTTTCAGGCCACAATGAATCACAGGTAAATTGTGACTCTATAATGTAAATACCTTATTTATCTCCTAACTGACAAGCTGAGAGCAGGAAACTGTTCTGTTAACATTATTATTAACATCATTATTCATGTTCTCTGCAATGTATGTGTAATGTGTTGCACCAATCAATCTCAAAACATCACAGCATATATAAATTAATTCTGCTAGGAAGTTTAATAATCCATACATTTAATTATATTTAAAATAGAGGCCTTCTGGGGCTAGTTGACACATTGAGAAGTTGTCACAAAGACTATATTTTAGTAACTTAGTATCTACAGTGGTTTTGTATGTTGGTTTCAAACACCTAGTTCAAAAAGGTCTTAAAATTTAAATAATGTTTGTAAATTCTTTCCAATTAAATTAAAATAACATTGTATTTTTTGTAATAGCTGTTGGGTAAACATGTCAATGCAGTAAATCCACACTGGCATATATCCAGGCAAGGGCAACTCTATAATGACAAGGGTATTTTTCAAAAATGGGGCAAATTGTTACATATTTTATTCGTGATTTATTGCATCCAAAATAAAAGTTTGTGTTTACATAATATATGTGTGTGTACTGTGTATAATTATTATGTATATATAAGTACACACTCCTTCATTTATATATTTAAGAAATATTTGCATGCATATACTGTGTATGTATGTATATATATATATATATATATATATATATATATATATATAATTTATCTTATAATTTAAATATTTTATAAAATATTTTTCTTAAATATATACATGCATGTGTGTGTATTTATATATACATAATAATTATACACAGTACACACACATATATTATGTAAACAAACTTTTATTTTTAAATGTGATTAGTCGCGATTAATCGATTGCCCAGCAGAATAAATGCGAAATATATTATAGAAATAGAAATAATATTCTATTAGAAATATATTAATTAGAGTATTTGTTGGCCGTAACAATGATTTTCTGTTTTCTTTTACTGTTTATATTTTGCTAAAAAGTCCATAATAGGCTGTTTCATTCAAACTTACCCCATGTTTTCAGAATATAGTTTCATTTTATGGTATCTTTTTTCAGGGCAATAATAAATATATTTTCAAAAATAAACCAAAATAACCTAAATATATACTGGAATATAAGGTGTGACAAATAGCCCTGGTAGGTAAATGACTATGGAATACAATGCACATGAAAAAATGTTAGAACCATCTTACGAACAGCTCTGCAAACAATATTTTTTGCAGATGTTCTTGGCATCACTTACTGCAGAGTATGTACAAACAAGTATGTCCAAATTTGAAAGAAACGAAAAGTCATATTTTGGGGATATGGAGGAATGCAATCAAACAATATAAATAAATAAATGGGTAAAACAATATTTTACCCATTTATATATATTTATACTTGGGGAAATTAATTTTCTTTCTTTGATCTTTTTTTGTAAAGAAAAAAACAACAACAGTTGATTGGTTTTTCCGACTGAGAATATAATCTGGACTGGAGCAGGATAAACATACAATATGTTGCTACTCCACTCTGCAGTAAACAACTGGAGAGAGTAAACATACTAGGCCTGTAGAAATCTCTACACAAAGATTTTGGAAAAATGGCTTATCTAGTCTCACTAATAACTATGATCAGTCAATTCCAAAAAGTTTTGAGGACAGTGACAAATATATCAGTGCTGTTTTTTGCAATGCTCTATACCAATGTGTCAAAGTTGATTAGCATGGCTCAGTTAACCCCTGCTGGTAGATGTCATAACTACACCATTCTTAGGACAAAATATTTTTTCCATTGACAGCCATGTATTCTGAGGATTTTTTTTTGCGCACAAAATGTTCATGTTAATATAGCAGATGTTTTTCCTGTGACCGCTTGATTTTTAAAGCCTGAAATACACATATATTTCTCTGTCTGTTGGCTTTGACAGGGTAGTCTTAGGATAAAGGGCCTGGTACTGTGCACATACTTGCTGTTCATTAAAAAATAACAACAGAAATATGTTGCATGCATGTAAAATGCTATTCATTTTCAAGATTTATATTACTTAACACAAGTAAATAGGCCACAGGGACTTAACTGACAATTTTTTTTGTAACTGCACACAAGAAAACAAACCAAACGTTTTTACATATTGAGCAGAAATACTGTATATAAATAATAATAAATAAAATAGAAATAATCAAATCAAATCAAAATTCAGTTGTCCAAAACTATTGTAGTCCTGTACATGCCTTTTCTGTATAGTAAACCTTTGTTAAATGTAATAATTAATGAACAAAAAATATTTTGTACCCTGTCTACCTCATAGCCTCTAGTATGGTTTTACATTGAAATAACTGACAGCAAGGCTTGTGTGCCACTGACTTATTTTCTCACTGTTCTTTTACTTTCCATTGACCTTGAAAAGGTAGCAAAAATATGGTCTAACAGCAGTTATTAGTTGAATACATTAATCATAAATGATAATAACTGAATACTGAACATGAACATAACAATCAATATGCATGAAAGATTTATACACATGAATAAGTAGACGCCTACTGTAACATAAATATGTTGCCTTAACTGTTAGTGAAATACATAACTTCATAACATTACACACAAGCTTTGCGGTCAGGAGACATATAAAACCCATGAAGGGTTTTACTATTGTTACAAGATGAAGAATCTGGTATTATTTACAACTGTTCTTCTTATGAAATCAGTTACAAATTAAAACTGCAAAGATGGATATCAAGTGTACCTTTGAAGAGTCTGTTGACAGTCTTTGTAGTTTTTACTTCACTTGTGACATCAGAATTAACGAAACATGATCATATATCATACCATTCACCACAATCTGCTGTATGGGAAAATCTGGTTGCTTTGATGACCACCTCGACACTACTGACTCCATGGTTGAGCTTGCTTTCTTAAATTAGTGATGACATTTTAATATGCAACAGCAACATAAGTGTCAAAGATGGAACGAGGGCTGTGGAGGGAAAAAAAATCACAGTAAGCCTAAATTATTACAGATTTCTTTCATCATGATATTAAACTAGATTTAGTTTTTATATTTTGCAACATGCATAACACTGTTACAGACACAGGTGTCCCAATTGAAATCAAATGTGTGGTTTCATTTTGGTTTATACTTCATGAAATTCATTAACATTTTTGTTTAATAGCTTCATGAGTTCCACTTTATATTAAGTGTCTACTATGTATTAACATTTAATCATTGATTACATCTATAATTACACTGTTTACCCTTTCCTTAAACATTAATCCACACTTAAACCTAGCCATACCAACAAACCTGCCCCTAACCTTTACCCATATCCTACCTTAAAGGGATAGTTCACCCAAAAAAAAAAAAAAAAAAATCCTTCTTTCAGACGAATACAATCGGAGTTATATTAAAAAAGTCCTGGTTTTTCCAAGCATTATAATGGCAGTGAATGGCAGTCCAGAATTTGAAGACCAAAAAAGTGTATCCATCCATTATAAAAGTAATCCACACGGCTCCAGGGGGTTAATAAAGACCTTCTGAAGCGAACCAATGGGGTTTTGTAAGAAAAATATCCATATTTAAAACTTTATAATGTAAAATATCTAGCTTCCGTTGGACCGCCTTCCATATTCAGTTTACGAAGAAAGTGTAATGCCTCTCGCAGTTCAAAATGTTTGTTTACGCTACGTCCGACTTCATCGTTGAATATGGAAGGTGGTCCACGCAAAGCTAGATATTTTACTTTATAACATGCTAAATATGGATATTTCTCTTATCCAAAAACCCATTGGTTCACTTCAGAAGGCCTTTATTAACCCCCTGGAGCCGTGTGGATTACTTTTATAATGGATGGATACACCTTTTTGGGCTTCAAATTTTGGGCTGCCATTCACTTCTATTCTAAAGCTTGGAAGAGCCAGGACATTTTTTAATATAACTCAGATTGTATTCGTCTGAAAGAAGAATGTCATAAACACCTAGGATGGCTTTAGGTTGAGTATATCATGGGGTAATTTTCAGTTTTGGGTTAACTATCCCTTTAAAGGCAGCAAAAATGTTTTACAATACATTATGAACGCAATAAGTACATTGTACCTGTACGTAGTTAAAGACACCTAATATAAAGTGTGACCGCTTCATGTGATCGATACAATGCAAGTTATGTTAACATTAAATTATGTATGACAATGAATTTAAAAATAGCAATACAGCAATTGGTGTGCTGGAACACAATATGTATCATTTTGTGACCCAGTGTGGCAATGTCACATTTTTGGCCTTCATATAAAGCCAACTTGTAATTATTCTCAGGATGGAGGAGTTTCTCTCTATAGAGCACAGCTTGCTGCACCTGGCTGTACCAAAGATGCGTTTAATGCCTGCTGATATGTTGGCACCTCCTCTGGCCATGGCCCATCCTGTCTGTGCAGGCCAGTACCCAGCCTTTCCTTTTCATCATCCCTCGCTCTGTTGATCTAGTCCTTCATTCTCCTGGTGCTGTTAATGAGCACTACAGGAAGTGGCTTTCTGCCAACAATTGCCTGACTGGACACACAGACAACATTTTTTCATAATTGTTATGTAATTTGCAAGCAGGCTTCCAGCATATATTTTTTCTCTCGCGCAGATACAGCTAAATATAGCACATAAACACACATTCACTCAACATCATATTGAATAATAATTTTAAAAAGTAAAAGTAAGTGAGGTATGTGGACCTCTTTTTCTAGAGTACAGGGTGTTAAATGGGATGTTATTGTGTTATAATTTGTTTGGATTTTCAGATATGGCCATTTTACCTGCATGAGGTTGTATGTTTGGTTGTAAGTTGTATGTTGCTCAGACATGAATTAGAGATAAGCATATTCACATTCTGGTCCCACTTTATATTAGGTGGCTTTAACTACTATGCACTTACAATTGTGTTCATATTGTATTGCAAAACAATTTTGCTGATATTGAGGTGGGATTCGGGTAAAGTTAGGGACAGGTGTGGTGGTATGGGTAAGTTAAGGGTAGGGTGTAAGGGAAGGGTCAACAGTGTAATTATAAATGTAACTACAGAAATGAATTACAAATGTAATTAAGTACAATGTAAAAACATGTATGTACACAATAAGTGCATTGTATCAAATTTTTAATTTAAACGTTAGTACATAGTAGTTAAGGCCACCTAATTTAAAGTGGGTCCCATATTTTTAAAATGCAAATGTGCAAAAAAGATAAACAACAAACTTAGACAAATTGTTCAGAATGTGGATCAGAAGCACTGATCAGGAATCTTTCCAGTTTCCGCTTTCCCCCCGTCTGTTTTGCCTGACACCAAACACCTTTTTGTGTTTTGTATACCTGAGTAAATGTGTATCTTCCCCCAAAATAAACCCATAACATGGTATTCAATTTTTTTTTTAATATTTTAAACAACAACACCAACAATGTTTCAGTGATGGTGACGATGTCAGTTATGTTGCCCTCCCCTATGACTTGCAGAAATATTTTACACATTTTTGTTTAATTTAGAGATTACAGCATTCCAGAAAGATCAGAGGGGGGAAAACATTTACAACTAGAGCAAAAAGCATAATCTCCAAAAGAAAGGCATTACACACGTGAAGCACAAGAAAAGACAATGTAAACTTCAGAAATGAACCTTGTCGTATCTTTCCACAGTAGTCTTGTTCTTTCATTTTGGCACATTTAATTATTTCTTTCTTTTGTTATTTTATTTTATTCTTTTTAAATGGTAGATTTAAAAAAGTGTTGCAAGACAGGAGAGAAAGTAAAAAATTAAATTAAATGAAACAAACACTATTAAGTCTTCAGTAACATGGGCCTATATCAAAGATTGTTTTTTAAATGTAAATATTTATGACTAGACGTTGGATGACAATGTTGTTTCACATGAGATTAACTGAAAAAATGTGTGGCAATGAAAATAACACTGTGATCAGAATACTGGTATGTTTCTCTTAAAAGTTTCTTTCTACATCTTCATGTGTGAAGACAAAAATGTTGCATAAATCAGTTCATTTGTAAAAAAATATCTGGGCAATGGTTAATGTTAATGTTCTGTGAGACAAACACAGAATATAAATGGCTTTGACAATAAATGATATTGAATACTGCAGAAATACACTGCCCCTGAGGTGGCCAAATTTTCAGAAATAACTAGTTGTCATTGGGGTATAGTGCTTGTGTGTGTATTAGTCGCTGTTTGTGTTTTTTCCCGTCAAATAAAGATTGACCAGCACAGTGCACCCAGGATGAAATTGCTATTGAATATGTTTTTGTTTGTAGTTTTACTGGGCTCTGAATTTCTTTGTATGTATGACGTACGGTACAGAATGACATGTGAATGATGAATACAGAAATACATTACCAAGTTTGGCAAAACCAAGACATTTTTACGTTTTTAAGTAATTCATCCTTCTGTTCACCAGTGTAGCATTTAATTAATCAAAACAAAATACAATAAACCAGTGATACTGTAAATTAATAATACGGTTTGAAAAAACTGTTTTCTATTTTTGAAATTAAATTTTTATCAGTGATCACAAGCATTAAGCATTGCAAAGCCATTGCTCCAGTATATTAAGAAAACCTTGTGTTATACTGTGTAATATTTAAGAATTCCTTTGAATGCGCCTGTTTGGCACTCGAGAAATTGTTTGTTTTAGTATTAGCACAGTTGAAAATAGTTGTGCAGCTTAATGATTTGTGGAAACAGCAGCATTGTATGGCCTATAGTGTTTGTATATAGAGAAGTGGATGGCGCAGATGCACAACTAAGGTATTATGGATTATTTAAAAAGGTATTTTGGATGGATGAAGTGTTGAGCACTTCACCTAGTGTTGCAGAAAGCAAGAGATTAAACTTCAATTGAATATATTAATAAACTGACTGCTAGAATGCATAAGCTGTCAATGCTGCACATGTAAGACTCTATGATGAACAGAGTTTTAAAAATGAAGCATTTATAATACAACTGTATATAATACAGCATTTGTAACATCGTAAATGCCTTTACATTAATTTCTGATCAATTTAATGCATTCTAGGTGAATTTATGCACTCAATTGAATTTAAAGTCTCAGGTTCTTTAAAACAAAAATGTCTTAGAATTTCCAAACTTTTGAATGGTAGTGTGGAATAGATTGGAATAAGAATTTATGGAGAAGCTGTGTTTTAAGAACACGAAATAGAAACCCAAGTCCAGTGCAGTCTAATCTTTATGCTCCACATACCCCCACTTTCCGTCTGATCTCAGCATTCATCTCTAGCTGGTCTCCCAGTGGAGCATATCAAGAAAATAGAGTAGGAGGGGTTCAAGACTGAGGTAGATGGGGAGCAGCAGAGCAGTCTTTATATAAGGGTGAGGAGGGTTTAAGCACCATGGAGTATGTCACAATTTGTTTTGAATCCATTTCATGTCATCTCCAAAATCCGCCACTCAAGGGGATGCAGACTAGGGGCCAGACCTACCCCCAACAGGGCTTTCCTCTTGCGATGATCCTAATTGGTGTAAACTTTCTTCTCCACCTTGAAGATCCAGCCACTTAGCAGAAATTATGCCATTACAAAATGTTGATAAAAACATACAAAAAAAAAAATACAACCATAGATGAATATAGATTTTGCACACAAATTCCTATTTTGTTTGAATGGTTCATCATGGTTCAAATATTTAAGAAAATACTGAGATTTTTCTTATTCATTGATTTCTATTACGAGATTGTTGCATTTTGCATGTGTGAAGAATTAGTCACATCAGTCCATTGAATATAATGTAAGTTCATGCTTAGAAATTGTCTGAATAATTGTGCTACACATCTTGCCTTGGAAACAGAGGTATAGTCATTTTCATGACTGTGTACCAAGTCTCAGTAGTCCCTGCTGAAAAATCCAGCATTGCTGGTCACCAGCATGGGAAGCCGGAGTTGTAGTGGACCAGCTCAGTTTTGCTTGAGAACAGCATGACTATGCTAAGCCAGCATTATACCAGCTCTAAGCATAATGGCTAGATTTTTCAGCAGCGTTCAATTAGATGTGTTACGGTTAACTTTGTGCTGTACCACTGTGCTCTACCTACATAGTGTGGGAAATGGCAGATAAGGGCCTGAGTAAAATGCAGCATGCAGGGCTTTTCCTCAAGACAAAATGATTAATAAAGAAAAAAACAACAACAACAACAATTTCACCTTGGTCTAATGACCACAAAAAGCTGAAGAAAATTATAAACTATGAAATTAATGTAGCAGACTCCAAACAATGTTCATGTGCTAATCACTAATAAATCTCACAACAGTTCATTGAAAAAGGAAATATCAAGAGAGGAAGTGTCTGTAAAAAAGAAATGTAAGAAGAGATTTGCATGCCAAATTAGATGTCTGTGGGATAGGGTGTATTTAGCTGTTGTTAGTCTTTTCTGCTGCACAGTCATAGAATGATCATTGATACCTCCAGGTGAACTGAGAGATAAAATAATAAATCTGTTAAATCCACTCCAGTTTGTAGAAGGAATATAATGTGGGTGAATAAATGCTTAATGGCTGTACCCTGTATCCATATAAATATAGAATTTACAATTTAACTATTTAATTCATCAATTAACTCTGATTGCTGACCACATGTACAAAGAGGGGAATTCAAAATTTGTCAGAAAAAGATGGTCTTCAAAATTACATCTGGCGCTGTACAAAATGTTTCTTTTTTTTTCTTTTTTTTTCTTTCTTTTTTGTTTATTTAAATTTTTGGCTTGATGTTTTTCCTTTTCATCTGCGTGTCCAGAGTAGCACCCAATCTCTTGTACATATGCATTGATTCCTTATTTTCTTAAAGCTAGAAATATGTTCCCCGTTTTAGATCAAATATGAAAGTCTGAACATAATATCGCTGTTGCAAGCATAATCATGACTATCATCATAATTGTCATCAAAGCATTATTAAATAACAGTAGTAATATGTGTAACTTGTTACTTTCCCAGAGTTGTTGGTTTATGTAAAGCTGATCTTTTCTTCTTTTTATTGGTTTTAATTTCTCATGGTTTTTAAATAGGTGTATGTTGAATATGTTCTCTTCTTGAATTGTATTCCAGTCTTTTTCTATATTACAAAGAGCTGCACTAGCAGCATCCTGACTGAGTTTAGAGACACAGGCCTGAGGACAAGGAGAGAGGGATGGAGGAGTAGATAAAGTAGAGAGGATGCTGTCTCATTACGGAAACCGCTGGACACCGAATCGAGGGTCCCTGGAATCCCGGATCTCAATCTAAAATATACAAGGGAAAAAGAGAGAGACAGAGACAGAGAGATCATTATATACAGAGCAGTGCAGACCTTAAAAATCAGAATTAACTATACTTTAAAGGGATAGTTCACCCAAAAATGAAAATTTTGTCATCATTTACTCACCCTGATGTTGTCCCACAACTGTATAAATTTCTTTCTTCTGTGGAACACAAGAATATATTTTGAGAAACATCACAGTTTTTTTTTTGTCCATACAATGGAAGTCAGTTGTCACCAAAATAATTGGGAAACCAACATTCTTCAAAATATCTTTTGTGTTCCACAGAAGATAGAATCTCATATAGATTTGAAATGATATGAGGGTGAATAAATAATGGCAGAATTGTAATTTTTGGGTGAACCAGTGAGAAGAAATCTGTTAATTCCGTGTATACATAATTAAACAAACATCACTTTGGTAAAGATCACAACCCAACGCAATAATCCAAACCCCAGTGTACAGCATAAAAATACTGACACCCCCCCCCCCCCCCCCCTGTAATTGACTTGTAATGTTTAGTTGTCTGGGAACATTCAAACAAAGGAGGAATTAGAGGAGTGATGGCACAGGAGTAGTATGGCATAGCCTGGGTCAGCACAGATTCACAGAGGAAGGTAAAGGTTTCATTCAGACAGATAACACATCCACCTACCTCCTAACCACCTTTGATCCCTGTTTTGCATCTGGATCTTAAAGAACATGTGAAAAACCACAACCAAAGAGAGACTGAAGTGTTTTCTAAAAAAAAAACAATAGATCTATAGCTCATATAATACACAGTGCTTGTATTTAGTGCTGTCTGTTCAATCAAACAAGCACCAGTGGATCTTAGCTCTCTCTAGTGTTCTATATGTGCAAGGTTACAAACATTCATTCCGTTTGTTTTTGAACTTAAAGGGATAGTTCACCCAAAAATGAAAATTACCCCATGATTTACTCACCCTTAAGACATCCTAGGTGTATATGACATTCTTCTTTCAGACGAATACAATCAGCGTTATATAAAAAAATGTCCTGGCTCTTCCAAGCTTTAGAATAGAAGTGAATGGCTGTTTCTGTTTTAAAGTCCATAAAAGTGCATCTATCTATCATAAAAGATATCCACATGGCTCCGGGGGGTTAATAAAGGGCTTCTGAAGCGAAGCGATGCGTTTGTGTAAGAAAAATGTCCATATTTATAACTTTAAAAAATAAAATAACTGGATATCTTCCAGCTGTCAGCCTACGCAAGTCGACTTATGGCAAAAGAATAACCCCTGACATGATATATGATGCAGGATGTTGGAGTATCGCAAGCTTTGACGGCTCTCGCGATTTAAACAAATAGGGCTGGGCAACAAACTCAAGCCCCTCTTCTCTTGTATCGAAATCCTCCGGCTTTTCTCTTTAAAAATTCTCGTTTTAGATTTCTAATTCATGACCAGTGTTCGTCAATACGTCATGCGTCAGGTCAATAGTTACTCTTTTGCCGTAAATCAATGCGTACGGCCGTCTGTTGGAAGCTAGTTATTTTAGTTAAAAGTTAAGTTTTAAATATGGATATTTTTCTCACACAAACACATCGCTTCACTTCAGAAGGCCTTTAATAACCCCCCGGAGCCGTGTGAATATAATTTATGATGGATAGATCAGCCATTCACTGCCATTATAAAGCTTGGAAAAGCCAGGACATTTTTTAATATAACTTTGATTGTATTCGTCTGAATACACCTAGAATACACCTAGGATGACTTGAGGGTGAGTAAATCATGGGCTAATTTTCATTTTTGGGTGAACTATCCCTTTGACATGAGACATTCTACAAAAACTTATATTCATACTTAAGACCTACTAAAAAATCCTGCTTGGTCTTATAGCCTATAAGTGAGTCTAGTTTTTTGCAAAACAAGAATATGTTCCTGCAAATAGAAATAAATGTAAGTTCCAGGTGAACTGACCACTAGTGTCCACTAAATACGCAAAAAAGAAAGTCTTCCATTGAGACGAATGAAGAACAGAGGGATAGTTCAATAGTTATGTTTCCATTCCATGTGTACAAGAGAACAAATTCATCACTTCCGGGGGAATTGGCACAAAAAATCTGTAATAAAAATGAAAATGGCTGCAATCGAGGAAGCCACTGTGTCTCTTTTTTCCTCCATCATAAATGACTTGCGTCTAAGAGTGTGCAGATGAAACGCAATAAATGTGTTTGGATGGTGTTTAGGAATGCAATTGTGTGGCACAGTCACATCAGTGTTGAGACAAAGTCACATGAGTTTTTTGTTGCGCATTGAGGGATTTATTCAGTAAATGTGTTTCCATCGTAGTTTATTCACATGCCTTCTTTTCGGATAAAAAATTGATCCACCTCAATTGAGCGCATAAGTGAGCTCATTAGGAAATTGAAGGTACTCCAGTTGTAGAAATAAAGCTGTTAAAAATATTTGTATTTGATGCTGCTACTAGTACATCGCGATCTGGGGCACATGCAGACATGCAGGGCTCAATGCTAAGAATCTTTTGTACAGATAATCAAATAACAACCCAGCAAACATTGGTCCGGGGTGTGTACAACATTTGCATGTAAATGATAAACAACAAACACAACCAAGAAAACAGCTCCTATCATGTTGCTTCAGTCATACTTCGATATGTTTACAAGACACAACTACAGATAAAAAAAAAGAGGCAAACTTGTGTTTGATTTGGGTAGTGCTAGAGCCTATATAGGCTAGCTGTCTCTGTATTACATAATAAAGTAAAAGAAAGTTTATAGGCTATATCATATTTTCTGGCGAGTTTACATTAGTTTTTTATAATACATCATACTTTCACCCAAACTGAATAATTAAAAAGTTTAAATTGGTAAATCTTCTATAAATGAGTTCTCTTTTACATCTTTTTGCACGTAAATGAGTTTAAACGAGAATGCACGTGTTCACATTGTGTGAAGATGTGGAAAGTGTCAAAATAAAGGTACCTATAAAAAAATGTTTATAGGTATTGTTTTTTTTTTACACGTTGCATCAATACATTGTATCGTTAGTCATTTGATCGATGTATCGATCCATATCGATATATTGTTACACCCTTAATAGATAGTGAATAACAGCATTAATCAACAGCATTAATTAATAACATTTTCTGTGGTCTTTTCTGAGGTTGAATTTTGGATCTACAGTAAATAAAATTTTAAATCCAGGTAGGGGTTAAGAAAATGCCATAAGTCAATACCGTAGAGCAAATTATTCTCATCTATATCGGAGAAAACAAAACTCAGGTATAGAAACTGCAAGTATTTGTACATAAAGGCATAAAGGTGTCTGCTATTGTCTGGAGATCTGGATCTTGACGTCCCACAAGAAAAGCAAGACCAAACAAAAGGGATAGTCATCAGACATCTTGTGCAGTAAAAATGGGGGGGAAAAATGGAAGCAAGCCAAGAACAGTGCCCACCAGGTCTGATGGTAGTTCAAACTGTTTATTCTACACCAAGAACAAAACCTCTGAGTGCTCAATCCAGTCATAATTCCTCCAAAGTCAACTTTCCAATGTCGTAGTTCTTCTCCCCTGGGGACTGATCTAGAAGTGAATCAGTGAATCTTAAGGTCACTCAAGGCCTTTGAGAAGAGCTATGCCAGACAACTGAGTCGGGGCCCAGGGCACCTGGCTGTAGTTCCAGACAAACCTTGGTAAGAAGTTGGCAAACTCGTATAATCAAGTAATCATTGAACCCATCTGAACACTATCAGGCAAGATGATAAACCCCAAGAACAGGACCACCTGGACATGAAAGACGCACTTCTCTGTCTTTGGACTAGCTGAAGGGGGAGGATGCTGTTAATGATTATATGATTATATCAATTCCAGTTCTGGGGGCCCACAGCACTGCACATTTTGTATTTGCTTATCCCTTACCTGAATGAGCAAGTTCACTTCATGCAGCTCTCTGCTAAAGAGCTTACTATTTAAAGGGGTCATGAACTAGCTTTTTTATTTTTATATAATGTTGTCTGAGGTCAACTTATGATGTCCGTGTGGTTTTTACATTCAAAAACATCATAATGAATAAGTAATAGGCTATTTTTTACCCTGGTTTTGAGCCTAGCTCCTGGAACGCTTTATGGGCGTGACGCATTCAAGACTTGGAAGTAAACGGCCATTGCTACGATTGGATAACAGTTTTGCATATTATAATGAGTTTCGACTCTCCCGTCAGTACACGTGAGGAATTATTTTGAAAACTTTAAATGTGGAAAAACGGCAACCGGAATGATTTGATTTGCCCATACATGTTCGACCCAGAGTTGGATCCCTAATCGCAGGACAATGAACCAACAACACCTCAAATACAAAGGATACTCCAGCCTGTGACAGCGTGGTAAGTTATCGTTAATTATGTTTAGTTAGACACGTACACATAATCAGTAGATATCAAACGATCTGTAACAATGCAATACTATCACATAAAAAAAATTTTACTCACAGTTTTTTTACAACACCCGATGGAGTTTTAGTTCCTTGCCACTGTCGCCTTTGGCTTGGCTTGCTCAGTTGGGGACACTAAAATTGTAACTAAATTACTGATCTGCCCACATGGTCACTATATGATAATTGAAATGAGCTGGATAACATCAATGTTTTCTCCAGAGCGGCTGTACACTTGACAGTGTGTTGCACCATTCCTGTCAGATCCTGTTTTTTTTTTATCTCATTCTGTCTGCAAATCCAGTCTCGACCGGTCTTGTTTACAAAAGAATCTGCGGTGAAATGAAGCAGACCATGTCTTACACATGTGAGCTGGACCTTCATTAAAAATAAAGTTCAACCGCATTCCTAATATTGGAATCCGAATGAAGCTTATGCAGCAAAAGTGTTCTCCCACAATCACTGTACAATATTTTATGATCTTCAATGGCATGTTTACTGCTTGGTAGTTCAATCTGGTTTAGAGCCACATAGGCCTATATTATTTACATATTACATGCCGTATGCAAATCAGTGGGCGGTACTACAGAATTAGGCATTGGTCTTCTGTTGAGGCGACGTTTCGCTGCTCTCTGAGGTCACAGGCAGGCAAATTCGCAGATCCCTCATTTGATGAGCCAGCTGTCAATAAAAACTTTTATTTGACTAAAAAGGAAGTTTTCAGCTCCGAAATGTACAGGATATTCTTATATTACGATGACCTTTTATATATCAAAAGCTCAAGGAAAAGTTGATTTCTCAATTCATGACCCCTTTAAATCTGCTGTATAACTAAAGGAGACAATGTGCAGTACTGTGGGTCCCCAAGACCAGAGTTAACAAGAGATCCACTGTTATAGATGAAGGTGAAGGCCCGCAATATGACATTGATTAGCTTCTGGAAGACAACCGGGGCATTGGTCAAACTAAAGGCCATCACCAAATACTCAGAAGTCTTTCCTTTACTGTCATCATGAATACGGTCCAGGTGGTATGCATTCTGAACACCCAACTTTGTAAAGATGGGGGCTCCTTTAAGTTCCAGAGCAGAAGGCAAGTCCTTTACAGTGAATATGTAGACACAGGGAAACATTCTCCTTACTCATGAAAAATAAACCTGGCTTTGCAGGCCATGAAGAGGGACAGATTAGGCTGACTGCCACTACCTCTGATATGTATTTTTCCATGGCTCCACACTCTGGTGCAGATAAAGTGAAAAGTTGAAGCATGAAGCAAAGATATAAAGTGAAGAGGCCACCATGAGGCAAAGAATTAAAGACAAGTATAACAAAAAGAAATCAATATCCTTTCAGTGGTTACTGGGATGGAGAGTACTCCCTGGAGTTGTTGCCTAGGAGATTTAAGCCAGGCATTGACCATTGAGGGCGCTGGTGCTCAGAAGGAAGCTTAACTCAGTAACAGTTAGCCCCTATTTTTCTGCCAGTGCTGTGTAGAAAAGTTCTTATTAACCCCAGAGTTAACAAAAACCAACTGTTAGTGAGCAATAGACACCTAACTACAGACAAGCATCTTCTTTTACTAGGAATGCTTCTGAATAATGACTCAGTTTTCTCAAGCAAAAACAAACACAGTTATAGAAGAGGATCTTATCCTTTATTTCCAACAATAGTCCATTTAGACTCAGTGGCATAGTCCAATATTCAACTCCCCTGGTGAAGGTGAAAAAGAAGATGTGCTTCCCAGCAGTAAACTATGCAATAATACTTCTTCATCTCCTTGGAGAATTCGGGAAAAAATTACTACAGGGGAGTAGGCTTCCCACACGGCTCCTCCCTAGCAGTAGGATGAATAATGAGGTTAATAAACTTTGCTTTGAGGGTTGAATGATGGAAACCAGCAAACACTGGAAGATAAATAAAATTAGTGACCTGGGGCCTCATTTATAAAACTTTCCGTAGATTTCATCTTAAAAGTGTACGTACGCACAAAAGCTAGATTTTGCGTACGCACAAAAAAATTCAGATTTATAAAACCATGTGTACGCCAGAACCTGCGCAAAAATCCTTTTATAAATTCCAGTCAGCAGAAGATTGTGCGTATGTGCCAACCGGCAACCTCCCCCAGTTTCTCTTGAAGCCAATACAGAAGTGACTTAAACTGCAATTCATCGACTGGCCACAGGCTCCAGAAGGGAGCAGAATCTCATTGAGCCTCATTTTAAAAAGCCCAACTTTATAGCAGAAACTTAACTTTATAGCCTGGTACAAATTGTGGATTTGGTCTATGCGACAAATTTTGCCCTTCATGACAACTGTGAGGGTGGTGCATTTTTTTTTATAAATCATTCATTTACATTATATAAAGCCTTAAAGTTCTGCATAATTAAGGGCGTGGCCACTTTGAGTGACAGGTGGATAGCCATTTATCTGCTGTCTGTTAGTCATCGCGTCACCTCAGCTCCACCCACGTCCCGCCTCTTTGCCCATTTTCTGTTATCCGGGAATGACGCTCGATGACGCGCTGCTAAGATGGCAACTACCAGCTCGTCCCTACTTTACGCTTTAAAACTGCTCTTCAGAATCCTATGGGTGACGTCACGGACACTATGCATAACCTCATCTGCATATCATTTCCATGCATATTCCCACCCACGTGACACCATGTTTAACACTGTCAAAGGTAGGCTACAAGACATTTAAAAATATTAAATACGGACTATAAATGCCATTTGTGCCTTACACATTATATCACAAATCATCCTTCTTATGTTTTAGAATAAATATATAAAAATATCCATAAAACAAAATTGTATAAAATACTTCTCAGATAATTTTTTTATTAATAAAATTGATTCATTCATTTCCACGGGCCAAATGGTATTTTAATTAAAAATATTTAGTTCATTTTAAACAATTCAAATCAAATCAAATTCATGCAGTTTTGCCGGTAATGTGAACATATCTTTTACGCTATTTTTAATGGAAACAGATAGGCCTACTTATTTATTTAATTAGCGCGTCACTGACAAAGTATTTTAAAAAGGAAACGTTCAAATCTTAAGTTTTTCTTGTATCCTTCAAATACAGTGGTATTTTTCAACATTTTGTGAAGATGTCTTTACACTAAGGTGTCCATGCAGCTGCGGTTGTACAGTAAGCTATTATCATTTGACCTTTTTAAACCGGACAATGGACCGTTCGACCACCGAATCCTGCAGTGTCTGTAATATCGAAGTAAGTGCATCACTGATCATCGTTCTCGCTAAAACATATTTTGTCATAACATGAGATCTGCAGTTTAGTTTAAAGAGGAATTATTGGAATTAGCCTATATTTAATCCTTGCTGTCATTAAAACAGCGTGTCACAGGAAAAGTGATCAAAAGTTGCACATCCACATGTCTATCTAAATTCATATAATTTTTGTTTAAATTCTGAGTAATGACTTTATGTAGTTTCCGTGGATATCGCCATTAATGAAACTGGAACATTAATGTAAATGTGTATATCAAAATGAAAACAGAGTTTAAAATAGTTCTTAGGCTACTTCATTACTTTTCTCTCTAGTAAAAGAGTTTGTATGGGTCAGAGTTTGCATGCATGTGCGCAAATTTTCCCGTCAAGTTTGTTTTTATAAATCACAACGTATGCGTCGGAAATGGCATACGCCTCTTTCAGGGCCTGTTTTGTGCATACGCAATGGTTATAAATGAGGCCCCTGAGCAGTGATGGACCCCACCTAGACTGATTAGACTGGCTGCATAAATCTGAGACTTTCCCAAAAGTACACCTTGCTGAGCCACAGCTGACAGCCTTCCTCTGATTCCATGCTGGCTAGATTGTAGTTTGAATAAGGAATCACTAGCAGATGGTGAGTTCACAGATTTTAATGAAAATTATTCAGAAAAAGGCAAACAGAAAGACATTGGCAGATAAACAGAGCTGCCAATGGGTATCTGCCGGGCAGCAAGATATGCAAACAAACTAGCACCAGCAGAACGTAGTCAAAAAACAGGTGAAGAATCTAGGGACCGACGAAACACAAAGACAAAGCATGGGGAATTAACGGAATGGGAATGGCTTTTGTGCATACGCACACTTTCAAGATGAAATCTATGGAAAGTTTTATACATAAGGGCCCCAGAACTCTTGTCCCGGGGATCCACCGCTCTGCACATTTTGTTCGTTATCTAACAGACCTGATTCAGATCATCAGCTCGTTAAGAGAGAGCTCCATGAACTCAACTATGTGTGTCAGATAAGAGAGACTTACAAAATGTGCAGAGCGGTGGGTCAACAGGACTGGAATTGAGAACTAATGAATGCTAATACTTATTTTAGGTTGTTGTTGTTTTTGTTTTCTTCACTTAGTATATGACAAATATTCTATGAATACATCAAAGCATTCTACAAACATACACTGGACTGGGACTCTATGGAGCCTGGTTTCTCCCAAGGTTTATTTTTCTCCATTAGGACACCTGATGGAGTTTTGGTTCCTTGCCACTGTCGCCTTTGCTTGCTCAGTTGGGGACACAAAATTTTCTAAAAAATATCCAAATAAATGTAATTACTAAACTAAATTAACTATATCAACTACATTACTTGAATATATATGATAATTGAAATGAGCTAGATGACATCACCGTTTTCTCCAGAGCGGCTGTACAGCCGAATCAAATTCTGTTGCATTATTTTCCTGTTTAACACTGTGAAGCTGCTTTGAAACAATCTGCATTGAAAAAAGCTCTATATAAATAAAGTTGACTTGACTTGAGGTTCGCTTTCTTCCTTGCAGTTTTAATAATAGCACTTTCTGATGACTAATGTTGAAACATGAGCTAATTTAACAAAAATGAGATTACACACATTAGTCATAATAAATCATTGTGCGTTTTCAGAGCAAATGCAATTTACAGTAAAGTATGGATTACACAAACAATAATTTGCCACACACTTTTAACTCTGTGACAATGTGTCGTAATTATACCCCTTTCTTAAATTTAGTTTTATTTACTAGTTTATTTTTACCAGAGAGGTTTCTGATAGTATTTTTATATGAGAAGCTAGAAGCTGATACTAGACTCTTCCTATAAGATGATTTTATTATGACTGTGGGCACATCTCATCTCAACTTTGTAGCATGAGTTACAAAACTGTGTTTCCAAGAATTCCTTAGGCTGGAAGTATGAGGCTGTGCTTTAATTAGAAAAGTATTGTGGGGTTTAGTGGCGTAACTAGGATTGTATGGGAATCTGCTGCTATAAAAAAAAAAAACACTTAATGGGATGTTCACCACTATCTGTTATTTATTTTTAAATGTTGCATTTTAAAGTTAAACTTGGGGTAAATAACTATACAATTAATATATGCCATAATGGCATAACTGAGTTAATGGAAGTAAAGAGCAGAAATTAGCCATTGGATGGAGAGTTGTCTTATTTGAGGGTGTCAATTTAATTGAGTAGTTCATGATTACATGGCCAGTAGTCCTCAGCTTTTTCTTCAGTGACAAACACTTTGTAAGTTCAATTTAAAGATGAGAAATTAAACACAGAATATTTTTGAACAATACTGTTTGATGATTTAAAAAAAATTTTTTTTTACATCTAACATTTAAATTTTAAGGTCTGTCATTACTACAATTTTTAACAGTAGTTTCAGCATTGATTGGAAGGAAAAAAAATTAACACTGAGTGTTTCAGAAATACGTTGTAAAAAATATTTCAAAATATTGCAAGCCCCTATTTGTCATGGTTCTGGTTGTGTTTTGGACTTTCAGTTTGTATTTTGATTCTTCCCGTGTTCCTTTGTTCAGTTTCTCGCCAATCCTTTGTTTCTATGGCAACCATCATTAGTTAATTTAGTTCAGCTGTGTGTAGTCATTTACCTCATTTGCTCTGTGTATTTAAGTCCTTAGTTCTCACCCACTGTTTGTCTGTCTTTGTCAATGTCAACATGTATGTGATGCTTGTTCTGTAATAGTTTCAGAGTTTCGTTATTAAAATTCCTGTTTCCAGTTCATCATCTTTGTGAGTTTCCATCAGCACGTAGCGTGACACTAGTGGGGAGTGTTGACTTTTAAGGGATAATTCACCCAAAAATGAAAATTAGCCCATGATTTACCCTCAAGCCATTCTAGGTGTATATGACATTCTTCTTTTTAGACGAATACAATCAGAGTTATATTAAAAAATGTCCTGGCTCTTCCAAGCTTTAGAATAGAAGTGAATGGCTGTTTCTGTTTTGAAGTCCATAAAAGTGCATGTATCCATCATAAAAGTGCTCCACATGGCTCCGGGGGGTTAATAAAGGCTTCCCCTTCAGTCGGTCACGTTCGACGTACGTCGGAACTGACCGACGAATTGGGATCTATTTTCAGAGACCAATCTACTTCGAGTGTTAAAAACGAGCCAATGAAGATTAGCATGCGGTTGACGCATTTCACGGTCCGCCCCGCATCGCGTGTATAAATACGGAAGTGGAAGTACCGCATATCGCTTTCAACTTCGGAGCCGAACAGTTCTATTGAATTGTTCCTATGAAGAGTGTTTTCTTTGCTACGAGTCTCGTGAAGAGGATCGCTTCCAGTGTTGGTGTGACGGTACCCTGCAGTGGTGGTCGCTAGGATGTCTCAAACAAACAGCTGTTTTCACAACTCGCTGGGCGTTTTCCCTTGAGTGCTCTCAGTGGCCATTTCCCCCTGTGTGCCTCGGCACTGGTTGGAGCGTTTTTTTCCTTTTCTAAAAGAGCTACACAGTTTGACCCTGCATCTTTTTCAAGATGTCATTCAAACCGTGTGTTTCTGGATGCCGTCGTTACCTGTCCCCAGCTGATGGACACGATCGCTGTCTCACGTGTTTGGGCGTTCAGCACGCTGAGGCGGCTTTCGTGGATGACTCATGTTCCCATTGCGGGAACATGACCATCGCTGTCTTAAGGTCCAGGCTCAACTACCTTGAAAAAGGTGGAGTCCCATTGCGCATCCCCCGATCTAGCGGTCCTCCTGCTCCGAAGCAGAGGGCTGGCTACTTTGGCTGATGCCTTTGGTGGGGACCTGAGGGTAACTGTGAGGGCGCCATGGCGCTCCTGCAGGTCTACCAGGCCAAAGCGCTCATGGAATTGCACGAGGGTAGTTCCGACCCAGGCGTTATGCAGGAATTGCGTACCGCGACGGACCTCGCCCTCCGGGCGACGAAAGTCACCGCACGCTCCCTGGGTCGGGCGATGTCCACACTTGTGGTCCAGGAACGCCACCTGTGGCTGAACCTGGCAGATATGCGTGAGACCGACAAAGTGCGGTTCCTCAACGCCCCTGTCTGTCAGGCCGGCCTCTTCGGCGACGCAATCGAGAACTTCGCCCAGCACTTGCCACTCCTTTCCTCCCCTGGTCTCCCCAGGCTGTCTCGCTGGCTCATCCGTACTATCAGACTCGGCTATGCGATTCAGTTCGCCCGCCGGCCTCCCAAGTTCACGGGCATCCTCTTCACCTCCGTGCGGAGCAGCGATGCCCAAGTCTTGCTGTCCGAGATCGATGTCATGCTGGCGAAGGACGCGATCGAGCCGGTTCCTCCAGCCGATATGAGGTCGGGGTTCTACAGCCCCTACTTCATTGTGCCCAAGAAAGGGGGTGGGTTAAGACCGATCTTGGACCTGCGTGTCCTGAATCGGGCCCTGCACAAGCTCCCATTCAGAATGCTAACGCAGAAACGCATTTTCGAATGCATCTGTCCCCAGGATTGGTTCGCAGCGATCGACCTGAAGGACGCGTACTTTCATGTCTCCATTCTCCCTCGACACAGACCATTCCTACGCTTTGCGTTCGAGGGGAGGGCATTTCAGTACAAAGTCCTGCCCTTCGGGCTGTCCCTGTCGCCTCATGTCTTCACGAAAGTCGCAGAGGCAGCCATTGTTCCGCTCAGAGAACGCGGCGTTCGGATTCTCAACTATCTCGATGACTGGCTCATACTGGCCCAGTCCCAGGAGCAGTTGTGCGAACACAGGGACCTGGTGCTACGTCACCTCAGCCTGTTGGGCCTTCGGGTCAACCGAGAGAAGAGCAAACTCTGTCCCACGCAGAGGATCTCTTATCTCGGTATGGAGCTGGACTCGGTCAACCGGACTGCACGCCTCACAGAGGAGCGAGTCCGGTCAGTGTTGAACTGCTTGAATACGTTCAAAGGCAGGACAGCGGTCCCACTGAAATTCTTTCAGAGGCTCCTGGGGCATATGGCATCTGCAGCCGCGGTAACGCCACTCGGATTGGGTGGTCTACGCTCCCGTTGCATGCTCCGGCTTGCCCGCCATCTCCTCCTGTGGAGTCAGAAGCGCCTGAGGTCGCTTCGGGCCATTCACATCCCAGGTGCGCTGAACCAAACAGCCGACGAGCTCTCTCGTCAGCCGCCACCTCCGGGAGAGTGGCGACTCCACCCCCGGAGCGTCCAGCTGATATGGGACCTCTTCGGAGCCGCGCAGGTAGACCTGTTCGCCTCTCCGGACTCGACCCATTGCCAGTTGTATTACTCCTTGTCCGGGGGCACCCTCGGTACAGATGCACTGGCGCACAGCTGGCCCCGGGACCTACGCAAGTATGCGTTTCCCCCAGTGAGCCTTCTCGCACAGACTCTGTGCAAGGTCAGGGAGGACGAGGAGCAGGTCTTGCTAGTTGCGCCCTACTGGCCCAACCGGACCTGGTTCCCTGAACTCTCACTCCTTGCGACAGCCCCTCCCTGGCCGATACCCCTGAGGAAGGACCTGCTTTCTCAGGGGCAGGGCACTCTATGGCACCCGCTTCCAGACCTCTGGAGACTCCATGTCTGGTCCCTGGACGGGACGCGGAGGTTCTAGGTGGCCTGCCGCAGGCAGTGGCAGACACCATCGCTTCAGCTAGAGCCCCCTCTACTAGGCGCCTCTATGCTCTGAAGTGGAACCTGTTCGTTGAGTGGTGTTCTTCCCGCCGGGAAGACCCCCGAAGGTGTTCGATTAATGTCGTGCTTTCTTTTCTGCAAGATGGGTTGGAGAGAAGGCTGTCTCCCTTCACCCTCAAAGTGTACGTCGCCGCAATAGCGGCGTATCACAATGTAGTTGAAGGTAAGTCCTTAGGTAAGCACGACTTAATCGTCAGGTTCCTCAGAGGTGCGAGGAGACTGAATCCTCCTCGTCCAACCTCGGTACCCTCTTGGGACTTAGCCCTGGTGCTTAGAGCGCTCCAGGGTCCTCCCTTTGAGCCTTTGCAGTCGGCAGAGCTAAACATCCTGTCCATGAAGACAGTGCTCCTGACTGCATTGGCCTCAATCAAGAGGTAGGGGACCTGCATTCACTTTCGGTCAACGAATCGTGCCTAGAATTCGGGCCGGCCAACTCTCACGTTGTCCTGAGACCCCGGCCTGGATATGTGCCCAAGGTTCCCACCACTCCCTTCCGGGACCAGGTGGTGAACCTGCAAGCGCTGCCTTCGGAGGAGGCAGACCCAGCCCTAGCTTTGCTCTGTCCCGTAAGCGCTCTCCGTGCCTACGTGGGCCGAACTCAAAGCTTTAGAACCTCAGAGCAGCTCTTCATCTGTTACGGAGGCCAGCAGAAGGGAAAGGCTGTCTCCAAGCAGAGGTTAGCCCACTGGATAGTGGATGCTATCGTCTTGGCTTACCAGTCCCAAGACGTGCCTTGCCCGCTCGGGGTGCAAGCTCACTCCACTAGGAGTGTAGCCTCCTCCTGGGCGCTGGCTCAAGGCGCCTCGCTGACAGATGTATGTAGAACTGCGGGCTGGGAGACACCTAACACGTTCGCTAGATTCTATAGCCTCCGTGTAGAGCTGGTATCTTCCCGCATCCTCGCCCCCAGTGGCCAGTAGCGCTATGTACCCATTCTAGTGTCGGCTTGCATACGCCACTCCAGCCTCCGGGCCGGATACGTGCGTCTATTGTCTCCAGTTGTGTTCCCCGGAAATGGCTAACCCTGTCGAGCTCCTCCGTCACCCCTTCGGTGTCAGACGTTGCGGCCGTTTGACACCAGGCCTGCACCCGTATGCTTGTGGAACGTGTGTGTAGGCTGGGTTCCATATGTAGCGGTTCCCTAACGGTAACCCCATATGTGTATTCTCCACGGTACCAGCTACCCTACTCGGCTAGCCCCGTGTCTTTCCCTTGACAGAGCCCGCTCTGTCGTCTCTGGTGGTGTTCTTCCCCCCCTGGGAACAGGTTGGGTCCACCCCAGAGACTGCCATAGGTAGCACTACCCTGCTAGGTTAGTCCTTATGAGGTTCAAATATGGCAGGACTATCACTGCTGAGACTAGAGATTTCTTTATAAATAAACGTCCTCATCAGTTTCATCTCCTCAGCATCCCAGATAGCCCAGAGGAACTTGATGTTGCAACAGAAACTATTGACTCTCTCTTTTCCAGCACTTTAGACACAGTTGCTCCTCTGCGCTTAAAGAAGATTAAAGAGAATAGTCCAACGCTGTGGTACAACGAGCACACCCGGGCCCTTAAAACAGCAGCCAGAAAAATGGAGCGCAGCTGGAAGAAAACAAAACTGGAAGTTTTTCGCATTTAGTGGAAAGAGAGCATGATTTCATACAGAAAGGCCGTAAAAACTGCTAGATCTGCTTATTTCTCGACTCTCTTAGAAGAAAACAAACACAACCCTAGGTATTTATTCGATACAGTGGCTAAATTAACCAAAAATAAAGCTTCAACTTCTGATGTCTGCCAACAGCACAGCAGTAATGACTTTATGAACTTCTTTACTTGTAAGATTGATAATATTAGGAAAAAAATTATAACCATGCAGCCGTCTACTACTGTATCACATCAGACAGAGCATTGTAGTGTCACTGAGGAAAAATTCCATTTATTCACTGCTATAGGAGAAGAAGAATTGGCTAAACTCGTTAAATCATCTAAATCAACAACATGTATGCTCGACCCTATACCGACTAAACTACTAAAAGAGATGCTTCCAGAGGTCATAGATCCTCTTCTTAATCTCATTAATTCATCCTTGACTTTAGGATATGAACAGAAAACTTTTAAGTTGGCTATTATTAAACCACTTATTAAAAAAACGCAACTTGACCCTACAGAATTAGTCAATTACAGGCCAATCTCAAATCGTCTCGGTTACGTATGTAACCCTCGTTCCCTGAAGGAAGGGAACGGAGACGTTACGTCCCCCTGCCATGACCGCTGTACCGCTGGAACTGGCCGGGCGCTCATGCCTCGGCTCTTCAGCAGGTAAACATAATGCGAGATTGCCACGCAACGCCCTTTATACCCACGCCGTGGGGCGGGGTTGCGGCATGCAAATTCCGCAGACCCATGGCATTTTCATGCCATTGGCTCGTTTTGTAGAGCTCAAAGGCGATTGGCTTCTAGGCGAAACCCCCATTCCGTCAGTAACTGACGTAACTCGTAGTGTACTGACTGAAAGGGAACTACCCTTTCTGTCAAAAATACTAGAAAAGGCAGTGTCCTCACAATTATGCTCCTCTTTAGAAAAAAATGGTATCTGTGAGGTTTTTCAGTCAGGATTTAGACCACATCATAGTACTGAGACTGCTCTCATTAGAGTTACAAATGATTTACTCTTATCATCCGATCGTGGTTGTATCTCTCTGTTAGTGTTACTCGATCTTAGCGCTGCATTCGATACCATCGACCACAACATTCTTTTGAATAGACTCGAAAATGATGTTGGCATTAGTGGAATTGCATTGGCATGGTTTAAATCATACTTATCTGACCGTTTTCAGTTTGTAGCAGTAAATGAAGAGATGTCACACCGATCACAAGTTCAATATGGAGTACCGCAGGGCTCAGTGCTAGGACCGTTGCTTTTCACCCTGTACATGCTACCACTGGGAGATATCATTAGGAAGCATGGCGTTAGTTTTCATTGTTATGCTGACGATACTCAGCTCTATATTTCTTCACGCCCTGGCGAAACTTACCAATTCACAAGATTAACGGAATGCATAGCTGATATAAAAAATTGGATGACTAGTAATTTCCTGCAACTTAATTCAGAAAAAACTGAATTTTTAATTATTGGACAAAAAAACTCCACATGTAGTAACCTAGAATACTGTCTAACACTTGATGGCTGCTCTGTCAAGTCGTCAGTTAGGAACCTGGGTGTGCTCTTTGATACCAATCTCTCATTTGAAAGCCATGTTTCTAGCATCTGTAAAACTGCATTCTACCATCTTAAAAATATATCTAAATTACGGCATATGCTTTCAATGCAAAATGCTGAACAGTTAGTTCATGCATTCATGACCTCAAGGCTAGATTATTGTAATGCACTACTGGGTGGTTGCCCCGCTCGCTTAATAAATAAACTGCAGCTGGTCCAAAACGCAGCAGCTCGAGTTCTTACTAGAACCAGGAAGTATGACCATATTAGCCCGGTTCTGCAGGAGGTCGATCCTTTTCCTATTTAGCACCCAAACTCTGGAACAGCCTTCCTAGCATTGTTCGGGAAGCAGACACACTCTGTCAGTTTAAATCTAGACTAAAAACGCATCTCTTTACTATGGCATACACATAAAACATTTTAAATTTATATTCTATTCAAATTGTTAGGCTGCATTAACTAGGTCAGCCGGAACCGGGAACACTTCCCATAACACCTGATGTACTCGTTACATCATAAGAGGAATGGCATCTACGCTAATGTTAGTCTCTCTGTTTATCCCGAGGTTTACTGCAGTCAGCCGGATCCGGCCCGTATCCAGATCAGATGGTGGACCAGCACCCAGATATTACCAACGCATCCCTGAAGTGTCTGCAGAGACCGTGTCAATTAGTCTACCCTCTGAAATTGCTCATCGACATGGCATCCTCAATGGATCCATCTCCGGCGTGATGACTCCGATATTTCGAATATTCCTATTTAATAATTGTTTAATCGACACGCCATCCTCAATAAACCCGTCGTGATGCCTCCGATCTTTCAAATAATCCGATCTAATATTACTTCTGGCCTATAAGGCTGACAAAATAATAAACATACACTGTTTGTTAATTGGCCAGAGGAGAACTGGCACCCCGACTGAGCCTGGTTTCTCCCAAGGTTTATTTTTCTCCATTAGGACACCTGATGGAGTTTTGGTTCCTTGCCACTGTCGCCTCTGGCTTGCTCAGTTGGGGACACTAAATTTTCAAATAAATATCCAAATAAATTTAATTACTAAACTAAATTATATCAACTACATTACTTGAATATATATGATAATTGAAATGAGCTGATGACATCACTGTTTTCTCCAGAGCGGCTGTACAGCCGAATCAAATTCTGTTCATTATTTTCCTGTTTAACACTGTGAAGCTGCTTTGAAACAATCTGCATTGTAAAAAGCGCTATATAAATAAAGTTGACTTGACTTGACAATCAGTATTCCCACCTCTCCTTCCACTGAAGGACGTGGCTCCGCAGCGTACCATCTCCACGAGACGGGCACGCTTTCCCAGCGTTATCCAATAGTCATGCTGAGTGGGTCTTGCAGGAACAGCTGTGACTGGCCTCCCTGCCCCGAGCCCTGACTTCCCTCACCAACATAGGTGCGGTCCAGCGAGCTCAGGCAGGGCGCTGGAAGGGCCAGCATCTCTGGCGTGTTAGTAGGGATCCCAATTCGTCGGTCAGTTCCGACGTACGTCGAACGTGACCGACTGAAGGGGAACGTCGGTTACGTATGTAACCCTCGTTCCCTGAAGGAGGGAACGGAGACGTACGTCCCGTCGCCAGGTGCTGTGCTTCAGCTGAAGGCCGAGTCACCTATCTCGGCTCCTCAGTTGTAAAGCGATATGCGGTACTTCCACTTCCGTATTTATACCCGCGATGCGGGGCGGACCGTGGAATGCGTCAACCGCATGCCAATCTTCATTGGTTCGTTTTTAACACTCGAAGTAGACTGGTCTCTGAAAATAGATCCCAATTCGTCGGTCAGTTCCGACGTACGTCTCCGTTCCCTCCTTCAGGGAACGAGGGTTACATACGTAACCAACGTTTCTGAAGTGAAGCGACGTGTTTGTGTAAGAAAAATATCCATATTTAAAACTTTACAAACTGTAATCTCTAACTTCTGCTAACTGTCCCCTGTCCCCCATGGAGCCGTGTGGACCACTTTTATGGACTTCAAAACAGACACAGCCATTCACTTCTATTCTAAAGCTTGGAAGAGCCAGGACATTTTTTTAATATAACTCTGATTGTATTCGTCTGAAAGAAGAATGTCATATACACCTAGAATGACTTGAGGGTGAGTAAATCATTGGCTAATTTTCATTTTTGGGTGAACTATCCCTTTAAGGCACAGGTTAATAGTAAATCACAAATATTTTTTTTTAGGACTACACCACTAATCGAAACATTTTCAGATCTTCTAATACAGTGCTTCTCAAACCTGTCCAGGAGACACCCCCCACCATTGCAAATTTTGTATTTCTCCCTCATCTAACACACCTGATTCAACTCATCAGCTCATTAGTATAGATTGCAATACTTGAATTGGGTGTGTCTTATAAGGGAGATATACAAAATGTGCAGTGCTGGAGGGTCCCCAGGACAGGTTTGAGAAGCACTGCTTTAATAAGTAGGATTGTATGTGAATGTAAAACAATGTGAAATGACCAGGTGTGACTGATTCACCTAAACACATATTAGTTAAGCCACTGCCAAGGAAATTAAAGTACACAAAAAAGGACACAACAAGGGAGAGTAAAACTCCATAATTTGATCAGGACTGGAACTGACAGAATCAGAAAATATTCCATGTTCCAAGTTCCTTGGTAAGGATTAAAGCTACATGCTATGACTGCATGCATAGTTTTGTGAGGGAATGGATAAATTTATAGGAGACAGTGAAGTTAAACTGTACTAAAATTAAGCTTACTCCATCCACTCGAAGAGAAGACCCTACACGTAGAGGCTGCTGGGGAGGAAAATTGCTGTTAATAATATTCTGATAACGCTGTAACGGTTCATACACATTTTACTGTAACATAAAATACCCACAATCAGGTGTACCAAATGTGCAGAGTGTTGAGTTGTTAGCACTGCAAATATACTGTATATCAGTGGCGAGCGGTGACTTTTTTGTATGCTAGGTGCGTGTAATGTCAAAAATGCACCTGGTGCAGATACGTTGGATGGGTTTCGAGGTTCGCTCTATACAGAGTGATGACACATAGCAACACTGCTAAAGTTTTTAGTTTTTAGTTAATATTCAATATAAGTAGCCTATTATAAATAAAATATAAGTACAATATAATTAGAATAAATGTAAGTATAATATAAGTATTGTTGAAATAATGCAAATTGATGACTTTACTACAAACAAAAAACAAAATACTATCAAATAATGTATTAATTTTTTTTTTTCACTTGATTTACGATCCATAACAACAGAGCATAGGCGGCAAAGCTGCTGTGGATCCACTTACCCGGAACTCTCAGCGAGTGACAGATTTAAAGAAAATTACCGTCGTTTGGCAAATAAATAAATGACGGAGAGTTACATACGCATTGCCACTATATTCACAAATAGCAGGACAGATATTTGCTTCCATGCTCTGCAACATAGCTTTTGACACATGCACTTTTCATGCTATAAACTGTCTTGCTATGATTTGTGTTCATTGTCTACCCATTGAGTGACATTCATAAATATTATGCCTGCTAAAATGGGGATTAAAAAATCTAAACTGAATTCTAACTATGACAGCAGAGAGTACATATAGTAAGGAAGGTACTACAAGACTAATGTTTGTACCACAACAACTTCACACAACCACACAAGCACAAGAGTTATAGCAGCAGAACGACTTACCCTGGATACTGCCAAATCTGTGAAGACAGAATAGAAGTGGTTGTTTAGTAAGGTGTGTGTGTGTGTTGTCCTGGTGAACCCTATATGGGGACAAAATGTCCCCAAAAAGATGGCAATATCTGAAAACCTTGTCCTGGTGAAGATATTGTTTTGGTCCTCATGAGGAAAACAGCTTATAAATCATACTAAGATGTGATGTTTGAATGAAAATGAAAAAAGTAAAAATGAAGAAAGATCCCTATCAGTCAGTCACATTCAGCATTACGTCGATAAGACTGACGTTATGGGATCTCGCTTGAGAGCAAGTGGTAACAAAACAAGCCAATGGACATTGCCGAGTGAGATTTGCATGGCATTCCACTGCCCATAGATACAGGTATATAAGCTTGCGTGTGTCACGGTTCTGTTTGTGTTTGGACTTTCAGTTTGTATTTTAATTAGTTTCTGTGCTCCTTTGTTCAGTTTCCCGCCACTCCTTTGTCTGTCTTAATTAGTTAATTTGTCCCAGCTGTGTCTTGTGAATTATCTTGTTTGCTCCCTTAGTTTCAGCCCAGTTTTTGTCCAGTCACTGTTATGTTTAGCCGCGTTTCCACCGCGGGAACTTTCCCCAGGAACTAGGGACTTTGGGGTGGTACTCGGTGTGTTTCGACCGCAGGAACCGGAGTCTAAATAAAGTTCCGGGTAAAGATTTCCCCCTCAAAACGGCCCTGCTTGCGAGGTAGTACTTTTTCAAAGTTCAGGAACTTTCGGGGGTGGGACTTGGGCGCTGAACATGCTGATTGGTTAAGCTCACGCAGCATTTTATTTCAACCTAAAAGTCTGTTGTGGTGCGTGCAGTAAGAGTCGTTTGCGTTTGTGTTTATTTGCGGAGGACGAAATCCAGTGCGCTGTGGAAAGTCGCGCACAGTCCTACGTCACTGGACTAATCTTCACGGTACTTTAGACCGCGATGGAAATGCAGACAGCAGGAAGGTCTGGGGGAAAAAAGAGTTCCTGGGAAAAAAGTTCCTGGGACAAATTGTTCCGGGTAATTCTGGTGGAAACGGGGCTTTTGTGTGTGTTTCCTTGCCCCTCTGCCTGTTCCTGAATGTTACAATTAAAGTTTATGTTTGGATTTCATCTTCTGAGTCTTCAGCCTGTTACTGAGTGCACCACAACGTTACAGCGTGTTACTCACTCATTCAGCTTTTTGCTTCGGAGCCGAACGGTTGATCACTTCAGTGCTCTGCCTTTGTGTGAGCAGAAGAGGAAGCAGTTCTGAGTTGGAGAGGCATTCAGCGATGTGTGTCTCATAAGAGAGCAAAATTGCATGGTTAAGTGCAGCAATCACACCCCTGAGTGCTTCAATTAATAAAAGAGCAGTTTCCCTAAAAGAGCAAGCATGGGTGACACTACGTCTTTTTAAAGATGGCATTCCACCCATGTGTTTCTGGATGCGATTTCCCAGTCTGACAGCCACGATCACTGCCTCATGTGTCTGGGCCCTAAGCACGCTGAGGCAGTGTTCGTTGATGTCTCATGTTCCCACAGACTCCAATACCTTGAAAAAGGGTAGAGTCCCCTCAGCTATTCCCTGTTCTGGTTTTTCAGAGATCCACTTCAGTTAATACTCAGGGTGATCTGAAGATTATAGTGGGAGCTCTCCCATCGGCCCAGTATCCAACAGGCCTTCCACTCCTCTTACACATCACAGGCTGTGTATTTTCCTGTTGAGGCTGCGGGTCCTTCCCATGGGGGACCCAGCATCTCATTTGGGGCTCCCGCAGAGGACCGGATGTCGAGGCACGTTGGTGTTACAACAAATGCCTCCAGAACGGGCTGGGGTGCTGTATGCAATGGGCGCGTAGCTTCAGGCTCCTGGACAGGACCTCGATTGCAGTGGCACATCAATTGCCTCGAGTTGCTAGTAGTACTGCTGGTCCTGCGCCGGTTTCGACCATTTTTGTAGGGCAAGCATGTGCTGGTCTGGACAGACAACACAGCAACAGTGGCATACATCAACCATCAGGAGGGTCTACATTCACATCGCATGTTGCACCTCGCAAGGCGAGCTTATGCCTTGAAGTGGATTCTGTTCGTTGATTGGTGTTCTTCCCATCGGCTGTCTCACTCCACTTGAAAGTTTATGTTGCTGCTATTGTGGCACATCATGATGCAGTAGATGGTAGGTCTTTGGGAAAGCACAACCTGATCATCAAGTTTCTGAGAGGCATGAGAAGACTGAATCCTCCTCTGCCATGCCTCATCCCCTCTTGGGACCTCTCTGTGGTACTTACAGCCCTGAAGAAAGCACCCTTTTGTGCCACTGCAGTCAGTTGAGCTTAAGATCTGTCTCACAAGACACCGCTCCTGACTGTGCTTTTGCAGGTGATGGACCTGCAGGCATTTTCGGTTAGCAAAACGTGTCTGGAATTTGGACCGTCTGACTCTCACGTAATCCTTAGACCCTGGCCTGGATATGTGCCCAAAGTTCCCACCACTCCTTTCCGGGACCAGGTGGTGAACTTGCAAGCGCTGCTCATGGAGGAGGAAGACCCAGCCCTCGTGTTGCTGTGTCCCGTGCGTGCCCTGCGCATCTATGTGGACCACATGCAGAGCTTCAGAAGCTCAGAACAGCTTTTTGTCTGCTTTGAAGATCAGCAGAAAGGAAAGGCTGTCTCCAAGCAGAGGTTGGCCCACTGGATAGTGGATGCCATTGTCTTGGCGCGCCAGTCCCAAGGCGAGCTGAGCCCCTTTGGGGTAAGGGCTCACTCCACTTGGAGTGTTGTCTCCTCCTGGGCCTTGGTGCGCAGTGCTTCTCTGGCAGACATCTGCCCCATATGTTGTGATTCCCACCTGGTAATCCCATATGTGTATTCTTCCAAGGTATGGTTTCCCTGTCTGCAAACTTGTGTCTTTCCCAGGGCAGATTTTATTCTGCCCCATCTTTGCATTGGTAATGATTCCATCCCTGTCCAGGCAAGGCCTACCGCTGTGATCTTCCATATGTAGCACTGCCCCACGGGTCAGTCCACATGTGTATTTTCCACGTTACCTCCCTACAGGCAGGATGTGATTTCCGTAGCGTCCCTTTCTATCTGGACTCGCCACGCTTCCCCAGTGTTATCCAACCAGTCGTGGCTGTATCGGGTAAACAGAAAGGAACATCAGCTATCAACCTTCCACTTGGAAAGTTCTGTCCTTACATCCCATCAGGTACGGAGGTCTATGTGACTTACACGGGGAGTTGGGAATGGTCAGCAGTTTGACGATTTCCATAGGGACCCCACAACGTCAGTCTTTTCGACGTAACATTGAATGTGACTGAGTGATAGAGAACAACTTGGATACTGATGTAACCCTCATTCCCTGAAGGTGGGAACGGAGACATTACGTCCCACCTGCCACAACCCTGTACCACCGCTGAATGGCCGGGACCCCCATCACAGCTCCTCAGCACTAACCTGAATGAGTAAGTTGCACGCAAGCTTATATACCCATATGTACGGTGAGTGGCTTGCCATGCAAATCTTACTTGCCAATGTCTATTGGCTTGTTTTGTTACCACTTGAAGGTGATTGGGCTTTCAAGCGAGATCCCATAACGTCAATCTTTTCGACGTAATTACTCTGTTCCCTCCTTCAGGGAAAGAGGGTTACATCAGTAACAGAGATGTTTTTTTGTGATGGGTAGGTTTGGTAGGGGATAAAATATACAGTTTGTACAGTATAAAAATCATTATGTCTATGGAATGTCCCCATAAAACATGAAAACCCAACATTTGTGTGTGTACGTGTGTTGTGTAAAGAGTTTGTATTATTTAATACAGCATTTTCTCCCTAAAGCCTTCAAAAGAAGAGTGCAAAGACAAGTAATATCTCATTTATAAGTATTTATTGATGTATCACTGCCCTCAGTTTTTTGTCTAGGTTTTGTGTTTTTGTTTTTGCTGTCCTGCCGACGATATTGTTAGAATCATTATCCTTTTTCAGCCGATGAACAATACAGACACTAATAACCAACCAGAATCCTCCCAACTTTAAAGAGCTTGAGCATTTAAAGTGCCAGACAACATAACTGCAACTATATTTTCTTTGAATATGTGAGACTTCCAATTCATTAGCCACTATAGGTAACTAACTAGAAGAATAACAAATTGCAGTAAACGGTAAGACTATATTTGCACTACAAACCAGTGTGTTTATGATTATGAGCAGGGCTTGTCATTAACACCCACCAAATTCGAGTGGATTTCAGCAGTGTTGAGTTTCCAACATGTTTTCAACAGTCAAATACACACAAAATAATGTCAAAATGCTGGTCTTGGCGAGTATTCACATAAACACCAGTCAGTTATATTTTAAGTAAACGTACACAGTTGAGAAAGACAACACATGCTTAACAGTATAATGGGTCTGTGCAGGTCTTGAAATGACAGCAGCCTAATATACCTGCTGCCAAATTACAAGATAATATTAAAAATATCTATATGACAGTTTTTCCCATGGTATCTGTCAAAATTATGGGCTGTGAAAATGTTGTAACTTTCAGTAACTTTGGAAAACCACTAGCCACAGTGGCTGGTGAGCAAAAAAAGTTAATGTCAAGCCCTGATTATGATAATAAATTAAAATAATATGATAACAAATACCAGTTTGCAATATCAAGCAGCATAACAGATGGTTTCTGGACAGGAAAAATAACTGGAGGCAAATGACACAGGAAGCCTTGCACATTACAAATGGCCGCAAACTCTCTTACGTTTAAATTAAGGTGGATAATAAACAGAATGTTATCATCTGCTAATATAGTTATTGTTAGTTATCTTTATAGTTCCTGGCGTGAAAGGGCTTTAAAACTAGACCTATATTCTTAAATGAGTAATTTATGTACCCACTGGTAGACATACAGTACTCCAGGGGTTCTCAACTCTGGCCCCCAAGCTCCACCATCCACCTTCTTGCAAAGTTAAGCCCTAACCTTTATCAAACTCACCTGCCTGCGACTTTCTAGTAATCCTGAAGACTGCATCTGAAATCACATACGTATCTACTATATAGTAGGCGAAAATCAGTATGTGAAAAGAGTAGTACGTCCAAATTCACAGTACTCAAAAAGTACCTGGATTACCTACTAGAGATTCTGAAATGTGCATACATGAATGTAATCCGGACATACTGCTTTCGCCATGTTGGAACTGTCATGTGACCTACCAGCATCAGTTGTCGGTGCACTGCCATTCACAAAATCCCTTTATGAGATACATACATCCATTCATACATCCATTCTATGTAGAATGTACTCTTTTAGTGGTTGTGGAGTAATTACTTATTCAAAATAAGTAGGGGAGAGCGGGACATACTAAAATATTTTGTCAATAAAATATAATTATTAACTTTTTCAAATAAAATAATACAATTTTTTAATAATTAAAAATAAACTAATTTTTGAGTTTGACAACAAACACACCTCAAAACACAGTTATACAGCATAGTTATAAAAGTCATAAAAAGTATAGAATAGAATATCATAGTTCTAATAGGGGCTCGTCGTAACGCAGTGTTACAAAAATATCCAAGACAAACTAAAATATTTTTTTCAATAAAATACAATTATTAACTTTTTCAAATAAAATAATGACATTTTTTAATCACTTAAAATAAACTCATTTTTGAGTTTGACAACAAACACATCGCAAAACAGCTATACAGCATAGTTTAAAACATAATAATAATAATGAATAACTTCTGAACATTGACTCTCAGTCATTATTCACCCTTTTCTCATGGTTTCTCAATAGAATTCATAAAAGTATAGAATAGAATAGCACAGTTCTAATAGGGGCTCATTGTAACGCAGTGTGACAATATTCCCCACAAGCGCAACTGGGATTTAAACCCGGCTTGTGTCTTCTGCTGGTTAGATCAGCATTAAAGAACTATCTCAACTGTTAAATAACAGATATAAGATTAAAATCAGATTTGTTTTATTTTAAATAGACACAAAAAACAGAGATGAAAAATAAACTTAAGTAAGACTGTGACGAGCCGGGCGAGCGAGAGCCGTGAGAGGGCGACACGAGGCCGGGGAGTGATTTTGATGATGAGCGCCAGCTGCGCGTCACACCGGTCTCGGATCTCTCACGGAGGAGCTCGGACGCATAAAAGGAGGAGCGACGACAGTGAAGGACGAGGGAGGACCAGGGGTCTCATTTATAAAGCGTGCGTACGCACAAAACGGGGCTGGAAACGTACGTACGCCAGTTCCCACGCAAAGGTTGTGATCTATAAAAAACAAACTTGACGGGAGAATGTGCGCACCTTTAAGCAAACTTTGAGCCGTGCGTACGCACATTCTGGAGACAAAGGGAAGCGACACAGATGGTGAAGTCGTGAACTGAAGTTAGATTGTAGAAAATAAATGTGAGAAGAACGATTATTCCATTATATCCACATTATCATGAAGATTAAATCCAACAGTGTTATTTGTGCCGATTGTTTAAGGCTATATACATCTAGTAAAATCCAAACGTAATTCAAAATGTATTAAAAAATAATAATAATAATAATAATAATAATAATCAGCGCTGCCTTACAGTCACATTGTCCACAACGGGAGCGCAGGAGGAGATGGCGCGACTACATGTGATACAGAATAGCATGAAATACCCTTTTATTAGAGAACTGCAGAACACAGTGTAAAAAGGAAATATTTTCCTTAATGTACATATCATAAAATGTCAAAGTCTGCAAATACAGTCATGAAGCACAATCGCTACTCATCATCGGTCCTAACTATTACGGTGTTCATTACAAAACCGTCAAGAAGCATGTGTTCACTATAACATTTTTTTGTCTTAAATTTTCGCCCACAAATTAATGATGTGATTTTGTCAAGGTGTTAACGATCAGTCTATTTGCTAGAAACATATAAATCCTCCGGTGACCGGGGTATGTAATGCTTCATATGGGATTCCACTCTCATTTACATGCCGATCAGCAATCATGAGGTGATTTGCATTGACTATTTATGGTTAAAAGTGGGCGTGTGCAGGGCGGGATATGAGGCTGGTTGACGTACGCACATCTGCGGGTGATCTGTGATTTATGAAGGGAACATTGCTTTCAGGTGTGCGTACGCACGGTTTTATAAATCGGAATATTTTTTGGCGTACGCCATTTTTGGCTTTTGGGCGCACGTAAACTTTTAGTAGGGATCCTGCGCTCAGTTTTATAAATGAGGCCCCAGGCCTGGAATCTACGTTGTGTTTTGTTGACGTGTGCGCGGCAGTCGTCCGTGAGGGGCTGCCCGCGGTTTACTTTCGTTTTGTTTATTTATTTTTATTAAAGTCTTTCAATGTTCGCCGGTTCCGCCTCCTTCTTCCCTGAACATACGAACTACGTTACAAAGACATTTACTTTTGCTATGGTTAAATAAATGTTCAGTGATATCTTCCAAAGATTTTTTAATTTTGGTGCATTTTTTTCTCTAAATAATGTTGATATGGCAACTAGTAAATACACAACGTTTTGTCATCCTAGCGTGTGTGGAAAGTTTTAAACCATGTGTGTTACAACTAACCCCGCGTTAGGTTGTGCCCCACTCTCCCCTACATCAAAGCAGATCTACTCTACAGACAGGTTAATAAATAATGAATAATGAATAAGACTTAATAAAAGGTTTATGTTTAGGGGTCAAGTACAGTAGAGTGGATTAAAGGCAGAGAGAACACATGGAAGGTAAGCGAGGTTTGGCAACCTCCCACAAAGTTTGTATTGATTTCCATTACCTATGGCCCAGATATCACAGATATTGTGCACACACACTCTCCTCTTATTTCTGTCATCGTCACATGTACCCTCTTTCCAAATTAATAAGCAGAGAGCAAGGGTGATAGAGGACATGTGTGTGCCATGACAACTGTGGAGTGCGAAGTTGCTTGGGAGAGAAAAGGAGATCCTCTTATCTTCATGGAATCATGAATGTAACCATGACAACTTCCCTAGTTGATTTGGAATGCGTTAAAGGAATTGGGGGTGTTCTTCTTCACATTTTACAATGGTATTTATACTGGGCCACTTCATGCATTTTTGATTGATCAGACTGCTATCCAATTGAGAGTGTTTTTGCTCCTAGCTAGATAAATATGTATCCGCAAAACAAGGGTTGTCCTTTTAAAGGTACTGGCCCAGTGACAAGCTGTTGTACCCCTACAATTTTTGCACTTTTTGTGCACATTTTGCACATGCATCTTTTCAGTGCAGATGAAAACACTCTCTTCTTCAATTAATGTTTGAGTTTCGCAGTTGCTCCATCCGTCTCATCCATTATTGCTCACTCACGTGTGGATCGTGGGGCTACCAATCTTCCACATGACTACATATTCCCATTTGGAAGGAATAAAGCTTGCATATGTGACATGAACAAGCAGATGCTTTTATATTTGAAAGAGTTGCATCTGAAATACATCTTAAACTAACCCCTGAAGTGATTTAAGATTGGATTGCAATGCATCTTGTTCATGAATGAATAGTTATGATGGCCAAGTGTAAATATCCCCAGACACTCAAGCTTACTTACACATCATATCAGTTACCAAAGAGGAGCAAACAAAACAAGATGGTGGCACCTTGAAGCTATCCCAAACATATAAAAAAAATCCACTGCAACACTGTGACTGTTTTGTAATTTAAACAATAACCACTTTATTGATTGGTTATGAATGATGTTATCTGCTTAATTTAAAAGGCTACATCTCACCTTTATTTTCAGCCTTGATTTCATCGTGCATAAAGTCGTTCTGGCGGTTTCCGAGGACAAAAGCAAGAAAGGACAGGATGAGAGCATCTAGGATGCCGATGATGGCCAGTATGTAAGCCCAGCGAACTGAACAGTTTCCCAGTGTGTACTTTCCTGTCTCCTCTCCGCACATATCCCGGATGACCTCTGCATCCCAGCCATCTGGGAAAATCAAACAGCCCAGCACCAGGCACACAGCTGCCAAGAGAGAAAGGTTGAGAGACTGAGACAAAGAATAGTTTAACAAAAAAAGAAAAAAAAAGAAAAAAAGAAAATTCATTAAAAAAAAAGAATCAGTTGGCAGAAATGTAGATGTGTGAATGGCCCACATAAAGGTACACATAAATTAAGGCAAATTAATAATTTAGTCATACAATTCAATAGAAGCTTGTAAAAAAATGGTCGCCATTCATGTTATAGTGTTTCTGTGTATCTACACAGGTAAAAAATACTATAATATTGTACAAGTACATTCATTCTTAATTCCTAATTCTTAATATTCATTCCACATTCTTAATCTGTAATTATTTTGGGCAACTGCTTGTACTTCATTGTTGAAACCATAAAGTACTTTTGCACTAGGGCCCATATAATCATACTACAACACTGTTACCAATGTTGCTTTAATGCACCTCAATACACTAGTTTTTAAATTCCCAGGTTGTTCCTGAAATATGGGTTTGCACAGGTGTGGAGCAGGAGTCCAACAAAGGATTATTTTGATGACTGAGCACTCGGATAACTATTTTGGTCCCACTTTATATTAGGTGGATTTAACGACTATGTACCAACCTTTTAATTAATTATTTGATACAATGCACTTATTATTTACATACATGTTTTTACATTGTACTTATATTATTATAATTACCTGCATATTATTACATCTGTATTTAATTTCTGTAATTATAGTTACACAGTTGATCCTTCCCTTCCAACCCACCCTTAAACCTATACCCATACCACCACACCTGTCCCTAATCTTACCCATATCCACCTCAATAGCAGCACAAGAGTTTTACAATACAACATGAATACAATAAGAACATTGGACATAAGTACATAATAGTTAAAGACACCTAATATAAATTGTGACAACTATTTTTAGAGGATAAAAAGGTTGTAGGAAGTGTCAGATTCAAAATGTGTTTGATTAATTAGTAGTTAAAGGGGTCATGCATTGAGACATATATAAGAGGATTTATGTAGCATAAATCCCCAAACTCTCTGTAATTAAGAATGATTATCTCCCATATTGCAAATAAATGATCTTAATTATCTTGATTTAATAATAAAATATATTAGCTTTTCACCACACAGAGTAATAGAGCACCCAAGTGTCAAATGTGATTTCAAATCAAAAGACATTTAGTTTCACAGGACATTTAATGAGTGGTATAAATGTATTTACACAGATATTACAATTGCTGGAAACAGTGAATGGCTTCCCCCCCCCCAGATAATGTAAATAATGTGCTTTATATGGTAACATCTGATCTCATACAATTCAAAAATGTAATTTAATATGACCAGTGCTCGAAGTGGGCCACTTATATATTTTAAGCTGTAGCATACCCTCACTCTTTCTTGCTTATCGGCACTTCTCACATGTTGCCGGTAACAGGTTTACTAGGCCCTTTTACTACTCAATCTATACACAAATTTTCGCCTCCCCTTTAAACCTCAAATGAAAACAGCAGCAGGCTTCGGCTCCTTCCCATCTTTTAGTCAGCGATATTCAGCATGTTCTTCAGTCAGCAGCGGCTCAGCATCAGCGTCAGAAGCAGAGGACAAGGTGTGTGTTTATCGATAGATTGTCATGATATCTGCATCTACAGTTCTTTGTCATAAATGCAGTTTACATAATGTAATGCAGGAGTGATACAAAGACAGTTTCCTATACACTGTAAAGTTTTCGCTGTGTTTACCTCATCACACTATTGTTTTCCTCCAGCGAAAACAGAATGTGAAGACATACTTTTTCATTTGAAAATGTAATTTTTAAATTAAAACGTATTATTGTGGATGTGGCTTTAGGTTAACATGCAGTTGTATTAAAGTATTAAAGACAAAATCACACTGTAAAAAAATTTTTTTGTTGTTTTAACTAAAAGTAAGTAGCCTAACCTGGTTGCCTTAAAATTTTTGAGTTCATTTAAACAAAAAATTGGAGTTGATACAAAGGGAAAAAAAAGTTTATTCGACAGATACTCAAAATATTATGTTATCTGAACAACATTTGTGAACCTAAGCTGATCTGAATTTATAATGATCTGTCCTAGTGTGAATCATGGCGAGCACAAATTTAGGACATAAGCACCTGAGACCCTGGTGAGACCCAGGTTATAAAACGTCACAAAACAGGACCAGCCCGCCACATCACATACTTCCTGCAGGGAAACTCCTGACAATCCTAATTACTCGGCCTACATTTAACATCATGATACCCCCACTCTGAGTGTCCAGACCACCAACACCAGATCAATCTGACTACCATCTCTTTCCTCCTTACCCTTCATCCTCTCCCTATTCATCCCTTCAACAAATAATTCTTCAACAAATAATTCTCCAACATTCATGGTTGTGGCGTGGTCCTTGCTCGTGAAACCCATTATAATAAATGTTGCATTTACCTATGCCCTTCAATATATCAAGCCTCAATTTTTTCTATTGGCCCAGTCAGACCAGATTTTTACTTGCCCTCAAAATGCACAAATAGTTATTGTTTTTTGTTGTTTTTGACCCATGTAACCTTGTAAACAGTGCTTTAAGATTTTTAGGTCTAACAGGTAGGATATAAAAGTTGAATGGTTATCCAACACTTCATATTCTTCACTGCATAATTATAAATCAAGTATTAATCCTTAATAAAGCTACAAAAGTTATTCAGTCAAATGCAGTGAGTGATTTTCTTTTTTTCTTTAATTATCCTTAATGACAATTATCCTTATTTTCCTTGACCACACAAACCTCATAAGCCTTTTAAAGAACCTGGGCACATCTGCATTCAGGGTAGGGAGAGATCTACTGTGACTGTGATCCCAGTTCCAGACTGGTTGAATGTCCACCCCACACTGACATTGTTCAATGTCAGGCAAGACACAACTTTGACAATGCAAACCATCAGTCAACTGACATGTCTGCTGCCCCAACTAATGAGTGACCTAGAGAGGAAGAGACTGAGAGTCCGGTCCCAGTCTGTGATAGCAAAGCAGCCAGAGGTGTGGCGGCGGCATTACACATTCTTCAGTTCAATGACGTCTGTTTGAACAAATTCAAAATGGATCTATGGTGGCAGAAAAATATGGTAAGAACCTTGTTTAAAACACCACCATGCCTAAGAAAGACGAAAGCTGTGATGCAAAAGAGGGTACATTTAGAATAGCCTCTATGTTGGACTGTAGAGGAGTACTTTCAAAGGTTGCCACCCTGAAACCTACAAACTCAATTGTAGTAACCACAAATATACTGTACAATTATAGTGTTGAAACGCATATTGTCATGACTCTTTTAAATGTTTATTAGATATTCAAAGGCTTATGTATTTGCTGAATGCCGACAGTATATGAAAAAAGCATTATGGCATTTGCCTCTCAATTATTAGTCAGAACTGTTAAACAAAGACGGAAAGATGAATGGTAAAGGCCTTGACACACCAAGCCATAGGCATTGAGCATCAGTCAACCTAGTTTTTGCAGTGTGTTGCACAATGTTGGTACTAGTCAGACCCCTGTTGGCGGCTTTGCGGGTGATTGAGCATGTTGCATGTTGTGAGAGAGGCTTATAGCTTATACCGAACCAATGCACAAGTAGAAAAACGGAAGTGACGAATGGAGGCAAAGGAAGAATTCAAGAGCATACACACACATAAGGCTCTTCTTATAAATTTTTCTCATACTATATTACCAATCCTTATGTGTTAGGGGGATTGGTGTGGAGATAGTAAGCAAGCTCTGGTACAGACAGTTATTTCAGTTATTGCAAAAAGCTACTGTAGTTGGCCGAAGACTGCAGACTTAGCGGTGTGTTAAAGCGCTACTTTTTTGCCCAGACGTAGGTGATGCCACAATCGGCTTTCATCATAGCTTGTTCTTTGATGTTAGTTTAGTGTCTAGGCTTTAAGAAAAATCTGTCATTTGTGTACAAGCTTTGTCTGGATATCATCATTGTCTGGAGGTGATTTTGGACAAAATGCGACAAAGGAGTTCTAAGACAAAAAGATGTATTTCATGCTGCCATTTTGATATTGCATGCATGAGAGATGGTATGCATCAATAATAGAAGAAAATGAAGCATTTCACAAGTTCACACTTACAAATCACCTAAAAAAAAGTATGCATATTTGATGTGCTGTCCGAGGGGAGGGCTCCGAGCTCGGAATTTGGTCCGAACCCAGAGTACTCCCCCCGTATCTCTGGTTAGGATAGTAACCAGGCGAGTGTGAGGAGACGGGGTGGTGGAGGGATGCAGAAAACTGTCAAGGAACATAGGCCAAATCAAATCAATTATATCAAGTTTAATCATTCTGAACAGAAACGTTTATTTGAAATTACCATTAACTGGTTAATATCGTTAGTTTAACGTTCTGTTTAATAGGCAATTTTAATTTGGCAGTCAACCAATCATGAATTCAAATAGTATGGCCTACGCAAATATGACATTGATGCATCCAACATGAGTGAAATGTCCATGCTCAGTTGTCAAGCAATGACCATTTTTTACCTATAGCTGCTGAACGCAATGTCCAAGTTTATCGAAACTTGACACAAAGACAACATCTCATTTTGAGGATGCAGAACAAGTTTCGTAAAATTCCACCAATAGGGGGTGCTAAAAAGTACTAAAATAACATTATAACTCTGCAACCGTATGATCCATGAAGTTAGTATGCACCCTCTTTGGTGGACATCCTTACATATCCTCTAATATGACTCAGATATTAAAAAAAACATGGCCCTCCAGCAGCCAATCAAATTTCAGCAGCTAATAACATCAAATGCAAATAGCTTACCATTACAAAAAAATTATATATTTGTACATCTTGTGAAAATGTATTTGTACCAATTTTATCTAATAACTGAATGTGACAATCAAAATTCTTATTTCTTCCGAATCCTTGATTTAAGCCCGAACAATACTAAGGTGTGTTCACACTTGGCATGTTTGGTTCGATTAAAACGAACCCTGGTGTGATTGCTCTGTTAGTGCCGTTAATTTGAATAAGTATGAACGTTGCCATCCGAACCTTGGTGCGCACCAAACAAGCGGACCAAGAACACTGAAAAGATGGGTCTCAGTCCGCTTCCAAACAAACTCTGGTGCGGTTCGAATTAAATATGAATGCAACACTGACCAAAGACATGTAAACGAACCAAAAACAGGAAGACCCTAAAAAGGACAGAATGCTCACGCATACCTGTTCTCGTCATAGTCGTAATGTTGCCATCACAGTTCGGTACAGGCATCAGAACTGCGTCTCCTCGCAGCAGATCTTGGTTTGTGTGTGACAGAAGGATTCCTACCGCTGTTTTGACTCCACACATTTTATAAGCTCTTCACGAGTTTTCAGCTGGTCAAAATACTATCATATGCAGGCTACGCACATACAACGAGCGCATTAGCCCAGCACACAGAATTGTTTTGGATGTTCCGTAAGTTCTCAAAATAGGCAACACGTCATAAAAGTTGACCAATCAGGTTGTGAATGTATTCCTATGCTTTAAGGTTCAGTATCTTGACCAAACGAGCCAAGCAATCTGAACTGCTAGTGTGAACACACCCTAAATCAAATTTTTATGATAATCTAAAATTTTTTTTTGCCATTTTAATTTGTTAAAAAAAACAGATTTTTCAAACTCCACCTAGTCCACCAAACTTTGCACACATCAGCTCTAGACCATGCTGACATTTCTTCCTCAGAATCATCTACTTGTTTTCCTACAAAAGGTCCCTGAATCCCTTCAGCTCCCACTGGCACATTTCTTTGCTTAGTTCTATAAATCCATCTTGGTAATACAAAAGACAGCCTTAGGTTTTTTAGGCCGCCCTGAATCTTATTACAAACTTTTACAACATGACTCTTGAAATAAACCAAATTGCAGTCCTCGCCAAAACAATGAGATAATATGAAATTCTATCAGTTCACTAATGGACTGTGTTACATACATAGCCTAAGAAAGAGAGGTACTTTGGCCAACACCTTACCTGATCAGGAGGTAAGGTGTGCAGCATGTTCAGCAGTGTGTGGTTAAACTGGTCTCATTGTCCATTTCCTTGTGAATGGTACTGTCACGTGTCTTCTGTTCTGTTATTTTCAAGGACTATCTGCTGGTCCTGTCTGACTTGATTGAATCCTGGTGCCGCCCAGGAACTTAGTCTGTCCTCCTCTGCTGGTTCTATCTGGGTTGATTGTTTCCCTGGTTCCACACAGGAATACTGACCTTCCATCTTTTGTCATTACTGTCTGGCTCTAAGAACTCCCTGCCATGGTTGAAATTCAAGCCCCCCCTTGACACCGGGCCTGATGGCATGTACCATGAGATAAAGGGAAACATGGGAAACAATCACAGATAAGGGCAAGCAGATGGAGATATGGGTAGAATGTTACTTACAATTATATGGCACAGGTAGATGGGCGATATGACCAAAATCTTATATCACGATATGAGTCATTTTATTTCACGATAATGATATATATCACAATATAGTTATTTTTTGCTTTAAATACATTTTTATGATATCACAATGACCGATACCTTTGACATTTCATAATTCTTATCACCATTTTCAATATCATTAAAAAAATACTAGCCTAAAAAACCTTAAGCTTATAAAGAGAAGTAAACATTGATAAAGAAACAGCAGCAAAGAACACAAACTACAATAGAACAAAGACACACATGAAACAGACCTACCTGAAAAGCTTCAAGCGCTAGAAATAAGAAATACTACATAAAATGTATAAAGTAATCAAATGTATAAAAAACACTGTATTGTCTTTACTGTGTAAATTAAATATACATTTATTCTTATTAAAGTTACAAAAGTGATTCAGTCAAGAGCAGTGAGAGATTTTCTCTTTTTTTTTGTTTGATGAACATTAATAATGACAGCAGGTAAATTTGGATGCTGTCACTTTAAGACTGACTGCACGGATCCATTATACTTGTGCTTTTTATACTTGTGATAGTCTGCCCACAAAGAAAGCATCAGTACTGGATGGAATTCCCCCTGAGGTTGTAAAGTGCTCCAAAGGTGTGCTAGCAGGTCACCTGCACAAATACTCCAAATGTTGGGAGGAAGGAACAGTACCCAGAGACATGATAGACTGCAACATTGTCACTCTGTATAAAAACAGAGGATCGCAGCGATTGCAATAACTATCATGGGATCTCTCTATAAAACATCACTTAAGTCTTTAATTCTAAAGGTAATTCTAAATTGTCTACAGAAACTTGCAGATTGGGATTATCCAGAGTCAGGGTGTGGTTTCATATTAAAACACTCCACAATAGACATGATCTTCTCACTGTGACAGCTTCAGGAAAATAGAATGCAAAAAATAGAAACAGCTATTGCAAATCGCCTTCATAGAACTGACAAGGTGTTTGAAGATGGACAGTTCACAGTCCTATCAAAGATCGGTTGCCCAACAAAGTTGCTCAGCACGATTTAGTCATTTCACACAGACATGGAGAGAATTGTTCAGTTTGATTGCTCATCATCAGGACCTTTAACATCAAGAGTATTTTCAAACAGGCCTGCGTTCTTACCCCGACACTGTTTGGGATCTTCTTCACAGTCATGCTAAAACACACATTTGGTGAACCACAGAAGGGAATTATCTCTATACTTGATCAGATGGTAAGATCAATAGCCTCTCTCGATTGAAAGTGAAAACCAAAGTCTGCAAGGTACTCATTAGAGCTTTTTGCAGATGATACTACTCTGTCAGTAAATAAAGAAGGGGATCTATAGCAGCTTATGGACAGATTTTCTCAAACATGCCAGGTTTTCCATATGATCATTAATCTGAAGAAGACAAACATGATGTGCCAATGTGTTGTGGATCCCCTTTCAATTATCATTAACAAATATAATGAGTTCATGTACCTTGGCTCTAATATAACAAACAGCCTCAGCATGGACGCTGAGATGAACAAGAGAATTGGACAAACATAAATTACTCGCCAGGCTGAAAATGCATGTCTGTTAAAACACCAAACTGACAGTTTTTAGAGTACCTTGATGTATGGCTGTGAATCTTAGACCCTTAATTTAAGACAATAAAACTTGAAGTGTTTTTCACATGCAATGTTTGTGGTGCATTCTTGGCAGCAAGTGGACCAACCGAGTTACAAACAAACAGTGGTAACATCCCAAACTTGTTCATGCTCCTTTGGCAGAGTTTACTTTGCTTGCTTGGCCTTATCTACCGACTGAAACATGGGAGAATCCTAAAATAACTCTGGGAAGAGAGCTCAAGGACCACGAGGGCCATCTATGCTTCAAGGATGTCTGTAAGTGAGATATGAAGGTACAAGAAGGTCCAACAACAGTTTCTTGCTCCTGCAACAATGGTCTGCACTCAAGCAACATGGGAAGTGGGAACCTTAGACTGAGCACAGGTAGACATTCTCATCCCTCTACCATCTCCCTCTGGAACCTCAGTTTGCCCAGACTCTGTATACTGGCAAGACAGACTATCTGCATTTTCATTTCCAATGCAGAGAAAAATGGACATCACACTGTCCATTTATCTCAATGGATTATTATCAGTAAACACTACATAGGCACTTAAAAGATACCTTCCTGGAGTTTTCTGAGAATGCTTATTTAAACATAAGAATCTAATTTTGTATATTTCTTTCAGATGGTCTAAGCCCCTACTAGAAAGGTCTTATTCATATTCATGCAAAAGCACAGCCCCCAGGCCAAAATGGTTGGCATTTATCTCCATAACAAGGTTTTTGGAATTCACCAAACCAATGCATTTTAGCTTTAGTTTAGCTTTCTTTTAGTTTCAAACTCTACAGTCCAAAATGAGGAGAGAGACATTATTGCAGTCTTAGTACACTTTTATTTGAAGCAGCAGGGCTCTGAAAAGGGGGACAACTGGACCTTTAGGAGTGGATTGCAGATGGCCAAACCAGAACATGATATCTCCTTGCTAACGCATGACTGCTATAGTAATCACACGGAGTGAGGAATGCACAGAAACAGGCGTTAATAAAATAATCCACCAAATACAGGTCTGAATAACGGGGGTAACACATTGTACAACACCAGACAAAGGAACAGAACCAAACTGGGAGTATAAATAGACAGGAACTAATGAGATAATTAATAAGACAACAGGTGAACACAATGATAATCAAACAAGCTGAGAAATTAGGTCAAACAGGCAAACAAGGAAGACAGAACCAAAACACAATGACACATGGCCAAAACAGAAAATAACTCTGACACTACTATGTCCATAATTTAAAAACAAAAACAACCTTATCTTTCTTGGTGTGAATGGGCTTTAATTGGTACACAAGCCATCCCCCTCTCAGATGTAATAAAAGCAGGGGAGACCTAAAACCCCTTTGGCAGAACCCCGTCTGAAAATCTAATTGTTCAACCAGAAACTGAATTTATTCCTCTTAGGGGACTTAACTGGACATAAACCCATTTTTTATATTGACTATGCATTGCATTAGTTTGGTATTATCAGCATAACAGTGAAAACAAACTCCATGTTTTCTAATGATATCTCCCAAGGGTACTATGCACAGGGTGAAAAGCAACGGTCCTAGTACTGAGACTTGCAGTACTCCATATTGAACTTGTGATTGATATGATACCTCTTCATTTACTGCTACAAATTGATAACAATCAGATAAGTACGATTTTAACCATGCCAATACAATTCCACTAATGCTAACATAATTTATGAATCTATTTAAAAGAATGCTGTGGTCGATAGTATCAAATGCAGCACTAAGATTAAGTAACACTAATAGAGAGATAGAGAGATAATAGGGAGATCATTGATCAGCAAATCATTTGTAACTCTGAGTCAGGAAGATATTTTTATTGATTGAACAAAATACACAAATTAACAACCTGAAATAGCAGCTTATACAAAGGACGAGATACACAATGGCATATACACACAGATACAAAAAAGAAAAAGAAAAAAAAGTCAGCAAAATATATAGATGTATAGATAGTAGTGTATGCAGACACAGTGATACATTTAAGCAATAGGTGAATGTAGTGTAATATGATAGTAATTATTATTATTAATTATTTTTCTTTAAACATTTTTTACACATTAAACATTTTTCTGGTGTTGTTGTGGAAAGAAAGATATAGATATAAATGCACTGAGTGGTAGATAGACATCAAAACAACTTAAAACAACAACAACAATAAAAATGATAACTATAATAATAACAATAATAATATCAATAATATCATCATCTCGGCTTTATGGAATTTTAGACCAGTCATTAAAATGATTACAGACACACGTCTCTCTTGGTACGGCAGCTATTCACCACCTCTGGTGAGCACAGCCAACAATCCCCGCCCCCCGACACAGACATCAACCCCAACTCCAATTCACCTGGCCCCCCCTCCTCGTTGGTTTGACCCAGACTAGGTGAGATTATTTATAAAGCACTCTTTGGTGGTAGAAAAGATAGTTCTACCATATTTGTAACAAGGGGTTGGTTTTATGGCCTTGGCTAAACGGAGTATACACAAGAATAGGTAATTATCTGAGATGTCATTGATTTGCTGCAGAATTTCAATACCATCAACGATTTCATGTGACAATATTTAGCCTAGACTAGAGTATGATTGTATGATATTACAATGATTGTATGATATATATGACAATGAATGGGTCTGACACATGTTGTCTAACTCCAATAGAGTTTAGACTGTCTATAAATGCCAATCCCAATCTTTTTCTTTATCTATGGATATTAAAATCACCAACAATTAAAACTTTATCTGCAGCCAGTACTAACTCAGATAGAAAAAGTAAATACTGCAAGCATAGGCATTTTTTAGCATTTGAGTGTAGTCCATGGTCAGCTGGTTCAATACGAAAGCTGTCCTATCAGCAGGATGTTCAACAGAATCAGTGTGGCCAAAATTCTGACTCAGTATTAAACCAGTTGCTTTACTTTCACGCCCAGCCTGGTATAGTAGGATATGACATTTTTGTGGGCATTGTTTCCTGTGACTTATTTGTATGCATTTGATTTGAAAGTAAACACACCTACTTTCAACTGTGCACGAAAAAAAATGCTTAACTTTAAGAACCTCTGTGCTACATTAACCAAGATATTATCTCCTCCAAGTATACTTTGGCTTTGGCATTCTGGAAACACATTGTATGTTGGTAATTATAATAATAAGAGCATTAAGACGGAAATGCAACTTTTAATTACACTTAGGATTCCACTGTAGCGACAAACTAAGAAAGGCACAAAGTAAAAAAGAAATGCATTTTCTTGTGGAGGAGATGAAGAAGTATGCTCTTCTGTCACAAAATCTTTCCTCCGTCTTGTGGTCTTGGATGTACAGTGGGATCCACAAATATTGGCACCCTTGGTAAATACCGTATGAACAAAACTGACTGTGACTGTTTTGCCATTTCTCCTCTTAGTCTTTCATTAAAAATATTCACAAAAATCTAACCTTTAATTGTTACACAAGTTAATTTACACAAAATGTAAATGCGGAATAAGTTTAATTTTGTTCTCCAAAATGTGTGTGCCAAAAACCAAAACTATAAACAGACCTCACCTATATAACTACAACATGTTTGGGAAGGTTGCAATAAAAAGCCTTTGGTAACATTAAACAGCAATCTCATGCACCTATAGTTTGCCAGCCTTTACTGGAACTTTCAGTGGGACTGGGTTTTAGGATCAGAGATTAGACCAAAATAAAGCTTTTTGGAAAAAAACACCAGAGGTGGGTTTGGCATGGATAGAAACATAGTCATGTAGAAAAGAACCTCTTCCCCACTGTAAAGTATGGTGGTGGATCTTTAATTCTGTGGGGCTAATTTTCTTCCAAAGACCCTGGAAAACTTAGGATACACTTTACCATAAACTCCATCAAGTACCAGAAGATATTAAATCAACACCTGACTGAACCCTGATTTCTTTGTAAATAAACTTCCTCATCAGTTTCATCTCCTCAGCATCCCAGATAGCCCAGAGGAACTCGATGTTGCAACAGAAACTATTGACTTTGTCTTTTCCAGCACTTTAGACACAGTTGCTCCTCTGCGCTTAAAGAAGATTAAAGAAAATAGTCCAACGCCGTGGTACAACGAGCACACTCGGGCCCTTAAAACAGCAGCCAGAAAAATGGAGCGCAGCTGGAAGAAAACAAAACATTCATTTTTTCGCATTTGGAAAGAGAGCATGATTTCATACAGAAAGGCCGTAAAAACTGCTAGATCTGCTTATTTCTCGACTCTCTTAGAAGAAAACAAACACAACCCTAGGTATTTATTCGATACAGTGGCTAAATTAACCAAAAATAAAGCTTCAACTTCTGATGTCTGCCAACAGCACAGCAGTAATGACTTTATGAACTTCTTTACTTGTAAGATTGATAATATTAGGAAAAAAATTATAACCATGCAGCCGTCTACTACTGTATCACATCAGACAGTGCATTGTAGTGTCACTGAGGAAAAAATACATTCATTCACTGCTATAGGAGAAGAAGAATTGGCTAAACTCGTTAAATCATCAAAATCAACAACATGTATGCTCGACCCTATACCGACTAAACTACTAAAAGAGATGCTTCCAGAGGTCATAGATCCTCTTCTTAATATCATTAATTCATCCTTGACTTTAGGATATGTACCGAAAACTTTTAAGCTGGCTATTATTAAACCACTTATTAAAAAACCGCAACTTGATCCTACAGAATTAGTCAATTACAGGCCAATCTCAAATCTACCCTTTCTGTCAAAAATACTAGAAAAGGCAGTGTCTTCACAATTATGCTCCTTTTTAGAAAGAAATGGTATCTGTGAGGATTTCCAGTCAGGATTTAGACCGTATCATAGTACTGAGACTGCTCTCATTAAAGTTACAAATGATTTTCTCTTATCATCCGATCGTGGTTGTATCTCTCTGTTAGTGTTACTCGATCTTAGCGCTGCATTCGATACTATCGACCACAACATTCTTTTGAATAGACTCGAAAATGATGTTGGCATTAGTGGAATTGCATTGGCATGGTTTTAATCATACTTATCTGACCGTTATCGGTTTGTAGCAATAAATGAAGAGATGTCACACCGATCACAAGTTCAGTATGGAGTACCACAGTGCTCAGTGCTAGGACCGTTGCTTTTCACCCTGTACATGCTACCACTGGGAGATATTATTAGGAAGCATGGCGTTAGTTTTCATTGTTATGCTGACGATACTCAGCTCTATATTTCTTCACGCCCTGACGAAACTTACCAATTCACAAGATTAACGGAATGCATAGCTGATATAAAAAATTGGATGACTAGTAATTTCCTGCAACTTAATTCAGAAAAAACTGAATTTTTAATTATTGGACAAAAAAACTCCACATGTAGTAACCTAGAATACTGTCTAACACTTGATGGCTGCTCTGTCAAGTCCTCGTCGTCAGTTAGGAACCTGGGTGTGCTCTTTGATACCAATCTCTCATTTGAAAGCCACGTTTCTAGCATCTGTAAAACTGCATTCTACCATCTTAAAAATATTTCTAAATTACGGCATATGCTTTCAATGCAAAATGCTGAACAGTTAGTTCATGCGTTCATGACCTCAAGGCTAGATTATTGTAATGCTCTACTGGGTGGTTGCCCTGCTCGCTTAATAAATAAACTGCAGCTGGTCCAAAATGCAGCAGCTCGAGTTCTTACTAGAACCAGGAAGTATGACCATATTAGCCTGGTTCTGTCAACACTGCACTGGCTCCCTATTAAACATTGTATACATTTTAAAATCTTGCTAATTACTTACAAAGCACTAAATGGTTTAGCTCCCCAGTACTTGAGCGAGCTCTTAACGCATTATACTCCATCACGTCTATTGCGGTCTCAAAACTCTGGCCAGCTGATAATACCTAGAATATCAAAATCAACTGCAGGCGGTCGATCCTTTTCCTATTTAGCACCTAAACTCTGGAACAGCCTTCCTAGCATTGTTCGGGAAGCAGACACACTCTGTCAGTTTAAATCTAGACTAAAAACCCATCTCTTTACTATGGCATACACATAAAATATTTTTAATTTATATTTTATTCAAATTGTTAACTGCATTAACTAGGTCAGCCGGAACCGGGAACACTTCCCATAACACCTGATGTACTTGTTACATCATAAGAAGAATGGCATCTATGCTAATGTTAGTCTCTCTGTTTATCCCAAGGTTTACTGCAGTCAGCCGGATCCAGCCCGTATCCAGAGCAGTGTTACAATCCATGCCTGTCCCAGACTCCATTTCCCATGATCCTCCCTGTCCCACACCTGAACTCACTCCTCATCTCTCCCGCTCTCCCGCTCTCCCTGGATTCCCTGCACCTGGTCGTCTTCGTTAGCACTCCCTTTATATTGTCTCACTTCTCTGCACTCATTGTCCGTTCTCATTTGTGTTACCCTGTTTTTTGGTTGTGTCCTGTTTCTGTACGCTTTGAATTAAACCCATCTATTATTTGAGGTCCGCATCCTGTTTTCCCTCACTGCACAACCAGATTGTAACAGAAGAGCGGACCTAACAGAAGGACTTTGCTAGATGGGCCTCTTCCTCTTCCCCAGCTCTTCCAGGCTCCCCAGGAGAGAGACTTCAGCGGTGGACCGGCTGTGGAGGCTTCGGCAGGACGGTCGCCCGCTGGAGAGGTACGTGGAGGAATTTGCTGAGCTCTGTTATTTGGTGAACTGGCCAGATGCTTCTCCCCAACCAGCAAAGACTATGTCCACCACTGTAACCGAGCCCTCGTCTACGGCTAAGATGGCCGCCGCCACGCCAGAGCCAGTAGAACGGGTGGCTAATGGACTTCTGAAGTGAACCAGTCACTCCAGCTCTCCGCGAACCCGCTCCTATTCTCCGTGAAGCCGCCACAGTTCCCCACGAGCTCGCTCCAAATCTCCTTGACTCTTCTCCAAGTCTCCACGAACCAGCTCTCCCCGAGCCCGCTCCAGCTCTCCTCGAGCCCGCTCCAGTCTGCAAGGCCGCTCCAGCCCAGGAGCCCGTCCCATTCCACGTGCCCTCCATACTACCCCTGAATTCGTGGGTGTGGAACATGTGGGTGGAGCACATGTGGGTGGGGCTCCTGATCCGCCATGGACTCCCGAGGCTCCTGATCTGCCATGGACTCCAGAGACTCCTGATCCGCCGTGGACTCCCGAGACTCCTGATCCGCCGTGGACTCCCGAGACTCCTGATCCGCCGTGGACTCCCGAGGCTCCTGACCCGCCGTGGACTCCCGAGACTCCTGACCCGCCATGGCATTCCACGGCTCCTGATCCGCCGTGGACTCCCGAGACTCCTGATCCGCCGTGGACTCCCGAGGCTCCTGATCCGCCGTGGACTCCCGAGACTCCTGACCCGCAATTGGCATTCCACGGCTCCTGATCCGCCGTGGACTCCCGAGGCTCCTGATCCGCCGTGGACTCCCGAGACTCCTGACCCGCAATTGGCATTCCACGGCTCCTGATCCGCCGTGGACTCCCGAGGCTCCTGATCCGCCGTGGACTCCCGAGACTCCCGACCCGCCATGGCATTCCACGGCTCCTGATCCACCATGGACTCCCGAGGCTCCTGATCCGCCATGGACTCCCGCGACTCTTGATCCGCCGTGGACTCCCGAGGCTCCTGATCTGCCGTGGACTCCCGAGACTCCTGACTCGCCATGGCGTTCCACGGCTCCTGATTCGCCATGGCCACACACGGCTCCTGACCCGCCATGGCCGCCCGAGGCTCCTGTCCCGCCATGGCCACCCGATGTCCTAGACCCGCCCTGGAGGTGTAGGTGCACCTGGTCGTCTTCATTAGCACTCCCTTTATATTGTCTCACTCCTCTGCACTCATTGTCCGTTCTCGTTTGTGTTACCCTGTTGTTTGGTTGTGTCCTGTTTCTGTACGCTTTGAATTAAACCCATCTATTATTTGAGGTCCGCATCCTGTTTTCCCTCACTGCACAACCAGATTGTAACAATCAGATGGTGGACCAGCGCCCAGACATTACCAACTCATCCCTGAAGTGTCTGCAGAGACCGTGTCAATTAGTCTACCCTCTGAAATTGCTCATCGACATGGCATCCTCAATGGATCCATCTCCAGCGTGATGACTCCGATATTTCGAATATTCCTATTTAATAATTGTTTAATCGACACGCCATCCTCAATAAACCCGTCTCCGGCGTGATGCCTCCGATCTTTCGAATATTCTGATCTAATATTACTTCTGACCTATAAGGCTGCCAAAATAATAATACACTGTTTGTTAATTGGCCAGAGGAGAACTGGCACCCCGACTGAGCCTGGTTTCTCCCAAGGTTTATTTTTCTCCATTAGGCCACCTGATGGAGTTTTGGTTCCTTGCCACTGTCGCCTTTGGCTTGCTCAGTTGGGGACACTACATTTTCAAATAAATAGCCAAATAAATGTAATTCCTAAACTAAATTAACTATATCAACTACATTACTTGAATATATATGATAATTGAAATGAGCTAGATGACATCACCGTTTTCTCCAGAGTGGCTGTACAGCCGAATCAAATTCTGTTGCATTATTTTCCTGTTTAACACTGTGAAGCTGCTTTGAAACAATCTGCATTGTAAAAAGCGCTATATAAATAAAGTTGACTTGACTTGACTTGACTTAAACTGGCCCGTGGTTGGATCTTCCAGTATGATCAATGGGCAATGACCCAAAGCACATCTATAAAATAAAAAAATAAAAAAAACACAGAAAGGTTCACTGACCACAGAATGAAGGTTTTGCAATGGACATAGCAGTCCCCTGACCCGAATCCCATAAAAACCCGTGGGATGAGCTGAAGAAAAGAGTCCACAAGTATGAACCTCTGAATGTGAAGTATCTAGAGAGATTCTGTATAGAGGAATGGTCTCCGATCTATTGCCATGTTCATCAACTTTATTACGCATTATAGGAGAAGATCCAGGGCTGTTATCTTGGCAAAGGGAGGTAATACAAAGTATTAAATGAAAAGGTGCCAATAACTGTGAAATACACATATTTCAGAAAAAAAAAAAAACTGAAAAAAATTGTCTTATGATTTAATATTTTTTACCTTAATTAAAGGTTAGATTTTTTGTAAATATTTTGAATGAAAGAAATTGCAAAAACAAATTTTCACAGTAATTTTTTTCTCATATTTACCAAGTGCAAATATTTGTGGAGCCCACTGTACGTCATCGCTTATGTCAAATGTGTGCCCACTACTGGTGGAAATAATAGGTTTAAATGGAACACCCCAAGACACTTGGAATCCGCTATGGAGTAGGGATGTGCTTGACTAGTCAACTAGTCGATTAAACGATACTGCTGCTGCTAGTCAACTTGGAAATACTAGTTGTTTATAGATCTTTTTTTTTTTGCACATTTAATGTTTTGTTTTATATTTTTACAAAGGCTAAATTTATAAATGACCATCATGTTAATGTTTCATTTAAAAATTAATACATTATGTTGAAAAGTGTAAAACAAAAAACAATTCTACTAGTCGGTTACAAAATTAATGAAATTAGTCGTTGCGCACATCTCTACTATGGAGCTGATTTAGTATTTACAACTTTTGCCTTATGAATTTGTTTTATACACCGTTCTGTCCACCTTATTTTTCAATGTGGAAGTAAGCTATTTTTTTTTATCTTCCGATCCATTAGCTGCTATAGGTAAAAACCAGTGTGCTTATAATTATTATGATAATAAATTAAAATAATATTATAACAAATAACTGTTTGTAATATCAAGCAGCATAACAGACTGTTGTAAAATAACTGGAAGGGAATGGCACTGGAAGCCTTGCAGCCACGACTACTCTTACATTAAAAATAGGCCTATGCTTGGGATGTTGGAGAAAATATTTAAAAAAACTATACAAATGAAAATGATAGCAATACAATAAACTGTGTAAACAACAGTCAGCTTAAAGGGATAGTTCACCCAAAAATGAAAATTACCCAATGATGAGAGCCATCCTAGGTGTATATGATTTTTTCACAGTCTTTGTGCTAAGCTAGGCTAGTGGTGGGTGCGACAGACAGAGTTATGGCACGCACAGAGATGAGAATGGTATGTATGGACTTATCTAACTCTGGGGTATACAGTGAATAGGCTAAAGTCCAAAAAGTCGGCGTGTTCCTTTAAAGGTGCAGTAAGCAATTTCTGAGAAACACTGTTGATATTTGAAATCAACCCTAACAAGCACACCCCTCCCTTCATTTCTCCACCCACAAAATGCACGAACATGCAATGCAAGAGTAGATGTCTCTTTATCATAGCTGAAGCGAAGCACAGTAATGCTTAAAAATAAAGCAAAGATGAAGAGCGAATGACAAGGAACAACAAAAAATAAACATACAGTACACAAGAGTATATACAAGCAAGAGTTTGTTGTTAGTCGCCAGCAGCACAAAATTATGCCGATATGCCTTGCCGATAAGGTAAAGTGATGATTATGTGCCTGTGATAACTCACATGTGCAAGAAGTGCTAGCGATAAGATCACCTCAGCAGTGTGGTCATTTTTGAAGTGAACTTTTGCTTGTATGATTTATATTCAGTTTTGGACTGCCGCTTTGAACTTGTGCATGTGAGTAGACAATGTCACATCTGTTGTGCAATCAACAGTCAACAGGTATTGCACGTACAGTGCCTCTGCAGCAGCAGCAGCCTCCCCCATGTGCAAGGATAAATAAAAAATAATGTGCACGGATAAATCATTTATAATTAATAGCTACTGCAATATAGAAAAAAAATGGTCAATTTTGATTTAATGGTGACTTTAATATGGTTATTTCAAATAATTACTGTTTTAAAGGCACTTGAAGTTAAAATCACTGTTGTAATGCTCATTGTTTTTTATGTGTAATGTTATAAGGAACATAATATCATGTCACCATTTTAAAATCTATACAAACAGATTGACATTGATGAGATCAGTGAGACTGACAGAATTAAATGATGACTGATACACCCCAAAGCTTTGCTTAATTGAACAATAGTTAAGCATGTTAATCATAGCACCTCTATCTCAAGACAGAAAGCAAAAAAGGGTTTCAAGTTCACCAGCAGAAGACAGGGGGACAAGGACCAGCTGCTCAGTATGGTTGTGTGAGATGGCAGCCTGACAGTCCACCGGGAGAAACTGAAGAAATCTTAAAACAGAAAGAAATAAAGAAAATCTTAAACAAAAATAGAACGAAATAAAGAAACTCAACAGCAACATCGCTGTTACTTATTTCCTATGCAAAGACGACAGACAGTCATGACAGTAGGCATCACACTTAGTCTTAAATGAAAATATCTAAAATTTCAATCATAGGACCAGAAACCGGGGGGGGGGGGGGAATGTATTATTGTTAGGTTTTTCTAGGAAGTTACACATTTTATATATTTACTATACTATCACCCAGCTTTAAACAGCTAATTGTGGACAATTAGGCATGTCCACACAATTAGGCATATGTCCATGACTGTCATGAAATGGCTGCAATGAGCGCACAACGAAGAAATATCACTAATAAAGTCTTTAATTATGAATCAAACCAGGAACACGCAGGAGATAACAGAAACAAAATAACTCACACACAACCACATTAACATTGACGATAGCGGACACTGAACAGAAAGAACTCAAGGCTTAAATACACAGGGAACATAATCAGGGAGAACAGAAACAGGTGTGTGGAAAACTAATTAACAGAAAAACAGGAACGGAACAGTGAAGACAAAACCAAAACAGACTACATGTGACAATGACAAAGGAATGTGTAAAAAATATGGCTACCAGTCAATATAATATCAATGCATGCATGTAAACACTCCAAAGTGTTTGTCACAGATAATTTATATCACATTATTGGCCTCAAGGTATTATAAACAAAAACATCATGAATTTTTGTTAAGTTGCTTTAAAGCAATATGTATTGTTCTTTGTTCTTCGCAAAGCAGATAGCATATATGACATCATAAAACTTAATTTCTTTACAGAAATGAAAACCAAGGCTACATGATGTACTGCAGAAATGCCCCAGGTTACCAGGTCGGGTCTATTTCTCAAATCATCCTAGATCAGACTCCTGCAGTCCCACTCTTAGTTCTTACTCACCATGATCAGTTTCATGAAGATTTTACATTCATGAAGTTACATCTCAAGTTACCCCAGTGACCAAACAGCTACCAAATTCCAAATGTTTAAATATTTGAGGAAAAATCCTTGGTAGGAACTTAAGTCACATGGGAGTATGGAAGCTTGTTTCTGCCACAAAATAAAAAAATAATTGCAAGTTTATATCTCACAATTCCCAAAACACACCCAATGGCTCATTATGTCATCCAAGATGTCCATGTCTTTCTTTTTTTAGTCGAAAAGAAATTAAGGTTTTTGATGAAAACATTCCAGGATTTTTCTCCATATAATGGACTTCAATGGGCACCAAACGGTTCAAGGTCCAAATGACAGTTTCAGTGCAGCTTCAAAGGGCTTTAAACGATACCAGACGATGAATAAGGGTCTTATCTAGCGAAACGATCGGTCATTTAAAAAACAAAACAAAGTTAAAGTTTTATAAGCACAAATGCTCGTCTTGCTCTGTTCTGTGATGCGCATTTGTGATGTCACGTAATACGCAATTACGTTTAAAAGGTCACGCAGTTGAACGTGCACATACTAATGTCAAGCGTGACCTTTTAAACGTAATTGCGTATTACGTGACATCACGAATGCGCATCACAGAACAGATCGTCATTAAAAACGACAGATCGTGAGTAAATTATCAGCAAAAGTTTATTTAAAAGTGAACTAATCCTTTAATGAGCCATGGGTGAGTTTTGGGCGTAACGTGCAATAAGCCAATTAGAGCCTCGTCTCCCATTCTCTTTAAAAGCCAGTTGCGCTTGCACCATGGGATTCACTATTTATATGGCGGAATATAAACACCCTCAACCTGACGAGACAGTTTAAATACATGTGTGTATTGCCACGATTGGTTAAATAAGTAGCCAATTTCATTCGTCATTACTGCAAATAGGTAATTCTGATACATGCAATGACTATCGATTATGACATGTAGGCATTTTTATCTTTATGTACACAATAATAATCTTTTACATTGTAATCCTTTTATTTTTAATATTTGGCATGTTTGTGTGCTGCTGCGCATTCCTGTGTGTGTAATAAGCAGTGCACGCGCATTGTGCACCCGCCTAGGCGCATATTACTAACATGCCCTTTAAATAACACAAAAAATACTGCGCTATTGACTTTAGACCAGGTTTTTGTTGGTCGATGGCACAGTCGTTTTCAGTTGCCTCAAAATATATCGCCATCAATGTGCCTGTACGCACCTGGTTTTCAGACCAGCACGCCCATAGGCGAACAGATGGGTGCAAGTGCATTTGCTATTTAAACAACGTGGCACTGGACGTGAAAATGATAACCGCGTCTGGATGACACTAGCAAAAAACTGTTGTGTTGCACCTGGCATTGCATTGAGCAGGGTGTATGATGGGGCCCTATATCTCACAATTCTGAGATACAAAAAGTCTGAATTGAGAAAATTGTGAAAATAAAGTCAGAATTGTGAGATTAAAAAGTCACAATTACCTTTTTTAATTGCAAATGTATCTCACAATTCTGAGCAAATAAAGACAGAATTGTTATAAACTTGGAATTGTGAGAAAAAAAAACTAAATTGCTAGTTTATCTGTGAGGTTTTTGACAGTTTTGCTAGTTTTGATATGCCTTACCAGAGGACGATGGAGGCTTGTTCCCTCCATGGAATAAAAAAAAGTAATAATAATAATAAAAATAATAAAATAATCGTCACTTTTTGTCTCACAATTCTGTCTTTATTTCTCACAATTGTGAGATATAAACTAGCAACTGCAGGAAAAATGTCAGAATTGTGAGGTAAAAAGTCACGATTACCTTTTTTATTTTTTATTTAGTGGCAATGCTGAATATAACGGCCAATTGTTTAGCAACAAACAAATCACCAATAATAGTCTGAACGTCCCTTGCCTCAGTAAATATTCACATGCTTTAGTCATAGAAATTGCATGCGCTGTATTTCTTTTCAGATTGGGGGGAAAATCTAGATGTCAAAACTGTGGTATTATTTTTTAAATGCTTTGATCTTACTGTTATATGGTCCAAAAAGTGCGTTCAGGACTAACTGTTGTTACATTCAGATTTATAAGCACAACTGAAGCGCAAGAGAGATAAGTATTCAACAATATTATTGATCTGGGTGCGTTTCCCATACAACAACGTTACTCACTGTTTAACTACCATACGATGCATCGTTGAAGAAATCAACTAGCTAGTCACGACTTTTTCCCGAAACCGTATTGTCGCAAATCTGTCGTTCAACCAAGTTGGTTAATGATGTCACGCAGGTGGTGGAGTAATAACTGCTTTTAATGAATTAGTTTGAATCGAATTCATGCTAGATTTTTTGCTATAAATTATGGAAATGGCATCTGAGGACTAATTTCTTATTTTTCTCAGTTATTTTGCTTTATTTCTAGATTCAATCATAGGCTAGAGCACGTACGCACATGCACACTCTTTAAAAAAGGTGCTTTAAATCTCTTGACAAACTAAAAGACATAAATTACATTTGTATGTATTCGAAATAAAAGATATAGATTGTACCGCAGGTGGAGATCTGTCATTGCAACCACACAAGTTTGCGATGCTGTTTGCAAATGTTCGTTGGAACATCTCGGTTACGTATGTAACCCTCGTTCCCTGAGGAGGGAACAGAGACGTAACGTCAGTGACTGGCGAATGGGGGTTTCGCCTAGAAGCCTATCATCTTTGAGATCTTAGAAAACGGCCAATGGCAGGCCAAAGCCATGGGCATGCGGAATTTGCATAGCATAACTCCGCCCCACAGCGTGGGTATATAAGGAAATACGCTGGCAACATCGCATTATGTTTACCTGCTGAGGAGCCAAGACTGAACTCCCGGCCGTTCCAGCGGTACAGCGGAAGTGGCAGAGGGACATTACGTCTCCATTCCCTCCTCAGGGAACGAGGGTTACATACGTAACCAAGACTTTCCCTTTCGTTCAGTCACTCCGAGTAACGCCAGTGACTGACGAATGGGGGTCCCAATGTAATCACGCCACTCGGCTGTTATCCAGTGCCCTGCATAAGCGTGAGCTCCCTGTCGTAAGCTAGTACGGACGAAGGACTCCCACTTAACACAGGAATACCAAGGTACACTGGGAAGCATATTCCAGGTGGAAGTATGTGCCAAAGTGCCTACCCATAGGGAGGACTTAAGGATACACATATGACCTGCGAGGGGCTGCATATGGGAGAACTCTGGGGTAACCAGCCGAAGGTGGAAGAATTTTACCCCCAGGGGAGGCAAGGCTTGCCGAGGGAAATACACATGCTCGGAGAGGCTTACAGTGGAAATACACATGTGGGACCCATGTGGGGCCCATAGGGGGAACCATGCACACAGTGGCACCCTGCCTGACACGAGGGCCTGAGCGAGTGGGCAGACGCATTGGTGTCGGCATCGACAGTGCTGGAGGAACTCAGGGTTTCAGGGAAACTACCTGAGGAGAATATTGCACGTATCCCATCCGTGGAGAGGAATGGCGAGCAAGTGAAGACACCTGAGCCTAGTCCATTACCGGCCACTAGTAGAGGCGAGTACATGAGACGACACTGGCTCCACTCGGAGATGATAGAATCTGGCGAATGTGTTGGGTGTCGCCCAGCCTGCAGCTCTGCACATGTCTGTTAGCGAGGCGCCATGCGCTAAAGCCCAAGAGGAGGCCACACTCCTAGTGGAGTGTGCCCTGACCCCAAGGAGGCATGGACAACCTTTGCTTGGAGAGAGCCTTCAGCTTCCCACCATAACAGACAAAGAGCTGGTCTGAGGTCCTGAAACACTGCGTTCTGTCTATGTAGGCACGGAGGGCGCGTACTGGACAGAGCAGTGCCAAGGCTGGGTCTGCCTCCTCCAAAGGCAGCGCTTGCAGGTTCACCACCTGGTCCCTGAACCAGGTGGTAACCTTGGGCACAAATCCAGGCCGGGGTCTCAGGATCATGTAAGAGTAGGCCGGCGCGAATTCTAGGCACGCTTTATCAACCAAAAATGCCTGCAGGTCCCCTACCCTCTTGATGGAGGCCAAAGCGATCAGGAGAGCTGCCTTCATCGACAGGAACTTAAGCTCAACTGATCGCAATGGCTCGAAGGGAGCCCTCTGCAGAGCATCTAAGACTACTGAGAGTTCCCAAGAGGGTACGAGGGGAGCGCGAGGAGGATTCAGTTTCCTCGCTCCCCTCAGGAACCTGATGATCAGGTCGTGCTGACTTACCTGTTTCGTCTCCACAAGGTCGTGGTAGGCGGATATCGCGGCCACATACACCTTGAGGGTGGAAGGAGACAGCCTTCGTTCCAACCCTTCTTGGAGGAATCAGAGCACGGACCCGATTGGGCATTTCCAGGGGTCTTCTTGGCGAGAAGAACACCAGGTAACGAAGAGGTTCCACTTCAACGCATAGGCGTGTCTGGTAGACAAGGCCCTAGCGGAAGAGATGGTTGTCACCGGGTGCCAAAGGTGCCCTGTCTCTGAGAAAGGAGGTCCTTCCTCAGAGGAATCGACCAGGGAGGGGCTGTCGCTGTCCCTGATCTTGCACAGAACCTGTGCGAGAAGGCTCACTGGGGGAAATGCATACTTGTGGAGGCCCCGCGGCCAGCTGTGTGCCAGAGCATCCATGCCGATTGCCATGCCCATCTCAGGACTCGATCGCGAAGCCAGTGCTGAAGCGGTCTCATATGAAGCAATCCGCGGCTGCAGATGCCATATGCCCCAGGAGCCTCTGAAATAACTTCAGTGGAACCGCACTCTTGCTCTCGATTTGACGGAGGCAAGTCAGCAGTGACTGCGTGCGCTCGCTCGCGGCCCCCCACCATGGTATAGTGGACTCCCCGGAAGCGGGGAGGAGCCTGAGCGAACTGAATTGCATACTTTGCGACCCAGCGGGACAGTCCGGGAAGCTCTAGCCAGGCTCCCAAGAACTGCACCAGCGGGGACATGCGAACCACAGGCGTACCCCGGGTGGGGCAGCGAGGCGGCGTGACCGGCTCAGACGTGGGAGGGAAAGCGTCCCGGTGTGGGGGCACAGTCATCGGCCGCGTCCTGACAGAGGAGACCAGGGAAGGACGTGTGTTCCACTGGGGTCTGCTCTGAGAGGAGGCTGACGTCAGAGAGAGAGACGAGAGTGGCGTGGCCCGGGGCACACTGCCATCGGTCTCTGGGTGCTCAGGGTTGGCATGTTAGTTTTTTCTTTAACCATAATAGGGTGCTGCTGACCCGGGGGCCAGCAGCGGAACAAAGGATTCTCCCCCGGCCCTCCACCGGGGGAAGGAGTGGTCCTGCTACCATCTCCTGGAAAGAACTGCCCATCCCTGAGCTGGACTGGGGCGCCTTCCTGCGGCGTCCCCGGGAGGGTGCCCTCAGCGGCGAGCAGGCTGAGGCGACTGTGCCGGCGGCTGGGTGGAAGCATCAGCTGGCCGCCGGGGCAGTATATGTTTAATGGCCTCAGTCTGCTTTTGGGCGGCTGAGAACTGTTGGCCGAAGTTCTCAACCGCGCCGCCGAATAGCCCATCCTGGGATATGGGAGCGTCGAGGAAACGAGTTCGCTTGGCGTACCGCATATCGGCCAGGTTGAGCCATAGGTGTCCCTCCTGGATGACAGCTGTGGACATCACCTGGCCCAGGGAGCGTGCGGTCACCTTCGTCGCCCAGGGGGCGAGGTCGGTGGCGGCACGCAGCTCATTTCTGAGCCCTGGGTCAGCTCTACCCTCATGCATGTCGCATAGCATCCGGGCTAAGATAGCCATGGCATGCAAAGAGGCGGCAGCCTGCCCCCCAGCTGTGTAGGACTTCGACACCAAGGTTGATGTTAATCTACAGGCTTTGAAGGGGTGCTTAGGGTCGCCACGACAGGTTGAAGCACTCTGAGGACACAGTTGCATCGCAACAGAGCATTCAACCGGGGGAACCCCAGTGTACCCTTTGGCCGTGGCCCCATCGAGGGCACAGAAGGCGGAGGAGGCCGCCGAATGGTCGCGGGAGGACAATGGGGACTTCCAGGACCGTGTGACCTCCTCATGCACCTCCGGGAAAAAAGGTATTGGGGCGTGGCCTGACGGGTGTCAGAACGCAGCGCCCCCAAAAACCAATCGTCCAACCGCGAGCGCTCAGGCCGGGGAGGAGGGTTCCACTCCAACCCGAGACTCGCGGCTGCCCGGGAAAGCATGGCTGTCAGCTCCGGCAGCATAGCCAAGTCATCATCCTCTGAGGACTCTAGCCCATCTTGCGATGGGGCGATCGACATCTCTTCATCCTCTGCGGGCCCAAACACAACAGATGGAACAGCAGGAGCCGGCTCCGTTGTCACAGTTTGAGCGCACAGGGGAAACGGTGCGCTAGAGGGGGGTGTGGCCCGAGGCATGAGTGTCGGGGCTTTGTTCCACAACGTCACCCTCAGGTCACCCTGGCCACCAGCCAAAGTGCCACCTCGCGAGGAGATGGCAGATTGGGGTCCGGAATCCGGGACGGAGCTCATTGAGTCTCGACCGCAGCACCGAGATGGTCATGTTCCTGCAGTGGGAACATGACTCATCCATAAACACTGCCTGAGCGTGCTGAAAGCCCAAGCACGTCAGGCAGTGTTCATGCCCATCAGAGGGCGGCAGAGACCAACCGCACCCAGAAGCACACGGACGAGACATCTTGAAAAAGCCGTGCCACATGTGAGCTCTTTTAGAGAGGAAAACTTCACAGCGATGCCGAAGCGCCCAGGGACCGAATACCAGCTGAATGCAGACCACTGCACAGATCAGCAGGCAGGCAGTAAACGATCGCTGGAACGCACCGTAACACCAACACCGACTGCAAAGCTGCTCGTCTCGAAGAGGCTGACAAACTCAGAAGGCTTGAGGAGTGAAGAGAGAGATACTCTTGTCTCCGAAGCAGAAACATATTGCGATGTTGCCAGCGTACTTCCTTATATACCCACACTGTGGGGCGGAGTTATGCAAATTCCGCATGTCCATGGCTTTGGCCTGCCATTGGGCATTTTCTAAGATCTCGAAGATGATAAGCTTCTAGGCGAAACCCCCATTCGTCAGTCACTGACGTTACTCGGAGTGACCGAACGAAAGGGAACTATGGTTTCGGGAAACACAGACTGGTTGAACTATGGAACTTGCGATCATAGTTGGCTAACGATGCTTTTGGGAAATGCACCCCTGTATTGTAAAAAGCGCTATATAAATAAAGGTGACTTGACTTTATTTAAAGAGGTTGTGTGAATGTACAGTGTGAAACCTAGAAAGTTGAATACCCAGTATCATGGTCTGCCTCCCAAACCCAAAAGGAATGTGTACAAGTTTAAAAATATGGCAAAACAGTCAAACAGTCAAAACCATATAGAGTTATGCATGCATATAAATGGCTCTATACTCCAAAGTGTTTGTCACAAATGATTCATATCATATGATTTGCCTCCTCACTCTGAACAACTTTGCTTTGAGGACCACTGCAGTCAATCAAAAAGTTTTTAGTATCTTGAATTATTTGCTATAGCTAAAGAAATCCCTTAACTCAGATCAAGGAAGTTGGATACCGACACCAAAACAACTATATCCACATCATCCACATGATCGATTTGTTCAAATTTGTCTGTTTTAGTGATGTTCTCCAAACACATGCTTGGACCTCAAGGATTGCCACTTATGGCGGATGCTGAAACCCTACTGTATATGTTATGATTTTCAGCTTTATTATGGCAGAGGCTATTTACACTGTAGTGAAAATTTGGGAAATGTCCTACCCCTCCATAACTGCGAGTTCTTCTCTAGTGTAAATATTAAGGATGGCGTCAATTTCAAACCAATTCGAGCCCGATTCAGACCCTGACAATGTAAATGAACAATCATGCAGAACGGATTTCATGCACAGACTTTGCAAAAACACTGTCTTCTCTAATGCAGCTCAACCAGGCCTCGTGCCCTTTTTTCCGTATTCCGTGGGCGCAGATTATTTAAATGAGTAACATTGTGACTTCATAAGATCCGGAAAAATCATTCAGATATTTTTTTTATGCTCAAACAGCAACATTACACACTAACTAAATTTTAAAAAGTCAAAAAGGATAATAGGAACCCTTTAATTTTTTTTATCCATTCTGAGGTATATACATCGTCCTGCTGCTTTTGATACAGAGCACAAATTATAGTTCCTTGTACAGTTCCAGATGTAGCAAAACATCCCCAAACAATACACTACCTTCACCATTCTTCTCATGAAATGCAGTGTTTGAATGTCATCAAACATAACAGGGCCAATGTCAACCAAAAAAAGACACCATTTGTCCACATTGTTCCAGGATTCTTAAGGGTCATCCAGTTGCTACATACAGTAGCAGATGTGAGACAAGCTTTTGTGATTTTTTTTTGTTTGGTTTCCACCATGAACCTCATATTAGCCAAGAGTATTTCTGAAGGTAGAGTCATGTAAAGTATACTGTTTTATGCCAATGCCTGATTTCCTGAGTTCCTGGTTAATTTTGCTCCAAACAATTCTATCAGTTTAACCATCAAACTTCACACTAACACAATCCACAATGTTAAAGATGTGTACAAACCTCATACTGTATGCACAAGAAATTACACCAACCTACTACTGCACACCTGGCTTTACTTGTAGGCTTGCTGGACAGATGAAGAGAAACAGATAACAGATTTTATAGAAACCATACAAAGGGTTATAGCCTAAATGTAAGAATATGGAAATGATTTAGTTGTTGTATGTGTTTAACTTTGTTTGAATATGCATATGGTTGTGTACTGAACAGCTGTATTTGTTGTAACAAATTAGCTGTCAAATCCACCATAGAAATCAGCATTTTACTATGATTTCTAAAAAGAAAAACCTGGAGAAGAAAAACAAGGATGGAAAGAAACACATAGTAATTATTTTCCAAAGTTCATTAAATAAGCCAGCACCATTAAGTAAACAGACACTAAGGTTAAAAAACCACCTTCAGTGTTCACAATCAGCCATACAGCTACTCAAAAACCTTGCTGTAAACTTCGAAAGCAGCATTATGCGGTAATAGTAGTATGCTGTTATCATTAAGGTTTTTAAGTTTAACTTCTGCTGAAAATCAATAATAATTATGAATTAGTTAATATTAATTGAAGCTATCAACTTGAACCTGCAATGTGTATTAAACTTCTGATTAACTGTGACTCCACAGATTGCAATGTAATCAATAACAATGCAAATGATCTCAATCAGTAACAAAGTAAACAATTTATTAATATTTAACATTTAAAATATTATCATACATTATAACTACACTATATTTGGTATATGTACATATTTTTAAATAAGTGCCTGCCATGTATGTTTGTTTCCTTTCAAGGTTTTCTCCCTCTATCTAAACATAATAGTAAGATTTTTCTTTTCTACAGTCATAACACCTTAGCAACCACATAGCAACACCTGGCAACCATCAGCATGATGTAAGGCCTGTTTTGCACAGGCAGGCACTTATAATTTTTTTCACAAAGTTAAATGACCCTATTCCAGGGAATAGTAATAGCAATAGTAGATTTCTTGTCTTCTAGAGCAAATCTGAACACTGTCATGAGGAACTCAACAGCATTAAATATTGAAAACATAAAAAGAGGTTCATAAAGTGCACAGAAAACAGAAACAGTGCTTTATTGGTTTTTATTCATACCAGTTTGTTCTGTTGAAAATAATTGAGAATTAACCAACAGTATTTTGTAATATTAAATATCACACATTCTCACACACACACACACGTGTGAGTGTGTGTCTATGTTCTTTATATTTTTTAAATGAATACGGCAAATATATCTAATATCATTTCCCTCTGCGCTACCTCAGAGCTATAGCAAGGCAACATGAAGGCATGATCAGTGACAAACAGCTTTACTGAACCCCCTGAAAACACACGCACCCACAATGAGCTCAATTAAAATAAACAAGCATCAGTTCTTCATCAACCGTTTACTTTGGTTGTGTGGAAAAGAAGGTAAATGATGCTGTATACTAGATTTACCTATTTCAAACAAAAACCTTCATAATAATACTACTAATAAATACTCACCGCAAAGCAGCTGCATCCAAGCGCAGGTTTTGTAGACGGTGGCGGTGTTGCAGAAGAAGAAGAGCGCCATACAGCCGATGCAGCTCAAAATGAGCACCATGGACAGCAGCACGAAGAAAGAGGCCGCCTTAAAAGCGCCGGACGGGATGGAACTGAAGTCGGAAAATGTTCCCTGGCAAATCAGCTCCCGGTTCGAGTTACCGTCGCCCACGCAGTAATGGAACAACCCGAAGTAACCGGCATGTGGTGTACTCACGCTGTCCCCGATCCAGTAAGGCTGGATGAAGACTACCACGTTGATGGTAGCGAAGCAGATGGTGAAGATGGCCCACAGGACACCGATGGCTCGAGAGTTACGCATATAGTTGTCATGGTAAATCTTTGAGGCTTCTTGCGAAGGGAGCATTTTTTTTCTCGTTTGCTCCTTTCCTCTCTACTCTCCTGTGATTTGTTTCTGCTATTTCCGGCGTCTCTATCTCCCCCTATCTACCCCACCGGTACCCTCAGAAATGCGCTTCTGCCGCGAGTCCACTGACTGGAGATAAATAAAGATTTGTCTGATTTGAAGTAGTAAAGATGTAAGCGGTGTCCTCCCTTTATATGATTTACCACATACAATAAGTCCTCTTGTCACACCAGAATTGATCATGAAACAATTAAATAATTGATGGGAGCGTTGTTATGATAATGCATTAGGTGAATAAAAAAACCGTTCCGTTCCTTTCCACCTCCGCTCTCCGTGCAAGAATGCAGGCGAGACGACTGAGATTACATTGCAAAATAAATGTCTATGACAAATTCGACAATACGCATTATTGCTGCTCAGTGTGTCTGGGTATAAATAGCATATCCGGTGCACCTCTCATCGGCTGTAAAGCTGTCAAGATCTCAATGATGGATCTTCCGCAGACGCGCGAGAGCAGTAACGAAAGCTGGAACATCAGCGAGAGGCGTCGCACATTGTTGTAATTAATAACTCAAAAGAAAAAAAAACATCTTAATTTCATTCAGAAGAGCACTTCGTTTCGCGGTTTTACCAAAACCACCGCGTCTCCGTTGCCCCGTTAGGCTATTTCTTCTCTGCGCGCACACGCTTATGGTGATGTTCAGAGCTGCCGGTGAATGCGCGTACACGATTTGGGATATTGCAGAAATTTCAATAAGTAGACGCCCCTTTAACTCGCGTCAATACAAAGTAGCTGTAATTGTTTTCAGACACAGTATAGAGCTGTTGTATGGCTCCTACGAGACATGGCACGAACAGATGTTAATGATCAATAGCAACAACTAAAAATTATTCATAATTTCATTCGTGCATGCTTTCAGCCTCAAACCGTACCAATTTATTATCTCTAGTTTAATTTAATTTATCACTTATGGAATTCTAATCATGTGTTTTTTTCTTTGCACAACATATTATTCAGACATTATAAAATAAAGAGAGTTACCTGTAAATTGTAACATTAAAGTAAATTGTTACATTAAAGGACTATCTACAACACTGTAAAAAGTGGTAGCCTGTTGTTACATTAAAGAGCTATTTCCACCTGGTCTTACCCTTAAATTTAGCTTTGTTTGTGTAACCTAATATACTATATTTAAGTTGATTCAGTAATGTTAAATACATTTTTTTATTTGAATAGAATCAATTAATGGGTAACACTTTAGAATACTGTTCCGTCATTAATGAATAACTACACAGGAACAAATGAGTAATGCACTATTAACATTCTAGTAACTACTATTAACTAACAAGAAACTCTGATTTACAAATTAGTAAGCAATAGTGCTCAGTTAATGTGGTAGTTCACTATTAGTTAAACAATAACTACTATTTTTTCACACCTCCCAGAGGACTGACACTAATTAGTTAATCAGAGTTTCTTGTTAGATAATAGTAGTTACTACTACTAGAATGTTAAAAATGCATTACTCATTTGTTCCTGTGTAGTTATTCATTAATGACGGACAAGTATTCTAGTGTTACCAATAAGGTAGATGTTACCACATGAAACACATTTTTTGTGTCAATGTCCCACATATATTCAGTTATTTTGACAACATGTATGTCTACAAACCATGGCTCAAAAGTAATAATTTAATCAAGAGCTCTTAATTTAGAAGACTTTATATAGGTTTATGTTCACATTTTATTTATATAAGAAAATTCTGTATTAGAAGTGTGAATGGGCTATTTGCTAATTGCTCTATTCTTCTGTCCTAAAATGACATTCAGTATATCTGATGGTATATTATACTACATACTACCTTTAGTCATTGTGCACTGATGAAGATTAAAATGATCATGTATATGATGTGTCGATAGCTACGCAACATATTAGTATTAGAAGAATCTTTAATAGTTTCTTCATCGGCAGCCAATCCAGCTGCACATGCAAATGAGCACGCTTGAAACAAAGAGCCATAAAATCTCCAACAGAGGAATCTTCCCACTTGGAAGATTTGGCTTTTCTCATTGGTCAAGTCAATTGTGAGAGGTGTGACCTTTCCCAGACTTTAAAGGGAGACGCACAGATCCGCATCTCTCTCTTGCACCTACGACCAACGCGCTGCATCTGCTGGCTCCCACCTTTCCAAGCCGGCCAGGCTGGCAGGCCTACACACACACCGAGCCATGTGCACCTTCCTCTCCTCCTCTTCTTGCTTCTACTGGTTGCTGTGCATATGTGGTACCGGAAACCCGCTCCGACCACACAGTCGCGGGCTGGCAGGTCCAACACCTCAAGCCATGTGCAGCTTCCTTGACCATGACGGGGTCGAACTAACCATGCAAGTTCATCATATCTTCTTCAGTCAACGCAGAAGAAATCGATTGCAACTACCATCGGACCAAACTTTCAAGACTTTCTCCTGCGACTGTATATCTGGACGCTCTTCAACCGTATATCTGCCGACTGTATATCTATAGCGACTGTATATCTGGACGCTCTTCAACCGTCCAGGCAAATAGTCATGAACCCCTTTGTTAACAAAGGAGCTTTGAAGATAACAAACTGATGGTTCTTTTCATGGTTAATGACTATTTTCCATAGCTTACTTTCCATTGTCTGGTTTCATTCTGTCACTTTCCATCTTACCCATGTATGTGTGATTGTGTTTGTTTTTGTTTAGATTAGTTGTGTTTGTGATTTAGTTAATAAAACTTGTGCACAATACATATTTGGTTCTGATTACTGATTATTAATTATTAATTAATAATCAATACTGAGTGTTCACAGGATGAACTGATTGATTGATTGTAATGTTAATGTAACTACATCAAGTTAATCTCATTAACTGATTCAAATATCCATAATGAAAAATAATCATAATGAGTTATTAATAATTATTAATATTTCCCCTTTGAGCTAACTCGCTACAAATGCCTTAGTTTCAAAAATGTCACTTTAGTCAAATTTATTGGTATTTAACAATACTTTTGCTGCAAAACCAGCTAGGCCCATGTGTGCTTTTTTTGTTGTTGCAAAAACCTAAGTCCACCTCTTTGGACAACAAGACAGTAAACAGTTGCAAAATCACTAAATATGCAACTGGAAAGCAGAATTCAAAATGTAACAATGAAGAAACTGATCCACATAGTAGGGGGAGCTGTGTTTCAAGTGACGTGTCCGTTTCTGTTTTACAGCAGCACAAGGAGCACTGTTGTGTTTACTTACTTGCTGTCATTGCCACTGTAACGATAGACAAAACATGATAAAATATTGCAGCGCGGCAATTGAAAGCCGGCTCATATGCACACCGTGATTTATCTTGAAATCATATGATTTGATTTGCGTCTTCTGAAGTGGCGTTTAGCAGTTTCTGCCAACAAACCGGTATTTCTGAATGGGCTGACGCTAGGATTTAGCGGAATTGAAGCAAAAGTATTTGATGAACGTATACTATGTGTGGAGATCATTCGTTTAATATCATTAGCGATTAGCGGCTCTAAAACTAAAATACTGCTCATCTCTGGGGGTTCTGATGTTACGAACGGTAACGCGTGGCTGCAAGATGTCATTGAACAGGAGGCACCATCTGCGGGAAATCACCTTTCTGAGAGGGATTGAGCTGTTTGGCAACACCGACCATTGAGGGTCCCTCTCAAACCAGGACAGCAGGGTAGGTAGTGCTAGTGGCTCTGCCCATTGCTTTAGGAGGTGACAATTGTTTTAGAAAGTCAGGGCCAGTCTGCAGATTTTGGCAGTCAGAGTTGACAGATTTCACAGAAAACAGCATAGTGTATGTTTGTCACGAAATGCTCTGAAACACAGGTTGAAGATCCAAATGCAGCTTTATTAGGGCAACCCAGAATCATAATCCATAAAACAGGCAATGGGTCAAAGCACAGGGCAGATAATCCAAACAGAAAACAAGGTCCAAGAAACACAGGCAAACAAGTTAATCCAAAGAACAGGCAAAAGATCTACACCATTAAACCGGGAACCAGGAAAAAATGCTCAGAAAAGTAGTTGTAACACAAAAAAGACGTTGCAATGAATAAGTGGAAGCACAGGGCTTATAAAGGCAGAGCAAAACAAGGTAATCACACACAGCTGAACATACTGTAATCACACATAATGAGTCCGGCAATTGGTACTGGGAAATGGAGTTCACGATGAGGTAGCAAAGGAGACGGAAGGAGTGCTGTCTGGTGGCTATCACTGGCAATCCAGCTGGCAGATGTGACATAGCCACCCTCTTAAGGAGCAGCTCCCAGACGGTCCTACAACACACACTAAAATCCAAGAGGCAGGTGGAGCGGAGGCAGGGGACAGATGATCAGGGCTGTGTGGTGGAAGAAGGATTGGAGACTGAGTCAGATCAGGGAGCCAGGGCAGAGCCATCAGAGCAGGTGACCAGGGTGAAGCAGGCAGGGCAGGTGGCCAAGGTGGAGCCGACGGGACTGAGAACCTGGACACAATCAAGGAGGAGCTTATGACCGCCACAGCTGAGCAGATGGGACTGAATACCCCCACGGTGGAGCAAAATACCACCACAGCAGAGCAGATTGGACTGAAGATCCCCAGAAGACTACCATGGCAGCGTGGGAAAAACTGCAGAGCCCCACAGCGGATCAGGCTGAACTGGAACATAAAGCACACAGGTTAAAGACGGCCCCTGAGGCCGTAACAGGACTGGCACAGTGTTCAGGGATGACCTTTGTGGCTGTGACATGACAGGCAGAGAGCTCGAAGATGACAGGGCAGGCAGGACATTCAGGGATGGCTTCCATGGTCATAACAGGACAGACAGGGGATTCAAGGGGGACCTCCGTGGTCAAAACAGGACAAACAGGAAGTTCAGGGACGACCTCTGTGGTCGTATCTGGGCAGACAGAGAGTTCATTGATGACCTCTGTGGTCGTGTCAGAGCAAACAGAGAGTTTATGAGCAGATGTCACCACCTTGGTCAAAACTAGATCAAGTGCTGTTGCCTCTGGAGAAACTGAAGAAGCGCAAGTGGCCCAGACACACAGAATGCCGTTACAGCGAGTGCAATCGACGGTGGGAGAACCTCTGAGACCCCTATACTCAATACCACCAGATTCGGATGCACTGGACTCGAAGGTAATGTCTGGACCACTGAGATGCCAACTGTCCTTGTTTGTTCCTATGGTTACATATTATCTGCACCTGTCTGTCATTATGTTCGCCTTGTATTTATGCTCCTTGTTTTGTACAATCCGTTGTCAGTTCTCGTTTGTTTGAGTATTCCTGTGAATTCATTACAGATTGTTCTAATTGAATTGTCCATTGTCTTGCGCTTCACTGCAGCCACAAATGCCTTAAAATGCCCTGACACTGCCTTAAAATGTTGAATATCCATTTTAAAGCTGTCATAGTTAAATAACACCATTTGAACTCTAAGCAAACTCATTGAAGTTGATTAAATAAATTAATAATTTTAAATATTTTACAGTTTTTTGAGCCACCATATATCAAGTCAAGTCAAGTCACCTTTATTTATATAGTGCTTATTACAATACAGATTGTTTCAAAGCAGCTTTACAGTGATGACAGGAAAATAATGCAACACAATTGGTTTTGGCTGTACAGCTGCTCTGGAGCAAACAGTGATGTCATCGTCCAGCTCAGTTCAATTCTCATACAATGGTGTCAATGCGGGCAGATCAGTAATATAGTTGAATATTTAGTGTCCCCATCTAAGAAAGCCAAAAGCCAAAGGTGACAGTGGCAAGGAACCAAAACTCCATCAGGTGACAGAATGGAGAAAAAAAACCTTGGAGGAAACCAGGCTCAGTCAGGGGGGCCAGTTGTCCTCTGGCCAATGAACAAACAGTGCTTGATAATGATTCAGGCAGCATTACAGATCAGAAGTCAGATTGGATCGGAACATTCAGAATATTTATCCAGTTCCATCTGGTTGTAGATCATCACGCCGGTATGGAGATGTGTTTGTTGAGGATCAGTGCCTCTGGCTGTTGTGTCAATGAGGCCTTCACAGGGGAGAGTCTAGTTGACACGGCCTTTGCTGACATTTCAGGGAGGCGTTGTGGTCGTGTTTATGCACAGGTTCCCCATCTGATCTGCATACGACCCGGATCCGGCTGACTACATCATGCGTTGTGGTTGTGTCTAGGCGCAGGTCCACCATTTGATCTGGATCTGGTCCGGATCCGACTGACTACAGTAAACCTCGGGATAAACAGAGAGACTTTTCTTTTGATGTAACAAGTACATCGGGTGTCATCTAGGTGTTAGCAACAGGACAAAACTTTTAGTTTGCAATAAACATGAAGGGCCATAATACATTAAGAGCTCGCTCAAGTACTGGGGAGCTAAACCATTTAGTGCTTTGTAAGTAATTAGCAAGATTTTAAAATGTATATGATGTTTAATTGTGAGCCAAGCCGGGATTGAGGTCATGAACGCATTAATTATTTGTTCCGCATTTGTCATTGGGAGCATATGTCGTAGTTTAGTTTAGATATTTTTTTTTAAGATGGAAGAATGCGGTTTTACAGATGCTAGAAATGTGGCTTTCAAATGAAAAATTGGTATCAAAGAGCACACCCAGGTTCCTAACTGACAACGAAGACTTGACAGAGCAGGCATCAAGTGTTAGACAGTATTCTAGGTTATTACGTGCAGAGTTTTTTTTTTTTTTTTCAGATTTCAATAGGAAATTACTAGTCATTTTGTGAATTGGTAAGTTTCATTGGGGCGTGAAGAAATATAGAGCTGAGTATCATCAGTGTAACAGTGAAAGCTAATGCCATGCTTCCTAATAATATCGCTCAAGGGTAGCATGTACAGGGTGAAATGCAATAGTTCTAGCACTGAGCCTTGCGGTACTCCATACTGAACTTGTGATTGGTATGACATCTCTTTATTTACTGCTACAAACTGATAACGGTCAGATAAGTATGATTTGAACCATGCCAATGCAATTCCACTAATGCCAAGATAATTTTCGAGTCTATTCAAAAGAATGTTGTGGTAGATAGTATCGAATGCAGCGCTAAGATCCAGTAAGACTAACAGAGAGATACAACCAGCATCGGATGATAAGAGCAAATAATTTGTAACTTCCTGACTGGAAATCCTTGCAGATACCATTTCTTTCTAAAAAGGAACATAGTTGTGAGGATACTGCCTTTTCTAGTATTTTTGACAGAAAGGGTAGATTTGAGATGATTTAACGAGTTTAGAAAATTCTTCCTCTCCTATAGCAACAAATGAATGGAATTTTTCCTCAGGGACACTACAATGCACTGTCTGATGCAACACTGTAGTAGACAGTTACATAGTTATAATTTTCTCCCTAATATTATCAATCTTGCAAGTAAAGAAGTTCATACAGTAAAGTCATTACTGCTGTGCTGTTTGGAAACGTCAGAAGTTGAAGCTTTATTTCTAGTTAATTTAGCCTAAAAAATAATTCAGTGGCTTTGTAAATATCACAGTAATAATTCACTTTATTAACTTAATAAAATATCTGAATATCATTTACTTGATGGTTTTGAGTTGAACATACAGTACCAAAATAATTGCCTAAATGTAGAGTTTTTTTCACTAAAATTTTTTTGTATTTTTTTTTTTAAATATACTTAATATATCAAAATATTTGAGAATAAAGAAATTAAACTGATCTATGTCAAGAATAACAATTATTACTTAATTCAGATCAATATTATTAATCTTTAACACACAAGAAATTAAGTAAGTTTACTCAATTAAAACAATGCCCCCTTCCCCCTCCCCCACCCTCCGACGTGACAACTCAACGGCTGTTTGAATTTTCTCCAGAGCAGTTCTCTCTTCTCAGCGTCGCAGAATTGGTTCATTTCTTCTGTGAAATTCAGGTATGTGTATGTTTTATTTAATCTATAACATCATTACTGTGCTTTAAATAATTTTATTTAATGCAAAACAACAGAGACGCAATGTAAGTCACCTATATGAGTGTCGCGTCTGTCTTTTCGCGTGATTAAAATGCCTGATGCCTTGCATAAAACAAATTACTTTATTCCTAAAGATAATGAATATAATTAATTTGGATGATAAAATGTTCTCAAAACTGTGCACTGTTTGTTTATGGGCAGGTTATGGAGTCAGTTGCGTCGCAGCATCTTTTGGCTATGACTGAATTGCAGGACGAATTTTAAAGTTCACCCGCAGAGCACAAGTCTCGAATCTCCGGCTCCGGCGGAACCGGTGCTGATACGGTGGAAATGGGATAACAGACCGGTTGATTACAGTTGAATTACTTTTAAATGTTTCATTTGTACTTCTAAAATGTTTGTTATATGAGTTTAAATGTAGGCAATATTGTATGTTAAAATAGTATAAAACATGCTGTATTGCTGTACTCATCGATGTCACCAATGTCATCTATACCTGTGGTTGTGTATTTGAGTATTTTACAAAGGTTTAGAAGAAAATTAAAAGTTAATATTATTCATACTATAAAAGTTAATATTACTCATAAACATTGGTTTTTAAATGTTTCCCCCCAATTATTTCTACTCAACTTTATTTGTTATGGTACCAAATGCAGTTACTCAGACCTACAAAAAATTGTTTTAGTTTAATTCATGTTGTGTTAAAAAGAGAAGAAAAATAATTTGTGAAGTGGATGTGAAGACACTAATAATCTATTTATCTATTTAGAATGTCTTCATGTATTTTCATGTGTCTCATGCAGAGTTATATATATATATATATATATATGTGTGTGTGTGTTAGTTAAAAAGTTAAAAAGTTAGTTAAAAAGTTATTGTGTGCCTCGGTCCCTTTAAGGGGGCGTGCCCGAAAGAGAAGTGTTCGGGGAAGAGAAGAGAACGCAGTAGTGAACACACACGGAGAGACGAGAGTTGCACGAAAGTGAGTTAGGCGTCTGTTCATGTTATGCCGATGCTTCTGATTAAAGAAAGAAATGTGACTCACCACCATTGTAACCCGGTTTTATTCATGCCATCCACGCTGAAGAGACTGGAGTGCACAAGACAAAAAAATGGGTTACAGAGTACAGACTGGTGGCAGTGGTTTCAAGTTCACGAGTTTCTGGAAGTTTCGCGGCAGTGGCATTAAACTAAGTATTTTTTCTTTTTGATGAGGCATTTAGTCCATTTCCAAGAGACTATTTCATCGCTCGCGCCGTACGAAGTTAAACAGAGCTTGCTGCATTAAATTACGTTTTTGGAAGGAAGCAATTTTTGCTGCATTTTCAGAGGTTTGTGAATGCCAGACCGCGCAGGCTCAAAGAGCCGTTGGAAGTATTTGCCGCTGAGATTACAAGACTTGTTTTGGAAGCATTCCCTAATTATGGTGAGTCTCCAATTGCCATGGAAAGATTTAGATGGTTCATAGCCGGTCTTGATCCTGTTCTTCAAGCAAAATGTCATGAGCACGGTGCTACTAGCCTAGAGGAAGCTTTAGCCATTGCGTGTAAATGGGAACGGGCCCAGGAAGTTCTCCTGCTCGCACCCCTGTCTCATATCAGTAAAGAGACCAGCCTGACACCGAACTTATCTGCAACTTCAACGGAGAATCGCTTTCTGCTATGGTGTCCACAAAGACAACTTCAACCGGGGACATTTCTTCTGAAATCATGACTGCAGTAAAGCAACTGATTGCTGATGTTAAGTCTCTCAGAATGGAAGTCAGTGATTTAAAGAAACAGCACGAACAAAGTTCTCAACATGCTTCCTCCAGACAGAGAAGCTACTCACCAGAACGTGGTTGAGATACACATCGCTACTCTCCCACCTCATCGAGATCGTCACGCCAGCCTTCCTCCACATTATGCTGCTTCACATGCCAGCTCTGCTTCTTATCATCGTGGCCAAGATGTCGGCCCCAATCCACATCTTTGAGATCGTTATGCCAGCCCGAGTGCGGATCATCATGATCATCGCCTACAACACACCTCTCATCGCCAGGATCGTGCAGTGGAATGGCCCTCCAGCAGGGTTCTGAGTGACAGATATGGCCTACGATCGTCTACTGACCATCTGCCCTTAGCTGTTGATCATTGTGTCAGTTTCGTCGACAAGGATGTTGAACTTAAGGGAAACTATTGGTAGCAGATACTACGGGCCAAGTATCTGCTGAGTTTATGAGCGGGCCCAAACAAACTTAACCAGTAACTCCTGTCATTCCCACACCTTATGTTTTTGCTATCATCGAGAATGTTGCCATCCAAGCATTTGTTGACACCGGTTCAGAGATATCTTTGATTAGCGAAACATTGAGAATGTCAATTCCTTCTCTTGCCAAAAGAGAAATCATTCAGAAATCCTTCATTCCTTCATTCTTGATACTCTTGGTATGTTACCTATTACTATTAGGCTTGGTGAGGAAGTATTTTCACATGATGTTCAGGTGGTTAGGAATGCAACACAGCCAGTGATCCTTAGATGGGATTTTCTTAGCAAACATCATGCTGTAGTTGATCTCAGAGAGAATAATTTGAAATTGTGGAACTGGTCCTGTGTTCGCAGGATATAGTCCCTCTTCGGAGTAATGCTGTGACATTCTGATCCCTACCAGGTCGCAAATGAACGTTTTGGCAAAAATTCAGCCAAATATTGGTGAGAAAGATTTCACATGCAATTACGTTGGACTCTTAGACCCTGACAGTCTTTTTGTAGCACGTACAGTAACCTCCGTAAAAGCAGGTGTGACCTTGGTTCGAGCCAGGAATCCGACAAATGAGGATTGCCATGTTCCCTGTGGCAAAAGGCTTGGTAAGTTTCATTCCTTAGTTAAGCAGCCAGGTGAAGAATACACAATGTCGGAACCCACAGTAGCTCAGATACAGACACAAAGTGAGCCCTATCCAAAACCTAAATTAGACCTCAGTCAGTCTGCAGTGGACAGAGAACAACAGAATCAGCTTGAGACTCTGATTTTCAAATATTCAGATGTTTTCAGTGCAAACGATTGTGACTATGGTCGTACAGATTTGGTTAAGCATACCATCCGTACTGAGGATGTACAGCCAATCAGACAGAGGGCTTACAGAACATTGCCACATATTCGAGCTGCGATAGATAGGCAGCAGCTCCTTTCACATGATGTCATTGAGGAAAGTTGTAGCCCCTGGGCTTCCCTTGTCATCTTGGTGAAAAAGAGGGATGGCAGCTACAGATTCTGCATCAATTTTAGAAAGCTTAATGCAGTCACTGTAAAGGACTCTTACCCCTTACCCCGTCCATCAGATGCTTTAGACAGCTTGGCAGGTGCATGTTGGTTTAGCACCATGGATTTGTCCAGTGGATACTGGCAAGTTGAGCTATACGCTAATGATAGTGAGAAAACTGCATTCAATACTGGCAGCGCATTATACCAATTCAAGGTTATGCCGATGGGTTTCACGAATGCCCCTCCCACTTTCCAATGACTAATGGAGCTGGTGCTTCGTGGACTTCATTGGAAGGTTTGTCTTGTTTACCTTGATGATGTGCTGGTGTTCAGTCAGACCTTCAGTGAACATCTTAACAGTCTTGAGGAGGTTTTCAGTCGCTTCCGTTCAGCAGTTTTAAAAAATTGAAGGTTAACAAATGTCATTTTGCTCGTAGTGAAGTATCCTACCTGGGTTATGTGGTATCCAGCCAGGGTTTGTTACCGGATGTGGTCTGTCCGACATTTCAGACATTTCTTGTCAGGGGCCCCATTCAAAATAGTTACCGACCACAAACCTTTGCTAAATCTCAAGAAGGCCTCAGTTGATAATGATCAGACTGGTAGAAGAACACGTTGGATACTTGAAATGGATGTGTATGACTTTACGATTCTTTACAGAGAAGGAAAGCAGCATAGTAATGCTGATTCTTTGTCGTGTAGCCCTAGCTTACCTGTGACAGAAACAAAAGCAGTGCAGTGTGTAATTTCCAGCCATACCGCTTCTGCAAAAGTCTCCTCTCCTGTTGAAGAGCCAAATGTTGGTGGAGATCTTCCTGACACGAGTCCGACATTGTCAGTGGATTTGGTTGAATTACAAGTTCAGCAAAAGGCTGACTTTTGCCTTAGTACTGTCATAGGATGGAAGGAGAATGGTAATCTTAGACCTTCATTGGATAGACTGAAACGTTCCCCAGCCACACACTCTGGCATGAATTCCCCAAATTGTCAGTCCAAGAGGGTAAATTGTGTGGCAGAGTAAAGTCATCTCCTCATAGTCCTTCTGTTTACCAAGTAGTCTTGCCTGAGGTACTCATTCTAACTGCTCTTAAGTGTTTTCACAGGGACAATTTTAGTGGTCATCTGAGTGCTGGGCGTACTTTGTTGAGAGCCAGGAAAATATGCTACTGGCCTTACATGTCCCGTGATATCCAGATATTTTGTATGGAGTGTGTATCTTGTCAGTCCTGTGCTTCTACTACTCCTCATGAAAGGGCCCCATTGCAGTCCATTAATGCAGACAGACCATTTCAAAGGATTGCTGCTGACATCACTGAGCTGCCTGTTACTTCCCTTGGGAATAGGTATGTTTTAGTTGTAATGGATTATTTTACCCGTTTTGGCAACCTGTACTCTCTAAAAGATCAGCGTTGCGACAACTGTAGCACAGTGCATTTTTGAGGATTACATTAAGCAGCACAGGGTTCCTGAGGTAGTCCATACGGACCAAGGTAGACAGTTTGAGTCAGATTTGATTAAACATCTGTGCAGTCAACTTGGCATTGAGAGAACCCGTACTTCACCCTACCATGCCCAGTGTGATGGTATGGTCGAAAGACTGAATCGGACATTGAAAGACCAGCTCGCCAAGTAAATTTGTGAAATTGGGGGTGAATAGGATAAATATCTGCCTCAAGTGGAACTAGCCTATAATTCCAGTGTTCACTCTAGCACGGGGTTTTCTCCTTTCTTTCTTGCACATGGCAGAGAACCACGACTACCATGGACTTACCTCGGCTGACTCGTAGTGGTCGTGTGGTTAAAAAAACCTGGAAAGTTTAAAGATTTTGAATGCTGATGCACTTATTTTGCACATGTTGAGATGCACTTATTGTTTGTCTGTGCACTGTACTTTTGTTATGCTGTATAATGTACATAACGAGTTTCATACAGTATTGTGTCATTTTGTGCCCGAAAGAGAAGTGCTCGGGGAAACTAAGAGAAAACAGTAGTGAACACACACAGAGAGAAGAGAGTTGTACGAAAGTGAGTTAGGCGTCTGTTCATGTTATGCCGATGCTTCTGATTAAAGAAAGAAATGTGAATCACCACCATTGTAACCCGGTTTTATTCATGCCATCCACGCTGAAGAGACTGGAGTGCACAAGACAAGAAATAAGGGTTACATTTACTCAGTTCATATGGTATATGTAATTGATTTCACTGCTTTAAAATATACTCAATATTTTTGTGTTCTTTAAGCACAAAGGAGCAACTGTGTCTAAAATGCTGGAAAAGAGAAAGTCAATAGTTTCTGTTGCAACATTGAGTTCTTCTAAGCTATCTGGGATGCTGAGATGAAACTGATCAGGAAGATTTTTTATAAAGCAATCTTTAGTGGTAGAAGTGATAGTTCTACCATATTTGTAACGGGGGGGGGGGGGGGGGTTACCTAGTATAGTATAAAAGAGCCTGAAGGAGGGCAGGCATACACAAAGCATGAGATGTTTCCTTTCGAATGGGAACTTGCACTGCATCCTAGGACGCTTTGGGGAACAAATACCCACTCCACACTGCTGAATAAATGAATGCTTCTAACATAAAGTCAAAGACTCCACGGAGCTAGGTCCGGAGTCACAATTCCCTGTCCTAGATGGTCGTCACTCTATTCTCTATGGTCAGAAACCCTGACTACATACCCCGCGGGCAGTGCTCAGGGCCTGGTATTCTTCCGAACACCTTCAAGGGAATATGGCCAATGATAAGTAATATCCTGCCTGTCATTTCAGGGGACACTATACCCCTGACGAGTGGAGGTCTCAGGAAAACCATTCTCAAAACAAAAGGAGACCTTTACAAAAAAAGGCTTTTTTTTTTTTACAAAAAAAGCCTTTTTTTTTTTACAAAAAAAGGCTTCTTTTTTTTTACAAAAAAAGCCTGAGAACTCGATCCAAGCGGAACGATCAGCATGACGACTCTCTAAACCGAGAGGAAACCTACAATGCTTTCATAAGGATGGTTCAGCCAAGGGGGCTCACAGAGAGCCATACGACCCAGCGTGACCACCCAGACCGAGCTCTAAGTACAGAGGCCTCCGCAAGATGACTCTCTAAAGCGAGAGGAGGCCTAACTACGTTCTACATCAAGGACTGTTTACCAAGGAAGGGCCCACAAAAGAGCCTGGCAACTCGATCTGCTATACAGGCACGGAACGGACGCCTCAGCAAGATGACACTCTAAAGTGAGAAAAGGCCTAACTACGTTCTACACTAAGGACTGCTTACCAAGGGCGCTCACAGAGGAGCCTGACAACTTAATCTGCTATACAGGCAGAACTCTGGGTGCGCAGGCCTCTGCAGAACGACTCTTTAAAGCGAGAGTAGCCACCTTGTAAGACAGTTAACCAGGGAGGCTCAAAAAAAGAGCCTACAACCCAGTCCACTGCCACCACGGAGCTCTCAGAGCGGAGGCTTTAGCATAACGATCCTCTATAGCGAGAGGAAGCCTAACTACTTTATACGCTAAGGATTGCTTACCAAGGGGGCTCAAAAAAGAGCCTGACAACTACTCTACAAATACTGCTATCCAAGAGGAGCTCTGGGGAGTGGAGGCCTCAGCAGGATGAATCTCTAGGATGAGAAGAGGCCTAACAACATTGCACCTTAAAGACAGTTCCACCAGGGAGGCTCACAGAGAGCCATAACACTCAATGTCACTGTCTATAACAGAATGATGCTGAAGTCAGAATGAGCTCATTACAGGGAGCAGAGGAACTTGCCCGAGAAGGTGCTACTCCATGCTCATCCTAAATTACCAATGGGAGCTAACAGCTAAGGCTAACTACAACCATTATAAAACCTGTAATATGATTTGGTCTCTAGACTCCAGCACTCTCAGAGGTGCCATACAACAGGAGGGGTTCTCCCATGGCAAACAGACTACTTCTTGTTGAAGTCCAGAGACCAGAAGAGCTCTGAGCCTTTCTTGGTCAGCAGATAACAAGAAAGTATAAGGGGGCTAGGTGGGGGAGGGTTCTGCTCTTCAGTCAAACAGTCAACACTCACAAAGGTGCCTACAATTAGGAAGGTTTCGCAAACTAAAGCGAAAAAATTCTTCCTGTCGGGTTCCAGAGATCACCACCACTGAGCACTGCTATTGTGCGGGCCAGCGGAGATCTAAAAATAACACATGCTTGCACTTTCTCTGCATCTAATTCCACAGAATTAGCACTCACACATTAGTAATATTAGACCGGAAAGGGAAAGAAATCTCACAAGACTCTCTCTTTGCTTCGCCCACCACCTCTGTGATCGAACCTGCTTGCCGCTATGGCGGTCACAGGACCCAAACCGTGGGGCATAGGTGCTTTATTCTCATCCCTTGAGAGAGAATAAACAACAAGGGAGTTTATCACAGCGACCACATCATAAAAAGCATGTTCAACTCCCTCGAGAGCTGAACATGCTCCACTCAAACGCCAGACTCTATTACTAATCAAGAATCACGTGCAGAACAGTCACAAACACATCACTGTGAGTGCCTTCGACGCCCTCGAGAGCTGAATGCGCTCATGCTAACTACTATCCCTCAGGTGAGAACAAAGTAAAAGTCTCTTTTAGTCAGCCTTGCAAATGCATCACAAAGAGCACCTCACAATGAGCGCATTAAGTTCTCTGGAGACCTACTTCATACTACTACTTGGCTGAGCGATCACCTTCACACGTACATAAACAAATTGATCCTGAAGACAAAATAAATAGTTGACATGTACTACAGGCACCCTTTTATACTCTGGTCGCACTGGTAGTGATGTCATAGGCTGTCTCCGGTCAATGTTATATTTGCCATGGTTAGACACGTGCTTTAGACACCGGTCAAGCTGGAGGTGTTCCCCAAATTGTCCCAAGACACAGTGCGTGTTTCCATTTGAAAGGGAACAGCCTCTAGTCTCCTTTCTGGCATTTGTTTTCTGGACCTTTAGGAATAACATAAAGTTACACTTTTTTCAGCTAAAGTTTCAGACTTAGCTTTAAGAGGGCAATTGGGGGCTATTTCCTGCCGGTATTGAGAATCGAACCCACAACTCTCGAGTAAGGCTGGTCCGAATATAATTTTTTGAGTTTCGAAGCTTCGGTAGTAATCAACTACTCAGTTGCAGGGAACACTTAGGCTAAGAAGCAGCAAATATATTTATTAAGTATAATGAGGTTGGGTTTCTATTCAACTGTCCATCCTATTAAAACGGCTAGGCTATAAGATCCCAGATAGATAATTGTAAAAAAAAAAAAAGAGTATTGTATTTTGCCAGATTTTGTAGTGTAAACATGGGGATGGTGTGCGCGAAAAAACAGACAAAAAATATTTAAATCCCAAAATTGAAAATCGAATACCAAATTCGAATATTCTGGTCCAGCCCTACTCTCGGGTTACCAGTATGACTCTCTAACCATTAGACCATGACTGCGCCTTTTAATGAAAATTGTTGCGAGCACATTATTGTAACACGAAAGCACATTCATGTAATGCGTGATCACGAATCTCTCTGCTCACATGCAGAATTTTTTATTTTGCTCTAGCACCAAACTGGACATGCACTCTCAAATATAGAGCGTTTTCTTATGAACTGCCTGTCCTCTTGCTCAGATACTTTGCACGCTCAAACTGTGTCCTGTGCAATTGCGAATCTCTATGCGCTGTTGCACAATAAATAACTTCTGGATTAAACACGGTCAAAAGTTAGCAACCAATCAGAATAGACGACTGATTGATGAAAACGCTACATGGAATCTTATTGGCTGAGAATGAACTGCACCTGGAATTCTTTTGACATTTAAACATTAATGAAGACTTGTTTTGTCCAGTGTTTTTGACCGAATATCTTTAATAAATGATTCAGTGATACATCAAATACATTTTAACAGTCACTGGATGCCACCTACTGGCATAACAATGTAAAGCCCCAATCAGACAGAAGGCATTTTTGCAGTGAGAGGCGCCTTTTTTAGATAGTTTTCTGTTGGCAGTGAGCGTTATGCGCGCTGTTTGTGCGCCCCAGGGGCCTCACGTTTTAAGCGCCTGCTGCGCCTCGCGTTTTTGAAGGAGCGCTCTGAGCGCATGAAGTTGAAAAAAAATCCACTCTGAGCAGAAAAGCGTTCGACGTCATCGCGTTTTTCCCCCATTGTCCAATCGAATGAATAGAGAGGCAGTCCTAACGTTGTGGTGACTGTTCCCTTGATTAGACTGACAGCACAGCTGATTTGGGGGTTTCCTGGCAACATAAACGCATCGCACTGCTATTTTCTAAATTAAAAAACGTCAACCAAAAAAGGCAGTGCGGTGAGCCTCGCATTTTCAAACCTGAAAAACGCGTTCTGTCTGATCGGGGCCTAATACAATCTTTATTTGAAGCGTTTGACATGTTTCAAATGTCATTTACATAATTTACTCATTCGCTGCCACAACAACATTGTTTATATCTGGACAATAGCTGTTATTAGGAATTAACTAGCTGTTATTCCAAGACTTTCGTAATCATTTAATGTTTGCAACACATAAATAGCAATAGTGTGTTGTTTAAATCACTTTGTGAAGCCGTTTTAAACATACACCGCGGTATTGCATGACCGCTGCTTTCAGAAGCAGTGCAAAACGCAGGTTGACATATTCCGGCATGATCATAATTTCAAAGGTTTAATAGACATATCCGAATCTTTAGGAATAACATTTTGTTCTTTAATTATTAATCGTGTATAGGATACATATGGGCTTATAGCCCAAGTATTTTTGTATGTCATATTTGTAGGCTCCCAGACCTCAAAAGTCCCCGCGATCCATGATTAATAATGATATGTTTATTTTATATTTCTCTTATGACACATTGCATATAAAAGTTGCATATAAAAACATCTCACTGAATTTAAAAGTATTGCGATAAATCTTCAACTGGAGCAATGACATTATAATAAATAACAATTAGGCTACGTTTCCTAACACAATGCTGTGCTAGAATCGCTACCCTACCTTAATTTAATTTCACCTGCATAAAGAGTTATGCCATTACAAAAATAGGTCTCAAATCCAAAGCGTAGAAATAAATAAATAAATAAATAAAAGGATTCTTGACAGTATCAGTGGCTTAAAAAAATCTAAAAAAAAGGAAAAAAGGATGAAATATAATTTCTTCTAATAATGTCAGAATAATCAGTATGATTGAAAATAAATGTAATATTATTAAATATATAACTGTTTCTCACGTTATAAATAGTAAAAAAATAGTAAAAAAAATAAAATAAAAGGATTCACGATTGTATCAATAGCTTTAAAAAGAAAAAGAAAAGAAAAGAATGAAATGTAATTTCTTCTAATAATGTCAGAATAATCAGTGTGATTGAAAATAAATGCAGGCTAATATTATTAAATATATAACTGTTTTTTCAAAATAAAAGGATTCGAGACGGTATCAATGGCTTTAAAAAAGAACAAAGAAAAAAGGATTAACTATAATTTCTTCTAATAAGGTCAAAATAATCAGTATTAAAAAAATAAAATAATATCATTAAATATATAACTGTTGATTGATTTTGAAAATCAGATAGTTTTTTTTATCAATTATTAAATTTAATACTAATTAAAAAATGTGGATAAAAACAAGAACAAACTCTGAAATGACAGCTAGCCAAGCGACGCTTGACGTCACCTCTCAGGAAGTATTGATCACGTGATCACGTCAGTTTCCTGTTTACTACTGGCCCTGGTTAAAGTTCCTTCGCTATATCTAACACGGATAGATTTCATTGCAATGTTACAAACCCGTTTTTTTGTATGCTTTTACATACATCCGATAGTTTCGGCATTATAAACAACACTGAATGTTTTGTCTCCGGATCGAAATTAAGTTGAAGACTTGTGCTGATTTCCTGTGATTGATGGTCGGTGTTGAGATTATTTTGTGGGATGCGGTGTTCTGATGTGGGCTCTGAAACATAAAAGACAAACCAAAGCGGGGGTTTCATTATAAACGGACAGTACTTTTTATTTTTGCTGATTTGAGAAATACTAATCGCGGTAAGAAGTCTTTCTCGTGTCCTATAGTACCGTCGGTAACGGGCTATTTTGATCACCGAGCTGTGGAGGGGGATAATCTCACCAGGACCCTGAACTCGGGACGCGTCCCCGGCCCCGGCCCCGGCTCCTTAAAGCGGGCGGTGAGGAAGAAGCTTGTCCTGAAGGGATGGCCTGGAGGATCCTCTCGGCCCCAGGGAGCTGCGCTATATAAGGAAGGGCGGGTTCGAATCGAGCAGAAGGCGGGTAACGGCGGGTGCTCGATGATGGCTAGCAGGAGCGAGGACATAACCGATCTGATCTATGAGTTCTCTAAAAGCCAGTACAGAGCGAAGGAGGTCACCCCGTGGGTAAGACCGAACACATCAAACATCAGTTCGTTCTTTCCCATAACGCACAGCAGCTGTTAAAGGGTAAATTCAGGTTGATTGGGACATATTTTGCCATTGAGATGACTGGGAAAAGTGTCATAATCAACCTGAATTCACCCTAGGTCACTGACATAATAATTTAACCCACATGCCAAATTCTTATAAATGTAGTCCATGTATTCATGTTGGTTTAATGTAATTTTGAAAAACTTTTATACAAATTTTAAATGAATAATAAGCAACTAAATAAATAAACGAATACATAAATAAAATTAATGACTGAAAATCTACACAACATAAATTTAATGTTGTTACTTATAATTTATTAACATTATGCGGATATACAAAATAATAATAATAATAATGTATAGTAATCAGGATAGTAAATTTGATCTAGGTCTGCAGTTCACTTGGTTTTGAGAAGCAGCTGGAAGCAGCTCATGTGACTATAAGGAACTTCCAAAGGAAAACTGGTTTCATAAGTCAGTCTGTTCTTCCCAAAGTGACAGAGTAAGCGGATAAAAAATTAATGCACATGTTCTTCAATTTTATTGAGGAACAAAACATGGATGTGATGAAGAGAGGATGCAGGTGTTCTGACGTGTCATAACTCTCTAGTAAAAAATAACCCACAGTAATTAATAGTCCTAAAGACTTAATTATAGCTACTTCTCCATAGCCTGATGTGTTCCTCTTCAAAAATTTAATTATATGATGTGTCTACCACAACAACTTTGATTAGTCCACTTTCTACCCAGAGATCCTCCTTTTTTTAGCATGATTAAAAAATATATATCTGTGGAAGCTTTGCACATATTTGGAATGTAATAGCCTGATTTGATGAAGCTTGTAATTCGGTCTTTCCTTTGGGAATGTGCACTGTGTAAATTTTAGCGGCATCTAGTGGTGAGGTTGTGAATTGCAATTACCCACCACTCACCCCTCCTTTTCGAAGCACATAGAGAAGCTACGGGGGGCGACACAGGACAAAAATATTGTGGTCGGAGAGAGCAGAGAGTGACTAGCGCTCTGTAGAGAAGTTTGCTCGTTTAGGGCTACTGTAGAACATGACAGCGCAAAATGACGATTTCACTGTAAGGGGACCCGCGGTGTATGTAGATAGAAATGGCTCATTCTAAGGTAATTAAAAACATAATGGTTCATTATGTAAGGATGTCATTCATTATGTCTTTGTACACCACTGAAAACATAGTTATGTATATTATATTGCATTTCTGTCAATAGATCCTCATAAATACTACACATTGCACTTTTAATGCCGCTTTGACTAAGCTTTATGTATTTTATATGTATTTTCAGGTAGAGAGAATAGAGAAGCGCTATCTGGAGCTGTTTGACCGGGACTACAAGTACAGCATTATCCACAACACCAATGGGGAGGTGTGTGGTCACTACCCACGGAAGATCGTGTTTCTGGAATATGAATCTTCAGACAATAATAAAGAGAGGTAATAACATCACCATCTCTTTTAGTCTACTGAAGACACACGGTAGACAGATTAGTAATGTTGGGGAAAAGTGAATTTCAGGAAGAAGTATTTTTAATATGTATAAGTGTTTTGCTGTTATTTCTCTGAAAATGTCTTGTAAGATACTATGATTTTTATAGTGAAAAAAGAAGATTATCAAAGTGGTATGATTAATATATTGCTATGCTGCACCAATGACATATGCCTCCACAATGTGTGTACTTTGATTTTTGCTGTGTGCAGTAGGTTACCAAGGGCCAGTTAAAAGTTAAAAGCTTTGTTGTGGAGATAGATAGATATGTAGTATTTTACAGTTTACACACTATTATATATTTAGCCTAAACATTACACACTTGTTGAAATGTACCCCACATATTAACTAAATGTTTATGGAAGCTTCCAAGAAGTAGTATCTAATGGAATAAAATAGGAGACTGATTCAATTACATCAATGATTCATGTTTTCATCTAAATGGTGTGTGCGCCACCGTGTCACTATGCATGTCAAATTTGAAATTAAAAATATTAAAATGTCAATTTTAATGGTTTATTAATTAATAATAATAATTATTAATTATAATACAATTGCCTAATATTTATTACATATTGTATGTAATATTTAGTTTCATAATTTCTGTATGGTACTTCAATGGAAATTTTTCACTGTTGACAGAATTTTGTGTGAGGTCTGAAACATCGACCATAGACCTTAGTCAGGGTAGCGCTATATTTACTTTTCGACAGGAATGAAAACATGGCTGTGAGGGATAGAAGTACAGTGTGTTCAATGGATTGTACTGATTTTTTTTTAACAACATACTGGTTGCTAAGCTGACGAAACACCTTTCCAAAAGACTTTTCAGTAGCTAAAAACTCTATAAAACAGTGTGAAAGTTGTGAGTTTTGAAAAATACATGTAGTCTAGAAATGTATACAGTGCATACCATGATAAAGTCTATCCCTCACTGCCTTGTTTTCAACCACATAAAATTTTATGTGGTGTCTACCCTGACTAAGTTCTAAAACCAGAAAACTGACATGCACAGCTTTCCAACACTACTTCTAATGCTTGTTATTGCATCAATAAGTGTAAATGCCATATTATGTGACTTTTCTTACAAGTACTAAGTTCTGCTTTAACAAATGTTAAAATTTCAGAAATTAAAATTCACTGTTATTTTTTTATGCTGTAATTTACTTTTTAATGTAAATCACATACTTTTGTGTTTATAGATGATAGATATATCGAAGTCCTTTTTTGATGTTTTTGTTTATTGCTTTTTTTCATTAAAAAGGACAGTGGGGACCTGACTGGAAAGTACTAGTAAACGCAGGGAATGGGACTGAAACATGACCCAGGACTTAAACCCCTAAACAAAACTGAAGATCATTTCACTAATTAGAAGTTGACTGTGACATGTTGCTCTTGTCTCTATGAACCAAAACTACCCTTGTGTTCTGACCATTCAGTTCTAATTCTAAAACTATCACCCAGCCACCATTTGGAAATTCTTGACCCCTTTAAAGGAACACGCCGACTTTTTATTTTTATCTCCGTGCGTGCCGTAACTCTGTCGGACGCACCTAGCGCTAGCTTAGCACAAAGACTGGAGGTAAATGGCTCCAGCTAGTCTACTGCTCAATAAGTGACAAAATAACGGCAACATTTTCCTATATATATATATATATATATATATATATATATATATATATATGTGTATATGTTGTGATGTGTATAGTTACATCGTGTTCTAAGACCAATTTTCTAGACCGATATGGCTAGGTACTATACTCATCATATCATATCATTCCTGCGTAATAATCCAGGTACTTTGCTGCCGTACTATGGGTGCAGCGGCGCAATGATATTACGCATCGCCTGAAAATAGGCTAACTTCCGTCAACATAACCAACGTGAAAACCTGCTTGCATAGAGAGCGTGCTGGGGACTGTTTTCAGGCGCTGTGTAATATCATTGCGCCGCTGCACCCATAGTACGGCAGCAAAGTACCTGGATTATTACACAGGAATGAGAGTATAGTCCCTAGCCATATCGGTCTAGAAAATTGCAACTTTTCATTTTCCGTTGGTCTTAGTACACGATGTAACTATACACATCACAACATGTAAATAGGAAAATGTTAGCATTATTTTGTCACTTATTGAGCAGTAGGCTAGATGGAGCCGTTTACCTCCAGTCTTTGTGCTAAGCTAGGCTAGCGGTGGGTGCGTCAGACAGAGTTATGGCACGCACCAATATAAAAATGGTATGTATGGACTTATCTAACTCTGGGGGATACAGTGAATAAGCTAAAGTCCCAAAAAGTCGGCGTGTTCTTTTAAATGTGATGAATTTAAGGCTTTTTTGAGAGATGAGCTATCTTTAAATCTAAAAATTAGGTTAGCAATAAACCATGATCTTGCATCTGAGATTTTACAGTTCCATTATAGTAGTCTGTTATTAATTATTTTAATTTAAATGTTAAAACAAGGACATGTAACTTTATTGTAGCTGATCAAACTCAAGTACTTTTTTTGGCATAATGCTGACGTTGAATTTTTATTCTTATGACTACTTCTGTTAATTGGCCAAGTGGGCAAAGTTGTTGGCTGAACTTGTATTGAATGGTAGAATATCAGCCAATATTCTGGTCTGTCACCAGTGTATTGTACAATTTTAAAATGTTATTTTCTTTTTCTTCATCTTTGTGCAGCTTTGAGAGTACAGTGCAGATCAGTAAATTGCAGGATTTGGTGAACCGTAGTAAGATGGCTCGTTGTAGAGGGAGATTTGTCTGTCCTGTCATCCTGTACAATGGAAAGGTAACTATCTTGCCACTCCAATCAAATGGGCAAATTTTCCTGGAACAATTTGCCACAGTATTTTTTTGACCACCATATGTTTCAAGTTTATGCTGCTTCAATAAACTGCTATGTTTTCCTTGTAGGACATGCCCTTATTAGACATTTGAATATATTGATAGTAGACAAATCATAGTGTCAATAACAGATTACATTTTTTCTTGTGAAATCTGGCTGTCGGGATCTTTATTACTGAAGTGTTGAGTTCTGGACTTTCAGCCTTTGACTTTGAAGGTTGGTATAATTTACTGGGAGCTACCAACAAGCTTCAAGACTCCTCTGTAATTAGCTTTACCAGGGGCCTGTGTTTCTCTTTTTGTTCAGGTAACCTTAAACTCTCCATTTTTCTCTTCTGTTGTAGCATGTGTGTCGATCGTCCACACTAGCAGGTTGGGGCGAACTTTATGGACGCACTGGATACAACTACATTTTTTCAGGTACACACTCACAATTAGCTGCTAAGACAGCTCTGTGTTTGTTCTTCTTCCCAAAACAAGCTGTACCGGCATGAAAATTATGTGTCAAAAGTTGACAGTTTTTAATTTGACACGGCATGCTGCAAGATGCTGAAAATATCATGAGCGGTGGTGCAACTGCCAAAGACATTTTCCCAACAATGGAAAAATAGTCAAGTCACCTTTTCATATAGCGCTTTATACAATATAGATTGTTTCAAAGCAGCTTTACAGTGATAACAGGAAAATTATTCATTTCGGCTGTGGTTAAGCTGAAGTCATTTTAGTGTTGATTCAGTTTGTTGTAAAGATCATCAATTATTAAATTAGTCCATTTAATCTATAATGCAGTTCTGCAAAAAATTATGTCATCCAGCTCAGTTCAGTTCTCATACAACAGCATCAGTACAGTCAGATCAGTAATTTTGTTGAATATTAAGGGTCCCTAACTAAGCAAGCCAGAGGCAACAGTGGCAAGGTATCCAAACTACGTCAGAATGGTGACAGAATGGAGAAAAAAAAACCTTGGGAGAAACCAGACTCAGTCGGGGCCAGTTCTCCTCTGGCCAACGAACGAACACGAACATGGTGTGAATATGATTCTGGATCTGTGCTGATGGCTGTCATGTTGACGAGGCCTTCACAGGGGATTGTCTAGTTAGCAGACATGATCTCTGCTGACATTCAGGGCTGCGTTTTGGTCATGTCTAGGTGCAAGTTTGCCATCTGATCTGGATATGGACCGGATCCGGCTTACTATGGTGACCTCGGGATGAGACAAACAGACTAATATTAGTGTAGGTGCCATTCTTACGATGTAACAAGTACATCGGGTGTTATAGGTAGTGTTCCTGGTTCCAGTTGATCTATTTTATGCAGCCTAACAATCATTTAACTGATTTGAATAATAGAAAATAATAATATGTTATGTGTATATTGTGTTAAAGAGATGTGTTTTTAGTCTAGATTTAAACTGACAAGAGTGTGTCTGCTTCCTGAACAAGGCTAGGAAGACTATTCCATAGTTTGGGCGCTAAATAGGAAAAGGATCTACCACCTGCAGTTGATTTTGATATTCTAGGTATTATCAACTGGCCATAATTTTGAGATCGCAATATATACGTGAAGGACTATAATGCGTTAAGAGCTCGCTCAAGTACTGAGGTTCTAAAACCAAGATTTTAAAATGTATGCATTAATAAGGAGCCAATGCAGTGTTGACAGAACCAGGCTAATATGGTCATACTTCTGGTTCTTGCATTTTGGACCAGCTGCAGTTTGTTAATTAATCGTGCAGGGCAACCACCCAGTAGAGCATTACAATAATCAAGCCTTGAGGTCATGAACACATGAACTAACTTTTCTGCATTTGTCATTGAGAGCAGGTGTCATAATTTAGATATATTTTTTAAATGGAAAAATGCGGTTTTATAGACTCTAGAAATGTGGCTTTCAAATGAAAGATTGGTATCAAAGAGCACACCCAGGTTCCTAACCTAAAGTGTTAGCCATCAACCTAGACAGTATTCTAGGTAGTATGAAATTACTATTTATTCAGTTAATTTTGTGAATTGGTATGTTTCATCAGGGCGCGAAGAAATGAACAGCTGAGTATCATCAGCATAACAGTGAAAACTAACACCATGCTTAAGGGTAGCATGTACAGGATGAAAAGCAACGGTCTTGGTACTGAGCCTTGCGGTACTCCATACTGAACTTGTGATCGATATGACACTTCTTAATTTACTGCTACAAATTGGTAACAGTCAAATAAGTACATTGGTCTTAATTTACAATCTGAAACTGAACTTGTCCTTGGAACTCAGTTGGTCAGTCAAAGTTACGGGGTTGTGTTTCTTTATGTAGCTATTGTTGCTTCAAAGTAAGTTTTGAGGCCAAGAGGCATCCATGGCTGTCGGCTGTTTTCTCACATAAATTCACATGAGACTAGTTGTATTGTGTTAAACATTGTTCCACCCTCCTCCTCTATCGTCTGTGCTTTGATTGGTTGGAGCAGTTTACCACTGTCACTGCATCGCTCACACTTTAGGATTATGTGAAGATAATATTGAATATGCTTAAAAAATCACAGCATTTGTGGCACAGGCTCAAATAAAGTCGCTGAACCAGCACAAGCACCTATTTGGCTTTGGTCTGATTTTGCTTGTTGGAGGGTCAACATCCTCATGGGTGTCGAATATGAATTTTTTCATGGGGGGGTGATGTGTCCCGCTGGCGGTACACTTCGGGCCTAAGAGTTTAATCAAAAATGCAGTAAAAACTGTAATATTGTGAAATATTATTACAATTTTAAATAGCTGTTTTCTATGTGAATATATAGTAAAATGTGTGGGGGATGAATTTACATTTTATTAAGTGCAGGGGACACGGCCCCTTTTATTTATTTTTATTAGCGTTTTCTCCGCATGAGAATGTCAATGTAATTAAATCAAATTTTTTATTTTATAAAATTATATGTAATTAGGGGCCAAGCACCGAAGGTGCGAAGGCACCTATTGAAACCGTTGGCGTTCTTATTATTAGGGGCCAAGCACCTCATATTTATGCTAATAACTTTTGAACCATAATGGTTAGAAACTAAATTCTAATTTTAAACTAAATTTTTTCCTTTGATTCCTTGGCTTAAGACAATTCAATTGCACCCTATGACGTCATTTTCCATTATGTAAATTTTCCCGCCATTTTGAATTTTCCGAAAAAACTACTTTTACGAACTCCTCCTAGGCCTTTGCTCCGATTTTCACGAAAATTGAACCAGATCATCTTCAGACCATGCGGACAAAAAGTTATGGAATTCAAGTTGATTCGTCAAATCGTTTTTGATAAATGCGTGAACAAATTTTACGTAGCGGTTGCGAAAATACACATTTAAGGCTATGTCTCCGCAACGCTTTATCGTATTCAAACCAAACTTGGTACATGTCATCACAAGCATGACCTAAGGCAACATGCAGCGTTTCGGCGCAGCGCCACCTACTGGTCCGGAGATACTGGTCTCGTTAGATTCGGGACATCATGCCGAGTCGACTGATATCCAATTTTACCATATCGGCCATTTTGGCTGTCGGCCATTTTGAATTATGTGTTAAAATGCTGTATTTTATGAACACATGAACAGATTGTTACGAAACTCAATATGGGTCATCACCTGACAAGTTTCGAAACAGCGCCACCTAGTGGAGAATTTTTTTTTCTCAAATGCTTATAACTTTGGGTGTGGTCAACTTATTTTCACGGGAATAACTTTTTTTATCTCCCGAATCCTTGCCGAGTCCAACGATACAAAACATGCCAGGTTTTGGCTTATGGTTTGTGCAGCGTTATGATTTAGTGCTTAAAAAACATTTGCGAATATCTTTGAAACCGTTATTCCGATCAAGACGAAACCAGCGTAGGAAATACCGAATACAAGTTGATTAATTAAAAAATATAGCCCAAATGTCAAAATTTTGATAGGAAGTGGCAAAAAATTCAAAACAAAGTTGCCCATGGGTTTTTATGTTGTTATAAATATGGTAACCCATACTCAGAATTTTTCCTCTGCATTTAACCCATCCAAGTCAGTGCACACACATAAGGAGCAGTGAGTAGTGAACACAAACACACACACACTGAAAACCGTGGACACACAACACCCTGAGCAGTGGGCAGTCGCTGTTCATTCACATTTTTTCCTGTCTGTATTGAGAATTGAACCTGCAACCTTTAGAATCAAGTCTGACTCTCTAACCATTAGGACACAACTGCCCCGCATTAATACATTTAAGAGATTATTGAAACATTTCAGTCACATGGTCTGAACTACTCAAGGCTACAGTAATTGACTCAGAGAGCTTAAACTGTGGGGCGGTATAGATGTAGCTGTGGAAATTACTTGTTGGATTGCATTAGGTTTAATCTCAAACTATTGCAGGGGGTTCAGATGACACCTTGGGTGATGCTGAAGAGGTTCTGGAGGATGACTGTGCAGTTCGGTAAGATAAGCTGGCAAAGAGCACAATCTTACAAGGAGCCAAATGTTTGAATGATTAACAGATTTTGTGTATGTTTATGTATCTTTCTTTCTTTCTTTCTTTCTTTCTTACCTCTACAGGAATGATTCACAGTTGTTTGATAAGGTCAGGGGCTCTGACATTAAGCTGTTGAAATATTTGTCTGTACACTACATTTGTGACCTCATGGTAGAGAAGAAGAAGGTCAAGTTTGGCCTCAAGTGAGTAAATTCATGTTAGAATGCTTCTGTTAAAAATTACGTGCCATTCTTGTACCATTTTTGTAAATTATGTGTGCCATAAATAATGTAGGCCTCTCACACCCAAAATATCAGGGTCCAAAATGAACTTTTTGCTTTTTAACTTTTATTATACATTTTATTCTGAAATGATTTTATATATGCTCTAATGTGTCCCAAATAGATTAAACATATAAAGTTTAAAATATAAACTTCACATAGCAGGACAAATGCTAGATTATAGATAAAACATGAAAACAAAAGTACAGTCACAGTTTTCAACTGGTAAGAGGAAGAATAATCTACAGAAATGCACACATTCACGCCTTTGAATGTAGTAACGCGTAACTGTCATTTATGCTACATTCACTCCATGTTGTAATTACCATAAATACAAGATGACAGCATGTGACGTTCTACTCTTATTCTACTTTGCCATTTTTTTCAAATAGGTTTTCATACTAACATTGTTTTACCTTTTGTAAGGTTTTTTGTCCCACCACAGCACGCATATCTAACTAATCTGTAATTTGAGTCAGACTGGTATGTGACACTAAAATTCAGCATTTCCCTGGCCAAATTAAAAATGTACCCACTTTTAGCACTTTGCAGGAGTTTATTTTGGACCTGGGCCACTGTTCATTATGACATGACTGTGTGTGTTGACTTTAATTTTGTTCATATGTGTATGAGACGCCTTTCCCAGTGATTTCTTACTCACTTTACAATTTTGTGTTTGTCTTCAGTGTGACTTCCTCAGAAAAGGTGGACAAGGCCCAACGATATGCTGACTTCACCCTACTCTCTGTGCCTTATCCAGGTGCAGATCTTGCCCGACTTCATGCTCATGCTGATTTCATTTTAAGGAACAAGTTTTGTTCTATTTTACTTATTCAATGGCAGTAATCGTTACATTGTACTGTTAATTGTACATTGTTCTGCTTGTTTTCAGGATGTGAATTCTTCAGGGAATACAAAGACCGAGATTACACAGCAGAAGGACTTGTCTTCAACTGGAATCAGGTCTATATCAAGTACAAACACAGTCACTTTCATATGTCTGCATATTAGGCTAGATTGTTGTTTGGACAGAGAAGGTAACAGAAACTGTTTCAGTAAATAAAGATGATTTTACATTGACCATCACTTTTGGGTGCTTGTGTGTGTGTGTGTGTGTAGGACTATGTGGATGCTCCTTTGACAATCCCTGATTGCTTTACAAGAAACCTCAACATCAACTGGAGTGAATACCAGGTGCTCAGAGCTCCTCATCAACTTTGACTGTCTTTTAGATGGATAAACAGGAATTGTATGGGTTTAAGGAAATGGCACAAGCTGGATGTCAAATCTGCTGGATAGCTTCACATTCAAAAAATGTGTTGAAGCAAACTACACTGCCCACAAGAATACTTTTTGGATACTTTTTGGAGTTTTTGTCAAAAATAGTTTAGTAATTGATGCCAAGGCACAGTGCTTACTGATACATATTAAAATGTAGTCCTAGAGGGAGAGTATTGCATTGACTGGTAGCTTTTAGCTGTCTTCACAAAATTAAATGAAAAATTTGAAAAATGTCATAAGCAGTGTAGCTTAAAGGTGCAGTGTGTAATATTTATGAGGATCTATTGACAGAAATGCTATATAATATACATAACTATGTTTTCAGTGGTGTATAAAAACCTTACATAATGAACCGTTATGTTTTTATTACCTTAAAATGTCACCATTTTGCGCCGGCATGTTTCTACAGTAGCTAGCTACTCTCTGCAGTCTCAGACAACGACATTTTTGTCATGTAGCTTCTCTATGTGCTTCGAAAGTGAGGGGTGAGCGGTGGGCGGTTGCAATTCGCAACCTCACCGCTAGATGCAGCTAAAATGTACACAGTGCACCTTTAATGGTTAATATTTTAACATAGGTTAATAAAGAATGCAGGATGGTGATCCACAGATTTATGTTCTTAAATTTAATTATGGCCTTTGTGTTTTTCAGTCATGGGACCTGGTGCAGCAGACTCAAAACTACCTGAAACTGCTGCTACACATCATCAACTCTGATGGTAAATTACTATACTTACACACGTCCTCACCAAACTGTACAACAGGTTTTACACGTCTGTATTGTTTTGGATAACTGTTTGGTGTGTTGTGGCCTGTTGTGTGTTTTAGATGAGAATGGTTTACTGGTGCACTGTATATCAGGCTGGGACAGGACACCCCTCTTTGTGTCCCTGCTCAGACTCTCTTTGTGGGCAGTGAGTATCCATTATTCTGTCTCTCATTACATCTGTTCTCATTTTCTAACTTTATTCACCCCACAGTGCTAACTATTTCTTCCCCCCTTCTTTTCCTTTCCTTACAATTATTTGTGTTGTGGCTAATGTTTGGCAATTATTAAATTTTAAGAGTTGAATGTTTTCATTTTCATAGGACGGTGCCATTCATGCCAGCCTGGAGCCTTCTGAGATCCTTTACCTGACTATCGCATATGACTGGTTTCTTTTTGGGTTAGTCTCATTCCTCTTTCACTTACACATCTGTGTCTTGGAATGTACCAATATTAAACATCTGGCACATAACAATAAGCTGATAATTTATTTTCTCTAAAAATAAGAAAAAATTAAATTAACCACACAAGGTAACATTTCATGGTACTAAATTACTAAACTCAACTAATTAAATGCATGAACACACTGACCCTAATATTATTTAATGCACACAACTAACACTGCAAGGAATTCTAATATACCTGGGGAGAGCAATTCTTTAACATTCTCATTTATCTTTTGGCACTTGTTTGACTGGCACATGCAGCCCAGGAAGTATGTGACCTGCAGTCTGCCATGTGACTGACTAAATTATGTGTTAAGTATATAGCAGCTTTATGATGTTAATTTGTAGGAAACCCAGAAAGCTTCCCAGCACCATGTGTTCCCTTAAATTAATTTTGAATGTGGTGTTTTTTGTTTATTTGTTTTAAAAAAAAAGCAGTTTTCAATTTGCAAGCAATAATCACAAAACATGAAAACATCAAGTAATGTTAACCACATATACGTATTTCTGATTTTCACATTTTGTTCAACAACATTTTTGCTACAGTATGTCTCAAGGGTAAAAAAAGAAAAGAAAATATGTCTGCAGGGACATCATTAGATATGCAATAAAATCTAAGAATATTCTCACTGATTTTTATTTTTTGCCCTTTTCACTAGTCACATGTTGCCTGACCGGCTCTCTAAGGGGGAGGAGGTGAGACTTCACCTATTTTATACCTATGCCAAGAATATCTGTTACTTTTGAATGGAATACAGTCTATGGGATTTAGATGGTAATTATGGTTTGGTGTGCACCTTCCAGACATTGTTCATGTGTGAGAATTGTATAGATGTATTAGATGATGATTGGTTTGTTTATTGTACATATAAGTCAAGAGTGCTGTGTTTTATAAATGTATTTTGTATGAAAACAATTTAAGTTTTGATATTCTCTCTCCTAGATTTTCTTTTTTTGCTTCAATTTTCTGAAGCATATTGTTTGTGAGACATTTTCAGTCAAAAAAAAACAAAGGTAAGCTATCTGACTTGATTTTGGTAACACTTTATTTTAGAGTTAAAATCTTATATGATTTGCTGTGTGTGTTTGCTTGGTATTATTGTATTTATATGATATTTGTATTTTTGTAATTTTTGCAATGAATTTAGCCTTAGATGCTGACATGGCATTAAATAAAACAGTCTGAATCTGATCTTATTTTAGAGTTCAATTCTTGCTATTAACTAGTTGCTTATTAGCATATATATAATGCCTTATTCTGCAGGACCTTATTCTACATCACTTAATCCTACCTAATACCTAAACTTAAACGCTACAAAAACTACTTTACTAACTATTAATGAGGAGTAAATTGGGAGTTTGAGGCAAAAGTCATGGTTAATAATGAATATGTGTTTACCATACTAAAGTGTTACCATGATTTTAAATATAAGAATTCTCTTTGGGTGTCTCATGAGTATATTTATGATAGAGCAATTTGATAGTCTTTGAATAGTAACATTTGTCTGGCTATCACCAGACGAAGCTCAATCTTTTAAGATTGAACATTGGTCTGGGGAGTCTACTCTGTATTTTTACTGCACAAGAGGCGTGATCAACTGGCATAGTTCAAATGACTGCACGAAATTGGATAGTCCTTCAACCAATCAGACTACAAGAGGCGTGATCAACTGGCATAGTTCAAATGACTCTGTATGCAATTGGATAGTCCTTCAACCAATCAGACCAACGATCCATCGCTTCTCTATCCGTCATTGTGTTAAACCCGCCGGCTTGTGACTGGTTCCCGCAAAAATTTGTAACAGAAGCAGGATAAAAATATGTATAGGTTTCCAGCCTGAGCTGCAGGGCGAAATCAAATCGCCAGCAGATCAGGCTGGGTTTACCCAATCTATAGTGCCATCACTGATAACAAAATTCTGGCCCTCGAGATCCTTTTTCCAGCAGAGTTTGGCTCAACTTTATCACTCATCTAGCTTTTTTAGTAATCCTTTGACTTTGATGAGCTTGTTCAAGTGTGTTTGATTAGTTTGAGCTAAGCTTTGCAGGAAAGTGGATCTCAAGGCCCAGAGTTGCCCACCCCAACTTACAGTAGCTATTAGACACGGTCGGTTAGAAACAAGTGCGGTTGTCTTATTTGAAGTGGTCAGAGGGGGACTTACTCTTGGGGGTCTGTGGAATATATAGGGGGAAAAAATCTAAATTCTTTTTATTTACCGCAGATTAACTTTGCCTCAAGAACCAGATATTGGTTAACTTTAATAAAATATTTAAGATTACATAAAGTACATTTGCAAACAATTTTTTTTGCATGATCTCAACAAAAAAGTGCACTCCCTAGATCAATAATTGGATCTATTTCAATTTGGCAATAAAGCATTTTGGCCTATATTTTGCAAGAGCTTATCATAGTCTCAGGAGTATTGCATGTATCACTGAAATCATGGTCTCTTGTCGATGTACGTCTCCAATTGTACAAAAACAGCCCTCACTCTAAACAACTTGCTTTTACAGTAATGTTTCTTAAAACAGTCTTTATTATTATTATTATTATTTGCATAGCCTATTTTTGCAAGACTGTGCAGGAAAAGTCTTTGGAGTGCGTAGGCCAGTAATTATCAAATACATGTTGAACTTGGAATTCGGCATATCTACAGGACCATCAGTAGTTATAGGCATTGCCTAATATCACAAAACATCTATAACAACTGGGAAAAATATACAGTTTTTACAAAGCATTTTACACCAGCCTTTTCTTCCTCTAAATTTGTCTGTACCTCCAAATTAAATGGCCATATGCATTTCTAGTTTTGTGATAATTTTCACAACTAAATTTAAATAAAAATCAAACTACTCCCAGATTGTTTGTCTAATTGGTGTGAATTGTGAAATGTTGTATGTATTATTCCCACAAAGCAAAAAATGTTTAGCAAATACATTCCAATTGTATTGCACTAAACATTTGGTCAAATTCCACTAATAAGGCCGGCTGTAAGATCAACATCTTTTTAGGTTTTGTGATTGTTTCATAAATTAAAGTTTGATACATCAATTTGGTAAATTTTATTCTGTTCTGCTAAATTCAGAAACTAAGGTAATATTTGTTTCTCAATGCACTTCTCCATGCACTTGGACGCAAATAATTGCATCTTGCTCTTTTCTATTGCTCTTAACAGAAGAAAAAATTCTCAGTTCAAAGATGCTGACTTCACAGTTGATGACCTCTGCCAGTTAAGTAAGTCCCGTTTTACTGAATTTTGAATTTTTAGTTTTTCAGAATAGCTTTTAATTAAAATGAGTGATTTAGTGAATATTCTGACTATTATGGCCAAGCAGCAGATTCACAAACCTTTATGTATACTATGATTATAAGAATTATCTAGTTATATAAAACCAAGAGTAGATCCTCCTGCTTGTGGTTGTCCCTGCATGATTTTTTAAAATAGACTACAGACTTTATTCTACATGGCTTGTTTTATGATCTTTCTTTCTTTCTCTCTTTCTTTCTTTCTTTCTTTCTTTCTCTCTTTCTCTCTTTCTTTCTTTCTTTCTCTCTTTCTTTCTCTCTTTCTTTCTCTCTTTCTTTCTTCAGAGTCCAGAGATCGGGGTAGTGTGACAAGTCTGAGCAGTGATTTCTCTCTCATCACAGAAGATGCATCTGCTCCCTCCAGTCTACTCGCAGAAGCTACAGACCTGATTACCACTGGACCACAGGCTTCTAGCGGGTAGGGCTTACAAAATAGGCACCTTATTGGTATGAATGCACTTACACCTGTGTAAGACAAATGCATGTTACTGGCAGCATCAGTCAGGTAGCCAGATAGAGACTATGGTTACATGTTGGGTCTCTTGACAACTGGTCCTCTGAGGGGCCACCGAATTCGCTCATTCATGTCTTTATGGACCTTGCTTTGTGCAAAAACAACCCCACACCATAATCCCCCCTCCACCAAACTTTACACTTGGCACAATGCAGTCAGACAAGTACCGTTTTCCTGGCAACCGCCAAACCCAGACTTACCAGCGGATTGCCAGACAGAAGCGTGATTCGTCACTCCAGAGAACACGTCTCCACTGCTCTAGGGTCCAGTGGTGGCGTGCTTTACACCACTGCATCCGACGCTTTGCATTGCACTTGGTTATGTAAGGCTTGGATGCAGCTGCTCGGCCATGAAAACACTTTGTGGCTGAGTTGCTGTTGTTCCTAATTGCTTCCACTTTGTTATAATACCACTAACAGTTGACCGTGGAATATTTAGTAGTGAGGAAATTTCACAAATTGCACAGGTGGCAACCTATCACGGTACCATGCTTGAATTCACAGAGCTCCTGAGAGCGACCCATTCTTTCACAAATGTTTGTAGAAGCAGTCTGCATGCCTAGGTGCTTGATTTTTATACACCTTTGGCCATTCAATGATTTGTAGGGGTGTCCCAAAACTTTTGTCAATATAGTGTATGTGCGAACTGTCCTCTGTCGCTCTGCAGCACTCTACTGTGAGCATACATATCTAGCCACAGAGAGTGGAGAAAATATATTAGGTGTAACCTCAGGAGTGGAGGAAAAAATGGATGCTGCATTATTATGGTAACACTTTACAACAAGGACTCATTTGTTAACATTAGTTAATGCATTTGATACATAAACTAACAATGAATAATTTTTTTTAAAGCATTTGTTAATCTTTGTTAATGTTAGTTTGTAAAAAATGTAATTGTTCATTGTTTGTTAGTTCACAGTGCATTAACTGATGTTAACAAATCCAACGTTTGATTTTAATAATGTATTAGTTAATGTAAATGTTAATGTTCACATTTTATATTTGAATAAATGATTGTCTTGACAATTGCGGTTTTAAATGCTTTTGACTTATTTAGTGTTTATCACAGGAGGAAAGGCATGCCATTGTCTTCTAATTCTGTGCTTTGGAACCGACCGATCACTTCAGAGGAGCGAATACCTAATGTAATCGCTGAGGCCAGTCCTCTGGGGTCCTTTAAGTCATCAAGCTCTTCCTCATCCAACCACTCAGATCAAAATCTCACACGGACGGGAAGCACCCCATTAGCTGTACCAGGAAGGAGGTGGGTACTTGTAAAGTTTATTTTGTAGTGCTTTTGTCTGTTTTGTTTTGCTTGTAAATTGATGAATTTGTTTTGTCTTTGTTTGGAAGGAGTTATTCCAACCCATTTGTGTCTTTCAGTGTACATACTTGATGATGATACCTTATGATGTTTTCATAATTAGGGTTCACACTTGTAGTGCGTTTCGCTTGGTTCGTTTAGTCTGGACCAAAAAAAACCCCATTTATTTCTGGTCCGCTTAGTGTTCAGATTGGCATTTTTATCACGGAACCTAAAGATACTGAACCTAAAGGCAAAGGGGTACGTTCACAACCTGATTGGTCGGCTTTTATTATGTATTGCCTATTTTGAGACGGAACTTACCAAACATCCAAAACAATGCTGTGGGCTAAATGCTCTTGTTGTGTGTGTGTAGCCTGCATATGATGGTATTTTGACCAGCTGAAAACTTGTGAAGAGCTTATAAAATGTGTAAAGTAGTCAAAACATGAGGAATTCCTCCATCACACACACAAATGAAGATCTGCTGTGACGAGACGTGGTTCTGTTGTGATGGGCAACATCACGACTATGACAAGAAAAAACTGATATGCGTGAGCATTCTGTCATTTTTAGGGTCTCATCTTCCTGTTTTTTGTTTGTTTACATGTCTTTGGTCCGTGTTGTGTTCATATATTATTTAAACCGCACCAGACGGTTGCTTGGAAGCAGACCGAAACCCATCTTTTCAGCCTTCTCGGTCCGCTTGTTTGGTGCGCACCAGGGTTCGGATGGCGGCGTTCACACTTATTCAAATGAACTGCACTAACAGAGCAATCGCACCAGGGTTCATTTTAATTGAACCAAACATGCCAAGTGTCTTCTTTAAAAGAACCAATTTAGACCCCTTTGTGAACTCAAAAGTGAAGAACCAATTCCTGTTCTTGAACAAGTTGAAATTTGTCGACACATACACACCTTCATAATAATTTTTTCCAAAAAGCTAAAATTTTATTGGACCAACCTTACTGTCTAAAATGACCTGTCTTTTCTAACTATCATTTTCTTCTTGCTCTATTAATCTTTTAATACTTTGAATGTTTCTCTCAATCTCAGACCAATAGTCGAGTATGCTCGATCAGGATCCTCGCTATCCACAGATTATGGTAGTTGGCAGATTGTCTCGGGATGTGGGAGCATCCATGATCTTCCCCCGGTGCCCTCAGAGTCTCCTCTTCCATTCAGCTTCCAAGATGAGGGTCCCAGTGGACGAATGTAAGTCTCATACACATACAACCCCACCTATTCACTGTACTCTTGTATTATCCGCTACCTGTCTTGCTGTTTACCACTAAGATGATTTGTGCACTAGATTTTAAGTCACTTTAAGTAAGAAGGTGTTTGCAAAGGTCATAACTGTAAATGCAATTTAGCCCCCCTGTCCATCATTCTCTCTTGTTTCATCCATTTTTATGGTCCTGCTTTTGTATGGTTCCAAACTTTATTTATGTGTTCTCTGTACAACAGCATTTTGGCATTGACAAAATTGTAAAATAGGAGATTAAAAGAGTAATATATTTACAAAAAAAAGCCAGCTTCATCATTGGAAGATGTGAAAAATTTTGTTGAATCCAAAAGAGACCAAGAAATTCTTGGTCTAATGACAGCACTAGTGGTGTAATGGTTCAAATTACTCACGGTTCGGTTTTTAATCACGGTTTCGGTACGGTTCTGTATGTGCAATAAAGTAAACGTTGCTTTTCAGGTTATTTAGGTTTCTGTTTTCAGGTACAGAATTGAATAAAGTAATCAAATGTAAAATAAAATTGCATATAATCTTCACTGTAAATTAAATAAAGATTAATCATTAAAGTTACAAAAGTTATTTAGTCAAGAGCAGTGAGTGATTTCCTTGTCTTTTGTTGTTTGATTAACATTAAAGGTGCAGTGTGTAGTATTTGAGGATCTATTGACAGAAATGCAATATAATATACATAACTATGTTTTCAGTGGTGTATAAATACCTTACATAATGAACTGTTATTTTTTTATTACCTACATACACCCCCGATCTACATGCACCGTGGGTCCCCTAACAGTAAAGTCGGCATTTTGTGCCGCCATGTTTCTACAGTAAACAGCTACTCTCTGCTGTCTCAGACGACGACATCTTTGTCCTGTGTCAGCCACCGTAGCTTCTCTATGTGCTTCGAAAGGGAGGGGTGAGTGGTGGGTGGTTGCAATTTGCAACCTCACCACTAGATGCCGCTAAAATGTACACAGTGCACCTTTAAAAACACAGACAACAGGAATATTAGGCTGCTGTCATTTTAAGAGATAATGCGCAGATCTAAAATACTGATACTCATGCGTTGTCTTTATCAACTGTTTACGGACACTTAAGACATAACCTACTATGTTTTCTAGGATACTTGCCAAAACAGACATGTTGACAATTTTTGTGTGAATTTGTCCATTCAAGCGCAAGACTTGAGAACTCAATATTTGCACGCTTTCTGTGTGTGCGCGCTTTGGATGAGTGCACACACAAATCTTCTCACAGCACACGCGCAAATTCTCTTTTGCGTCGTCTTGTGCTTAAAATGGACAAATTCACACAAAAATTGTCAACATGCCTGTTTGAAGGCTTAAGTTAAACACAGATAGCAACGTGTGTTGTTCAGGTCTCACCTTTGCCTCTTTTTTTTTTTTGATACAGAGAACCATTACACCCCTACAGAGCACCAAGCTTTCTTTAATATTCACACACATCGGGGATTATGTAAGAAAACTGAATCTTTAACCTAACTATTTTTAAAAGGAGTATTGTATAAATACATTTCATATTGAAAGTACTATTCAAATAATTCAAAAGAGTAGAATAAAAAACAAATAATGGTTTAAGTATCTAACTGTAGAGGGCTTATTAAAGCCCTAATTATTTTATTAATTATTGCTGTTTGATTATTATTAATGACATCATAGACAGTGGCAGGCTGCATTTATGCTTATTTTATACCTAATCTATTTTGACATAAGATGTTTTGTCACATCTATTTACAATTTGCATCAATCAAGTGCATTTGAAGGGTTCATCCAAAAATGAAAATTTAGTCGTCATTTATTCACCCCATTTCAAGTTCATAAGACTTCGTTCATCTTCGAAACACAAATCAAGATATTTTTAATGAAATCAGAGATTTCTCACAGCTAATTGTGCAAAGCCACATGCAGTCAAAAATGCAATATCAGTCAGTTGCTGCATCCGAAATCCCTTACTGTATAGTAGGTACAACATTTGGTTTGAAACTTACTTTGTGACTGTTAAAAAAGTATGTATATATACATTTAGTATGAATGAAATTCAGACGTACTACATCCATTGTCATTTTCATGTTACCTACACTGCATATCTTCATTCACAAATCCTCTTCTGTGGCCTCATGGTATAGTACATTTTCCATTGTACGCACACTTCAAATGCGTACGCAAGTAGCAGGTCACCTGGGAATTTCGTCTGCTGTTTTATAAATACTATGAAATTGGACATATTACTCAGCTCACATACTGGTTTTCACCTACTAAATAGTATGGAAGTAGGCATATTCGGTAGGGGTGTGACATAAAAATGTGACAATCAAATATATCCTCCATTCCAAATGGCGCAAGCAATGCCTTAGTAAGGCATTCGGAAATTGAAATGTAAAACACTTACAAACTCTTACAGTGGAATGTAAAGTCTTCAAAGTGAATAGGATAAGTGTTCCTGTAGCTCAAATAGTAGGGCATGGGGCTAGCAAAGTCCAAGGTCATCAATTCCTAAGGTGTGCATGAACTGATATAATGTACCTTACAATGTAAGTCACTTTGGATGAAAGGTTCTACCAAATGCATAAATGTAAATGTGAAATGATCACTACTATATGGAACACACACCAAAGTCTGTATTACCATTACTGCAGAAAGATGTTATAGTTATATATATATATATTGTTTTATTGTAGTATCTTGGTACCAAAGTACTTGTAGTTTTAACATCATTAATGCTGTGTATGGAAACATGACTGCTGGTGTACAACTGTAAAGATACCAGAAATGTAACAGCTGTTATGTTAATTTATGATGTTGTAAGATTTAAAAATGCATGAAGATTTTTTTTTGTACATATTGAGCTGTGTTTATGTGTGTGAGGAAGGCACAAAAAATTGGTCATTAAGTGAAGGTAGAGAATATGATAAATGTAGTTTCTGTGTTTTCTTTTTCTAGGTGCACATTTGTACCTGAAAGGCAGGTGAGATTGGAGGCAGTGAGGGAGTTGTTCCTTTCAGCCTATAGCTCTACAGTAGGACTCAAATCGTCATCTCCAAGCCCTTCCGGTGCCATCTCAGGCCTGCTGGAGCAGTTTGCCCGTGGGGTCGGCCTTCGCGGCACCAACGCCATTATCTGAGCCTTCCTCTATTGCACCCATAATTTTCACTCAGCTCTTTTACACACCCCTCAGGACTTTTCATGTCATTGTTTTTCTTCTTCTACTACACCTTGATGTGGCACCATATCTACTACATCAGGAGTACCTAATTTATTGGTGTAGCTGTACAGTAACTCCTCCTTTATCCATTTCTTCTCCATTTCTCAGCCTCTAGTTTTTCCTCTTTTCTTGCTCTTATTTTCTCCTCTCACTTATTCCGATGCAATTCTCTACTTGCAGAAAGGAAAAGTGCCAAATCTCAATACAGGGCTACATTAAACTGACTGTTTATTTTTTCCTTTATTTTTTGAAATTTTTTTTCTACAGACCAAATAATGTGTCCATTTGTTGATTATTATTTTTATTTTTTTTCTCATTTAGATTTTAATCAGCACTGCTTCGATTTTATTTTTCTTTACCCTTTCTTTTACTTGTTTCTGTTTGCATGTTGCACATTTGTACTGTAATAGGGAAGAATAGAGAGGGGTTAATGAGATCCAGGTAAAAAAGGGAAAATTATCACCAAGCTCAACAATGAAAAATGATACTTCATGGAACAAAAAGGTAAATGTAGTTTACACAGAAAGGGGGTCTTGCTCCCCCATTTTAAGTGCTTGTTTTATTTTAGTTGCTGACTGTCTTATACACTTAAAAAGAAATTATTGTAAAATTATTCTGTTGAAATTATTGTAAAGACCTTAAGCTGAGTTCAAGATTTGAACTAAGCCTAAAGACTCAGCTGTTTTGTGGTATTTTTAGGAATGGCAACAGTTTGGGCAGTGGTAATGTAAGACAGTGTCATTGTCATCATTTAATTAACAATTTTTTGATTATTTAATGAGTGCGTTATGAATTTAATTCAATTTTTGTTGTCTCTAGATTATTTTTAAACTTCATCAATCAAGTATACAAAATAGTAAAGATTCATTTGATCAGAACTAATCTTTCGAGAGCAGCGGTCCGTGTACTGCACTCACATTTTCTGAAGCCAAGTCGTTTTATTATTAGACAAAACTTAGTTTGTCTTGTGAATGATTTCTTTTCACTTTTTTTCCTTTTTTTGGTAAATGCCTCAAAATAACTGATTTGCCTTGGCAGTATATTACAGATACAGATATTGATTCCTGTACTTATATGAATGGCTATAAAGTGGCACTTGAATTCAAGGATTGAAAACATGGAATTTGTAGTATTTTGGACATAAAACCATTGTGGCCTCTTTATCTCAGGGCCTTTTATTGTGCCTTTTGATTTTAAGGAGATATAATTCTGTTTTCATGCATGGCTGCATTATTTCATGCAACTTTTAGATTTTGTCTTGCTGTTTCTCTTTCTGTTTGTTTATGACACAATAACGTCCTTCTGTACTGTATCAACTTCCGGTGTTGGGCAAAATACAGACTAAAAGAATTCTTCCTTGTCAATTCATGTGTGATTTTTATTTATTTATTTATTTATTTTATATATATATATATATATATATATATATATATATATATATATATATATATATATATATATAAATATAAATATAAATTATAATTACAGGGTCATGCACAACGGTGGCAAATCTGTTACAAGTTTAATAGGATGTAGCATCCCAGTGATTATTTTATGAAAGTGATTAAAATACATAATTAAACATACGTATAATACAATTGCCTACAACTTTTATACAGTAGGTCAGGGGTTTTCAAACTTTATGATGCCCCCAAATATGATGAACCTTTTATGAGAGACCCCCTTCCTAAAATCCATCTATATATTTTTATGTATGGAAAAAAAACATTTAAACTGTTAGATAAATGGTAAGTGTGACATTATAAATACAACATATTGTTTCCAAACTTAAAGCTGCAGTCCGTAACTTTTTGCGCTCTAGCAGTTAATAAACAGAACTGCATGCGTCTTGCGGAAGAACATTGAACTACTTCTCTCTGTTTATGTCTATGGCAAGTCACGCAGGGACTGTGCTCCTCTGCAGCGGTTCTTACCAGACCGGTCTGAAATAGTCCCATTATTAACACTTACTAAAAGTGTACCATTATGATTCAGGGTTGTACATTTTTGTAAATCTTGAACACAAAAAAGTTATGGACAGCAGCTTTAAATTGGGTATACTTAATGTTGGATGTATAAACCTAAAGAAGAAAATTTTCAATCAAAAATTATTTGTATAAGCAACTTTAACAATAAATGTAATGTAAGCAGCTTATGTACTGTGTTAAGAATACTGCCTTACAACCCCAGTGAGAAGACAAAGGGAACTATAGTGAGAGAAACTCACTAGAAAGATACAAAGCAAACATACAATTCTGGAAAGTATGTATATGGCAAGAAAGGAGAGAAACATTTAGAACTGAAACAGTTAGAATGTTCAGTAGACTTTATCCATTTTTGCTTTGTCATTTTATTCTCTGAAATTGAAAATCCCTGCACTAGGTGACACTATCCCCAACTTGATATTATCAGGGTATGGTTTCATGCAAAATGTCAGTATACCAAAGCATTGCTATACAGCCTCATGCTTTTTTGACATCTTGCCATCATATTTGTTGATGTTACATGAGAACAGTTTAACATATTAAAAAGTTTCTAACAACTTTTATGACCCCAACTGTCCGCTTAGTATGTCTTTATAGTGTAAATGTTGTATGTGCCAAATTTAGTGAAGATTAGATGAATACCTTAGGAGGAGTTTGTCATAGAAGTTGAAGTAGCTGACAATCTACTGGGCTGAAATTGAAACCATATATATATATATATATATATATATATATATATATATATATATATATATATATATATATATATATATATATATATATATATATATATATATATATATATATATATATATATATATAATATTTGTACTTGGATCACTCACAAAACCATTAAAACACTGCGCCACTAATGATTTTAAATATTAAATGTAATTTTGTAATATTAAATCATAAAAAAGACAGTAGTGTTCTGTACCTTTGGGCAAAGAGTAATTTCAACCTAGGAATGTATTATTGTATTTTCTGCTGAAATTTGAAATTTGTTCTCATCCTCCGCAACATTTTTTAAGGACTGTTTACACACAAACACAAAATTTTTAAATAAATCTTGATTAAGAATTAATGAGTGCTGGTAAGCAGATATCTATATATTTCTCCAGGTAAAAATTCTCGTCAGAACGTGTACACAACAATATTGATTATCATTACTGAAACAGGTATGTTCCCACATTTAGAAAAACATTAGATTAACAATTTTATATGAAAATGTACTTAATTAATGTCTAATTTACATTGATAAAATTGGCTAAATCATCATAGTTTGTCTATTGTTAGCAAAACATGCTAAGGTGCATCATCCTCCGCAACACCATTCTCACTTACCGCTACAATTTAAGGCCAATTGAGATAGAGAGAACGTCTCTGGTTACTAAACGTAACCATGGTTCCCTTTCAGTCAGTACACTACGAGTTACGTCAGTTACTGACGGAATGGGGGTTTCGCTTAGAAGCCAATCGCCTTTGAGCTCTACAAAACGAGCCAATGGCATGAAAATGCCATGGGTCTGCGGAATTTGCATGCCGCAACCCCGCCCCACGGCGTGGGTATAAAGGGCGTTGCGTGGCAATCTCGCATTATGTTTCTGCTTCAGAGCCGAGTTTACTGCCTGGGCGCTTTCCTCTTCAAGACGAGTTTCTCTCCAGAGTGTTGGTGTTACGGCACGTTCCAGTGAGTTCCGCATTTCCTGTCTGATCTGTGCAGTGATCGAGCACAGCGTGCGCGTTCTCCCTGGGTGCTTCGGCATTCTGCAGAGTTTTGAAAGGGTACACTGGGGTTCCCCCTGTTGAGGGCTGTTGAGCGATCTGTTGCGATGCAACTGTGTCCTCAGAGTGCTTCGACATGGCGCGGTGACCCAAAGCACCCGTCCAAAGCCTGTAGATTCACGTCCGCGTTGACGGCGAAGACCTACAGAGCTGCGGGCCAGGCCGCGTCCGCCCTGCATGCCATGGCCACCCTACAGGTCTATCAGGTCAAGGTGCTCAGGGACATGCACGAGGGCAATGCTGACCCTGCATTAATGCAGGAGTTGCGGACGGCCACCGACCTCGCTCTACGAGCGACGAAGGTGACCGCTCGCTCTCTTGGTCAGGTGATGTCCACTTCGGTGGTCCAGGAGCGACATCTATGGCTCAACCTGGCTGATATGAGAGAATCTGAGCGGACACGTTTCCTCAATTCTCCCATTTCCCAGGATGGGCTATTCGGCGGGGCGGTCGAGGACTTCGCCCAACAGTTCTCGACCGCTCAGAAGCAGACTGAGGCAATTAAACACATTCTGCCCCGGCGGCCAGCTGCTGCCTCCACCCAGCCGCCGGCCCAGAAGCCTCAGTCTGCTCCCCGCCGAGGCCGCCCCCCTGCGACTCCCGCCCCTCCTGCCCGGCCCCAGCAGCAGCCTTCACCCGGGCCGAGGCGTGGAGGACGTCGCAGAAAGGCGGCCCCGCCCGTCCCAGCCCCCCAGCCTGCCAAACGGCAGTCTAAGCGGCGGTCCTGAGACGGGCGGCTCGGAGGTGACCTCGGTTCTTTCCCAGGAGATGGTGGCAGGACCACTCCTTCCCCCGGTGGAGGGCCGGGGGAGAATCTTTTGTTTTCCCCTTCCGCCCTACCCTATCAATGGTTAAAGAAAGAACTGACATTCTCACCTCCGAGCCTCAAGAGGGCGCGGCTGGCAGTGCGCGACGCCCCATGGCCTCGCCACTCTCGGCCCCCTCTGTCGCCAGCCCCCTGGCAGACAAGACCCCCGTGGAACGCTGGTCCTTCCCTGGTCTCCTCTGTCAGGGCGCGGAATTCGACCCCGCCCACACCCCGGGACGCTCCCATGCCTCCCTTGTCTGGGCCGGTCATTTCGCCTCGCTGCCCCATCGGGGGTACGCCGGTGGTTCGCATGACCCCGCTGGTTCAGTTCTTGGGAGCCTGGCTAGCGCTTCCCAACCTGTCCAGTTGGCTCGCCCGCACCATCCGGTTCGGCTATGCAATTCAGTTCGCTCGGTCTCCTCCCCGCTTTCGGGGAGTCCGCTACACCGTGGTGGGTGGCAATGCCCCTGTCATGTGTGCGGAGGTCGACACCCTACTGGCGAAGGGTGCGATCAAGATCGTCCCTCCAGCCGAGATGAAGTCCGGCTTCTACAGCCCTTACTTCATTGCACCCAAGAAAACCGGTGGGTTACGGCCAATCCTGGACCTGCGCGTCTTGAACCGAACCCTGCACAGGCTTCCATTCAAGATATTGACAGCCAAACGCATTTTCGAGTGCGTTCGTCCCTCGGATTGGTTTGCAGCGATCGACCTGAAGGACGCGTACTTTCATGTCTCCATTCTTCCTCGACACAGACCGTTTCTACGGTTTGCCTTCGAGGGGCAGGCATATCAGTACACGGTTCTCCCTTTCGGGCTAGCCCTGTCCCCTCGCGTCTTTACGAAGATTGTCGAGGCAGCCCTTTTGCCGCTCAGGAAACACCGGGTTCGCATCCTGAACTATCTCGACGACTGGCTGATTCTAGGCCACTCTCGGGATCAGGTTTGCGAACACAGGGATCTGGTGCTTCAGCACCTCGCCCGTCTGGGCCTTCGGGTCAACTGGGAAAAGAGCAAACTCTCCCCAGCGCAGAGGATCTCTTTTCTCGGTATGGAAATCGACTCGGTCGCCATGTTCGCGCAGCTTACGAGCGAGCGCGCGCGGGCTCTGCTGACTTGTCTTCACCAGTTCGAGGGCAAGAGTGCGGTTCCACTGAAACTTTTTCAGAGGCTCCTGGGGCATATGGCGTCAGCAGCCGCGGTGACCCCGCTTGGTCTGCTCCATATGAGACCGCTTCAGCACTGGCTCTGCGATCGAGTCTCGAGACCCATTACGTCCCCCTGCCATGTCCGCTGTACCGCTGGAACTGGCCGGGCGCTCATGCCTCGGCTCTTCAGCAGGTAAACATAATGCGAGATTGCCATGCAACGGCCTTTATACCCACGCCGTGGGGCGGGGTTGCGGCATGCAAATTCCGCAGACCCATGGCATTTTCATGCCATTGGCTCGTTTTGTAGAGCTCAAAGGCGATTGGCTTCTAAGCGAAACCCCCATTCCGTCAGTAACTGACGTAACGTCTCCGTTCCCTTCCTTCAGGGAACGAGGGTTACATACGTAACCGAGACGTTCCCTGAGAGTAAGGAACGAGACATTGCATTTCCTTTCTTCGAAAATGCTAAATCCTGATTGAATCAAGCTCTTTCAACTGCAATAGCCAATGGTGCTCGAGTCTCAGAATCTTTCTACGAGCAAGAGCATACATGTAAAGACTCTGAAAAGGTTTTACATGGCAACTTACGTTGTCTCGTTCCCTACTCTCAGGGAACCATGGTTACATTGAGTAACCCGGAACGTTCCCTTTCGAGGTAGGTCTCTCGATATTGCGTCACTAGCTGACACTTTGGGGAAAGTATATAAAATCCCTGCAGTGTAAAAATGACACAATCCCCAAATCTAAAATAAGAGTTTAAACGGGAATGAGTATAAACACATGCCGTAGCAGGTGAGCATAAGTAGGCAAGGGAGTGCCAAGCTCCCCCTAGGTCAGCCAAAGGACCTAGTGGAGACACCCCACCAGTCAGCTGGCAATCGGCCACCGCATAACACAAGGCTATAGCCACAGTGTTAGACCAGTGAATTTATTTCAAGTTTGAATTTATTGAAAGGATAGCCCCTTGAGATGTAACATCTCATTTTCAAGGGGGTCCTCAGTGCAATGCAATGAGATGATATTGAAGCAACAATAACATATTGATGCACTCACAACACACAATCAGCTCAGACAAGCAGATTACTGTACATAGCCCATAAGTGCATAATACATGAGCACAACACGGGTAAAAATAACAATGTCACACACTCAGTGAGGCTGTCATCAGGAGCACCTAATCACTGTAAAAAAACAACAACGCAGAATGCTGCAGGTTGTGCGGTAAATATATATTTGTTCAAAATAAACGAGAACATATAAGAAAGCCAGCGTATGAAAAAGAAGGGATTTCAAGGTTATATTTTGTGAAGACCATCCCGTTGCTAGACAAATGTCCTGAATAGACATACCTAAGACCAAGCCCAAGACGCAGCCAAATACCTAGTGAAGTGGGCATGAACACCTATAGGGCAGTCCACCTGGGAAGCATAAGCCAGATGAATGGCTTCTTCTATCCAGTTTGAAAGTGTCTGCTTTGACACCGGCGAACAGTTGCTGACAGGCAAAAATGACTGGTTTCTATCCACAATAAGTATGCAGCACACAAACGGCACAGCAAATGCTGTCAGGTCTTTCATCAGAGATCATGCCGGGAGAATCAAACGCTTAAAGCGTTATAACCTAAGCTCTGAATGGCGTTGAGAACACTTAGGTAAATAGGGGCTGCTTATATTGTGTGAATGAGAGTGATTGTGATTCTCTGTGCTCTGTACACGGCAGACCACAGCTCCAAGGCAGAGGGCTGCTTATATCAAGTCACCTTTATTTATATAGTGCTTTTTACAATACAGATTGACAGGATCTGACTGACAGGATTAACAGGAAAATAGTGCAACAAAGATTGTTTTGGCTGTACAGCAGGTCTAGAAGAAAGTCATTGTCCAGTTTAAGTATGTTCAGCATTGATTCATTTCTGTTGTAAAAATCATTAGTTATTAATTTTGGGGGAGATGTAATGTGTGGACTAATTCGAGAGGATCGATTTAGCTTTAAGATTTAGAAAAGCTTTTACCAAGAATACAATAAGTAAAATTTGTATTATATGCTGATGATATCATGTTATATATTACTAAACCCCATACTATCGCAAGAATCTTAGAAATGATCTCTCATTTTGGTACATTCTCAGGGTACAGGATAAACTGGTCTAAGAGTGAATTAATGCCTATAAAGGTACGAGATCTTTCTGTTGCATGAAACTTCCCTTTTAAAATAACACATCATAAATTTACTTATTTAGAAATTGAGGTTACAAGGATTTTCAATCATTATTCAAAACCTTTTTGGAGATTCCCTCTCCAAAAACACTCCCTATTTCCTTAGTAGGAAGGGTTAATGTTATTAAAATTATTTTTCTACCTCAAATTCTTGATCTTTTTTAAAACATCCCAGTATTTTTACCTAAGATTTTTTTCATTACTTACGCTTTGTAAGTAATTAGCAAGATTACCCGGCTAATATGGTCATATTTCCTGGTTCTAGTTAGAACTAAGCTGCTGCATTTGTCTTTGAGAGCATATGTTGTAGTTTAGATATTTTAAGATGGTAGAATGCAGTTTTACAGATGCTAGAAATGTGCCTTTCAAATGAAAGATTGGTATCAAAGAGCACACCCAGGTTCCTAACTGACTTAACAGTGAAGACTTAACAGAGCAGGCATTAAGTGTTAGATAGTATTCTAGGATATTATGTGCAGAGATTTTGGCCCTATAATTGAAATCTCAGTTTTTTTTTCCAGAATTCAATAGGAAATTACTAGTCATCCAATTTTTTATATCAGCTATGCATTCCGTTAATTTTGTGAATTGGTAAGTTTCATCGGGGCGTGGAGAAATATAGAGCGTATTATCAGTGTAACAGTGAAAGCTAATGCCATGCTTCCTATTGATATCTCTCAAGGGTAGCATGTACAGGGTGAAAAGTATTTGAATAACAGAATTTTATATTTAATTCTACAGAAACATCCAACCAGAACCCCTGTATCTTATTACAGAACCACAAACAATGTGTAAGATTACCAATTTCAATCTTACATTTAGAACAGAAAGAAGAGACATCAGCCCTAAATCTGCTGCACTGAGAGGGAGAGATATGAGCTCTATGAAGAATCTTGAGCTGAATAGCTCTCACTCTATTGCATACGCACAAGCTCTTTGCATTTTTCCAGGTCCTATTCCATTCTTCATCTGACATTTGAATATCAAGTTCCCTTTCCCAGTTTGTTTTAAGAAAATGAGTGGAAGTCTTCCCATACTCAGACAAAATACCATAAAATAAACTTATAGATCTGATTGAATGAATCTCAAAAAGTTGTTTCTATATTTCTGAGCAATTTACATTAGAAAGAAGTGTAGTATCTTTTTGAATGTAATTTCTTATTTGTAAGTAACAAAAAAAATCTTGCCCACCCAGATCATATTTTTGGGAAATCTGACTGAAGGACATGAGAGTATCATTGTCAAAAAGATCTTTCAGCTTAGAAATCCCTTTAAGAGCCCACTGTTGAAAGCGTGAATCACTGATACACGGAGGAAAATCCAGATTATTACAAATTGATGTTAAACAAGATTTCCCTTCAAGACGCCTAACGGATTGCCAAGCTTTCACATTAACAGTAATAGGGTTATAGCAGGCTACTCTAACAGTCTTCAGTGTTTTTTTTTTTTGTAAAAAAAGCTAATTTTGAAGAGGAACCTGTGACTGACTCTATGTCCAGCCATAATGAGGTTGGGTCTCCTGATATCCATGTAATTATGTGACGTTAAATAATACATTACTTTAAATGAGTCCACCCCACAAGATTATTGTTATAAACACGAGCCGCGTCTGAAAGGTAAAGGGGGAGGTGTTGCTGTAATTTATAATAATATCTTCAGTATTACTCAGAAGTCTAGTTTCAAATATAATTCTTTTGAAGTTTTGGTGCTTTACGTAACGTTATGTAGTGAAATTGATAAATCCCGTTTAACATTTGTGTTGGCTACTGTATATAGGCCACCAGGGCACAATACACACTTTATCAGAGAATTTGCTGATTTTTTATCAGAGTTAGTACTGGTACTAATTGTTGGTGATTTTAATATCCATGTAGACAATGAAAAAGACGCATTGGGATTGGCATTTAGAGACATTCTAAACTCTATTGGAGTTAGGCAACACGTATCAGGACCCACTCATCGCCGTAATCATACTTTAGACCTAATATTGTCACATGGAATAAATGTTGATACCGTTGAAATTCTGCAGCAGAGCGATGACATCTCAGATCATTACCTAGTATCATGTATACTGAATTTAGCAAAGGCTGCAAAGCCGTCCCCTCGCTTCAAATATGGCAGGACTATCACTGCTGCGACTAAAGATTTCTTTGTAAATAAACTTCCTCATCAGTTTCATCTCCTCAGCATCCCAGATAGCCCAGAGGAACTTGATGTTGCAACAGAAACTATTGACTCTCTCTTTTCCAGCACTTTAGACAAAGTTGCTCCTCTGCGCTTAAAGAAGATTAAAGAGAATAGTCCAACGCCGTGGTACAATGAGCACACCCGGGCCCTTAAAACAGCAGCCAGAAAAATGGAGCGCAGCTGGAAGAAAACAAAACTGGAAGTTTTTCGCATTTCGTGGAAAGAAAGCATGATTTCATACAGAAAGGCCGTAAAAACTGCTAGATCTGCTTATTTCTCGACTCTCTTAGAAGAAAACAAACACAACCCTAGGTATTTATTCGATACAGTGGCTAAATTAACCAAAAATAAAGCTTCAACTTCTGATGTCTGCCAACAGCACAGCAGTAATGACTTTATGAACTTCTTTACTTGTAAGATTGATGATATTAGGAAAAAAATTATAACCATGCAGCCGTCTACTACTGTATCACATCAGACAGAGCATTGTAGTGTCACTGAGGAAAAATTACATTCATTCACTGCTATAGGAGAAGAAGAATTGGCTAAACTCGTTAAATCATCAAAATCAACAACATGTATGCTCGACCCTATACCGGCTAAACTACTAAAAGAGATGCTTCCAGAGGTCATAGATCCTCTTCTTAATATCATTAATTCATCCTTGACTTTAGGATATGTACCGAAAACTTTTAAGTTGGCTATTATTAAACCACTTATTAAAAAACCGCAACTTGACCCTACAGAATTAGTCAATTACAGGCCAATCTCAAATCTACCCTTTCTGTCAAAAATACTAGAAAAGGCAGTGTCCTCACAATTATGCTCCTTTTTAGAAAAAAATGGTATCTGTGAGGTTTTCCAGTCAGGATTTAGACCACATCATAGTACTGAGACTGCTCTCATTAGAGTTACAAATGATTTACTCTTATCATCCGATCGTGGTTGTATCTCTCTGTTAGTGTTACTCGATCTTAGCGCTGCATTCGATACCATCGACCACAACATTCTTTTGAATAGACTCGAAAATTATGTTGGCATTAGTGGAATTGCATTGGCATGGTTTAAATCATACTTATCTGACCGTTTTCAGTTTGTAGCAGTAAATGAAGAGATCTCACACCGATCACAAGTTCAGTATGGAGTACCGCAGGGCTCAGTGCTAGGACCGTTGCTTTTCACCCTGTACATGCTACCACTGGGAGATATCATTAGGAAGCATGGCGTTAGTTTTCATTGTTATGCTGACGATACTCAGCTCTATATTTCTTCACGCCCTGACGAAACTTACCAATTCACAAGATTAACGGAATGCATAGCTGATATAAAAAATTGGATGACTAGTAATTTCCTGCAACTTAATTCAGAAAAAACAAAATTTTTAATTATTGGACAAAAAAACTCCACATGTAGTAACCTAGAATACTGTCTAACACTTGATGGCTGCTCTGTCAAGTCCTCGTCGTCAGTTAGGAACCTGGGTGTGCTCTTTGATACCAATCTCTCATTTGAAAGCCACGTTTCTAGCATCTGTAAAACTGCATTCTACCATCTTAAAAATATATCTAAATTACGGCATATGCTTTCAATGCAAAATGCTGAACAGTTAGTTCATGCATTCATGACCTCAAGGCTAGATTATTGTAATGCTCTACTGGGTGGTTGCCCTGCTCACTTAATAAATAAACTGCAGCTGGTCCAAAACGCAGCAGCTCGAGTTCTTACTAGAACCAGGAAGTATGACCATATTAGCCCGGTTCTGTCAACACTGCACTGGCTCCCTATTAAACATCGCATACATTTTAAAATCTTGCTAATTACTTACAAATCACTAAATGGTTTAGCTCCCCAGTACTTGAGCGAGCTCTTAACGCATTATACTCCATCACGTCTATTGCGGTCTCAAAACTCTGGCCAGTTGATAATACCTAGAATATCAAAATCAACTGCAGGCGGTCGATCCTTTTCCTATTTAGCACCCAAACTCTGGAACAGCCTTCCTAGCATTGTTCGGGAAGCAGACACACTCTGTCAGTTTAAATCTAGACTAAAAACGCATCTCTTTACTATGGCATACACATAAAACATTTTAATTTATATTTTATTCAAATTGTTAGGCTGCATTAACTAGGTCAGCCGGAACCGGGAACACTTCCCATAACACCTGATGTACTCGTTACATCATAAGAGGAATGGCATCTACACTAATGTTAGTCCCTCTGTTTATCCCGAGGTTTACTGCAGTCAGCCGGATCCGGGCCGTATCCAGATCAGATGGTGGAACAGCGCCCAGACATTACCAACGCATCCCTGAAGTGTCTGCAGAGACCGTGTCAATTAGTCTACCCTCTGAAATTGCTCATCGACATGGCATCCTCAATGGATCCATCTCCGGCGTGATGACTCCGATATTTCGAATATTCCTATTTAATAATTGTTTAATTGACACGCCATCCTCAATAAACCCGGTGTGATGCCTCCGATCTTTTTCGAATAATCCGATCTAATATTACTTCTGACCTATAAGGCTGCCAAAATAATAAACATACAGAGTTTGTTAATTGGCCAGAGGAGAACTGGCACCCCGACTGAGCCTGGTTTCTCCCAAGGTTTATTTTTCTCCATTAGGACACCTGATGGAGTTTTGGTTCCTTGCCACTGTCGCCTCTGGCTTGCTCAGTTGGGGACACAAAATTTTCAAATAAATATCCAAATAAATTTAATTACTAAACTAAATTATATCAACTACATTACTTGAATATATATGATAATTGAAATGAGCTGATGACATCACCGTTTTCTCCAGAGCGGCTGTACAGCCGAATCAAATTCTGTTCATTATTTTCCTGTTTAACACTGTGAAGCTGCTTTGAAACAATCTGCATTGTAAAAAGCGCTATATAAATAAAGTTGACTTGACTTGACTTGACGTAAATGGTCACTCAATTGATACATTTTAATATCTGGAAGACCAAGGCCACCCAAATCCTCTGGTAGACGCAATGTATTAATCTTAAGACAAGGTCTTTTATCAGCCCATATAAAAAAAAATTAACCATCTGTCTAAATCTTTAAGTGTCTGCAAGAAAAGAATTGGAATCATTTGAATTGGATATAATAATCTTAGGAGGACATTCATTTTCAAAAGAGCAATGTGTCCCAACCAAGAAATGGGAAGAGTTTTCCATCTTTCTAGATCAAGTTTAATATGATTGAAAAGAGGAATAAAATTTGACTTGTACATCTGACTAAATTTAGGTGTTATATTTATTCCCAGATATACAAAACCAGAAGGAGACCACCTGAATGGGAAGAGGTTTGAATTTAAAGGAACAGTTTATAGGCTACCTAGAGGCATGGCTTCAGATTTACTAAAATTAATCCTATAACCGGATTAATTTAATATAAGCACTAAATTCCTTAATAAACAGCAATAAGAGTAATTATGGATATGGTTTAGATAAGAAAATAAGAATGTCATCAGCACAGAGATTAATTTTATGCTGCTTGTCAGCTATCATCAAAGCATGTATGTCTAAATTTGACCTAATTGCTTCTGCTAATGGTTCTATTACTAAAGCAAATAAAAGGGGTGATAATGGACAACCCTGTCGAGTTCCCCTATTAACCTTAAAACAAGTAGAGCGTAGTCCATTAGTTATCACCTCAGCAAGGGGATCAGTATACAACAACTTGACCCAACTAACAAATTGTTCACCCAGACCGAATTTAGTTAAGTGTATAAAACAAGTAAGGCCGCTCAACTCGGTCGAACGCCTTTTCGAGATAACAAGACTGTCCAGTTTCTGCTGCTGTGAAAGCTGAATAATATTCAATAGTCTACGAATATTATTACTGGAACTACATCCTTTAATAAAGCCAGTCTGATCTAATAAGCTTTCAAGTCTTGTAGCGAGAATTTTGGAGAGAATTTTAAAATCAGTATTTAGTAGAGACATTCCTCATTCCTCTGGTGATTTCCCCTTTTTAAGTAATAAAGAAATACTGGCTTCCCGTAGAGAAGGAGGGAGAGTACCATTCTCTAAAGAATAATTAAACATTTCCAAAAGCGGGTCATCTAAAATATCCTCAAACTCTGCATAAAATTCACTACCTAGTCCATCAGGACCAGGGGCTTTCCCAACCTGTAGCCCATTTAATGGCTGATAATACCTCCTTCCTTGAAATGGGACCATTAAGAGCTAGCTTTTGATGCTCAGTTATAGAGGGTAATTTGATTTTAGAGAAAAAAACATCCATCAGGTTTAATGAATTAAGTCAAGTCAACTTTATTTATATAGCGCTTTTTACAATGCAGATTGTTTCAAAGCAGCTTCACAGTGTTAAACAGGAAAATAATACAACTGAATTTGATTCGGCTGTACAGCCACTCTGGAGAAAACGGTGATGTCATCAGCTCATTTCAATTATCATATATATTCAAGTAATGTAGTTGATATAGTTAATTTAGTTTAGTAATTAAATTTATTTGGATATTTATTTGAAAATTTAGTGTCCCCAACTGAGCAAGCCAAAGGCGACAGTGGCAAGGAACCAAAACTCCATCAGGTGTCCTAATGGAGAAAAATAAACCTTGGGAGAAACCAGGCTCAGTCGGGGTGCCAGTTCTCCTCTGGCCAATTAACAAACAGTGTATGATTATTATTTTGGCAGCCTTATAGGTCAGAAGTAATATTAGATCGGAATATTCGAAAGATCGGAGGCATCACGCCGGAGACGGGTTTATTGAGGATGGCGTGTCGATTAAACAATTATTAAATAGGAATATTCGAATCATGCCGGAGATGGATCCATTGAGGATGCCATGTCGATGAGCAATTTCAGAGGGTAGACTAATTGACACGGTCTCTGCAGACACTTCAGGGATGCGTTGGTAATGTCTGGGCGCTGGTCCACCATCTGATCTGGATACGGCCCGGATCCGGCTGACTGCAGTAAACCTCGGGATAAACAGAGAGACTAACATTAGCGTAGATGCCATTCTTCTTATGATGTAACGAGTACATCAGGTGTTATGGGAAGTGTTCCCGGTTCCGGCTGACCTAGTTAATGCAGCCTAACAATTTAAATAAAATATAAATTAAAAATGTTTTATTTGTATGCCATAGTAAAGAGATGCGTTTTTAGTCTAGATTTAAACTGACAGAGTGTGTCTGCTTCCCAAACAATGCTAGGAAGGCTGTTCCAGAGTTTGGGTGCTAAATAGGAAAAGGATCGACTGCCTGCAGTTGATTTTGATATACTAGGTTATATCAACTGGCCAGAGTTTTGAGACTGCAATAGACGTGATGGAGTATAATGCGTTAAGAGCTCACTCAAGTACTGGGGAGCTAAACCATTTAGTGATTTGTAAGTAATTAGCAAGATTTGAAAATGTATGCAATGTTTAATAGGGAGCCAGTGCAGTGTTGACAGAACCGGGCTAATATGGTCATAATTACATGGGGACCCTGCTTCATACAGAGTTTTAAAAAAACAAATGCGTTGTTAATTATTGTAATATCAGAAGAAAGGTGCCCTTTATCATCCTTGATTGAAGGAATCATTTGAGAGTCTGCTTTTTTCTTAGTAAGATAAGCCAAGTATCTCCCTGGTTTATCACCATGTTCAAAGAGCCTTTGCTTAGCAAACCTAACTTTTTTCTCAGCTGATCTTACATTTAAAGTATCTAAAGCAGACCGCAAAGCAGCAATTTCTTTTAATCTAGCTGGCCTTGGAATCTGAACATAATCCCTCTCTGCTCGTTTAAGTTTTGCTACCAGAATATCCTTCTGTTCTGCTTGCCTACACCTCTTACTAGACGTATAAGACATTATAAGACCCCTTGAGAAAGCCTTTATTGTCTCCCATAAGAGTGATTTATCTTCCGTAGATGGAGAATTGATAGCAAAAAAAGGTTGGAATTCTAATTTAAAGTAAGACATAAACTGGCTATCCTTAAGAATAAAGGGATTGAATCTCCAATACCTAGTTTGATTTTAAGGGCCCTGTCATTTTAAATTCAGGAAAACAGCAGCATGATCCAATATTATAATATTTCCAATGGAGCTGTGATCTCTAAATTGTAATAACCCCTTAGGAACAAAAAAGTAGTCTATTCTTTTATGGCAACAATGTTGTTTGGAGAAGAAAGAAACATTTTTTTCAGCAGGATGCTGTACCCGCCATACATCCACATAATCTAAATCCTCACATAGAGAATTAATGAACTTAGCCTGGAATGAGGGAGCTATATTACCTGAAGGGAATTTGTCCATAAGTGGATTCAACTGACAATTAAAATCTCCACCCACAATTGAACGTGTAACCTTACATTCCAATAATTTGGCAAATGCACTTGTCAAAAAGTCACATTGATGACCAGGGGGGAAATAAACACTCATAATAACAATTTCTTCCCCGTACAACATACCTTTCACAATCACATAATGTCCATTTCTATCTTTAATACAATTCAGTAAATTCAGTAAAAGGTATCGTTTTTTTTTACCAAAATGGCCACTCCACGGCTTCTTGAGGTAAATGAGGAAAAAAAACATGACTGAAGCCCAACTGTTGCAACTTAAGTTCATCGTCAAGATGAGTTTCTTGTAGCAGGGTTATATCAACGTTTTCCTTTTTAAGGAATATGAGGATTTACTTTCTCTTTAAAGGCGTGTGTATCCCGTTAACATTCCATGAACAGAACTTAAGTCTATTCGCCGACATACTTCGTGAAAAGGGTAAGAAAAAATAGGATTCCTGACCGAAAATATTCCATAGTAAAAAAACAATCCCATGTCTGCATCAAAGGTGAGCTGAAAGGTATAAAACGAAGAAAAATCACGGAACACGAAACTATAATACAAGAAACAGTGTAAACTGCATTAGAACTTAAGTCAGTCATTATTCTGAATTAGCTTAGATAACGCAGTTCAGTGCAAAAGGGGTCCTGAATAAAAAATCAAATTAACATATTGCGTTAGCAGACATGCGGACCATAAACGTACACAACATGTTTATATAACAGGGAGCTTAATATAAAATGGAGCGGGTCAAAAATGTAGCGTAGGTGTAACGTTAGTCACCATCAAACAAATGGGGATGTGCCCTCCAACGATGACAGGTACTTATCCACTTCAGATGGGTCCTGAAATACGTTAGTAGCTCCCCGGTGTGTGACTTTGAGAGAGGAAGGATAAAGCTGTGCATAAGTAGCCCCGGCCGCCCTGAGACGTTTCTTGACCTCGTTGAATAGTTTGCGTTTACGTAGAACGGCAGCAGAGAAATCCTGAAAAAATGTCACCTTCGAATTTCCGAACATCAAAGCTTGATCTCCATTCCACAATCCTTCTGCATTCTCAGGAAGTCCAACAATGCATATGTTCTTTCTTCTCCCTCTGTTTTCCAAATCATCTACATGATCTGTTAGCTCCCAAACTCGTTTCTCTACCGTCTCAAGTTTGCCTTCAACCGGCGCAGCAACATCTTCCACCGCGGAAATTCGATTCTCAGTTTCGGTGATTCGTTTTTCATGATCATCGAGTTTTTTCTCTGTTGATGCAACAGTTGTGACAGCGGACTCAACTTTTCATTGATTAATTTTGAAATGTTGTCCATGATCTCCGTAATAACTTGGCGCAGGGCAGGGTCGGAAATATTTGCGTCAGCATCCGTGCAAGCAACAGCACTATCCTCACCCTGACGGCTATGCTCCTGCTCTGATTTGCTTGAGTTTTTAGTGCTCTTGTGAGGCATGTTGTTCGACTGTTTCAAAAAATAGGAGTCTAGGCTTATAGCAAACTGTGCAGCAAACACCACATAGAATAATGGACTCCTCCGTTAAAAATAATAAAAATTTTCCGCCGTCCGATCAACACGACCGTTCTCTAAGCCGCCATCTTACTCCCCCCTCGATATGATAACTCTTCATTTACTGCTACAAACTGATAACGGTCAGATAAGTATGATTTGAACCATGCCAATGCAATTCCACTAATGCCAACATAATTTTCGAGTCTATTCAAAAGAATGTTGTGGTCGATAGTATCAAATGCAGCGCTAAGATCCAGTAACACTAATGGAGGGATAAGAGCAAATCATGGGATGCTGTTAAGAGCAAATCATTTGTAACTCTAATGAGAACAGTTTCAGTACTATGATATGGTCTAAATCCTGACTGGAAATCCTTGCAGATACCATTTCTTTCTAAAAAAGGAACACAGTTGTGAGGATACTGCCTTTCATAGTATCTTTGACAGAAAAGGTAGATTTGAGACTGGCCTGTTATTGACTAATTCTGTAGGATCAAGTTGTGTTTTTTTTTAATAAGAGGTATAATATTAAAATATAGCTATTTAGCAGGCTATTATTATACCTATAAGTTATTAAGAAGAGGATCTATGACCTCTGGACTCATCTCTTTCAGTAGCTTAGTCGGTATAGGGTCTAATATACATGTTAATTTAGATGATTTAACAAGTTTCGACGATTTTTCCTCTTCTATAGCAATGAATGAATGGAATTTTTCCTCAGGGACAATACAATGTACTGTCTGATGTGATACTGTAGTAGACAGTACTCTCTAATATTATCAATCTTACAAGTAAAGAAGTTCATAAAGTCATTACTGCTGTGCTTGTTTGGAAACGTTTGGGGTCGAAGATTTATTTCTCATTAATTTAGCCACTGTATCAAATAAATACCTAGAGTTATATTTGTTTTCTTCCTGCGCTCCATTTTTCTGGCTGCTCTCATGAAGGCATGAGTGTGCTCGTTGTATCATGGCACTGGACTATTTTCTTTAATCTTCTTTAAGCACAAAGGAGCAACTGTGTCTAAAGTGCTGGAAAAGAGTGTCAATAGTTTCTGTTGCAACATCTAATAAATAAACTTTATAAAGCAATCTTTAGTGGTAGAAGTGATAGTTCTTCCATATTTGTAACAGGGAGTCGTTTTTCAGCCTTGGCTAAATAGAGTATACACAAGACTAGATAATGATCTGAAATGTCATCGCTCTGCTGCAGAATTTCAATGGCATCAACATTGATTCCATGTGACAATATTAGATCTAAAGTATGATTACGACAATGAGTGGGTCCTGACATGTGTTGTCTAACTCCAACAGAGTTTTAAATGTCTGTAAATGCCAATCCAAAAAAGATGTCATATTCAAAAATGTTTTATTATACAAAATATATGACCTTTCTATCATCTGTTTTGTTTGTAATAAAGGTCCTAAGATGTAAGGGATACATTCAGCCTGTTACGTTATAATCCATTATAATGTAAAATACAAAACAATTGTTCTGGCAACAAGACGAGTTGTAATTTTCAATACAGTCGCTGAGTGGAAACAAGATGGCGAGTGCCACCACTCAGAGTCACTAACTCGAGTGCCCATCTCTGGATGACAGTCTGACCAGTATGGCCAGAGCATACAGTGTCTGACATCGTACTTGCGAGTTCACACACCTCTTTAATGTTAATTTTAGTGATCTCTGACTGGAGAAGTCAGATATCATTTGTGCCGTAAATATGTGACTACGTGAATAATAATCTTAGAGTATTTACGATTACCGTTAGCCAGCACTTTTAAATTTGCTTTAATGTCAGGTGCTCTGGCTCCCGACAAAAACGTGACTATGGTGGCTGGTGTCTCTATTTTCACGTTCTGTGTAATGGAATCGGCAATAACTAGGGCACTTTCAACAGGATTCTCAGTGGGTGCGTCACTGAGTGGAGAGAACCTGTTTGATGTTCTAATCATAATGGAACAGCTGTGTTTTGTCCGGCGACTATGCCGTCTCACAGTCACCCAGTTGCCCTGCATGGGCTCTGCAACCAGAACCAAACAAAGTACAGGGTTTGCTAAGCTAGTCATGTCCAAAGCAGTATCTAAAGCCCTTTCATTCCTTCCATATCATGTGAATAAGTAAGCGATTGGAGCATCTTTGTGCTCTGTACACTGCTGACGGCTGCTCTGAGGCAGGGGCTGCTTACATTGTGTGAATGAGTGAGCGACTGGAACTTTTCTGTGCACTGTACACAACTGACTGCTGCTGAGTCAAGGGGGCTGCTTTTTTTATTCTGTGAATGAGTGAGCGATTAGAGCTTCTCTGCGCTCTGTACACGACTGACCGCTGCTCCAAGGCAGGGGGCTGCTTACATTGTGTGAATGAGTGAGCGACTGGGTCTTTTCTGTGCATTGTATGTGGTGGAAATATTTAATCATAGAGGAAGATTAATTAAGACATATGTTTGAGATCACACAAGAGCTAACATGTGTTTCTGCCATGCAGGACACCACTAAACTTAACAGACACAGAGACTGGTTTGTAAACCAGGGGTCGCGGGACACCTTATTTGAGGGCTCTCCTGTACCAAAGGTGTCGGGCAGAACTAATTCTAATTCTGTGTGCTGTGTTTCTTACTTTTACCATGTGTGGAAAACTACTGAGAAGGATTGTTTACACTTTCGGGGTATAAGAGATTGTGGCTTCTGTTATGTCTTCAGTTAGCACTCTGCAGACATTCAGGATGGCTGTATGACTGTGACTCTTTTCTTGCAAGAAAATAAATCTTTATAAAGACAATTGGCTAAGGTTTGTTTCTTATTCAGTGATGCAACTGAGAGTTAATTTTTGCCACGACAATTGGTGTCAGAAGTGGGATTCCTTGGATGTGCCTTCTGGACCCCGAGAGCGGATGGTAACTGATCATCCTGGATGTTAGAGTCACAGCCCTACCCCGACAGATTGAGGGAGAGGGGCCGACCGCTCAGGGGGTCCGGGAGTCCGACCACTGGAATTAGAGAAAACGAACCCGAGGTGGCAACGGGACGCTTCTGGTAAGAGACAAACTTAAAATTCGGGGAAGAATTTTGGTTGAATTAAAAATTGGAAATTAAGGGAATAAACCATGGGGGGGTCTGACTCTGTGGCAAATGCAGCGTGGTTGGCCTTTTACTGTGTAGAAAAAGAGGCTGCAATCACGTCGGCTGGGCAGCGTGAATTTATGCTTCTTACTGCGTAGAAAAGGAAGCTGAAATCACGTGGGCTAATAAAATGCAGCGGGGTTGGTTTTTTACTGTGTAGAAAAAGAAACTGCAATCACGTGGGCTGGGCAGCGTGAATTTATGCTTCTTACTGTGTAGAAAAGGAAGCTGAAGTCACGTGGGCTATTAAAATTGGGACGCTATTGCGAGCGTCCAACCTTCTGGTCTTGGTTGAAGAAATCAGATCTGAACGGAGACGTCCGACAGATTATAGCGCGTGCGAAAAAGACAGACTGCCAGTATTGGAAAATCTCAAAGCAAGCTAGCTGAATATGATACACCGGTATTTTGTCAAATGAGAAAATTATATGGCCAAAAACGCATGCAAGGTATAGTTAATTAAATATGATGGGTTCCCAAAAGATGGAACGCTGAGTGTCACCAGACTGTAAGTGGTGAAAGAGTTGAAGAGGGGTATAATTTCAGAAGGGCTGTTGTGGGAAACATGTGTGAGAAATGCGAACAAACATTTGAAATGTTGGGTGAAAGAGGCAGATAACAGGGAAAGAAAAATGTAGTATCACGCAGAAGCAACAGCTGTGTTTAAAGATTGCCGCTTCCATCTCTGCTGGTATAATTTTAGGTGAGTATGAACTTTGACTAAATTATGGCTAACAATTTGAGTGACATGGTCAGTAACTTGATCAGTCTGGATACAAATTTTGAGACGAACGAGAGCAAACGCTGTAAGCAGCTCTGCTCTGAAGCCCTCACTTCAAAGAAATTTGTAGGACTTATTAAGGAAATGGGCAGCAATGTTTTAATTTTGATTGGAAAGTTGAACAACAACTGGCTACAAACAAAGAAGAGACTTACACTCTGTCTAAGAAACTAATGAGATAATAATAAGGTATGATAATTGGTGTTAATATGTTGAAGATGATGTTTTGGTTTCAGAAGATAAGCTAGGGCTTAGCTAAAATAAAACAATTCACTTATCTGAATCAGGCCCACCATGTCATTTCTGGTGCTGTGGCCTAACTTGCTGTGTAACAGAGACTCAATCTGAGTGGAAATTTATAGTTTCTAAATTTATTGTATGGGCAAAAGACAAATATAAAATTATGGTTATTTGTGCTGGAGTGAAAAGTTAAAGGTTTATAAAAATGCAGTACAGGTCCTGAATGCCTCAGAGTCTCTCTCTCATTCAAAACCAGCTTAAAGCTGTTATCTGAGCCTGTGTCATAGGTGATAAGATATTTATAGCAAAGCACAGGGCATCAGTTGAAATTAAGAGACAAAGGATTGCCATTAAGAGGGCAATAATACATGAATAAGATGTTTTTAAATACAGACTTTTAATGAACTGAAATTAGCCTCCACTATGTATAGAACCGATGGCTTGGGTTATAGAGATAGCCAAACATTAAATTGAATGGACAGTTATGGTTAAATTCACTGACTATAATCTACGCACTGGTATGTTGCGGCTTTGAAGACGTATGATGGATTTTAGTGATTAAGTTATGTTGTAATTAACCTGTCTCCATGTTTTACCAATAGTAAGCAGACCAAATGGCTCTGGTGACTCTTAAATGCACTTTCCCCAAAGCTCCAGAAAACATCTGATCCTGTTAAAGGAAATGGTCAAAGATCTCGAGCGGTTACCAGTGGGCATGAGGTGATTTCTCAAAGACGGGTAAGATCCTTTTTGGCCAGATAGAGGGCAACCTAAGACAGAGGGTCACCGCCGCCACTGGGCACCTCCAAAAGGGGGGTGTTTTTATGTGTGTGAAGCAGATGTCTGTGAGGCCAGCAGCATCATCAGGGGGGAGCTGTGACAGATACAGCAGTCTGCCCCAGAAATGTTCCTCCATACCACTCACCCAGGAACCGCATTTAGTGAATAGCTTGTCAGGGAACACCCTGAGGAAAAGAGTGGGAAAGGGCTTTCAAGAGCCGGCTGAGACTGGGGGATTGTCATTAACTTTTGTGGAGACCAGAACAAAATGTATTAATTGGTATCAGTAAAACTGTGTGATCAGGAACTAATGTTATTGTGAGTTTTTATACTCCTGTAGGTCATTAGATATGACATGAGACATGGTGGCGCCTAAGATGAGGACAGCTTTTGAAGTTTAAAGAGAAGGTCTGGATAACAAAAGGTATTTAAACTAAAGCTCTAATTTGAAAAGTTAAACATTTTAATTTTCTAAACGTTGTCAAGGAATTTAATATTACAGTTTGTCTGAGTAAAGTCTTAGGAGGCTGTGAAAAGATAATTTGGTTTGGAGAGAGAGAGACTGCATGAGTGGAAGCAGGGATTGTACTGTGTCTGCTATCGCCCTGTTAAAGCTGAAACAAAACAAAGAACCAAAACAAACCAGATGACTTGTGTGAAGACAAATTAATAATGAACAGACATGATTTGAAATTGGTTAAGAGACCATGTAAAAGCTAGGGTTAAATAATTTTTAGAGTTTAAACTAAAAGGAAAATTTGAACTTTATGTTTTGTATGTGTTGATTAGTGAAACCGTTCTGTCCTGATTGAGTGTATGGGGTCATTCACCTCTGGGAAGAGGTTTATCATTACAGATGGGTTAAGCAAAACAACAAACTTTAAAGAAGCTTATACTTCTGAAGGAATCTGGTGAAAAGATGATCCAGAACATAGGACAAGCTTTAAGTGGATTGGGTATCCAGCTCTGTCTGTCACTGGTAATTATGACTACTTTTGTCATTTATTTATCAATATATATTGATTTCAATTACTCTCTGGATTAGTAAATTTAAAGACTGCTGTCCATCATGGGGTTAACAGCTTTGTCTAAATTGAGTCGCTAAACACTTGATAGTGACAAGTTGTCGGCTGTTTTGGATTTTGGAGGTATCACACACCCCTAATATGACAGGAGTGCAGTGACAGTGCTTGCTCACTTAGCCCGGCTTCCAGATATGAAATATGGATTTGTCTTTCATTTTATAGGATATTTTCAGTATGTTTTGGGAAACTCTCTGAATAGGACTGGAGCTTGTTGCCCTAATATGACAGAAGCATGCAAGCTGATGGAGGGTAAAAGTGTAACGATTTACACAGACTCGTGTTATGAGTTTGGGGTTGCGCATGATTTTGGGGCGCTGTGGAAACAATCTGATGGCCGCCCAATTCTGAATGCTTCTCTTGTGTCTAATCTGCTAGTGTCTAATTCCCTTGCCTGGCCAGGTTGCTATCTGTAAAAGCGCAGCGTATACTAACAACAAAAATTTTATTTCAACAGGAAACGTGAGAGCAGACGCTGCTGCGAAGGCCACGGCAGCGCAGGAGACAAAAGAACCAGAATGTCTTTTAATATCTGAAATAAACACGATTGCTTTGTCTTCTTTACAGACTATGCGGTCTTTCGGCACAGGGCCAGAGAAACAACGATGGGAACAGTGTGGCATGCACTGTTCAAAATGCTGTTTGGACAAGTGGTGATGGCAAGCCTTGGTTACCCTGACAATTTTTTCGTTAATTATGCTACATGGCTGCATGGGCAATCATGCAGCCAAAGGGGGAATGGTAAATGAAAGATTTGTTTACAGCATTTGCTGAAAATGTTCGCATCTTGATGCATATTGATGTACATGGGAACGAGAAAAGGCCTAGAGCAAATCTGAGCCCGTTTGAGATTGTTTTTTTGGAAGACTACCATTCATGGCAATGGAAGGGGGTAACCAACAGCTTCCGTCCACAAAATGTTGGATTACTGCAAAGAAATGTCTTCTCTGTTATCTAAGGTCAGTGTGTAGGTAAAGGTAGGGGAAACCAGCTGAGACTCCTTTATACGACATCAAGCCAAGCGATTTCGTGGTGATACAGGACTACAGAAGGAAGAGCTGGAAGGCGGAAAGGTGGCTAGGATTTTTTCTGTTGCAGGCGACTCATATGGCCGTGAAGGTAGCTGAGAGGGTGACATGGGTTCACGCGAGCCACGACAGAAGAGTCTTACCAGTGATCGAGGAGAAGGAGGAACAGAGAGGAAAGGAGCCAGAGGCACATGTCAGCGTATGCCGAAATCCTGTTTAAACAACAGATGCAGTTATCAGTTCACACAAGGTCACCAACCCTTCAGAGTGGTGAGATCATCAGGCAGCAGTCACTGTGAAAAGACAAAGAACTGTACAGTGACAATCAGCGGGATGACAACGAACTTTATGAGAATGGCCATAAGAGAACCTGAGAATGCTGACAAATAATGGTTTGGGTGTTTAACAAATCCGAAAGGATGAGAATATTGGTTATATTTTACCGTGTTGCCAATCCTTGAAATAGTAGTACTGATATTGATGTGTCTGCAATGTATTTTCCAGTGTATTTCCAGCTCAGTACAGAGACTGGTGAAATCCAGCATGTCACACCAGATGGTTAAAATGTCTATTTACAATGATGGTGATGAATCTCCAGGTGCATTTGATGATGATACAACCAGCGGTGATAGTAAAATGCATTAAGACTTTCCTACTTTTAAATTTGGGAATGAGAAGCCTTTAGAAAGGCCCCAAGAGACTGAAAAACTGTTTTTGCTTGCTAAGTTTATGGGACTTCACCCACAAAAACAGCCTAAGCGTTTTCTTTCTTCTTTCACAAATTCAAGAGAGTGATAATTAATATGAAAATCAGATATGATAACTTGAATTTGCTTTTATTACTATTATCTATATATTAAAAATTTTTCTTGTGATTTATCAATGAGTGATAAAAAGGGGGAAATTGTGGTGGAAAAATTTAATCATAGAGGAAGATTAATTAAGACATATGTTTGAGATCACACAGGAGCTAACATGTGTTTCTGCCATGCAGGACACCACTAAACTTAACAGACACAGAGACTGGTTTGTAAACCAGGGGTCGCGGGACACCTTATTTGAGGGCTCTCCTGTACCAAAGGTGTCGGGCAGAACTAATTCTAATTCTGTGCTGTGTTTCTTACTTTACCATGTGTGGAAAACTACTGAGAAGGATTGTTTACACATTGGGGGTATAAGAGATTGTAGCTTCTGTTATGTCTTTAGATAGCACTCTACAGACATTCAGGATGGCTGTATGACTGTGACTCTTTTCTTGCAAGAAAATAAATCTTTATAAAGACAATTGGCTAAGGTTTGTCTCTTATTCAGTGATGTAACTGAGAGTTAATTTTTGCCACGACAATCTGATTTCTCCTGAGGCAAGCAGAGGCTTATATTGCGTGAATGAGAGCAATCAGAGCTTCTCTGTGCTCTGTACACGACTGACCACTGCTCTGAGGCAAGGGGCTGCTGATATTGTGTGAATGAGTGAGCGATTGTAACTTCTCTGCACTCTGTACACAGCAGACCGCTGCTCTGAGGCTTGTATCGTATAAATGAGGGTCTGGTTCAAACCCCTGTAAACCTCCTCTCCTAAGCAGCACTGTCAGCGACAAGGCTACTTTTCTGCCAACTTCAGGTGGGAGGGGAGGGGTTGGTTGGAGGGGTGAGGAGAACGCAGGAACTGAGCCTGCGTTGCTTTATAATATTCCCTCCGCTCTCCCTATTCTCTTGCTGGAGTGCTCCCCACGTGTCTCGCTTGTCTGCTCTGGCATTCTCTGTCCGCGGGTTACGTCACAGTGCGCGCTCACCGTCCAGCGCCTAGCAACGTCGTTTAAAGCTGGCACTTACACTCCTCTCAAACGTTTTTAGAGGATGTTAGGCCTCATGGCCTCAGCATCAGCAGTACTCAAACTGGGTCTAGTGTACATGCGTCCCCTTCAGCGCTGGTTAAAACCTTGCGCGTGGCGGTCAGACCACTTACGCATCAAAGTGAACCACAGCTGTATCAAAGCCATGGCTTTGTCTGGTGTGAGTATGGGCACGGTCTCGAAATGGAAAGTGATCTTGACAGATGCATCCAACCTAGGTTGGGGTTCCCTGCACGAGGGCAGGCCCGTCTCCGGCCTTTGGTCAAGCTTGGAGAGACAGCTGCACATAAACTGTCTAGAGATGAGAGCGGTCGATCTGACGCTAAAAGCTTTCCTCCCATACATAAAGGGTCACCATGTCCTGGTCCAAACGGACAACATGTCAGTAGTATCTTTATAAATCGCCAGGGTGGACTCAGGTCAAGCAACCTGCACACCATGGCCAAATGCCTCCTTTTATGGGCTCAGCACAACCTGCGTTTACTAAGGGCAGCGCATGTGCCAGGCATTCTGAAACAGGGCCCAGATATGCTATCCAGAGACAACATTCCCCCAGGGGACTGGTCTCTTCACCCACAAGGGGTTCAGCTAATTTGGAGCGTCTTCGGTGAGGCAGACGTCGATCTCTTCGCCACAGAAGACAATGCTCATTGCCCAACATTTTTCTCCAAGAACAGGGATGCGCTGGCCCAGCCGCCCACTGTATGCATTCCCTCCGGTCGCGATGTGGAGGAGAGAACTCCTCACGCAGGCGAAGGGGACGATCTGGCATCCCCATCCCGACTTGTGGGCCCTTCATGTGTGGCCCATCAACAGATACCCGGGAATCTCCCAGAAGGGGTGCTGAATACTATTTCTGAAGCAAGAGCGCCTTCAACCAGATGGCTTTACGCTCTAAAATGGTCAGTGTTCTCAAGCTGGTGTGCAGCACGGAACCTGGACCCACACTCGTGAGGAGTGACAGAAGTCCTCTCCTTTCTTCAAGAGCTTTTGGACGCGGGTTGCGCCCCTTCCATGCTCAACGTATATATGGCGGCCATAGCAGCGTTTCACGCTCATGTGGTCGGACAGTCACTGGGGAGAAGCGGTCTAATCGTGTGCTTCCTCAGAGGAGCTAGGAGGCTGAACCCGCCTCGATCCCCATCGGTTCCTTTATGGGACCTTTCCACGGTCCTGGAGGCCATGAAAGGTGCCCCATTTGAGCCACTTCAGCCTGTGAACCTGAAGCACCTTTTGCTGAAAACTGCTCTTGCTGGCACTAGCTTCAGTCAAGCTTCCTGCCTTGAGTTTGGGCCTAACGACTCCAAAGTCGTCCTCAAACCAAGACATGGTTATGTACCTAAAGTGCTCTCCACTCCATTCAGAGCACAGGTCATTTCGCTATCAGCTCTTCCCTCGTCTGAGGACAACAGAGACGCGAATCTACTCTGTCCCGTCAGGGCTTTTTAGAGTTTATCTAGGGTGTTCCGCCGCATCTAGGCAGTCGGAATAGCTCTTTGTATGCTTTGGTGGTCGCACCAGAGGGTGCGTGATCACGAAGCAGAGATTATCGTGATGGATAGTAGATGTTATCTCACTGGCTTACGAGTCAAAAGGTCTCTGCTGCCCCTTAGGCATTAGAGCTCATTCCACTAGAGGCATGGCCTTGTCATGGGCTTGGTCTAGTGGAATATCACTTGAAGATATCTGTGCAGCGGCAGGCTGGGCCTCTCCATCCACATTTATTGGATTCTATAACTTGGAGATTCCTGCTTTGCAAGCTAGGGTTCTTTCCATATAAACAAATGTATAACACATTTGCAATAACAATAGGCCCGACTCTGTCCGGTCTAGTTTTTATCTAAACTCCACATAAACAAATGTATAACACATTTGCAATATCATATGGCCGACTCTGTCCGGTCTGGGTTTATCTAAATCCCATAAAAGACAAATGTATAACACATTTGCATTAACTATAGGCCCGACTCCATCCGGTCTTGTTTTCTATCTAAATTCAATATAAACAAATGTATACACATTTGCAATAACTATAAGTCCCGACTCTGTCCGGTCTAGTTTTTATCTAAATTCCATAAACAAATGTATAACACATCTGCAATAATTATAGGCCCGACGCTGTCCGGTCTAGTTTTATCTAAATTATATGACACAGGAATATTAATTTCCTGCTATATACCCTTACATGAGGCTCACCATACATGGCCTCTTTTTGGGACTCATAACTTTTACTCTACTATGGGCCTCGGGCTCTCGTCCCAGGCCATAGTATGGGGCGAAGTTTATAAGCACGCACTGCGTTTTAAATTGGGTTCCCATAGTGTAAGCTAACTTATGTAATACGAGAGTACTCTCGAAAGGGAATGTCTCGGTTACTAACGTAACCTCGGTTCCCTGAGAGAAGGGAAAGAGTATTGCGTAACTCGCCGTGCCTTTGTGCTTAGATCAGGCGATCGCTTCAGTCGATTTAACCTGAATCCTATGGCGTAAGGGGGGCTTTTAAATGGGCCACGCTCATTCTGGCGGGCTCTGACGTGCTAGGGCGCAAAGTGACCTGATAGGTTCGCACGTTTTAGCCACAGCACAGCCAATCAGCGCGCTAGTAAGCTTTGCTGGGGTCTGCTGTTGCAGCTGCACTGCGTTTCACATATATAAAATTATAAGGATAACTTCGGCTTCAATATTCTCGAGAAAATGAGTTTTTCCCATAGCGTAAGCTAAATTATGCAATACTCGTTCCCTTCTCTCAGGGAACCCAGGTTACGTTAGTAACCGAGACGTTACTAACTAATCATGTAGCCCCAGCCAGTTTCAGACTAGCAGCCACAGGGCGGAAGTGAGGGGTGGAGCCTATAGACCTTTCACACAACTTCCGTATTTGTGACCGGAAATACGCAATCGTCGTGGTAATCTTCTTCCTCACCCGTCAGGGCAACCCCCTGTCGTTTCATTCCTTCCCTGTGTTGATAGTGAAGTTTGATGGAAATGGATTCAGGCTATCCGGCGGGATGAAGGACCAAACTTTCCTGCTCATGTCCTACATCCCTGTAAACGCAAAGCGGCATATGACGAACATCAGTGGGGAAATATAAAACTAACATTTTTTTTACTTATATTATTTATATTACCATTATTTATGTGTGTATACTCTAACAAGCAAAATTAACTTTAATAGTGATACTGTAATATTTGGCAATCCGTTAGCGAAGTTGTGTAGGCCTACTCTCTGATCCATTTGCTTTTGCCCGGGTATGTTTTTCTGATGTGTTGATGCTTGACAGGAACTAGATTACGTATTTCTGCCTCGACACGCAATTTTCTTTTATTAAATGAAAAATATTTTCTCAAACAATACTTTTAAATAAGTTCAACAACAAGCACAACGGAACTGAGTTGACTGTAATATTTATGTCATGATGTGGTGAACTAGGCCTAATTTATATAAAGTGTTATATCTGCAAAAAATATTGGTGGATCTGTGGATATCTTATTTTATTATTGAAGCAAGAATTTGTTTTCATAATTTCCTGTGGTCAGACTGGGTGTTGAAAATGGGCTTTGCAATATGCTTTGTATTTATTATTTATGAATAGCCTATAAATCATGAGCGTTTACGAACATACTTTTTTTGCATTTGTTAAAGTATTAATATTAATCATATGTCATATACTCTGTGTCTATTATTTGTAACCACATGAAGGAAATAGGGGAGAGCGGGGCACAACCTAACCCGGGGTTAGTTGTAGCACATATGCCAGCATGACGAAACTTTTATTTACTAGTTGCCATATCAACATTATTATAATTTATTTAAAATAAAATAGAGTTGTATATCCTTGAACAATGAATTATTGTGTTAACTTTATACATGATTAATAGGCTGTTTTTAAATATTGCTCATTGTACAGTGACTTTATTTAAAAGTAAAGTTAAATATTGTAGACATCGATCCTATCAAATTCCGTGTGAAATTTGCTCAACATCTAATAAAAGAAAATTGGGTCTATAAGCTCCGCCCCTGACTCCCGCAATGTTGCTGCTAGACTGAAACTGCTGGCGCTGCGGTTCTGCAGCTGCGGCTAGAGATACCCATGCAACTGTGAGCGTCACTCCGAATGAATTCCGCCTTTCACCAGAAGATGGTGTCCGCAGCCCTTCCAGCACAGCGTGGCTCGAACAACAGAAGTATGACAAAAGTTTAACCATACTCTCCAACGATTCATTGTACAGGTTTGTTAGGCAACACAATGTGAGAGATCCAACAAACTCTTGATAGTTGGAAGAACAAATAAACAGAAAACACATTCTTGAAATGTTTATTTTTTCCACATACAAAAATTCCATATACAGAAGACCCTAAAATTATAATGAAGGATGTCAAAATTTAAAAAAAGAAAAGAAAAACCTGGCACCCTGAACTTCATAGGAAACTGAGGAGGTCAGATTTTAAAGGACCCTTGGACTTCAGCAGTGCTAATTCAATGTAATATGGCCAGGAAATTTCAGGATGGTATTCATGTCATGGTACTATTCAATATCGCTAATAGGAAGCAGGGAGAATGATGCAAAAGATGTCAGAAATGCATTGGAACAACATTTTTTTCGATAGCCAGTGTATTATTACTCTTAACTGCTCTACGGAGATATTGTTGATGACCCTGCTTTTATATCAAGAGCTCATACAAGACACCACAGGGGCAAATTGTTGATCATGAATTGACTGGTCCTTGGTAACTATGTAAATATTAGCCCTCACAAATGGCAAATGGTCTGTATGAAGTTCAGCAGTATACTAAAAAAAAAACTTTATTTATTTAATGAAGAATGTCATGGGCACCTTTACGGGTAACCAAGTTAATTTCTGAATCAAAGCAAAACAATTATAAAAAAAAAAAAATATATCACAAATAGAATTCTAACAAAGTTTTAAAGATCTCATATTTACTTTATACTGAAGGTTTAGAAAGAATACAATTCTCGCAGTCACTTGATTGTGTATAAAACCATCAGTGGCAGGCAAGAGTGGATCTTTTTGGGGTTCTGTTTACATCAACTTATATAGTATATACCAACGCTGTTCACATACTCCACTAGGAAGAGGAAAGGAGCAGCACAGCACTGAGTTGTCATATGTGCCATCTTAATGACAGTCTCTATATAAACTCAATTTAAATGGACTACCCCTTTTATTTTATTTGGTTACACAAGAAAAGTAAAATTAGTAAATATGTGTCAAAGGGAGAGCAAAAAATAAAAAAAAAATAAAAAAAATCTTAATGAGAACAACTGTGTATTGCTGAGATAAATTGAGATAGTAGGTGCAGACAAGTTAGTACCTGTCAGATTAAACATGAAATGTCAGTCAACATATCAAAGCTGAAGGTAACAGAGATGGGAGATTTTATGTAAAACCTTTTACAGTAAATCTGAGCGTCAAAAAGCATCATTATTTTATTCCCAATACTGAATATGATTTTTTTGGATCATGTTTTGGATAATGTTTGTTGACACATTTGGAAATTAATCAGGAGAGGACCTATTTCTGAACTGCTTTGTTATAATTAATGGCAAGGTGATGTGTCTTTTAACTTCAGCATGTGAGTTTACTGCATGCCTTACATCACTGCACACTTCTTCTCCTCTGATGGGGCATTTCCATCAACTTTTTCCATTTCCAGAATAATCCTCTTGAAAACCTCTACAGCTGTCTGTAAAATGAATGTTCTTTTAAAAAGGATAGCATATACACAAATGTCTAAACTGTACAGAAAACAAATATATGCTTATAATGTGTCTTCAAAAAATGTTTTGTTAAACTAACTGTAGGCAAGCAAAAGTTCCTATTTAAGATTCAAAGAAGGTGTTACCTGATTTTCCTTAGCGGACGACTCCATAAAAGCAGCACCCCAAGAATCAGCTAGCTTCTTGCCCTCTTCTGGTTTAATCACTCTAAATTAAAATAACAAAAAAAAAGAGAACATGACAGAATGGAAATGCTTTTCCTTGCACCTTTCTTACTTATTTCCCTTTGCAGCTGGCCTTCAAAATGGTAGAAAACCATTTCAAAGTCTGGAAGACAATTTTGTGGTCTGAAATGTGATAAATATTTAAGAACTCGTTGCTACATATATTACAGATAAAAGCACAAAAATACATTAAATCACATTGATGAGGAGTATTTATGAATTTAATGTTAATAACTTAATTACAAATTCTCTCGTTTTTGTCTTTTACCTAAATTCACTACCTTGCACATCACTGGTTTCTTGTCATTTGAATCTCCTGATACCAATCATTTCAACTCTTGAAGATTTCAGTATTTTCCCATTCAGTTAGGAGCAGTACTTTAAGGGATATTTCACCCAAAAATGAAAATTACATTATTTACTCACCCTCAAGCCATCCTAAGTGTAGCCCAAAATTTGAAGCCAAAAAAAAAGTGCATCCATCCATTATAAAAGTAACCCACACGGCTCCAGGGGGTTAATAAAGGCCTTCTGAAGCGAATCCATGGATTTTGTAAGATAAAATATCCATATTTAACACGTTATAAAGTAAAATATCTAGCTTCCGGCGGACCGCCTTCTGTATTCGTCTGAAAGAAGAATGTTATATACACCTAGGATGGCTTGAGGGTGAGTAAATTATGGGATCATTTTCATTTTTAGGTGAACTATCCCTTTAATTGAATAAAAATGGGTGCTGAATACATTCCCAAGAGAGACTCAGAGTGAACTGACTTGCCTTTGGACTTTGGAATCATTCAACTATGTAAGTAATTGAAAGAGACCAGTCCAAAGCTAAATTATTAAGATTAAAAAAGGGCAAATTATTGCAATTTTTAGTATATGCAAGCACGTCTACCACAGAAAATACATGCTAAATAACAAAATTATTTTGATAACTTTTTGTCAAGAGCATCCAACGATTATATGGCAAATGAGACAAATGCCCTTTAAACTAGGATGGGTTTGAAGTAGCTATTCAATTTAATTTAAAATGACCGAAAGGCAATATGACATGGGTAAAATTGGTATCCATTCAGTATGTCCAAACGTCAAAAGCTTTATTATAGCGCCACCTGTCAAGACTGATGGGTCCAAAAAATGTAAACATGAATTTAAAATGGAAAAATTATAATAATAAAAATAAACAAATAAACCAACACCAACAAAAAATAACAATATAATAGGGTTTAAGTGCTTGGTCCCTAAAAACATGCAAGAGGTGAATATATAGTATATGCTTACCTTTCCATGTGAAGGTCTTTTTTGTTCCCAACTAGAACAGTAGGTACCCTGGGTAAACATGTAATATTTATGACCATGTTTTATGACCTTGTGTAATATTTTGACCATATGGTTATGAGTTTAAAAATCACACTTACTGTATCTTTCCAACCATATCAAGAAGCTTGTCATGTAGAACCTGCACAACTTCAAAACTGAAAACAGAGCGGATTATGTTTACATTTTGTTGACCTCTGAAAAACATTCAGATCAGCATTTATGCCCTTACAATCAGAAGAAAAATAGCCCAAATCAGAGTAAAATGGTTTTGAAAAATACCAAATATTAATACAATATGAATTTTGCTTTAGAACACACAATAAAACATATTTCTGGTGCCAATCCTGTTCTCGACCAGCGTTTCACTGGGCGAATTGAAGCCCGTCTAGAACCAGCCCTGTTTCTACACAAACTTCTGATACAGAAGTTGATACAAGGTGATATACATGTCGTTTATGTGACTACATAACCAGTCCAAAAACAAATATGACATGTCAGTGTTTGTGTAAGCAGCACTTCTGCATTATGTTGTTCAAGGTACTGGTAGTCATTCTTGTGTACCGGCATATCTGTCGGTAAACTGTAGGTACTCTCTTCTGTACTTGCTTGAGACTGAAACTGAACCCGCAAATTCATTCTCTCTCATGCAATTTAACATCTTAAGACCTATAGAGTAATGCAATGCAATGTTATTACATTGCTCAGTGGGACTGCCATAGGGCATGAGTGGAATCGATTTTTCCAGGCCAGAACAGTTTGAGAATTTACAGTAGTCAGTAACCTGCACCAGAACCATGACAGAGTCAAAGGGGTCTTGACAGAGCCAGTGCTCATGGTTTCAGCATTCTATTTGTATTTTTAGCAGTTATATTTAAATCTATAGTACAGTATATGGCATGTGGCAGTTGTAATGGTTAAAACCAAAACAGAAAATGTTTGATCAGTTGTCATATTTCAAATGTTTTTATTTTTACTCTACTAAGTAGAGTGTTTACACAACAATGATATACTAAAAAAAAGAAACGTTTTTCCTTTGAGTTTTTCACATACAGACGACAACGTTGTCAAAACTATCCCCGTTCTCAAGGATCCGCGATAACGACTACAACAGTGTATTATGCATTAGAGCTGCGCAATTCTGGATAAATTGAGAATCAAGATTTTGTGTGTCAAATGGATTACGATTCTCCCACGATTCTGAAGAAAAAAATATCAGACAACTAAACAAAATAACATGTAAACTAGAGGTTCTGACAAAATGTTCATTGCTTTAGTCTATTTAAAGATATATTAATTTGAACAAAATAAAAAATTATTTGAATTGAGTTAATGTCTCATTCATCAAGACTTTTTCTGTTGTTGGATGAATCAGCGTTTGTGAATGAATCTTTTAAATGAATGATTCAATGACAAACACTTTGTAAACACTCACTTGTCATCACCCCCTTGGCGTAACGATAAGCAGTACATTACATACAAGTGTCAAAGTACTTTTTTAAAAGATGATTTACTCTTATTTTGATCAATACTGTGTTTATAATCAAACTATAAACTTTTATCCCAGTACACTTTTATCCCGTTATTTACGCAGATTTGAATGTTGCAGTGTGATGATCATACTTTTAAAGGTTAACCAAAGTCTTTGTTTTAAACAGTTTCGCATTGCACCCCGGAGCGTGAGCAAGCACGTTTGCGTGTCCACTGGCGCGTAACAGAGCGAACATTTTCAATTAATTCCTATGGAAGTTGAGCTTACGCTGAAGCACGAGCATGAAGCTCAACTTCCATAGGAATGAATTGAAAACGCTTGCTCTGCTTCGCGCCAGTGGACACCTGTCATTCATTAACATGGGCAGCAGCAAAATACACGCTGTTCACGCTCCGCTGCTGCTTGCGGTTTAAAACAGGCATAAAAGACATAGCAGAATCGTGGTCATTTAGGAATAAGATCGCGTGGGTGTTTGAATCGAGATCGCGATCTTTTACCAATTAATGCACCTATTATGCACGCCAGGCCAGTTGGCGATGCCACACTACGTGCCTGTAGACTGCATGCGCTTGACGTCTCCTTTTTCACAAATTAGAATTTTTGTAGTTTACACTGAGGCAATAACGCTATAGTTTTCAAAGGTTTGCGTTTTCAGGCCCCCAAAACGCTGATGTTGTGTAAATGAATGGCCAAAACGCAAACAAAGTTTCCCATTTTCACTTGAAAACGGTTTTGTGCAAACAGCCCCTAAATTAGTAAACTTATGCAACAGTTTGATACATATACCAAGTAGAATTCATGCACATATCTGTTAAGATTTCAACATGTTATCGCACATTTGTATTATATTTTGGTCATAAATACCATCAAAGATGTAAATTGGCGATGACATTCATGATTGGCCTTAGAGGGTTTGGTTTTAATAATAATTAGTTTATGTTGTTTTGAATAAGCTGCCTTGTGATTGTGCACATGCTTTGTATCAATGACGTTATTTGAACAAAAATATTTGTGTTTCATATTTAGGAAACTAGTGTAGCTGAAGGCTTAAACTAAGTGATACGTTTTGCACAGAGAGCACCATTATGTATTGGTTGTGCAGTGCAAAAAGTACAGAAAAGTGCCCACAACTCTTATGTCTATCTCCACACACATTTTAATTTGCACTTCATCTCTATAGTAAGTGTGTAGAAGATCTGTTGACTGGTGTTGTAGGTTACTGCACTTCTCCTTTCCCTTCCTATGCTCTCCTATGGATCTGCTGCAAGGACTGTGCATGTGCAGTCCAAATTTTCCAGCCTAATGTCTCAATGCTTCGCCCACTTGTGTGTCTGACTGAATTCACCACACTAATGGTTCTAGCAGGACTGTTAATTTAAAAAAATGATCAAAGAAGTTGGAAACAACAAAAAATTATGAGTTTGAAACAGCATAAAGATGACAACCAAGTGAAAGTACCACAAATCAGTCGTAGTACACATGCATCACATTTGTCCATACAAGCTCATGGCTAGAGTATACTCAAAAAGAAAAACAAAGTCAGAAAACTAAAAAAAGATGCACACACAAAAACAACACTGGGTATATTGATGAGTCCACAAATGAAGAAAAAAAAAAACATAAGCGATTACATAAGCATGCAAGTTTGTTTATTTGCATTATTAACCTGTCACTTAAGAAAATAAAATGGTCAAAATAGACCAAACATTTAAGCATTCCAGTTGTATGACTGAACAAAACAAAACAAAAAAGAATAATAACAATGCAAGTAAGAAAAAAAACCCTGACCTTTTCATTGAAGTGACAGAGTATACCAGAACGTAACCATGAATATCCATAGAATGAGACTGGGGGAAAATGGAATACTCATCCTAAACAGAAAAGGGGAGGGGAACAACTGGTATGAAAAATGATGAAGAAAAGAAAAAGATTGATACAGAAAAAATTTGGGGGGGGTCTTACCTGTCCAGCAGTGTCGACTAACTGGAGATTGAAATCCTGCCCATTCACAGACACCATTTTATTAAAAGCTTAAAAACAAACAGAAAGATATATTGGATTGGGGACATCAGAAACTTCAAAGGGGACCAAATGTCATGTAGTTGTTTGAATTTGAGAGCAACAATGTTATAACACACAATTTCCACTGTGGCTGTTCAGTCACCACACAAGCATGCATAAAACTGAATGATAAATTCAGAATTCAGAAACATATTTAATTAAGCCGACAGGACAGGGGGGTATTCCAGAAAGCAGGTTATGTGCCATACCCGGGTAAGTAAGTGGATAACCAGTTCCAGGGTTAGTTTGCTTAAGAGGTATTCAGATGCATGTTATATAATTAATATAGTTACATTAATATAACTAAATTTGGTATATAGTTACAGTTATATAATATACAATATTATTCTAAAGCACTATTACAACAAGGTAATGTTTAAATGTTAATTCAATTCAAATATATTTATTTTATTGTCATCTCACACATGGATCTGCATTCAATTAATTAGCATCAAACAAACAATATAATCCTTATTCTCAGTGAATAAAGATTACCTATTAAACGAAAAGGTTGAAAAATTAATTGAACAACCACCAAATAGGTGACGATGTGCACTAAGTAGGTTATGTAAATCGCCATTAAACAAAAAAAGGAGGATGAAGTAGAACGGCGCAATTTTTCTTAGCGTCTGTTTCCATGGTGAATCATTGACTCGTCGCTCTGTTGAGAATGTCTTGTGTGTTAACCGTTAACATACTCTGAGTTGTCTGAACTTACTCCCGGACTCGTTTTTGGAACCAGCATACCTCGAGTAAGCAAGGTTTGTGTTAATCAACCAAGAGCTCAAGGTATATGTGACGGTAAGTTAACCTTGCTTTCTGGAATACCCCCCAGTTGTCACTAAACAATAGCAACTATGACTGATCACTTGATGAAATACATTGGTAACACTAATAACACAATTTTGATTATTCCTTAAACAGTTTTATTTTTTATATTCACAATTTTATTGTGAATAATCACTATCTGAAAATAACCAAATCATCTGTTAAGCATTATGTAGCAAATGTCAAGCAAATATTTGTTATTGAATAATTAATGTTATAACACATAATGCACACTAAACCTGCCTAAACATTAAAATAAACAAAAAGGCAAAAAATTGCACTAAATCTAAAAAAAAGAAGAAAAAAAAACATTAATAATTAACACGAACCTGGTTATAATAGGTTGTACTATAGATTAAAATGACACAGGGTTTTTTTCCCCCACATGGAAAGAGACATAGGTTCTCCCACATTAGTGCCAACGATTCAATGACTGATTGTGCCTAAGGCACCACACTGGCCAGAACAGGCCTAGCCCACTCTCATACTTTTGTACAATACTGTGTTTGATGCTTCTGCATTATATAAAACTTAAAACTAGGATCTACTAATACATGTAATGTATTTGTCCATTATGGCATTTTAGAATCATGCAAAGTATTTCAGTACTTACTGTTTTCAATAGTAGGGTCATAGGAATCTACAAATTGTCCTTCTACAAACTGTATCGTGAGGGAGGATTTTCCTGTTGTAAAATAAATCAAAATGATTATCAAAACAATGTTCAATAAAAATTGGACAACAAAAACAGTGACAGCTATTATAAGGGTTTTGAATTACATTAAATATTCTTATTATTTTATTATAATTGAGAAAAAAATTATAACTAAAGTAATGGAACATTGTTGAGAGAGCTTCTTACTGATCAAGCCACATCATGTATGCAGGTTAAGACTATGTCTAACACAACACATGTACATGAACTGACACTGAGAGAAAAATATTTTTCTTTTTTCATTTTTAAATGGACCCATTAACTTCATAAATACAGATGATGCGGAATGTGCCATCCTATTGCAACCTCTGCCCAATTCAAGGTTAAGGTTTCTCAGTCATTTTCATGGGTGCGTTAAATATGACACTGGCTTGATAAAGAGCATAATGCATTGTGAAAATACACATTTTGAATGCCAATATTGTATGCTTCCATTAAGTCAACATAGTGTATGGGATAATAAAGAATAAGTGGCTTTTTCCTTGTTCCTTCTGCCCATTTTCTTTTGAACATTTTTAGCGTACCTTCTACTAATAAACCCATGTACTTCACATAAGGGTAATATAGATGGGTCAAATCTTATTGAACCTTCTGCCCATTTCCTTTCAGCATCTTTCTTTGTTAAATATGATAATGGAACTGATACACAGTGTGACCTTGTATCAAAGTACAAAGATTAAAAAGTTTGTTCATATTATAATAACATATCTATCATATTTGAGCAATTAACCACACAGCTTTCCCCTAATTCATCTACTGCCATCGAGCACTGCATTTGCAATTCCTTACTCTTTCATTTTAATGGATGCAATCAATATCACACCAACGTTTCTTACATTACCAAAACTTTTACATGCAGTGAGTCATGCAGTTGAACGAATAGAACAAGAGAGATATAGCTTGCTGCCCTCAACTTGCAGACAACTGGCACCAGTCTGCAAACCACACCACAAGACCTGCCACTTCAGGAGGCAATACATCAAATATACAAGGATTTCACAGGTCGAAGGGTGTGTAAGATAAAGCTGTACATAGGTTGATATTCATCTACGAACACACACTTTCCACATAAATTGTAATTTTTAATAAAACCAAACAAGGCTAACTTATGTTAAAACCATTTGATTTCTGAAATGGTATAGTAACAATTCTTCAATTTGGCATTTTTGTATCAGCCCTCATATTACAAGCACCCTTCAAAATTATCCACACGGACAGATGCTAAAATAAGTCTCAAATGTAAAGTTACAATAGACTGGTAACGTAACAATTGTTCAAACTGTGACAGAGAAACGCAGACTGAAATTGCCTAGATGCAACAGGACCGCTTATTCTTTGTTATTGTACGTCAATCGCACAGAACCATTAAAAATTCAATTCGAGGTCCACTCATTCTGTATTAAGTCAAAATCTTGACAGGGCACCACACTGTTTTCAATTCCACAGTGTGATTTTTTTGAACGTACCCTTGAAAATGACCTAGAATCAGCGCTTTAAATCCCTTTATGGACACAGCGCCAGCATCGACACGTTTAGCGTAGCGTAGCGTCATTTAAGGTGGAACAGAAAACTATATCTATAAAGCGAAGCGAATAATTGTTTAAAAAGGAAATGCGTCGCGTTACAGATTAGTTTTAAGACATGCTGACATGTTACTGGAACTGCCCGATTTATGATATTCGAGTATTGGTGGGCATATCGCATGTGATCTGACTGATGAAGCACGTTGCTAATTCCTGCCAGCACCATGCGCTTCTCCATTATGTCGCCAAATGCTAGTGCGCTTTTAGAAGCTTCTTGACAGCATCGAAATAAATACGTGAATTTGTAAAAACGTCAAACTTAAAGTGGCTGGAAACCAGTAAGTTAAACAGCCAAAATGAAATTTACGATTCAGCTGCAAGAACTCTGCTAACTTAACGACTACATAACATCAAATACTTCCTACTCAAAAATGTATATCAAACACTCACCAACTGAACGATACCCCAATACAGCAATCTTTCTGTATTTAGGTTGAGGCATTCTTTGAAAATAACCTTTGAACGTCAAAACCAAACAACTGGATGTTAAAAAAGAAATAGTTTATCAAACATTAGAGGTCTATCACGTGATAACAACAAACTTTTCCACGCCCTCCAGAAAGATCTTCATCGTTGTTTCTATCTCATAAAGTCAACTTTTCGGTTGGTCGATGCTGTATAATCAAAATTATTTTTCGTTGGAAGTAAACATTTAAGCATACAGTGACGTCTTAAAACTACGACGAATGACCTAAAATGCTTATTCACTGCAGTATCGTGTCTTCTTCTTCTAGGTTTAATGGCGGTTGGCAAACTAACTGATGGTGCATTTCCACCACCTATCGGGGTGGCGTGTAAAGCGTTGTTGTTGATCTATATTTTATAATACAAAGGAATTTATAAATAAGAATTATAGAGGGTTTTAAAAATTGATATCAAATGGTTTCAATTCTTTTCTGAGCTGGATTATTTATGTACATTTTATCAGCACATGCACAGTTTCTAAAAGTCCACATTTATTTTGCCTAAATGAAATCACGCTTTCCTATTATATAAATGAATTTATTCCTATTCATACATTCCTTCTACTGCCATAAACTGCTTTTTCACAACTTTTTTTGAATGCAGATGGCGCCCCTTTTTACTTTATCCCATATTTATTGCCACGTCTTTTTGACAGCTCCACTCCAACGTGAGCATGTTCCCATAAAAAGCCAACTGTAAGTTGTATTCTGAACAAACTAAACAAAAATTATTTCTACAGTACGGTTTGCCTCGATAATGATTTTCCACTCAATCTGAGCTAATCACAAAAAGTGGTAGGCCTTCTGGTGTAGCCATGAACCAGGGACCTTCTTGCTGCAAGGCAACAGTGCTTACCCACAGAATCACCTGCCACTTTTATAAAGCTTCATAGCTGTGTTGCTATTTTTTTGGTCAGTATTATAATAATATCCTGAAACTCAATGTATATTTATCCTATACAGGCCACACAAGCCTTTATATTTGCATTAACACGTTAAATTTAAATTAAGTAAAAAAAAAAAAACTGAATTATTGCATCTACCAATTTGGACTCCATTTGAGTTCTAAACACAGTTCTTTGAAAAAAGTTTAGTGCATATAGCCCTAAAAATGTGGTATACTATTTCTATTGCGGAATCCCTTGAAGTTAACCATGCAAAATAATAATAATAATATAGTAATTAATTGATTGATAAAAATAAAAAAAATGAAAGAAGAGAAGTCAGTGTGTGTGTGTGTTTGGTTATTAGAAAGATGAAAATTGTTTTATAAAAGCAAATAGAAAAAAAAAATACACTGCAATCCATTTTTTTGTAGTGCGGTGATATTGCTTTTACCCATTTACTTTTATTCTCTGTAACTGGTAAGGTTAATCATCATTAATCCCGCAATGTTTAAAACAAACCTTTCAGATAATTGTATTCACAAGACTAAAAGCCCTCCTGCATTCCTGTCTGACAGGAAAGGTCTGGATACAGTTCCTGAGGGGTTTCAAATCTTGGCACTCAGTATAGGGGGGGATTCAATTAAGTCTTGCATTCCCTTAATGGCCTGGTCAGAGCATTGAAATGTGCACAGAGCCTACAAATCTTTGCTTTAAAGTACAATATGAAGCTCCAATGGCCGCCTGCTTCTGTAAAGAAAATCTTTGAAAATGTTTTCTTCAAAAGGAAACTTTAAAATTTCAATTAGGCGTTGCAAAAATTCATCAGTGTTATTGGAATCTTAGGAGTTAACCGTGGCTTTAACTTTAAACATGACATTGTCTCAAGTCCACTCACTCTCTGCCTTCCCTTAATCGATGACAGTGGTGGCTGTAGTTGTCAGGGGCAGGGAATGGTAGAATTCAAGTGATAATGCACTAGTTACAACAAAAAATCAGATACGTTCGGGATTCAGTTAACAGGGAAGCTTACATGATAATAGTAGATTATGGACTTCTGAAGCAGCATAACAAATGGATATAAGGGCATACGAAAAGGCTGATCCTCAGAAGTCGTTATACTCTAACAGCCCTGGGGAAATGTAAGCATACAGTGTATATGTTCCTATATGGCACCGACTACCTCTGATATGATATGGAGTTCAAAACGCTTACGCTACGTCCGACAACGTCGTTGTGCCAGTTGCGTTTTTCCCCGTGATTTGAATACGGAAGGCGGTCCGCCGGAAGCTAGATATTTTACTTTAAATATGGATAGCCTATTTTTCGTACAAAAACCCATCAATTCGCTTCAGAAGGCCTTTTAAGATTACATTTATAATGGATGGATGCACTTTTTTGGGCTTGAAATTTTGGGCTGCCATTTACTGCCATTATAATGCTTTGAAGAGCCAGGACATTTTTTTTTATATAACTCTGATTGTATTCATCTGAAAGAAGAATATCATATACACCTAGGATGGCTTGAGTAAATCATTTTCACTTTTGGGTGAACTATCCCTTTAAGTCTGTTTGGTTGGATCACAGTGAATCAGGCAATTTTGTTCAATTAAAATATGAGTTTTGTTAAATACAAATGTTTGTCTTCAGGAGACAAAACGAAAAAGCTAATTAGCTGTGAACCTTCAGGATTCTTGTCAACCTTGCTACTCTTTGCCTGTACACAGCAACACCAGATTACTCCCAGGGCTAAAGCATTGTAACTCTAGAAGACTGTAGAGACCATCAGTACCAATGGTTCTACTATCTTAGGCTTATGATGCTAATGGGAAATGCAGCCTAGTATGGTCAGGTTTAGGGTTACTTATGGGAGTGGGGTTTAAGAATAGGGACCAATCAGGCTGCAGCCTTAACGATGAGGGTAATAATCTAGCAGAAGGATTGGAATTTGAAACAAAATCAGCTGTCTGCATGCATTAGTGCACCACTTATTGCACATGTGCTGCAATGTTTGTAAATGGTAATTTTGAAAAATATGGTTATTTTATTTCTGTCACATCTTCAATATAACTATTGAAGATTTTCTGTCTGAATGTTATGTAATTCAAAAGATTCATATGAAAATCAGTTTAAAAATGGTAGTCTCAATTAATTCATTAATTGACTGAGGTCAATGCTTGATTTTTCAAACTATGATAAATATTTGACATTATTTTTTGCATCTAACGAGGTTGACCCATAATGGGTGACAGGCGAGGATAAACACTCATTTCTCAAAAAATGGAAGAAGCAAGATTGCACCCAGACATAGGCAAATAGGCCTACCTTTGAACATGTTGAACAGATTAAACCAATATATTTCCTTAAAGTCGGCATGAAACGGAAGTTGCAATAGTCTTTTCTTCCCTATTGTGATGTATAAATGGCTTCTCGAGCAAGAACATTTTTAGGGCAGAACTTGATTTTGTCCATCAGGAATTGATTGGATTGTTGGATTGTTGTTATTTGCTATTGCTGCGATCTCATAGGACAGCAAGGAACCTGGGGGTAGTGTTTGACAACCAGCTGAGCTTTTCCACACAAGGCCAGAGAACAAGGCATTACAATAATCTAACCCAGTTGTAATGAATATGTATAAGCCTTTCTATGTCAGCAAAAGAGAGAAAAGGTCTAAATCGAGCATTGTTTCTCAGATGGTAAAAAGCTGTTTTAGAGATGTGTTTTATGTGTGCCTCAAATATTACCTGTGGATCAAAAATGACACCAAGATTCCGCACCTGCTAAATCTCTAAGCAGGCTACAGTGGCTACAGTAGGCTATATTGAAAATTCTGTCGCTCGTGTGTTTACTCCTTGGGAACACATCACACCAGTGCTTTCACGATTGCACTGGCTTCCCATAAATGCAAGAATTTATTTTAAAATCCTAATTTTAACATACAAGGCAGTACATTGGACTGCACCAGAGTATCTTTGTGATCTAGATCTTATATTCCATCAAGCTCTCTCTGTTCTGCTAACTCTCTTTTACTTCATCAGACTTCATGTAAACTCAAGACCATGGGGGAAAGAGCTTTTTCATTCAAAGACCCCAAGCTATGGAATTTGCTTCCTCTTACCATCAGAAACACACCAACGTTGGGACACTTTAAATTGTTGATTGAGACACATTTATTTAAGGCTTTTTTTATAATTAAATGTTGTATTGTCCTTGTTGTTTTTTATTTTTTTCTATTTTACTGTTGCGTTTTGGGTTTAAGAAAAGTGCATTATAAATAAAATGCATTATTATTATTATTGTGTAGGCTACTACAACGTTTTTGTTGGCTCTGTGATGCAGCTATGTTTGATTTCTCTTTTGTAAGTTACTTTGGATAAATTGTCCCACCCTTGCGCCAGTAAATACGTCATCGGAGAAGAGATTTTGCAAGTGGGAGAAGAAATGACTTTGATTAAACATTATGATGAATTGAGAAAATTATGATGTTCACGGATAAGCAGGCTATTTATTTATAATAAATAGTGCAATATTCCATATTAATTTGATTTCATGGTGACTTTAACAAACTTCCCCCCCCGTTTTTTAAACTGCTCTGTCTGGCTTCTCAATAATGCGTCTCGTCTGGTTAATTCAAGAATTCACGTTCCTATGAACTGCAGTGTTTGACTGCTAGGGTGTGTTTCCGCGCCTGGCTGGACAAATGCGCATCATTTCACATCGAAGCAGCAGGAGCGCTGGGAAATGAGCTAGTGTCGGCTGATGGGATAAACTGAAATTCTGTATTTACAAAATCTGAATATAGATTACTATAGATCATTGGATTGATACTTTTTGCCATCTTACACAAGCGCCGTAAATAAACGAATGAAAAGAAAACAAGTGGAGAACAAACAGTAACATCTGTGTGGTAGGTTTCCTTTTTAATTATATAACCTTATGCTGATAATTAGGAAGAACATATTAATTAAAAGCAGAGATATCATTTGCTTTAAATGTCATGTTTTTGGTTTCTGTTCTATCAAAACACATTAACAGCTTATTAGATAGACATGCATTTAAAACAAGGTTAACGAGAAGCGCATGGCTGCCCAGTACTACTACAATGACAGAAAGAATACAATGTATTTGTGATTTGTGTGTTTGAGGGCATAGCGATACAGTTTCTTAAGAACAACTGTCAGAAGCCTTTGATACGCTTTCAATAATACAGTGCTTGCAAATGTCTCGGCCAAATACGATTTTTGACTTTTTAATGTTGGCCATAGGCTATAAAGGCTGTGAGCGTGTGTGTGTACCGTGACGTGCTATTTGGACGGTAATTGTTTTACTTAGAGACGGTCAAAATTTACATGGTTTTTGAGGGTTCCTGAATTTATAGTCATTCGGAAATATAAAGGCTAATTTATTTAAAATTATTTATCATTTGACCACTGCCAGTTGCGCTGTTTGGTAGGCTAATGTACTATGTATTTTAATTAGTGGGGCATCCTACTCCAATATTTCTCATTTTATCTTTTTACCTAAAAATAAAAACTATAACTTTTAGTCCGCAAATCCAAAAGCGTTGTTATGTCCACAAATCCCTCATTAACAAATAGACACAAAAACTTTGATATTCAACACAATATAATGTCATAGATCATTATTTTCCAGAGACACAAAATAAGATCAATTAAACCTTAAAACTAAATCTCACAAATGTTGATATTCAGATGAAATGACAAAATTAAAAATAGCGTTAATCAGAAGTGCTGAGATGAGATTTTATGCCATCTCTATGGTCAGAAGAATAAGATGAGGGGGAGGGGGGTCATCTTGCTCTGGGCATATATATATATACACACACACAGATAGATTTAGATTTTACTAGCTATATTATCATCATATTGGCCGCCACGATGAACAAGACAATGTGAATTTCCTAGAATGAAGTCAGAATGCCCTTGATGTGTCATCCACATTCATTCAAGTGCACATTCATGTGTCATATTGATGTAATAATGTAAGCTATAACCTCCATCAAATTTTGGCCTCACTGGAACAGACTATGGAATTTAATATGTAAAGTATTACTTATGAATACTTGTGTAGGTTGGCTATAATTTTTCTTTAGGCTAAGTATTGTTTTATATTATTACTTCTGCGAATGCACATTACAACATCGAATTTCATAAAGGAACAACAGAAGGTTTGTTGATTAAGAGGTGTTAGGCTACTTCTGATTCCATCTGATGCCTTACTGGATGGCAAAAACAGTTTATTTATTTATTTTTAATTAGGGTTAATTCTAGAAATCACTGGCTTCTATACTAATTGTTAACTGTATCCCTGCTGAGACCTTTTTTATGTCCACAGTGTGTGTGTGGATGTTGTCAACATCGAACTGCTTGGTTAGAACGGTATTGTGAATAATGGGCCTTGAGTATTTTTTATTTTGTTTCTGTTGACTACTTATGGACATTTTCTATGTATCTGCAATTTATCACAATATTTTGGCAAACTTTTACTTCCAACAAATTAAAAAAAAAAAACGTTTTATTCCAATACATTGAATAAAATCATATCTTTCCTTGTTATATTAAAATCAATATAACAAAAATGTGATATTGATGTCCGTTTCATGAATGAATTATGCTTTTACAGCAGATTATTCTTAGAATAGTAAGGGCAGATAATATACTGTAAGCATGCACACACACAAACACATGTTGGGTTTTCATGTTTTATAGGGACATTCCATAGACAATGATTTTTATACGGTACAAATGTTATATTCTATCCCCTAACAATACCCATCACAGAAAACTTTCTGAAATTTTACATTTTCATAAAACATCCCTTATGTATGATTTATAAGCTGTTTTCCTCATGGGGACCAAAAAACGTCAACAAGTATATCGGATATAACCATCTTGGTGGGGACATTTTGAGCCCATAACGTAGGGTATACCTGAACCACATGCACACACACACACACACTTTTCATAGTCATAATCATTTTTGTACTGTACAAATTGTATATTCTATCCTCTAATCCTGACCCTTAACCTAAACACAACCCTCACAGAAAACTTTCTGCATTTTTATATTTTCAAAAACATAATTCAGTATGATTTATAAGCTGTTTTCCCTATGGGGACCAAAAATGTCCCCTCAGTGTCAAAGATTTCTTTACCATCCTTTTGGGGACATTTTGTTCCCATAACATAGGGTTTACCAGGACCACACACACGTGTTTTATGAAGACTTTAGACATAATGATTTTTATAGTGTACAAGCTTCACATTCTATCCCCTAACCCGGCACTGGGCAACTCTGGCCCTCGAGATTCAGATTCCTGCAGAGTTTATCTCCAACCCTGACAAACTCTTTTGCCTGTAGCTCTCTAGTAATCCTGAAAATAGACATAAAATACATAGATGCCTTATTGGCCACGTTGGCCCATTGCTGCGATACAATAGACCTTGAAAATGAATCATTTTAATAAGGAATTGTGAGAACTCATGCTTGCCAGTGATAGATTTGGTTTATTTGTCTTGCTTAATAATCGTGGAGACATCCCAAATGTAATATTATTTAACGTTCATGAAATGTGCATAACGTTTTTCATTGTGAAAATTTATTTTTCTGTCTTCAGATACAACATTTTAGCCTTATCTAAACCGGGAACACTTCCCATAACACCTGATGTACTCGTTACATCATAAGAAGAATGGCATCTACGCTAATGTTAGTCTCTCTGTTTATCCCGAGGTTTACTGCAGTCATCCGGATCCGGGCCGTATCCAGATCAGATGGTGGACCAGCGCCCAGACATTACCAACGCATCCCTGAAGTGTCTGCAGAGACCGTGTCAATTAGTCTACCCCCTGAAATTGCTCATCGACATGGCATCCTCAATGGATCCATCTCCGGCGTGATTCGAATATTCCTATTTAATAATTGTTTAATCGACACGCCATCCTCGATAAATATTCCGATCTAATATTACTTCTGACCTATAAGGCTGCCAAAATAATAATCATATACTGTTTGTTAATTGGCCAGAGGAGAACTGGCCCCCCGACTGAGCCTGGTTTCTCCCAAGGTTTATTTTTCTCCATTAGGACACCTGATGGAGTTTTGGTCCTTGCCACTGTCGCCTTTGGCTTGCTCAGTTGGGGACACTAAATTTTCAAATAAATATCCAAATAAATTTAATTACTAAACTAAATTAACTATATCAACTACATTACTTGAATATACACTCACCTAAAGGATTATTAGGAACACCTGTTCAATTTCTCATTAATGCAATTATCTAATCAACCAATCACATGGCAGTTGCTTCAATGCATTTAGGGGTGTGGTCCTGGTCAAGACAATCTCCTGAACTCCAAACTGAATGTCAGAATGGGAAAGAAAGGTGATTTAAGCAATTTTGAGCGTGGCATGTTTGTTGGTGCCAGACGGGCCGGTCTGAGTATTTCACAATCTGCTCAGTTACTGGGATTTTCACGCACAACCATTTCTAGAGTTTACAAAGAATGGTGTGAAAAGGGAAAACCATCCAGTATGCGGCAGTCCTGTGGGCGAAAATGCCTTGTTGATGCTAGAGGTCAGAGGAGAATGGGCCGACTGATTCAAGCTGATAGAAGAGCAACTTTGACTGAAATAACCACTCGTTACAACCGAGGTATGCAGCAAAGCATTTGTGAAGCCACAACACACACAACCTTGAGGCGGATGGGCTACAACAGCAGAAGACCCCACCGGGTACCACTCATCTCCACTACAAATAGGAAAAAGAGGCTACAATTTGCACGAGCTCACCAAAATTGGACAGTTGAAGACTGGAAAAATGTTGCCTGGTCTGATGAGTCTCGATTTCTGTTGAGACATTCAGATGGTAGAATCAGAATTTGGCGTAAACAGAATGAGAACATGGATCCATCATGCCTTGTTACCACTGTGCAGGCTGGTGGTGGTGGTGTAATGGTGTGGGGGATGTTTTCTTGGCACACTTTAGGCCCCTTAGTGCCAATTGGGCATCGTTTAAATGCCACGGCCTACCTGAGCATTGTTTCTGACCATGTCCATCCCTTTATGACCACCATGTACCCATCCTCTGATGGCTACTTCCAGCAGGATAATGCACCATGTCACAAAGCTCGAATCATTTCAAATTGGTTTCTTGAACATGACAATGAGTTCACTGTACTAAAATGGCCCCCACAGTCACCAGATCTCAACCCAATAGAGCATCTTTGGGATGTGGTGGAACGGGAGCTTCGTGCCCTGGATGTGCATCCCACAAATCTCCATCAACTGCAAGATGCTATCCTATCAATATGGGCCAACATTTCTAAAGAATGCTTTCAGCACCTTGTTGAATCAATGCCACGTAGAATTAAGGCAGTTCTGAAGGCGAAAGGGGGTCAAACACAGTATTAGTATGGTGTTCCTAATAATCCTTTAGGTGAGTGTATATGATAATTGAAAGGAGCTAGATGACATCACTGTTTTCTCCAGAGCGGCTGTACAGCCAAATCAAATTCGGTTGCATTATTTTCCTGTTTAACAATGTGAAGCTGCTTTGAAACAATCTGCATTGTAAAAAGCGCTATATAAATAAAGTTGACTTGACTATCTATCTATATAGCAAATACAATGTAGATAGTGAGACCCTGCAGTCAGTCTGCTTTCTGTATTTTTAATTAAACGAATTTCACCTTCATTTATATAGCGCTTTTTACAATATAGATAGTTTCAAAGCAGCTTTACAGTGATAATAGGAAATTAATGGAAGAGAGATAGTTTTGGCTGTAAATCATCTCTAGAAAAAGTTATTGTCCAGCTAATGTAAGTTTTTGATTAATGATTTTTACAACAGAAAAGAATCAGTTATTTACTTTGGGGCCACTTACAATTTTTTAAAATTTCAATTACAATTGACACCATTTTCAACTAAAATAGAAAACTTTTAATGTGTTCTGGCCGTTCATTTGCATGGCTACCGTGTTCGGTGGTTAGAGAACGCAAACTTTGAAATAGGTTTTGAAATAGTTTTGAAACGATACCGGTATCATCTTCATGTACACTTCAAAAAACGTGAATCTGTGAGAATGGTGATGGTATTCACGTAAGCTTACGTGTTTAGTCTATAGGCAAGCGTGTTTGAATACGTATGTGTGCATGTGCGTAGTTTTTCTTTGAAAAATGACTTATTTTCCAAAATGACTTGTCTGGCATGCATAATACAGAGTTTTGAGTAGTTTCAGATTATTTTGATAACGTTTTTATCTGTACATAGGGAAAGTGAAGTGAAGGAGGCCGTCACAGGGGAGAGTCTAGTTGACACAGTCACTGCTGACACTTCAGGGCTGCATTGTGGTCATGTTTAGGCGCAAGTCCACCATCTGATCTGGATACGGCCTGGATCCGGCAGACTACTGTATACCTTGGGATAAACAGAGAGACTTATATTAGCGTAGATGCCATTCTTCTTATGATGTAACGAGTACATCAGGTGTTATGGGAAGTGTTCCCAGTTCTGGCTGACCTAGTTTATGCAGCCTAACAATCATTTAACTAATTTGAATAATAGAAATTGATAATGTTCTGTGTGCATGCCAGGTTAAAGAAATGTGTTTAGTCTAGATTTAAACTGTTCCTGAACAATGCTAGGAAGACTGTTCCAGAGTTTAGGTGCTAAATAGGAAAAGGATCTACCGCCTGCAGTTGATTTTGGTATTCTAGGTATTATCAACTGGCCAGAATTTTGAGATCGCAATGGACATGAAGGAGTATACTGCGTTGAAAGCTTGTTCAAGTACTGAGGAGCTAAACCATTTAGTGCTTTGTAAGTAATTAGCAAGATTTTAAAATGTATGCAATGTTTAATAGTGAGCCAATGCAGTTTTGACAGAACCGGGCTAATATGGCCATACATGGTTCTAGTAAGAACTCTAGCTGCTGCGTTTTGGGCCAGCTGGAGGTTATTTATTAAGCGTGCAGGGCAACCACCCAGTAGAGCATTACAATAATCTAGCCTTGAGGTCATGAACGCATAAACAAACTGTTCTGCATTTTGCATTGAGAGCATTTGTAGTAATTTAGATATATTTAAGATGGAAGAATGCGGTTTTACAGATGCTAGAAACGTGGCTTTCAAATGAAAGAGCACACCCAGATTCCTAACTGATGAAGACTTGACAGAGCAGCCATCAAATGTTAGACAGTATTCTAGGTTATTACGTGCAGATAATTAGAATCTCTGTTTTTTCAGAATTAAGTAGTAGGACATTACTAGTCATCCAAGTTTACAGGCCTTCGAGAATCGGTCCACAATCACCAGAACACAGGTGTAATTGTTAGAAGGTGGTAAGTCCGTCATAAAGTCTATCCCCAGGTGTGTCCATGGCCGCTGTGGAATCGGTAAAGTTTACCTTCGGGGAGCCTCCTAGGGGTGTTAGCCACGGCACAAACTGAGCAACCCTTCATGTAGCGGGAGACATCCTGAGGCATGGAGGGCCACCAATAGTGTTGACGCAAGAGCGAGAGGGTACAATTGCTGCCTTGGTGTCTAGAGCCCGGAGACATGTGCGCTAAGTCCATGAGGGGCTGATGATGGGCCAGTGGAACGTAGAGAAGGGGTAAAACAGGATAAAGCGTCTGCTTTGCAGTTGTTGGATCCAGGACGGTAGGAAACCGTGAACTGGAATCGCGTGAAGAAGAGGGCCCAACGTGGTTGGCGAGGGTTCAGTCTTTTAGCATCACGGAGATATTCCAGATTCCGATGATCAGTGATCACCTCAAACGGATGGTGAGCTCCCTCCAGCCAGTGTCCCCACTCCTCCAGGGCTAGCTAAATGGCCAGCAATTCTATATTCCCGATGTCATAATTTTGCTCCGCCGTGGATAGCTTTTTGGAAAAGGCACATGGAGTCGTGATGGGTCATCCTGCTGCTGGGAGAGGACCGCCCGACCCCCGTAGACGAGGCGTCGACTTCAACGATGAAAGGGAGGTCCGGGTTAGGATGAACGAGGATCGGGCGGTTTGGAATGCTTCTTGGAGCTGGTGGAAACCTTCTCGGACAGATGGAATCCAGGACAGAGTCTTGGGCCGGCCTTTGAGGAGCGAGGTGAGGGGTGCACTGAGCAGACTGTAGCTGTTGATAAAGCGTCAATAGACGTTTGCAAACCCCAGGAACCGTTGGAGCTCCTTCACAGTAGTGGGCAGGGGCCAGCTGCGGATGGTTTCCACCTTCCTCTGGTCCATCTGGATGCCGTGTTGGTCGATGACATAACTGGGAAACTGCACGGAGGGAAACTGCACGGAGGGAAACTGCACGGAGGGAAACTGCACTCCGCAGGTCCAGCTTGGAGAAGATACGAGCTCCTCTCAGCTGTTCCAGAGCTGCCGGGATCAGAAGAAGGGGGTAGCTAAACTTGACCGTTTGCCACGAAGAAGAAGCTTGAAGCAGCAGGGGACGTGGATGGACGAATGAAACCTTGTTGGAGTGCTTCCTGTACTTACTCCTCCATGGCCTTCTGTTCTGGGATGGACAATGGGTATACTCTACCCTTAGGGAGAGTGGCCCCAGGCAGCAGGTCGATGGCGCAGTCCCATGGCCGATGAGGTGGTAGTTGCGTTGCCAACCGCTTGCTAAAACATCCTGGAACGCCTGGTATTCAGGAGGAATCTCCACGTGAAGATTGGACTCAGGACTTTCAATGGAAGTAGACAGGAGAGGAAGAGTCTTGGATTCAGGAGAAGATCATCAGGGAATCATAGAAGATTTCGTAATGGGGTTACACATTTCAGTAGACATTTGTCGCTCCACTTGAGAATCTCACCAGTGTTCCATTGGATGGATGGTTGGTGTTGTACGAGCCAAGGGCGTCCCAGGATAATGTGTGCGGTGGATCCTTCCAGCACCATGAACGTGATCTTCTCTGAGTGAAGACAACCGATGCGGAGCGTCAGTGTGGGGGAGAAATGTCGGATGTGACCACAACGGTTTTCCTTGGATGGTATGCACTCTGAGATCCTGATTGCAGCGTTTGCGACGAACATTCATTTCTTGGAGAACTTAAGGGGTGATGAAGTTCCCTGCGGAACCGGAGTCGATGAGGGCTTGGGCTGCAATACAAACATGAGAATTAGTGAGGTACACTGTAGTTCTAGTGAGAGGTGCTACTCGAGCAGGTAGTTGAATAGTACTCACCGCTGGGCGGAATGGTCGGATATGATAGTTAGAGATGACATGCTCCTCTCCTCCACAGTACAGACACAGATGATGCAAGATTCTTCTCTGACGCTCCGCACGAGACAGGCGATTAGAGTCCACTTGCATTAGCTCTGGTGCAGGAAGGGCAACGGATGGTGTGGCGGGGCAGAGGATTGACAGTGGGTGATGATAAAGTGCAGGCCGAATACCGTTGAGCAACGCGGATGGTCTTTTGAATCAAGCCCTCCAATCCCATAGTGTCATCGTACACCACCATTATCGGTTTAATGTGTGCGTTGAGACCGTGTCGAAAGGCTGTGATGGGAGCTGATTTATTCCAACCTCTAGCGGCTGCCAGTGTGCGAAACCAAAGGGTGTACATGCTCACAGTTTCTTCTCCTTGATGAATGTTGTACAACTGGTCGTGTATGGCGAGGTCGGCAGTGTTTTGGCCGAACACTTCCCGGAAGTGACTGAACAGGGCAGCGACAAACGCGGTTACGGGAGCTTGGGATTCCCAGAGGGATTGCGCCCATTGTAACGCTCACCCTGACAGCAAGGAAATGACAAACGCCAACCGGGCACGTTCGGTGGGGAAGAGTTGAGACTGGGCCTCCAGATAGAGCAAGCATTGCAACAGGAACCCACTGCAATCCTCCACCGCGCCGGAGAATGTCGCTGGTCGGGCCATGGAACTGACAGAGGCAGCTGACAAATAAGCAGCGGGTGCTGAGTGCTGGAGTGCCGGTTGAGGTACAGAGACCGTGGCAAATGGATCCGGTGGGCGATCTCCGCCTGTGTTTGTGGAGCTCTGCATGAGATCTGGTCTTCTGTCAGGCAACGGACAGAGACAGAGGATCGAGTGAACTCAAGGTGAGGTTTATTATAAAACAGAGACACAAATGCAGGTAACTTGCAGAGAATGAAGAAAGTCAGATGAAGCACTTGATAGTAGTCACTTAGCTGATGGTAACGGAATGGTTGTTTGCAGGAATCTGAACACGAAGAACTAGGAACAGGAGGCGAGGAAGACAAGGAACTCTCAGGTGAGTATGAAGTTGGAAGTCCAGGTACGTAGTGACAAGACCAGACAAGGAGCTGAGTGTGAGGTGAGTGTTTATAGTGACTGTGATGATGGGGTGCAGGTGCAGGTGATCAGTACTCCGGTGGGAGTGAACGAGTGGGCAGAGTGTGGAGATTTGGTGACAATGCATGTGTGATGGTGGGCGTTGGCTGTGACTCTGTGACAGTATCCTAATGACAAAGATGAATTAATGATATTAAGAAGTGGATCTATGACCTCTGGCAGCATCCCTTTTTAGTAGCTTAGTCGGTATAGGGTCAAGCAACGGATGGTGAGCTCCCTCCAGCCAGTGTCCCCACTCCTCCAGGGCTAGCTAAATGGCCAGCAATTCTATATTCCCGATGTCATAATTTTGCTCCGCCGTGGATAGCTTTTTGGAAAAGGCACATGGAGTTGTGATGGGTCACCCTGCTGCTGGGAGAGGACCGCCCGACCCCCGTAGACGAGGCGTCTAAATGTTGTTGATTTAGATGATTTAACGAGTTTAGACAATTCTTCCTCTTCTATAGCAGTAAATGAATGGAATTTTTCTAGATACTGCGATACTGTCGTAGATGGTTGCATAGTTATTATTTTCTTTCTAATATTATCAGTCTTGCAAGTAAAGAAGTTCATAAAGTCATTACTGCTGTGCTATTTGGAGACGTCAGAAGTTGAAGCTTTATTTCTTGTTAATTTAGCCACTGTATCAAATAAATACCTAGGGTTGTGTTTGTTTTCTTCTAAGAGAGTTGAAAAATAAACAGATCTAGCAGTTTTTAAGACCTTTCTGTACGCAATCATGCTCTCTTTCCACAAAATGTATAAATGGCATGAAATATAAGTGTAATATAGTATAAATATATATAGTGTAAATAAAAAAAGATTAAATAAAATTTATTTATTTTTTAGGAGTTATAAGTGAAAAATATACTGTATGTAGAGGCAAATTTTCTCACATTTCAGTATTGTTAATGGCAAACACATCGGGGTGTGCTGAACATCTGGGGCCGTATTCACAAAATATTTTATCTTAGCACTAAGAGTTCTCCTAAATAGCAGTAAAAGTTCTTTGTTAAGAGTTTTCTCTTAAAACCTATTCCCAAAGCTGCTGAGACCAACTTTTACTAAAGAATAGAGAGAAGTCTTAAGCTAAGAGTAAGGGCGGGGTTGACCTCGTTGCTATGGATGATGTCATCACACTTCCTAACTGTTACCACAGTGATTGGCTGATAGGGGAGGGGTCTCTGTCAATTATTTAATCATAGAAATTATGTTTTATTAACAAGTTTCGGGAGGAGCACGATCAGATAATCGACACAGGTGGAGAGCACTCAGCTAATCAACAACAAGAGGTATATATACGCAGCAGTCTTACCTCTGTTTCGTTGACAGTTTATCAGCATCCCTCCACCACCCCTTCTCCACTTTGTTCCTTTCTAGTTTTAACCACTTACATACACCGGGGGGTATTCTGGGTTCGGGCCAAATTCCGAGCTCAAAGCCCTCCCCCCGGACAGCACGCCAAATACGCATTTAAATCTATTCTCCACACATTATATGTAAGTGTGAACTCGTGAAATGTTGTAGAATGAGGTATCATGTTACCATATTCAAATTAAGGTTTTAAAATAAGAATGTTGCCATATTCAAATAGAGATTTTAAAATAATTGTTTTGCCATATTCAAATAAAGATTTTAAAAAGTAGGCTAAGTGTCACTAATCAAACAAGTATATGTTCAGCTAATTGTTAGCTCTTACATGTCTTCATCTCGAGAGATTGCAGAATTCAAGCGACAAATTATGTTTTATAAATAAAGTTCGGGAGGGATCTAATCAGCTCGAGTATATACATTATACAAAACCAACTCACCTAGTTACCTCGACAGCTTTCTGCATCCCTCCGCCACCCCGAATCCTCACTCTCGGCCCAGCTGGGGATTCGGGGAGAACTCTGGGTTTGGGCTAAATTCTGAGCCCTCGATCCCCTCAAACAGCATTTTTGCCTTTTTATTATGATAGAACAGTGAGTAGACAGGAAGCGAAGTGGAAGAGAGAAAGTGGCGAAAGGTCTGCAACAGCCATTAGGATTGTTTGTGATTTGGTCTTAGTGACTTAGGAGTCCTCTTGACTACTCCTAATGTTTCACAGATTTAGGAGCTAGTTTTAGCGCTAAAATTATTTGTAAAAATACTCTTAGAGTAAAAATTTAGGAGTCCTAAAATTAGGACTGACACGGCCATTATTTTTAAGAGTTTCTCCTAAATCGGCAAGTTAGGAGCTACTTTTAGCCTTAAGATGTTTTGTGAATACGGCCCCTGGCCTGTAATAAGTAGAAGTAGTTGTGCAAGATTTAAATTAATGGACCAGTTGATGTGACAACAACTCTGAGATGAGTTTCTCTGAGATGCAGCTCCTTATGCAGGTCAACCTGATAGGTCTGCAAGACCGCTGTGGTGTGCAGGGCTGATTCACCTTGGCTCACCACTGTGTAAGCCTTACCAGCCAACAAGGACATGAGCCTGCAGGAAATGTCACAAGTGGGTCACCACAGCCTCATTGACTGGGAGGACCACCAGATACACATTCTGAGTGGCAAAGGTGTGAACCAACCAACGGTGTGAACGCAGCTGCACTTGGGACCTGTATTTGCATCGAGTAAGCCTCTTTTCACGTCTTAATAATCTGCTAATTCAGCTCCAGGAAAAATGGCAGTGAGCAATGAAAATCGACATTGCTCCACCTCAGGATTAGGCTATAGTTAACTGAAACTTCTCATCTGCTTGACATGTGGACCTCTAGCAGCTCAGTTACTTTTTGTAATTTCTCCACCCTGTGGGGGATATATTCGCAAAGCATCTTGCCTGATGATCTTGCCTGTGACCAGACCTCACTTTTGGACACTCACAGCCAAACTTGACCAGACAGGGGAACACGAAAACACATGACCTGAACTGACAGAGCAAAGCATCCTTAGCTTCATGGCCCAGGCACTATAAACTGTGGTGGTCATGTCTATCTGAGAGAGATAAATATTTCTCATGTGGAGGGAAATACTTTCAGAAGGAGATAACAAAATGTAGAAATTTGGCAGAGTAGAGACAAGATGTAAACCTGAGCCTGAAGACTGAAAATTTGGACAAAATGACATGCAGCATTGAAGTGAACGACATGAGATAAACCTGGATGTTATCCACATACACACTGAAAATTATAAACGTGATTGTGATTCTGATTTGCTTGTCACATTTTAGAAGGCTTGATTTCTTTGGAATCTACCTTAATAAATCATGTAAAATTAAAAAAAAATATTTAGTCTATGACACAATTAATTTAATATTTTTTAGTGAAATGTGCTTTTTCTTTAAGTTGTCTCTCAAAAGTGTGTGATTTATGGTGAATGGAAATGTTTATATTTGACTTTGTTATGCTGTACAATTAAAAGACTGCTGCTAGCACAGCACAAGTAGAAACAAACTTGTTACTGCACTGGCATTAGCAAAGGTAATGCTCATTGTACAAAGCAACATGCATCATATTATTAGTACATGCAGTTATCCACAACCTAACCATAAGATCTACTCTTCTGCACGATGGTAATGATCAAAACTTCAACATAACAGAAACTCTTTTAAAAGTCAAACATAACTGATCATTAAACATTAACAGATGTTTCCCTTCACTCAAAAACATAAAATAACACTTAATTTCAATATTAACTCTCCATTTCAAGCCATATGCAAAGCATACTGGGAACTAACAAAGGTGTCTCTAAATAAAACCACATAATTGAACTAATTCTCTTAAAATAAATATGTAGCTTTTTTATTATCTTATTCGGTTCCTCAATTCAAGCCTCAAAACTGTGTAAGCTTCCTTAAAAAAATTAGGAAAATGTATCTCTTGGTTTTATTAGTGAAATGTTCTCAATATTTTCTATAGAACACTGAACCACAATTTTCTTAAAAAAATATGCACACTATTTTTAATTATCACCTTATTTGTTTTGGTGAAAATTACAAGACCCATAATTCATTTTTTACAATGTATTTTCTTCAAAAGGTAAATAAAATTGTATCTTCATTTTAAATGGGCAGCAAAATATTTGCTCACGTCTAGCGATTTGAAAAAGAAAATGATATAAATTGCTACATAAATTGTTATGGCAATAAATAAATAAATGTTTAAATAAACATGTAATGATCTATAAGCCTTTCACATATTTCTACACTAATTATATAAAACTTTACTGTCAGTAGACCATAGTTATACAAATGAACTAGAATAATGCATTTCCATTCAACGGGATGGAAACTAATAGGAAAAACTCTTTAGGCTTAAAAGATCATGTGGCTCCCTCTTGTGTACAACATTAATGTTAAAACCTTCATCTTTCATTTTAAATGGCTGATAATTTATAATTTGTTGTTAGCCTCCTAAGCATCATACATTTATGAGTCTGAGCATGTTTGTCTTAATGGAAACCCACTGCTCCAATGCACAAAGAATCTTACAGCTATTAAGACATGAACTCCAGAAGAAAACAAATTTCCTTTCAGCCAATCAAAATAAGAATTTAAAATAAGGCTAGCAGACAATAGCAATTGTTCTGCTAAATGCATAAATGTTAACACATATAGGTTTGAACCCCGCACCTGATTTGTGTGCGTGAAGATTTCAGCTCGCGTGTGCAGAACTTGTGGTCAGTTCTGCGCATGTGTGCGACCTGTCAGGACTTGCAGCTTTGTTACTTCTCCTTGCAACGTGCTGATTTGTGTGCACAATCAGATTTTTTGTGCTTGAGTTTGGGATTTGTTATTTATGCAGGTTTATATTTTATGTGCAAGCTTTGTCACTGTACGCACATAAGGCACTGCTTTTGAATTGTTACTTGAATTAGTAAGAACGAAAAAGGTGCAAAAAATATAGCCTATATTGTTGAAAATGTACAAGGAAAGTCCACTGATAAGTTACCAGCATAAGCCTATGTGCCGGTCCTCAGCCCCAGACGGCCCCGGCCCACTTTAACCCCTGATCATATCTACTTTCAAAGGTTGACGTCACTCAACCCGCACACTATCATTATGGCTCCTCCTGTCTCAGAGCTTTAATGCTCAGCTCCGCAAAAGGTTTTTAAAATAAACCTTAACATTTCACATGAAAGTTTGAATTGCAACGGCGCTGTTTGTTAGTAATCTGTAATTTGAAAGCCACATTTCTAATATTTGTAAAACCACATTTTTCCATCTTAAAAAACATCTTTATGCATTACTGGGTGGATGCCCTGTAGATTTTTCAAACAAACTTCAATTGGTCCAAAATGCAGCAGCTTGTACTTATAGAACCAATAAGTATGACCATATTAGCCCAGTTCTTTCAACACTGCACTGGCTGCCTGTTAAGTATCATATACATTACAACATCTATTTTTAAAATGCTGATTACTTGTAAAGGTCTAAATGGTTTAGCTCCTCAGTACTTAGGCGAATTACTATCGCATTACAGTCCTTCACATTGTAACGGTCACTTAGAGCATTTATGGTAATTCGAGGTAGAACGACAACTGCGCATGTACGTAGAGTGTACGCCTGAAAGTGATGTGAAAGGTGAGCGGGAGAAAGAGATAACCGCTCTACCGACTTTCTACTCTTCTTCCTTTTCTTTTTCTTTTTCTATCTGTAACCTCAGTTGAATGTTTATCTGTATACTTTTTCCTCACTCAATCCCCATGTATGCGGATGAGTGTGATGTGTAATTTTATTAAACCCCGGGAAAATATGCCAGCTCTCATCTCTGTATCTTTTCCTCCGACACAGCACATTTGTTTTCTTTCTGGGCAACAACATCTCAACTGTGTGTTACAACAATTATTGGCCAGTTGATAATACCTATAATATCAATCGACCACAGGCGGGCACGCTTAATAAATAAACTGCAGCTGGTCCAAAACGCAGCAGCTCGAGTTCTTACTAGAACCAGGAAGTATGACCATATTAGCCTGGTTCTGTCAACACTGCATTGGCTCCCTGTTAAACTTTGCATACATTTTAAAAGCTTGCTAATTACTTACAAAGCACTAAATGGTTTAGCTCCCCAGTACTTGAACGAGCTCTTAACGCATTATAGTCCTTCACGTCTATTGCGGTCTCAAAACGCTGGCCAGTTGATAATACCTCAAAATCAACTGTAGGCGGTCGATCCTTTCCTATTTAGCACCTAAACTTTGGAACAGTCTTTCAAGCATTGTTTAGTAGGCAGACACACTCTGTCACACTATATTAAAGACCCATCTCTTTACACTAGAATACACATAAAAGAGTGTATTTCTATAATTCAATTCCCTTTAGGGATTGTTAGGCTGAATTAATTAGGTCAACTGGAAGTGGGAACACTTCCCATAGCACCTAATGTACTTTGAAAGAGGAATGGCATCTATGCTATGTCTCATTCATATCCCGAGGTTACTGTAGTCAGCTGGATCTGTTCCATATCCAGAGCAGATGGTGGATCTACACCCAGGAACGACCACAGGCTTAAATGCCAGCGAAGACCACAACAAATGGTCAAGCCTTTGGGACAGATCTTCTGTGAAGTCCTTGACAACTAGACAAGCCCTCAGCAAAGATCCATATGGCCAGCTTTGAACATGTCATGCCAGGACTTTCTAAGACCACTACACAGTTTTAAACAAAAAGAAGCACAATCATTGTGCTTGTGATCAAAGATAAGCCATCTGACTGAACAGCAGCTCTACCCTATTTCAACCTGTTGGACAGACTAAAAACTCTTCCTTTTCCACTAAATTCTGGCGCAACATATCCAGATCTTCAAGCAGAAGGAGCTGGATGCAAAATGTTTAAATAATAATAATCTGCAAATCTTTTGAATTAAAATGGTAGCTTAAATTCTGAAACATCAGCACTGTTATTGAACTGAACTGAATCAACATTGAACTGACTTGAGTTGAATAATAAATGAAAGCAGTCTTTTAGAACTGCTTTACAGCAGAATTTGAATTTGTCTCAAAGTTTGCTTCACTGATTCTTTTAATTTCCTGTTTATTACTGTGAAGTTGCTTTGAAACAATCTGCATTGTATAAAGCACTACATAAATAAAGGTGATTTGACTTGACTTACTGACTTGTGCTGACTAGTTGATGTCTCATAATAATTTATGATAAAGACTGAGCTCTAAGAAAATGTAGCCTAGCTGTGTGTTTTGGACACATAGCTTTTAGGTACACATAGCTTTTCTGAGCAAATCAAGGTTGGAACATAAAATTGCAAAAAAAAAAAATATTTATAATAATAATAATAATAATAATAATACAAAATAATGGTCTATCATTATTTTTACTTTTGATATTAAAAGTACTTGTTATATAAAGTACTTGTTTACTTTTACTTAATTAAAAAAAGTATACATTTAATGACATATTTCAGGGATACTGACTGAGTTATGTCAGAGTTATGTTCTGTTTTGATCATCGTGGTGGATGTAATCACTATGGCCTCTGTAACATTTATTGGTTTATGGAATGTATTTGAGGAGAGTAACAATTCCTAACAGTTCCAAAGGACTCCCACCGGATCTGCCTTGGCAGGACGTTGTCCCGCCTACACCTTTGGCTCCATCTGGCTCCGCCTTCCCCCTGGCTTCACCTTCATCTTTGGTCCCACCGGCTGTGCCTCTGTCCTCTGGTTCCCCGGTTCCACCTCAGATGCTCTTCGCTGCGGCTCCACTTCGGTCTCCAGTACCATTGGTGTCACGTGGGCTCTTCGGCCTGTCATCTCTACCAGTGTCTCCATCTTTACCAACTTCATCTCCGTCGCCTGTCCCCAGGGTCGCACCTTCCAAGTCGACACCATGGCTCATTCCTTCCTCGATTCCGCCATGGGGCTTCGTCCTGGCTGCTCTCTGGACCAATATCTGGCTCCTCCTCCCTTGGCTCCTTCCCTCCTCCACTCCCCCATGGACAGCTTTTATTGCCCTAGACTTGCCCTGGTTGTTCCTTTCCACTTTGTTTCACGCCCTCCTCCAGAGCCCCCTCCCTCCCTCCTCAGATGAACTCTTTACTCTGAGGTCACGCCTTCCAGGAGGGGGAGCTTCTGTCAGAGTTATGTTCTGTTTTGTTTCTTTGTGTTTTGATTCTGACTTCTTTGTTTGCTAGTTTGACCCAGTTTCTCAGTTGATTTGATTAGTCATTTAGTTCACCTGTTGTCTCACTAATTAGGTCAGTAGTTCCCTTTGTTTGCTCCATGTATTTATACCCTGTGTTTTCCTACATTCTGTGTCCATTCTCATAAATGTTACGTTGTGTTAGTCTTGCTATTCTATTAACATAAATTGAACGTTATGAATTGTTATTCACAGAATAATCTGAGAATTGCATCACACTTCACAGGATTTGCTTTGCACACAAATAACATGAGAGCACAGGAATTGTGAAAAATTATAATCATACTGTGTAAAAAAAAAATATATATATATTGTGTAATAAAATCTAATCATAGCCTCAGAAAAAAAAACAGATGACACATTAATTACATGAATTATTTTTAACATGTAAAATGAATCACCGAAATAAACCTGTTATTTTTTCCAACCATACTTAAACAAATGTTGTCCTTTTTTTATTACAGCGTGAAGGTAGACCATGGTGAAGGAAAGACATGCTTGGTGGATTTTGGATCCTAAGGACCACCTTTTACACATCAATGTAGGTGGGTTGAGGCACACTCTATGCTCAAGCATTCTGAAGAAGTTTCCGGACACACGTCTTGGCCAACTCTTGTCCTGTGACTCAGAGGATGACATTCTACAGCTCTGTGATGACTTTGATGTTCAACAGAAAGAGTTTTACTTTGACCGTAACCCTGGTCTCTTCCCTTATGTCCTGCACTTCTATCAGACTGGCAAGCTGCACATTATGGAAGAGCTGTGCATTTTCTCCTTCTCTCAGGAAATAGAGTACTGGGGAATCAGTGATTTTTTTCTGGACAGCTGCTGTAGTTACCGTTACCTTGATCGTAAACTGAAGAGACATCATATATCCTGGGACGAAGAGAGTGATGTTAGCAGTGTGGATACATCAGTTGATGAGATTTCTGATCTGAACAAAGATATTGAGCACTTCCATGAAATACGTTTTGGAAACATTCGGAAGTGTCTGTGGCTAACATTGGAAAATCCAGGTTATTCAATCCCTAGCAAAATTTTCAGCTTGCTTTCCATTTGTGTGGTGTTAATATCAATTGCCACCATGTGTATCAATAGCATTCCAGAATACCAGAGATTTGATGAAAATGGTAATCCAGTTGAAGACCCAACTATGCATGTATTAGAAGTGTTCTGCATCTGCTGGTTTACTTTTGAGGTAGTAACACGCATGCTTCTTGCTCCAAACCATCGTAAATTCTTCTTGCTACCACTAAATGTGATCGATATCATCTCAGTGATGCCAATTTACATCACAATCTTTTTTGATCTGGTCATTGGGAGTGAGTCAGAGCTTGGCAACTTGGGAAAACTGGTCCAGGTGTTGCGGCTGATGAGAATCTTCAGGGTGCTAAAGTTGGCTAGGCATTCAACAGGGTTAAGGTCACTAGGTGCTACTCTGCGGGTGAGATTACACTGCCATTGTGCACGTGCATTTACAATCTGCATATTGTAGTGCAGAGGTCTTCAACCCTGCTCTTGGGGACCCACTGCCCTGCAGAATTGAGCTCTAACCCTAATTAAACACACCTGAAGCAGCTAATCAAGCTCTTCAGGATTGCTTAAAAATATATAGTCAGGTGTGCTAAAGCAGGCTGAAAATAAACTTTGCAGGACAATGAGTCCCCAGGAGTAGGGTTGAAGACCTCTGTTGTAGTGGTGTTTAAACCTGGACCTGGAAGGGAGACCCATGCTACTCCACATTTTGTCTCTTATCTAAAAAACTGACCTTGGTTCCCAGTTTGCATACGATCCACCATAAATAGTATCTGTCCCTGCGTTTCAATGTGCATACTAATAAGTGTGTCCCAAAGCATAGTATGTTGAAAAGAGTATGCTAAAAGTCCCTGGATAGTCTACTATTTCCCGTAGATTTTCAAAGTGTGGATTTGTGCACACTATAATGGCTAATATTGCCCACAACCCATTGCACTGTAGAGGAGCAATCAGAACTACAAACACGAATAACATTTTTAAAAACAACTACAAACATGGCGGATGTGCACAACCAAGGGTTAAGTACAGAGGTTTAGTTAAAGGGGTTTTTGAGTGACTAATAATAAAAATGTAACCTTATAAAACATATTCATTTAATAATATATGTGTTATATTTCATCCGCAACAATAATGAGGCCATTAACTTTTAAATGCATCATTATGCAAACACATGAGGAAAGTTCTTCACTTGAAAGACCCATGACTGGCAGATCAACATGCTATTTCTCTCCAATATGGTAGGAAATTAAATTAAATTAAATGTGGAGGATTTTAACTGTGACAAGATGATTGACAGGTCAGTTTACAGTGACAGGATCTGTGTAACGGCAGAACATCCGTTAAAAGACGCAGTTTAATGAGGTAGTAGTATTTGCCAAAGCTTGTCTACTCTATTGCTACACACTCAAATGTATGACCAGCAACAGAAATAAGTTTAAGTGATTTATTATTAATATCTGAAACTGATATATTGAATTTAATGTTGAACAAAAATATTGATTTAATGTTATGTATATTATATTTCACCTGCAACAACATTGTGAACTTTTAGAAAGAAAAATTGTATATTAGACATTAAATGAGACAAACCAGTTTTTGGTGACATGATGCTTGTGACATTATGTGACAAAACGGCACATAACGTCACAAGACACAATTATCTTATGTGTGCAACTAGCTCTTCTGCAACACAATCAAAGGTATGTACTTTTTCCTCACAAAAAGAGTCAATTCTTTTAGTGCATATAGTATATGTAGGCGAATTGGAATGCAGCATTAGTTTCGTTTATGGAGCTCTCTCTTAACGAGCTGATAATCTGAACCAGGTGTGTTACATAAAGGGAGACATCAAAAATGTGCAGTGCTGTGGGTCCCCAGAATCAGGATCCATAACCAACTGCATATTGAATAGTACTGACTGTAAATGTTTTGATTATGCTTTATTTAACTAAATAAATTAATGATGCCAGCCCCTAAAATCCAGAAATAGCATATATTTCAACCGAATCTCACGGCAATTTGTACGTATTTTACGAGGTGGCTAATTGTACGAGTAAGGTTGTGCAAATTCATAAGACTTTTGCTAAATCGTACGTATTTTACGAATGACCTACCCATCACTGAAGCCATATGAGTGAGTTCCTACGAATCAGTCACCTTATACAAATACGTACGAATTGGTCGTGAGATAGCGTTGTACATTTTTACTACCTTGTAATTTTTTAAAATGTTAAATTCCATACATTTTAAAAAAAAAAACAGGAAATTAATCTTTAACAGTCAGAATACTCAGTTTTGGCAACTCAATAAAAGTGGTTTAAAGCTTTTATACCTACATTTTACATGTAAAAAATTATGTCTTTGTTTCTTTGTGTAGCACAGCTACAGAGAGGTTGGAATCTTATTACTGTACCTGGCAGTGGGTGTATCAGTGTTCTCCGGAATGGCTTACACTGCAGAATATGAGGAAGATGTTGGTTTGGACACAATCCCAGCTTGCTGGTGGTGGGGGACAGTTAGTATGACAACAGTGGGATATGGAGATCTGGTGCCAGTGACAGTGGCAGGAAAGCTGGCAGCATCTGGCTGCATCCTGAGCGGCACATTAGTTGTGGCACTCCCCATCACCATAATTTTCAACAAATTTTCTCATTTTTACCGCAAACAAAAAGCTCTTGAGGCATCAGTAAGAAACAGCAACAGCAAGAGGTTTATAATGAGACGACAGAGAAACAGTGGAGACACTGAAATACATGGGCATAGCCACTTTTTGGAGGATGGAGAAAAGGATGAAGATGTGACTTACGAGAGAGGAGTTGTCAACTATTGCTACGAAGACCATCCACTGACATATACAGTATGATGTGTTCACTATGCAAGAAAAGTGTTGAAGACGTTTTACCAATATTAAACCTCATATCCTGACTTAAAATACAGGTGGGTGACAAATTAAAGGAGAATATGGGGGATCTGGTGGCTGTTATGCTGTGGGGGGTATTTTTATGCAATGTTTTGGGTCCACTTGTCCCCTTTGAGGGAGGGGTCACAGCAAATCAATACAAAGGGTTTTTCTCAATCTGACTGCTGCATCCTAGTGAGGTTGTGTCCTTCCTATAACATGCAGTCTTTCTGAGGCTATGCTATAGTCATCCTCAGCATTAAACACTAGAATGAGACAGACTAGTAAGTCTGCATGGCTGTGCCATAAAGATTTCTGCCCCCACGTTCACAGCATGAAAATGCTATTAAAATTAATTTGGGTAAAATATTTTACACTAAAAATCTTTATATGATCTGACTTTCTATTAATGCAATACACTGAATAAAAACCATCTGAGGTATTATTACAGTGTTTCACAACTCCAGTCCTGTGAACCCGCTGGTTCACATTATGGGCATTTTAGCATTATGTAATTAATTTACAACAAAACAAAAGAATACATACGCTCTGAAATGTTTTTGGTCTTGTATTTAATAATGAAACTGGAGTAGCTCAGCTCAGTGGCTCAACTGGAATGTGTGCAAAGGATTGCACATTTATTTAAATAAGTCATTATTCAGCTCAGTTTAGTTCAATGTTGATTCAATTCAGTTCCATAACTGTCAGTGTTGCAAAGTTTATCAATTATGAAACAACAAAAACTAGCTCAATTCAGTTCAAGTTTTGTTCTCATCCAATAGTGTCAGTGCAGTCAAATGGCTAATATTTTTATTTATTTAATTATATTTATTTTCTTTTAAACCCCAACTGATCAAGCCAAATAAAAGTGAAAAAAAAACGGAAACACCATCACTAAAACACCAAAACCTTGAGAGAAACCAGGCTCAGTTGGGAGTCCAGTTCTCCTCTGGCCTAAATGAACAAACATGTTGTGATTTATGATTCCAGGCTGCATCACAAGTCAGAATTTGTGAACTGATATTTAAAATGTAGCATCCAGCTCGCTCAGCATGGAATTTGAATACACCAATAAATGTAATTAGGTGAGAAAATAGAGTTGTAGTCTGTCCGTCAAATTAAAATATGAAGTTAGAGCGGTAAAACTTTACAATACGGGTGAACTAATATTGCAAATCGTTAGCTAATGATTAATTAAAGCAGACAATTGGAAGTTGAAATGCATGGCTTCGATCCATTGTGGTAATTAACGCATTAATTTACATTATTAATTAATATAATATGTTATTAGGGAATTAATACATGATGTCATATTTAATTAATAGCAATTCATGTATTACTGAATCTATTAATCATATAGAATGTTCATTAGTTGCTGATGCAGTAATCATTAATAAATGGTTTAGTTCTTCATGAGTCATACATTAACTCATGATTATCTGTGCATTAGTTAAGCATGAATTAATGCATATTAGTGCACCCGTATTGTAAAGTGTTACCGTTAGAGCTGCCGTTTAGCCAGCAGTAGACAATTGACTTATCCGTGACCATTTGCACAATGATCTTGTCTAGTTGTGTTGCGGTCCTAGCTGGTCCTGGCATGATACATTAATAGCTGGCCATAGGGATCTGTGCCAAGGGCTTGTCTATATGTTTGGGTGCTTAATAGGCAGGATCTACCATCTGTGGTTGATTTGTATATTCTAGGTATAGTCAACTGGACAGAATTTTGAGCAATAAAAGGATCTCGCTTAAGTACTGAGGAACTAAAACATTTAGAGCTTTATAAGTAATGTAATAAGTAAAATGTATACAATGCTTATTAGGCAGCCAATGCCAGGAACTGGGTGAATATAAGTAAGCACTCTAGCTGCTGCATTTTGGACCAGTTGAAGTTTGTTTAATAAACCTGCAGGGCATCCACCCAGTAATGCAATACAATAATCTAGCCTTGAGGTCATAGATGCATGAATTAACTTTTCTGCATTTGACATTGAGATCATGTGTCGTAATTTAGAGATATTTTTAATATGGAAAAATGTGGTTTTACAAATGTTATAAATGTGGTTTTCAAATGACTAATTAATTAACTGATTAATTTCAAATAGCACACCCTGGTTCTTGACTGATGACTTGACAGAACATCTAACAAGCAGAGGCGGACAGTAGTGAAGTATTTTTACTCTGCTTAAGTACATTTTTCAAGTGTCTGTACTTTATCAGAGTTTTTCTTTGGAAAACTTTTACTTCACAACATTCCAAAGCATGATGTCATACTTTTTACTGCACTACATTTCATATTGAATTTCATTTAATACTTAATTACATTAGAAATCTAGTACTTTCATACTTTTACTCAAGTAAAAATAATTCAAAGTTTTGAGTACAAGTAAGAAAGTACTACATTTTTAATGTACTTAAGTATTAAAGGTAAAGAAAAGACTATTATTTATGAAATGTAGTGCAGGAAAAAGTATGACATTATGCTTCAGAATGTAGTGAAGTAAAAGTTTTCCAAAGAAAAACACTCTGATAAAGTACAGATACTTGAAAAATGTAATTAATTAAAAATACTTAACTACTGTCCACCTCTGCTAACAAGAGACAGTATTCTAAGTTATTACATGTGGAAGTTTTAATTGAAACCTCTGTTTTTTCTAAAAACATCAGTAGGAAGCTACTAGTCATCCAGTTTTTAAAGCAACAGTCTTGCTTTTCTGAGCCTTGCGGCACTGCATTCTGAACTTTAATAGTCAAAAAATCATAAATCATTACTGCTGTGCTGTTGGGAAATGTCTGAAATTGTTTATGCTTTATTTCTTGTCAATTTAGCCTCTGCACTATATCAAATAAATAACCTTGGGTTGTGTTAGTTTTCTTCTAAGAGAGTTAAAAAGTAAGCAGATCTAGCCATTTTTAAAGCCTTTCTGTAGGTAGAAACGCTATTCTTCCACAGAATGTGAAATACCTCTAGGTTTGTATTTATCCAGATGCACTCATGTGTGCTCATTTTATCAAGGTGCCTTATTGTTCTCCTTAACCTTCTTTAAGCGCAAAGTAGCAACAGTATCTAGGGAGCTAGAAAAGAGAGAATCTATATTTTTTGTTGCAACATCAAGTTATTGTAAATGATCTGGTATACTGAGAAGTTGAGACAATTCAGGTAGACTGTTAATAAAGCAATCTTTAGTAGTAGAAATGATAGTTCAATATTTATAACTTTGTTTATAATTTATAAATTTGTTTTAGAAGCTTTGGCTAAATGCAGCGTATACAAGAGACTAATGATTTGAGATCTCACAGCTCTGCTTTAGAATTTCAAAATTATCAGCATACACATTCCATGCGACTATATTAAATCTTAAGTATGATTACGACAATGAGTGGGTCCTGACACATTGTCTAACCCCAATAGTGTTTAGAATGTCTATAAATGCCAATCATTATTCATATTTTTCATTATCAAGGTGGATGTTAAAATCACCATTAATTACAAGACTTCTGAGTAAACACTGAAAACATTATATAAATTGCAGCAAAACTTCTCCCTCTCCCTTTGGAATGTTTCTCATGTTTATAACAACCTTGGGGGTAGACTCATTAAAGTAATGTTTCCCTATCTGTCAGTCACGTCAACACTGTGTCGATGTACTGACCCTAGGGGTTGCACTTGGGAGCCCCAAACATCTCTGATACTTTAGAAAAGGCCAATGAGAATTGGCGAGTGGAATTTGTCACTCCCATGGACATATGGGTATAAAAGGAGACTGGTGTGCTCCACTCATGCAGATTTGTTCTTCGCAGTGATTCACTCTCCATTCACCTCTTCCTAGAAGATTTGCTCAATTCCTGTACATTTCAGTGGTTCGCTCTCCCACACGCACAGTTAAGTGCAAGAGACTTCCCTTGGGCGCTTCGACGAGCAACTAGAAAGAGAAATTTCTAAAAGATAATATTAGCAAGAGAAATTTCCCATAAAAGAGACATTTTCTTTTAAAGAGCAAACACGGACGAAAAGACACTTTTTCGCCTGTGTATTTCTAGATGTAGTCGACACCTGTCTCCACCAGATGGCCATGATAGCTGCTGCAGTGTTGGCCATGCCATGCAGGATCAGCTTTTGTGGATGGTTCATGCTCTCACTTCGAAAGCATGGCCATGGGAAGGTTGTGGTCGTGACTTTTCAAAAGGCAGAGAGTCACAAAAAGCCGGTGAGCACAGAGGGTGATCTGAGGGTACCAATGGAAGCATTTCCGCTGGATACGTTCCTATGGACCTTCCATTATCTCCCATACTCTTCCGTCTCTCCCAGTCAAGCTCATGGATGAGTTAAGTGGTTCATCCTATGGTGAGCCTAATTTCTCACCTTCGGGTTTGGCAGCTCAGTCTGAGCTCAACACTGGGTTGGCAGCTATGCTTGCATGGGCCACTGCGGACATTGGGCTAGAATGGAATCCTCCACCCTGTCCTGAGTGTTCACGGTTGGATGATTGGTATCTATGCTTAGAGTGTGACTCATAGCCGTGCTCAGCCCCAGTGCCTTTCTTCCCAGAAGTGCATGAAAAGCTGATGAAGTTGTGGGCACCTTTTTTTGCAAGCTCTTCCACCCTCACTACCCTCGACAGTGGGGCAGCCAGGAGGTATACAGGTTCCAAAGGTGGAAAGTGCGATTGTGGTGCATTTATTTTTTCAATGTGTGGTACTTCCCAGGTGGTAAATCCGTGTTATGTGTTCCCTACATAATAACCTCACCTTTGGGTAGGATGTGGCCTCCGTAGTGTTCCTTCTCCCATCAGGAGGTAGAGCGCTTCCTCAACGCTCTGGTCTACATTAGCTATAGATTTTTCCTTTAAAAAAAAGCTGTGTGGTACGAAAAACTACACTGCTTACGTGGGGTATTGGGAAGGTTACGCAGTAGTTTGCCGACATCTGTCCCGCTGAAACTCGTAACAAAGTTTAGCTGGTTGTGGCGTTTAGTATAAGGACCCCTTGTGTACGTCGACACAATGTCGAAATGACTGACAAATAGGGAATGTCTCAGTTACTATTGTAGCATCCGAGATGTTGTGTCCCTCCTGCCACAACTCTAAACTGCCTGCTGAAATGGCCAGGACACTATCTTGGCTCCTCAGCACAAACCTGAATGAGTGGAGAACACCAGCCTCGTTTTATACCCGTATGTCCGAGGTAGTGGCTGGCATGCAAATTTCACTCGCCAATTCTCATTGGCCTTTTCTGAAGTATAAGAGGTGTTTGGGGCTCCCAAATGCGACCCCCAGTGTCAGTACATAGACACAACGACTTGCTTTCTCCATCTGAGAACAGAGGTTACAATAGTAACCAAGATGATTCATCTGGTTTTAACTAGGTTTCTGTCAAACAGCATAGGCTGTGATCTGTGACATATATTTAACAATCAATGCTTTTGTAGGAAAGGATCTGGTGTTCAGTAAGCCAAGCTTTATCAAATGCTTGAAAGAATAGCAGTACAACCCCAGGATAGATGAAGACCATCTCTTTTTGACAGGTCAGGTCTACCTTAGGAACTCATCCAATTGTCTACAAATCCTATATTATTCTGGGAGCACATCCAGCCATTCAGTGATTTCAATCTGCTATATACAGTATCTTCTCAGGCTTCTCAGTGGGCGTGTCACTGAATGCGTAGAACCCGTTTGTAACTCTTAACAGGAGAGTGGTGTTTTGTCTTGCAACTATGCTGCCTCACAGTCACCGAATCACCCTGATGCAGGGGCTCTGCAACTGGAACTGTGTATGGGGCTTGCTAAGCTAGTCGTATCCAAAGCCTTGTCTAATACCTTTGCATACTCACTAACCTTGCCTAAAGTTTGGATGTGTATGAATGGAAGTAAATGGGATGAAATGTGTAGTGTGACCGTGCCTTGACTTGGATGCAGCCTTTCGACTGAGAAACATCCAAAGTTGTTCTAAGTATTCACCTTTATCCTATGACAGGTTTCCTCAAATCTGGCCCTGCAGAGTTTAGCTCAAACCCTGATCAAACTCTTTTACCTGTAATCTTCTAGAAACTCTGAAGGCCTTAATTACCTTGCTCAGGTGTCTTTGATTAAGGTTGGAGCTAAATTCTTCAGGACAGTGGCCCTCCAAGGGGCCTATGATAATACATTCCTATCCATATGGCAGAATGGTTTGAGTATGAAAATTATGTAAATCATATGGTATGGCCTTTGATGGCTCTCAACCCAACTAAACACCTGTGGGAGATTTTGGACTGACATCTTATGCCTTCTACAAACTAAACAATTTCGGCAATCCTATAAGAGTATTACAAATCACACTGAACGACATGGATCTAATAAACTTAGGTACAACATGTATGTAGACGGTACGATGATGACACTTATTGATTAATAGGAATAATAGGCCAACTTGGCATGAATTTTGTAAATGGAAATTGAGGCAAGTAGTTTTAAGTTTTAGTGCCATGTCACGTTGATCAATACGCAATTTCATGTTGCATTTTTATTGGCTAGTCTGTAGAAGTAGGCTGTAACAGCAAACACTGTGAGATGATCATGCTAAATTTCTGACAGGAAATTAGACAAATAATCACAGGCTATCTTTGGTCACAAGACCATGACAATGGCCGTCTTTGAACCTCTCTCACTATACAACGTAGGATACCATTTAGGAGCTAGGACCACAGAAATTGCCACAATTGGTCATCTTTCATCTGGGACAGCTCACAATTGTACAATGTCTACCATGCATTAGACAGCACTTTCCACCACCATCATCAAAAGACCCCAAGGTGCAAGGAAGCGGTTCTGGCAACACATGGTGGCCCAACACCTTACTAAGATAGTTTAGTTTGGTTATTCCTTTAAATTTGTCCCCCATCTATAGCTTAAATACAAACTATCAACTGTAGCTGTTTACTGGTTCTGAGTTATTTTGCTCTATTAAAGTTTTTCTCAGCTTCTTACATTTCTCCAAGCTAAGGTCAGTGCACTCAAAACAATACAGCCATCCAAATACATAGCCAATTGGTATTAATTTATTTATATTAATTTAGCCAAACAATTTCACTGTTATATCCATTAAAATATAATTTGAACTGTGCAACAGGAAAAAAATGGTGTGAATGTAAAAAAATGCATAAATGCATATGCCTCAATAATCCATTGCTTGTTGCTTGCAGAAGAGGTTGCTTTATCATTGGGGTTGTGGCAAAATGCTTCAATCTCCAAAACAGATGAACTCAACAACTGGATTCAGAAACATAATATAAAGTAAAAATGTGGATGATTTCATAATTAACATTATAAATAAACTGACCTGCATGGCATTCATGGTATCAGTTTTTGAGTTTCCAGTTAATCAAACACATGACATCACCAATGCTAGTGTTCTTGTATGGGGATAAAACCCATGACCTTGGCATTGCAGGTGTCTGAGTGGCATGAATGCTTGCCATGCATGGTGGAATTAGAAATTGTCCCAAACCACGTAAAAAAAACTTTGCTTCAGCTGTTCCTGCTCTTTCTCAAGAAAGTTTATTCTAAAAATAGCAGTCTTTTATTGTATGGCCCTAAGACAACATGACATAGAAGGTGATGTGAGGTCCCTATGAATAGTGACACTGACTGTGGCACACTGGACGTTGACAATCCTCCCTATTTTTTTGTTGAGATTGAGGCTATTGTCTCTCTACCATGAAGATATGTGATTCATAACAAATCAGAGTGATTCATCTCATTGACTCATCAATCAGACTCTTCTGTTTCCTCTACCTCAGGGGTGTCCAATCCTCCTCTTGGAGGGCTGTCTTCCTGCAGAGTTTAGCTCCTGGTTCAGGTGGTTTTAGGGCTAAACTTTGCTGGAAGGTGACTCACTGGGGCTGCATTTAAGTCCAATTTTTTGTGCCCTTCTCTCGTTAACTTCCCTCTGTCTCGTTCACTCGGATGCACGTCATTGCTTAAGTTGCACTAGTGCCCACTGCTGGTGAAACCCTCGCAATGTGGTTAAATGGAACACCCTAAGCCAGGGGTGTCCAAACTCGGTCCTGTAGGGCCGCTGTCCTGCAGAGTTTAGCTCCAGCTTGCCTCAACACACCTGCTGGAAGTTTTCCTTGATTAGCTGGTTAAGCTGTGTTTCATTGGGGTTGGAGTTAAACTCTGCAGGACAGTGGCCCTCCAGGAGCAGGATTGAACACTGCCCTAAGCCCTTGATCACTTGGAATCTGCAATGGAGCTGATTTATTATTTTTTATAGTTTTTTCCCCTTATGAATTTGTTTACACACCATTCTATAGGCCTGTATGTATACTTTGGCTGTTAAAAAGTAAATATAAACAAATATTAATATGAAATATAAAATATAAAATATAAAAAAATACACAAATGTCATAATCGTGGTGCATTGTGGTCTATGGATCTGCCTGAAGTGTACAGAGACTCGCTCCCTATGTCAAAATCGAGGGGTTGAGGGTCTGTCCAAATAAACTTCCCTCATCCACTTGACAAAGTTGAACACACTTCAAAATGGCATTGGGGATTCTCCTGAGGGGAAGTGCTTTGGGAAGTTGGCAAATGCATGTCTAAAATTGGATTTGAACGCAGCCCAGAAGCAGGATTGGAGGCCCCTGTTTTTCCTCCTTTTTATTGTTCCCTTCTTACACCAGTCTGTCATACTCTTGCCTCAAGTCTTTTAATGGTAATCACTCTTTACCTTTTCCTACCCTCTCACCTTATTACATCAACCCCTATTTATTTCCCTATATCTCGTTCTCCTATTTCTGTTACTGCTTTTCCTTTATCCAATCTACTGTCTTACCTCTTTTTCTTCTTCTTTTCACTCCTTATTTAGAGTCTGCCATTGTTTCTTTGATCTGGATTTTCACAGGTTGCTACTTCTACATCCTCAAATTCCTCCTGTTTCTTTCTCATCATCTTTTTCAACTTTCTCCAATCTTTCTCTCCCCTCACATCTTCCTCTTAGAGAAATATATAGTGCTTGGAGGAAAATAATGTATCCATGTTTTTATTTAAAAATGTATGGAGGACCAAATATGCTAAATGAAATAATAAATGCATAAATATATGAATCAATGGGGTAATTGTTTTTTCAATACATTTGTTTTTTGTTGAGATTGAGGCCCATTTATCATTTCATTTATAATTTAATAATTTTATCATTTTAAAAACCAGCGTTTTTTGTTTAAGTTTCCAGCCACCGCCAGCTGTTTTGATCACTTGCACAAAAATTTCATGGCTCCTAGAGTTTTTTGTTTTATGAATATCTGAACATGCAATATATCAAAAGAAAGAACAGACCCTCTGCTTTTAACAACAACAAAAAATGTTTTATAGCTTCATGCATTCTTTCTTTTATAAACACTTGAATGTAGGTAAGTTTAATAAAGAAAAGCAACATTTTGAGCAAAAAAAGCTAAGAAAATCATGTTTTTGTCAAAGACTATGCCTGGATGGGATTCAGAACGATGATCAAAACATAGATGGAGTAGATTCCAGCAACACCCCCAAAGCTTGCACAGTCCTATAGCTCATCCTGGGTTGACATTTCATTCAGTAATGTTGGGCACTTCTGATTTATATGTTGTTTCATTTTGATGATTGCGTTATTTTTCATATGCATATATATTATTTGTGTTTGCTTCTTCTTCACCTGTGTTTTGATCAGGAGATTCAGTACTCTTTCAGAAGATGTGTAATAGTGCACCCTACGCATAACAGTGAAATCACGGAAAATGGCAGGGAAGCGTTGTCTCATAAATGATGGAAATTTCTGTCAATGGCGAAAAAAGAGTTAAAAGAAAAAATATTCAAACGTCCCAGAAAACGCAAATGCAGCTGTCACATGTCTGTCTGTTTGTTTGGTCTTTCAGTTGTGTTTTGATTTTAGTCACATGTCCCTTTGTCTTAGTTTCCCACCATTCATCTGTCACCATGGTTACCCTTGGTTATTAGTTAATTTTGTCCCAGCTGTGTTCCATTAATTACTCTCCTTTGTTTGCTATTTAAATTCCTCTTGTTTCACTCACTCTTTGTCCGGTCACTGTTATGATATGTTGTGTTTACCTTGCCTGTCTTGGCTTTTGAAATTAAACTTGGAGTATTTGGATCTATTCTTCCGTCTTTGTCTTTGTCTTCCTGCATCAACACAACCGTTACAGCAGCAAAGACAATACACCTACCATGAAATAAAAAAGCTTACTTGTATAAATACACAGAATAATGATGAATCAAACTAGAAAAAGGGGGAGAACATAATCAGTAACTATAGTAACAAACAAGGGAATACTTGATAGTGTGGGGAACTAAGGAACCAGGAAATAAAGACAAGAAACTACTCAGATACAAGAAGAACAGAATAAACTTCAAAAAAAGAATCCCAGGAACATAAAAGCACTGAAAACATGCAGCATTACTCAACCAGTGGAAGAGGAAGGGCTAGGGAACTGCTTGGAACCAGAGTGCCCAACAAGCCAGGCATCACATGGAGGGAAGGAGAAACCCCTTAGGTGAGAGCATAGGTGGTAGTCAATTCCAGGGTATCCAAAATAAGTTGTAGCTATGAACACCATTCATAACTATGTTTGGAAAAATTAAAATTGATATAAACTACACACCCATTTCATACTTATTACAACCCAGGTAAAAAGGAAATATATGTAAATTGTGCTTTTCTTGGACATACTTAATATATTTAAATTATACTATACTAAATGCATATTAAATGTATTATTTTGAAACAACTTTAAGTATATTAAGTGCATTTCAAGATATGCTTACGATACATTTTAAGCTATTTACAATATATTTTAATATATTAAATTGTTAAATGGAACTACATTAAGTGCAATTTAAGTGTATTTATTTAAAATTCATTTAAAATATACATTAATAATTTTAATGTGCTTCAAGAACATTTCGATAGCATTTCAGTTCATTAGAAATGCATTAGTATTACACTACTAGTTTATTATTAAGCAGTTTTTTCAGTATTCAGAATGGTATAAAAAGTGCAAAATCATTAAATATAAACGTTAAGACACGTACACACACTTTGAAATCTAGAAAACTTTTATGTACTATATCATTGTGTACATTACAAAATAAATTCCTAGCGTACATTAAAAAAAGCACAGCAGCATACATAATCTCTTGACAAATACATTAAAATAAATGAAAGATCAGTAAGATGCTATGGCAGAGCTATTTTTATCCACTTGTAGAACATTTCAGTTAGGGTTAGGCATTACTGAAAAGTACACTATGAATATGACATCACTGAATAAGCACCACAATGCAGTTTTTTACAAACTTAAGCCTGCAAATGGCTAAACCAAACAAAGAAACTGAAGAGTTTAAATGTCACATCTTCATCTTCAAGTGGACGGTCACTTCTTTGAGTACGATTTGCATTTTCTGCAACTGAGGGCTTGCAATTCAGACACTGTAGTGTTTGAAAACTTCTTTATCACAGGATCTGTGAAAGGGAAAAAATTATGAATATAATATTAACCAATGATTAACAGTTTTGCATCCATGTTTGAATATATGTATTATAATTTGCATAGATATGCATTACAATTTCGTTGACTTCTGTTTACCTTTCAAAGCTTTGACTATATCTTCAAGCTTGAAATATGAGTGTCCATTTTTATCCTCTTGTCTGTCATCACTGTACAGCACTCTATGAGTTACAATGAACAAGATAAGAAGAAGTCCAACAACACTACTTGCAGTGAGCAGAGTTCAACCACAAAGTCACTGATATTGGTATTTGAAGCAATAACGCAACCTGTGTGTATTTCAGGGTATGTTGCATAAGTTGTATGTTGATAATTGTGGTTTATTTTAACCTAGAATATTTCCCATGAATGTGTGTATTTTGGTCATGTTAACATGATAGCACTCTTCACCTCTGTTGCAGAATTTTAAGGAAAGTCATGCAAAAGGGCGTATGCCAGGACGACTAGGACAAGTGACCTGCAGCTTTACCAAAAAACAAAAACAATTAAATAGCAGACAGATTTTTAGACAGAATTAGCCATTTGGAATGGACATGTTGCTAACATTTTCCATCCAAGACTGACCGAATCACCCTCCATTAGGCCTGATTAAAAATCTCTAGAACAGAGGTGATATGAGATTAAAACATACTTACTATTTTCTTATTTGCTTGTCTTTGCAAAAAAAAACTAATTTGAATTAATATTTCACAAAAAAATAATAAAAAAACAAAACAAAAAAAACAGGCAGACAAATTATGATTAATTTTTCTTTTTAAGAATGACGGTACGATGAGTACAATCTTGAGTACAAAGCCTCAGCAGTTTCAGATGTACGCTCTCTTATAAGCATCCCTTTTTACAATGTAATCTTTGTATTATCTGTAATTAGAAATATATATTAGAAAATAAACAAAAAGGCAATAAGGTTGTCAAGCTTGAACTAATATAAACACCAATCAACAAACACTACCATAGTTGGCTGGTCAGCTCAAGACAAAGTAATTTTATGTTCATAACAGGTTTTTTTTTTTCAAACTTTTCATAGATCATTTACCTCATTACAATGAAGCCAAATTTTTCAAGAAATCAGAAATAAATACACAACTTTATTTTGCAAATAAAAAGAATGTTAATGTACTGTTGTACATGCTATAATGACTAATTATGTTTTCTGCCAATGCATTGGACAATGTTTTATAGTTGTTTTAAGATAGACAAATATCACCACATAGATTTTAAACAGATTCAACAGTGTCTTTAGAAAGGGACTTTGACTATATACCCAGTGCTGAAGTTGCTAGATATTTAGCTAGTGTCAAAAATCAAGTTACAGCGGTTAATGTCAGTAATCCACAGGTTAGCAGGCTTGTAGGCCGATGATAACAGGATGAAATCCTCGCCTGCCACACACACAGGATGGAACAGAACTAGAAGAGCAGAGGTAAATAACAATGACAAGACGCAGACATGAATGATCAAACAATAACCCGACAAAGAGGAGAGAAAAACATGAGAACTAATTAGCAATGAGATCAGGACAAAGGAGGAACAGGTGTGGGTTGGGTGAGGACTCAGAGCGCAAACGCTGATTGAGATAGCGGACTGCTTTGCGAGAGCGCACGTGCAGTGAAGAGAGAAGGGAAACACGCTGAGGAATCAAACCTGACTCCTGACAGTACCCCCTCCCCGATGGGCGCCCCCTGGCACCCCCGAGGGAGACTGACGGGAGCGGAGGAAGTTCTCGATCAACGAGCGGTCCAGCACATCCCTTCCCGGTACCCAGCTTCTCTCCTCCGGTCCGTATCCCTCCTAATCGACAAGATATTGATGGACCCAACCCTGGGGTCGGACATCAATCAGCCTCTTAACCCTAAAGACAGGGGAGTTAGCGACAAGAGCAGGAGGGGGAGAGGGAGGAGAGCGGAAGCGAACAGCAGGCTTAATGCACGAGACATGGAACACAAGCCGCTTGAGGAAATTTGGCAACCTGAGCCGTACTGCCACCGGACTGATAACCTTAGTGATGGCATAGGGCCCAATGAATCGGGGAGTCAATTTCCGAGCGGGCACCTGAAGGGGTAAATTGCGTGTGGAGATGGTGGCCTCGGGTAGCCCAAACAACACGGAAATGGGGACAGGCCAGTGGACGACGACAGCAAAGAATTATAATCGTATTCCGCCCAAGTCAATTGCTCGCACCAGGAGGAGGGGTTATGAGCTGCCAAACAGCGGAGCATCCGGCTAAGATCCTGATTAGCGCGCTCAGCTTGGCCATTACTCTGTGGGTGAAACCCCGGCGACAGACTGGCAGTGGCCCCAATCTGTCGGCAGAACTTAGAGACAAACTAGGGCCCCCTGTCCGAGACCACATCAGAAGGAAGCCAGTGAATCCTAAAAACGTGATCCACGACCGCCCGTGCAGTGTCCTTAGCCGACAGAAACTTGGGGAGAGGGATGAAATGAACCGCCTTAGAAAAACGGTTAACGAGAGTAAGAATCACAGTATTGCCGCAGGAGGGGGGAAGCCCCGTGACGAAATCCAGGGCAATATGGGACCAAGGACAGGAGGGAATAGAGAGGGACCGTTGGAAGGGGAATTACCGGACTTCTGCTGAGCACAGACAGAACACAACGCAACAAATCGACGTCTCACGTTCCATGGCAGGCCACCAGAATTGCTGGTGGATGGCTGCCAGCGTGCGCCCCACCCCCGGATGTGCAACAAATTTAGAGGCGTGACTCCAACGAAGAACAGCCAGATGAGCAGACTCGACGACAAAGAGCTTACCCCTCAGGACACTCCCGGTGGACGACGGTGTGAGCTAGTGCCCTTCTCACCAGCTGTTCCACACCCCACGTAACAGACCCAACCATGCATCTGTCTGGTAGGATGATCTCCGTGGTGGGGCCGCCCTCGGAGGAAGAGAACTGGCGAGAAAAAGCGGCAGGCTTAATTACCCACGTCATATTTATGTTCAGCGGACGAGAGGTGATGCGAGAAAAATGCACATGGGTGAACCTTATGATCAAGAGCGGAGCGCTGCTAGAGCACAGCTCCCACCCCGACGTCAGATGCGTCCACCTCAATGATAAATTGACTCAGGATCAGGCCAAATCAGAATGGGAGCGGACGCGAACAATGTCTTAAGATGCTCAAAAGCGCGTTGAGCAGCCTCAGAATAGACAAAACGGGACTTAGCGGATGTAAGAGCAGTCAGAGGAGCAGCAACCTGACTGAAATTACGAATAAAGTGGCGATAAAAGTTCGCAAACCCTAAAAACCGCTGAAGCGTAGAGACGTAGAGACTATTCTCTAATAACCACTGAATTAACGTTGCACGTGTTGGGTATGTACCTGGAGAGATGGGGAGAAAATGAAGATGTCATCCAGGTACACAAAGACGAAAATTTTGAGCGTGTCTCTTAAACATCGTTTACGAGTGCTTGAAAAATGGCTGGGGTGTTTACCAGCCCGAACGGTAAAACCCGATATTCAAAATGCCCCAACGGGGTATTAAACGCTGTATTTCACTCGTCCCCCTCCTTAATGCGTACCAAGTGGTACCCATTATGGAGATCCAACTTCGTGAAAATCCTTGCCCCCTGCAGGATCTCGAAAGCTGATGACATCAGTGGTAAAGGATACTGGTTCTTAAAGGTGATGTCATTCATCCCACAATAATCGATGTAAACAGAACAGAACCAACATAAATGTATTTCAGATATAATTAATGTCAATATTTTAATGTACAATATATCGAGAATTAGTCTGATTCAAAGGGGAATCAGAATGCCAAATCCTGACTGGATGAGAGGAGGAGCTGGGGATGGAGGAGAATAATAGCTACATGATTGAGTTTCACACTTTGGCTGTGGAGTGCCAGTGGAACAAGGAGACGCAGTGGGACATGTTTATGCATGGGATGGGTGTTCAGAGAGAGATTTACACCCTAGAGTTACCCAAGGATCTTAACGGACTTATGGAGCTGGTGCTTCGCGTGGATGCGCAATTACAGCTACATGATCAACGCTCATGAACAAGACGGGTCATGGAGTTTCACAAGTTTTCTGGGGATAACACGGTCAGTCCACCAGTCGATCATGAGCTCATGCAGGTAGGTCGAGTTCGGCTTTCTCGGGAGGAGAGAGATTGTCTGTGATCGAGGGGACTCTGCCTCTACTGTGGTGCGGCGGGGCATTTCCACAACCACTGTCCCGTAAAAGATCAAGCCCTACAGTAGAAAGGAGGTTACTGTCGGGTAGGTCAACGTTGGGGAAATCCTTGTCCACCACCCTCCTCTCAGGAAGACTGCAATGGGCAAACCAGACTCACAACTGCCAGGCCTTGGTGGACTCCGGGGCGGAAGGTAATTTTCTGGACTATTCACTGGCTGTTCGTCTTAAGATCCCCATTGTTCCCCTTCACCACTCCGTCACTGTACACACTCTCAACGGACAGATACTGCCAGCCATTACTCACTCCACAGACACACTCACTCTGATCACATCTAGGAACCACACAGAGAGGATTAACTGACTCTCCACTGGTTCCCGTCGTCCTCGGTCACCCCTGGCTGGTTAAGCATAACCCTAGGGTCAACTGGGGACTTAATTCCGTCTCTGCCTGGAGCAATCAGTGTTATGCCTCTTGTCTTGTGTCTGCTTGTACGTCTGTGTCTAGTTCTGTGTTGCAGGATGAGTCTGTGAATTTGTCTAACTTGCAACGGGAGTACCTCGACCTGAAGGAAGTGTTCAGTAAGTCCCGGGCTGCTTCTCTACCTCCTCATCGTCCCTATGACTGTGCGATAGAGTTACAGCCAGGTACGTCTCTGCCTAAGTTATATTCACTTTCTGTTCCAGAAAGGGAGGCCATGGAGAAATATATTTCTGATTCTCTATCTTCCGGGTTCATCCGCCCTTCCTGTTCTCCATCGGGGGCGGGGTTCTTTTTTGTGGGTAAGAAGGATGGGTCTCTACGTTGATTACAGAGGGTTGAATAACATCACGGTAAAGAATACTTATCCTTTGCCATTGATGTCTTCAGCCTTCGAGAGGTTGCAGGGAGCATCCGTATTCACAAAACTGGACTTACGTAATGCCTATCATTTGGTCCGCATAAGGGAGGATGAGTGGAAGACTGCATTTAATACCCCCAGGGGCCATTTTGAATATTTGGGCATGCCCTTCGGGCTGTCTAACTCCCCTGAAGTCTTCCAAGCACTCGTTAATGACGTGCTGAGAGATATGGTTGACCAGTTCATTTATGTCTACCTGGACATTTTATGTGCATGTTGCCACTTGTAAAAGTTGTAATAAATGCAAAAAACAAACATGTCTCAATATCAGAGCTCTTTTCCTCCTCAAGATCCCTTGTACAATATAAGCAAAACCCCTCCCCGGCATTGTTTTGCAGAGCGCAAGCTCAGTGCAACCCAGTATAGTGGACAGGGGCGTCCCAGCGCTAGTAAATTTTGGATTTAAGACCGCTGATTCACGATGAGAATGTGTGGCAATGCATGCATGTCTCTGTGCACTGTCGCCCTGGATCATGTACGACCAGGAGATCAGCATGGGCAGAGTGGTCAGACTGAAGGTGGTCACCACGGATGCATCGCTAAAAAGACGGCGTTTGGCACTTGGATGAGCGCCAATAAGCAATGGCATATAAACTGCCTGGAGCTGAAGGCTGTTCATCTGGTAAGATTTCCTGCCATTCGTGAAAGACCATATTGTTCTCATTCGAACTGACAATACGGCGGTGATGACGTACATCAATCCCCAGGAAAGTGTGTGTTCACTCACGCTCCAGTGGCTGACAGAGTGCTTCCTCTTATGGGTGGATCAGTGATTTATCTCGATCTGAGCAGTTAATGTGCCAGGCAGGCTGAACTGTGGGGCGGACATGCTGTCCAGAGAGGACATGGTACATAAGTGGAGGGGAGGCTGCACCCACAGACGGTGCACTTGATATGGAACCTCTTTGGCGAATTGGAAGTCAACCTCTTTGCCACGGAGGAGAATGCCCACTGTTCTTCTCTCTGACGAATGCTCCCTTGGCTGCCGCTGGCCCAGGAAGCGAAAATATGCTTTCCCTCCAGTGAAAATAATGCCACTAGTGCTGCATAAAATCAGGGAGGTAAGGGAGAACCTGTAGCATCTGGAGTTTCTGGACTAGATCAAGATGAGTCGATTCTGCTCTGAGCTTCAGAAAGCCTTTTAGCGTTCTGACTTTAGCATATAAATTAATGTCCTGACACCAATAAATCTGAGCTCAATTGCCCCGTTGTCACTTTTGTGGGTTGGCCGATGCAAAGCATCCAACACCTTTGAATACCCTTGTCGATCGCAATCTCGTTCCATGTCTCTAACCATGTCCTCCCCCTCCCAACTAGAGAGGCCTGGGCATTGAGGACTCATTCCAATACACAGACACAGACAATACACAGACACAGACTTTATTTACCCCAAAATTAAACTATTCCAGAATGTATATGATGATTCCTTTGTGTATGCTTGGTCCCTAAGTTATACTCTACCAAGGCATGATGTGTGTGTAATGTTGAGGTCATTTTAAATGCTTGTAGTAAAGTGTAAAGGATGTATTTCTGCTTTTATACCTTCAAGCCAAAGCTTGTTTGGTATCTAAATGTTCTTCTCTCTTTTTCTTAATCAACGGTGCACAGTATGTGATTATGAGATGCATCATTAGTATGTTTAGCACCATTGGGAGTAAAACTGTACCAATTCTGATACATCATAAAACATGCAAAGTGGTTCATTAAACAGAGACAAAGAAAGTCTTTCCCGCTCAAAATGCACCCTCTGGATTGGTCAAGTTAACCAAGGAGAGGTGTGGACTAATTTCTGTTAAAAGACAAAAGACACGTCTGTCCTCACTTCTCTTCCTCCTTGCTTCCTCCCGTCATCTCATCTTGGCCCATCCCCTGGCCAGGCGGCTCAGGCCCTGGCAAGGTAGGCGGCTCAGTCCAGTTGGTTGGTTCCTTTGCTCCATCTCAGCGCTCAGTCAACTTTCTCAGCTTCGACAGACAACCTTCCCTTCCTCCCTTTTCGGCAACATTCGCTTTCAAGTTGACTCTTCAAACTTCCTGCAGATCAGAGACACGATCTCCAGAAGAACCAAGAGAGAACGCTTCAGCTCAATGAACGCTCATACGTATCCTTTTATCCTCAGCACAAAGAAACCCATGCAAGTATAAATTTGATCGAAATTTAGATGCGTTTAAGATTTGTGCCCCTGTTGAATGTGATATTATTCTTTGCTGGCTCTCTCCGGTTAACTGTTTGTGAAATTGCCATTCTTTGATCTGTCTTTCTTTCTTTCTTTCTCTACTTTTCGTTATTCTGTATATGTGCATTCTTTATTTAGTCATATGTATTCGTAGTATCAATTATTAAAACCATTATATCCACGTTGATTGTAAATGTTGCCGCTTACAAAACATAGTCACTTTAATGTTTAGATCTTGCTACAAGCTCTCATATAGTATCGTTGAGTACTTTAACATTCTAATACTTCAGAAAGTTATTATGGACTGATTTAATATGTATATATGCGTAGTTAATTGCAGTTTTGGGACCCTTTAGAAGTTTTGACATGCTCTGACATTTGTGCTTTTTTCAGTTGCTTATAAACATATTAATGGCAAAAGTGTCATTACACTGTATTCAGCACAAACTGGGCTAACATAATATGTGAGCAACATGTATGTACATGCTTGTAATTTTGAGAGAATGACGTTTATGTGTGGTTTTTGAAAAAAAACAACAACATGCAAGTCACTGAATTAAGCCCACAAAACACACAATAGATATGTGTCCACAAGACTTTTGACTAATGGGTGTTGTTGCCTAGAGTTTTTGCTTCAAACTGATGTAAGAATCATTGTGCCTGCTCATTCACATAAAACAATATATTAATTTCAGTTTTGTAAGACACTTTTTCTTTACAAAGCCCGTACGCGAAGGGGTGTCAACAATCATTAATAATGATGTGATTTACACCTGAGAGGACAAAAGTACCGCATAATGAGCTGCATAATGAGCCACATAATATATGCGCCTTTGAGTCAGGTATGTGAGAGGGAGCTAAGGAACAGGACAAAAGAAATATCTTTTGTTGTAGTTAATTTAGAATATAGTTAACAATATAAAATGAGAGCCAAAGGCACATTAAAAAGGCCTATTATAATTTAAATTATCAAAAGATTTGACATTACCATTTTTGGTAACACTTTACAATAAGGTTTCATTAGTTAACATTAGTTAATGCATTAATTAACATAAACTAACCATGAGCAATACATTTGTTCCTGTATTTGTTAATCTTTGTTAACGTTATAAAATACAGCTGTTCATGGTTTGTTCATGTTAGTTCACAGTTAGTAAATGTTGAAATTAACATTAACAAAGATAAATAAATGCTTTTCATTATTAGTTAATATTAATGTTAACTAATGAACCTTATTGTAAAGTGTTACCCTATTTTTAATGTTTTTGAAAGAAGTCTCATGCTAAAAAAACAGTACTATTGTGACATTAAACACAATTGACCTATCGGTAAGCCCCGCCCCCCTTAGTTACTGTTGCTAACTCGGACAAACAAACAGAGTTGCTAACTGTCTTACAATGACAGCTGTCAGTGTGAAAACCTTATCCCAAGATGTTTTTGGACACAGAATGTAGCGGACCCCGTCCGATTGATGGCCAAACTTTACTGATGGTTTATGAAGTTTATTGCGTCCTTTTTCACTCTAAAAAAAATCACTGTAAGAGCTGAACAAACAATTAAGAAGTGCGCATTAACGTCTCGTTCACAAACACTCTCTCTCTCTGTTACATTATCATTAACATACACAGCAAATTATACAAAAACACTCATACAACTAACAGTAAACAAACAAATACAGACCTTATGCCTTTTCAGGGGTGCTAATAAATTGTAAACTTTTCTATCTAAAAAAAAACAAAACAACTCTGATAAACTGCGAGTGTGAGCTCTCTCTTTCACTACCCGTAGACTATCAAAATAGGACTCCCTCCTTAGTAAGACAGATAATGCAGACCTTAAACATTTCTAAACTCACAGAAATATCAAACATGTAAACAAAAACAAATTAGAAGATAAATCACAATAAAGTCTGTGACACAGAAGGACCACCTCTCGTCAAGGAGCATTCAAGTGGGACTTAAATATGCCACGGAGGAATATATAAAAGATTGTAAAATAAATATGGTGGGAGATTATTTTGGAAGCGATGGTTTACAGATCTCAATACAAACAGAAGAAGCCTGTTACAGTCGTCACGATTGCAGATGACAACATCCAGGATCAACACTGTTCATGTACCGCAGGGTTAGATTAAATTAATTTATATTTAACCATCTTAATATGGAGAGATGCATTGAAATGTAGACCTTCGTTTATGTGTTTTTGACCTACACTGTTAACGTTACATGACGTGAGAACAGTTAGTTATTTCGGTTTGTATGTTAGCAGGGACTCATTATCTTTAATCGTAACTTAATGAGAGTATGACAACCAGAAAATCTTCTCAGGATACCTGGAAACCTTCGAATTTTCCAATGTTTCTCTATGGCGCTGAAACCTAAAGATGTCCGAGTTCCGGTCCATGTGCAACTGATACTCAACTGCCATTGGCTCATCTGCGTTCGAGGGGAGGGGCTTACTGATAGGTCAATTCAGTATTCAGTAAATACAAATAACTGAATAATTGGTAATGATGATATTTGGGATTTAAAACAACATAATGCAATGCAATTATGATTTTAATGAGTATAGTGTGAATTCAGGTTGATTGGGACACTTTTTCCCCAGTCATTTCAATGGCAAAAATGTTCTGAATCATTTGATTTTGTAAACTATCCGATACACACAATACTCAAATATCATTTAGAGTTTTAGTTCATTTATGAGATGCGTCGTGCAATGCTCGTTATATGCAAACCTATTATAGGCTATTGTCTGATATATTTGCTTCTTATTTATTAAATCCAGGCAATTGGCTGATGAAAGATTGATTAAAATTAAGATATAATTTATACAAAACGAAATTCACTTTAAAGAAAGGCTTTCTACAAAACAAAACTTATTGAAGTGGTCAAAATCATGTCTGACCCACTCCATTTCTTCTGACATATTGTGCATTTTATGATGTCCTTTCTTACTCATGCTGTTCACTTTTCATAACCAACATAGATTAAATAAAAAAATAACATTAGGCTATAATATTTAAACATCAATATGAAACAAAATATGTTTTAATGGCTACAACAAGTAGCCTATTGTACACAAAACTTATACCATCTGAGCAGAAATTTGCAAACAAAAGCAGTTATTGATGTGACACTAGGCTATTTTACAGTAAATACTTCATAATTTGTCCAAAACAGGCCAAATAAATCTTGTCTAAACAGTCTTATGTCTATGACATTTTATGTTGCAGCAGGATTCATATTTAAACTGTCTTTTTGCGGTTTAATATTCACAGACACTAACAGAATAAACTTACCTCACAATCATCGACTGAATCCGTTGCTATTTGAAATAAACAGCTTTTCTTCGGAGGTAAATTATTCCAGGATTATTCCTCAAAACTATGTAAAGTACATGCTCTAAAACTGATGTGTTTATTCGAGTTGATGTGGGCGGGGATATACTTGGATGAACTGCATCAGTATTTGACTTTCAAAAGAACGCGTGCTCCGGGGGCGTGGCCGCATTAACATGAAGCTGGCGATCTATCTCTTTTCAAACAGATTACATAAACTGAGAATATTTGTTTTCGTCAACCCCAGTGGAGCTGGATGCATTAGATAAAACCACAATGGACAGTGTGTCGTTTCCTGAGACGCAAATATATCCACTTCTGCTTGGCCGTACCTCTTCCATATGAGACCCACCACTTTGGGGTGAAGTCTCCATTCCCCGGGCCTCAGCCCTTGTCTCAACAGGATGTCTCCCCCTTGATTTAGGCGTCCAGGGATATAAGCTGCTCTCTGTGATAGCAACTTCCCCTGGACCCACAGGTGGATTTGGTGCTACAGTTTGTATTGTGTATTGTCTGACTGGACAAGAACATGATTGGCCCTTAGATCTGGGAGAAAATTTTTAAATGCCAGAAAAAACACTGAGTGGCCCTCCGAGAAAACCCCCTGGCTTTGAGCCACCACTGCAGGGGTCTCATATACAACAGGCCAAAAGGTATTATGTTGACTGCTGCTTCCGTCAGACCCAACAGTCTTTGAAACTGTTTGACAGTGTGTGACTGGCCTAGCTTCAGTTCTTTTACTGCTGAGAGGATTATTATCTAGGCATGCAGGAGACAAACGTGCCTGCATCATCATAGAATCCCATATTACGCCCAGAAAGGTGGTTCTTTGTGCTCAGTTCTAAGCCAAAAGGAAGAACCCGGTACTGGTATGCTTCGCCCCCGAAGACAAACCTGAGGAACTTCCTGTGATGTTGAAGGATGGATATATGGAAGGACGCATCTTTTATGTCTATCATGTCAAACCAGTCCTCGGATCTGATTTGAGTCACGATTTTCTTTAAAGTTAACATCTTGAATTTCACCTTTTTGACCACACAACTTAGATGGCTCAGATCTAAAATCGCACGCAACCCCCCATCCTTCTTTTGAACGATGAAATAGCGTCTGTAAAACCCGCACTCTCGCTCTCTCTCTGGTGGAGGAACACATTCTATGGCCCCCTTGACCAAGAGAGTTCTCCAAGAGAATTTTCACCTCTGCTCACAATGAACACAGTCAGCCCCCTCGAGAGCTAACCTCGCTCCGATATATATATATATACAGGTGCTGGTCATATAATTAGAATATCATCAAAAAGTTGATTTATTTCACTAATTCCATTCAAAAAGTGAAACTTGTATATTATATTCATTCATTACACACAGACTGATATATTTCAAATGTTTATTTCTTTTAATTTTGATGATTATAACTGACAACTAAGGAAAATCCCAAATTCAGTATCTCAGAAAATTAGAATATTGTGAAAAGGTTCAATATTGAAGACACCTGGTGCCACACTCTAATCAGCTAATTAACTCAAAACCTGCAAAGGCCTTTAAATGGTCTCTCAGTCTAGTTCTGTAGGCTACACAATCATGGGGAAGACTGCTGACTTGACAGTTGTCCAAAAGACGACCATTGACACCTTGCACAAGGAGGGCAAGACACAAAAGGTCATTGCAAAAGAGGCTGGCTGTTCACAGAGCTCTGTGCCCAAGCACATTAATAGAGAGGTGAAGGGAAGGAAAAGATGTGGTAGAAAAAAAGTGTACAAGCAATAGGGATAACCGCACCCTGGAGAGGATTGTGAAACAAAACCCATTCAAAAATGTGGGGGAGATTCACAAAGAGTGGACTGCAGCTGGAGTCAGTGCTTCAAGAACCACTACGCACAGACGTATGCAAGACATGGGTTTCAGCTGTCGCATTCCTTGTGTCAAGCCACTCTTTAACAATAGAAAGCGTCAGAAGCGCCTCGCCTGGGCTAAAGACAAAATGGACTGAACTGCTGCTGAGTGGTCCAAAGTTATGTTCTCTGATGAAAGTAAATTTTGCATTTCCTTTGGAAATCAGGGTCCCAGAGTCTGGAGGAAGAGAGGAGAGGCACACAATCCACGTTCCTTGAGGTCCAGTGTAAAGTTTCCACAGTCAGTGATGGTTTGGGGTGCCATGTCAACTGCTGGTGTTGGTCCACTGTGTTTTCTGAGGTCCAAGGTCAACGCAGCCGTATACCAGGAAGTTTTAGAGCACTTCATGCTTCCTGCTGCTGACCAACTTTATGGAGATGCAGATTTCATTTTCCAACAGGACTTGGCACCTGCACACAGTGCCAAAGCAACCAGTACCTGGTTTAAGGACCATGGTATCCCTGTTCTTAATTGGCCAGCAAACTCGCCTGACCTTAACCCCATAGAAAATCTATGGGGTATTGGGAAGAGGAAGATGCGATATGCCAGACCCAACAATGCAGAAGAGCTGAAGGCCACTATCAGAGCAACCTGGGCTCTCATAACACCTGAGCAGTGCCACAGACTGATCGACTCCATGCCACGCCGCATTGCTGCAGTAATTCAGGCAAAAGGAACCCCAACTAAGTATTGAGTGCTGTACATGCTCATACTTTTCATGTTCATACTTTTCAGTTGGCCAAGATTTCTAAAAATCCTTTCTTTGTATTGGTCTTAAGTAATATTCTAATTTTCTGAGATACTGAATTTGGGATTTTCCTTAGTTGTCAGTTATAATCATCAAAATTAAAAGAAATAAACATTTGAAATATATCAGTCTGTGTGTAATGAATGAATATAATATACAAGTTTCACTCTTTGAATGGAATTAGTGAAATAAACTTTTTGATGATATTCTAATCATATGACCAGCACCTGTATATATATACACTCACCTAAAGGATTATTAGGAACACTTGTTCAATTTCTCATTAATGCAATTATCTAATCAACCAATCACATGGCAGTTGCTTCAATGCATTTAGGGGTGTGGTCCTGGTCAAGACAATCTCCTGAACTCCAAACTGAATGTCAGAATGGGAAAGAAAGGTGATTTAAGCAATTTTGAGCGTGGCATGGTTGTTGGTGCCAGACGGGCCGGACTGAGTATTTCACAATCTGCTCAGTTACTGGGATTTTCACGCACAACCATTTCTAGAGTTTACAAAGAATGGTGTGAAAAGGGAAGAACATCCAGTATGCGGCAGTCCTGTGAGCGAAAATGCCTTGTTGATGCTAGAGGTCAGAGGAGAATGGGCCGACTGATTCAAGCTGATAGAAGAGCAACTTTGACTGAAATAACCACTCGTTACAACCGAGGTATGCAGCAAAGCATTTGTGAAGCCACAACACGCACAACCTTGAGGCGGATGGGCTACAACAGCAGAAGACCCCACCGGGTACCACTACAAATAGGAAAAAGAGGCTACAATTTGCACGAGCTCACCAAAATTGGACAGTTGAAGACTGGAAAAATGTTGCCTGGTCTGATGAGTCTCGATTTCTGTTGAGACATTCAGATGGTAGAGTCAGAATTTGGCGTAAACAGAATGAGAACATGGATCCATCATGCCTTGTTACCACTGTGCAGGCTGGTGGTGGTGGTGTAATGGTGTGGGGGATGTTTTCTTGGCACACTTTAGGCCCTTTAGTGCCAATTGGGCATCGTTTAAATGCCACGGCCTACCTGAGCATTGTTTCTGACCATGTCCATCCCTTTATGACCACCATGTACCCATCCTCTGATAGCTACTTCCAGCAGGATAATGCACCATGTCACAAAGCTCCAATCATTTCAAATTGGTTTCTTGAACATGACAATGAGTTCACTGTACTAAAATGGCCCCCACAGTCACCAGATCTCAACCCAATAGAGCATCTTTGGGATGTGGTGGAACGGAAGCTTCGTGCCCTGGATGTGCATCCCACAAATCTCCATCAACTGCAAGATGCTATCCTATCAATATGGGTCAACATTTCTAAAGAATGCTTTCAGCACCTTGTTGAATCAATGCCACGTAGAATTAAGGCAGTTCTGAAGGCGAAAGGGGGTCAATTACAGTATTAGTATGGTGTTCCTAATAATCCTTTAGGTGAGTGTATATATATATATATATATATATACACACACCAATCAGGCATAAGATTATGAGACAGGTGAAGTGAATAACACTGATTATCTCTTCATCACGGCACCTGTTAATGGGTGGGATATTTTAGGCAGCAAGTGAACATTTTGTCCTCAAAGTTGATGTGTTAGAAGAAGGAAAAATGGGCAAGCATAAGGATTTGAGCAAATTTTGACAAGGGCCAAATTGTGATGTGACCCGTAATGTGCGACACGGAACCGACCCGGAACCGTCTATTATTTCAAAAGCTGGACCCGGACACGTGCAGATCCGAGAACTGCCAAAAATGTAGTAACCGGAACCGACCTGGACCCGTTTATTATTTCAAAAGCTGTACCCGACACAGATTTCAAAAGACACAGACCCGACTGGACCCGATAGTCACATATTCCACAATAAATTGCTATTAACAAGTCAATAAACAAGTTGCGAAAAATAAAACTTTTTGTCTTACCTAATACCTGACTGTGATGCATTACAATCCTTCTGAAACTTCAACAAACTGTAACACTGCATCACACGGATTACACTTAACGGCACCTACTTTTGGTCCAAGGAAGGAACAGTGGTAAACCGGCAGCAGGGTCATGGGCGGCCAAGGCTCATTGATGCACGTGGGGAGCGAAGGCTGGTCCGTGTTATACGATCAAACAGACGAGCTACTGTAGCTCAAATTGCTCAAGAAGTTAAAGCTGGTTCTGATAGAAAGGTGTCACAATACACAGTGCATTGCAGTTTGTTGTGTATGGGTCTGAATAGCCGCAGACCAGTCAGGGTGCCCATGCTGACCCCTGTCCACCGCAGAAAGTGCCAACATTGTGCACGTAAGCATAAGAAATGGACCACGGAGCAATGGCAGAAGGTGGCCTGGTCTGATGAATCACGTTTTCTTTTACATCATATGGATGGCCAGGTGCGTGTGCATCGCTTACCTGGGGAACACATGGCACCAGGATGCACTATGGGAAGAAGGCAAGCCGGTGGAGGCAGTGTGATCTTTCAGCAGAATAATGCGCCCTGCCACAAAGCAAAAATGGTTCAGAAATGGTTTGAGGAGCACAACAACGAGTTTGAGGTGTTGACTTGGCCTCCAAATTCCCCAGATCTCAATCCAATAGAGCATCTATGGGATGTGCTGAACAAACAAGTCCGATCGATGGAGGCCCCACCTCGCAACTTACCTCGACGGTCGACCAACTCGCTTTTTTTCTTATCAGTGCGAAAGAGACTCAAAATACTCAGTCGATTTTGGTCATACAGGCAAGTGTTACACATCATTATAATCTGTTAAGTGTCTACTTTTATTTGTGTATACTCACAGTAAAAACAAAATGTTGTGCTTTTTGAAAAATAAAGAAAGCAAACATGATATGTGATCTGCCACCTCTCTCTCAATGAAGTCCATTCTGATACTTGTCAGAAAATGAACTATAACTTAGTGAATACTTGTCACACAAACATGAGACATATGTCTAAAGAAACGTTGAAATGTCAGGTTTTAATGTAAATCAAATCGAAAACAATTATTCTCTGTTTATGTAATCTGTCTGAAAAGAGAGAGATGTCAGTCGTTTGCGAACTGCCTTATTATCTGCTAATGTGGCCACGCCCACTGAGAGTGTGTTCTTTTCAAAGGCAAATTCTGAAGAGGTCTATGCATGAACTCCCCGCCCGCAAGTTTAGTGAGATTCATGTAGCCAACTTTACATCATTTTGAGATGCATGAGGACTAGTCCTGGAATAATTTACCTCAGAAGAAGAGCTGGTTTCATTTAGCTGGTTTTCCTTAGCCTATGTCTATCTGTGCCTGGGCTACCATGCTGAATGGCTTCACTCTAGAAACACGCACTATGTGTTCTCATTAGCAATAGATATACGTTGCAAGCTGATAGAGATAAAAAAAACAGCAGCATTTGAGCAAGTATCACAATTAAATCATTTGATAACCTTATACTCTTTTCTTGATAACTGAAAATCTGTTGAGACGATAAAGAAAGACTGGCGTGGTCTGACGATGTGTGAAGCTGAAATCAACCGCACACATGCATAGCAAAAGAAAACATTGCCCTTGGAAATAAATGAATGTTTCAGAGTCTGCAGCTAAATATTGTAACCCTGCTGAAAGCGCGAATGCTTATTTCACTGTAACCTTTTCTCATATCCATAGCTGACAACAATTACATACAATAGAACGCTTGCTGCAGCATAAATACAATTGCGTAAACGCTGCAGCTTATTTGCTTAGTAGGGGTGGGAGAAAATAATTGTACCGATGCATCGCAATTCTCTCTCCAACAATTCACGATCACACACATACACCACTCAAACCTTCCATAAGTAAAATCTTTCATAAAGATCGGAAAGTTTGAAGCAAATTATAAAGTGTTTTTCTTTATATGCTTGCAGTGTGTATCACCTGCCAGTATTTTCCTTACAAATGCTCTACGTAGGCATCATTTATGTCGTTTGGAATGCTGTGGGATTATATATTAAAATTATAAAACTCACTGACAGAAGGCTGCTTTCAATTTCAAATGCTCACTTGGGCTATGTGAAGAGTGCTTGTGTATGCGGCTGTGTGCGACTCCGTGTGTGGTTAAATGTGCATCTCAACATGCTTTTATGACGCGAAATTAATTTAAACAGTCAGTTATATTTTAAGGGATTAAACAGGCAGGACAAACCACATCTTATATTTCAAAAGACATTTGTGCATTAGTGTGAATGCAGCTTATTTGTTCGGTAACACTTTACAATATGGGTGCACTAATATGCATTAATTCATGCTCAACTAATGAAGATTATATATGATTAATAGATTAAGTAATCAATAAATTGTTATTAAATATTAAATGTGTCATATTGTATTAATTCCCTAATAGTCAAGTCAACTTTATTTATATAGCGCTTTTTACAATGCAGATTGTTTCAAAGCAGCTTCACAGTGTTAAACAGGAAAATAATGAACAGAATTTGATTCGGCTGTACAGCCGCTCTGGAGAAAACGGTGATGTCATCTAGCTCATTTCAATTATCATATATATTCAAGTAATGTAGTTGATATAGTTAATTTAGTTTAGTAATTACATTTATTTGGATATTTATTTGAAAATTTAGTGTCCCCATATAACAACATATTATATTAACTAATAGTGTACATTCATATGTTAATTACTACAATGGGTCAAAGCCATGCATTTCAACTTCCAGTTGTTTGCTTTAATTAATCATTAGCTAACGATTTGCAAAGGTATTCTTATGTTATGACTTTACTTGTTGAGGCACATGACTATTAACTAATTGTTAAGTAATATGTCATTGTGGTTATGAGTTTTGAATTAATTTTGAATTAGTTAACAGTCATGTGCCTCAACAAGTACAATCATAACATAAGAATACCTTTGCAAATCGTTAGCTAATGATTAAGTCTGATCCCGAGTGTGACTGTTTGACAAGCTACATCCTTCATATTTGGACCCTTCTGTGACTGACACGTACACATAATCAGTAGATATCAAACGATCTGTAACAATGCAAACATTGTGTTCTTCCACAACCAGGCACAATGCAATATCTTGCTATCTTCGGCATGTTTATTGCTCGGTAGCGCAATCCGTTTAGCTCCACGAGTCGGTGGGCGGGGCTACAGAATCAGGCGTACTTATTCTCATGTTGAGGCGGCGTTTAACCACACAATGACGTCAAGGGTTGGCATATTCTGAGATCGAGCGTTGGCTGGGTCAATAAAAGCGTGTTTGTCATGTTTGGTCTGATGTCATGTCTCCAGTCTATTGTCAACCCCGCCCTTCTTGTTTGATTATTGGTTCATTTGCCCCACCTGTTCTCCCTCATTACCTGCCTTGTTTGTTCCCTTTATAATGTCCTTGTGTTTGCAGTCCTGTGCTGGATCGTTGTTTGATGTCTTCTGTTCCCTGTCGTGCTTCACGTTCTTGCTCCTAGAGTTTAGTTTATGTTAAGTTTGGTTTTCCCCCTCGTGGGTATTTTGTTTGTGTTTGCTTTGTTATTATTTAATAAAAAAACCAACCTTTTCAACCACACCTACCGTGACAATTCTTATATCACGATGAACTTTTATATATCAAAGGCTGAATGAAAAGTTGATTTCTCAATTCATGACCCCTTTAAATACTGAAAGCACTCTTTGTTTATTGCTTGTAATATGTGTTTTCGTTCCGCTTTATTATTTACTACTTGCTTTTAAATTTTGAATCTATAGGCCTATTTGTTTACATATTTAAAATTCTGTCATGTAATTAAATAAAAAAAAAGATTTTAAGATTTTCAAGTCGGTAAACTAATTCATTAGAAAAAAAAGTAGATCAAGAATCGTTTTGGAATTGGATCGTGACTCCCAGAATCGGAAACGTATCGGATTGTGAGGTGCCTAAAGATTCCCACCCCTAATGCTTAGTAATCACTCTACAAGACTGTTAACATAACGCCTAGATTAACCTGTTATGATTGCTTATTTAGGAATTAATAAGCAAACCATGCAATATGCTTATCTTAGATGTTGCTTTCAGACGCTTTCTGAAAGCGCGCTACAGACTGCTAACAGCGACACTTACCGGTATTTGTTTGAATGTCAGTGGCATTGGTTAGTCTTACAATAACTAAACTTTGGAAATCCGGAAAATGCCAGTATTATTCAGAAAGCAAGCAATACATCTTCACTTCTTACTTGCATCACTGTACTACCAAAACTACAGAGATGGACTGCAAAACATTGTAAAAGGATGCATTCTCAATTGCCATTGCATCTTCTAATGTACATCTGCATAAATATAAATATGTTGTATACATGTATGCATTGTATAAATGTATGCAGTGGATATGGTATTTAAAATTCCATTAATTATGATACATAACTTCAGATGTAGCTTCATTATATTCTGATTTAGCATTTATAGAAAGAAACAAGGTGTATTGCTGTGACCTTCAAAAGCTAATCTGCAGACAACTGAGAAATATAACCCCTATCAAAAACAAAAGCTAAATCTAAACACTATTTGAATTATTAATGATATTGGTAGAAACACTACTGCAGTCTGGAGGGCAGAAATATCCATGAAACATAATTCTGCCTCCATGATGTAACAAACTGTTATGGTCCCAACTGAATTAAATGTAAAAAGGATATTTGCATTGTTTTGTAACATCTATTATTATATACAGTATCATATATGACACAGTAACTCCCTCTTTGCTCTCTAACGTGTGTGTGTGTGTGTACCCACACATATGATCATTATGTGCACCTTTCTAAATTCTCCTGGAGAATCTCATATCATTGTTCCTGCCTCCTTGAGAAGAAACGATTTTTTAACTTTGCAAGGTAAGGAAAATGAGCTATTTTTACCTTATTGACTGCTGCAATAAATAGCAATGCTCGTAAATGCTACTCAGAAGCTGCTGAAAGATTTTAAAGGAGGCTTATATCTATGAAAATAGTGAGAACACAACAAAAGGTTGTTGTGGTATTCTGCCGATAAATAGTGTTAAAAATACATTTTAACCACTGGTTCCTAAGTTCACTGCCTTATAGGCCGAAAAAGGGGGGTTTAGATCAAGGGCCAAATTTACTAAACAGGGCAAATTAGCATGAAAGCGCAATTCCATAAAAACGCAGATGGGAGTGGACAGTTCTGCGTGTGATCTACTGATGACGCGCAAATTAATGAACACAGATGCAGCCGGATCATTTCCATAATGACCAATGTCTGGTTTAAGACACTTTTTTGGCCGGTAAATAATGGCACAAACACCAGTAAATTGACGAGCACAAACCTTTGTAAATCACCTCGCATGATTCATTTAAATACTCTCCTCCCATAAATTTTGTGCCTGAAAGGGAAACTCCTACAAATGCATATGCAATAAGGTCAACCGCAAATATAACCATGTCCATGCCTTTTCAGCACTAATTTATCACAGCATTTCTTTAGTAAATCCTGACAATAGTTTTTTAACGCCAAAAAAGGGTTTGCGCTGGCACAAGCTGTTAGTAAATCTGGCTCCAAGGGTGGAAAAAAGGGTGTCTCTTGGATATGGTGACAACACACTAACCTCACCCCCTTTTTTGTGTATGCCTGTGCGGGAAAGATTTAAATAGGAATATTGTGACATACATTTCAGGAAGAAAACACAAGACAATCGAGGGAGTTTAGAAAAAGTGCTTATGATATAGAGAATAATTATCTTGTAATGGACTTTGTGCATTGTAACTTTTTCATTCACAAGAAAGTTAAGTTAAAGAAAGTTGAAAAAGTACCGTAGTAGTTTCACAATGTTTTAGATGAGAGCACTATTAAGATGTTATGCATCATGTGCACCTTTATGCAACATGTGTCAGTCTTGGTCCTTAGTCTCAGCCTCAGAAGTCACCCCCATGGACCATGCATAAGGCACAAAGAATGGGAAAAATTTGGGAGTTTCAAAGCCGTCATCTGATTGTTTGAATTTTACTTTTTCAGGAGACTTAGCCAGTTAAAGCTGCAATTTAGTCCAGACCTTCTGCCATCAGTCTGAAGGTCTGACTCTGTGAGGCTACTTGGTTCTTAACTTTCTTCTATCGGTTCAGTTTTGCCAGACATATGCTGCCTTCACATGCTCTCAGAATTATCGTAAATAAAAATTTCCTAGGTAAAAATTGCACATGAACGCCCTCCAATTTAGAAATTTGAAAGCAATGAGCTTGTAATCACGACTTCAGAAGTGGGAATTATCAAATTGGCACGTGAAGGCAGCATAACTGAACACGTTAAGAAGGCCGAGGGCCTTCAACCACATCTCTTTGCATTTCGTTTGGCGAAGAGTATACATCCACAGTTTTTATATGATAAAATACCATGTCAGGCAAAGTCTTTTCTTACTGCTGAACTTGCAACATATATCTAACCATTTGTCCATGAATGTGTAAAATGCAATCAAATGCCTGAATTTATTCTGGTGTTCCCTGTGTTGTTCACCTGGTATATTTATGACTGTAGGAGTGAGGAATCAAATACTCAGATGACACAGTCATCATTGCAATACAAACTCGGATAGACAACTTAAGCCTGAATTGGATGAGTTCCCTGAGTGGAGCAGGGTGAATTATCTGGAACTGAATGCCTCAAAGATGAAGGAGATGGTCATTGATTTCCATAAGGAAAGATCTATCATCTACCATCAAAGCATTAGATGTCAGCAGTCAGGAAATAGAGATGGTGCAAGAAAATAAATATCTGGGAACCACCATCGATCAAAAACTTACAAATAGTAAGCAGATTTTCCAAAGGCCGTCTCTACTTCCTTCAAAACCGTTGTAACCTCCGGGTACATCTATCAGTTCTAAAAGCCTTCTAGTGTTTCATCAAATCAGTTCTGACCTTTAACATAACAGCTATGTTTAGAGGAATGAGCAACATTAACATCAGCTTTTGTTTATTTTTTATTGAATGTATGCACTTAATGTACTTCACACATTAAGTTCCAAAACGAAGTTATGTAATGTGCACTTGATACTTTTATTTGTGCATTTGTTGTACACATTAACAGTATAATAAGAAAGATGGGAATATTTATATATTTTTGTTAGAAAGTAGAAATCATGTTTTAAAGGAACCATAATTAAATGTTGAATGGAAATGGTTTTAATATTTGATTGGTGTACTGTTTTATATTCTGAATATATTTTATATACTGTTTATATAGCATTATGGATTCATGTCTTGTTGCATTTAAAATTGCAAATAGCTGAAATAGAGAGAGAGTTTAACTCCAACTTGCCTCAACACACCTGCCTGGAAGTTTCAATTATGCCTATACTAAGACCTTGATTAGCTGGTTCCAGAGTGTTTAATTGGGGTTGGAGCTAAACTAGGACAGTGGCCTTCCAAGAGCAGGATTGGACACCCCTGATCTACAAGGTATGTGTATTTTCTGTAATTAGTATTAGTAATTTGCACACACATATTTTGTTAACTTGTATATTTTAGTACTTTAACCCCGGTTTCACAGACAAGGCTTCAGTCTAGTCTCAGACTAACATGCATGTTTGAGCTGTTTTAACTAAAAGCAACTTGCTCTGACAAATCTTAAAATGTCAGTTCCATTGTTTTTTCTAAAGATGCACACCAGTAGTGTTTATAAACCAGTAGGCACATTTATAAATGTCCTAAATAAACTAAGGTCTAATCCTTGCTTAATCTAAGCCTCTGTGAAACCAGGCCATTGTTACAAAAGTTTAAAAGTTTAGTTTATAGAATGTTTACAAACAAACAAAAATACATTTCATTCTAGTCCTTTATTTGGGGTTACTTCTTTAGCAGCTATAGGTCAGGTCAGGCCCATCACCACCAAGGGGTGATTTGTGCCCCTTCAGTTAAATTTGTCCATCCACCGTTTGATTTTAACCCATTGATGTGTACGACGAATCGCACCAGTGTGATTAGAATGTTCAGTGCGTCATGTTAAATTAAATTAAAATGTGCTTTTGTACTTTGGCTGGCGCTGATCCTATCCAGAGACGGACGTGCTCAGCGCTTTTCATATATCACAACTATTCAGTGTTTTCAAACACATAATGTATATTTTAGGTTTCAGACGTTTAAATAGACATTTAAATTAAGCACTAGCAAAAAAAAACCAAAAAAACATTTACAGTTTGTTAAATACACACTGATGTCTATGAATCAGCAATAATAATCTTTTCAATTATAATCTGATGACGTGTTTTATTCATATCAGATACACATTGGGTAGGTAACTATACATTTTAGCCTATTCTTCTCACAATTCACCAGCCACTTTTCATCCATTCAGGAGAAATGGATGATTTTATGTTAATGTAAATCCGACAGATCCATACCATGCCAGTAACACGTCAGTTTACGCAATGTCTTGTTCTCTCCTTTCAGGGAACCAAGATTATATTAGGTAACCAGAGATGTTCCACTTTGAGTTTTGTTCACTCTACATTGTGTCAGTAGCTGATGCTTTGAGGATCTCATTAAATCCCGCTGTGTTAATAGCGAGGGTCCAGTTTAGCTGCAATATAGCTGCATACAGTCAGTATATGGTACAGTTACGGCATTCATGCCAGCATTTATATACAGAAGCTGCATTAAGAGCACCCATTCGGCGCCTTAGACGCTTTGGTCAATGAACAATTTGGGAAATGGCACTATCACCTTGCATCGTTTATCCCAAAGGATTATGTGACATTCCCAGTGTAAGTGCTAGCACAGTAGCGCTCTTTTAAAACCGCCCCTCAAACAGGGGTGTCCAAACTTTTTTAAATGGGGGCCAGATTCGATGTGGACACACCTGGGAGCCAGACAAGACAGACATGTGACATATATCTATATGTCACTTGTCTGTCTTGTCTGACACATGTGGTGTGTTGGGTAATTCCTGTGTCATGTGCGTTCCTGTCTTCTGGCTTGACCCCACCCCTCTTGTTATCGGATTATTGGTTAATTTGCCCCACCTGTTCTTCCCCATTACCTGCCTTGTTTGTCATCCTTTATATTCTCATTGTGTCTTCAGTCCTGTGCTGGTTCGTTGTCGTATGTCTAATGTTATCTGTTCCCTGTCAGATTACCTGTTCCTGCTCCTTGTGTTTAGTTATTTCAAGTTTGGTTTTCCCCCTCGTGGGTTTTTGTTTTGTGTTTATGTTTATTTTTGTATATAATAAATCCCCCTTTTATTTCTGCAAATGAGTCCTCGCTCCCATTTTTTCCTCTCATTACGGCCTGTCCTCGTGGTCTGACTACACTTTGTCAGAGGGGAATGGATGTACAGGCCTTCTCCCAGAAGTGTTGGTCAAGGGCTGAGAGGTTAAATTGCCTTGATGTGGGCCTCAAGGACATTTTTAATCGCTGCTTGATGACCCTCTTCCGCAGTGGGAAATGGGGTTGTTAAAGACCTTAAACTTCTGGAATTTCTCTAATTACCTGCACCACCGCAAGAATGGGAGTGTCCGGATATCATCAGAGTCTGTCAAGATGGTCCCAGTTCCGGTGGTCCCTAAACGGAGGAGAAGAGTGGCTTCCTCTGTCACAGGTCCAGTGGTCCCAGGTCCGGTGGTCCCAGTCCCGGTGGTCCCGAGTCCGGTGGTCCCGAGTGCGGTGGTCCCAAGTGCGGTGGTCCCTGTTCCGGTGGTCCCGAGTCCGGTGGTCTCAGTTCCGGTGGTCCCGAGTCCGGTGATCCCAGGTCCGGTGATCCCGAGTCCTGACATGGCCAGGAGAGCTGTGCTGGGGTTTTATGTGGTGGCAGTCCTACGTGCATGGGAGGAGCACAGGGCTTTCTCCAGATATTCGGGGGCTGTTACGGAGCAGCCTGTGGTCGTCTCGGAGGAGTGTCCAGAGCCGCCCAAATGTATTGCCTTGCCGTGGCTAGCTCCTGACCAGAGTCCAGAGAGGGCTCCGTCCCGTGCACTGAGTCCAGGGAAGGCTCCGCTTCCTGTTTCGAGTCCAGAGAGAACTCTGCTTCCTGTTTCAAGTCCAGAGAGGACTCCGCTTCCTCAACAGCGTGGGCCGCCCTGGCCCCCTGAACTGTGTGGGCTGCCCTGGCCTCCTGAACTGTGTGCGCCATCCTGGCCCATGGAACCGAGGTTGCCGCCTTGGCCCCCTGAACGGTGTGCGCCGGACGGGTCTCCTGAACTTTGCGTCCCCCCCTTGGTCTGTCCCTCCCATAATAAATCCCACCTTTATTTCTGCAAATGAGTCCTCGCTCCCATTTTTTTCCTCTCATTACGTGACTATATATATATATATATATATATATATATATATATATATAATTATACACATACAGTACTGTGCAAAAGTCTTAGGCTCGCTAGTATTTTTACACACAAAAAGTGGGTTTAAGCCAGTTATTTATATCTTTTGCTGTAGTGTGTCAGTAGGAAATATCAGTTTACATTTATAAATTAATTGCCATTAATTTTAATAATCCAGTGAGATTTTTGTATGCATAAAGAGTCTGACAATAGTCTCTATGCTCCACATGGAGATCTGATCTCATCTTCATTGAGTCTGTCTGTGATTTACATGAAGAAACAAAAAACTGAGATGGACTAAATCCAGAAGAACTGTGGCAACGTCTCCAAGACACTTGAGGAAACCTTCCTGCAAAACTACATGAATAGGTGTAGGAATAGATGCAGGTGACAAAAGCCGTTTTAAACGCAAAGGGTGGTCACCCCAAATATCGATTTGATTTAGTTAATTCATAAATAAAATCTATTTATGTTATTTTTGACAGCATTCTCACTTTAAAGCATTCTGACAAGTGCCTAAACTTATCACAGTACTGTAGTTTTGCAGGTAGGTTTCCTCAAGTGTCTGGGAGACCTTGCCTTAGTTTTTCTGGATTTAGTCTGTCTCAGTTTTTTCTGTTTCTTCATGTAATCACAGACAGACTCGATGATGGTGAGATCAGACCGGCTGCTATCAGAATTAATTATTACAATTAATTGCAAAATGAATGTTTGGAAATGTAAACTGATATTTCCTACTGACACACTACAGTAAAATATATAAATAACTGGCTTAAAAAATTTTTTCGTGTGAAAATACCAACGTGCATAAGACTTTTGCACAGTGCTGTATATATATATATATATATATATATATATATATATACACTCACCTAAAGGATTATTAGGAACACCTGTTCAATTTCTCATTAATGCAATTACCTAATCAACCAATCACATGGCAGTTGCTTCAATGCATTTAGGGGTGTGGTCCTGGTCAAGACAATCTCCTGAACTCCAAACTGAATGTCAGAATGGGAAAGAAAGGTGATTTAAGCAATTTTGAGCGTGGCATGGTTGTTGGTGCCAGACGGGCCGGTCTGAGTATTTCACAATCTGCTCAGTTACTGGGATTTTCACGCGCAACCATTTCTAGAGTTTACAAAGAATGGTGTGAAAAGGGAAAAACATCCAGTATGCGGCAGTCCTGTGGCCGAAAATGCCTTGTTGATGCTAGAGGTCAGAGGAGAATGGGCCGACTGATTCAAGCTGATAGAAGAGCAACTTTGACTGAAATAACCACTCGTTACAACCGAGGTATGCAGCAAAGCATTTGTGAAGCCACAACACGCACAACCTTGAGGCGGATGGGCTACAACAGCAGAAGACCCCACCGGGTACCACTCATCTCCACTACAAATAGGAAAAAGAGGCTACAATTTGCACGAGCTCACCAAAATTGGACAGTTGAAGACTGGAAAAATGTTGCCTGGTCTGATGAGTCTCGATTTCTGTTGAGACATTCAGATGGTAGAGTCAGAATTTGGCGTAAACAGAATGAGAACATGGATCCATCATGCCTTGTTACCACTGTGCAGGCTGGTGGTGGTGGTGTAATGGTGTGGGGGATGTTTTCTTGGCACACTTTAGGCCCCTTAATGCCAATTGGGCATCGTTTAAATGCCACGGCCTACCTGAGCATTGTTTCTGACCATGTCCATCCCTTTATGACCACCATGTACCCATCCTCTGATGGCTACTTCCAGCAGGATAATGCACCATGTCACAAAGCTCGAATCATTTCAAATTGGTTTCTTGAACATGACAATGAGTTCACTGTACTAAAATGGCCCCCACAGTCACCAGATCTCAACCCAATAGAGCATCTTTGGGATGTGGTGGAACGGGAGCTTCGTGCCCTGGATGTGCATCCCACAAATCTCCATCAACTGCAAGATGCTATCCTATCAATATGGGCCAACATTTCTAAAGAATGCGTTCAGCACCTTGTTGAATCAATGCCACGTAGAATTAAGGCAGTTCTGAAGGCGAAAGGGGGTCAAACACAGTATTAGTATGGTGTTCCTAATAATCCTTTAGGTGAGTGTATATTAGTTGCAAGAAAAAGTATGTGAACCGCTTGCAGAATCTGTGAAATGTGAATAATTTTAACTAAATAAGAGAGATCATACAAAATGCATGTTATTTTTTATTTAGTGCTGTCCTGAATAAGATATTTTACATAATTTTTTTTACATAGTCCACAAGGCAAAAAAATAGATGAATTTATTAAAACCATTGATTCTTAATACTGTGTGTCCTTATAGGGATGATCCACGGCTGTTTTATTGTTTTGTGATGGTTGTTCTTGAGTCCCTTGTTTGTCCTGAGCAGTTAAACTGCCCAATGTTCTTCAGAAAAATCCTCCAGGTCCTGCAAATTCTTCAGTTTTCCAGCATATTTTGCATATTTGAACCCTTTCCAGCAGTGACTGTATGATTTTGAGATCCGTCTTTTCACATTGAGGACAATTGAGGGACTCAAACACAACTATTAAAAAAAGGTTCAAACATTCACTGATGCTCCAGAAGGAAACACGATGCATTAAGAGCCGAGGGGTGAAAACTTATTGAATTTGAAGATCAAGGTAAATTGTACTTAATTTGTCTTCCGGGAAACATGCAAGTATCTTCATCCTGTTCAAAAGTTTTCACTCGTTGCACTTCTGTGCGAGTGAGGCATGCAAACAGCTCCATCGCAGGTGTGAGGATTTATGGATATTTCAAAAACAGTGCAAAACCTGTCAGAGCTCAGAGAATTTCAAGACTTTTGCCATATTGAAACCCACTAACTACTGAAGGGTGACATGAGGAGTCTCTTCGTCTGTACTACTATTTTCTAGAGTAGGCGCTACCTAAATTCACAGACTTTAATTAATATTTAAGTGAAAACGTTGTGATTACTTCATTGAAGAGCAAGGTTTGTGAAACCTACACAGATATCCTTCTCACCCTCATGGACAGAGACTATGTTCTGCAGACTCCATTGGAGGTTGTATTTCCCAAGGTTCTAATAAAGGTTCTAATAAACTCTGTTCGCTTTACCTCTGCGTTTGAATCCTCTGTTCAGGTCCCCTGACAGAATCTACTGACCAATCATGGACTCAGCAGAGGAAGCAGAGATTCGCCGCATCCTCATGCAGCAAGGTGTCCTGTTGGGATGGCAGCAGGAGATTGCTACCTCATCTGTTTTAGATGAGAGCACTATTAAGATGTTATGCATCATGTGCACCTTTATGCAACATGTGTCAGTCTTGGTCCTTAGTCTCAGCCTCAGAAGTCATCCCCACGGACTGTGCATAAGGCACACAAAATGGGAAACAATTTGGGAGTTTCAAAGCCGTCATCTGATTGTTTGAATTCTATTTTTTCAGGAGACTTAGCCAATTAAAGCTGCAATTTAGTCCAGACTTTCTGCCATCAGTCTGAAGGTCTGACTCTGTGAGGCTACTTGGTTCTTAACTTTCTTTTATCGGTTTAGTTTTGCCAGACTTATGCTGCCTTCACATGCTCTCAGAATTATCGTAAATACGAGTTTCCTAGGTAAAAATTGCACATGAACGCCCTCCAATTTAGAAATTTTAAAGCGATGAACTTGTAATCCCGACTTCAGAAGTGGGAATTATCAAATTTGCACATGAAGGCAGCATAACTGAACACGTTAAGAAGGCAGAGGGCCTTTAACCACATCTCTTTGCAAGGCGTCCTGCTGGGATGGCAGCAGGAGATTGCTACCTCACACCGCACTTTTACGGAGCTGTCTGTCCAGCTAACTCAGATCACAGAACAGCTTGAACAGTTCCAGATTAGCCCTCCTGCAGCGCCAATCGCACCTCTGACCGAACCTGAAGATGCCGCTCCCCATCGTGCCAAACCTCGCCTTAATCCACCTGCTCAATACTCCGGTGAGTCCAATTCATGCCGCTCATTTTTGTCACAGTGTTCTTTGACTTTTTCACTCCAGCCCTCCTGTTTTCCTATGGAGCCATCTAAAGTGGCATTCACCATCATGCTCCTGATTGGGCAAGTGAGAGAGTGGGGAACGGCCATGTGGGACAATGAACGTGAGTGTTGCAGCTCATTTACGGATTTAACGGCGGAGCTCCACAAAGTTTTCGACCACCCCGCTCTGGGGACGGAGGCAGTGCGGGCTTTATCGTTGCTGTAAATCAGGAGAGCCAGATGGCGATTTTATGGACACCGGACTGGCTGCACGCTTAGGCGTCTCCTATTTCAGCCAGGACTCTCTGTGGCACCCATCTCACTTGGATTACCCATTCCACTAAGCTTATTAAACTCACCCTTTCAGGCAATCATGCTGAGGAGATTAGCTTTCTCCTCATTCACTCTCCCTCCGCTCCAGTGGTTTTGGGACACACCTGGCTGGTCAAGTATAACCCTCACATTGACTGGGCTCTTAATTCTGTGTTGGCATGGAGCCCCTTCTGTTTATCCCAATGTTTGGGTTCTGTGTTTTCCCCTGTTATGTCTTGTTCTGTGTTGCAGGAGGAGCCATACATGAGCTTGGCGAATGTACCGGAGGCTTACCATGACTTGAGAGCGGTATTCAGTAAGTCCCGAGCTTCATCTCTTCCTCCGCACCGCCCGTATGACTGTGTTATAGATCTGTTGCCTGGCACTTCTCCGCCTAGGGGGCACCTTTACTCTCTTTCTGGCCCTGAGAGGGAGGCCATGGAGAAGTATATTCTTAATTCTCAGGTACCTGGCATCATCTGGCCCTCTTCCTCTCTGGCTGGGGCAGGGTTCTTCTTCGTGGGGAAAAGGATGGATTGCTGCACCCCTGTATAGATTGCCGAGGGTTGAATGACATCACGGTGAAGAATTGCTATCCTTTGCCGTTGATGTCATCGGCCTTCGAACTCTTGCAGGGGACGACCATACACTTACGAAGTTGGACCGCCGCAATGCTTATCACCTAGTTTGGATTAGGGAGGGGGACGAATGGAAGACGGCCTTTAACACCCCTATGGGGCACTTTGAATATTTGGTCATGCCTTTTGGGCTTTCAAACACCCCGGCGGTCTTCCAAGCATGCTCAGAGACATGGTCGACCGGTTTGTATTTGTTTACCTCGACAACACCCTGATCTTCTCCCAGAATGAGTGCGACCATATCCAGCACGTCAGGCGAGAGCTCCAGCGGCTGCTTGAGAATCGCCTATTCGCCAAGTTGGAGAAGTATGAGTTTCATGCACGGTCGGTTCCGTTCCTGGGATTTGTTCTCTCATCTGAGGGTATCTGAATGGATCCCGCCAAAGTAAAGGCAGTTCCAGATTGGCCCACCCAGATAGTTGTAGAACGGTCCAGCGATTTCTGGGTTCACCCATTTTTACAGGCGGTTCATTCAAGGTTTTAGTCAGGTCGCCCTTAGTAATAATTTTGATCTAAAATCGATATATTTATATATAACCACTGTTGTCCGATTGTGTCTTGTGATTTTAATGTATTTCTTATTTTATTTAACCAAAAAAACATCTCATTTAGATAAAAAAAATCTCTTACCAAGAGCGTTCTGTGAAAAATATGCAATTCCTGATACACAAACGGTTAATAGAGCTGAGTCCCGTCTCCCGAACTCACATCCCTGATCCAATTGGATTTGTTTTTCCTTTCTAACTTGTGAGAGGCCGTAGCTACATTTGGTTGTGCGAAGTGGCAAAGCAAAGCTCCTCCGAAACCTAGATTCGGTAAGTAAGGGAGAAATTAAACGTTCTGTGCACGAAAATACTGGACAAATCGCGTCACATATTGATTCAGGGACAATGCAGTTTTTTCAATATATAACAATTGCCGGATAAGTGGCAAACCTAAACGCTAGTGTGTGTAAGTGAGAGAGTGTGTGTGGAAATGTCAAAATGTCCCCACAAAGATGGCAATATCTTGCATTTGTTTTAGTCCCCATGAGGAAAATAAATCATACTAAGTGGTGTTCTTTGAAAATGTAAAAATGCTTTTGTGTGATGGGTAGGTTTTGTGTAAGGGGATGCAATATACAGTTTGTACAGTATAAAAATCATTATGTCTGTGTAAAGTCCCCATAACATGAAAACACAACATTGCTTGGTCTTGTTGAAGTGAGAGACCTGCTTGATAAAGTTGAAACCCTTGTCAGGCTGCTTTTAGTCATCCTAGTCTCATCAGCTGAGGCTGGAAGAAGTTTCAGTGCTCTTTGGAGACTGAAAACATGGTACAGAACAATAATGGCACAAGTGAGACTTAACAGTATTGCTGTGTGCCATGTCCACCAGGACAAACTGGACAATATTGATGTGAAACAAATATCACAACAGTTCATTTCTGTAATGACAGACACAGACATGTGTTTGGCTTCATCAAATAGCAAGGAACAAGACAGTAGACTATTGCATTGCACTATGAATGGAGTAAAGTTAAGTTTCTTTTAAACTGCCTCCTTGTCTTTATTAGTTACCTTTATTAGTTACACATTAACATTTTGTTAAGGTCAATATAGACTAAAAACCTTAATATATACTAAAAACCTTAATTCACTATCCTATTAATTTCCAGAATTTTCAGCTTCCGGGGCTGTCCCCACCAATTTCAAAATCAAAACTACGCCCTTGATGTGGATCGAGGTGAATGCATCGGAGGTAGGAGCGGGGGCAATATTGTCTCGACAGAATACATCCTTGCACATTTTTTTCTCATCGTTTAACCCCTTCGGAACGGAATTACGACATTGGGAATAGGGAGTTACTGGCTGTTAAGTTGGCGCTGGAGGAGTGGCATCACTAGAGGGCGCGGAGGTCTCTTTTATTGTTTGGACTGATCATAAGAACTTAGAGTACATCCGCACCGCTAAACGATTCAATTCTCGACGGTCGCTGGGTACTATTTTTCAGGTCGTTTCAACTTTAACATCTCCTATCAGTGGGGTCACTCATCTGAACTAGCTTGCCACCTAGGAGCGACACGTGCAGTTTAATCAAGCAGTGGTTTTGGTGGCCATCTATGGCGCGGGATGCTCGTCAGTTCGTGTTGGCCTGTCCATTTTGTGATGCGGGCAAGGGCTCCAATCGACTCCTGGCAGGGCTACTCCAGCCGCTGCCTGTCCCTTCGAGACCCTGGTCACACATAGCTTTGGACTTTGTTACTGGGCTACCTCAGTCTAGTGGCAACACGGTAGTCCTCACTGTGGTGGACAGGTTCTCGAAGTCGGCTCATTTTGTTCCCCTCCCCAAATTGCCTTCAGCAAGGGAGACAGCGACTTGTCTTAGACCACGTTCACCGGGAGGCCATGAATGCAGAAAACATGGTCTAAGACAACAGTCGCTGAAAGGGGTCCCCAATTTGTGTCTAAGTTTTGAACAGAGTTCTGTCGACAGCTGGGGGCGACTGCAAGTCTTTCCTCCGGGTATCACCTGCAGACTAACGGTCAGGCCAAACGTGCTAACCAGGATCTGGAGAGGGTCTTGCGCTGTGTGGCATCTGCGGAACCGTCGTCTTGGAATTCCAGATTAACCATGATAAAGTGCACGCATAACTCCCTCCTGGTCTCGTCTACAGGTTTGTCTCCCTTCCGGTGCTGTTTAGGCGACCAGCTACCCTTATTCCCTTCCCAAGAATCCGACGCTGTTGTTCCGTCCGCGCATGCGTTCATTCAGAGGTGCCTCCGTACGTGGAGGATCGCCAGAGAAGCCCTCACTCGGATGGGAACAAGGTGTTGGCGGACCGTCACCGTACTAAGCCCCCACTTTATGTGTGTGGTCTAGGGATGCAAATTATCGATTAATTCATTAATCAACAGTTGATTGACCTTATCGATCGTTTAACGATTAACTGATAAGTGGCTATTTTCCTGAGAATGTAAATTTCTCACGGTATCAATAGTGTCTTTAACATACAAAGCAAAATATTGCTTATATACTGATTTCCAACTGACTCGTGCGGGGTTGTTTGCTGAGACAATGTTCCGAGCGTTGTCATGCACACAAGCTATTACACGCCCGGTGAGTCCCCATGATTCCACAGCCTGGTTGAGTTTGTCAGCTAAATTATCAGCTGTATGTCTCTCTGAGAGGCTTTCCGTGAGAAGGACTGCTGACTTTACATTGAAAACGACTGGCAGGTAGTGGCAAGTGATTGTAATGTAGCTTTCTGTAGTCAGTGCTGTCCAACAATCCGTCGTCATTAGCCGCGGCTAACTGTGTTTTTAGCTCAGCCTTCTTGTTTTTGTAGCGTGCTTCCAAGTGGGTAGTTATGGTCACTCGAGAAGGGATATTATATCCTGGCTCCATGAAGTGTATTAACTCCCGAAATCCCTTACTATCAGTGGTGCTAACTGGCATCATATCTTTTTCGATCATGCCGCAAATCCTCTGAGTAATGCCCTCTGCTTTCCTGTGGTCACATACTCGCCTTCCCACCACAGCAGCGATTGTGGGTTGTGAAGGCGACAGACTTCCTCCCTGCAACACGGCTGCATGCAAGTTAAGAAGGTGGTATCTTAGCGAACTCGTAGAGCTGTTGTACTTAATCGTAGTACCGCAAAGTTTACAATGGGCGTCTTTGTCATCATTAATTAATTTGAAATGCTCCCACACTCCACTCCGTTTTGACCGCCTCATGTTTGGTTTCTTTTTTGACGCCTCAAGTTTGTGTCGGGTCTCTCGCCGCCCGCGAGAATCTCGTGTCACGTTCGCAATGTTCAATTAACCGACAATTAATTGAATTTAATCGAGTAAATTCTTGTTGACAATTAATCGATAATCGATTAACCGTTTACATCCCTAGTGTGGTCAGAAAGTCTGGTTGTCTTCCCAGGACATACCCCTCAGACTTCCCTCACGTAAACTGGGACCCATTTACTGGACCATTTCCTATCACTAAAGTGCTCAGCCCAGTGTCGGTTCGACTCAAATTAACCCCCCAGTTTAAGAATAGCCATCCGGTTTTTCATGTCTCCACGATCAAGCCCATCATTTGCTCCCCCCTTCAGCCCCAGACCTCTGCCCCTCCGCCTCCTAGACTCATCGAGGGGGTAGATGTCAACAATATCTGGTAGACTGGGAGGGCTATGGTCTGGAGGAGAGATGCTGGGCTCCAGCTCGTGACATTCTGGATCGTGCTCTCATCGACCAATTCCATCTGAGGAGGGGGTACTGTCACGGTTCAGGGTGGATCATCGGCTTCCCTCTGATGTCTGTGTTTGTCCTGTCATTTTCTGCAGCTCGTGACCTGGACAATCAGTGCTGATTTAGCGCAGATGCGCACAGATCACAAGCTGATTTCCCACATCTGCTGCTTGTTCCCTTTTCCTTTTATGTTTTCTGCTGTGTCTGCCCCTTGTTGTCAGTAGATCGTTTTGTGTTTTGTCTCATGTGGATCTGTGCTGGTTGTGTTTTATGTCTTACCTTGTTCGCCACTGTGCCCAGGATGCTTAGACGAGGAGTTACAGCTGATCGTTTCCTGGCTGTTCTCTCGGTCTCGTCTCATTCCCTGTCCGGTGTGGAAGCTGCATCAGAGGTGGTCTCCTCAGCCTGTGTGTCCACTGAGCATTACGGACAGCTCTGGAGATCCCTCACTTCACCTTATCATTTGTGCACTTGTGTCACTAATAGCTTTGGACTTTGTTACTGGCCTACCTCAGTCTAGTGGCAACACGGTAGTCCTCACTGTGGTGGACAGGTTCTCGAAGTCGGCTCATTTTGTTCCCCTCCCCAAATTGCCTTCAGCAAGGGAGACAGCGACTTGTCTTAGACCACGTTCACCGGGAGGCCATGAATGCAGAAAACATGGTCTAAGACAACAGTCGCTGAAAGGGGTCCCCAATTTGTGTCTAAGTTTTGAACAGAGTTCTGTCGACAGCTGGGGGCGACTGCAAGTCTTTCCTCCGGGTATCACCTGCAGACTAACGGTCAGGCCAAACATGCTAACCAGGATCTGGAGAGGGTCTTGCGCTGTGTGGCATCTGCAGAACCGTCGTCTTGGAATTCCAGATTAACCATAATAAAGTGCGCGTATAACTCCCTCCTGGTCTCGTCTACAGGTTTGTCTCCCTTCCGGTGCTGTTTAGGCGACCAGCTACCCTTATTCCCTTACCAAGAATCCGACGCTGTTGTTCCGTCCGCGCATGTGTTCATTCAGAGGTGCCTCCGTACGTAGAGGATCGCCAGAGAAGCCCTCACTCGGACAGGAACAAGGCATCGGCGGACCGTCACCGTACTAAGCCCCCACTTTATGTGTGTGGTCAGAAAGTCTGGTGGTCTTCCCAGGACATTCCCCTCAGACTTCCCTCACGATATTGGGAGACAGGCTATTGTAAGTCGCCTAATTTGCGCACATCAGGGAGCTCGCGTTTACTTTCACTTTCAATTCGCGATCGCACGTACTCTGTGTATAGGGTGCGCCAGTGCTGAGCGCACATTCTACAAGATATCAGGCGCTAGGCTCTGTTGCGCAATGAATCCTCCTGTCTTTCTTGTCGTCAGTCATCTCACCTTACTCTCTCATTTTCTATAAAAAAAGCTAAACGAAAATGTAATGTAAAAGTAGTGGTGCATATTCCATGCTAATTTCACCCTTATGCTCATTCACTCGACGAGAAATCTCGTCACATTTTAATCTCGCAAGATTTCGTGGCACGAGATCTCATCACACCCCTAGTCACTAACCTTGGAGGTTGTATTTCCCAAAGTTCTAATAAACTGTGTTCACTTTACCTCTGCGTTTGAGTCCTCTGTTCAGGTCCCCTGACAGCTTCTGGTACGATACTTGGACATTTCCAATCTGGCAACACTGGTGTCAGCTACTGACGCAATGTTAAGTGAACCAGTGAAACGTACCCCTGTTGGATTGTGAGGGGTGTAGTATACTTTGAAAGATTCTAAGAAACAGACTACATTAAATTTATCAATAAATTTTTTTTTTTTTACTTTTTGGTTTTGATTGTTAGTAGAACTACTAATTATTACTTTCTTTGTTTGGTGAGGTAGTGGTACGTTTTTATTTTTAATTTTTATTGGCATATGAAAGAAAAGGTAAACTTACCCTGTTTGGGAAAATTTTTAGTTGATATAAAGTATGCTTGGTAATAAATTATAGATGGTGCTGTGAACCACAGAAAACAAAGCTCAAATGCCACAGCCAATGCAATAATAGAGGTTGACTGATACCTAAAAGAGACTACCATACCAAGAGCCCTAAATCCACTGGAATATTGTGAAAAACTGTTGTCCATATCTGATGGCATTGCAGTTTTGTGTACACCAGCCTTATCTGTACCCTGTGAGAGAATGTTCTCAAAGGAAGGAGAAGTATTCAAGAAGAGAAATGGACTCAGCCCAAATAGTCAAACAACTTTTATTTCTCATTAAAAAAATATTTTAAAATCCCTTTTGTACCTATATTCTTTTTCACCCACAATTACACAAGTACATTTAATAACCACATGATCCCTAGTCTCCCCACACATTATGTTCCACCTTTGTAACAAAAGCAAATGGATGTTTTTTTGTTTTTTTCAAACTTCTTTGAAGTTATATTATGATTCAGACACCAGATATAATACTAGTGGGTGCAGGACACTATAGTTAACTTATGTAAGTAAGGATAGCAAAATAAAGTAAACTGTGACATATTATACCCAAAAATTCTTCATACAGTGGACTACCAGTAAAATTGATAAGAATTTGGGACCAAAATTATTCAGACACTTTGACCTGACCATGTTTTTTCTTTAATTGCTAATGCGACCTTTTACGCCACAGACTGAACAAAATTAAGCATTGCTTGGTAATTGGTTGACCTAAATTGGTATTATCTAATTGTGTACTTAAATTTAACAGCTGACAGCTGATTGGTTGATTGTAATCCATTACAAACCTTTCTATCAACATTATCTGACATTATCAAGATATAATTTGTTCTGACACAGTTTAACTCTGAGTTCTTGTCATATTTTATTACCATTTTCTAAACTATAAAAAATAAACTGTGATAATGTGAGAAAATGTTGAAGGTGTCTGAATACATTTTGGTTTGACTGTATAATGCTATATAAGTTCAATAAATAATACAGATGATGTTATTACTATACAAATAATTTCAACTTTATTTATATAGCGCTTTTTACAATGCAGATTGTTTCAAAGCAGCTTCAGTGTTAACAGGAAATAATGCAACAGAATTTGATTCGGCTGTACAGCTGCTCTGGAGAAAACAGTAATGTCATCGTCCAGCTCCGTTCAGTTCTCATATAGTGTCAATGCGGGCAGATCAGTAATATAGTTGAATATTTAGTGTCCCCACTAAATTTTATGTCAGCATGCCGTATACAACTCTTTTAGCTATAAAAGGCTATCAACTGCTTACTTACTGGGCACCCACAACACAGTTAAGCAGTATGTTATTGTATTATACTGATAAATATTGACTTTTATTGGCATGAATTGTGACATTATGGTACATAACATATATTATCATAGGGTAAAAGCTTGTTGTGCTTCTATTTGTGCACTACAGAATAAAATTACATCAATGAAGAAGGTGACCAGATTTCTGAAATGGAAACCGGGGACATTTCCTATTTGAGTGGTCAAAATATCACTGAAATCTCATTTGTTATTATCTATTCATTAAAAAAATGGGGACAATCAATTTTTTAACGTTTTTGTTTTTTAATTGTTGTGGGTTTTATATTAGGGGCTCTGTATTAGGCTATCATTAACATTAATAATTATTCTCATTTAGTTTAGATTATTAGGATTTTTAATACAATTCACCCCCCAAAAATATGAAAACAGTTAATAGCAACCACTGTAAATAGCAAGCAGTTCAATGTTGTATTATAACAAAATTATGCCTTTACAAAAACATAAAAATAAAGCTAAATAAATATAAGATATGATAATTAAATAAAACTATTGTTTTATGTAATTGTGTTTAATATAACATTTTTTACAAACTGTGTTTATACAGCAATTACAACTTTTTCTAAACTTTTCAAATGTTTTATGTTTGTGCTTGGAAATGACTAACTATTCTTAATTAGGCTTAATATTTTGCATTTTAGGCTCATTTTAAGCATAAAGTATGTGTTTTGGAAGCTTAAAATTGTGCAAAACAGTCCTGCACCTTGTTGAGGCCCTGTTATAAAGCACATACAAACAACATTACTTTATTTTAACATGAATAGTTAGTTCGTTACTAACTTGAAATCGACAACGATGTTTCTTTTGATATTTGACGCCCTGCTCTGGTCCACGTTCTTCGTGAAGTAGCGGCGCGCGCGACCAACTTGAGTCAGCGTAGCTTGCAGCAGCGCCATCTGATAGTGAACATAATCACTGCACGACTGCCTGTATGGTCGGGCTTTTCTTGCAATGTATTTGCGGATTGTTTAGACTGGGTAAACCCAGCCTGATCTGCCAGCGATTTGACTTCGCTCTGCCAGGCTGGAAACCTGTACATGAATTTATCCTGCTTCTGTTAGACATTTGCGGGAACCAATCACAGACTGCTTTATCCACCTGGCGCGCTATTGGAGAAGCGATGGATCGATGCCCGTTGATCACGCCTCTTGTGGTCTGATTGGTTGAAGGACTATCCAATTGCGTACAGAGTCTTTTGAATTATTCTCGTTGATCACGCCTCTTGTGAGGTAGAAAATACATAGCAGACTCCCCAGACCAATGTTCAGTCTTAAAACAAAGATTGAGCTTGGTCTGGTGATAGCCAGACAATGGATTGTTTTGAACGAGCGGGGACAGAACACCAAAAACCGGGACGGTCCCCGGAAAACGCGTCTGGTGTGTCTGGTGGTCACCTCAATGAAGAGGAAGCTTAATTCAGTGGAGCTTCATCCCAAGGATCGGCTGCTGTACATTTCATTCCACTAGATGGCACTGTAATCAATACTTCGAAACTTCGAATATTTTTCTTCACGAAGCTTCATTTCTCCATCCCACATATATAAAACACATTCACTTACACATATCTTACAATTACAATATATCAGATAGCTCATGTTATGGTTAACAAGTTTGTGAATATTTTGAAATAAAAAAGGAAAAACAAAAAGCGTAAACACCTCATCTTACACAGAACGTACCTGTCATTCTCTGCTTAAATACCTCACATTGAGCTGCAGCGTATTCATACAAATGTAAAATAAGAATGAAAAAGGGGCATGCTAAAACATGACGTTTTTGAGGAATAATAACCATCCCTTGGGGTGTATAACCCCGGAAACTCTGGCTGCTATGCCCTCTGCAGTCTGGAGGTGGAACTGTAGTTTTGATCTCTGACCTAAAGCCTTAAACGTCATGGCAATTACATAAAATCTTTTTCTGGTTCTTGAACTTTATTACTGGTCGTCGAAATCTCCGATCGGCAGGTATTTTCAGTGGGACAGAAGTGAACGTTATTGACTGGTTTGATGTTTTAGTCACTTCCTGTGAGTGTGATGAGGAAGTGTAAACAGCGCGCATGGAGGGCGTGTCTGTGTCATATATGTTTCTGAAGCTGTGATCGTGGGGATTTCTCTTTAAAATATGTGTCTTTAGTGCTGGATTATGGGGGACGCGGCGGTAGTGAAGCGTCGGGAGCAGCTGACGCGTTGGTCGGGCTCCAGTACAGACAGAGAGCCTGCGGTGCCGCGGAGTCGCTGGAGAGGAGAGACGAACACCCGAGCTCCTGATGGAGGCAGAACAGACAAAAATGAGCAGCAGAAAAAAAACAGGTTTGGAGATTTATCACCACGATAATGACAAAACCAGAGCAAAGAGAACATTTCACTATTAATTAATAATGTAGTTAATCGATGTAAACAAGCATTTCCGAATAAAATCTGTTTCTGTGTTTCTCAGCTTAACTCTTTAATGAAGATCTCCAGATTTAGTTTGCTATTTTGGGTGTCAAGGACCATCTGCCATGCATTGGATTACTATCCTGTTAGAATGTGTTTCCTGATTAGTCCATTCTTAATGGATCAAAGCACAATTTGAAAATATTGTTCTAGAGCTGCTGGTTGCTGAAGCTAAAGGTTGCAGTTGCAGACACTCGGTGTAGAAACCTGAATTACACAATATTTGTCAAATCTAGTAACAGTGTAGTGTAATACTGTATTGTTTTTGAGGTGTCACAATGATGCCAATACCATTCCAGATAGCCTGTCTCTCCTTTCTCAGGTTGCGGGTAAGATTTGAGAAGACTGCAGAGTTCCTAGCAGTGTGTGCTAGTGGTGACACAGAGGAGGCAAACGAGATGCTGAGAGAAGTACGAGTAAAGAATGGAGATGACGATGTGGTTAACTGTGCCAATGCAGATGGAATAACCGCTTTACACCAGGTCAGAATTTTACTGTATTTTACAGGGATAGTTCACCCAAAAATGAAAATTCTGTCATTAATTACTCACCCTCATGTCATTCCAAACTCGTAAGACCTTCGTTCATCTTCAGAACACAAATGAAGATATTTTTTGATGAAATCTGAGGTTTCTGAACCAGCCATAGGCAGCAACATCATTGTAACTTTCAATACCCAGAAAGGTAGTAAAAACATTGTTAAAATAGTCCTTGTGACTACAGTGGTTCAACCTAAATGTTATGAAGCGACAAGAATACTTTTTGTGCGCAAAAGACTACATCAGAACACCGGCTCATTATTGGCCAACGGACTATTTTAACGATGTCTTTACTACCTTTCTGGGCCTTGAAAGTTGCTATGACGTTGCTCCTATGGCTGGTTCAGAAACCTCTCGGATTTCATCAAAAATATCCTAATTTTTTTTCCCGAAGATGAATGAAGGTCTTACGGGTTTGGAACGACATGAGGTTGAGTAATTAATGACAGAATTTTCATTTTTGGGGAACTAACTCTTTAAGCCATTTTATTGTGTTGTTAAAGTGAAAAGATAATTTGCCTGATGGCTCCATATTCATGCTGCAGTGCTATTTTGCTACAATGGTTTTAGGACCTTTTCTTAACTTCACCCTAAAATGAAAATTAGCCCATGATTTACTCACCCTCAAGTCATCCTAGGTGTATATGACATTCTTCTTTCAGACGAATACAATCGGAGTTATATAAAAAAAGGCAGTGAATGGCTGTTTCTGTTTTGAAGTCCATAAAAGTGTATCTGTCCATCATAAAAGTAATTCATACGGCTCCTGGGGGTTAATAAAGGCATTCTGAAGTGCGTACGACAGTTAGCGGAAGTTAGAGATTACGGTTTGTAAAGTTTTAAATATGGATATTTTTCTTACACAAATGCATCACTTCGCTTCAGAAGGCCTTTATTAACCCCCCGGAGCCATATGGATTACTTCTATGATGGATAGATACACTTTTATGGACTTCAAAACAGAAACAGCCATACATTACACCATTACACTCCGGTCCATTGGCCCTATAACATAGGCTATAAATAATAATGAACGATATGATGGCCAAAATCAAGTACATTTCTTTCTTGTTCGAGAAGCCAGTTTCAGTCAGATATACATCAAAATAGGGAAGACTATTGCAACATCTGTTTAATGCTAACTTTAATGTTGGTGCATTTCTGTAAAAATCTGATAGACTGTGCATGGTGTTTTTTCCCAGGCCTGTATCGATGGCAGTATGGAGATGGTGGCATTTCTTCTCTCTCAGGGTGCCAATGTTAACCAGGTGGACAGTGAGGGTTGGACTCCTCTTCATGTGGCTGCATCCTGTGGAAACCTGGAGATAACAGAGTATGTCTGAATTTAATGAATATGTGTTTAGATTAATGAGTCTGTCCAAGTTTTCTATTATGTTTAGCAATTACTAGCTAGCTTTGAGATTGCGTTGAGTGTGATTGAAATATGTTATGAGATTAACTAGCACAGCCTCAAGGGTCTTATTACTTGTATTAAACCATTATTATTATTATTATGACTATAAATCAGTTAATTTAACTTGTAACTATTGCACAGTATTCTGTGATGTTATGATGAAATGCACCTAATATTAAAATGTATAGTCATGAAAAAAAATTCACATTCAATTCCCTAATTAATATAGAATCAGCATAAAATAATATCTTTTAAATACCATCTTTTTTATCAAGTACTTTCAAGGCCATAAACCCTTTAACATAAACCCATTATAATTCTTGTTTTGTTTTTAATGTTTTCCCTTCAAAGCTATTTACATTTGCTATTTTTAAATAAATAATAATAAAAAAACTCTAGTTAAAAACTAGTGAATTTATCCTCCCAATATGATTTAATGGACCAATCGCACTTATACCTGCCTGGCTCAATATCTGAGATGTACACACGTTACTGGCAGAATCAACCAGGGTAGCCAGACAGAGACTGCAACAAGTGCGTGTCCTAAATGTGAGTTTTGGCAAAACATTCCGCCGGAACTCGACTCTCCGTTCAAAGCATGTACGGCCATTGCCGGAAGCCAGTGATTATAGTTTATAAAGTTTTAAATCTGAATTTTTCTTTCTCATAAGGCGTTTATTAACCCACTGGAGTCGTATAGATTATTTCATGATGGATGCACTTTTTGGAGCTTCAAGAACTCTGTTATGAACCCCGTTAGCATTTATTATACTGTGCTTATTTAATGGTACTGTCACTCAGACATTGTACCACTTGTTTGTTGTGTGTGCAGTTGTCTTGAGACTTTGACTGTAGTTTATAGTGGACTACAAACTTTTCTGACTGCTGTAAACTTTTTAAGGCTCATTCCAGAGTTCACAATGTAAGATTGCATTTGTGTTTCAGATTTCTGCTCCAGCAGGGTGCATCTCTCTGCTCAGTGAACTGTGATGGTGATATACCACTGGATATTGCAGAGGATGAGGCCACAGAGACACTGCTGCAGGAACACACATTAACACAGGGTTAGACAACACGACATACAGTATGAGATGTCACATCAGAAATTTAAGCCTGATACATTTATTAAGAATAATCATCCAATTCAAGTTGGCTGGAGTAGTAATGTATTGTAAAATAAAAGCACAAATGTCCGCACCCTGAGGTTATTCAACAACTCGCACTCTTTTGACCTCTCATACCCCTTTTCCACCAAGGCAGTTTGAGTGCTGGTTCGGAGCCAGAGCCTAATTTCAAATCGGTTCTTTGTCTTTCGACACCCAAAGCACCAGCTCTGAACCAGGAAAAGTGGTTATTAAATAGCACCAAAACATTGCTGGTCTAGAAGTAAGAACCACTTGCATCAGGGGCTGGGGTTACCGTGACCAACAAGACGAACACAAACTTGTGACCGCTGTTTTTGAAATAGCATCTTGAACAAGCCTGGTGTGTTTGTGTTTCTCGCTGCCTCACTAGCGTTGCTAAGAAAGATGAGACATATACAGTGACGTAAGTGACTTGGCTCTGTGGTGGCTCTAGCCCGTGGAAAGTCAAACCAGTTCTTAGAAGGCTCATCAGTCGCTCGTCAACTCTGAACCGGCACTAGCACTAGCTCTAGCTCTAGCCCTGAACTAGCATCCGGTTCATGCTGGTGGAAAAGGGGTATCAGAGTCAAAAAGTCACCTGACGAAGGCCTGAATGTTATTGGATCAATAACATTAAAAGATAGTTTACTCCAAATATTTGATCTACTCACTCTCATGTCTTTCCAAAACTGTATGACTTTATTATTTCTCAAAATATATTTTTAGAAATTACATTTTTGTACATAGTACATTTGGTAACCAAGTCAGTGGTAACCAAAACTGTTTGATTACCAACATTTTCAAAATAATGCAAGTACATGATGACAGAATTTTCATTTTTTGGAAAACTATCCCTTTAGTGTGCAGACTCAAATCAAAGACTCAAAGTAGGAAAAAAAAGAAAGGCATTTTTACACAATGTATTATGTAACTTTTTTTTAAATATATATTGACCTTATATTCATTCACAAATAACATGACAAAATATATAGATAATTATAAATATTGCATATGTTTCTAAATATATACAGATTAGTACATTTACATTTAATTATTTTTTCCAAACCAAAATCAGCTGGTTTGATGAATAATAATAATAGCATACTCAAATTCAGTAGGTAGTTTTCCTCAGAATCTTGCATATTTTGTTGTTTTAGGCAGAAGTGTAGGAAATATACACTTATCTATATTACATAATCAGTCCATCTCTCGTCAGGCATGAATGTGGAAGCAGCTAAGCGAGCAGAAGAGGAGTGGATCATGCATGATGCCCGCCACTGGCTCACAGATGGGCTACCTGCTAATATTTGCCACCCCCGGACTGGTGCTACTCCCTTACATGTAGCAGCAGCTAAAGGATATTTGGAGGCCATTAAGTAAGTGTGAATGCAAACAGGAAGTGTGAAAAATCCTGAAAAAAACATTTTCTTGGCATTGCAAAATTTTCACTCATATGATGGTAACATGGTATAATGCAAACCATTTTCTTTAAATAGTTTTATTCTCAGCAGAGATTTTTACTTAGACTACTAGTATCTCAGTGATTAATGCATTTTGTAGTGTTTGGTATGTCTCAAACCCTAGGGACCAATCCACCCTTATTTGACCAGTTTAACACTCCTTACTCATGCAGGGTATTCCAACACGCCATTGGGCGGTTCTCTGTTCACAGAATAGCCATTGTTTATTTTCTGTCTCTGTGCAAAGTGTAGAATGAGTGGAGGCTTGTGGCAATGTTCTTCCAGCACTGTTTCCATTACATTGAGCTGTTTAGAGCAGAAGTCACATCAGCTTCTTGTACACTGCACGATATCTCAACTTGACTGAAGAGAAAAAGAATGGTCATGGTTTAGAGATTGTTGCAGGTATTATGAGTGTCTGCAAGTGTGCTGCCTTGCTGCCCTATATACACTATATTGCCAAAAGTATTGGGACACCCCTCCAAATCATTGAATTCAGGTGTTCCAATCACTTCCATGGCAAAAGGTATATAAAATCAAACACCTAGGCATGCAGACTGCTTCTACAAACATTTGTGAAAGACTAGGTCGCTCAGGAGCTCAGTGAATTTAAGTGTGGTACTGTGATAGGTTGCCACCTGTGCAATAAGTCCATTTGTGAAATTTCCTCACTACTAAATATTCTATGGTCAACTGTTAGTGGTATTATAACAAAGGGGAAGCAATTGGGAACAACAGCAACTCAGCCACGAAGTAGTAGGCCATGTAAATAGCTACTGACCTCCAAGGAGTGACGAATCATGCTTCTCTGTCTGGTAATCCGATGGACGAGTCTGGGTTTGGTGGTTGCCAGGAGAACAGTACTTGCCTGATTGCATTGTGCCAAGTGTAAAGTTTGGTGGAGGGGGGATTATGGTGTGGGGTTGGGCTTGGCCACTTTATGCTTCAGCATACCAAGACATTTTGGATCATTTCATGCCTCCAACTTTGTGGGAACAGTTTGGGGATGGCCCTTTCCTCTTCCAACATGACTATGCACCAGTGCACAAAGCAAGGTCCATAAAGACATGGATGAGGAACTTGACTGGAATGCACAGAGTCCTGACCTCAACCCGATAGAACACCTTTGGGATGAATTAGAGCGGAGTTTGCAAGCCAGGCTTTCTCGTCCAACATCAGTGCCTCAGTGCCATCATTGACCACACAAATGCGCTTCTAGAAGAATGGTCAAAAATTCCCATAAACACACTCCTAAACCTTGTGGAAATCCTTCCCAGAAGAGTTGAAGCTATTATAGCTGCAAAGGGTGGGCCAACTCCATATTAAACCCTACGGATTAAGAATGGGATGTCATTAAAGTTCATGTGCATGTAAAGGCAGACGTCCCAAAACTTTTGGCAGTATAGTGTATATTGGCAACCCACAATGCTTTTGGGAGAATGTCCTTCGGACAGATGAAACAAAACTGGAGCTTTTTGGCAGGGCACATCAACACTTGAATCTGTGCAGGGCACAATGAAGTCTCAAAACTATCAAGGAATAGTTTGTACTGTTTGTAGTGTAATGCCGAGCATCAGAAAGCTCTGTCTCAGTCACAGCTCATGGGTCCTCTAACAGGATAGTGACCCAAAACATGCAGCTGGAAACAGCCAAGAATGGCTGAGAACAAAACACTGAACTGTTCTGAAGTGGCCTTCTGTGAGCCCTGATCTGAATCCCATCAAACATCTATGGAAAAAGTTGAAACATGCTGTCTGGAGAAGCCGCCCATCCAACCTGAGACAGCTGGTGAAGTGATTGGGCCAAAGTACCTGTTGACAGAAGCTACAGAAATTGCTTGTTTGCACTGATTGCCTCTAAAGACTGCAACAAAATATCAGGTTACGGGTCCCATTATTTTTGTCCATGCCATTTTCATTTGTTTTATTATTTAAAATATTCTGTTCAAACAACATTATCAAAAATCCAAAGCAAAACAATGATGGATTCTAATTACGTTTGTTACTTGAGAAAAAATTGTGGGTTCTTTTTGCTTGGGTACCAACAAATGTGTCCATGTCTGTATGAGGTAGCCTATTTGTAATAATTATAGCCTAAAAGTGTCACTTGTAGACCTGGAAAAGTCATGTAAAATAATAATAATAATAATTATTATTATTATTATTATTAAACATACTTTAACATTAAGGTCCTAAAACTTCTGCCCCCGGTTTTACAGGCAAGGCTTAAGCTAGTCCTGAACTAAAATGCATATTTGAGCTGTTTTAACTGAAAGCAACTTGCACTGACCTATTTTAAAATATTTCAGTGCCATTGTTTTGTCTCAAGATGCACACCAGTAATGTTTTTTCTAAGGCACGTTTATAAAAGCTACTTAGATGTCCTAATTGAACTAAGGCCTAATCCTGGCTTAATCTAAGCCCTGTTTGTGAAACTGGGCCCTGGAATCATAACATTTTATTATTTTATGTTTTAATTATAATTGTTTAGTTACTTTTTTTTTTTTCTCAAGTGGAAGTGTGTTTTGTAAATCAGCGGCTGCTATCTGTTGTCATCTGTGGTCTTTCAGAAACACGTAGTGGGTGTTAGATGCGAGTTCCCTGAGTGCAAATGCTTGTGCTTGCACATGGTATCAGCTGAGAAAAAAAAGGCATTTTCACATAAGACATTTCTGTGGATTAATAATAAATATCGAATTAAATGTTGAGTCTTCAGTGGTCATTTGCATAGAATTTTGGACTGATTTCCTTGCCACTCCTCAAAAATTGTGGTTCTACACAAATCACATATATTTTGGATGCAAAATGTAGGTTTTGTTTTTTTGTTTTTTTTGGTAGTTGCCTGCAAAATCCACTTGATCAGAAAATCTGCGGGGGCATTTCTGGGAATATAAATTTTACTTACTAATTTTATTTTCTTCATAATGTAATTTAGAAAAAGTAACTAGAAATGGTCTAAAACATTAGTTGTAGCAATTTTCCTTGTGCATAAACCGCTGTTCTCAGCATCTATTTTTACCAATCACAATTTAGACTTATCTAATACGTCACATTCTGTGACTGCTTTCGTTATTAACCTGGAAGAATGAAATGGATCAAATTAACTGCAAAATTAACCACTTTCCCCTTAATATTCATTGTGTGATTTTCAATTATGTGCGATGCATACTGTGCGTATCTGTTGACATCTAAAAGAACGTGTTTTAGTGTTTCATTGCCCTTTTAAAATGCTCACTAGGTTTTGGAAGAGAGTGTGTCTTTACATTATATTGAACACACAGTTGACTTCATACAGCTTCTTTTATTCTCTCTCTCAGATTGTTGTGTCAGTGTGGTCTGGATGTGAGCACTAAAGACTATGATGGCTGGACTCCTCTCCATGCTGCGGCTCACTGGGGTCAAAGTGAGGCCTGCCGTCTGCTTGCTGAGCAGCTGTGTGACATGGAGGCCCATAGTAATGGGGTGAGTGATAGAGGGATAGAGTGCACTGATTGAGAACAAATGTGCTAAACCATTTAGCAGCAAATTCTGTTTGCTTATAACTGTTGTTTATGAGAAACAAAGCTGTCTTCCTCAGACAGGTATAATGGTCAAATCCACCACTGGGCCACATTTATATTTCAGGACAATTCTGTCTTATTTTATCTATTCCTATTTTTATGTGTTCTACTCAGTTCATATAAAAAATGTGGTAACAATAGCCAATATACTGTAATCATACAGTACACAGAAATGTACCATAATTCTAAATGGGGAAAGTAACAGCAAAAGAATAGCAATAGCAAGAAATAAGGGCAGAGGGCTCATGCGCTCTTAAAGGAAGAGGAAGTGTGGAGCTACTGTTCAGTGTCAAAATGCACCACAGTTCTGCAGGCAGCAGCAGCAGCACTGCAGTTAGCCATAATTCTGTTTCATAATGTGTGTGTGGGTGTGCGTGCATGTTTGTGAAATGGTAATAACTGAAAGTTTTTTTTTTGTTGTTTGTTTGTTTTTTAAGGGTCAGACTCCATTTGATGTGGCGGACGAGAGTGTTGTGTCTTTACTAGAAGAGCTGTCACAAAGACAGGCTAATGTGAGAACACACACAGACACACAACTCTATCTAAACCAATCAGTCATTTTAGACACACAAAAGGAAGAAAGTCACAGCATACTGCATGTTATATAGCATGCCTTTTCATCTGGTGGCCTGTGGGCTGAATCTGGTCTATTTGTAAGTGTTGTCAGTTATTCCTTCTAGACTGAAAAAAAATGAAGAAATTTAATTTTTATATTAACACCCTAGTGTTTTTGCGACATATGTTTTTGTTTTATCTTACGAGTGCTCTGCTTTCTTTTTCTTTGCTCTGGCAATATGAAAGAGAACAGACACTTGCAGTCTGTTCTGCTGTATAATAACCACAGAATTATTCCAATGGACTACACTTGGAATCTGTTTCATTTCTGTAAATCATCACTCACATTGCTGTCCCAAGCTGTGTTCACAAAGTCATACATTTTTCCCTATTTTTTACTTTTTCACATCATTTACTATAAAAAAAAATGTCTAAAGTATGCAACCGTATAATTTATACATCCCAGAAAGACAGGAAAGCATTTCGATTGATCTGTCCATGATTTCTAAAGTTCATAATATGAGGCTAATTAAAGATTTTTAAGGCCTTTTAACAGATATATGCACGGTAACCCAGTACTTTAAAAATATTAGTTTTTCTTTCCTTAAAAACCAAATACATTTAATGTTAACTTATTAATTAATCTATTGACAACCTTAACTTCATTTAATAAATCATGTGAGGCTGTTTCTTTTTTTTTTTTATGTTTTTGTACCTATGCCATGATTTTTGGTGCAGATTCAGCCCTAGTGAAATGTCACTCATTAAGCTCATTATTATGATGTTTAATCAGAACATAAATGAATGGTATATTTAGATCCAATATTAATGAGATGTGATGAATATATACATTTTTGTGGTTGTTTATTTTAGTGGAGGACTGAACAGGCACTTATTGAGCAACAAAATTCACAGATCTCAAATGCCAACAGTGCAAACAAGAAACGCAGGTGAGAAAGATTATTTGTCTTTCAGTCTTTGTTTGTCTGTCATGGGCATCTTCACTCATGTCTCACTCTCTCTTAGAAGCTCTGTGTGCCGGATGAGCAGCAGGGACAAAATTAGTGTACAGGACCAATCTAAAGAGCGAGGGGTCTCAGGTGGCCTGGGACTCAACAATGAGAGAGAAAGCAGCCCAGGTTTGTTACTCTCTCTCTCAAACATATACAGCAGCATTATCATATTTACATATATGAAACATACCTGTTCAAGAGTACAATCTGTTTCATGATGTTTGTTTTGCTCTCTGTTCTAGAAAGTTCAACAGTATTGTCTCCAGAGAGCATTGTTCCTTCTTCAGGGGTAAGACACACACTCATTTGTCTTAGCTTTCACTGTCAGAATGTCTCTGCAGGTGCTTGTGATTAATCACTGTATTTTTGTGTTTTTCAGACCAGTGAGGATAAAGAAGTCAAGGTGAATGATCAGGACAGAGCGAGTCGTACAGCAGTTGTGCAGCCCACCCCTCAGAGGCGAGAGTCACCTGTTGAGAGCCCCAGTAACGCCTCTAGTGATGGAAGGAAGTAAGATTGCTTGATCCAACAAGAACACTTCCCTTTATTTTCATACTTTTATGTTACTGCTGTAAAAATCTTATGGGTAATACTATTAGGTTCATTAAATAACAGTGAACAGATTGAACTTTATTGTAAAGGGTTATCACATTTTGTAATATTTGAAGTGCAAATAGAGTGGTGCAGGTATGACGTCACTTTGTAGGCCAATCGGCAGTTACAATGTGGCAATCACACTGGTTCCCTCGAGGAAAACCCAATAGGATTTTCCCATGGACTTTTGGATTATCGCAAAAACAAGCTCTGTGAGTTTATGATACTTACACGTTCTGTCCATCAAGATAATTATCACAGATGAACACAACTTTTATTAATTTTGAAGCCTAAGTGCAGTCACCATGAAGTAAAAGGCTAAAGGTAGGCTATAAACGAACTACACCATGGTCCCGCGATTTCGACGTCACCATCACTAAGCTTCCAACAACTCTTTCAGTTTTTATCTCAAAACATTTTACCAGAACGTTTGAGTTGGACTAGTTTATAAGAGCACAATTATGAGCATAATGAGGCTGTAAAAGCAGACTAAGCTTACCTTTTCAGCATGATGACGTTTAATCTCCTCGACAGCCTCTGTAGTCCCATTTAGCCACTTGTTAGCAACCGCCTTTTTCAAGACACGTAACAGCTTCAAAAAATCACGAGTGGGATAACACTGATGTATTTTATGTCGTGTAAGTGTCTTGAGCTTGTGTTCACCACAGACCTGATTTCAGCCATTTAATCAAAATCCCACGAGGGAACCAGAAGTACTAAAATGCTAACTCGCTTCCGCGTTTTGGCCTACAAAGTGATGTCATACCTGCACTACTCTATTCTTCAAGATTAGGCAGTGTTAGTTATGTCAAAAAGTACCGCTACTACCACCATAAGTCAATATTAAAATAAAAATTAATATGACAATGTAAAAAACTTGAAAAAGCCCTCTACTGCTAAATACTGAAAGCACATTTTGTTTGTTGCTTGTAATGTTATGATGCTTGTTGCTCTTCTTCTTCATTACTATTTACTTGTTAGTTTTGAAGCTATGTTTAGTTCTTGACTACATAGAACATAGTTTCAATTTATTATATCTTTTATTGTTTTAAATAGTACTTTTAAAAAAAATTCTCTACAGCAGTTAGATTGTTAAAATTTGTGTTTAGTAGCTTTTTTTAATCTTTTGTATCGAGAATTTTTGTATTGAGAATCACTAAATTTCACTAATATTGGTGCGAAATTTGCTAAAGTTACTAAGTAATATGTAAATAAATGTTACTGTTTTCAAGCTCTGTTCATGAATAATGATTTAATTGTTTTTCAGGTTTCAGGCTCCAGTGAGAGACGAGGAATCAGAGTTTCAGAGGAAAGCTCGTTCGCGTCTCATGCGGCAGTCACGACGATCAACACAGGTGTGTGTTCACACCCCTAATCACACACACTGTGCACACTGCGATAAATGCTTATTTTCCATTATTATTAATAATTTTTTTCAGGGAGTAACACTGACAGATCTTAAGGAAGCAGAACGGAGTATTGTTAAGAGCAATGAACCTCAGCAACTTAGTGTTCAGTCTGTGAGCCCCAACATCACAATAACACCAGCTGAGAGAGGTGAGTCTTATTACTATCAAGTGTGCGTGAAGCACCTGGACTTGTTCTTTCAGTTGAGAGTAATGATCTTTGATCTTTTGGATGTATTATTAGTTCTGTATGAATATTGAGAATTTTCTCTCTGCAATAGACACAGAGCCAGTGAAGGAATCTGGAGAGGCGCAGACAAGACTAGGAGTGAGAGATCGCAGGAAAGGGAGGAAAGAGAGACGCTCAACTGGTATCGTTCAGTTGGCTGAAGAGGTGAGCTACACACATTCATAAAAACTCCACTGCATTCTCACTCCCAGTGCATTTTCAATATGAATATACTTTGCTGCTTTGGTATCAGGATAGTACTTTACTATTTCCAATAGATTTTGGAAGTGTGCATCTGTGCCTTCATTTTAAGCTAATGTTGCCCACAACCATGTTATAGAACAGGAGAAGTTTGTTTCCTTTTTGACTTGTTTTAAAATAGTGGCTAAAGTGATTCCAGGTTTTTTTTTTTAAGTTTATGAAATTTATCGTTATATGCAAACACAAACTGTACATGACAAAGGGTCTATGATATGAAGAGGGTTTGGAAATGAATGGGGACTTGGGGCAAAAATTCTACCAAAATAAACAAAAATGCCCCCATATTCAAAATAAGGTGGAAAAAAATGCCCCTGCATTCTAAATCTATTACAGCTGTCGCAATTAAATTGAAATGTGAAAATGAATGAAAAGTGTTAATTGCACACTACATTTAGATCTGCTCACGTTGCGTCAGATTTCTTTTTACCCATTTTTTAGCCATTATAATCAATCACACAAGTTTCTGTTGAGCTTATGAATGCAATGGTCAATCAGAGGCCTTTTAGATTAGTCACCACTAAAAACGCCAGAGTTAAACTAATTCAAAAATGGATATTAGCTTTTTTATGTTATATTAATCAACATTCATAATCAACAATGATGTTTTTGTCATAATATTGCAGCCCTACCCTGTAATGAGTTCCTGTTTTTTATATATTTATTTTATGTAGTATATTAATATATACTTTATGTGCCATTTACGCAATTGTTGTATAAATACATGTATTCCACCTTTGAGCAGCATTAAAGTCTGTGTAATTACACATAAATGTCATGTCAGATGCAGTTTCTGTTCCACCTTTGCAGTGTAACATGACGTTGATCAAATTTTTTTGGTAACAGTATTGTATTCTTATTTAAGTAATTGGGTAAATGTAAGTATTTGACATAAAAAAGTGCCCTTAGAAGGTAAAAAGTAAATCTATTCCTGTGGGCAAATATTGCCCTTTGATGAAAAAGTTAATTTCGAACCCTGACAAAGACCTCAACTTTTTAATGACATGGTCGTCCCAAAACAGGTATATCAGAAGAAACAACTGGGTAACTGAACCTGGTGCTACTTTTGTGTCTTTCACATCACATTGCAAACTCCCTCTCTCTTGTTTCATACAAAAGCAAGGGGTGCCATTTTGCATCTTAGTTATTGATTGTATTAAAAATGACCAGAGGATTTCAGAATCAATATTATTGTAGTCTTGTTGCAGAGTTGATTGCTTTGTACAGTGAGGACATTTTTACACTCCTACTGTAAATTATTTTTGCAGTTGGGTTTGGTGTCACTAGAGGCAAAAACAGTCTTTACTTCAAAAATGTAAAAGGACTGACTTTTATTGGCCTGTTACTTTTTTCAGACGGATGATATGGATGCAAATGAAGATGCTGAACAAGACAAGAGCACAAGGTTTGTGATGTTTTTATTTATTTATTTGAAGGTTTTCTGCATCTCCTGGGGCCATATTCACAAAACATCCTAAGGCTAAAAGCTGTTCCTAACTTGCCGATTTAGGAGAAACTCTTAAAAATAATGGGCGTGTCAGCCCTAATTTTAGGACTCCTAATTTTTTTGCTCTAAGAGTATTTCACAAAGCATTTTAGCACCAAAACCAGCTCCTAAATCTGTTAAAAGTTAGGAGTAGTCAAGATCACAAACAATCCTAAAATGGCTGTTGCCAGCAATCTGCCTCAGCAATCCGGCCAAAGACACTGTACACCATTGAGGCAATAGTGCCTTGGGTGCTGAGCCTTTTCTTCATAAATGCAATAAATGTTTTGATTTATAGATTTTAATCTGCTAAGCCATGACATAAAGGTTCATTTATGTACAGGCAAAATGCATTGAATGATGGAGAATAAAACATTGCAGTCAAGTTGAAAATAATGTCCTATCTTCGGCACGATAGCCTTGTGGGCAGCTCAAGTGACCCGAGTTTGAGTTCTGGCTCATGGACCTTTCCCAGTCCAGTCCCTACTTTCTCTCTCCCACTTTACTTCCTGTCTACTCACTGTCCTATCATAATAAAAAGGCAAAAATTCCAAAAAGAAATCTTTGAAAATAAATGGAAAAAAGAAAGAAAAAAGAATGTCCGATTCCCTGTGGCAGTTGTTTTCACAAGTTCACACTTACAAATTATCGAATAGAGTAAACAAGTAAAATAAGCCTATTTGGCTGGCTGTCCGAGGGCATCAAGGGCTCCAAGCTCGGAATTTAGCCCAAACCCAGAATACTCCCCTGTATCCCTGGCTGGGAATCGGAACCAGCCAAATGTGAGAAGAGGTGGCGGAGGGATGCAGAAAACTGTCGAGGTAACTAGGTGAGTCGGCTGTGTGTATATATACAGTGGTGGCCAAAATTATTAGAACACCTGACAGATCTGAAAATATTGACCCTTTTGCCTCCAAAACATGATTTCATTTCATAATGTTCATGAAACATGCAGATGGTTGCTCTTTATTTAAATATGGCAACATGATTCCTCGTTCTACAATATTTCTATGAGTAAATCACTGACAGACTCCTCCCCCATCAGCCAATCACTGTGGGCATGGTTAGTAAGCGTGTTGACTTCATCCATAGCAACGAGGTCAACCCCGCCCTTACTCTTAGCTTAAGACCTCTATATTCTTTAGTAAAAGTTGGTCTCAGCAGCTTTGTGAATAGGTTTTAAGAGAAAACTAAGAGAGAACTTACCTAAGAGCTCTTTCATTTACTGCTAATTAGGAGAACTCTTGGTGTTAAGATGGAATGTTTTGTGAATATGGCCCCTGGTGTATAGCTTTGTTTGAGTGGTTTGGGTTGCGTTTTTGTTTTTTATTTGCTTTGCTTGTGACATCTCTCTATTTAGGTGTGGCGTTCGGGTTTTCCTGTCGGAATTGGCAGAATAATTAGTGCACAGTTTTAAATAAGCTGCTTATAAGCTCACATTGAGAGAGTAATTGCAATATTTTTAACAGTGTTTGTTTTTGTAGTGATCCTCTGTTAGACGATTCCAGAAACTCTTCTCTGTATTATAGAAAGGTAATGATTTTTTTTTCATACAACAATCATTAAGATACTGATGAGTAATATAAGAGCTGGTTCACACCCTTATGTTATTATATGTGTTATCTCAGTTGTATCTGCAGGTTTTGCAAGAGAATGGAGATCTAAAAGAGAAACTGCAGGAAACTCAACTGCAGTTAAATGAGAGTAAAGTTCAGCTGGAGAAACTCAAACAGGTGAGAGGTCCTGAGCCTGGAAGAAGGGGAAAGATATGTTGAACTAAAGTGAGAGAGAATTCTTTATCTGTTCTGTTTGTTTGCATGTAATCAGAATCAAGAGAATGGATCAGACAGACCAGCCCTACTGGAGCTGGAGAGATTTGTAAGTTCTCACACTGTTAAAAAACAAACAAAAAAACCCCCCAAAAAACACCTACATACTTTTTCAGACTTGAAATGTTAAAATGTGTTAAAATATGTACATGTTGTAATTAACCTAGATTAAGAAATTATGTAAAAGTATTTGTCATTAGTTCAACTAATGCACAAATGTTAACGATATGAGCCTTATTATAAAGTGTTTTTTATTATTTTCATCTGCTCTCCACACAGGAAAAGAAACTTATTCAGCGGAGAGCATCTGAGTTAGAAGATGAACTCAAAGTAAGTACTTGGGCTTTAAAATTTGTCAGGACTTATTTAGTTATGATTTTTCATGGGAAATCTGTGCAATTTTGAAGAATTTCAAACATTTAAACATGGTCAAATTTGTTAAAAAAGGGCTATGATTACTACACTCTTTTGACAGATTAGCCAAACAACTTATGGCTCGTTTCCACCGAGTGGTATGGTTCAGTACAGTTCAGTATGGTCCATTTCAATGGTCAAAAGTTGTGATTGGTACCCTAATTCCAAACCGTGCCGTACCACTTTTAGACTCACTGCAGAACGTTGATTGGTTGACAGAGAATCGTCACTTGCGCATGTGCGGCTGTGTTTTTTTTCTTGCAGCCTTTGCTCAAACAAAGCATGTCATCTTCATCTTCCACATGCAGAGAAGTAAGAACAAGATCTGCTGTATGTCGTTCACTGTTGTTTACTATGTCGCTTTCTTCTACACGTGAGAATGACGTTGATCACTACACCACGCCTATCAAGTAAGGGTGCTGTTGGTGGTGGAAATGCAAGCCGGATCAGGGTTTAGCATCCTGAATCATACTGAACTGTACTGAACCTGTACCTCTGTAGAACTTGTGAAATGATGGTCATGCCAAATCTGCAGAGCTTTCTGCAAAGTTCCATGTGGGCCTGCTCATCTCACTCTCTGTCAACCCCCACCTCCCTTTCTCTAGGTGCTTGTGGATTTGCGTGCTGATAACCAGAGACTGAAGGATGAAAATGCAGCTCTCATTCGTGTCATTAGTAAGCTGTCGAAATGAACCTTTGGGCTCTTTGCATTGTTTTCCTGAATTCTTTGGGAAACTTGCTGTGCCACTGTCTGCCCAAAGTACTGCACAGCATTTTTCTTTCCCTCTCTCATCTCTGGGACATATGCCTCTGCCTGGGGTGGTTAAACTACTGTTCTTCAAATTAATATGTACATATGTAAGGCCTTGTTTAGCTGCCACTCTAGATCCATCAAAACTGGAATTTTCAACGACTCTAGAACTCAAGCCATTTGCCGTTCAGCTGCTCTAGATTGTGGTTTCGAGCTCTGATTCAGGGTGCTCGTGTCATTTGTAATGCTATTGATTTCTTGTGTGCAATGTGCTTGCTGCTTTTCATTAATAGCACAGATTAAGCTTGCAGCTTTAATGTTTCTTGAAATTCTGCAGACTAGCCATCTCATTAATTTAGTTCACGCCCTTATTGTACCCTTATTACACTGGGCTGCACTGATGACAAAGTTATTGATACTTTTAAGTTTCAGTTCAGGTTTACTGTTCAGTTTCACTTAAAGACATTGCAACATCTTTTGCCTTTCAGCAGGTACCTCTAGAAACCTGCAAAGATAGATAAATCAAGAGTTTATGATATACAGAATATAGAATAGAATATAGTTCATTAATAACAACAACAACAACAACAAAAAATATATATATATATATGTTACAGGTCATAGATCTGTAATGTTAGCAGATCAGATTAATGTACATTGAAATAGAAATTTAATTTAATTTTATATATTTTCATATGCATTCATATTTAAATGTACGTAAAGTACTGATCTGTTAAGCATGATCTAATATTTGTTAAAGGCTTATTACTGAAATTGCAGTGTTACCAAACTCACAATGTTTAAACTGAGCTTTTTAATGTCATGGCAATGTTAGCTTGCCAATCCCGCCATCATTTTAGCTTAAAAAATTATTTTAATATTTCTTGTAATGGTAAGAGAAAAAAATGTGCCAAACAGTAACGACATTGCTCAGGGGTCTCTTGGTGAGACAGTAGAAGATCTTGGGGTTGTGTGTCTTTTTCTCAGTATGTATCTAGATTAACACTGTACTTTAGCTGACTACTGTTCTTTGGACCAAACAGGCATTAGTATGAATCTATTTCTCTATTATCGCGTATTTATGAATATATTATATATGGTGAATTTTGATGCTGTTGTGTTCTGCCAGTGGTGTAATCTCTTTTTACTAGGAAGAGACACAAAGTGTTTTGTACTGTGACTATGAGTTTTGTCCTAAACCAAACTGGCGCCATAGGTCAAAGCTTTTTAAAGTTTACCACTGTTTATTTGTGTTTTTCCCTCAAATTATTGCTTTCAGAACTTAAGCATTTGTTCATCCAGCAAGTGCATTTTGCCAAAAATGTGCCTTATATATATCTGTTGCTTTGTTAAAAAGGATGGAATCAGTTAGTTTCTCTGACCAATAAATATCAATTCAAATGGTTGTGTAACAACCATTGAAGTGGTCTATGCACCATTGCTTTTAGCTCTTGCATAAATAAATAGCAGCTTGCTAGACATTAATTTCAAAGGTTTGATTTCCCATTAGTGGCAGTGGTAGAAAAATGAAATGAGATGTAAGTAGTAGACAAATGTGTGGTTCCTTGTGAAAATTTATTAATTTTGATTAAAGGCACAATATGTAATATTTTTGGATTAAAATATCCAAAAACCACTGGAACAATTTTGTTGACTTGTGTAACCATGGAAACACCAAAGACGCTTTAAGACAGGTGAGCAACTGTTTGGATACATTCATAGACAAAAAAAGAAACCTTGTTATACAGCTCAACACAGTTAGTCTTGTTGTTTAAATCTCGTTTTCTTGATTTACCGCGACTACCATGTTTTACCATGCCTAATATCGATCTAGCTTACTGCAGTCTGCAACAAGTGTCTCATAGTAGCCGCCAAGCGAATGCACAGAGTAGAACTGTGTTGAAAGTATGTAATCAAATGTATGTAAAATGATATAACAGCGCTGGGTTACCCCACATACGCATGAGCAGAAGAAGCAGAAGCGGTCGTCTGGGGCATAATAAAAAATCCATTGCTCTCGAGCCATGTGTCGCGCTTGTCTCTCATTAGCAATCGCTCCAGTGGCCTTGTTCTGTTCCAACGGCTTTCAGCCCCGCCTTGCTTCATACTACAGTAACGTTAGTAAATCTTCATACATTAACTCATCCATTAATTTTGATTTCTGCCCGAGTCTGGTCACTTTCCCAAGGTCTAGAGGTAAAAACAACTCCCATGATTCCGTGAAATCAAAACGTCATCAAGCTACTCCTTTGTTTTGAATAAGCGACCTCTAGCGGCGAAAATTACATATGTTGCCTTTAATTAAAATTAATCCGTATGATTCATTAAATTAATTACATTACATTAATTACAAATTAATTCGATTAAAAACATCACAGGGCAATTTCATACCAGTCTTAACTAAGTCTTGTTACAAACAGTGTTCATGTATTTCATTATTGAAAAAGGAAGTTGGATTGGGACATAAGCCTATTGAAATTTGTCCATGAGTCATGGTTTACTAATTGCTATTGCTCGTCAGAAATGGGTGGTATCAAAACAATATCAAACATACAAATACACAATGAAGTGTGTAACCAATGACATTAACCATACTCTCGTGTAGGTATTTGTTTTTAATAATTACTTCACAACCGCTAAAAAGTATACTCTGTATAATATGACTGTGTGTAGTATGAATGTAATCTGGACATACTACATTCACCATGTTGTCATCATCACATGGCCTACCAGCGTCAGTGTTGCTTCACTGCCATTCATAAATCCTCTCCTTTGGCCTCATGGGATAGTAAAATTAAAATCTTTAAATTCACATCTTGGTAAGATATAAGTCAACATTTGAACAGCTTTAAAGTGTTTTTTTAAACACTTGTATTGTTAGATATCAGAGTAAGCAGAAACAGCTTTCGTCTCGCCACTGTGACTCATTCAGCCTTTGAATGCAGACTTTGAAGGCCTTTGAAGCTTGTGACAGAGTCTGTTAAAGACAATTATGTTGAAGTAATATGTCCCAAAGCTTGCTCTTCTGCTACACACTCAAAAGTATGTACATTTTCTTCACAAAAGGATTACATAAGCTATACAGCAGTGGGTCCCCAGGACCAGTATTAAAAACCACTGGTCTGTAAGTTCACAAGGCATAAACGATTCTGCAGCGCTCACACAAGATTTTTTGTCAAAAATCTTTATATTATCTGTTACATAACTTGAATTTAGAAACCAGGGATAGCAGGATCCAAATGCAGATGATCGTTTTAATAATGATAAAATAACAAAAGTACACAGAACACAAGGAACAGAGCTGAGTAAACCAATGGGCAAGATCCAAAAAGGACAAGACCTCACCAAGAACAGAGGAAACACTAGTGTTATAACAACCTTATTTTTACCTAAGAGTAACCTAAAATAACTGCTTCCAGTTATTTTTAGCTGTACAAAACAGCCTGTTTTGCTGATTGATATTGCAAACCAGTATTTCTTACCATATAATTTTAATGTATTGTCGTAATTATGTTGTTTAGCGCAAATAGTTTTACTGTTTACTGCACATTGTTATTCTTTAGTTATTTACCGAGGTAATGAATCAGAAGTCTTACACATTCACAGAAAATAGCTTACTTCTGCATTGCAAAATAAAGTTGATACACAGGGTAATAAGACTAACAGATGGTAGTAAAGACTAATAAGACACAGGTGCAAACATAAGGAATCACAGCAAAGCCCTCCCAATTAAGGGGCTGCTCCCAAACCACAAACAAGAAACAAAATGTTACAGGTGGAAGGTGGCTGCAAAGAGCAAAGAAAACGGAAGGTGCATGGTCAGGCCTGCAAGGTGGAAGTTGACCTGGAAACCACAGGACTGCCGGCTGAGCATGGAACCAAGGCAAAACAAGGGACCAAGGTGGAGCCAACTGAGCTGGAGACCATGGCGAAGCCAGCGGAACAGGGTAGGCCTACCACAGCAAAGCAGAAGACCACTGGGGATCAGGAGACATGGCTATGCAAACTAAACCATTCACAAAATTAAGGAATGCATAGCTGATATAAAAAATTGGATGACTAGTAATTTCCTACTACTTTTGAAAAAATTCTAATTAGCACGTAGTAACCTAGAATATTGTCTAACACTTGATGGCTGCTCTGTCAAGTCCTCGTCGTCAGTTAGGAATCTGGGTTTACTCTTTGATACCAATCTCTCATTTGAAGGCCACGTTTCTAGCATCTGTAAAACCGCATTATTCCATCTTAAAAATATATCTAAATTACGGCATATGCTTTCAATGCAAAATGCTGAACAGTTAGTTAATGCGTTCATGACCTCAAGGCTACATTATTGTAATGCTCTACTGGGTGGTTGCCCTGCACACTTAATAAATAAACACCAGCTGGTCCAAAACACAGCAGCTTGAGTTCTTACTAGAACCAGGAAGTATGACCATATTAGCCCAGTTCTGTCAACACTGCACTGGCTCCCTGTTAAACATAGCATACATTTTAATATCTTGCTAATTACTTACAAAGCACTAAATGGTTTAGCTCCCCAGTACTTGAGCGAGCTCTTAACGCATTATACTCCATCACGTCTATTGCGGTCTCAAAACTCTGGCCAGTTGATAATACCTCAAAATCAACTGCAGGCGGTCGATCCTTTCCTATTTAGCACCTAAACTTTGGAACAGTCTTCCTAGCATTGTTCGGGAAGCAGACACACTGTCAGTTTAAATCTAGACTAAAACGCATCTCTTTAACCTGGCATACACATAGAATATTATAAATTTCTATTATTCAATTAAATCAGTTAAATGATTGTTAGGCTGCACTAGGTCAGCCGGAACCGGGAACACTTCCCATAACTCCTGATGTACTCGTTATGATACCGGTATCGTTTCAAAACTACTTTAAAAAGTTTCGATGAGCGGCCGGAACGCATTGAGAGTTTTCTATTTTTGTTGAAAATAGTGTCGTGTAAGTGGCCCCAAAGTAAATAACTAATGATTTTTTACAATGGAAATGAATCAATCAAAAACTTACATTAGCTGGACAATTACTTTTTCCTAGAGTTGATGTACACCCAAAACAATCTCTCTTCCATTAATTTTAATATTATCACTGTAAAGCTGCTTTGAAACAATCTATTGTAAAATGCGCTATATAAATGAAGGTGACTTGACTATGACAGAACAGTTAAAAGTTGAGTGCAGTGCTTCTCAAACCTGTCCTGGGGACCCACCACCACTGCAGACATCCAAAATGTGCAGAGGTCTCCAGGACAGGTTTAAGAAGCACTGTATTAGTTAATAATTTCTATAGTTATAAATACAAGATTATCTTTTGTTCCAATTGCACCCACCATGCCAGGTACAGTTGAAACACTCATCTTTAATGCTCTAAAGTAGCCCAACTAATTTCAAATGTTAAAATGCCTTAAAAGATACTAGAATTTTTTTTCTGCTCTTCATTTTATTTCTGTCATTACATACAACTTATAAATTGTTATTCAAAAGCAAAACATCACTGAACAAAAAAATATTAAATGATTAAAAACCAGCTCATTGTACAACCGTAAAACAAATCAAATAACATTCGCTCAGTTAGTAAGTAACTCACTCCTTCATTCACATAATCATTAATCAACTTATTCTTATTCAGTTAATTGTGGTGTCAGATAAAGTTGTGGCCTCCATCAATACATATAATTTTAAAGCAGCTTTACAGAAAATACATTGTCTACACAATTTAGATTGATCTGTTATTAGAGGAGACTGATCATGTCCAAGTAATGTCCTATGTCCATATTTCAGAAATGTAAAGAAACAATGAACTCATTAAAATAATTATTACAAGTTGTGAACATAATGATTACAATATATAGATAATTTGGTAGTGTTCAAGTGGTGCATGTTGTTTCAGAGTTGGCGTAAAGTCCTTGCATATCACAAACATCAAAGTTTAGTTTTACTGTAGGCTAATTAAAGGACAATAAGCTGTTCAATGTAAAAGGGAGAAGGGAAGTTCATTTTTTACCCCTAAAAATACTGTTCTATGTCTTCAGATTAGATAACCATACATTTATATATTTTCAAATAGCTCATGTTCTTCATCTTGAGCAGAAAAGTGAATAGACCTTATTCACAGAAGTGCCATATTTGAGGTTTTAACAAGAATGAAAGCGAAGCTGTGAGGGATAGACATGTATCTCTTGAGTGGGTTGTACTATTATTTACAGTTCGCTTTGGCACTGTTAGTTCAATTGTCACAACTGTTTGCTGGAACTTGAGAACTGTAAAGCATGTATGCAAATGAACATTTGTATTTATATAGTACATTTATTTTTTGAAGAAATGTGTCACATGTAAGCTTAAAAAATACTGTTTGTTAATTTTTTACTCACTCTATTATTTGTTTATTTATTTGGATCCCCATTAGCTATGCCCAAGAGCACAGCTAGTCTTCCTGGGGTCCACACAACACATACAAACATACATTATTTATTATAACATACACATAAAACATTAAAAAATCAAAAACAGGGAGGGTTACATCAGGAGAAAAAAAAATAAAAAATAAAAGACAAATGTCTAAAACACCAAGTCTAACACTTATAACATATCCAACCAACTTCTATGCATCGCCTCCTATAAATATGATAATCCTAGGTGTGCTTTTACCTGCCTTTTAAAATTCCATTTCTGTGTTATTCGAGTTAATGACAATAGTAGAGAATTCCATGTTTTCATTGCCCTATATACTACTGTACGTTTGAGGAAATTAGTTTTTGAAAATCTGCCTTCTGTTGCCTGTCTAGTGGCATGTGTACGACTCTAAATTGCATTTCAATTGATCATACCGATCCAGTGGAATTTTAAACTGTAAAACCATCCATGTTGCTAATAAAATTGTCTATTATGTCTTTCTCTAACACATACATCTTCTTACATAATTTCCTATTGCTCTTCCATGACAAAAAAAAATAAAGTTTACATGCAACACATTTTTTTTTACAAAAATAAATGTACTGCATAGATGTATAAAGCTGTGATTTTTTTTTTTTTTTTTTTTTTTTTTTTTTTGTGATCTTCTATCATCTAGGACTTGTACAGATTTTTACAGCGGATGCCATTGAAAAGTATATCCCTCACAGCTTTCATACCTGCCATGGCGCCGCTCTCAATAAGGTCCATGGACTGTCTCGCTTGATTCACACGATTGGGTGTTCGCTGGAAACGTCACACTTTGTTGAACAACTCAGGATCGAAACCACCTGAGATGACAGAGAACGTTTATGGGAGCGTTGCAAAACCCTGAACCAGATCTAAATTTGGAATTGTCATCTCGAAAGCAGCTCTAAACACTCTAAAACACAGAGTTTGTTCAGCCTTCGTTGTGAGACTGGTCTCTGCTTTGCTGGATTATCCCCGGTTTTATGTTTTGTGTGTGTTACCATAGGAACCGCTTTGCTGCTTTTGCGTTGAAGCCTAAAATAACAGCTTTTTTTGTCTATGACAGGAAAGTTAAGTGTTTTTGTTTTGCAGGAGTAATGGCCAGCGGATCAAAAGATAAGGAGTCCAGAGTCACCAACTACAGAACAGAGACACGACAGTTAATACAATGTGCGTGTGTGTCTGTGCATGCCAACAATCATGCATATCTTGTTTTTATCTTTTCTCTGGCTCCATCTGTGAGTTTGTTTTGTTTCATTGTAGTAATGATGCAAGAGTCTCATCTAACGGACTTTCAACAGAGACAGATCAATAATCAGCTGAAAAGTGAGTACAGGTGACAGATTTTATAATATCCTACAACTTTCCTGACAGCTGGAGTTCACGCTTTATGCCCATTATTTTTTTAATCAGATGGTGGCAGTCTTCCTGTAACCTTTACCCCGCTTGAGCAGAAAAAGGTGCAGTCAGAGCCCAGAGTCGCCAGAGTGACCTCACTGATTGGTCACCAGCAGAGGCGCAATGCAGAAAGATGTCGTGCTGGAGATAATTACAAACGAGAACAGTTTCAGCCTAGTGCAACACGTGAGTGCAAAAAATTACGCATTTCCATATACTCTATTCTTTATCACTTGTTTCATCTTCTCCACACACACACACCATTGATTTTAAATGTATTGTTTCTTTACTTAAACTTATTTCTGTTCCTTCATTTCTTCTGCTGCCATTTTCCCCATTAGCTTCTTTAATGCATTTCATTGCATAAGCAGCATTGTGCTCATGTAAAAACACTACTTATGTAAACACACATTTGCATTGAACTGCCCATGCTGACCCCTGTCCACCGCCAAAAGCGCCAACAGTGGGCACGTGAGCATCAGAACTGGACCATGGAAGAAGGTGGCCTGGTCTGATGAATCACATTTTCTTTTACATCACGTGGATGGCCGGGTGCGTGTGCTTCGCTTACCTGTGGAGCATATGGCACCAGGATGCACTATGGGAAGAAGGCAAGCCGGCGGAGGCAGTGTGATGCTTTGGGCAATGTTCTGCTAGGAAACCTTGGGTTCTGCCATCCATGTGGATGTTACTTTGACACGTACCACCTAACTAAGCATTGTTGCAGACCATGTACACCCTTTCATGAAAACGGTATTCCCTGGTGGCTGTGGCATGTTTCAGCAGGATAATGCGCCCTGAAATGGTTCAGGAATGGTTTGAGGAGCACAACAATGAGTTTGGAGGCCGCTAAATTACACAGATCTCAATCCAATCGAGCATCTGTGGGATGTGCTGAACAAACAAGTCCGATCCATGGAGGCCCCACCTCGCAATTTACAGGACTTAAGGGGATAGTTCACCTAAAAATGTGTAATTAATTGTGTCATTAATTACTCACCCTCATGTCTTTCCAAACCCTTAAGACCTTCGTTCATCTTCGGAACACAAATTAAGATATTTTTGATGAAATCCGAGAGCTCTCAGGCCCCTCCATAGACAGCTATTTAATTGAGAATGAGAAGGTGACGTAACGATGTTCACTCCGTGTTGCATTTCGGAAAGGTGCCGCCATATTGTGAGGATACGCTATCCGTTGCCATGGTTATTTTGATAGTGAGACCGAGAGAGCAGCTTGAGATTTGTTTGAATTTTTGCAATACGGCGCAGTTTTTGGGGGAGAAGGGGGAAGCAAAAGGAAAGGGGCTGTATCGGGAGAGACTAAATAATACAGCCAAACAGCGTTATTTAGAGAAAATGCTTGACATCAACAAAATCGACCCGTACAACCTGCCAGCTACAGAATAGACGAAAGACACAGAAGCACAAACACCTCTCACACAACCTGACATCGTCAATTATCTGGTTTATGGTATCAGTGTCTACACAATGCATTCAGAAGCTCTAAGTCATTAGAAGCTTATTAACAATTCTGCTGCAGTTGGGTGCAAGACTTACAAACCTGTAAACTGTGAGAGCTCAGTCATACTTGCCAAAGTAAGGTTGCACTCCACTTTTATTAGATGGGCATTTGCTGCAGACACAGGGAAATTGGAAATGTAGCACAGAATGAATTGTATGTAACTGTTACTTTTGTTGTGTAACAGGTCATGTTATGACTTCGAATGCTTGCATTGTGTAGGCACTGATACTATAAACCAGGCAACTGAACCAAGAAACTGCGCTGTATCTCAAAAATGCAAACAAATCTCAAGCTGCTCTCTCGGTTATTTAGAGAAACTGCTTGACATCACCAACATCGACCCATACGACCTGCCAGCTACAGAATGACGCTACCACCTCTCACACAAATTAAGATGTCTTAATTTAGATATCTTAATCAATCTTAACAAATTAAGATATCTTAATTTGTGTTCCGAAGATGAACAAAGGTCTTACGGGTTTGGATAGACGCACACTTGTTAATGCTGATGGTGAGGAATTACAGTTGAAACATCTCATAATGTACCTCAAACTGAGTAGCATCACTGAGAAACGTCCTGCTCAAGGTTCGGGTTGAATAACCAACATCCAATGTATTTGTCGTCAATTCGGACTCGCGCTGTGATTGGTGTAAAATCGACATCATCGTTACTGTCTTTACAGTGTGTACAATAGCTGAGCTTTAGGAAGCCTCTGGACGGAGCTGGAGTTCAGTTATAGTAATGGACATTTGTTTCCGAAATACGCACTGTAAGCGGTAGACCAGTCACAACAGACTGGGCAATCTGACCAATCAGAGCAGAGTAGGCTCGCAGAAAGTAGGGATTTAGAGAGACTGAATCATCCATCAAGTCGTTTGAGAATCATTGAACATTGTGGTGATGTTCAATGTATATTATGAGAAAATTAAAGTGTTTTTTGACCTTTGATGCATGTAAACCTGTTGTTGAAGACCTCCAAAACGAAATTAGGAAACTTTAAAATAGCATAATAGGGGCACTTTAAAGGATCTGCTGCTAACATCTTGGTGCCAGATACCACAGCACACCTTCAGGGCTCTAGTGGAGTCCATACCTCGACAGGTCAGGGCTGTTTTGGCAGCCAAAGGGGGACCAACATAATATTAGGATCATGTCATAATGTTATGCCTGATCGGTGTAAGTTAATTCAGAAATCACCAGTATGCTTCTGGTAAAGTGGGACAGAAGGAACAAAATCTCTTCAGTCATTCGTCATCATCAGGTTGACATAAAATGGCAAATGCAGTACCAACAGATTTCAAATAAATGACTAACAAACATAGCAAATAAATGTTTCTCTTTTGATGCTTTTGTAGTATACAGGATTCTTAAGCATGTCTATGCTTACAATCTTAGCTGTGAGAGGTTTGTTGATTTATTATTTGTAATTTTCCTTATTATTGCTTTTCCTGTCTATGGTTAGGAATCAAGCTCTGCCACAGCATTTCAGTGTTACAAACTTACAAACTTAGGAGTCCAAAATAATTAAATGACTAAATTATTAATGCTGAATGCTTTTTAATGTCCCACTTTACCCATATTCACCCCTATATAATTAAGAACTACACTCACCTAAAGGATTATTAGGAACGCCATGCTAATACTGTGTTTGACCCCCTTTCGCCTTCAGAACTGCCTTAATTCTACGTGGCATTGATTCAACAAGGTGCTGAAAGCATTCTTTAGAAATGTTGGCCCATATTGATAGGATAGCATCTTGCAGTTGATGGAGATTTGTGGGATGCACATCCAGGGCACGAAGCTCCCGTTCCACCACATCCCAAATATGCTCTATTGGGTTGAGATCTGGTGACTGTGGGGGCCATTTTAGTACAGTGAACTCATTGTCATGTTCAAGAAACCAATTTGAAATGATTCGAGCTTTGTGACATGGTGCATTATCCTGCTGGAAGTAGCCATCAGAGGATGGGTACATGGTGGTCATAAAGGGATGGACATGGTCAGAAACAATGCTCAGGTAGGCCGTGGCATTTAAACAATGCCCAATTGGCACTAAGGGGCCTAAAGTGTGCCAAGAAAACATCCCCCACACCATTACACCACCACCACCAGCCTGCACAGTGGTAACAAGGCATGATGGATCCATGTTCTCATTCTGTTTACGCCAAATTCTGACTCTACCATCTGAATGTCTCAACAGAAATCGAGACTCATCAGACCAGGCAACATTTTTCCAGTCTTCAACTGTCCAATTTTGGTGAGCTCGTGCAAATTGTAGCCTCTTTTTCCTATTTGTAGTGGAGATGAGTGGTACCCGGTGGGGTCTTCTGCTGTTGTAGCCCATCCGCCTCAAGGTTGTGCGTGTTGTGGCTTCACAAATGCTTTGCTGCATACCTCGGTTGTAACGAGTGGTTATTTCAGTCAAAGTTGCTCTTCTATCAGCTTGAATCAGTCGGCCCATTCTCCTCTGACCTCTAGCATCAACAAGGCATTTTCGCTCACAGGACTGCCGCATACTGGATGTTTTTCCCTTTTCACACCATTCTTTGTAAACTCTAGAAATGGTTGTGCGTGAAAATCCCAGTAACTGAGCAGATTGTGAAATACTCAGACCGGCCCGTCTGGCACCAACAACCATGCCACGCTCAAAATTGCTTAAATCACCTTTCTTTCCCATTCTGACATTCAGTTTGGAGTTCAGGAGATTGTCTTGACCAGGACCACACCCCTAAATGCATTGAAGCAACTGCCATGTGATTGGTTGATTAGATAATTGCATTAATGAGAAATTGAACAGGTGTTCCTAAAAATCCTTTAGGTCCTTTATGTATATCGATAGTCTTTGTTTTGGTTTGTAATACTGTATCCATGGTCATCATCAGTGTGAGCTATCAAGTGTACTTTAATGTCTGTGTACAGTACATATTTCAGCCTACATGTATTCATCCAACCTGTGTTTGTTGCAGAAGTGTTTACTAGTGTACCAACAAAGATCTTTCCTTCCTCCTCTGCTGATTCTGCACTCTTTCTAGGGGATCTAGAGAAAGAGAAGAGAAGGCTACAAAATGTTCTTTCTACTGGTCAAAAGGATGCTGGGCCAACTCACTCCCAAAAAGACTCCATAGAAAGAAAAGAGCAACAGACAGACAGATTCCAGGAGGGTGAGACAACAGTTGCTGTTCATTTCTCATCTGAGTGATCTGATTGGATACTGATTGTGTAATGATTTTTGTTTTGTTTTGTAAAAGATGTTCTATTTATTTATTTAATTACTTTTTTATTTCAGTTTATTACTTACGATTTAGACAGGGAGAGTCATGTTTACAGAGACACTTAAATGACCTTGATAAGGAGCTCAGGAGTATAAGCATTAACATGAAAACTATATTTAAATGTAATTTCTTACCAACAGTTCTGGATGAGATCGAGGACAGGAGGCAGTTTTTAGAGGAGATGATGGCATTAGGAAAAGGTCACCAATACCAGCACCTCATCAACACAGAGATCTCCCAGGTGAAGATACAAACACATAAGCTCATAACACATAACTCATAACTCCATTACACATCACTCTGTTTGTTGCTAGAATGACAAAAGTAAAATGTTACATTTTTAGGTTAGTCTGCCTCTGTGCTTGTCACTGTCAGAATTTGTGAGATGGCCAATCAAATCAAATAAGGCGGGGCTTACTGTTAGTGCAAATTCCAATGCAACACTTTAGTTATAGTAGTCAAAGACTGCGTTATAAGATGCAAGTAGCTAAACATTTAATATTTGACAACTGTTTTATCAAGTGATGCAAACTAGGCCTACTTGACCTTTTTATGAAATTTCACCATTTTGAATGAAAAATAAAACATTATGTAAATCATAACTGAATTTGACGTGACAAGAAACATTTAGCATTTTTACATATTAGGCAGGTAAAAATAAGAATGAATGTGTGCATATTTAAAAAAAAATTTTTTATTTGTAAGTAGTTTACTTCATAACTGCAATAGAACTGGAACTTTTACCATTCTTATTTCTTTTTCTTTATTTCCTTAAATCTCTTTTAATCCTTTAATAATTTAATTCCTTTAAACAAACCAATAAGACAATACCCCCTCCCCCCCGCAAAACTTTGGTCCCCCCAATGTCTGAGACATAGTTACGACCTTGGTTTATTATATGTTCGTTATTAGCTGTTTCTTAGTCTTAAACTAAAGCTACTTTGTTCTAAACTGTATGGTGGATGCAGTGAGACCTGCTGTTAATTGTATATTTTCTACCAGAAAATCTGTGAACTTGAAGAGATTGACAGAACACGCAGTGAAGAACTCTCAAGGACCCTCAAGTTGAAAGGAAAAGAGGAACTACAAAGCAAAGAGAGGGATGGAGAAAGAGAAGGTGATAATAGTGTTGAGTGTTAGACAAGTATGAGCATTAAACATTTTTATTTGTTTTTTAAATCCCAAAACTTTGGAAGGTTTTTGTTTCATTAAGTCGTTTTATTTTTGATGTCCTCCATCCTAAAAGCACTGACTGTTTTAGAGACAACGAAAAGCCCTTGGAGTTGATCAGGCACACACACACTCTGACCAAACAAACACAATACTGAAATCTGATAAATACAAATAAACACCCAAATACTTGCAGATAAGACACAAACTGAAATGTCAACAAAATATTCAAAGACACTCAACAGCCAATGAGAGAACATATACATAAATTAAACAGATCAAAGGCACTCCTTCAGAAATACACATCTGCTTGGGTTTACAGAGATTAAGGCCCAACACTCAACATACGACATTCTACAGTGAATTTTTTTAAAATTATTTAACTAAAACTTAATATTGCATAATCTCCTCGTCAGGTCTTTAAAGAATGAGGAACATCTAATTATTGTATAACATTAAAAACATGCCTACAGTTACCGTTTGTGTTAGTTACAGTCTTTTTTTGTTCTTTTGGTTTAGACTCATTTTAATGTTATCTCTCATTTTAACATTTATCTGTCAGCGATGCTTCTGGGTGCACAGCTGTCTGGTCTCTCTGTATCAAGCTTAATGACATTTCAGAGGTTCATTAGGTTAATTCACAAGTTTGATAATTTCTTACGCTTTAGGTAGGTACAGTATGTTATCCTAAAATTTGCACTGAAATTCAAACCACATCCGTTTCTAAATTTCTGCTATGAACTAATATTCTGTCAGTAAATACCATTAAAATTGAGTGTTCTAACATCTTTTAACAATATTTTCAATATTATTTTTTATTTGTATAATATTAATCATTAAATACACTGGTTGACCAAAAACATCTAGGATTGGATAATTATTGCAGTGATCAGTATATTTCAGGCATGTTATATATTTGGTAACAATTCTTTTAACTCCAACTGATGCAGTGTAGCTTTTCATTTCTTAAACAACGTCAGAACATTATCCCATGGCCATATTCTAGGATGACAATGGCAAGAATTATTAGGTTCAAACTGTGAAAGAGTGGTTCAGGGAGCATGAGGAATCATTTTCACAAATGAATTGGCCACCACAGAGTCCTGACCTTAACCTCATTGAAAGTCTTTGGGATGTGCTTGAGTAAAGAGTGTTTTGCCTGTCAATACACAATCTCAGCCAAAAAATAATGCATCTCTTGATGGAAATAAATGTTGTGATATCACATAAGGTTGTTGAAGCAATGCCATGATGAATGTAGGCTGTAATCAAATCTAAAGGCTGTCCCACAAAATACTTTTTTAGCCAGTCAGTCTATGAATTTAGCCAGTCAGTATTAATCATACTACTAAAAATAATGTGTATATAAAAATGTTGACCGGGGTAGGGTTGCACCAGCTGTTTGTAAGAGATTATGTTCCAATTTAAATAAGAAAAGTCATAACTCTTAATCTAGTCGTAAAATAATGCATAGTCATATAATGACAATTACCTTCAATGTTCCAATAGTGAATTTCAGTTTATCATCTTCAAGTTGATTCTAACTTCTTTTCCCCTTATGTAACTAACGGTAAAGTTATGTTTCCGTTAAAATACGATGTTTAATCACAAAATAACATAATAGATATTTTTTTTAAGTAAATAATATTATAAATAACATTGTAAATACTAAAAACAAATTAATAAGACGCAATAAATAAATGCTAATGCAAAAAAAACAAAAAAACAACAATTGACATTTATTTTGGCACAGAGCAATATACAGAGGTGCGCTGTATAGATCAGGTTCATGTTGGAGAGCTCCAAGTAATTTATTCACAATGTTCTCTTTCTTATAAAAAAAGTAAACAAATGTAAACATCAACAATGATGTATGTCTAAAAGGATTTAATTTTGTCAGATAAAGCATGAGCTTATTGAATGTGCTATTTTCTTACTCCTGGTCGGAGGCTTTCGTAAATGTTTAGTGTACTAAAGATTACAAACATATGTACAGTTACATTTAATGGTGCGCAAATTGTAATTGTGCCTATTTACAACTAAGCTTTTTATTCAGCACAGCTGGTGCAACCGGACCCAGGCAGATAAAAATCTGGTCTATAATCACCATTCTGAATCCCTGGTACTCACAAAATCATCATATTTTCCCCAGTACTATTTTAAACTGCAAGATTATTAATTACATTTCTGCTTTCACCTCAGCAACACTTCTATAATTATTGATGAAAGTGCTGGATGGGGCTTGAAAAGTTTCACAACTACAAATAGTTTTTTTTACTCTTCATTGTGGACAGAAATGCAAGTAGCAGTACCTATATGCAAATTCTAAATATATAAAAACTTGGAGAACCGGATTAAATTAGGATTAAAAACTGTTGAGCTTCCTCTGACAGTTACAATGACTTAAAAAAAAAAAAAGGTATGTGTGAAACTTTCCCAGGATTAATCTGGACTCTCAGTGTCATTCTCAATCACATTCAGTATCCGTTTTTTTTTTTTTTTTAAATTGTACAGTTATAGTAAGATTATATAGTGGCTGAGCCTTTCAAGAGATGTCATAAAAGCTTTGATCAAGACAGTGTTAAGTTTTCACTCTTATTACCGCAGTAGTGCAGTATATCAGTTCAGCTGCTACTACCCCAAAGGCATATTTAACATAACTGGCTCTGTTTTATAGCAATATAATCAAAAGCATTAATTAGACATAAGTAAATCTTTTACATCTAGTAAATATTTTAGATACTTTTTTTTTTCTTTCTCTCTCCCACCCTCAGTCAGTCCATTCTTCAACTGTTCTCTTTTCGGGGACTGTTGTCCTTTACTCCTTCATTCTTGGTGCTCAGTCTCTTCAAAACCTTCATGGGCTTAAATTTCCCTGCTTTCTTCTTCTGCTCACCTGGTCCATGGAACTCTGACAAAAAAGAAATAAAAGAATCAATGCAAGATGTATTAGTATGAGTGAGGAAGTGAGAAATTCAGAGAAAAACTAAATAACACTGACCTTTTTTCTTTAGCATAGCAGCTACTAGTTTGTCTTCCTCCTCCTCCCTAAAGAAGAAATGATGGAACTCTTCAAAAGCAGCTTACAAACTTGATACTAATACCATTTCTTACCAATTTACGTAAATTCAGCTAAGAAAGAAATAGCACAGATACTTTAGCTCAGGTTCAGACTGCATTGACCAATTACCTCTGTCTGTCCATATCTATGTTGTTAATAATCTGGTTCCTCTGCTCAATTATAGTGACAAGTTCTGCCATCAATTGCTTTTCCCTGTCTTTGTCTTCTGGCGTCCATTCTTTCTCTATCAGAGATGCAAGCGGTTGGGAGAGAGATAAAGGAGGGATAAGAATAAAGAACAGTTATTCGGAGAAAGGAGGAGGATTTATTCCCAAGAAAAGGTCAATCAGTAAATTCTCACCATTTTTGCATTGTTTCATACCTGGCTTGTTAAGTAAGCATCTAAGCTCATATTCCACATCGGCCTGTCTCTCCTCCAGGTTCTGCTGCTTAGCTCTAAAATCCAGACATCAGACAGATTTATTGTTAACTTTAACCCAACTGAACTCCATCTTTCTGTTTAAAGGTCCTGACCTGATCAGCTGTTATATATTACATATATTATTATTATTATTATTGTTATTATTATATTGACAGCTCTATGGACAAGAACTGGCATCATTGTTGACTTCAGCACCTTGCTATGGCAGCGGTTTTCAAACGCAAGTGGCTGCATTAAAATTCTAAATTTTAACAATTAATTATAAATATACATAACATAGGAATGTCAAGGTTGAAATTATGGTGTGCATATTACATTTCTGTGCTATCCTGCATACTAATGTCAGTTTCACATTGTGAAAAAAAATATCAAATGGTTTTGAGAGAGGGAAATTGAGAACCATTACAAAGTTGATCGACATGGAATCTTATGTACATGGATGAGGATCAAATATACGTCACAATAATAAATAATTTACATAAATCTCCCAACCAGCAGAGTGTTTCTGCTTCAATCGTGTGCATTCAGAGTTTTAAAGTTTTTGATTAGCTTCCATGTCTTTTCGAGTCCGCGGACAGAGCTGCTGAGTTCAGCCTGAGCCACGCGGGGAAAAATAGTCTCAGCGCTGAAACTAAACGTGTAACACTGTTCTGGGATGCGACGTGTGCTGTAATCTATTAATAAGGTGACCAAAAAGAAAACGCTCACTTACCGCTCCTGCACTGTATATAAAAAAAGCATTAGCTGAAATGTCACTGAACAGAGACATCAGATACATTGCTAAATATACACTGAATGAACATTTAAGAGCATTTAAGTTTTTCAATAGAAAGACATAGTCTCTTAGCTAAAGATAATTAAATAATAGAGGAGCCTAGTGCAAAAATAATTTCTCATGTATTGAAACAGAAAAACGTTCCAGAAAAAGGTAAAAAAAAAAATTACTGCAAAAAAGTCTCACCCTTCTCTCTAGGTCTAGCTGTGTGCATTTGTAGTGTTGCTAAATTGATTTCCCAGCATTGTATAAGTTCATTTTAAAGCTGCAGTCCATACGTTTTGCCTCTTTGTCTCCATCTCTGTTTGAAACCTGCAATTGCATTTATTTGTGGAATTATCATCTTTACGTGGGTTGTGCATCGGCACGGCTCCTCAGCGCAAATTAATCTAATTTTGAGGAGTATGTGTGGCTGTCATTCATTCACTGCACCAGTGTGGATACTGTACTTCGGAATCACAGATTCGTCTTGGAAGTATGACCAAAATAAGAATTTTCATCAGAAAATATCATCTGAACAAGTAACATGTCTGCCACATTCGTTCTGACTAAAGCCGGGTACTCACGGTGCGATTTATAATAGTCCTTTAAGATTGTTTCTTGTCAGACTGTACGAACATGATCCCCTCTGTAAGCCATGTCACACTGTAAGATCTAAGTTGTCAATGTCAGACTGTACGATAGTTGAGGCACGCTAAAACGGTCATTAATCGGCTGCCGGTGAACATGTCAAACTAACGATCAAAGACTTCAGATTTTAGCCTAGGATCAGAGGAATCTTTTAGGATTTGCTAAATTTGTCTCAGATGGCCAAATCGTGGCCAAAATCTCAAAGTGTGTACCCGGCTTAACTGAGAAAAAAAGGATTACAATAAATCGCACTACCAACGGTGATTGAATCTAACGATCGCTTAGCTCATATCACATCAAACCGTGCAAATTATTATTATTGTTATACTTCGTTCTCAAATTGTTAATGTTAACAACATCAGCATTCCGTGACTGTGCATTCAGTGTGTATTAGCGTTACCTGTAGATTTTAATTTAAGTCTAATCTTTTGATTTTGACTATGGGTGAATCTCCAGTTGTCACTGATGATTGATGTTTGGACCTTTCTGGATTACAATCTGCCCTCAAAATGATTTGTTTAATTATTCCAGCTGCTGTGAGAGGCTATAAATGATCCGCCACCTGCAGCATCCTCACATGCCTACTAGCCGGACTCCTCCTTTATGTATACAGACGTGACGTACATGACGCAAATACGAACGGCGCCATGTTCAAATACGTCTACCTGTATCACTCAAATTATAACGCATTATTACAAGCTTATCGTTGTGAATCGGGCTATGGTAAGGAGATAGTTTTGAACACTGGCTGGTTATGTACTTGCTCAAATTTATTTGGATAATTTTAACCAAAAAAAGTTATGGACTGCAACTTGACACAAATGATACCATGACATACATAAGGGTGGCCTCACACTAAAAAATTGTGCTATAGTATGTTAATATAGCATGTTTTTATTGATGTTGCAGCAGTCTAAATTAATGCCAATAATGCACTTACGTGTAGACCAGCTCAGCCTCTCTCCGTACCAGTAAGTGCTTCTCATGAATCAGAGTGAACCAGTCAACAAGTAGATGTTCCTCCTCATCGTCTAAAATGACAAAACAACAAAAAATAAAGTCAATAAAAACACAGCCAGAAATGGACAATTTGCTTAGATTAGCTTGGAGTTCTCTCTTTTTTTTTAGGTGAGCTACAGGCAAGAAACCTTTAGATAACCTGGCTGAGTGCAGTTACTGTTCATAATATGAAAGATGGTAATGAGTACACTGACAACAAAAATTTTATAAATTGCCATTGATTATTTACTTTCACTCCACTGTGGACCGAGCCACTCCCGGACACTGAAAACACCAGATCAGGAGCTCCTCCTTCTGTAGCATGTGGTTCTCTTACCATTTGAACATTCTCGTAAGCTCTTCTCCAGATCCACCCCTCTCCGCTCCAGTTCATCTAACTGTTTCTCCAGATCACTCATCTCAACATGGATGTCCTCTACTGGGATATACTGGTCGGACTGAACCTACCAAATACGATGACAGGACAACTAATTATAAATTATATACACTCACCTAAAGGATTATTAGGAACACCTGTTCAATTTCTCATTAATGCAATTATCTAATCAACCAATCACATGGCAGTTGCTTCAATGCATTTAGGGGTGTGGTCCTGGTCAAGACAATCTCCTGAACTCCAAACTGAATGTCAGAATGGGAAAGAAAGGTGATTTAAGCAATTTTGAGCGTGGCATGGTTGTTGGTGCCAGACGGGCCGGTCTGAGTATTTCACAATCTGCTCAGTTACTGGGATTTTCACGCACAACCATTTCTAGAGTTTACAAAGAATGGTGTGAAAAGGGAAAAACATCCAGTATGCGGCAGTCCTGTGGGCGAAAATGCCCAGGTCAAAATGATGCTAGAGGTCAGAGGAGAATGGGCAGACTGATTCAAGCTGATAGAAGAGCAACTTTGACTGAAATAACCACTCGTTACAACCGAGGTATGCAGCAAAGCATTTGTGAAGCCACAACACGCACAACCTTGAGGCGGATGGGCTACAACAGCAGAAGACCCCACCGGGTACCACTCATCTCCACTACAAATAGGAAAAAGAGGCTACAATTTGCACGAGCTCACCAAAATTGGACAGTTGAAGACTGTTGCCTGGTCTGATGAGTCTCGATTTCTGTTGAGACATTCAGATGGTAGAGTCAGAATTTGGCGTAAACAGAATGAGAACATGGATCCATCATGCCTTGTTACCACTGTGCAGGCTGGTGGTGGTGGTGTAATGGTGTGGGGGATGTTTTCTTGGCACACTTTAGGCCCCTTAGTGCCAATTGGGCATCGTTTAAATGCCACGGCCTACCTGAGCATTGTTTCTGACCATGTCCATCCCTTTATGACCACCATGTACCCATCCTCTGATGGCTACTTCCAGCAGGATAATGCACCATGTCACAAAGCTCCAATCATTTCAAATTGGTTTCTTGAACATGACAATGAGTTCACTGTACTAAAATGGCCCCCACAGTCACCAGATCTCAACCCAATAGAGCATCTTTGGGATGTGGTGGAACGGGAGCTTTGTGCCCTGGATGTGCATCCCACAAATCTCCATCAACTGCAAGATGCTATCCTATCAATATGGGCCAACATTTCTAAAGAATGCTTTCAGCACCTTGTTGAATCAATGCCACGTAGAATTAAGGCAGTTCTGAAGGCGAAAGGGGGTCAAACACAGTATTAGTATGGTGTTCCTAATAATCCTTTAGGTGAGTGTATGCCACAGTTATAGTTCCTTTCTTAAAATAGTCAAAACAAAACCCAACAAATTTATGATGCTAAACTACAAAAAAAGCAAGGGAGGTCTGTTGTGCCTCACTCTGCGTTTAATGAGAGGAAATCCATGTCCAGGAGCAGGAGGCCGTGCAGGACGGGGTCCTTTCGGTGGTCTGGATACAAAAGAGCTGACAGAAGTGGTCGTCTTCCGATTAAATGGATTCTCTTTACAAGTGCGCTGAAGATGACAGTGATGAGAGAGAATAAAACAAAGATACTGAACAAAGAAATTAAGAAAGGGAAGCTCCTGGATTCAGGAGGAGACAAGTTTTCACATTAAAGATGTGACTTAATCAATTAAATATTTTGCCACTAAACATTTCTCAGCAAACTCAACAAACAAAGGTACATTGCACTTCCTCTCTTAGCCACTGTCCAAAAACTGCATAAAAACATGCCAAGTGTGCTTTGTTGTACCACTTTCAAAGCGTTTGAATTAGTAATAATTTGGGAAGTTGAATCAGTGTCATAAGAAAGTGGCTTTACACAAGAGCTGTATTTTTGGGACAAAAGAAAAAATATATATAAGCATATAGCAAAATAACTGATCATTTTAATTTATAATATAAAAATAGACCGTTAATTCAGACAGAATTTTGTATTAACACTGTATTCGTGATCAAGTACACTGTTTTGTTTCAAAAACAAATGTCTTGAATGATTCAAAACTTTTAAACAGCAGTGTACGTCTTGACAGTAAATCTAACCTTGCCTGGAGTGCTGGGTGTCTGTAAAGAAGGTGAAAGTTTTAGCCCTGCAGAGAGGCAGGATGGAGGTGGTCTCATACTGCGGCTGGTTTGTGGGGTGGCGGGTGCTGAGCTGGTATTGGTAGGTGGTGGTGGAGGAGACAGGTTTGGAGAACAGCGAGGCTGAAGCTCAGTTGTTGGGGACAGGGCAGAAGTAGGAGTGTTGATTGATGGTTCAGACACACTCTTGGTGAACAAATGGTCCTGTTCGCTAGAAGCAGGCTGCTGGGGGACTGCACTGTAGTCTGAGGAAGAGGAGGAAAGGCTCTCTGTGCTCAGAGCTAGAGAAGAAGCAGGAGAGGAAGTCTGAGATGAAGAAAAAGCTAAAGAACAGCAGGAAAGTATAAAATATAGAGAAAAAAAAAATATATAACAGAAAATACAGATGCGAGTAGTTAGACAACTGCAATATCCTGTCACACAGTGGTTCTCAAACAGGGGCCAGAGCCCACAAGGTTCCTCAGAAAACTTTTGCAGGATGACTTAAAAGTATTTAAATTAATTATTATTAGTAGTGTATTAAACTATTCTAACTCTAAATTAAAATGCTATATTTCTTTGAGCTGCAATATAGCATTAGTGTGACTGCATGAAAACTCTATTTTTCTCCTATTTTTACCCCTCAGAAGAACACAGTTTTTGAAACTTTAGGAATCACTATATGATTAATGACTGGTTAATTTTAATATATGAATACAGGGTTTCTGCAGGTTTAATGAACCTTTTTGAGACCAATTAACGAAAATGTAAGGAATAAATTGAAGGGAACATAAAATGTCCATATGTTCGAAAATACAATTTCCAACAGATCTCCATAACGTTTAAATTAATTTTATAAAGTTTGAGATAAGAAATCTTGTGAAAGTGATTTTATGATTAAAACAAGAACAAATATCTGCCAGTGGGTTCAGAAAAATCAACTTAATTCAAAGTAATTTTCATACCCAATGACTTGTTCTTGTTTTAAGCATAAAATCACGTTCACAAGATTTCTTATCTCAAACTTTATAAAATTAATTTAAATTTCTCAGAAAACAAGACTTACTTTCTTCATTTTGCATGTCAAGTAAATGTATCTTGATTTTAAGGATGTTTTGAATTTGTACTGGAAAACAAAAATCCTGAGGAAGAAATTTTTTTGCAGTGCATGCAATTTAATTTTGCAATTAAATTTAGGGCCCTATGACATTTTTTTAAATTTTTTTTATAGTTTATTCTGTTTTATTTTTTCTGGACTCTGCTTTAATGGTTAAATTAAATTTTACTGACTTTCATCTTCGAAACACAAATGAAGATATTTTTAATGAAATCGGAAAGATTTCTGTCCCTCCATTGACAGCTACGCAAATACGCAAAAAAGTTAAAAAAGAGATCGTAAAACTAATCCATATGAATCTAGACTCGATTGCTTAATATTATAAACAAAAGTCTTATGGGTTTGGAAAGAAATGAGGGTGCGTAAATGACAGAATTTAAATTTTTGAGTGTACTGACCTACTTTTGATTTATTCATCCAAAATTTGACAAATTCGTGACATTCTTCATTATACAGTAAATTCCATTGTTATGAATTTATTCTGCAATTCCGTCCACGTTGCAGAAATCATAGGGCCCTAATTTAATGCCATATTAAATTTAAGACTTTCTGCTCCAATTTAAGCCATTTTTAAGGCCTTAAATTGTGGAAGGTCAAATTTAGACTTTTTATAAGACCTGCGGAAACCTTGAAATATTACCGGTTAAAGAGGTAGTTGCCTCATTGACTTCCATAGTATGGAAAAAAAAATACTATGGAAGTCAATGGGGCCTATCAATTGTTTGGTTACTGATGTGACGACCCTGAGTCTTCCTATTGGGCAGAATGGGGGAGCTTCCGATTGGTTCTCCTGTTAATTGACAATTAACTAGTGTATATAAGAGTGATGTGTATCATTATAGGGAGGCACTCTCTGTGGGATAGACATTCCCAGAGGTGGCTCTGTGCAGGATGTACTCTCTTACCGATTATTTCTCATTTGTTTTTGTTTGCAATTTTCCTAAGTCATGTAGTATATATATTCTGTTATAAGTTTTGTTTCTTTGTTACCCCTAGACTTCTGTTTGTCATTATTCCTTATTTGTTGTGTTATTATTTTGATTTAATAAAATAATTTTCATTCATTAGACTTTGTTGACTTTGTCGGTCCCCCTTTTATGTTGCGACTTCGTAACACTTTGCGGGTCATAACACTGACATTCTTCAAAATATCTTCGTTTGTGTTCAGCAGCAGCAAGAAATTCCTACAGGTCTGGAACAACTTAAGGGTGAGTAAATGATGACAGAATTTAAATGTATTAAACTATTCTTTTAAAAAAAATTTTTTGAAAAGAAGTAGCTTTGTCATACTTGAAGCAGAATTACCATAAGCCTATTTTGGGACAATGGGCAACCACTGTTGTAACATCACCTGACTATGACAAGCATGACGAAGTGTTTGGTTTATCAGACATTGCAATTAAAATTCAGTCTCCCCATGAACCAAAATGTATGTCAGACACTGTAAGCAACTAACCTGATGTAGCAGTATTTGGAGCTTTTGGTGCTGGTCGCTTCTTTCTTCTGACACTTACGGGACTTTCTGAAGGGGCAGGACTTTGTCTTTTTGTGTCCTCACCTACGGCTTCAGCAGCCTGAGTGATGCCATACCAGGGATGACTAGCCACTACTGGACCAGGGGGATCATCAGGGCCTGTTTCTGGCTCCTCTTCCTTCTCATGATCGAAGGGATTTGGAGGAGAGGATGGTCTTGATCCCTCCTCCTTTCGAGAAGGAGATGAACCAGCGCAGGGAGGTATGACTATACCAGTGGGTGGGCGAGGTGCTGGTTTCTTCTTTGCTTCTGATTGCACCAGCGTCAGCCAGGGTGGGTCTTTTGGTTTAGGAGTGTCACTTGCCTTGCTAGAGTTGGGAAAGGAATGGATTACAACCACTGAGTGAAAATCTTGTAATGTGTTTGAAATAAGTCACCAATTCATTTGATCAAACAGTGAAAAGTGAAAACAGTACTGTTGTGAAATACTACAATTAAAATAACCATTTTCTGTTTTAATATATTTTAAAATTTAACTTATTCCTGTGATGGCAAAGCTTAGTTTTCAGCATCATTACTCCAGTCTTCAGTATTACATGATCCATCAGAAATTAGTCTAATATACTGGTTTAATGCTCAAGAAACATTTCTTATTAATATCAATGTTGAAAAGATTGCTGCTTAACATGTTTGTGGAAACTGTGATACACCAACGTTACACAACCCTCTACAATGCGAGTAAATCACTCTCTGGGCGACTAAAAAGTATCCATCGGCTAATAAATGCTTAGATTTTACTCACCAGTGTGTGTGTTAGAGGCTAAGAATAAGTTTAGCATTGATATATTTTCATTCGCTGAACACTCAAAGAAAAACAGTTTAGCTCTCCGTAAAGCGATCTGTCTATTTCAGTTCAGCTCAATGGATGCGTGCCCACCTGTATTTGACGTACCGTGAACTCAAGTGTGAAGGCGCACAACTTGCCGTCGCTTTGAGAGAGCGCTGTGTTTCTCTCTCTCTCACACACACGCAAAGAGAGAGAGTCTTACATACCACACAGAATCGCCACGTTACATGTAAACGATATTCTTTGTTGTATTTTCAAAATAATGATTAATATTCATGAACCCAGCTCATCAGTCTTTAGTGCGTTGTATATTGTTATTAATAGTAGAATTAGTAGTATTATCTTATTAATAATTAATATGATCTATTACTATTATATTTTTCTACAGAAACACTGAATGACCAACAATATCTTAAGCACCACCAGTCCAAGTTCAGTTAAAATATCAAACATGCATTCATACGTGTGTGTGTGTGTATTATTAGGGCTGTATGTGTGTGTACTGTATATAATTATTATTATGTATATATAAATACACACACATTAATGTATATATTTAAGAAATATTTGCATGTATATACTGTATATATATTTATATAATTTATACTGTATACATATAAATATTTTATATATAAATATAAAAACATTTCTTAAATATATACATGTGTGTGTATAATAATTATACACAGTACACACACATATATTATGTAAACACAAACTTTTATTTTGGATGCGATTAATCGATTTGACAGCACTATTATAAATAAAACAGTTTACTAGCCAAAAATGTACTAGCCAATGGCGATTATATTGCCAAGGTATGCATAGAGGGTTGCTACATTCAAAATGATGGGGAAAAGTAGGATTTAAAATAGAAAGAAATTAATACTTATATTTAGCAAGGATGCTTTAAATTGATCAAACGTGACAGTAAAGACATTTATAATGTTACACTTTTTTTTCTCCTTTCTATTTACCAAAGAATCCCAAAAAAAATTGTATCATAGTTTCCACAAATATATTAATCAGCAAAACTCTTTTCTACATTGATATTAATAGGAACCATTATTAATAACTTAGCATATTAGAATTATTTCATAGTAATGATTCAAGTAGTGATTTCTGAATTTTCTCTGAAAATAAATTAATTATATTTTAAAATGTATTAAATAGAAAACGGTCATTTTAAATTGCAACAATGTTTCATAATATTACTGTTTTACTGTTTTTTTGATCAAAGGAACTTTTCGACCGGTAGTGTACATGAAAAAACAGAAAAAAAAAACAGAACAACAAACAAAGAAGACAAGTGTATAATAAGAGATAAAGCAGATGAGATGTCAGGAATTATCTTACCGAACAGGTGAGTGCAATCTTTCTTTTGGCACAGGAACTTGAGGAATTTGAGTGTCAGCATCTTCTAGAGCCACAATCAACAGATAGATAAAAACATTTTACAGATGTAAAACATGTAAATAACTTCTGATATTGTGGCCAATCTTATGTTTGACATTTTTGCTCACCATTGACAGTAGGACCTTCAGAGGATCTGGGTGGACGTAGCCTCGGGATAGGGCGAGGAACAGGGGTGGGCTCAAATACCCGTCTAGGTGCTGGTACTGGTCGACCCTCTGCTGCTGTACCCTTCACTTTGGTTGTTGGCGCATCACCATTGGCCACATTAGCTAGCTTTTGGTCTTCTTGTTGTGTGTCCTGATCCTCCTCTTCAGATTCATCAAAAGGATTTGGTGGACTACAAGAACGAGGTTCACTGTGCTCCATCTCAACATTTGACCTGCTATCTGGCTGCTCTCTTACTGCTTCTTCTATTTCACTTATTTCCTTTTCTTCTTTTATTTTTTCTGGGGTGATCTCAACATCACTGTGTGTCGCTTTAGATTCTAAACTCTCATTGTGTGAATCGTTTGGGCTTGTTGAGTTTAATGCGACTAGTCGTTTACTCGCATCTGAATGACCATTCTTATTGTTGGAGACAGATCTGGTGAAGTGGTGTGTGCAAACTAATGATCCAGGATCCTCTGTAAACTTGTAAGAACCAGGCAGTAAAGTTCTGCTGCATTCCCTACATCTGAAATGAAAGCAGAAATTCTCACTCAGAAATTGATGACAACAGATGACTGAATGACTGTTATTTGTTTTGCACTAGAAGCTTTAAAATATAATAATTTCATAATTCATTCTTGTTTCAAAAATGCAAATTCAGAACATTATCCTGAGAGGAAATCTGGGCAGCATTACATCAAGAGAAAAAACAACAACAACAAAAAACAACTTTGCACCTGAAGCAGTTCCGATGATAAAGTTTTCCATCAACGAGGATCCTCTGAACCAGGTGAACATGCTTCCCACAGACCGAACACGTGCTGCTCAGAGTACTGCGTTTTGATTGGCTATCTGCACCCGACTGCGTACCAGGATGAGGATGGAAGGTTGAAAAACGGGGAGAGGTAGGAGGAATGATGGTAAGATCCATTTATGTCTATATTGCATATTTTTTCTACTTTGTTAATACATTGTACTGTATAAATATGTATATAAATATGCATTTTGGTATTAGAAAATTGGTACAAATTGTCTCAAGCAAACAATGTAAGGTTTACTTTGAAAACACGCAAGCAGGTGCTTATCTCAAACTGATGTGATGAATTTACTGACCAACCTATTTTACTGGCTAGGAACTTGGTCAAAGTGGGACAAAGAAGATAAAAAACGAGAAACAGAATTCTGCTCTCTGTGAAAAGGAGATAAAGTGGTGGCCAAAAGTGATGGCCTAGGATAATTGACATCTTCACCTTTTATTTAAATATTATTCAAAATTTGGTAAAGATGTTGTAAGCATACTGCATAGTTGTGCTTGGATTGTGGTCTTATTTGTGATAACGCAATGAAATATGTCAAATTGTGCAGACATATTTTTTTGGCCAGGCTGTCATACAAAGATATTATGAACACATACAAAAACAAGAGAGAACAAACAAAATATTAATAACTGATAATGTTGTAGTCAATGTATGCTTTTTCTTGTGAGCTTTTTGTTTTTTTATGTAGTTAGAAACAATAACTTTTGTCCCTTTCTGGAGAAGCAAAATTAGATTTGGTCCCCTCTAACTCATACCACTCACTAATATCTGCCAAAAATCAAATGATTTGGCTCTGCTGGCTGATTTGCAAACTTTTTGCTCTGAATACATGGAATCAGGCCAAAATGGATTTCATTGCTCTCCATCTTGTGTTGTAATGACATTCCACTCCACTCATGCTGCAACTGCAAATTTTAGGATAAATTTGTCTGTGCACATAGAGTGTTGTTGGGTCTACAGCTACGCAGAGAATCAGATTTTAAGAAGAAATAGAAGTTGAACAAGAAAAGGTCTGTTTTTAAAAGCACAATGTGGTCTTCTTTACCTCAGTCTGAGCGTCACGGTCCTCTAGAGGAGCAAATGGTCTCTTTATGGCTGGCTTAATGCGGCCCGGACCACCAGGGCTCTTTATGCATGTGGGGACAGCTGAATAGAGGATAAAAACAGGTTATTCATTAGCATGTGTCCAGCATTTCTTACATTAAATGTACTAATTTAATGAAAATGCAACTCACACACCTAGAAATAAAATCTGTGCAGCATGGATGAGTTATTTGCGCAAACAGAAAAGCTGGTTTGTTTGCTTGCACCACCAAATGGTTAGTGTGGCATAACAAGTTCCAACCACGCCATAATAAACAATCAGAAAATTCTTATTAAATAAACAATCAGGGTGGGAAATTTTTTAAATTTTTATCAGCCAACTTTTTTATTTTTCCAAGCATAAAAACCACTATACATATATACAGTATACATACCTACACTATATTGCCAAAAGTATTGGGACACCCCTCCAACTTATTGAATTCAGGTGTTCCAATCACTTCCATGGCCACAGGTGTATAAAATTAAGCACCTAGGCATGCAGACTGCTTCTACAAACATTTGTGAAAGAATGGGTCGCTCTCAGGACCTCAGTGAATTCAAGCGTGGTACTGTGATAGATTACCACCTGTGCAATAAGTCCATTCCTGAAATTTCCTCACTACTAAATATTCCACGGTCAACTGTTAGTGGTATTATAACAAAGTGGGAGCAATTTGAAACAACACCAATTCAGCCAGGAAGTGGTAGGCCACGTAAAATCAGAGCGGGGTCAGCACATGCTGAGGCGCACAGTGCGCAGAAGTCGCCAACTTTCTGCTGAGTCAATAGCTACAGACCTCCAAACTTCATGTGGCCTTCAGATTAGCTCAGGAATAGTGCGTAGAGAGCTTCATGGAATGGGTTTCCATTGCCGAGCAGCTGCATCCAAGCTTTACATCACCAAGTGCAATGCAAAGCGTCGGATGCAGTGGTGTAAAGCATGGCATCACTGGACTCTAGAGCAGTGGAGACGTGTTCTCTGGAGTGACGGATCACGCTTCTCTGTCTGGCAATCCGATGGACGAGTCTGGGTTTGGCGGTTGCCAGGAGAACGGTACTTGCCTGACTGCATTGTGCCAAGTGTAAAGTTTGGTGGAGGGGGGATTATGGTGTGGGGTTGTTTTTTTCAGGGTTTGGGCTTGGCCCCTTAGTTCCAGTGAAAGGAACTCTTAATGCTTCAGCATACCAAGACATTTTGGACTTTGTGGGTACAGTTTGGGGATGGCCCCTTCCTGTTCCAACATGACTGCGCACCAGTGCACAAAGCAATGTCCATAAAGACATGGGTGAGCGAGTTTGAGGTGGAGGAATTTGACTGGCCTGCACAGAGTCCTGACCTCAACCTGATAGAACACCTTTGGGATGCATTAGAGCAGAGACTGCAAGCCAGGCCTTCTCGTCCAACACCAGTGCCTGACCTCACAAATGCACTTCGGTCAAAAATTCCCATAAACACACTCCTAAACCTTGTGGAAAGCCTTCCCAGAAGAGTTAACGCTGTTATAGCTGCAAAGGGTGGGCCAACTCCATATTAAACCCTATGGATTAAGAATGGGATGTCATTAAAGTTCATGTGCATGTAAAGGCAGACGTCCCAAAACTTTTGGCAAAATAGTGTATATATATAAACAAATGTGAAAAGCAAATCTCAAAAGATGAAATCTCAATGCATTTTCACATCTGATTTTTCTTTAAAATAACCAAATTCAGACCTTCCAAAACAGTCCAAAAACAGTGAAAAAAACCTAGTTCTTTCTGTTTTTCATTGTCCAAGTGGCCTTTGATCTGTTTTCGATGCACTTTGAAACTTATGGGTCTCCTTTACATTTATGCCGTTTAATGCAATGTGAGACTGCTTAAATGAAGCAAGCGTGACAATACCTCAGATAGTCACTGGCAATTTCAGTCACACTGTGTCTGTGACATCACATCCACTTGTTGCATACAGAAATATGTGTTGCAGAAAACAAGATTGCGGCTAAGATTTTAATGAGATAAGTGGTGTCATTCTACAGAGGGTTTCGTTGTGTTGAAATTTGTATCTCTTAAATAAATATCAATTTAAGATATTTAAATCTGCATAGACTGGGCAAACTTGTAGCAAACTTTTCAAATTCATAAATCCCATGACACTACAGAGGATAAGTGGTTTGGAGAATGGATGGATGCAAGTAAAATGGACATTATAACTGAAATATGCCCCAGTTTACCATTTAGGTTCGAATCACGTTTGAATAATGTTGGATCGGCTCATCGAGTAATCTGTATGTGAATGAAACTACACACTGAAAAGTATTTGATTCGCTAAAAAGAATCAATACAATAAAGTAATTTGTTCATGAATCAGACTGGTTGTCCTGTATGTTGCTTGCAGCCGACAAGGAGAAGTTTATAATCTGGTCAAATTGTATTCTGGCAAAATGCATACTTTAATTTTCAATTTACAATTTAAGAATTATGGCAAACTTAATTTTATTTTGCATAACACTTCTTTAAACTGCAATTTTTTGATGTGTTTTTGGACAATATGGGGACAATGACCAGTTTTTCCTCCTGCAAAAAGATTTTGCCCTTTGGAAGACTTTTTACTTTTTTGTAATAAATTATTGTGACTATACATTTATCTGCCTGTTACTTGTATATTGTTGAGAAGTGGTTAGGTTTAGGGGTGAGGTTAGTAGACTATTATCTACATAATTGTATAATGTTCATAATAGTAACTTTATTGCAATATGTAATGTAAATGTATTGTGGTTGTTCAAAATTAAAATCATACCCCAAAATATAATCTCATGATGACAAACTTATACCCCACCTTATACTTGTGGCAACGTTGCAATAACTGCCCTAATAAATAAATGCCCTAAGGCTATTTTCACTGTCTGTGTAGAGACACCCAGAGCGCTTGGACATGCAATTGTCTCTCCGGGCGCATGTGCTTGTGGGTGTAAACAAAATATTGGTATAAGTCAGCATATCTGTTATATCTGCGGAGTTTAATACTCACTGTGAGATTTGTTGGTGAAGTAGTTATAATACTGAGATACATAGGTGATGATGCTTAATCTGTCAGGCACTCTCATGGACACCATGTCTTCCGGATCCAGCAAGGCTGGAATACCCAACTCACTCTCAGCAACCTCAAATGCCTTTGAAAAAAATAGAAAGGTTGCATAACAGCAAGTATGAACAGCCAAATACAGCACACACACACACACACACAAAAACTTTATTATGGCACATACTGTCATACTAAATACACAAATACAAAAAAAAATACTGTTGGGCTAAAAAAACTAAAACCCTTTTTTCACAATTAAAAAACACTTTTTCAAAGCCATACACCAGTCCAAAATGTCTTGTTTTAGGAGTATTTAGATTGTTTTGTCCATAATGATGTTGTCCATACGCTTAGAAAGCTTGTTTTATTTTTACAATAGTAACAACCACATGACGTTATAACAAAACACTTAACAATATTTACACTAGCTGTAAGTATCTGGTTCTACAGTTTACAGTTAACTATAGTCAGTCAATGAGTGCGTTTACATGCACACCAGTAAACTGATAACTCACAAACATCAGCTTATTGAAATAACCAGTTTCCCTGTTTACATGCACATCAGTAACCTGACAATACAAGTAACCCACATTTACATGACTTTATTAATAAATCCGGTTATTTGCCTGTAGTGACGTCAAAACATAATAATTTGTGTATCTGACTGAGTATTCCATTGGTTATGTCAGTTATAATGTTAAATAAAGCTTGCAACATGTCAGGGGGAACTTTGAGGAAAATGCTTTTATTTGTATACAGTTTTAGTATGAGTTTAGTCAGTGTACACATTTACATCACCGTTTATGCAAAGTCACAATGGACTACAACGATAATTTATAGGGGGGGAAAGTGAGAATTACTCTATCATGTGACTGACACAAATATAGAGGTGCTTTGCTGCAACCACTTCCTTTTTCTAGAGCTGTTCTGAAACACTAAAACACAATTTAAGTAGTTGATTCTGCATAATGATTCATATCAACAGCATAAGTCATAATTATTGTTTTATTTTTGGTCAGCTGTTTGTGTGATACTCACCAGACGATTGTTCTCAAAGACATTTTCTTTTGAGAGGGAGTCAAAATCTCTAGGGGACAAATAAACAAAAAAAATAGTTTAGCAAGTGCAAAGTCGTGAATCACAAACATCCCAATGTTTATTAAAAATATACAGGAATAACCTCTAATTCACTCCAGTAAGTAACAAATTATTTGGCTTTTTTGTGTATGACTTATGTTAATGTTTTTGTCTAAAAGCTAATTTTGCCAGTGTTTAGAATTACACTCGAATACAGATACATCGACTGACTAAAAGTAACAAAACTCTAATTTTAATTCAATTGGAGTGAACTTCACATACAATTTACTTCTAAATATTAAAATAAAAATTAAATATCTTTAAAAGCCTGTGTGGCTGGGACACAAATTATAACACAATAACTATTATAATATAATTATAAACGTTCTCCTTTTTTTGTATTTATTTTGTGTTTATCTGCTGCTATGTCTTGGAGTTGAAATAACATTTAACAATAATAAGTATTTTTTTAATATACATTTTACATTTTTAGTTTTTAAAACTAATAAACCTGCATGTTCTCATCATACAAAGTAATAGTATAACACCAGAAGAATTGGATTAAATCACTGAAATAAATTTTACTTCATTTTCATTTTAATTACTTTTTGCATTTCACTGGATGTACAAAAACAACTAATATATTGTTCGTAATTTTTTTTCTGTTCTGCAGAAGATAGAAAATGGACCAGCATGAGGATTTGTAAATTATGACAAAAAATCCACTTTGGTTGAACTATTCCTAATGTGAACCAGACAGCGTGTCACTTCCTGTTTATTTCAAGTCACACCTAACAATAGCACAATACAAGCTACATCTCCACAAATCAACGTAAATCAATCTGTTAAAGATGTCCTGCCTTATTTAAGATGCTTATATTTCAGGATGCATGTCATCTTCAGAGAAGTGGAAAATACAAACAAATGAAAGATGGAGTGTCAAAAATGCTCACATGAGATCAGGTCGGTGTCTGTGGATGATGGCACAGAAGGCCAGTCCATCTCTGAAGGATGAAGACATGTTTGTAATGTTCACATTACTGTAACCTTCACACTGATTCCTGCACCAGTCCTGCAAAGCTTTTAGGGAGCCCATGGTCGAGATTCAATCCCAAATACACGTATAGCCAGATCCGGATCTTGAAATGCACATGAAGACTCATGAGAGTTCATGAGAAACCCTTTTCCACATGTCCCTGTCCTGAACAGTTAGATCTCGCTGTCTGAAATGTCTCCGATTCCATTCGATCAAAGTAAGCGGTTTGGCAACGGTCAGTGGAGCTTTAACCGGACTGTCCAAAAAAAATCTAACTCCAACTTGAGTTACAGGCTTGACTGTCCGTTTTTCAAAATGAGAAAGCAATGATACTTCGACGTTTTATTTAAAAACAAGATACATAGTCAGAAAGCAGGATAATGTAGGCCTAACAGTTCAATACTCGTTTAGGCGTAACGTGTACTGACGAATTTGTTGTACAGACGCGTTTAGATTCGTGTGCCAAGAAATGCATTGTCAAAATAAAAGTCATGTCCGATTTGATGCAAAGCAAACCTTACGCCAATCTTAAACCAAACGATTTTATTTATTTTTCTAGACTGGCTTGGTGGGTGTTTGTATCATGCTGTTTTTATTCTTATTTATACAGCAGCAATGATATAATATGATCGTTTTATTCTTAAATTATGGTCCATCAAAAACGAATTCTGTTGAAGACTGTGATGGTATAAACAAAGCAAAAATATTTTATTATTAATCGAGTGAAAATTATTTTACTATACATCTCGCGTAGCCAGACTCACGAAAGTGTTTCCACTTAAATTTAGCATCAGCCAAACGCTCAGCAGTGAAAGAAGTGTGCGCCTGCGCCTTCCGTGGGCGTGACGTCTGAGGCTGGGACTATGACTCCCACTTTTTTGTCCCTAGAAAAGATTTTTCAATAGTTATAATACCTGTATAGTGCATGGCAGTTGAGTGCACGATATCATCATGGAATGATGAAACTGTACAGTATGTACACACCAATGGCAAACATATGCTTCTCGTTGGACAGCCAGTCAAAATGAATCGTGTTTCAATGTATTCCATTACATTATAGTACATGCATAGTCTACTACATCATTTATTCATATCTGTTGTAGGTCTATTACTTTTCATATTAAAGTATGGATGCAACACTTTTATTAAAAATAAATAATGCACTTGGTGTAAATGGACACTCCACAGTAGGCATATAGTAATAATAATAACACATACATTTCATACACAATGATATTTCAAAGTGTTTTACATAGGCTACAGGTATGCCTACATAAGAAACAACAATGACATGACATAAAAATGTTTTAAAACTGTATTAAAATATATAAGAAGGAAAGAAAATAATACAGAAATAAAATGATAGAGAGTAATCAGAAGGATGCAACACAGTCAGTAAATGCATAGCATGCAGGTGTGTTTTTTGTTTTGTTTTTGTTTTTAAATGATTTGAATGTGGCTATGGCTACTGTAAAAACTTACTTTAGCTTTTCTGCTTTTCTTCTAAAGCCTAATTAATTTCCTATTATCACTTTAAAGCTGTTTTGAAGCAACCTGTGTTGTAAAAAAGTGCTATATAAATGAATGTGTCTACTGTTGGAACACATCTGATTATATTTTGAGTGAACATTTGTTTCTAACTGACTTGATCATAATGATATGAGTGATCTATGCAGGTCATCGGTCATATCTGTGATGTATTTAGGTCCTAGTCTAGTACTAGTGATTTATATACAAGTAAGCGTACTTTAAAATAAATTCTAAATGTAACTGGAAACGAGTGTAAAGACCTCAGGACAAGAGTGCTGCTCAGATTTGTTTGGTTCTGGTCAGAATCCTGCAGCAGCATTTTGTATGAACTGCTGGTCTTTTGAAGAAGGGCTATTGAAGAATCCACCCTGCTGGTGATTAAAACATCAACAAGTTTCTCTTGACTGGATAGGAAACATCTAATTTTGACATTAGATGCAGATAATAGTACGCAGATTTAGTAATTGTTTTGACATATCTACTAAAAATAGACTCCAAGATCATAAGATTTCTGTGTGTGTGTATGTGTGTGTGCTTCTTTTTGACCTCTGTAGTCAAGTGTTTACCTTGAGACTTTTATATTTGTTGTCTACAATGTTTAACTGAAGTAAGTTTTGACACACAGCAGTTAAATTTTATTTATGCACCGGCAGTCAATGGGGCTGTTAGTAGGTGTTAGTAGGTGATAGGGTTAGATCTGAGTATCTGTATATTTGCTTATTTTATGCTTATTTTACTTTATCCAGTAGAACATTTGGTCCTTGTGGGACTCTCCACACATGTCCACTTTCCATTATAAGCCCTCCCTTCCAAGTATGACCTAAGGCCTATGATGGTAGTTGAACAAACTCAGTAACGAACAGCCAATCAACATAGAGAAACTGCTATTTATTTCTCGCGAGAGAATCAGCCAGATTTATTTTTCTCTTCTGCCGAAGATTAAGAAAATGAAGAATATGAAATACATAAATGCATTTACACAGCAAGAAGAAAATACAGTATCTTGCTATTTCATTGCAAGTGAAAGTTGTGAAGTTAGTTTATACAGTTGATAATATACACTCACCTAAAGGATTATTAGGAACACCTGTTCAATTTCTCATTAATGCAATTATCTAATCAACCAATCACATGGCAGTTGCTTCAATGCATTTAGGGGTGTGGTCCTGGTCAAGACAATCTCCTGAACTCCAAACTGAATGTCAGAATGGGAAAGAAAGGTGATTTAAGCAATTTTGAGCGTGGCATGGTTGTTGGTGCCAAACGGGCCGGTCTGAGTATTTTACAATCTGCTCAGTTACTGGGATTTTCACGCACAACCATTTCTAGAGTTTACAAAGAATGGTATGAAAAGGGAAAAACATCCAGTATGCGGCAGTCCTGTGGGCGAAAATGCCTTGTTGATGCTAGAGGTCAGAGGAGAATGGGCCGACTGATTCAAGCTGATAGAAGAGCAACTTTGACTGAAATAACCACTCGTTACAACCGAGGTATGCAGCAAAGCATTTGTGAAGCCACAACACGCACAACCTTGAGGTGGATGGGCTACAACAGCAGAAGACCCCACCGGGTACCACTCATCTCCACTACAAATAGGAAAAAGAGGCTACAATTTGCACGAGCTCAACAAAATTGGACAGTTGAAGACTGGAAAAATGTTGCCTGGTCTGATGAGTCTGGATTTCTGTTGAGACATTCAGATGGTAGAGTCAGAATTTGGCGTAAACAGAATGAGAACATGGATCCATCATGCCTTGTTACCACTGTGCAGGCTGGTGGTGGTGGTGTAATGGTGTGGGGGATGTTTTCTTGGCACACTTTAGGCCCCTTAGTGCCAATTGGGCATCGTTTAAATGCCACGGCCTACCTGAGCATTGTTTCTGACCATGTCCATCCCTTTATGACCACCATGTACCCATCCTCTGATGGCTACTTCCAGCAGGATAATGCACCATGTCACAAAGCTCGAATCATTTCAAATTGGTTTCTTGAACATGACAATGAGTTCACTGTACTAAAATGGCACACATCACCAGATCTCAACCCAATAGAGCATCTTTGGGATGTGGTGGAACGGGAGCTTCGTGCCCTGGATGTGCATCCCACAAATCTCCTTCAACTGCAAGATGCTATCCTATCAATATGGGCCAGCATTTCTAAAGAATGCTTTCAGCACCTTGTTGAATCAATGCCACGTAGAATTAAGGCAGTTCTGAAGGCTAAAGGGGGTCAAACACAGTATTAGTATGGTGTTCCTAATAATCCTTTAGGTGAGTGTATATAGGTATACAGATACTCGGACATGTAAGCTCACATGCAGTCGTTTTTACAGCTTTATCTACTGATTCCAAACCATATTTATACTACATATTTATATTACATATATAGGGACTATTAATGTAGAGCAAGAGAAACTGGGGGAGTGGCTTTTGTCACTTTGCTCAAAACTGATTGGTCCAATTTTGGTTTGTGATCTCTTACTCAGAACATGACCTGCCGTGGAGCGTAAGTTAGTGTGGTGATGAACACCGCTAAAAGCCACTTCCATGGTGCCTAAAACCAAAAAAAAAAAAAAACTGAAACATACCTGGCTATCTCCCTAAACCGGCTTCAAGGTATAGGCCCCTGTACCATTTGAAGAACATTCCAGAGAGCCCTACCTGGTTTTCCAGTATAGGAGTATGTTGTAATTGACAGTGTGAAAGGCAGCACTAAAATACATTAATATCAGTACTGATATTTTGCCTAAATCTGTATTTAAGCAAATATTGTTACCGTTATGAGCACCATTTGGGATGCCGTCAGAAAGATTGACAAAAACGAATTATCTGTTTGGGGTTTGTTTGAATTTGTTCAACTGACTGAAAACAACTTTTTCAATGATCTGCCTAAGAAAGGAAGATTTGAGATTTGTTTAAAGTTGCTCAAAACTCAATCAGGCATGAGGGGAAAAAATACACAGCTAAACAGAGAAAATTATCAACAAAGAACAGAGGAAACTGAGGAGTATAAATACACAAAGGAAACAAGCAACTACACAGGTGAACTCAATGGGTAACAATGATGAACGCATACTAGAGACCATGAAAACAAAGAAAACAGGAAATAAACACAGGATACTCAAACTCAGAAATGATTAAAAAAAATAGGAAAACTTCAAAATCAAAGTCTCTGAATAGAAATGATCAAACATGACCATGACATGCTTCTTGATTTGCCATTTCCTCATACTGACACTGTACCTCAAAATATGGCATAATAGCACAATGGCCAGAAAATTTATTAAAATTCACAACTGTATATGTTGTGCAGGTCTGCATTTCCCAAAAGCATTGTAAACCTAGATCATAAAGACCATTGGTGTCCATGGTTTCTGTGATCTATAGGATAAGCTTTTGGGAAACAGCCTTGGCTGATTTGAAAATCATCTTGGACTTATATAACAAGTAGTGTGGATGCAGTCTCACACAAAAGTTAAATATTTTAGCTGTCAATGTCATTGTAGAACAGGGTTCTTCATTCTGAGCTAAAGTGGTATTCATCTAGCCATGTGATGTTTACATGTCGGCCCCCTTGTGGACCCACTCCATGTTTTATTAGGCTTAAGTAACCTTAACAACCTAATGATTTTGTTTTACGTCACTCCTTCAGAGAGTTTGCAAACATTTTTTCCCCCAACCCTCAAACTCTGCAGGAAAGTGGACCTCGAGGGCCAGAGTTGAGAACCCCTGGTTTAAAACATTTTAAGGTAGGCTAGGCAATTTTGGAGAGGCTAGCAATAGCAAGCTGTGAAAGCATAAGATCCCACCCTTTCTTCAGAACGCTCTCCAAAGCCACGCCTCCTTCAAAACATATGAACGCACACAGCCAGAGGAGATTCTGCAGAGCATCACGAGAGACGGCGTTAAATTACCTCATCTCTCAAAGCTCATATCATTACAGTAATAATGAACGTAACCAGGTGCTGACTTGTACCACCTGACTGCTGCAGATTCATTTCTGCATTTATAGTATTGCCATATAAATGCATATCCGAGTCATCCGAGGACATGAATCACTATAAATTACGGTAGTTGTGGTGTGAACATAGCATAAGCTTGTTGTTTTGGTTCTGGAGGAACTGTAAAAGGTGACTGCTGTTTGTTTGCGGCGCGCAGTGACTGTCTACAACTCTGCATAGCCTCATGAAACACACTGATGACGTGATGTCTGCATGAGCAGGGTGTAGGGAGGTATGCAAATACATAGGTTGATACCGAAAACAGACAGAATGCAATGATTAGACAAACATTTTTTGGTCCTGAGACTTTCACATATGTGAAAGGAGTCGGAATGCACACAGGATAATTTCGAGCTACAGGCAAAACAAGTGAAAAATTAAGATTTTGGTAGATTTGGAAGTTTTCACAAAAATTTGTTAATTAAGCCCTCATCTAGCGATCCCAATGCTCCAAGAGAGGAGTACCTTTCCTTTGTTTATGAAAACGATCTTACTCGTGCTGACTGACAGATCTGAAGTGTGCACAAAAAGACACCTCTCAGACAGTGCACGATCCTGATATAAACTATAGCCTACACATATACATAGAATTACAGTATTTCAAAAGATCTGTCTTGGTGAGTATTCACGCAAACATTATCTGTTATGTCTTATGTGAACGTTTGGTACTCATAAAAGAGTAGGCAACGAATCACAAAGAGGATTTATGAAAGGAGGTGACAGGATGCCACCGACTAGGTCACATGATAAGGGCAACATATGGTGAATGTATGTCCAGATTACATTCATACTATATATAATGTACTTTTTTAGTGGTTGTGAATAAGTTACTTACTCAAAATAAGTACCTACTCAAGAGAATATGCGAATTCGGACACAGCCTGAAAGTGCATATGAAATGTGCCATTTGGGACAGTGCCTGCGCACTCCTGTCCAGTTGGAGGCGGTAATGCGCACTAATAGCTGGTATGCCCACCGCTAAACAATCTATTCGAAAAAACAGAAGAAGAATTACTGCGAGCTGTTCGGGTTGTAGTTATCATATTCACTGCGAATTCTTCTTTCATAAACAGAAACAATGGCTGAGGACAGAGTTGAACGATCAGATGGACGGATAGTAAAGATGGAGGTTGACTACAGTGTCACTGTAGATCAGCGTCTGCCTGAGTCTGAGAAAATGGCCAGAGTAAGTGTGAATGAGCGGCTGAGTCATGCTGCGTGCTAAAGCTAACGTTCCTCAAACCATTTCAACATTAAACTATATGATTGGTTTATTTAATACAAACCACTGTAGCGCGTTTAATGAAAAACTATTGTTTGTCATATGCAGACATAAACTTTCCGGGAAATTGCTGTCGAAGTAACGTTAGGCATCTGACTAGGTTTTTAGCCATAGATACTAAACTGACCATGCCTCATATTTCACCTTTCATAAATAATTACTGCCGGATGCACAATGATATGAGCTTTAGCAAACACATGCGCCAGAGAAACCCTAACATAATCTGTTTTTGTTTTTAAGGATGGCAGACTACAGGAGGCCGTCGAGAGTCTGCTGTCGTTAGAGAAGCAAACAAGAACTGTAAGTGTTTTACTGTACTCTGTTTAATTGTAGGTTTAATATTCTTAGCTCTAAAATGCCCTACTTTTTGTTTGCATTTGTGCCACTCCTGTCCAGGCTTCAGATATGGTGTCCACCTCCAGGATCTTGGTGGCTATAGTTCAGATATGCTATGAAGCCAAAGACTGGGATGCTTTGAATGAAAACATCATGCTACTGTCTAAGAGAAGAAGCCAGTTGAAGCAGGTAGGAATTCCTGTTAGTCTAAATGCATATATATATATCTCATTTACTCATTATTTTATTGAAAAAATATATTATTGATTATTATTATATTATTGATCTCTAATATGTGTATTCTAATTATCTAGTTAGAAGATGTTTTATTATTGATTTCCCAGGATGAAATGTATGGTTAATATTCTCATAATTTTCCTTTACAGGCTGTTGCAAAGATGGTACAAGAATGCTATACATATGTCGATGCTGAGAGTGACCTGTCAATCAAACTGCGACTCATCGACACGCTACGCACGGTCACTGCTGGAAAGGTCTCCGTTCGTTCTGTTTTTAGATTATTGTGTATACCAGATCTATTTCTTAAAAGCTGGATCACTCTACCCCATTGTAATGCCCAGCTTTACCCTTTATTCATGCTGAATATCAATGTTTTTGCAGATATATGTGGAGATTGAGCGTGCCAGGCTGACTAAAACATTGGCCTGTATCAAAGAGCAAAATGGAGAGGTGAAAGAGGCTGCAGCCATTCTGCAGGAACTGCAGGTGAGTCTTAACAAGAGATTTGCTCATTTGCCTCATCATCATACTTCTTAAGGCCTCAAACTAACTGGAACATTCAGTGTTAGGATGGACACCTGCTGCTGTACAATTCAGCACATAGCAATGAAGGGGTTTTACTGACACCAGTAACAGCACTAGAGAATAGTAGCATTGGACCTGCTTGTATTTGACCCTTAGACAAAATAATCAGTCTCTTGTGTCAGTCTACATAATTTGTGCATATATTGTGCATTCTTGTGTGTAAAGGAGGCCAGCTAGTGAGAACTGTGCAGGTAAACTTCACTCCCCTGACACTAGAGACTGCTGTCTTTAGCGTCCTTGTTAGTGTGCCCACCTCCCATGCCGGAGACGCCGGTTTCGAGTCCCGCTTGGAGCGGGGTGAGTAGGACCTGGAGGGGGTTACATGTGCATTAACAGAAAGTCACTCTGGACAGAAGTGTTTCTCTTTAACAGACAGTGCTCTATTGTGTTATTTTTAGTATTTATTAATATTTTGAATTGTTTTTTATTTTATTGATTTTTTTTTTTCATTATTGTTTTTAATTTAAATTTAAGTTTGTCATTTTGTTATGTGCCTTTGTCATTTTTATTAGATTTTTAGTTTATAATATCTTTTTAGCTTTATATTTATTTCTGTTTTAGTATCAGTCATTTTAGTATGTCAACTTATTAAACAGTTATCTTTTCTACTAATATTTTTTTGTTTATTTCAGTTTTACCTCAAACATGGAAAAAGACATTTTAATAATTTTAGTTTTAGCTAACAATAACAACACTCACAGATCACAGGTCAGAACATAAGATTACTTTTCCATACATTTTACCAAACAAAAAATTAAAACAAGATGTATAGATCAAAATAAAGAGAAAATAATTACAATATATTAGTTTTAAATAAGAGAGGATACATAAGGGTAGTAATTTATTCATTAACCAACATTGATTTAATTTTTTTTTTGTTGCAATGTTATAGAAAAATTTTCATAGACATTCTTCCAAAATGCAACTATATAATTATCTTTATTATCTTAATGTACAAAATTTTATGTATTTGTATAACTGTTATAATTTTGGCATTACAAACTAAAAAAGGCCGTTTACTTTAATTTGTTGTTTAACCTGAAGCATTCACACTTCGCACTTGATTGAACAGAAATTTCTCATGCTCTCTGCAGGTGGAGACATATGGCTCAATGGAGAAGAAGGAGAAAGCGGAGTTCATTCTGGAGCAGATGAGGCTGTGCATTGCTGTCAAGGACTACATTCGCACACAGATCATTAGCAAAAAGATCAACACTAAGTTCTTCCAGGATGAGGGCACTGAGGTTTTCATCCTCTTTTTTAAGAAACTTCTATTCTGCTTTTGTATTTCTCTGATTTCATTTTCAGTTTATAATCTTGGTGGGAGGTGCGTTCAGTTTTCCCATTTACATAACCGCTTGCTTTTCTTGCTTGTCTAGGATTTGAAACTGAAATATTATAATCTGATGATTCAAGTTGATCTGCACGAGGGTTCCTACCTGTCCATATGCAAACATTACCGAGCCATATATGACACTCCTTGTATACTAGAAGACACATCCAAATGGCAGCAGGTACCTTGTCTTGTGTCATCAATCCTTGCCTTTTTATTTTAGCTATGCTGTTAGTAATACAAAGAAACATTAGATATGTTTCAGTCCAGCTTTTTTTTTCTTTCAGGCTCTGAAGAGTGTGGTGCTCTACGTGATTTTGGCTCCTTATGACAATGAACAGTCTGATTTAGTTCATAGAATCAGCCTTGACAAGAAACTGGAGGAAATACCCAAATACAGGTAAATGAGCTGAGACTGGGAGTTATGGCTCAGCAGTCAGCCAGCCACAAGCATAATAGTAATTTCAGATAGAGGTGTTTATCTTTTTCGTTCTTCTCTGGCAGGGATCTCCTGAAACAATTCACCACCATGGAGCTGATGCGCTGGTCATCTGTTGTGGAGGATTATGGAAAGGAACTGAGGGAGGGTTCCATGGGAACTCCTGACACTGATGTCTTCACCTACTCAGAAGAGGGAGAAAAGAGATGGAAGGATCTGAAAAACAGAGTGGTAGAACATGTGAGTGAGCCAAGTTTTACTTAAATTGTTTATATTTGTTCTTGTGATGCTCTTAACGAAATAATTCTTTCCAGAGGAAAATTTTCATAAATTCTTGTTGGGTCCATAATTTCTTCCATGGAACACAAAAGGATTATAAAGTCCTGGTTGCTCTCTTCCATGCTCTGAATATTGTATAAGCCAGGGCTCGTAAAATGTCAAAATGCTGGTAGCCCTTCAGGCAGGCACTCTACAGATTTTGGTAGTCCGAAATGAATTTAACTAGCCCGAATAAAAAAAAGATTTATGTAGAAAACGGACTATGAGTCGAAACATCGATCCAAAACCATTTTTTCCGATCAAAATCACAAATATCAACAATGGTATATAAAATAATCAAATTACAATAATCAATACAAATGGATTTTGTTCTAACTGAACTGAAATTTCTATGAATTGTCTTTTTTGCCTGTGTAGAACTGAAACGCCAATTTAAATCTATGCGCCTCTTAACATTTTAACACACACACACACACGCACGTACACACACACAGCGGCTTTCGCAGTTTTCTCAACTGTAGGCTTATAGGCTTTATTAATTTCTTTTCATATACATAGAGCACTTCACGGCCGTTACACATCACATAGGCTACCCAACACTTGATTTGTCCTGTTAAACTACTTCACTAAAACTTACTTGACTTTCCTTCCTTTTGTTTTTAATTTGGTGAATTCTGCAAATTAGTACCTGAAGAAAAAAAAAAAGTTCTAAACTTTAATATTTCCAATCATTATTTTGGAAAATTCTTATCAGAATAATTTCTATTAAGTTTGTGTATATTTTTAGGTAAAACTGTTAAGTTATTAAGCAATATCTCATGTAGGGTTTTTCCTTTTGTGTTTTATATACTGTTTGTGTTATCCTTGATTTGTTTTCCCTGAAGAGACGCTGGTTTTGAAAGTTTGAAAACGTTTGTTGCGTTTTACAGTGAAATGAGAGTTCTGTCTTTTAATAAAATAAACACATTAATTATTTATCTCTCGTCCACCCGCAATTAATTACAATGTTATGTTTTATTATTTGGTCCGCCTGATCTGCGGATATAACCGCAATCTGCTCATCACAAACACATATACGCACACAAATACATCGGCTAAACTTCACTGTGGACAAATAAGCATGATCAAGGTCAGTGATCGTATTTTTCCTTCAGATAACAAGTTAAGAGAGTCAACAACGCAAAGCAAGAAAGGAACTTGATACGTTTTGTTTGCCCGGCTGGAAGATACCATAGCCCCAGGATGTCGGGCTATTTTGCGAGCCCTCTAAGCGTTAGTTTCATATGTCATAGAAGTAAAGAGAGGCTCTCTGGAGTGCACATAACCATCACATCCTTTTGATTTTCTCGGCAAAAATGTCCTGAGTCCTTCACATAAAAGTCAGTTTACAGGCTTTTAAAGACTACCTAGGAAGTTAGGTAAGATCTTGTTTTGTTTTTTTAAGTTTTGTTACAAGCTGTTCCCACACTGGCAATAAAAAAAGTTTTTGAAACATGTAAGTCCTTACATTGTAGTCCCTTTAATAATATTAGTCTTAATTTCTTCATTTTCATGTTAAACTGTCAAGCTTTTATTTTGACCGGAGACTTTAAAGTAGTTCAGTTCCAACCCTGCTCCAACACACCTGTTTGTAATTATCAAGTGTTCCTTAATATTTTAAATAGCTGGTTCAAGTGAATTTTATTAGGTTTGGAGCTAAAATTTGCAGAAAGGCAGATCTTCAGAATACCATCATTCTACAGCGAGGAAGATTACTAAGTGTAAAACATTCAAGACTGTTGCCAAACTTCCTGGGAGTGGACATCCCAGCAAATTCACCCCATGATCAGACCGTGCACTGCTCATTGAAATTGCAAAAACCAAAGAGCTACATCTCCGACTTTACATGCCTCAGTTAACATATTAAATGTTAAAATTCACGACTCTTCTCTCTAAAAAGAACATGGCAGCACTGCTTAGGTTAGCAAAGTTGCAACTGAACTAACTGCAAGACTTCTGGAACAGTGTCCTTTGGACAGACGAGACCGAAATTGGCTCATGCAACAGGACAATGATCCCAAGCTCATTATCAAATCTACAAAAGAATGGTTTAAAAAAATAATAGAATCAAAGTGTTGCAATGTCCCAGTCAAATTCCAGACCTTAACCCGATTGATATGCTGTGGCGGAACATTAAGAGAACTGCACATTAACAAATGCCCACAGACCTCAATTAATTGAATCAATTCCTCCACAATGATGTGAGAGAAGGATAAAGTTATACAGAAAATGATTCCCTCAACTTATTGCAAAAGGTGGTTCTACAAGTGATTAAATCATGGGGTGTACTTAGTTTTTCACACATGGTTTCTTAATTTTGTCTTTATTTTTGTTAAATAAATAATGAGTGTGTTATGTCATGTGTTGTTTGTCTGAGATTGTGTTTACCTAATTTTATAACCTGCTAACGTCCAGATGATTTTATGTCCTTGTATGTAAAACCAAAAATTCAAAGAGGGTGTACTTTCTTTTTTGACTGTATATATGTAAATTGGTACACATTGTTCTCATTCAGCAGAACAACTGACATTTCATTAGCTTCACTCAGGTTGGACATTTTGGAGTTTGTGTTGAACTTCTAAATGCTCCTCCTAGGTAATTCACTGTCATCAAGTTTGGTTAACATTATGCCAAGAATGATAGGTTGTGAACCGAGTTTTGATTGCAAGTGGTTTTTCGCTGGAGACTTCAATTTATGGTGAAAAAGGAAAGCGGAATGATCTTATCTTCTGCATGCATTGAACTATATTTGTTCACCCTGTGTATTACATCAGTTGTTTTATGATACTGTGAATAAATAAGTGAACTTAACTAGTTTTGTTTTTAGGTTCTGTTTTTTTTTTTAAAAAGTATTTTGAGCTATGATTTGCATTATTGTTATTCAATTGCTAATTGATATTTGTTTGTCTGTCCATTACCAGAACATCAGAATAATGGCAAAGTATTACACAAGCATCACAATGGGGAGAATGGCAGCACTGCTCGACCTCTCGATTGATGTGAGTTCTGTCATAAAATAAAATATAACTTTATGCTGCTTTCTGCAGCATTTTTGGTTTGGAGGATTTTTGTCAGGCACAGTGATGAGAATTGATTTAAGGGTGTACTACATTATTTAATTAAGACTAGATTATTTTTTAATGCTGTAATACCCCCTACCTCGCTCTTAATAACTCATCAGAATTTAAAGCATTTTAACATTGACAAATGTTTTAGTATTCAATTTACATGTTTGTTATTCTTGTAGGAATCAGAGGAGTTCTTATCAAACCTGGTGGTCAATAAGACCATCTATGCGAAAGTGGACCGGCTCGCTGGTATCATTAATTTCCAAAGGCCTAAAGACCCTAATGACCTTCTGAATGACTGGTCTCAAAAACTGAACTCTCTCATGTCTCTGGTCAACAAAACCACTCATCTCATTGCCAAAGAAGAGATGATTCACAACCTCCAGTAGAACCAGTCAGGGAGGTCTTGGTGCACATTTTTTCCTTTTTTTTTTCCAACTTGAAACATCTGATTGAACGAATGTTAAATATACGTTTGCTGTCATTGCTTCTGTTTAAATTGTTATTGACAACGAGGTGAAGGAGAACCACAGTAGTTTCCGTCATAAGTTTTACATGGCACTTAAGATTACTGTTTTGTGTTTAACTCTTGACTATAATTAAATGTCCAGAGAAAATCGCTCAACTCCATGTGAAGCCTCCCAGTCTGAGACACCCCATTCTCCTTTGTATTAAATAAATACCTTGTATTCCTTTCAGACGTTATAGAAAAAAGATAAGCATAATAAGATTGGTATTCAGATGTTGCGCCAGCATGCACATTAAACTTTTTTGAAAAATAATTCTGGGTTTGTTCTTTTACCATTCAGGGGAAATACAGACAACAGTTAAACATATATAATACTTCCTGATTTACATATTTCTACTGAGCATGTTTTAGCTTCCACCAGACACTAAAAGATTATAAAGTTTATTTGGTTTTGCAAATAGTCCTTAAGTCATTCCAATAGATTTTTTTATATTACTGTTGTAACCACTGAATGCATCATAGTTCCCTATTTGTGGAGTCCCACTGTTCTGCACTTTCATTCTGCCTGACCACTTAAGTGCATATTATGTTTGTCTGAAACATTGTGGCATAAATCCTTATTAATTTGTCTAATTTCCATTTGTCCTAAACACTAATCTTTCATGGCTTTTATGACAAATGGAAATGGAAGCAGAAATACACTATATTGCCAAAAGTTTTGGGACATCTGCCTTTATATGCACATGAACTTTAATGACATCCCGTTCTTAATCCTTAGGGTATAATATGAAGTTGGCCCACCCTTTGCAGCTATAACAGCTTCAACTCTTCTGGGAAAGCTTTCTACAAGGTTTAGAGTGTGTTTATGGGAATTTTTGACCATTCTCCTAGAAGCGCATTTGTGAGGTCAGGCACTGATGTTGGACGAGAAGGCCTGGCTGGCAGTCTCCGCTCTAATTCATCCCAAAGGTGTTCTATCAGGTTGAGGTCAGGACTCAGGACTGTGCAGGCCAGTCAAGTTCCTCCACACCAAACTTGCTCATCCATACCTTTATGGACCTTGCTTTGTGCACTGGTGCACAGTCATGTTGGAACAGGAAGGGGCCATCCCCAAACTGTTCCCACAAAGTTGGGAGCATGAAATTGTCCAAAATGTCTTGGTATGCTGAAGCATTAAGAGTTCCTTTCACTGGAACTAAGGGGCCAAGCCCAACCCCTGAAAAACAACCACACACCATAATCCCCCCTCCACCAAACTTTACACTTGGCAAAATGCAGTCAGGCAAGTACCGTTCTCCTGGCAACTGCCAAACCCAGACTCGTCCGTGGGATTGGCAGACAGAGAAACGTGATTCGTCACTCCAGAGAACACGTCTCCACTGCTCTAGAGTCCAGTGACGGCGTGCTTTACACCACTGCATCCAACGCTTTGCATTGCAATTGGTGATGTAAAGCTTGGATGCAGCTGCTCGCCCATGAAAAGCCCATTCCATGAAGCTCTCTACGCACTGTTCTTGAGCTAATCTGAAGGCCACACAAAGTTTGGAGGTCTGTGGCTATGAATTCTGCAGAAACTTCTTCGCACTGTGTGCCTCAGCATGCGCTGACCCCGCTCTGTGATTTTACGTGGCCTACCGCTGAGTTGCTGTTGTTCCCAATTGCTTTGTTATAATACAGCTAACAGTTGACTGTGGAATATTTAGTAGTGAGGAAATTTCACAAATGGACTTATTGCACAGGTGGCAACCTATCACAGTACCACCGCACTGAGGCCCCGTCCACACAGAGACGGAGAAAAGAGGACAGATGAGCTTGTGAGAAACAGCAGGAAAATTAAAAGGAGGTGACAAAGGATGAAGCAGCAAGTGTGCCACATCTGATGCCGTCGCTGACGCTCCCAGGCAAGTTGGATTTCAGCGATATGAGTGAATGACCCAAATGGATGCGACTCTTTGAGCGTTATAGAATTGTGGACTGGACAATTAGTCACAAGAATATCAGGTTAATATGTTCATGTATACCATTGGTGACGAAACTGAAGATATCCTGAATGTTATTTCCTTGTCCGAGGAGGAGAAAAAGTCATATAAGACGAAATATAATATATAATTTCATATAAGTGAAAATGGGCATTCACACAGCATTGTGTAAGCAAACAATTTTTGAATGAGCATGTTTTAACAGATCAAGAGGCAGGAGAGAGTATAGAAGCTTTCATTACTGCTGTACATGCACTGGCAGATTATTGTGAGTTTGGAGCCTTAAGAGACGAACTGAGAAGGGACAGATTTGTCATTGGCATACAGGATGCAAAACCCAGCTGCTGACTGGGACTTGGCAACTCGAAATTTGTCAGCCGCCGTGTTGACCACCATGTTGACCACCTCCCCGAACAGCCCAGACTGAGAGACAGTGGTGTCCAAAAGAGGAAGACCTTCTCCATATCACGGATTCCGTGAGGTTAAGCCACAGATGGCGTTCAGCAGCCACCGTGCCCGCCATAGAACGCCCTATAGCGCACACGTTATATTTGGTGGCTCTTAAGGCCTAATCTGTGGCTTTGCGAAGCTCCTTGACAGCTTCCGGCGTCAGGCTACCGCCCTCATCTATCTCCTTCAAAACATCCGCCTGGTAGGCTTGGAGAATGGCCATAGTATGAAGGGCCATGCCTGCTTGACCAGCTGCCATGTAGGAATTTCCGATAAAGTCGGAAGTAGTACTGCATGGTTTAATGGGAAGGTGGGAGCGAGATTTCCAAGAAGGAGCCGAAGATGGGGAGAGGTGTGTAGCCAGCTTGTCTTTGACCGCTGGGATGGCGGAATAGCCCTGCTCCACAGCAGGCAGCAGCAGCTGACGCATTAATCAAGCAGGCAGAAAAAGGCTGCTTCCAGGATCTGGAGATCTCGTTATGCAGATCATTGAAGCTTTTCAGCTTTCTCCGCACTGGCCTAGAATTTCGAGTCATCGAGTTTAGACGACTATGACTCATTGGGCCAGTCAATAGCGAGCTTCTCTGTAGTGTGCAAAAGCACGTCAATAAGCTCAGAGTAGGCCGCAGAAGGCCACGCTTCCTGGCTGCTAGGCGGGAAAGCATCGTCAACTAAAGCAGGCCTCGGAGTCAGACGCTGCAGTGTAAACAACATCCTCTAGCCCGAAGGAAGCCGTTTTGCGCGCCTCCGGGCTAGGGTATAAATAATCATGAGAGAATCCGACCAGCAGAGCACTGCGCACGTGCTCGGGAGAGGGAGGGAGAGAAAGGGCGAGGCCTGTCTGCTCACTCTTCATGTCCTCGAGATCTACATCCGAACCCCAGGTCGCGGATCCAAGCGATGCCTCGACAGCTTCGGGAGCGCGACAGGGAAAAATGGATGACTCCTCAAAAACCGCGAACCTAGCGCGTAGGGTTTTGAGAAGGAGATTGTCACAGAATTTACATTTAGAAATGCTGTGAACGGCCCTGCGCGTGAGGGTCATCACTTGCAATAAAGCGAGAGCACGGTGGTAGACAACGATGAAACTCATGAGAACTGAGTTCCGCTATTCGCAGTTGCTGAAGTGCAGATGAAGAAAACTGAACAAAAATCTGAATTTTTGGGACAGAAAAATCGAGACCGAAGGGCTAGAATGGCCACTTTGTGAAGGTGGTCGGGGTGGCACCCACGCCATCAGCCAATGAATTGCCGTGATTCTATAAGGGCTTCACACCCAGAGGGCGTTCCATTGTGTCATAGCTACGCAGCGTTGAGTGAACCTCTAAAAGAGAACAAACATTTAATCTCACAACTAAGCCCCATAAATGTGAAAAGATAGTGTTTTTTTTTTTACCCTGTTCTCTGTTAAAACCATTAAGTTATGAAATCCTTAGGACCTTTCCCTGGATTGATGTACATCTGGGCCTTGTTTAGTCTCTAATGCTACGAACTATACACATCATATATCCGCTGCATTCAGTAAATACTGTTTTTGATAATGAATACTGAATTGAAGTCCTTAACCACCGCTCATTTAACGCTCATTCTACTCGCATACAAATATTTATACATTAAAAAATAAAACAATAATGAAATAATTATTTAAATACTACGAATAAATATAATAGCACATCTGGGTTATTAACACACCTACACACTGTGCAGACTAAAGCGGAAGATTTTGTCGCAAACTATCCGACTGTCTTTAAAGGCTTGGGAAAGTTCAAGTTGTAAAAGATTGAGCTAGAGCAAGGAGCCATATGTACTGTCATCTCCATGTAGAGTACCACTCCCTCTGCAAGACAAAATAAAAGCTGAGCTGCAACATGCATGGGAATGATATCCAAGGTCACTGAGCTGATTCTATGGTATGCAGGGATGGTAGTTGAGCCTAAAGCTCAGGGGAACATAAGCCTGTGCATAGATCTAACTCACCTAAACAAGTGGATACATCGAGAGAGGACAATCTTACCAGCAGTCTTACCATAATATGCTAGCCATGTTAGTTTAAGTGTTTACGATGCTTGCCGTGTCAGGGTTTTAGCTAATTCCCTTGACAAAGCAAAGTTTACTTCACTTTTATCATGCCATTTGGCCTGGTAAGCCTTTAACCGGTTACCGTTTGGAATTTAGTTGGCCCCGGAATACTTCCAGCGTCGCATGACACAGATTCCAGCATCATGCAGACAATATCTTGGTGTATGGGGAAAGCCTACAGCAACACAATGAAAGATTGCATCAGGTCCTGAGCAGACTTGAAAAGGACTAACACCGAATGAGAAATTAGAAATATCTTTGTAAAGGACAAGATAATGTTTGATGGACACAGTGTTACCTCAGATTGCACCTGATTCTTGCAAAGTGAGAGCGAAACTTGATATGCCCAAGCCCAGCTGCATAGCAGATGTTAGGAGGGTCATGGCAAACCTGGCTTCATTCACATGTCCATTGAAAGATCTGTTGTCAGAAAAGAATGAATGGTGTTGGAATACACCTCAGCAAGAGGCCTTTCAGAAACTAAAGAGGGAGCTCAGTTCCACGCCAGTGTTGGCCCAGTACTCCCCAACATGTGAGACTAGACTGTCAGCAGATGCTTCGTCATTTGGGTTAGGAGTGCTGACCAAAAAACAACACGAGAACTATAGAAACCTGTGGCAGCTTGCCGGCTGCAGAAACAAGGCTGAAACAAATAGAGAACAAAAAGTGTGAGAAACTGAGGAAATCTGTCAGTACTGTATTAAACAGATGTCACTCTCCCTGTTTTGCAGCCAGGACAAAATGTGTGGTTTCCGTTGGAAAAAATGCAAGGATCTGTGGTGTCTCAGTTGTCAGCCCTGAGATCTTATCTGATTGGAACAGAGGATGGAGTGATTAGGAGAAACCAAGCTCATCTCCGTCTGATCCATCAGTCAGAACAAGTGCCATCATCGGATACAAATATTGCAAGTCAACTTTATTTATATAGAGCTTTTTTCAATGCAGATTGTTTTAAAGCAGCTTCACAGTGTTAAACAGGAAAATAATGCAACCGAATTTGATTCGGCTGTACAGCCGCTCTGGAGAAAACGGTGATGTCATCTAGCTCATTTAAATTATCATATATATTCAAGTAATGTAGTTGACATAGTTAATTTAGTTTAGTAATTAAATTTATTTTGATATTTATTTGAAAATTTAGAAACCAGGCTCAGTCAGGGTGCCAGTTCTCCTCTGGCCAATTAACAAACAGTGTATGATTATTACATGCCGGAGATGGATCCATTGAGGATGCCATGTCGATGAGCAATTTCAGAGGGTAGACTAATTGACACGGTCTCTGCAGACACTTCAGGGATGAGTTGGTCATGTCCAGGCGTAGGTCCACCATCTGATCTGGATACGGCCCGGATCCGGCTGACTGCGGTAAACCTCGGGATAAACAGAGAGACTAACATTAGCATAGATGCCATTCTTCTTATGATGTAACGAGTACATCAGGTGTTATGGGAAGTGTTCCCGGTTCCGGCTGACCTAGTTAATGCAGCCTAACAATCATTTAATTGATTTGAATAAAATATTAATTAAAAATGTTTTATGTGTATGCCATAGTAAAGAGATGTGTTTTTAGTATAGATTTAAACTGATAGAGTGTGTCTGCTTCCCGAACAATGCTAGGAAGGCTTTTCCAGAGTTTAGGTGCTAAATAGGAAAAGGATCGACCGCCTGCAGTTGATTTTGATATTCTAGGTATTATCAACTGGCCAGAGTTTTGAGGCCGCAATAGACAAGATGGAGTATAATGCGTTAAGAGCTCGCTCAAGTACTGGGGAGCTAAAACATTTAGTGCTTTGTAAGTAATTAGCAATATTTTAAAATGTATGTGATGTTTAATAGGGAGCCAGTGCAGTGTTGACAGAACTGGGTTAATATGGTCATGCTTCCTGGTTCTAGTAAGAACTCGAGCTGCTGCGTTTTGGACCAGTTGCAGTTTATTTATTAAGCGAGCAGTGCAACCACCCAGTAGAGCATTACAATAATCTAGCCTTGAGGTCATGAAAGCATTAACTAACTGTTCAGCATTTTGCATTGAAAGCATATGCCGTAATTTAGATATATTTTTAAGATGGTAGAATGCAGTTTTACAGATGCTAGAAACGTGGCTTTCAAATGAGAGATTGGTATCAAAGAGCACACCCAGGTTCCTAACTGACGACGAGGACTTGACAGAGCAGCCATCAAGTGTTAGACAATATTCTAGGTTACTACATGTGGAGTTTTTTGTCCAATAATTAAAAATTCAGTTTTTTCTGAATTAAGTTGCAGGAAATTACTAGTCATCCAATTTTTTATATCAGCTATGCATTCCGTTAATCTTTTGAATTGGTAAGTTTCGTCAGGGCGTGAAGAAATATAGAGCTGAGTATCGTCAGCATAACAATGAAAACTAACGCCATGCTTCCTAATGATATCTCCCAGTGGTAGCATGTACAGGGTGAAAAGCAACGGTCCTTGCACTGAGCCCTGCAGTACTCCATACTGAACTTGTGATCGGTGTGACATCTCTTCATTTACTGCTACAAACTGATAACGGTCAGATAAGTATGATTTAAACCATGCCAATGCAATTCCACTAATGCCAACATAATTTTCGAGTCTATTCAAAAGAATGTTGTGGTCGAAAGTATTGAATGCAGCGCTAAGATCGAGTAACACTAACAGAGATATACAACCACGATCGGATGATAAGAGTAAATCATTTGTAACTCTAATGAGAGCAGTCTCAGTACTATGATACGGTCTAAATCCTGACTGGAAATCCTCACAGATACCATTTCTTTCTAAAAAGGAGCATAATTGTGAGGACACTGCCTTTTCTAGTATTTTTGACAGAAAGGGTCGATTTGCGATTGGCCTGTAATTGACTAATTCTGTAGGATTAAGTTGCGTTTTTTTAATAAGTGGTTTAATAATAGCCAACTTAAAAGTTTTCGGTACATATCCTAAAGTCAAGGATGAATTAATGATATTAAGAAGAGGATCTATGACCTCTGGAAGCATCTCTTTTAGTAGTTTAATCGGTATAGGGTTAAGCATACATGTTGTTGATTTAGATGATTTAACGAGTTTAGCCAATTCTTCTTCTCCTATAGCAGTGAATGAATGTAATTTTTCCTCAGTGACACTACAATGCACTGTCTGATGTGATACAGTAGTAGATGGCTGCATGGTTATAATTTTTTTCCTAATATTATCCATTTTACAAGTAAAGAAGTTCATAAAGTCATTACTGCTGTGCTGTTGGCAGACATCAGAAGTTGAAGCTTTATTTTTGGTTAATTTAGCCACTGTATCGAATAAATACCTAGGGTTGTGTTTGTTTTCTTCTAAGAGAGTTGAGAAATAAGCAGATCTAGCAGTTTTTACGGCCTTTTCTGTTGCTGGTCCGGGTGTGCTCGTTGTACCACGGCGTTGGACTATTTTCTTTAATTTTCTTTAAGCGGAGAGGAGCAACTGTGTCTAAAGTGCTGGAAAAGAGAGAGTCAATAGTTTCTGTTGCAACATCGAGTTCCTCTAGGCTATCTGGGAGGCTGAGGAGATGAAACTGATGAGGAAGATTATTTACAAAGAAATCTTTAGTCGCAGCAGTGATAGTCCTGCCATATTTGAAGCGAGGGGACGTCTTTGCAGCCTTTGCTAAATTGAGTATACATGATACTAGGTAATGATCTGAGATGTCATCGCTCTGCTGCAGAATTTCAACGGTATCAACATTTATTCCATGTGACAATATTAGGTCTAAAGTATGATTACGGCGATGAGTGGGTCCTGATACGTGTTGCCTAACTCCAATAGAGTTTAGAATGTCTCTAAATGCCAATCCCAATGCGTCTTTTTCATTGTCTACATGGATATTAAAATCACCAACAATTAGGACTTTTTTTAGCAGCCAGTACTAACTCTGATAGAAAATCAGCAAATTCTCTGGTAAAGTCTGTATTGTGCCCTGGTGGCCTGTATACAGTAGCCAACACAAATGTTAAACGGGATTTATCAATTTCACTACATAACGTTACGTAAAGCACCAAAACTTCAAAGGAATTATATTTGAAACTAGACTTCTGAGTAATACTGAAGATATTATTATAAATTACAGCAACACCTCCCCCTTTACCTTTCAGACGCGGCTCGTGTTTATAACAATAATCTTGTGGGGTGGACTGCTTCCAGTAATGTAGTCGTCAGGTTTTAGCCAGGTTTCTGTCAAATACAGCACATCTAGATTATTATCTGTAATCATATCATTAACAATAAACGTTTTTGAGGAAAGGGATCGAATATTCAGCAGCCCGAGCTTTATCATTTGATCATCTGTATTATATCTGTTGTTTATTTGTTGGACATCATTTAAATTTTTACTGTTGAATGGTTTTGGTGTTTTTTGTATTTACTAATTCGTGGAACAGACACAGTCTATATGTGATAATATCTAGGTGAAAGAGTCTCTATATGTGCTGGGATTTATCTGACTTCTGTGACATGAGACAGCTAGCAGACGGTCAGGTAAGCCAGTCCATCTGCTTCCTGACCTGGGCCCTAGTTAGTCAAGGTTTAGCTTTAAGACTATGTGCCAAATTACTAGAGAGAAGAGCGGCACCACCCCAGAAGGGATGGATACCAACTGGGAACAACTGCTCATTATTTCAATATATCAAGTCCGCCCTGTGTGTGGCTGGTTCTCCACTTATTGTAGAGGAGGAAGCCCGCTCCGATCCAGCGATACTCATCCCAACCCTGCCTGCCCAATATCCTCCAGTGGACCTCACAGACCTGAATCCAGAACCCAGCCAGCCATCAACCCCTAGCACGGACATTAAGCCAGAACCCAATGCAGACTGGGAGCTCATGCCTGTAGCTATGAACGAGCCAGAACCTGAGACTAGGACAGAGCCTACCATTGTCCCAGAGTCTGAGCCCTAATGTGAGTCTGACCAAGTATGTCAGCTGGCACCACTGTGTATGGCTGTTTGACTTTTGGTGGAATTTTAGGAAATGGAGGAAAACCCAGAGAAGGTCCTCACTGCAGAATACAAGATCCAGGGGGCGTGGTTGGATCCAGATCCAACTCCTCCCACTTTATATGCCGTGCTTCGTCAGGTGAACCAGCATTTTTGTGAAGTTGCAGCCGTGGTCGATGGTTGACCGTGGTTGCTGTTTATCAATGTAAGTCTATATTTGATTAATAATATAGTCGAGATAGATTCATAATTTAGTGTACGCCTGTAAGTAATGATCACAGTTACATACACTCACCTAAAGGATTATTAGGAACACCATACTAATACTGTGTTTGACCCCCTTTCGCCTTCAGAACTGCCTTAATTCTACGTGGCATTGATTCAACAAGGTGCTGAAAGCATTCTTTAGAAATGTTGGCCCATATTGATAGGATAGCATCTTGCAGTTGATGGAGATTTGTGGGATGCACATCCAGGGCACGAAGCTCCCGTTCCACCACATCCCAAAGATGCTCTATTGGGTTGAGATCTGGTGACTGTGGGGGCCATTTTAGTACAGTGAACTCATTGTCATGTTCAAGAAACCAATTTGAAATGATTGGAGCTTTGTGACATGGTGCATTATCCTGCTGGAAGTAGCCATCAGAGGATGGGTACATGGTGGTCATAAAGGGATGGACATGGTCAGAAACAATGCTCAGGTAGGCCGTGGCATTTAAACGATGCCCAATTGGCACTAAGGGGCCTAAAGTGTGCCAAGAAAACATCCCCCACACCATTACACCACCACTACCAGCCTGCACAGTGGTAACAAGGCATGATGGATCCATGTTCTCATTCTGTTTACGCCAAATTCTGACTCTACCATCTGAATGTCTCAACAGAAATCGAGACTCATCAGACCAGGCAACATTTTTCCAGTCTTCAACTGTCCAATTTTGGTGAGCTCGTGCAAATTGTAGCCTCTTTTTCCTATTTGTAGTGGAGATGAGTGGTACCCAGTGGGGTCTTCTGCTGTTGTAGCCCATCCGCCTCAAGGTTGTGCGTGTTGTGGCTTCACAAATGCTTTGCTGCATACCTCGGTTGTAACGAGTGGTTATTTCAGTCAAAGTTGCTCTACTATCAACTTGAATCAGTCGGCCCATTCTCCTCTGACCTCTAGCATCATTTTGACCTGGGCATTTTCACCCACAGGACTGCTGCATACTGGATGTTTTTCCCTTTTCACACCATTCTTTGTAAACTCTAGAAATGGTTGTGCGTGAAAATCCCAGTAACTGAGCAGATTGTGAAATACTCAGACCGGCCCGTCTGGCACCAACAACCATGCCACGCTCAAAATTGCTTAAATCACCTTTCTTTCCCATTCTGACATTCAGTTTGGAGTTCAGGAGATTGTCTTGACCAGGACCACACCCCTAAATGCATTGAAGCAACTGCCATGTGATTGGTTGATTAGATAATTGCATTAATGAGAAATTGAACAGGTGTTCCTAATAATCCTTTAGGTGAGTGTATATGTTAAAGTTTTGACAGTGTCCATGATTTTTTTATAACGCCAAGACATGTTTAGTTAGTCAGCTATCCATTAATGGTTGGTCGTTTAATAGCGCTAACCAGATAACAGCTAGTGTATAACTCTGCAGAGGTGGGTTCAGATGTTTAGCTAGAGAAAACATTTAGTTATGACTTGATGGTTATGGCAATGTGGATTATCTAATCAGAAGTTTATTGTTATTATTATTATTATTATTATTATTACCTTTCATCAGGTCTCAGCAATATCATTGGCATCATCATTTACATCTCCAGTAATGCCGGAGACCCTAGTGACAAGAAAGGAGAAGATAAGAAAAACGTATACAGCTATGGATGGTCGTTCTACTCATGTGTACTCTCCTTCATTGTGGCTGATGCCATCGGAGTGTTGGCAGTTAACATCTACATTGAAAAGAACAAAGAGGTTCATTTCAAGCACTTTTTTTGTTTTTATTAATCAAATTTACTTTGTTGACTATTGTCATATCTGTCTAGATTAGGGGTGTCCATCCTGCTCCTGGAGGGCCAATTTCCTGCAGAGTTTATTTCCTGCAACCTGCTCCAACCACTTGCCTGGAAGCTTGGTGATCCTAAAGACTTTGATTAGCTGATTCATGGAGTTAATGATGTGGCTGAAGACAGTGTTCAGAATGGCTTAAATGACTTGTCGAACTACCTGATGCCTGAGAGCGATGTTCTAGATCTAGACGAGTATATAGTCTGGTTTTCCCAGGTTCGGTGGTTCCAGAGGTCCTTCCCCTGACTTTGGTGCTTCCGGTGATGGCTGCTGCCATCTTACATACATGAGGGTGTTCACGCCTCTTCTACTATGGCCATGGAAGCCATCTGTCCCTACATAGTCTCATCCTCTGCTCTGCAGTCCAGGCCTGCATGGTCCAGGTCAGCCACCATGTCACATCATTGTTTATAGTTTAGTCAAGCTCATTTAGTCATCACCATTAAAAATAAAACTTGGGTTATCTACACCCTCCTCTTTGTCTGCATAATGCCAGTGGCGTTACGTTTTCATAAGAACATCTTTTTAAGACTAAAATGAAAGGCTGTGTTTTCTCACTGTATACTATCCTACTCATGACGTTACCTTGCATTTAACAGCAATTTTACAAATGTAAAACTTTGCATTGGTAAATTTTAATGTATTTGTCCATCTATTAACCCTTAATGTAGCAAGCACCTCACACAAATTTTTTTATAATGTAAAAATCATTTGTAGTAATTTAATATGTAATGTGTGTGAGATATATTAGTTTAATGACATTAACTGCAATAAGAGTATTTGCTTTCTGGATATGTGTTATGTAAGGTTGTAGAACTGTTATCGCTTTGTTTTCAGTGTTGTCACAATGTATGTTCTTATACATCACCTTTGTAATTATACAAAATAAGAGGGATAAATATGAACTAAATTTACTCAACAGTTTAACAGTTAATATACGCTTTATTCTTAATACTGTGTATTGTTACCTGGGTGATCTACAGCTATTTTTTGTTTTGTTTTGTGATTAGTTTAAAGATTAGAGCTTAAGTGCTCTCATTGTTTCATTAAACCTGTTTCCTGTGTTTTCCACCTACTGTCAATAAACTCAGTGTTTGAGCTCATCTACCATTAATATGTCTATGCAGTAATAATCCCTGTCTGGGTTTATTTTGCTGCTGTGCAGATCACTGTTGAGTAGTTCAGGGTGATACAAGATGGCTTATGTTTACTGAATAAATAATGGATCAGAATAAAGAGGATAGGAGAATGATAATGGAAACAAAATGATTACAAAACATTCTCCAAACTTAAAACCAACATTCATTTTATTACAACTTTATTATTTTCACCCCACAAAAGTATACCATTTATGATTACGTTGAGACCCACTGTCCATTACATCCATCCATTCACTTTGTATCCACGCTTATACTATGCAAGGTCAAAATAACACCAGAGAAAAATAATGTCTTTTATAATTGGCTAAATGTTGAATTGTATTTATAAAATTAAACAGCAGCAAGTGAATAATTGTCAAATATTTTTTGACATGACTCTAACTCTACCGCAAAGACTTGAGTTTTGACTTGGACTCTACCTCAGGATCCTGTGAACATATCTTATGATGTATACAGGGCTGGAAATGTGGAGGTGGAAGGGAAGTACATTTCAAAAAGGGAACGAAGTTCCAGTTCAAATTGGTCAAGAGAAGGAACACAAGGGAATGAACACAATTTCTAACTCAGTAGACTATGAAAGCTATGTGAGTTTGGCACAAAATTGTACTGCATGTAGCAGTCTGCACGCACAACAAAACCATGTAAAATACACACATTTATAAACATCACTTATTCATACATTTTAATGGCTATTTATCATAGTACTTCAGATTTTACTAGTCTGTTTGGAACAAAGGATAGAATCAACTCATCAGTTGTCCTACATTGAAAAGATACTTCAATGATCACTTTAATGAAATTTGTCAACAGTTTAATTTAGTCTCTCTTGTCCCTCACATTATGTTCAATCCCACTTATACCTAATGCTTAATTCTGCTTGTCATGGAATAGACACGCCCTAGTTATGGCAGATGGTATCTGATGTCAACAGCCAGACATTAGAGTCACAGCACACATTTATAGAAGCCCAACTCATCCCCCACAGACCTCTTGTGAGACAAGCCAGTTTGGTCATCAACTTTCCTGATGAGCCCCAACAGCTGCGATTTGAGTCTAGCCTCTCAGCATAAATACTAGGACACTGCCATTTAGTCTCCTTTATCCATGCATTAGCCAGTTCTGCACTGAGCCTTTAAGAATCAAGAACTGGACCAGATCTCTGTTCTATACTGTCCAGATATTCAGTATTTACTTCACTGAAAGAATTGTTTTCGTGTAATTTTTCATTTGATTTGTTCATTAGCATTGGATACTGGGCAAAATGAAGAAGGAAACAAAGACAAAAATCTTGATTTTTGTAATATTGGTGGGCTCAGTGTCCATGTTAACAGCAGTGGTGACAGACCACTGGGCTGTGTTAAGTCCTCGAGTGGAGAACGTAAACACAACATGTGAGGCAGCCCACTTCGGCCTTTGGAGACTTTGTAAGAAACACATCTATATTGAGGATGCAGAATTTGTTGGTAAAGGCTGTGGACCTATCAGTTTACCGGGGGGTAAGTGACAAAGTGAGAAATGTTGATCAGATAAACAGGCCTCTCTGAATCTTTGGCTCAATATCCTATAAAGTCTCTGCATAAAGATTGTTTAATAGTTTTATTTTTGTATTCACTAAATGAGGTGAAAATTTATAAATATATTTTTTTAAAGCACAGAAGCTAGTTAAAGTAAATATCAATGGTTTAAATCAACACATGTATTTGAAGGTTAAATGTTGGAGAGCATGTCTTAACATAGACTTAAAATTTGTTTTACTCCTGTACATAGTATATATGCAGGATATAAGGTAAATTGCTTCAAGCTGAATTTTCCAGCATCAAAACTTAGTCACGGTTGAGTGGTAGTGAAGTCTGTGTCTAATTAGATTAGGCAATTCGTTTTTCATTTATCTGGTTATTTTAATTGGTACATAGTCCCACCCCCAGATCTGTAAAGTGCGAAATAGATTTTTTATTTGACAACACATTGTTAGCAGCTTTGTAACCAAAGCAGTTAGCAAAAGATACGCCAAACAATGTTTTAACTGGAAAAGTTACACCGTAAAATGGCAAATATAGAGCTGTACCACTGTATTGCGAGAAAAAAAGCTAAAAGCGCCATTTACACACTATTATAATATATAAATATTATAATGTTTATATATATATATATAATGTAACAATTCACTATATATACATATTCTATATGAAAATATGTAAAGTTAATTACATTTCTAATTCTTTTTATTAATTACCTAGTAATTAGATATGATATAATGTAACAATGTTTGTTAATTAATGAAAATTATTTATTTTTTAATAAATTATTTATTAAATTATTTATCAAATTATTTAATTATTTATCAAACTGTTACACAAGAATTACACCGGATTTATGCAGGATCCGCACAGGATTAGGGTTGCCATGCAGGGTGTGCACAGGATTAGGGTTGTTACTCATTATCTTTAAAAATGTTGATCTAACGTTTTTTGTTTTACATGTTTGAAATTAGTTTTGTTGACAAACATAAATTGTTTTTTTATTTTAAAAAATAACATAAAAACAAAAAATATAATGGATAGTAAGGCACAGATAGAGTACCTAGCATACATGGAAAGTCCTTTACACATTATGGATAATACTGTTTAAAAACCACCTTAAATAATTTGATAATTAGGCTAATTAAAAAAAATGCATAGAGTGTTCCGAGCTATAATCTAGGCAAAGGGTGACTACTTTGAAGATGCCAAAATGTAGATAATATAGAAGATACATTTTTATTAATTTAACAATTGTCGTCTCTACATCATTCCCATAAATCCATATGCATTGTTTTGATGACTTTACTATTCTGTGGAAAATAGTATATAATAATAGAAACTAGCAATAATAAATATTGCTTAGTCTAAACCTTTTGACTGTGTATATATTGTTCACAAAAATTGGTGTAGTACAAATAGGAGGAACAAGAGACATGCCATCCTCCAATCACACATTTTACTTGACACACCTGACACTAGCCTAAATTTCAAGCAATATTTGACTACTAATTATTGTAATCGAAAGGTATGAATTATTGTCTAAACTCCCTTCCTCCTTTCAGAAATGCATATCCACTGTAAATATAAAACTAAGAGACAATCAGAGGTTTCCAAAATGTGTCTTCACAGAGAGAGTTCCATATTCATATAGCCTTCAGGCAGGCCCATGGCTTGTCTGCAGATCTACTGGGAATCCCCTGTCTGTGGGACTTGTTTTAGGTGCTATGACAGCTCTTGCATGGAGATCACTGCTAAGCAGAATGACAGGAAGTACCTAAAAGGTGTGGACTATCAGTGTCTCTGAACCTGAAAGACAAGAAGTGACAATGCCATGCCCTACAGCTATAATACCATAACACATTTTTAACAAATTTTTAGCAAAATAACAATAATGGGTTAGGGTTAGGTTAGGTTAGGTTAGGTTAGTGTTAGGGTTAGGGTTAGAGGTTAGGGTTAGGACCCTATCCCCTATATTTTTTTGGACCCTATCCCTAAAGCCTACCCCTAACCCTAATCATATTAAACCTGCTGTTTTATGTCCTCAAAGGTCCAGGAAGGGAACCATGGTTTTGAGCATGTTTACAATATGAGCTGCACATGGTCGACATGCAGCTTGTCCAGTCAACATGAGGACACCACATACAATTTAAATTATAGGCCTATTAATCACCAGTTAGGCACTTTATTTCTACTTTTCTTAAATTTGACTTAAAATAAATGCTTCTCCGAGCTCATACATGATGAGAAAAGGAAGAAAGTATGAGAAAAGACGATTCAAACTTGTGTTGGTCATGTAAACAGCTATGTCCACTATCTTTACTCGTCACTGCTTTACTCTTTCACTGTAAAGGTTTGTTTTGCAATTGTATCTGTTTTATTTAGTTTATTTTATTCAGTCTCTCTTAGCTGATATGCAATGGGAAAAGGGAGAAATAATGAGACTGGAATACGGTGGATTTGAACTTGTGTTAGTCGTATCAAAAGCTATATCCATATCCTTACTGTTCACGCTTCTGTTTCTCTTGTGTTGTCTCAACCAGACAATGGTGGGTGGATGTAGTGTAAATATCTTTTGCAAGCAAGGCTACTTCCGGTAAATAGACATACTGAATAATAATACATGTGTCCAAATGATTACAAATTGGTCAAATAGAAAGTCTATAAAATAAGGTTGAATTTAACCACTTAATTGGTTGTTTTAACAAATGATAAAACATATACCCAGCTGTGTGAGTACGTGTGTGAATGGTCTTGTAAATGCAGTCAGTAAAATCTATAATTAGGCTGTGTAAATAGTCAGCTGTCCCAAGATGGGAGACACTCTTAATTTAAGAGTGGTACAATTCCATTTCTGTGACTGACGGTCACATCTGAGAGAACCAATTGGCCCTCAAATAATACCCCTCTAACTGTGGCCGAAATCATTATGAGACCCAATAGGTCCAAATTAAAATGTATGGTAACAGTGACATGTTTTTGAGAACATATCAAGTTTTTGTTGATCTGTATCTCTTTAGTATAAGGGAAATGAGAGCATTTGTTGTCCAACAGACAGGTGGATTTGACTTAAAATTACAGGATTACTTTAGAAACATACAATCACATCTGCTGTAAGACATGGCATTATACAGTCCATCACTTTAACATAGATCCATGATATTTTCAGGGAGTATGTAATGAATATTAGGAATGAGACTGCAACATTGTAGTATCAGCTTTGCTCTGCGTCAAAAAAACTATAGACATAAATTATCTTGGACATTTATTTTCCTTAGATGCCGTTTTAAGCCTCTCAATTTCATTGCCAGTCACTGCATGAACACAAGGCACATGATTCATTTAATACTGCTTGTTTATTTGGCACTCAGTGAAAGGGTATAGCTCATCATGCATGCCACTATAGCAGTATGTTGTTGTAAAACCTGACCTCATCAGTCATTTCTGTAAATAAAACAATATAATTCCAGGTAAACAACTCCAGATTGTAAGATGTAGTTTTTTTACATTTTCCCTTTTTGAACACATTAAGCAGAAGGCAAAGATTGCTATGCTTTGGTGAGACAGTCTTTGTCATACTGGCAGCTTCATGGAGCCAACTCTGAGTCGTTTACAGTTGTCAAATAACTCAGCATATATATTTAGCTGCTCATGAAATTACGTGGGATGTAAAAAAAAAAGGCCTTTGCAGTTGACACATAAGGCAACAGGCAACTCACAAGAATTCTTGTTAGGGTATGAATAACCCCATACACCTATCATCAAAAGTAGTCAGCAAAAGTAAAATATATTTCCCCATGAACATTCTTACATGGGGTTTCATTAAAAATGTATCATTTAAATAAAAAAAAATGTTCTCTCTCTCAGAAATCAACTGCTCTTACTTCAGACACTTCACACCAGGGGAAGATTCTGAAATCTTTGAAGTTAAGACTCAGAGAGGTAAGTTCATATAGTCAAAGAAATACAATTCTGGAATGACTTTATACTGTATTGGTTGGAGGATGCTTTTGTGCACCATTAATTTCCTCTGTGATATGTGCTGTAAGGAGGGTGAAGCAGTGGAAGGAACATATAGTGAATGATGAAATAGGGAAGAATCACAGGTATAGTGAACAGCTATCATGTTTCTGGAGGAAACGTGTGCAGAGTATAGATACTGTTTATAGGGAAAGAGTTTGAAGCATGAGTCATATTATATTTCATTGACATTTGATTCACTGTCATATTTTTAATTTGACATGTAGTGCTTGCTGATTTCTTTTGTGCTCATTTCTCTACTCAGAATACAACATCTCAGCAGCTGCCATAGCCATCTTCAGTCTTGTCTTCATGATTCTGGGCACATTGTGTGTGTTGGGTTCCCTCAGAAAGGGAAAGGACTATTTGTACAAGCCTGCTGGCATGTTCTTTGCTTTTGCAGGTAAGATGGAACATCTAATCAGCTTCCTTTGCCTTACCTGAAATAAAACTAGATAAATAGACAGATAGATAGATAGACATTCTTTTTCAATTCAATTTTTGTAATCCCACAACCTTTTTACATTAGTGGAAAAGATTTAAAGAGTGCATTTTAATATCTTCTCTGTCCTCAGGTCTGTGTGCCATCATCTCAGTAGAGGTAATGCGGCAGTCAGTCAAGAGGATGATAGAAAGTGAGGAAACTATCTGGATCGAGTATTACTATTCCTGGTCTTTTGCTTGTGCGTGCACGGGTTTTGTCCTGCTCCTCCTCAGTGGAATTGGTCTGCTGCTCGTCTCCATGCCACAGATTCCTAGAAATCCATGGGAAACCTGCACGGATGCTGAGCCTGAACAGATATAGAGCAATAACACCAGATGTCAGCAGGTAAACAATTGACTTACAATATACCTAGACCTCTTTGATACAAAGTGAGAGCTTGACAAGCAGAGGTCATAAAATTAGCCCATCAACTTCCTTTTTTTCCCGCAAACTGGCAACTGTGTAACACCAAAATCATGCCAGCAAGTAGCCAAGCTTTATAATCTTTATATTATTGTTTCCTATATAACATTTCATCATAAAGTGTAAAATCTTTAAATGTGATATGAAGAGTGCAGCTGGCTTTATGTAACTGGAATTTTTGTGTAACAATTCTGTACATAAACTTTCCCTGTATGTCTGTTTAGGACACTAGGATGGTTTAAATGGAGAAGGGTTGCAGAACAATTGTGATTGTGACTTACCTGGCTATCATATTCGAAAGATGATGTATTTGGAAAGTTAATCTGCACTAATTTGCAGATAGGGAGTATTAAAAAATAATAAATCTCAATATTCAGTATTGTAATGCCACAAGATTTTGCTCTAGAAACTATTATTCATGTACTATACATGGATTCATTTCCCCGCCCCCAGATGTGTGAATGCTACTTTAGTTTTGTGTAAATCTTATTTTAATAATAAATTTAACAATAATTATATTTTGCCTTGGGCACAGTGATGCTCTCAACTTCCCTGAGCAGAATGTAAATGTTTGGTCTGCTTTGTTTAATGAATGATTGGCCAGACATTTTGGAATATTGTCAGATCTTGCAGGTGCAAAGAAAATGGCATCAATCTTACTCTTATGTGAAGGAGTAAGAGACTTTCCAAGTCTACAGCTTCCTGAAATGCACCCACAAACTGTGTTTACATTCTTGAAATGGATAGGTGTTTATAGGTGATTATTTGTGTAAAATTTGTTTCAAATGTCTCATTTGCTCAGTATTTCTCTACTTTAAAATTAGCAGCAATAGTTTTGATACACCCATTCTCAGCTGGTTTTTCTTCAGGACCCTTTCAGGAATTGTGGTAATTTTGTGGTCTGCACAAACTCTGTTTATATATGTATTAAAGGGATAGTTCCTCCAAAAATGAAAATTCTGTCATTAATTACTCACCCTCATGTCATTCTTGCTTTTTGACATGGGGCTTTTTGCGCACAAAAAGTATTCTCTTCGCTTCATAAAATCAAGGTTAAACCACTGGAGTCACATGGACTTTTATAACAATATTTTTAATACCTTTCTGGACCTTGAAATGTTCATTAAATAGCTGTCTGTGGAGGGGCCTGAGAGCTCTCGGATTTTATCAAAAATATCTTAATTTGTGTTCCGAAGATGAGTTCTTACGGGTTTGGAACGACATGAGGGTGAGTAATTAATGACAGAATTTTCATTTTTGGGTGAACTATCCCTTTAAGCTGAAGGGCAGAAGAAACCTGCAACCTATTTTTTGGGTGTAGATCCACCAGTTGATGCTGAAAGAGAAATGCCCAGTGTGATTATAAAAAATATGTTAACATCAAATTTGTTGTCTAAAAATTTTAATTCATGAGGCTTTGTGACATTAAATTTTATAGAACATTCTAATTTGCTCAGTGTGCTTAAAAATCTCATTAGGTCTTATTTATAAAGTTGGCAGCTGGATTTGGGGATCACTGTCACAGTCACACTGCCTAAACAAACACCAATTTGGTGTTGGAGCCATAGCCTTGTGGGCAGCGCTCCAATATCTAGTGCAACAGCCCTTTGGGTAACCCAAGTTCAAGTCACTGATTCCTGATCATAAAGACTGACAATATAATAATAATAATTAAAACAGTTTGTTGTTTTTTTTTTGTGTTTTTTTTGTGGTGGCAGTTGGTCTTTAAAAGTCATTTACTGAAGCAAATGCTTAAAAATGTCATGTCACCATGAATACTTTGTATTTATTTCTTTTGATGTTGTCTGCATCCAGAACAAGAGGTCATGGATATTTGGACTGTGTTATGCTACCCAACAGAATGTATATGAAGTTACACCCCTATGCCATGTATTTCTAATAAAAAACAATAGGCTAACTCCTGTGTTCATGCTACCATTTATTCTGCCTCTGTTATTGTGATTCATTCAAAAATGATAAAAAATGAAATAGCTGGAATTAATCTTTGTCATTTTTACTGTATTTATGTAGTTTCACTACATATGAGAATGTAGTTGTAGCTTAATAGTCACAATTCAGGTTTTCTCATTATTTTTTACTATTTATATACCACTGTATGAATTTGATGTCTATGTTTGAAATGGGCCTCTGGTTATGAACCTGAGGTGTCATTCTCACGAGAGATGCACAAAGGGTACTGCTGTTACATTTATATGTAACATCTCAGGGAATTCATTGGAGACATCAAGACTCTAGAGAAATAATTTCTGGGTTCTTTTTAAGCTTGCTGGATGCCAGCTGGGCTGAGGTAGGTATAGAAGCAGACTGTTCCTTTAGAGTAGGGGTGTCCAAACTCTGTTCTGGAGGGCCACTGTCCTGCAGAGTTTAGCTCCAACTTGCCTCAACACACCAGCCTGGAAAATTCTAGTATGACCTAGTAAGACCTTGATTAGCTGGTTGTGTTTGATTGGGGTTGGAACTAAACATCGCAGGACAGTGGCCCTCCAGGAGCAGGATTCGACACCCCTACTCAGTGTTGCCAAGTCAAATTTTTCCACGGGTTGATTTCCACCCTCGTACGTACGAGTTTGGCACTCCAACACCTCCAAACAGACATACAAATTCAGTGGAGAATTTGACCGCCAGATGGAAAAAACTGCATTGGGCTATTTTTGGGCTACTTTTGACTGGCCATTGGGCTACTTTTGTTGCACAGACCTGGCAACCCTGCCTCTGTTGACAGAATCTACACACATTATCACTCCATTATAGCCTACAGACACAGCCATCATTTTATTTAAAATAAAACATATTTATAATATCATTGGCCATTATTACTGATTGTTGTTGTAGGGCTGCAGTATAAGAACATCTTTGGCCATTTATGTTTCACATTAGCTGCACAACATCCAGATATCTCCCATCTTTATAACATAGTGGAAACTATTGATGGATTATTAATGAGTGATAAGGATAAGGCATAAGCAATGGATATTTCTTGTATATTTTAAAATAAATAGATTATGATCCACAAATGAATGTAAAGAGATTCACACCAAAAAATACAAAAATAAAATAAAATAAAAATAAATCTACTGTTATGAGTCCAATTGAGTCCAATGGTTCTTTATGCACAAAGAAGTGATCCACAAATGCACATAAAGTCAAATGTTGTGTTTACAATTTGTAAACATTTGTAATTTTTTATTTGCCAATCTCATTTTATTTATTAATACTAAACACTAAACTTTCAAATAAATATCCAAATAAATGTAATTACTAAACTAAATTAACTATGTCAACTACATTACTTGAATATATATGATAATTTAAATGAGCTGGATGACATCACCGTTTTCTCCAGAGCGGCTGTACAGCCAAATCAAATTCTGTTCATTATTTTCCTGTTTAACACTGTGAAGCTGCTTTGAAACAATCTGCATTGTAAAAAGCGCTATATAAATAAAGTTGACTTGACTTGACTTGACTATTATTATTTATTTGTGAATTGCATTGCTTTTTGTGAATCTCCTAACAAACTGTATAATAGTGGATTTGTTTAATTTTTGCGAATCTCTCTACATTGATTTGTGGATTGTGCGTTGAGAACAATTAATTTGCAGTGACGGATGGAAACGGCTACATTTTCATTGAATCTCTGATTTGGTTGCAGACCATTTTGAAGTCCTCATACCAGCTCCCTTAACGGGCACCTATTATGCAAAATTCACTTTTATAAGGTGTTTGAACATAAATGTGTGTTGTCAGTGTGAAATCATGTTTCAGTTTTCATTCCTGTGTTGTGAAGGCTCCGCCCTCTGGGGTGGGGAGCAGCAGCTCATTTGCATTTAAAGGAGACACACACAAAACAGCTCATTTTTCAAAACCCAAAAATTGGCATTTTCAAAATGGTATATTAAATGATCTGTTAGGAGTTTTGATCTGAAACTTCACAGGCACACTCTGGGGACACCTGAGACTTATATTACATCTTGTAAAAAGGGTTCATAATAGGTGCCCTTTAAGGCCTTTGCTAATGAGAAACATAGTAAAACGGCTGACAGCCCAACAGAAAAGTGCACCAACGTCCACATAGGCCTTTTAAGACATTCAAGATTTCACAAGTGAAACTGGAACCTTGGTTATCAGATGCTTATAAGCTTCAGGAATTTAAAGGATTTTTATTTTTATTTGTATTTATTTTTTTGTATTCTGTGTTTAAATAAAGCTATACTTTTGGCATCATGCATTGAGTAAGAATGCCTTCTCCTGCATTATATACACTCACCTAAAGGATTATTAGGAACACCATACTAATACTGTGTTTGACCCCCTTTCACCTTCAGAACTGCCTTAATTCTACGTGGCATTGATTCAACAAGGTGCTGAAAGCATTCTTTAGAAATGTTGGCCCATATTGATAGGATAGCATCTTGCAGTTGCTGGAGATTTGTGGGATGCACATCCAGGGCACGAAGCTCCCGTTCCACCACATCCCAAAGATGCTCTATTGGGTTGAGATCTGGTGACTGTGGGGGCCATTTTAGTACAGTGAACTCATTGTCATGTTCAAGAAACCAATTTGAAATGATTCGAGCTTTGTGACATGGTGCATTATCCTGCTGGAAGTAGCCATCAGAGGATGGGTACATGGTGGTCATAAAGGGATGGACATGGTCAGAAACAATGCTCAGGTAGGCCGTGGCATTTAAACGATGCCCAATTGGCACTAAGGAGCCTAAAGTGTGCCAAGAAAACATCCCCCACACCATTACACCACCACCACCAGCCTGCACAGTGGTAACAAGGCATGATGGATCCATGTTCTCCTTCTGTTTACGCCAAATTCTGACTCTACCATCTGAATGTCTCAACAGAAATCGAGACTCATCAGACCAGGCAACATTTTTCCAGTCTTCAACTGCCCAATTTTGGTGAGCTCGTGCAAATTGTAGCCTCTTTTTCCTATTTGTAGTGGAGATGAGTGGTACCCGGTGGGGTCTTCTGCTGTTGTAGCCCATCCGCCTCAAGGTTGTGCGTGTTGTGGCTTCACAAATGCTTTGCTGCATACCTCGGTTGTAACGAGTGGTTATTTCAGTCAAAGTTGCTCTTCTATCAGCTTGAATCAGTCGGCCCATTCTCCTCTGACCTCTAGCATCAACAAGGCATTTTCGCCCACAGGACTGCCGCATACTGGATGTTTTTCCCTTTTCACACCATTCTTTGTAAACTCTAGAAATGGTTGTGCGTGAAAATCCCAGTAACTGAGCAGATTGTGAAATACTCAGACCGGCCCGTCTGGCACCAACAACCATGCCACGCTCAAAATTGCTTAAATCACCTTTCTTTCCCATTCTGACATTCAGTTTGGAGTTCAGGAGATTGTCTTGACCAGGACCACACCCCTAAATGCATTGAAGCAACTGCCATGTGATTGGTTGATTAGATAATTGCATTAATGAGAAATTGAACAGGTGTTCCTAATAATCCTTTAGGTGAGTGTACACAAAGAGAAGGTCATCTTGGACCTTGTTGCTATATATGCACCTTTTTCAATGACTGCATACTTTCTGCTTCAGAGAGTAAGCATGATGCAGAAATGGCTGAGCTTGGAGCTTTGAGGTGTTTCACTCTGGTGACTGCTTGCGTAACATTGGACCAGCAGAATTCTTGGTCTTTCTGGAGGGGGGCACGAAGAGGTTGGACTACATTTGTATACTTGAGAATAAATTTTAAGTATCGTGTTGTCATTCCAAGAATGAACACAGAGCATATACGCGTATAGAGCACATAGGCGAAGACCATCATCAGATATCATCACATGGCCAAGGAAAACCTCTTCCTAAATGTCCTAAACTGCCATTTACATGTATTCAGTCATAATTAAAAATCTCCTGTACCACTCTCATGCACTTCTGGAGTCTCACCATAGCTGATGCAGAGAAAACGCCCTTGTGAGTGTCAGTTGTTCCCCTGTAAGGGTAATGGTATGCATTATAACAGCTGTATTCGCTTCGCTAAAATTGACAGAATGCAGTTCCTCTGAAATAGCATCACAGATGGCAAATGGCAGTTGTCGCAATTTCTGTTGAACATACTGAACATCAAGTCACGCTTTGTTGGGTTGGTACAGCATTACTTAGTGTGGTGTGTTGGACTCGTACAGATGTATAAGTGGAAAAAGTATATTACTGTTAATTAATAATCTGTCATTTTAGTCCAACCACAAGATCCATGCAGAGAGTGGGCAAACCTGTAGACATATATCTAAAAATAAGCATGGACAGAATGATTTTCATGAGAACCCTTCAGTACCAGGCAGCCTCAGAAAAGTCTTTAATGTAGGCTGCATTTTAGTCTCTCATTTAACATTACTAAAGTGCTCATTGTGAATGCTTTCTGGGAGGATGGAGAAAAGTGAACTAACACTAGTGCAAGATCATAACAATGCAGAACTTTCCTGAGGTTTTATTAACATAAAATCACCTCATTCACACTACTAGCTTGTGCTGCACTTTTGGAAACCCTCCAGAATCTTTATGTATCTTCAATACATCATTTTCATCATGTGAAGCCAGACCTTTAATCATGGGCTCACTTAGAATTTGTAAAAAAAAAAAAAGAAAAAAAAGTGGGAAATAAGTGGGGTGTAAGCACATCTTTGTCACCATTATGTTAAGCATTTTCTTTTCAAAATATAAAGCACAAATAAGGATGTAAAAGCTTACACATATACAGTATCTCCATTCTTTACTCCTTTTCTCTCTCCTGTCCCACTCCTCATACATGGTCCAAAAATCATACTCTACTCCCACCTAGTGGTTTAAAGCTGCATTTAACATTGAAGTCCATAAGGTACAGATTGTAGTATAAATTGTGTGGAAAGAAAAGAAAAGACAATTTTACAGGTAGAATTTTCTTGGATTTTTAGAAAATCCAAGATAACAAAATTAAGGTATGCAGAATATCTAGAACATGAGCCAAGCTATCTAAAATAACAAGACACTTGTTTTGTGACAAATGGTTCATTAACTATAACAAAACATTTCAATCTACAGGTGATCATTAGTTTATTTCCTTTATCTATAGCACTTTCAATTCATGCCTTTTTTTATTTTTACATTTCTACCATTTACAGTTTGGTCTGTACGTTCAGTTTTAAGTCAAACATAAGAGGAATAAATAATGACTACAGCTGCAAGTGTTTATTATTGTGGTCCAAGCAGTTTGGAAAAGTAGAAAATTACCAATTTTGAGAAAAAAGGTGCTCATGCTGTTCTAATACTTAATTTAGTGGTAACAGTTCCAAAAGCTTAGAGGTTTTCTTTAGTTATAGTGCTTCCTAGCAAAAGAAATTGATTATATTTGGCATGTTTCCTCAGTGTCCTTATGTTTTTGAAGTTTAGACATCTTAAAAATATAGGCCAATTATGGGCCACACCCAAAAATATACTGGCACATAATTGGCCCAATATTGCTATACAATTAAATGTGCCCAAAATGCACAGAAAAAAGGTTTAAATGTTATTGTTGCTATTTAGTTAGCAGAGAATTAAAGACCTGAAATGGGTGTGTCAGATAAGGAAGAATTTGCACTTGAAGAATTATTGGTTGAAATAATTAATTTAGCATGAAATACCATAAGAACATTCATTTAGATCACCCATACACAAAAAGCTGCAGTGTAGTAGATCAGTGATCAGTGTATATTTGTTCATACAATAATTCAATATTATATTAGAAAATTATGTATATAATTACTTATATATTACATTTCATTATGGTACTTAATTAAAGGACTAGTAGAGAGAGCGTCTAGGAACATCTAGGAGCTCTGAAGGTGGGAACAGAGACATTACGTCAGTGACTGACGAATTGGGATCACGTCTGAGAGTCCTATCATCTTCGAGTGTTAACAGAACCAGCCAATGGACATTGGCGAGTGAGTTTGCATCGTGAACCACGCCCCGTGCTGCAGGTATATAGAAAGCATGCAGAGATACACTCACCAAGTTTTCGCTGAGGAGCCGAGCAGAGCCCGGTCACTCAGCAGTGAGATCAGGGATTGTGGTGATGGGACATAACGTCTCCGTTCCCTCCTTTAGGGAACCTAGACGTTCCCATTCAGTCAGTCACTACGAGTTACATCAGTGACTGACGAATTGGGATCCCTAAGAAAAACTGCACAATCGCTGTGCTATCCAGTGCTCTGTGTAAGTCACCTGATCCCTCAGCACCCTTGCGGCAGAAAAAGAACAGGGCTTACACAGAGAGGTCAATCACTGCTGTTCCCACTTATTCCACACAGTGAGAATTGTATAACACTGGAAAAGTGTACCTATTCCAAGTGGAAAGGGACACTACAGAGGTAGTACAGAGGTAGTATGTGGAGTTTCACATATGGACTGGCCAGAGGGCAGTGCTACATATGTAAGGTCCCTGAGGAGGACACCACCAACAGGAGGACAACACCAACAGGGACAGCAGAGCAGACTCTGTCAAGGGAAAGACACAGGCTCGCCATCGGGAAGCCGTATCATGGAATATATTGATGAAATACAATAAATAAATAAAAAAATAGAAGAAAAAATAATTATTTACTAAGAAAAAAACTATAGTACAGTAAAACTAGAGACCTGGCTTACTGTAAAAATAAAAAAAGGATTGATTACAGTACTTCTACATTTCCATCAAGGAACACCATTTCTTAAAGGACCCATGACCAATTTATTCCTAGTGTTATATTCTGTTATATGCATCCCACTTGGTTACATTCTCCCCTGCTAAATGTCACTGTCCTCGATGACTTAATACATATTTTTCACTTCTTTTATGGCTTCCCTAAAGAACACACTGCCCAAACTTGTTAACACCTGAGAAAAGAACTTCAGGGCTGAGTGACACTGCATTACATACTGATCTCGGCTCATTAAAAGGGTTTGAGTGTAGACCTGCATTGGGCCTCTTTGTTCTCCTAGGCATTGGTACAGGCCTCTTTGGCACTGGTTCCTCCATTTCTAGAACAGAGCTGGTGTCAGGGCCAAACTGCTCGGGTCCAGAATTTTTCTGTTCAGCGCTATCTAAAATCAATTTGGGTTGATCTACAAGTGCTGCACCTTCTGCCACAGAGCTTCCGATCTGCGTTGTCTCTTGCAGACTAGGGTAAGTGACTTCCTCTAGCACAACAAAATCAGGATCAAAATGCACTTCAACCTGCTCCGATTCAGAATCTCTCCTTTGTTGTGATATCGTAGGAGGATGATTTTCAGTCAATTCTGGCTCAGGGGCATAAGTGACACAGGGCCACAAGTCAGCTCTATGAATTCTCTTTATAGGATCACCCTCAAGGGGCTCAACAGAGTATGTGGTACCTTTCACATCTATGACCTTGTATATGGTGGGACCCCATGAATCCTGTATTTTGTTCCTACCCAAAGGTTGGTGACGCAAATACACCTGCTGACCAACATTAATCACTGGACAATACACCTTGTCATTCAAAGGGCCCAACCTCTCAGTGTCCTTGTGTTCAGCATATTTTTGTGAGCTTCTTTCAACCTCTCCTGGTGAATCACAAACCAGTCTTGTTTTCTGTCCACAGGTTGCTCGTGACCTAGCAGGGCATCGACGGGAAGGTGTGGATTGACTCCAAACAGTAAGTAGTATGGTGAGTATCCAGTGGTCACATGTGGTGTGACGTATGCATAAACCAACTCAGCAAGGTTTTTTGGCCAGCACTTTTTGTTTTCAGGGGGAAGTGTGCGTAGCAAATCATGGGGCGTTCGGTTAAAGCACTCGCACTGCGCATTACCCTGAGGCCGGTAGGGTGTAGTGCGAGTTTTCTTTACACCATACATTTTACACAGCTCAGCAATCACTTCGCTTTCAAAATTCCTTCCCTGATCAGAATGCAGTCTTTCGGGTACACCATATTTAAAAAACGAATTCTCTCAACAAGAGTTTGGAGGTGGTATCAGCCCTCTGATCTCTAGTTTGGAATGCTTGTGTGAATTTTGTGAAGACATCAATCATGATTAACACATTTTCACGACCATCAGAAGAGGGTTCAAGCACAGTAAAATCAACTGCCACTACTTCAAGGGTTCTAGAAGCAAGAAAGGGCTACATTGGGGCTTGTATCCTTGGCTGTGGCATCTTTGTTAAGATACACCTCTGAAACTTTTTGATCCACTGCTTTACATCATTATACATGCCTTGTGGCCTCAACAGACTGACTGTGTGCTCAATCCCCTGATGTCCCATGTTTTCATGCACAGTTTCAAGGAAAAGTATGCATACTTTCCTGATTATTATTGCCTGTCTCTTCTCCACATTCCAAGGCACAAATCTGTCTGACTCTGTAGCACCTCTCACTAGCAATCACCAAGTCAGGCTCCAGGACTGTCCCCTTATTGATCATGTTACAAATAGCAACACAGTTGTCATACTCGTCGGGAATGGTGGGCTCCCCTGCTAAAGGCTACCTGGACAGGGCATCAGCATTTGTAATGTGTCGGCCTGGGCGGTATTTTACCTCAAAGTCAAATACAGCTAACTGGGCTACCCGCCTTTGCTCAACTGCACCGAGTTTGGGTGTTTTAAGATGGTACAGGGGGTTGTTATCCGTGATAACCACATCACGGAGCCTAGCAGATAACCACAAAACTTTTCAGAGAAAACTGTAGTTGCGGTCATTCCTTTCTGCTTTCCAAAGTCTCCTACTGGCAAATACAATGATTCTTTTACACCCACCCTGCTGCTGGTATAGTATTGCTCCCAGGCCTTCATGGCTCACATCAGTCTCCAAGATGAACGGGAGAGTAAAATCTGCATACCCTAGCACAGAAGCAGAGGTAGGTTTCTCTTTTAGGAGCTCAAATGCTGACTGGCACTCAGATGACCACAAAGCACAGAAATCCTTCCTAGCACTGCCAAACTGTGTAATACACAGATTCCCTAAATCATGAAGGGGCCCAGCAATTTGGGAAAAACCCTCAATTAACTTTTTGTAGTAGCTACAGAACCCTAAGAACAAGTGTAGTTCCTTCACTGTGCTGGGGACTTTCCATTGCTTTACTGCCTCAATTTTCCCTGGATCGGTAGTAATAACTTGAGCTGAGATTCTATGACCTAAGAAGGTTACTTCTTTTTAAAGAAAGTGGCACTTTTCCTGCTTGACTTTGAGACCTGTTTCCTTTAGCCTCTTAAAGACTATTTCCATTCTCTGCAAGTGCTCTGGAAAAGTGGCCGAGTACACCAGTATGTCATCCAGATACCCGCATGATCTGAAAAATAAGATCACCCATTGTAGTCTGCAGAAGGCTTTGAAATGTTGATGGCCCATTACACACCCCAAAGGGCATACGGGAGTACTCAAAAATCCCAAATGGAGTTGTAAATGCAGTCTTATGCCTGTCATGCTCATGAACAGCAACCTGATGATATCCACTCGCCAGGTCTATTGAAGAGAAGAACATTGCTCCTTGAAACGCATCAAAACTCTCATCGATCCTAGGAAAAAAGGGAATGCATCTTGCTGGGTCTTAGCGTTGAGCTGTCTGTAATCTACACAGCCTGAGACTGCCATCAGTTTTCCGCACTAATACAATAGGTGAAGCATAAGAACTGGTGCTTTCTTGGATCACTCCTTTCTTGAGAAGCTTGCTGATATGTTCTCTAACTTCCCTGTACTGTGTGGGTGGAATACGCCTATAAGTCTGTGTCACTGGGACATCATCGGTTACATGGAACTCATGTTGCACCTCATTGGTAAAACCAAGGTCTTCATCCTCAAGTGCGAAAACATCAGAATATTGCATTAACAGATCACACAGCTCTGTCTGCTGCTCACTGGTGCCACCAATATGAAGCTTCCTGAGGAACTCTTTTGAGCGGCTCTCCAATACTTGATTGCTTTTGGTGTTAACCGTGATCTGCTCCAAATCAGCAGAAACACTCTGGAATTTCGCCTCATGTCTCATTTAACTTCACTCTCTCAACAGGAATTAGAGTCCCAAGCCTGGTTTGGGCCTGCAACCAGATGTCTTTGGGGGAAAGATTTACCACCTGCACAGGTAACATCTCGGTTACGTATGTAACCCTCGTTCCCTGAGGAGGGAACAGAGACGTAATGTCAGTGACTGATGAATGGGGGTTTCGCCTAGAAGTCTATCATCTTCGAGATCTTAGAAAACGCCCAATGGCAGGCCAATGCCATGGGCATGCGGAATTTGCATAGCGTAACTCCGCCCCACAGCGTGGGTATATAAGGAAGTGCGCTGGCAACATTGCATTACGTTTACCTGCTGAGGAGCCAAGACTGAACTCCCAGCCGTTCCAGCCGTACAGCAGAAGTGGCAGAGGGACGTTACGTCTCCGTTCCCTCCTCAGGAAACAAGGGTTACATACGTAACCGAGACATTCCCTTTCGTTCAGTCACTCCAAGTAACGTCAGTGACTGACGAATGGGGGTCCCAATGTAATCACGCCACTCGGCTGTCATCCAGTGCCCTGCGTAAGCGTGAGCTCCCTGTCGTAAGCTAGTACGAACGAAGGACTCCCACTTAACACAGGAATACCAAGTGCCTACCCGTAGGGAGGACTTAAGGATACACATATGACCCGTGAGGGGCTGCATATGGAAGAACTCTGGGGTAACCAGCCGAAGGTGGAAAAATTTTACAAGGGCTTGCCGAGGGAAATACACATGCTCGGAGAGGCTTACAGTGGAAATACACATGTGGGGGTCGCCCAAGGGGGGAACCATGCACACGGTGGCACCTAGCCTGACACGAGGGCCTGAGCGAGTGGGCAGACTCACTGGTGTCGGCATCAACAGTGCTGGAGGAACTCAGGATTTCAGGGAAACTACCTGAGGAAAATCGTATCCCGTCCGTGGAGAGGAATGGTGAGCAAGCGAAGACACCTGAACCTAGTCCATTACCGGCCACTAGTAGAGGTGAGTACAAGAGAGGACACTGGCTCCACTCGGATATTATAGAATCTGGCGAATGTGTTGGGTGTCGTCCAGCCTGCAGCTCTGCAGATGTCTGTTAGCGAGGCGCCATGCGCTAGAGCCCAAGAGGAGGCCACACTCTGGGTGGAGTGTGCCCTGACCCCTAGGGGGCATGGACGCCCCTGCGTCTGGTAAGCCAAAACAATGGCGTCCACTATCCATTGAGACAATCTTTGCTTGGAGAGAGCCTTTCCCTTCAGCTTCCCACCATAACAGACAAAGAGCTGGTCAGAGGTCCTGAAACACTGCATTCTGTTCCTCTTTAAGCACGAAGGGCACGTACTGGACAGAGCAGTGCCAAGGCTGGGTCTGCCTCCTCTAAAGGCAGCGCTTGCAGGTTCACCAGCTGTTCCCTGAATGGAGTGGTGGGAACTTTGGGCACATATCCAGGCCGGGGTCTCAGGATCACGTGAGAGTTGGGCAGCCCGAATTCTAGGCACGCTTCGTCAACCGAAAATGCCTGCAGGTCCCCTACCCTCTTGATGGAGGCCAAAGCGATCCGGAGCGCTGTCTTCATCGACAGGAACTTAAGCTCGACTGACCGCAATGGCTCGAAGGGAGCCCTCTGCAGAGCATCTAAGACTACTGAGAGGTCCCAAGAGGGTACGAGGGGAATAGCCCATATCCCATGGGATATGGGAGCGTCAAGGAAACGAGTCCGCACGGTGTCCCGCATATCGGCCAGGTTGAGCCATAGGTGTCTCTCCTGGACCACAGCTGTTGACATCACCTGGCCCAGGGTGTGTGCGGTCACCTTTGTCGCCTGGAGGGCGAGGTCGGTGGTGGCACGCAGCTCATTTCTGAGCCCTGGGTCAGCTCTACCCTTGTGCATGTCACAGAGCATCCGGGCCTGGTAGGCCTGAAGGATGGCCATGGCATGCAGAGAGGCGGCAGCCTGCCCCGCAGCTCTGTAGGACTTCGACACCAAGGTTGATGTGAACCTACAGGCTTTGCAGGGGTGCTTTGGGTCACCATGCCAGGTTGAAGCACTTTGAGGCCACAGTTGCATTGCAACAGCGTTCAACCGGGGGAACCCCAGTGTACCCTTTGGCCGTGGCACCATCGAGGACAGAGAAGGCAGACGAGGCCGCCGAACGGTCGCGGGAAGACAACGGGGACTTCCAGGACCGCGTGACCTCCTCATGCACCTCCGGGAAAAAAGGTATTGGCGGCGCCCCTAAAAACCAATCGTCCAACCGCGAGCGTTCAGGAAGGGGTGGAGGGTTCCACTCCAACCCGAGGCTCGCGGCTGCCCGGGAAAGCATGGCTGTCAACTCCGGGTCCGACTCGGGCAATGCTGGCACACCGGAAGGCGGCAGCATAGCCGAATCATCATCCTCGGAGGACTCTAGCCCACCTTGTGATGCGGCGATCGACATCTCCTCGTCCTCTGCGGGCCCAAACGAGACACACGGAACAGCACAAGCTGTGGTTCGCTTTTCCCCGCTGGTGCAGTTCTTGGGAGCCTGGCTAGAGCTTCCGGGACTGTCCCGCTGGGTCGCGAAGACCATCAGGTTCGGCTATGCGATTCAGTTCGCTCAGGCTCCTCCCCGCTTCCGGGGAGTCCGCTATACCGTGGTGGGGCCCAATGCCCCAGTCATGCGTGCGGAGGTTGCTACCCTGCTGGCGAAGGGTGCGATCGAGCCTGTCCCTCCAGCCGAAATGAAGTCCGGCTTCTACAGCCCCTACTTCATTGTACCCAAGAAAACCGGTGGGTTACGACCGATCCTGGACCTGCGCGTCCTGAACCGATCCCTTCACAGGCTTCCGTTCAGGATGATGTTCCGTTCACTTTGGCGCATACTTCCACCTGGAATATGCTTCCCAGTGTACCTTGGTATTCCTGTGCTAAGTTGGAGTCCTTCGTCCGTACTAGCTTACGACAGGGAGCTCACACTTACGCAGGGCAGTGGACGACAGCCGAGTGGCGTGATTAGATTGGGACCCCCATTCGTCAGTCACTGACGTTACTCGGAGTGACTGAACGAAAGGGAAAGTCTCGGTTACGTATGTAACCCTCGTTCCCTGAGGAGGGAACGGAGACGTAACGTCCCTCTGCCACTTCCGCTGTCCCGCTGAAACGGCCGGGAGTTCAGTCTTGGCTCCTCAGCAGGTAAACATAATGCGATGTTGCCAGCGTACTTCCTTATATACCCACGCTGTGGGGCGGAGCTACGCTATGCAAATTCCGCATGCCCATGGCATTGGCCTGCCATTGGGCGTTTTCTAAGATCTCGAAGATGATAGGCTTCTAGGCGAAACCCCCATTCGTCAGTCACTGACGTTACGTCTCCGTTCCCTCCTCAGGGAACGAGGGTTACATACGTAACCGAGACGTTTCTGCTACTCCTGTAAGCCTTTTAAAACATAACAGTTGTATTTGGTAAGTCTTGTGACATTTTATTTTACTGAATAGCTCAGCAAGTTATTATATATTTTGGAATTATTTAGTTGACAAACCAACAGTCACAAAGACATTACTTTAATTAATCTATATTGTATATTGCACAATGTTACATTTTTCATAGTGTACCTTTTAAAATCATGTAATATATTTTGTATTACACACACTTGCTACACAGCGGCTACACGTAAGTATGTAACATCAATATAAAAGTCTCTTTAACATATTTAAATATTAGACATATTTATGGCCCATATGTATAAGAGTTTTTACATATAGGCCACAGTTTTGATTAAAAACAGTATAATGTGCTCAAAAAAAAAGAAGAAAAAAGAGAATTCACTCTTAAATTCCTCTGGCAATCCTTCAATGTGATATTCGCATAGTTGTTAATTATTGAATCATAAACTCTAAATTAACTAAATCTAACCGCCAAAAATTGGAATAATATTTTCCTTTGGGTTGCTTTGCCATCTTGTCCATGAGTAACAAAATATGTGTGTTCTTATTTTCAGCTTTTGTTTCTTACTGGCTCTTTGTTTTCCGACAAATTCAACTAGCATTGGATGGCATATGCAAGAAGATGACAGAGTTTATTTTAATTAAATCTTGTACAGTACAATAGGCCAATTTTCTCTTTCATAATAAAGAGGGAAAACTCTGATTAATCTATAATAAGTTGTATTATATCAAATCATAACAAATAGAATATATATAAATATATACACTCACCTAAAGGATTATTAGGAACACCTGTTCAATTTCTCATTAATGCAATTATCTAATCAACCAATCACATGGCAGTTGCTTCAATGCATTTAGGGGTGTGGTCCTGGTCAAGACAATCTCCTGAACTCCAAACTGAATGTCAGAATGGGAAAGAAAGGTGATTTAAGCAATTTTGAGCGTGGCATGGTTGTTGGTGCCAGACGGGCCGGTCTGAGTATTTCACAATCTGCTCAGTTACTGGGATTTTCACGCACAACCATTTCTAGAGTTTACAAAGAATGGTTTGAAAAGGGAAAAACATCCAGTATGCGGCAGTCCTGTGGGCGAAAATGCCCAGGTCAAAATGATGCTAGAGGTCAGAGGAGAATGGGCCGACTGATTCAAGCTGATAGAAGAGCAAGTTTGACTGAAATAACCACTCGTTACAACCGAGGTATGCAGCAAAGCATTTGTGAAGCCACAACACGCACAACCTTGAGGCGGATGGGCTACAACAGCAGAAGACCCCATCGGGTACCACTCATCTCCACTACAAATAGGAAAAAGAGGCTACAATTTGCACGAGCTCACCAAAATTGGACAGTTGAAGACTGGAAAAATGTTGCCTGGTCTGATGAGTCTCGATTTCTGTTGAGACATTCAGATGGTAGAGTCAGAATTTGGCGTAAACAGAATGAGAACATGGATCCATCATGCCTTGTTACCACTGTGCAGGCTGGTGGAGGTGGTATAATGGTGTGGGGGATGTTTTCTTGGCACACTTTAGGCCCCTTAGTGCCAATTGGGCATCGTTTAAATGCCACGACCTACCTGAGCATTGTTTCTGACCATGTCCATCCCTTTATGACCACCATGTACCCATCCTCTGATGGCTACTTCCAGCAGGATAATGCACCATGTCACAAAGCTCGAATCATTTCAAATTGGTTTCTTGAAGATGACAATGAGTTCACTGTACTAAAATGGCCCCCACAGTCACCAGATCTCAACCCAATAGAGCATCTTTGGGATGTGGTGGAAAGGGAGCTTCGTGCCCTGGATGTGCATCCCACAAATCTCCATCAACTGCAAGATGCTATCCTATCAATATGGGCCAACATTTCTAAAGAATGCTTTCAGCACCTTGTTGAATCAATGCTACGTAGAATTAAGGCAGTTCTGAAGGCGAAAGGGGGTCAAACACAGTATTAGTATGGTGTTCCTAATAATCCTTTAGGTGAGTGTGTGTACATATATATATATATATATATATATATATATATATATATATATATATATATATATATAGTGGAGAAATTTATTATAAAACAGAATTTTACATGTTTTTTTATTTTTCTAATATATACTGCAGTGCATCATTGATGTGTTGATCTTCTGATTAGATCAGAATGCAAAGTATATAACAAAAAAGGTAACACTTTATTTTGATTATCCGCTTTAAACATTCTGTTGACAATAAATAAAGTTGCACCTACATGTCAACTAACTCTTACTGGCTCTACAATACTTTTTGATCCAAAGCAAACCATCAAAAATAAAGTGTAAAAAAAAAATGCAGTCTAGAATAATATTAACATTCATAACAAACACAAAATGCTTCTTAATCAAAAGACCTTAGCTAGTCATAACAATAACATAAAACATCAATATTTAAGCTCTGTGTTATGTTTATTAAGGGCAGGTCCAGATTTGGTGTCACATTATCTTCTTTTCTACTATGTGCTTTAACAAACAGGCCTCCCTGTCCATGGCTACAATAAGTCAATCATTTTGATCATTTAAATACTTATTTGATACTATCCTTTCTAGTTTTATATTTTTTAAACATCCTTTTTCAATTAAAGCTGCAGTTTTGATTCAAAAATTACAACAAAGAACCAACTGACTGTTTGAATGAAAATATTCTCAAATAAAATCCAGACCTTTAAGAAAAAGGCATAGATAGCCTACTATTTGCTACACATCAGTGTGGTGCACTACAAATAACATGATACTATCATCTGATGTATTAAACTCAGAAAAACTGCATTGGTACTGAATGCTCTCAAAGACAAGTAAATAACGCCCAAACACACATGATCTCTGGTGCCAAAGCCTTTCCAGCACCACATCTTCAAGAACTAGCTATAGAGCTTTCTTCTTCTCAGATATCACTAATGTGTATTTGCAATCTCAACAGGGTGATGAGGACATCTGATCATAGTCAGGACACTTGAGGAGGGCAGGGTAGTTTGAATTCATTTGGAGTGATGCTTCACTGGAGATGTCTGAGGGGCTGCGTCCACGAGCCCTGGCATCTGGATGCAGGAACTGACCAGAATAGTCAGAACAGTTGCTGAGCCGTGGTCTGTAGAAACCTGGGTGTGGCCTGTACATCTCCTCTGCAGTGTACCGCTTCATAAACAGGTAGACAGACATCACACCTGCCACCTGAGAGATTGAAGAACATGTGAAATTAATGAAATGCAACAAAATATTTTACATTTCTTTTGGGTGTATAGGATACTGGGTCTCATTCATTACTTACTACTTACTACTCAAACTTGTTATATATACTGCTCTCTCTACCGGTCAAAAGTTTTGAAACATTACTATTTTTAAAGTAGTAGTTTTTAAAGAAGTCTCTTATGCTTTCTCCAGTCTGAAGACTGATGAAAATTCAGCATTGCATCACAGAAATAAATAATATTTTAAAGTGTATTAAATACCACATACCACAGATACCACAACACACCTTCAGAGGTCTAGTGGAGTCCATGCCTCCAATGTATCTACACCAGGTGCATTTTTGACAACGCGCACGTAGCATACCCGGTTAAAAAAGTAATCGCTTGCCACTGATTTATTTATATATTATATATATATATTTTAAAAAGAAATGTGTATCTTGAATGCAATGTAAGTCGCTTTAGATAAAAGCATCTGCCAAATGCATAAATGTAAATGTAAATATATATATATATATATATATTAATAAATATATATATATATATATATTGATTTATTTATATATATATAAAATGCACCTGGTGTAGAACATCGGCTGAGAACACACTAATCTAATCAAAGACGACAAATAAGAAACATGACAGGTGTCAATTTAAATGTATACCAGAAGTGTTTTTTTATTGAGAAAATAATCAATATTAGTAGCATATTATAAATAAAATATAAGTAAAATATATTTATGTTTGGCAAATAAACAAATGACGGAGAGTTACATACGTATTACCAGCATTTTATCATGTAAGCTTCAAACAAGGGGATTTATAGTAATTTATAGTGTTAATGTTAATTAGCGAGTCCATGAATGGCTTGGGTATGCAGATCATTTTCAGCTTATATGGACCGCACTCCCCTTATATATAATAGAATATAATTCATATAATATAATTCAATATAATATATTATAAATTACATGTTTATTAGTTCACTGGGAGTTTGAGTTGTTATTGGTTCTAAATTTGAACAATTTAAGTGTTACCTGATTTAAAAGCAGCATGTTGTGATAATGTAAATTATAAATTAATTTTAATTTAAATTTAAAAAATAAAAAGAATGTATACAGATTTTATGCACAGTTAGTGAATGAGACCCATTGTCTTTAATATACAGGTGCTGGTCATATAATTAGAATATCATCATAAAGTTGATTTATTTCACTAATTCCATTCAAAAAGTGAAACTTGTATATTATATTCATTCATTACACACAGACTGATATATTTCAAATGTTTATTTCTTTTCATTTTGATGATTATAACTGACAACTAAGGAAAATCCCAAATTCAGTATCTCAGAAAATTAGAATATTACTTAAGACCAATACAAAGAAAGGATTTTTAGAAATCTTGGCCAACTGAAAAGTATGAACATGAAAAGTATGAGCATGTACAGCACTCAATACTTAGTTGGGGCTCCTTTTGCCTGAATTACTGCAGCAATGCAGCGTGGCATGGAGTCGATCAGTCTGTGGCACTGCTCAGGTGTTATGAGAGCCCAGGTTGCTCTGATAGTGGCCTTCAGCTCTTCTGCATTGTTGGGTCTGGCATATCGCATCTTCCTCTTCACAATACTAGAAAATCTATGGGGTTAAGGTCAGGCGAGTTTGCTGGCCAATTAAGAACAGGGATACCATGGTCCTTAAACCAGGTACTGGTTGCTTTGGCACTGTGTGCAGGTGCCAAGTCCTGTTGGAAAATGAAATCTGCATCTCCATAAAGTTGGTCAGCAGCAGGAAGCATGAAGTGCTCTAAAACTTCCTGGTATACGGCTGCGTTGACCTTGGACCTCAGAAAACACAGTGGACCAACACCAGCAGATGACATGGCACCCCAAACCATCACTGACTGTGGAAACTTTACACTGGACCTCAAGCAACGTGGATTGTGTGCCTCTCCTCTCTTCCTCCAGACTCTGGGACCCTGATTTCCAAAGGAAATGCAAAATTTACTTTCATCAGAGAACATAACTTTGGACCACTCAGCAGCAGTCCAGTCCTTTTTGTCTTTAGCCCAGGCAAGACGCTTCTGACGCTGTCTGTTGTTCAAGAGTGGCTTGACACAAGGAATGCGACAGCTGAAACCCATGTCTTGCATACGTCTGTGCGTAGTGGTTCTTGAAGCACTGACTCCAGCTGCAGTCCACTCTTTGTGAATCTCCCCCACATTTTTGAATGGGTTTGGTTTCACAATCCTCTCCAGGGTGCGGTTATCCCTATTGCTTGTACACTTTTTTTCTACCACATCTTTTCCTTCCCTTCGCCTCTCTATTAATGTGCTTGGACACAGAGCTCTGTGAACAGCCAGCCTCTTTTGCAATGGCCTTTTGTGTCTTGCCCTCCTTGTGCAAGGTGTCAATGGTCGTCTTTTGGACAACTGTCAAGTCAGCAGTCTTCCCCATGATTGTGTAGCCTACAGAACTAGACTGAGAGACCATTTAAAGGCCTTTGCAGGTGTTTTGAGTTAATTAGCTGATTAGAGTGTGGCACCAGATGTCTTCAATATTGAACCTTTTCACAATATTCTAATTTTCTGAGATACTGAATTTGGGATTTTCCTTAGTTGTCAGTTATAATCATCAAAATGAAAAGAAATAAACATTTGAAATATATCAGTCTGTGTGTAATGAATGAATATAATATACAAGTTTCACTTTTTGAATGGAATTAGTGAAATAAATCAACTTTTTGATGATATTTTAATTATATGACCAGCACCTGTATATACACAAAGATGAAAAGATAAGTGTTACCTCAGTAAGCAGGAAGGAGACTGCAGCAAAAGCAAAAGACCAGCCATATTTATAACTAAAATAAGCTTCATTCGTTTTCGTTCGGTTCATCATTTCGTCATTAATATTGGATATATACAAGACCAGACCAACCACAAGGGACAGACCTGTGTCAGAAATAAAGAGAAAATAAGCCAGCAATGTTATCTGGCCTTTCAGAGAACTGTCAGTTCAGTTCTCACTCATTTCTTCTGGACACAGTCTTCAAGCGCAAATTGCTTTCTCAGAACTTTTTCTTTTTAATTATTATTATCATTTTAGTTTTCCTTAGTTAATTCTTAGGTTTTAGTAATTTTGTCCAGTCAGTATGACTGTAACTAACTATAATGCATTCTAGTACTCTGAAATGTACTATACTATAAAAAAAGTATAATTGTCCAAAAAAAAAAACACAAATCATTCCTGCTGTGTATAGTGATCCTACCACACTTTTTACTGCTTTGAACTCAAACCCACCTGACAGGATAAAAAAGATTCCAGAGATGAAGGCCAGAATAGTGCGTTGAGGTCGGATGTGTCCAATATTACTCAGCACAAATCCAATGAACATGAAGAATAGACTGACCAATGGAAAAGGAGTAGCAGAGCGGATCATTTCTAGAAACAAACCCAAATAAAATGATTACTGATGATGGATACCTGATTCTTCTACAATCTCTATGTGTAATCTTACTGTTAATGTAACAAAAAATGCCCTCTTGGTGGTGCACCAAATTTATGGTGTACTGTACATGTGAGGCTTGGTGTTCATGTGAGCAGGGGCGGAGCTACATGATGGCCAGCTGGCACCGGCCCCCACTGAAATCTGGCAACTTTAATCACATGCAATTTCACCAACATTATTATGAGTGAAAAGGTTAAGGACGAAATAAACACTGGCTTTACTAAAATCTTACTTTATGGATCTACACTGATAAAAAATATTTTGTGGTGAAGTAAATACTACGGAAAAAACAAATGTAATTTCTACATAAAAAAGTTAGTTCAGAAGTAAATTCTATATTAGTACTCAATTCAAGCTTGTAGAAATTAAAGCGTGAATATCAACGTTATAAAATTAAGTAAAACGACTTCATTTTTCTGATACTGGTGTCCCAAAATGCACTGGGGCTTGAATAATTAAGGAGGTTGTTTTTTCGCTGTATTCCAGCTGTATTTACACTGTTTTATCATTGCTTTTGTTGTTAGGTTTAGTAACTTGCCATTTTGTGACATTTGGAGTTCAGTTTCTACTTAAAATGACACATTCATACTCAAAAACGATCCATCGAATCTTACCGTCATTGTGTATTGTGTACACATACATGTATTGTGTACACAATATATAAGTATTGAGGTCTCTGTGTTCAGTAGGTATGGGCGATACCACTTATTTTGTTTTCGATACGATACCGACACTTTTAAGGCCAGTATCACCGATATCGATATCGATACGATACTTCTAAACTGAACTTTTAAATTATTAAATGTAGTAAATTATTACAATTACTAAGAGTAAAATGGGTAAAGATACCCACATATATTTGAAAGGCATTTTAACAATATGCATTAATTGCAACTTATTAGATCATATATTTTTTTTTACACATGGTTAAAATGTTTAGTTGTAGTGGTAACCGTGGAAATCTACAAATACTAGTTGAACTACGGTCACTGTAATAAAAAATAAACCATAGTTAATTTACATAAGGGACTGCCAGTGACAGAACGTTGCACCCATAAAATGCAAACTTTTTATTCTGATAGTGTATGATTTATTAACATTACAGAATTAGAAAGTTACAGAATAGAACATTAAATTTAAAGAGTGTAATTGCACTATGTAGGCTACAATTTCTATTTGTTTATTATGAAATAACTCAAACATATGTTTTTCTGTCTTCTGATGAGCATTATTCTGGGCTGTGTGTTCAAAAGCATCAGTGGTTTCTTATTATATATTTTTTGGAAACACAGCTTTGTTTGAATACAGTGTCAGCATTGAGCGAACGCTCTCTCTGTGATTGATTGGTTGTGTCTTGCAGCATTTGCGTGCGTTCAGATCATGGTTCAGATGAGCAGGAAAATAGTCCTATACTACACAATTATTAGGTTATTCATTTTGTATGCATAAAATAATCGTTTTAAATTAACAAAATTACTGGTAAAAAAAAAAACACCTTAGTATCGATATTTTTATTTGAGTATCGATACTTTTCGATGCTCACATCAGTATCGATATATCGATACTTTATATCGATACGCCCATCCCTAGCGTTCAGGTGCTGGGTTACTTCTGTTATGTAGATATGATATCTACACAATAACTATTGTGTTACTTACTTAGATATTTCTAAGTAAAGCATATACTTTAAAAGTGTGGTTTAATTCAATGTTATATTTTTTTAATAAAATGTATTGCAAAGGAAACTTCAACTAAATAGAAATTACTCAACCTTTTACTGGCCAAATTCACATTACTTATTTTCTTTGTTCATTTTACTTAGTTAAGTAGAGTTTACTTAATTCCATATGTGAAATTTACTTAAAAAATATGCGTGCAAAAACTTGCCAAAGAAAAATTAAGTAAATCTTACTTATTGTTTTTTTCAGTTTACAGTGAGAAAAATGTTTTAATCTAAAATGGTGCTTCATGTGGTAACTTCTAAATGAATTAATTTTAATCAAGGCAAAAATATTAAGCATCACTAAAGCAACCTATATACGAAGTTGCAGTGGTAAAATAAAATGTTTGAATTTTTAAATAGCTCCCTTAGATAACCACAAGTATTATACATTTTATTGTGTTTTTATTATTATTATTATTATTATTATTTTGCTTATTTTGGTCACTTGTGGCCCCCCTCTTTTAAAGCAGTGCCTCAGCCTAGCCCACCCGCACACCCCCATTCCCCCATTTATAATGATCTTGACATGCCCCTGTATGTGTGGGTCATGTGAAGGGTTGAATGAGACTGATTAGTTGAATAGACAAGCATGGGGTGTTATTGAATATCAATTCCTGGTACTAAGACAAACTGAAAATCATTCAACCCTTTAGTGACCGCTGACACAGTGACATACATGTAAATCACAAATCAAGTGTCAAAAGACACATTTTATTAATTTTTACATTTTCTGAAAACATAATACTTAAACTTTTAGTTTTTAAACTAATTTCTACAATAGATCTTTCATGAACAGTTAAAAGTGTTTTGACTAGTAAAATTTTAAAATACAATTTGATACTGGATCTAAATAAAAAATGTAAACACAAACACAACTACTACTTTAAGAATTGTAAAATAAAAAAAATAAAAATTTAGTTATTTATCAATCAACATCTATTAGCTAAATCAAATCCATATTGTAACCACTCATTGCCATTAAAACACTTGTACACAGTTTTTAACGGTGTTTGTTTTTGAGGATGTTCCAAGGTTGCTACTGTGTAAAGGTTGTTATTTGTGTATTTTTGTGTCAGAAGTGCATACTTACCATTATCGGACATATCAACGAAAATAGCTGCCAGCAGCCAATTAAATCTTAGTAGATAACTTAAACTGTGAAAGACACCTTAAGTATTTTTAAACAATATTTATAGTAGTAAGTCAGTACAATACATTTAGGGCGTGTTCACACTTGTAGTTTGGTTCTCTTGGTTCTTTTGGTCAGGACCAAAAAAGAAAATTATACACTTAGTCCTGATTCGCTTAGTGATCACTTTTTAACACCCAACCTAAAGTTACAAAAAAAAAAACACGGTTTCACTTAATTTTGATGGTCCCTTTAACCCATTCTCTTGACTATAAGTAACATTGCACCTACAAGTCTACTAAGTCTCATTAGAGTGTTATTAGAGTATTAGTAGACTGGTAGGGTTTGGGTTAGAATAAGTTGTCTTTGATGTCTTTGGTCTGTGTTGCATTCATTTTTCAGTCAAACTGCACCAGAGTGCACCCAAAGGTGGGTCTCAGTCCGCTTGTTTGGTGTGCACCAGGGATGGCAGCATTTACACTTATTGAAATGAACCACAGAGCAAATTTGTTTTAATCTAACCAAACCCAAGTGTGAGTATTCCCATAGTACAGTGAGAGAAATTCCACTCTTGTATAATCAATTCTCATCATTAGTGTTTTAGAGCTCAGTGACTAAACAACATGCACAAAGAGAAGCCATTTTTAAATAAAGTTTAGGAAAGGATACTCTCACTCACTTAGGACGCTGGCCGTAGACTCTGATGTCATCTGAACTTTCATAGGCATCACATACTCTATAGTGAAGCAGCGACCCTTCTCCTCTCCTTGAAAAAAAAAAAACATGAGGGGTAATGTCCTTTTTTTTATTTATATTTATTTATTTATATAAACAACACTTCCAGATATTGCCAGGTTAATGTTGGAAAGAATATAATTACAATAAATTAAAAAAATTTCTGATGTTTTAGACAAACTAGACATATTTGAAAGTATTCAATTTGTTTTTAATCCAGTGGACCACATTCAGTATGTCAGCTACACTACTGGGTGGCGTCAAGGTTTGTAGGTCAAACGTTTTGCTTTGTAGAGTTTTTAGTAACAAGGCCACTCAATGAACCATTTGGGCCCAATATGGATGTGACCCTAGTGCAAAATGCTGTTAAATAATCCATTAAGAATTACTCTCACAATGTCTGCAAACAATATCTATTTTGCAAAATCTAATAAACAGAATGAACAGAATTTGAATGACAAAAAGAAATTTCACTGTGCCTGCAATGATAATTATATCAACTTTGTTAAGTACACTACTGTTCAAAACTATGGGGCCAGTAAGATTTTTTTTTAAATGTTTTTGAAAGAAGTCTCTTATGCTCACCAAGTCTGCATTTATTTGATACAGAAAAACATTAATATTGTGGAATATTGTTATATTTTAAATGACTGTTTTCTATTGTAATATATTTTAAAATGTAATTTATTTCTGTGATGGCAAAGCTACATTTTCAGCAGCCATTACTCCATTCTTCAGGGTCACATGAAACTTCATAGATCATTCTAATATACTGATTTGGTACTCAAAAAACATTGGTTGTTATTATCAATGTTGAAAACAGTTTTGCTGCTTAATATTTTTGTGGAAACCATGTTAAATTTTTTTCAGGATTCCTAAATTAATAGAAAGTTCAAAACAGCGTTGATTTAAAACTGAAATCTTCTGTAACATTATAAATGTTTTTACTGTCACTTTTGATTAATCTAATTTCTGTCATGATAACTCTCAGAATGTTTGGCATGGTAATGGGTATGACAATGTTGATGTACACTATATTGCCACAAGTATTGGGACACCCCTCCAAATCATTGAATTCAGGTGTTCCAATTACTTCCATGGCCACATGTGTATAAAATCAAGCACCTAGGCATGCGGACTGCTTCTACAAACATTTGTGAAAGAATGGGTCGCTCTCAGGAGCTCAGTGAATTAACTGGTAACGGGATAGGTTGCCACCTGTGCAATAAGTCCATTTGTGAAATTTCCTCACTACTAGATATTCCACGGTCAACTTTTAGTGGTATTATAACAGAGTGGAAGCAATTGGGAACAACAGCAACTCAGCCACGAAAAATCACAGAGGAGGGTCAGTGTGCGCTGAGGCGCACAATGTGCAGAAGTCGCCAACTTTCTGCAAAGTCAATAGCTACAGACGCCAAACTTCGTGTGGCCTTCCGATTAGCTCAAGAACAGTGCGTAGAGAGCTTCATGGAATGGGTTTCCATGGCTGAGCAGCTGCATCCAAGCCTTACATCACCAAGAGCAATGCAAAGCGTCGGATGCAGTGGTGTAAAGCACGCCGCCACTGGACAGTGGAGCAGTGGAGACGTGGAGACGTGTTCTCAAGCTTCTCTGTCTGGCAATCCGATGGACAAGTCTGTGTTTGGCGGTTGCCAGGAGAATGGTACTTGCCTGACTTGTGCCAAGTGTAAAGTTTGGTGGAGGGGGGATTATGGTGTGGGGTTGTTTTTCAGGGGTTGGGCTTGGCCCCTTAGTTCCAGTGAAAGGAACTGTTGATGCTTCAGCATACCAAGACATTTTGGACAATTTCATGCTCCCAACTTTGTAGGAACAGTTTAAGGATGGCCCCTTCCTGTTCCAACATGTCTGTACACCAGTGCACAAAGCAAGGTTCATAAAGACATGGATGACTGAGTTTGGTGTGGGGGAACTTGACTAGCCTGACCTCAACCCGATAGAACCTTCATCACCTTTGGGATGAATTAGAGTGGAGACTGCGAGCCAGGCCCTCTAGTACAACATCAGTGCCTGACCTCACAAATGCGCTTCTAGAAGAATGGTCATGGTCTTGGGGGAATAGATCTGCTACGCTGCTGCAGAGCAAGTACAGGACTTGCTACTGCCAATGCATACACAATACTATGAGCAAGTAAGACATGCTGCTGCTGCTGCACAATATAGCAAATATGAATTACCCATAACAGATCAATACAGGTGGAGCTGGGGAAGGTGAAGGGTTTCTGAAAGCGTGCTGCACTGCTAAGGAAAATGCTAACCAAGTATTTGAAGGGTGAACACGCAAGCTCACTGGCTACTGATTCAGCAGGAACCAATCAGCTGTGCCCTATAGAGAACGATATGATTGCAAGAAGGTTGAGTTAAAGACGTATTAGCCTGCGCCATCTAGAGTTTCATGACAGAACTTGTATGTGTTTGTAGTTAGTTTAAAAAAACGAACTACAAAAATCTGATTGACCTGACATTTTTGAACAGTAGAATATGTCTTCCTAAAAGGGGGGAGAGAGAGAGAGAGAGATACCTGATTTACCAGTTGGTAACACTGGAGCTGGAGCTGGTAACTCTAAAAGGAAGAGGAACTGAAATCACTTGTTGCCCGTATATCTACAAAGTCCCATTACCAAAGTTATAAAACATTTCAACATGCTATTTGTGAGGTAAAGGCACTGCAGAGTTAATTACTGAGGTACAGGTACAAAAAAAAGGTACAGGATCTGCAATGCAAGACGTACTGCATTGAAAGATTAGTTAGAGAAAAGGACTGGAAACCAGACCAGAGTTTACAGGAGATAGTAGAAAGTAAATGAATGCGTAAATTAATGATCACTGAATTAATCATCTGAGGCTTTAGACAAATAATTAAAGAACAATTTTTTCTTCAGCGAATCACACAAATAAGGATTTAATTTGAAGCAAAACATGTTCATGTGTTTTGTACATATGTATCTCTTCTGTAAATTATTTTGTGTGAACTTGCGAGCTTATGAGATTTAAACACTCCCACGCACAACAATGGCGGACATTAATTTATTGTAATGTTTTTCACAATTTTTTGGGGGGAATATAATTGATCAAGCCATATGGAATTTTTTGCTGACACATTGGTATTTTAAGCATTAATGGGATGGAATTTAAATTATGAAATAATTTCCTGTTTCCTAGGATCTCCATAATGATCCATGCTGACACTAGACTGGTACACTTTACCCTGAACCTGAGAAACTTCCTGTGTCTCTGAATGATCTGAATGTGGAAATAAGCATCTTTCACATCAATTGTGACAAACTATCCCCTCGGCCCAATCATGCAGAATCATGCAGCCTAGCCTTAGAACCTCTCACATTTATGAAATGCATTCTGCTCTGGCTTAGTTCAGACTCCGAAGCATGTGTTTGACGACTTGCTGATTTTAGTACAGTTCAAGAAGTTAGTGTGACAGCAACAAGATCTTGTTTTTGATCATTTGTGGAGTGGAAAATCTGAGAACATATTTCCTCTCAAGGCACAGACTGAGGACCAGAATTGCACCATCAGACTCTGAGTCTAACCTGGCAGTAGCTTGGCAAGGCAGAGGTGGATCTGTTCACTTTGAGTGAGAAAGCTTAATGTCGTCTCGGTTACATATGTAACCCTCGTTCCCTGAAGGAGGGAACGGAGACGTACGTCGGAACTGACCGACAAATTGGGATCTGTTTTCAGAGACCAATCTACTTCGAGTGATTAAAAACGAGCCAATGGACATTGGCATGCGGTTCACGCATTCCACGCACCGCCCCGCAGTGCGGGTATAAATACGGAAGTGGAATACCGCATCATTGCTTTTCAACTGAGGAGCCGAGACAAGTGACTCGGGCCTTCATCTGAAGCACAGCACCTGGTGACGGGACGTACATCTCCGTTCCCTCCTTCAGGGAACAAGGGTTACATACGTAACCGAGACATTCCCTTTCAGTCGGTCACGTTCGGCGTACGTCGGAACTGACCGACGAATTGGGATCCCTACCAACACGCCAGGGATGCTGGCCCTTCCAGCGCCCTGCCTGAGCTCGCTAGACCAATCCTATGTTGGAGTGGGAGTCAGGGCTCCTGGCAGGGAAGGTCAGTTCCACAGGAGATAGTAGAAAGTAAGAAAGTAAATAAATGCGTAAATGAATGATCACTGAATTAATCATCTGAGGCTTTAGACAAATAATTAAAGAACAAGTTCTTCTTCAGCGAATCATACAAATAAGGATTTAATTTGAAGCAAAACATGTTCATGTGTTATGTACATATGTATCTCTTCTGAAAATTATTTTGTGTGAACTTGCGAGCTGGACCAATCCTATGTTGGAGTGGGAGTCAGGGCTCCCGGCAGGGAAGGTCAGTCACTGCTGTTCCTGCAAGACCCACTCAGCGTGACTACTGGATAACGCTGGGAAAACGTGCCCGTCTCGGGGAGATGGTACGCTGCGGAGCCATGTCCTTCAATGGAAGGAGAGGTGGCGAAATACACATAAGGACTAACCTATCAGGGTAGTGCTACATATGGCTGTCACTGGGGTGGATCCAACCTGATCCCAGGGGGGAAAGAACACCACCAGAGACGACAGAGCGGACTCTGTCAAGGGAAAGACACGGGGCTAGCCGAGTAGGGTAGCTGGTACCGTGGAGAATACACATATGGGGTTGCCGTTAGGGAACCGCTACATATGGACCCCAACCTACACACGTTCCACAAGCATACGGGTGCAGGCCTGGCGTCAGACGGCCGCAAAGTCTGACACCGAAGGGGTGATGGAGGAGCTTGACAGGGTTAGCCGTTTCCGGGGAACACAACTGGAGACAATAGACGCACGTATCCGGCCCAGGGGGCGGGAGTGGCGTTGCAAGCCGACACTAGAACGGGCACTTAGCGCTACTGGCCACTGGGGGCGAGGATGCGGGAAGATACCGGCTCTACACGGAGGCTATAGAATCTAGCGAACGTGTTAGGTGTCGCCCAGCCCGCAGCTCTACATATATCTGTCAGGGCTAACCTCTGTTTGGAGACAGCTTTTCCCTTCTGCTGGCCTCCGTAACAGACGAAGAGCTGCTCTGAGGTTCTAAAGCTTTGAGTTCGGTCCACGTAGGCGCAGAGAGCGCGGACGGGACAGAGCAAAGCTAAGGCTGGGTCTGCCTCCTCCGAAGGCAGCGCTTGCAGGTTCACCACCGGGTCCGGAAGGGAGTGGTGGGAACCTTGGGCACGTATCCAGGCCTGGTTCTCAGGACAACGTGAGAGTTGGCCGGCCCGAATTCTAGGCACGATTCGTTGACCGAAAGTGCGTGCAGGTCCCCTACCTTCTTGATTGAGACCAATGCAGTCAGGAGCACTGTCTTCATGGACAGGATGTTTAGCTCTACAGACTGCAAAGGCTCAAAGGGAGGACCCTGAAGTGCTCTGAGCACCAGGGCTAAGTCCCAAGAGGGTAACGAGGTTGAACGAGGAGGATTTAGTCTCCTCGCACCTCTGAGGAACCTGACGATTAGGTCGTGCTTCCCTAAGGACTTACCTTCGACTGCATCGTGATACACTTCGAGGGTGGAGGGAGACAGCCTTCGCTCCAGCCCATCTTGCCGGAACATTAATCGAACACCTTCGGGGGTCTTCCCGCTGGGAAGAACACCACTCAACAAACAGGTTCCACTTCAGTGCGTAGAAGCGCCTCGTAGAGGGGGCTCTAGCAGAAGTGATGGTGTCTACCACTGCTTGCGGAAGGCCACCTAGAACCTCCGCGTCATGTCCAGGGACCAGACATGGAGTTTCCAGAGGTCTGGACGTGGGTGCCATAGAGTGCCCCGCCCCTGAGAAAGCAGGTCCTTCCTCAGGGGGATCGGCCAGGGAGGGGCTGTCCTGAAGAGTATGAGTTCGGAGAACCAGGTCCGGTAGGGCCAGTAGGGCGCAACTAGCAAAACCTGCTCCTCATCCTCCCTGACCTTGCACAGTGTCTGTGCGAGAAGGCTCACTGGGGAAAACGCATATTTGCGTAGGTCTCGAGGCCAGCTGTGCGCCAGTGCATACGCTTTCAGGGAATAGTACAACTGGCAATGGGTCGAGTCCGGAGAGGCTAACAGGTCTACCTGCGCGGCTCCGAAGAGGTCCCATATCAGCTGGACGCTCCGGGGGTGGAGTCGCCACTCTCCCGAGGTGTCGACTGACGAGAGAGCTCATCGGCTGTCTGGTTCAGCGCACCTGGGACCGCAGATGCTTCTGACTCCACAGGAGGAGATGGCGGGCGAGCTGGAGCATGCAACGGGAGTGTAGACCACCCTGACGATTGATGTACGCAACGGCCGCAGTGCTGTCCGTACAGACCAGTACGTGCTTGCGCTGTAGTGGCTTTTTGAGGCGGCCCAGGGCAAGACGTACTGCCAATAACTCTAGGCAACTGATATGCCAACGCAGTTGGGGCCCCGTCCACAGACCCGAAACTGCGTGCCCGTTGTACGTGGCCCCCCAGCCCGTGGATGAGGCATCCGTGAAGACCACAGCATGCCTGGACACCTGTTCTAAGGGCACTCCCGCCCGTAGAAAGGAAGGGTCCGCCCACAGGTTGAAGGTGACAGTAAGGAGTAACTGAGACCCGGTACTTGCCGCTCTGCCACACCCATCTCAGGACTCGGTCAGTCTCATATGAAGCAATCCAAGCAAGTTGTCTTAGATTCGGGGCACAATATGGCATCCTCCAAGGCAGGGCCGCACTAATAATAGGCCCATGATTTGTAGAGTAGCTGTAGATTGACTGGCCATCAGGAGCACCTGAACTTTTCCTGGTGGGCTGATCGCCAAAACCCCACCATGACCCCGCATATTAAGCGCTGTTATTTAGTGGAGCACCTGAGAAACAAAGTCCAAAAACGAAGCAATGAAATGGCGGCAAAGCCACTGGAAGGCAAGCCAGCAACCTTTAGGCAAAAAAGCGCTAAGGCTAACACTAACGCTGCGGCTTTGGTGGTACGCAGGGAAGGAGACAAGAGGTTGTTTTTTAATGGATATCAATGGGTTACTACGCTCAACTACGCTGAATAAACATATAAAGGCTTTTGTGAGGAAATAGCTTATCATTTAATGAATCGACAGCCTGTTTGCTAATCTTCAACATGTTTTACACTAAACAATACTTTCATTGGGAACTATCTGTAGATTTTACTTGATTGATTTATGAATGATTTATGACTGCCGTGTATGCCTACTAATTATATAACGCTTTTTAATGAATGAAGGTAAACAAAATATAAAGATTTTAATAAATAAATGTATTCTTTCTATGGCTTCCAGATTTAAACAATTAAATTACAATCACATTTTTAGTGACTAGTATCACTACTGTATGCCCAATAAAGCTGTTTTTTAATGAAGATTCAAATCTAATCTTAAATGTGCTTTTATGCTGCAGCTAATAAAGCCATTTGCATTCTTTTTTCCGCTCAGTAAAGTATACAAAACATAGAACATTATTCACAAGATGAACATGCTAATCCACAAGAAACATAAACTGTAACTGACTGTCATAAAACTCTGAACGCGGGCCACTGACGTCACTGCCATTATATTATAGGCTGAGGTGCCTCACGTGATCCAAGTTAGCCGTTACGCTTTTTCCAATGGTAAGAGCCACAGACACAGACCCTCTCATCTCCCAATAATAAGACAATCTCTGACGGCACTACCTGATTAAACCATGCGTGTAACCAAAACTCCATCAGGTGGCATAATGGAGAAAAATAAACCAGGCTCAGTCGGGGAGCCAGTTCTCCTCTGGCCAATTAACAAACAGTGTATGGTTATTATTCTGGCAGCCTTACAGGTCAGAAGACATATTAGATGACTTCATATTAGATGACAACTCATATTAGATCTGAATATTCTAAAGATCGTAGGCATCATGCCGGAGACGGGTTTTTATTGATGACGTGTCGATTAAACAATTGTTAAATAGAAATATTCGAAGGATCGGAGGCATCACGCCGGAGACAGATTTATTGAGGATGCTGTGTCGATGAGGCAATTTCAGAGGGGAGACTAATTGGCACGGTCTCTGCAGACACTTCAGGGATGCGTTGGTCCTGTCTGGGTGCAGCTCCACCATCTGTTCTGGATACGGCCCGGATCCGGCTGACTGCAGTAAACCTCGGGATAAACAGAGAGACTAACATTAGCGTAGATGCCATTCTTCTTATGATGTAACGAGTACATCAGGTGTTATGGAAAGTGTTCCCGGTTCCGGCTGACCTAGTTAATGCAGCCTAACAATCATTTAACTGATTTGAATGATATAAATTAAAAATGTTTTATGTGTATGCCATAGTAAAGAGATGCGTTTTTAGTCTAGATTTAAACTGACAGAGTGTGTCTGCTTCCCGAACAATGCTAGGAAGACTGTTCCAGAGTTTAGGTGCTAAATAGGAAAAGGATTGACCGCCTGCAGTTGATTTTGATATTCTAGGTATTATCAACTGGCCAGAGTTTTTAGACCGGAATAGTACTGGGAAGCTAAACCATTTAGTGCTTTGTAAGTAATTAGCAAGATTTTAAAATGTATGCAATGTTTAATAGGGAGCCAGTGCAGTGTTGACAGAACCGGGCTAATATGGTCATACTTCCTGGTTCTAGTAAGAACTCGAGCTGCTGCGTTTTGGACCAGCTGCAGTTTATTTATTAAGCGAGCAGGGCAATCACTCAGTAGAGCATTGCAATAATCAAGCCTTAAGGTCATGAACGCATGTACTAACTATTCAGCATTTTGCATTTAAAGCATGTGCCGTAATTTAGATATATTTATAAGATCGTAGAATGCAGTTTTATAGATGCTAGAAACGTGGCTTTCAAATGAGAGATTAGTATCAAAGAGCACACCCAGGTTCCTAACTGACGACGAGGGCTTGACAGAGCAGCCATCAAGTGTTAGACAAAATTCTGGGTTATTACTTGTGGAGTTTTTTTGTCCAATAATTAAAAATTTTGTTTTTCTGAATTAAGTTGCAGGAAATTACTAGTCATCCAATTTTTTATATCAGCTATGCATTCGGTTAATCTTGTGAATTGGTAAGTTTCATCAGGGCGTGAAGAAATATAGAGCTGAGTATCGTCAGCATAACAATGAAAACTAACGCCATGCTTCCTAATGATATCTCCCAGTGGTAGCATGTACAGGGTGAAAAGCAACGGTCCTAGCACTGAGCCTTGCGGTACTCCATACTGAACTTGTGATCGGTGTGACATCTCTTCATTTACTGCTACAAACTGATAACGGTCAGATAAGTATGATTTAAACCATGCCAATGCAATTCCACTAATGCCAACATAATTTTTGAGTCTATTCGAAAGAATGTTGTGGTCGATAGTATCGAATGCAGCGCTAAGATCAAGTAACACTAATAGAGAGATACAACCACGATCGGGTGATAAGAGTAAATCATTTGTAACTCTAATGAGAGCAGTCTCAGTACTATGATACGGTCTAAATCCTGACTGGAAATCCTCACAGATACTATTTCTTTCTAAAAAGGAGCATAATTGTGAGTATTTCTAGTATTTTTGACAGAAAGGGTAGATTTGAGATTGGCCTGTAATTGACTAATTCTGTAGGATCAAGTTACGTTTTTTTAATAAGTGGTTTAATAATAGCCAACTTAAAAGTTTTCGGTACATATCCTAATGTCAAGGATGAATTAATGATATTAAGAAGAGGATCTATGACCTCTGGAAGCATCTCTTTTAGTAGTTTAGTCGGTATAGGGTCGAGCATACATGTTGTTGATTTTGATGATTTAACGAGTTTAGCCAATTCTTCTTCTTCTATAGCAGTGAATGAATGTAATTTTTCCTCAGTGACACTACAATGCACTGTCTGATGGTTATAATTTTTTCCCTAATATTATCAATCTTACAAGTAAAGAAGTTCATAAATCCATTACTGCTGTGTTGTTTACAAACATCAGAAGTTGAAGCTTTATCTTTGGTTAATTTAGCCACTGTATCGAATAAATACCTAGGGTTGTGTTTGTTTTCTTCTAAGAGAGTCGAGAAATAAGCAGATCTAGCAGTTTTTATGGCCTTTCTGTATGCAATAATGCTCTCTTTTCCACGAAATGCGAAAAACTTCCAGTTTTGTTTTCTTCCAGCTGCGCTCCATTTTTCTGGCTGCTGTTTTAAGGGCCCGAGTGTGCTCGTTGTACCACGGTGTTGGACTATTTTCTTATAATCTTCTTTAAGTGCCCAAGAGCAACTGTGTCTAAAGTGCTGGAAAAGAGAGAGTCAATAGTTTCTGTTGCAACATCGAGTTCCTCTAGGCTATCTGGGATGCTGAGGAGATGAAACTGATGAGGAAGATTATTTACAAAGCAATCTTTAGTCGCAGCAGTGATAGTCCTGCCATATTTGAAGCGAGGGGACAGCTTTGCAGTCTTTGCTAAATTGAGTATACATGATACTAGGTAATGATCTGAGATGTCATCGCTCTGCTGCAGAATTTCAACGGTATCAACATTTATTCCATGTGACAATATTAGGTCTAAAGTATGATTACGGCGATGAGTGGGTCCTGACATGTGTTGCCTAACTCCAATAGAGTTTAGAATGTCTCTAAATGCCAATCCCAATGCATCTTTTTCATTGTCTACATGGATATTAAAATCACCAACAATTAGGACTTTATCAGCAGCCAGTACTAACTCTGATAGAAAATCAGCAAAATCATACAAAGTCTGTATGGTGCCCTGGTGGCCTGTATACAGTAGCCAACACAAATGTCAAACGGGATTTATCAATTTCACTACATAACGTTATGTAAAGCACCTAAACTTCAAAGGAATTATATTTGAAACTAGACTTCTGAGTAATACCGAAGATATCATTATAAATTACAGCAACACCTCCCCCTTTACCTTTCAGACGCAGTAATCTTGGGGGTGGACTCATTTAAAGTAATGTATTCGTCAGGTTTTAGCCAGGTTTTTGTCAAACACAGCACATCTAGATTGTTATATGTAATCATATCATTAACAATAAGCGTTTTTGAGGAAAGGGATCGAATATTCAGCAGCCCGAGCTTTATCATTTGATCATCTGTATTATATCTGTTGTTTATTTGTTGGACATCAATTAAATTTTTACCGTTGAATAGTTTTGGTGTTTTTTTGTATTTACTAATTCGTGGAACAGACACAGTCTCTATGTGATAATATCTAGGTGAAAGAGTCTCTATGTGCTGGGATTTATCTGACTTCTGTGATGTGAGACAGCTAGCAGACGGTCGAGTAAGCCAGTCCGTCTGCTTCCTGACCTGGGCTCTAGTTAGTCAAGGTTTAGCTCTAAGACTATGTGCCAAATTACTAGAGAGAAGAGCGGCACCATCCCAGGAAGGATGGATGCCATCTTTTTTCAACAGGTCAGGTCTGCCCCAAAAGCTTTTCCAATTGTCTATGAACCCTATGTTATTTTGCAGACACCACTTAGACAACCAGCCATTGAGTGATGACAGTCTGCTAAGTATCTCATCACTCCTTTTAACAGGGAGGGGACCAGAACAAAAATTTTTACGACAAAACTTTAAGATGTTTTCCATTACAAATATAGTTTATTATTAGTATTAGTACCTAATATTGTTGTTGTAATAGACACCATAAAACCATGGTAATGAGGAGTTTGGTTTTTGTCTGTGACTTGATCTTTCAGTTAAACTCTGGAAGTCTGGATTCTATCTTAGTCCTTTTCAGGCAAGTCATTTAAATTGGAAGCCATCTTTGAAACACCTCTCGGGCAGCTATTTCAGTCATGAAAGTACAGCTCCTATCTCTCTGAATGGGGAAACATCAACTTTTCCAAAACTGTACACCAAGCTTACGATTGAATTTCATATTCATATCAATGAAATCTGTATCATAAATGTGATTTCTTATGCTGAAATAGCTATAAAAAAAGCGTATTTTTCAGGCTAGACCAGCAAATAAGCATGCGCAGTCCTAAGCACGTGTCTCAGAACACTAATAGTTTCTTTAGCAACCGGAGCTTCTAAAGGTAGCCGTAATGACGTGATGAATTTACCAATCACAGATTGGCTGTTTCATTTAGAAAGCAAGACTTAATCCGCCATACTGCACGTTGCACTTTCTCCCATTCATAGTAATACAAGTGCACTGTCTTTCTATATATAAAATCTTTGATTCTTTATCACACTTCCATGTTTGAAAAGCGTATTCTTCAAATAGGTGTGTAAAAAATACTTTCGCTGCAGCCTGTATCAATGGCTGTGCCCATAGCACAGGATTGTTGTGATTTATTTATGTAATATTCTGCACAGATACTTCTCCTATAGACACCAACCTCTGTTTACAATCATTAATTGAGTATTGTGAAACAAAGAAAAAAGGTGTCATAATATTCTGATGCATATTTCGTGATTTAAAGGGAAGCATGCAACCCATACTGTATGTGTATGTGCAATACTTCAAAGTCTGATCACCATTTTTTCTTGCATAACTGCTAGAATACAATACAAACAACATATCACATTAAAGTGTATTAGAATTAGACAAATCTTACGACTAAAGTCTATTTTGGGGGTATTAAATTCATGGTTTGGAGGAAACTTATATTAACAATAATGTTCACATTTTTTCATGCACTTATTTTATGATGCAATCATCAATAATTAGATCAAATTGAAGTTGTTAAAATAAAGGAATATTTCCAGCCCATATACCATTATTCAAAAATATCTGGTTTGATCATTGTAAACCTCCATGTTTAGTACAATGATTGGATAGCATACTGTAGACAATAATGGGTGGTAATATAATGGAAAAATAAACCAAATAACATTAAAATAAAATTAAATCAGTCTGATGATTCCTCTGGCAGTAACTTTAGTTGCGTGCTACATGTTAATCTCCAACACCGGCAGCGCTGACAAACGTGTCTCTCAGATAATTTTATGCAATAAAATAAAAGATGACATCATGTAGCAGGGTACCATGTAAGTCTAAATAAACAGTTTTAAATATTGACGTTTATTGTTAAGTTAAACTAAATTAGTTTAATTTTCTTCTCAAATCTGTTGTCCGTCCATTGACAATAATGCAGGCGTAAAGTCCTTTACGCTACTAATCGGAGCAGGATGTGACGACACACAAACTGTGATAAAACTGTGGCCTATAACTATGGTAAGACCTTTATAGCCTGGATGAATTAAGGAAAAAACTATGACTTTTTCTTCTGTGTAGATATATAAACATTAACTTTATAATATTAATTCAATAATTAAAAGCCTTGAAATATAATACAATATTAATATTGCAGTATATTAAAAAATATATTAGTGTTTGTTTCTGCCCTTTATTAATTAATAAATGTATTTATTTATTCTAATTTAAAGGACTTACTGTCAGGGTTTTTCCCTGGCAGCCTTGTTTGTGTTGTCTTTGTTTAATGTCTCTATGTTTGTGTTGTGTCTAAGCACATGGCTCTCTCTTTGTTGGTGTTAATTGCCATGTGTTCCTCTTGTCCCATCTCCTAGTTTTCCCTTACCACGCCCCCTCGTTTAGTCCTCGTTTCACTAATCGTGCTCACCTGGTCCTGTGTTTTCCTCCCTTTATATTGTGCTTCCTTCCTTGATGTCTTTGCTGGATTGTTGCTTGTGTCATGATGTGAAACTGTGTTGTTTGTGCGCAGCTGTCCAATTGCTTTGTGAACAGGCTTTAGTGGATTTGTTCTGTCTGGATGACCCTCTTCTGCAGTGGGAGATGGAGCGGGTGAAGACTTTAGACTTCTGGAATTTTTCAAATTACCTGCAAATTACCAGAGACTTCCAAGGTCCATTTGCAGCGACTATCCCACCATCCTTCCTTTGTCAAGTCAAGTTCCAGATCCTCTTCTGACTCCAAAGAGGAGATGAAGGTCAAGGAGAAGAGCGACCCAGACCTCTGCATCAGTCCCAGAGCCGGTTGAGTCCACTCCTGCCAGTCCAGAGCCAGCCGTGTTTGCACCCGCCAAGTCAAGCACAAATTATCATGTCCTTATCATGTCCTCGGAAACGGAGAAGGAGGGCCCATGTTGGCAAGTCAGATGCCATTCTTTTAAAGGCCCCTAGCCCGTCGGTCTGGGATTGCCTGAACCAAGAGAGGGCTCCAGCCCGTGACCAGTGTTCAGAGAGGGCTCCAGCCCCTGACCAGCATTCAGTGATGGCTCCAGCCCATGACCAGCATCCAGAGAGGGCTCCAGCCCCTGACCAGGGTCTAGTGGTGGCTTCAGCCCCTGACCAGCATCCAGAGATGGCTCCAGCCCCTGACCAGCGTCCAGTGAGGGCTTCGTCTTCTGTCCCAGAGCCCACTTTAGAGTTTCCTGTTCCAGAGCCCGCAAAAACTATGGACATTCTCCTCACTCCTATTGACCCAGCTGATCTACTTCTCTCTCTGTCACAAGATGCCTGGCCGATTGAAGAATATGTGGAAGAGTTCCTTGAGCTCGCTCATCTGGTGCCCTGGAATGATGGTACACAGAAGTCCATTTTCTGGGTTGGACTGGATGATTATCTATTTCGTCAGGTACCTGCAGCAACCACTTGCTCTCTAGCCCGGTACATTGAGTATGTGCTGTGGCTGAGTGCTTCCCTCACTGTTGTATGAAGACGCCATCACCACTCAGCCAAAGTCCGTTCCAGTGAGAGAAATTCCAATGTCTGTTCCAGTGAAATAAATTCCAGAGTCCGTTCCAGTGACATACTGTTTAGTAGATAATATGGTTTGAAACTTACTTTGCAACCATCAAAAAACATGTTTTATATAGTATGTGTGTAGCATGAATGAAATTCAGACATACTACATCCGCTCCTAATATTAGACTTCCCGGCTATAATCAAGTGGAACATGCTCCAAAAATAAAATATAAGAGAGGTATTCTTTTTTTTATTGTCCAAAAGCACTCTAGATATTTCTTTCACAACAATAAGGAATCTTTTAATTCTTGTCCTGGAATATCAAATCAAAAGTACCTTTCCTTCTAATATCTTGCAAACATTACATAAACCCAGTGAACACAAAGACAAAGAGGGTCAACTGCTACAGTGGAATATTTTTTTTTTTACAAACGACAATTACATTTATCTATTTAACCATATAACTAATGTACACCATAAAACTCTATGCAACAATAATATGCAACAATACCACTAAGGAAGCACACACACACTTACACACACTTACCTGCAAGGAAACAGACCCTCCAGAGCCCTGAATGGAGAGACATACGAATTTCAGTGCTTTGATTGAGAGGTAGGATGACCCCTTCTTCCAAGTAGAGCCAGTAGTCGGTGCTGACAGCAATACCCAGCAGCCCCAGACTACACACAGCAAACACACTGCTGAGGAGTGTCAGTGCCTTTCTACCACACAAACTCATCTTTCAAAAGAGGGTGCAAGCTGCAGAAAACAGGAGCTGTAGTGAGAGAGAGAAAACCTTAAATGAGCTTAAATAACTTAATCTTCTATTTAACATCCTAATAGTTTTTTTTAAAGACCCCCTGTGATGAAAATCAAGTTTTAATGTTGTTTATATGTCTGTGTGGTGTATTTAATATGCTTTAAGACAAACCATGTGCAAATTCACAAGTCACACAACGCAACTCATAACATAAGCAAGACCGGCATTATCAGTCCATCACCCACACACTCCACAGCTGAATTCCAATGATGTATCAGGCGGGTATATATTTGATTAGTATACCGTGGCAGCCCTCATGTGAAGACCAAAGAGTGTAAAGACCAGCGAGTCTACCTGTGCGAGTCCACAGAGAAAGGACACAGACAAGGCACTTAAGTATTGATTTTTTTCCCCCTTCCTCTTTTCTACAGCTTGTTTAATCCTTTACCATCTCTGTGTAACATTAGCTCTGAATCGAATGCAATACTTTTACCAGCCCTATTAAAATCAATTTTGTAGATGTTTATCATCCCCAGGTCAGGTAATAGGGCTGCACGATTAATTGAAATTAAACTGCATGCTATTTGGCAAATATTCCCTGCAGAAGTGGGATAACGTACATCATTCCAGGAAATCCCTATGGGCATCATACTATTGCTGTAGCTAAATAAACAGAAGATTGAGAAACTTTGATTAAACATGACTAATAAACACGACTACGACAATATATGGTGTATTTGAGTTCTTCAAGCCTTCTCGGGTATTTTCATGATAATAAAGAATATTTATATTTCAATGCTAATTGACATAGCCTTTATCACTGTATAGAATACTATGAAATAATATGTTGTGTGCCTTATCATCTCACAGAAGGATGGCGCTTCTGCTCTCACTGATCCCCTTGCTGATTGCCTTAGCTATGGTCTTGAGAACGTGGCCATGAACACAGGGGGCATGCTGGAGTTTCTACCTTGCCCCAAACAAACAGGTTGGCTGGGCTAGGGAGGACGTTGTACACCCCTGAATCAAAAACTGGGTCCTCTGATGGTTCCATTTCCATATATCCTACCAGGTGACCTTCCGCTCCACTGCCTGCTCCCACCTCATCCAGACACCCTGATTTTTTATTGCTAGCCTCGACCTTTCCTTCTCACTGGCAGTGTTGCAACGGTTTGGTGTTGAACTTCCGAGTCCAGCCCGGCCCTGTGTCACAGTCCCGATGAGAGCCTTGTGCTTCAGCCTAGCTTCTGCCTGTTGGACTGCCTCAGTTGCCTTCCACTTCCTCCATGTCCTCACAACGATGCCTGCTCCGGACACTTTAGCATCCTTCAACCCCAAATACTGCAGATGTTCTTGTGCCCGTGCTAAGATGAATTCCTCCCTGATGGAGCTGAATGGGAGCCTGAGCTTGTTGCTGTTTCCATAAAACCTAATACTGCTCAAGCTGCGTGGCACGCCCAACCATCTGCCTTGATAGCTGCTCACTCTATGCTCAAAGCCTTTCACTACTGTCATATGGCCTTCGTAGATGAGTGAGGGCCAGAGGATTCTTGGGAGGATTCCATGCTGGTAGATCCAGGGCTTAAATTTCCCGGGGAGCCCAGACTTATCCACAGTTTTCAGCCACCTCTCCAGATTGGAAGTTCATAAAGGCTCTAATAGGTGGCTGCCTCACTCCAGACTTGCTGAGTGGGCCTCTGCACTCCATCTCTACTGATTTGACTAGCATATTCATTGCCAGCGCAAAGAGGGTCACTGAGATAGTACACCCAGAGTACTCTCACTCCATTCCCCTATTGAAACACGCATGATATCAATAAGAAAGCACTCTTCCACATTCATTCATAGAAAATCTTATATGAAGGAACATGTACACTCACCTAAAGGATTATTAGGAACACCATACTAATACTGTGTTTGACCCCCTTTCGCCTTCAGAACTGCCTTAATTCTACGTGGCATTGATTCAACAAGGTGCTGAAAGCATTCTTTAGAAATGTTGGCCCATATTGATAGGATAGCATCTTGCAGTTGATGGAGATTTGTGGGATGCACATCCAGGGCACGAAGCTCCCGTTTCACCACATCCCAAAGATGCTCTATTGGGTTGAGATCTGGTGACTGTGGGGGCCATTTTAGTACAGTGAACTCATTGTCATGTTCAAGAAACCAATTTGAAATGATTCGAGCTTTGTGACATGGTGCATTATCCTGCTGGAAGTAGCCATCAGAGGATGGGTACATGGTGGTCATAAAGGGATGGACATGGTCAGAAACAATGCTCAGGTAGGCCGTGGCATTTAAACAATGCCCAATTGGCACTAAGGGGCCTAAAGTGTGCCAAGAAAACATCCCCCACCAATACACCACCACCACCAGCCTGCACAGTGGTAACAAGGCATGATGGATCCATGTTCTCATTCTGTTTACATCAAATTCTGACTCTACCATCTGAATGTCTCAACAGAAATCGAGACTCATCAGACCAGGCAACATTTTTCCAGTCTTCAACTGTCTAATTTTGGTGAGCTCGTGCAAATTGTAGCCTCTTTTTCCTATTTGTAGTGGAGATGAGTGGTACCCGGTGGGGTCTTCTGCTGTTGTAGCCCATCCGCCTCAAGGTTGTGCGTGTTGTGGCTTCACAAATGCTTTGCTGCATACCTCGGTTGTAACGAGTGGTTATTTCAGTCAAAGTTGCTCTTCTATCAGCTTGAATCAGTCGGCCCATTCTCCTCTGACCTCTAGCATCAACAAGGCATTTTCGCCCACAGGACTGCCGCATACTGGATGTTTTTCCCTTTTCACACCATTCTTTGTAAACTCTAGAAATGGTTGTGCGTGAAAATCCCAGTAACTGAGCAGATTGTGAAATACTCAGACTGGCCCGTCTGGCACCAACAACCATGCCACGCTCAAAATTGCTTAAATCACCTTTCTTTCCTATTCTGACATTCAGTTTGGAGTTCAGGAGATTGTCTTGACCAGGACCACACCCCTAAATGCATTGAAGCAACTGCCATGTGATTGGTTGATTAGATAATTGCATTAATGAGAAATTGAACAGGTGTTCCTAATAATCCTTTAGGTGAGTGTATATCTCCAGGATATGGTGTGTACTATTACTGTTTTGTATATTATCTTTGGTACTGTACAGGTGCTGGTCATATAATTAGAATATCATCAAAAAGTTGATTTATTTCACTAATTCCATTCAAAAAGTGAAACTTGTATATTATATTCATTCATTACACACACTGATATATTTCAAATGTTTATTTCTTTTAATTTTGATGATTATAACTGACAACTAAGGAAAATCCCAAATTCCAATTCAAAGAAAGGATTTTTAGAAATCCTGGCCAACTGAAAAGTATGAACATGAAAAGTATGAGCATGTACAGCACTCAATACTTAGTTGGGGCTCCTTTTGCCTGAACTACTGCAGCAATGCGCCGTGGCATGGAGTCGATCAGTCTGTGGCACTGCTCAGTTGTTATGAGAGCCCAGGTTGCTCTGATAGTGGCCTTCAGCTCTTCTGCATTGTTGGGTCTGGCATATCGCATCTTCCTCTTCACAATACCCCAAAGATTTTCTATGTGGTTAAGGTCAGGCGAGTTTGCTGGCCAATTAAGAACAGGGATACCATGGTCCTTAAACCAGGTACTGGTTGCTTTGGCACTGTGTGCAGGTGCCAAGTCTTGTTGGAAAATGAAATCTGCATCTCCATAAAGTTGGTCAGCAGCAGGAAGCATGAAGTGCTCTAAAACTTCCTGGTATACGGCTGCGTTGACCTTGGACCTCAGAAAACACAGTGGACCAACACCAGCAGATGACATGGCACCCCAAACCATCACTGACTGTGGAAACTTTACACTGGACCTCAAGCAACGTGGATTGTTTGCCTCTCCTCTCTTCCTCCAGACTCTGGGACCCTGATTTCCAAAGGAAATGCAAAATTTACTTTCATCAGAGAACATAACTTTGGACCACTCAGCAGCAGTCCAGTCCTTTTTGTCTTTAGCCAAGGCGAGACGCTTCTGACGCTGTCTATTGTTCAAGAGTGGCTTGACACAAGGAATGCGACAGCTGAAACCCATACGTCTGTGCGTAGTGGTTCTTGAAGCACTGACTCCAGCTGCAGTCCACTCTTTGTGAATCTCCCCCACATTTTTGAAAGGGTTTTGTTTCACAATCCTCTCCAGGGTGCGGTTATCCCTATTGCTTGTATACTTTTTTCTACCACATATTTTCCTTCCCTTCGCCTCTCTATTAATGTGCTTGGACACAGAGCTCTGTGAACAGCCATCCTCTTTTGCAATGACCTTTTGTGTCTTGCCCTCCTTGTGCAAGGTGTCAATGGTCATCTTTTGGACAACTGTCAAGTCAGCAGTCTTCCCCATGATTGTGTAGCCTACAGAACTAGACTGAGAGACCATTTTAAGGCCTTTGCAGGTGTTTAATTAGTTTATTAGCTGATTAGAGTGTGGCACCAGGTGTCTTCAATATTGAACCTTTTCACAATATTCTAATTTTCTGAGAGACTGATTTTTGGATTTTCCTAAGTTGTCAGTTATAATCATCAAAATTAAAAGAAATAAACATTTGAAATATATCAGTCTGTGTGTAATGAATGAATATAATATACAAGTTTCACTTTTTGAATGGAATTAGTGAAATAAATCAACTTTTTGATGATATTCTAATTATATGACCAGCACCTGTATACTGTTTTATGCATGCCTATTTGAATTATTAGATAATGTACCTTTTTCCTACTCAGTCCATCCTTATCCTAAACCCTCTGTACAAGCACTTGAGACATGTACAATCATGTATCTGACAAAGAAATCTCAGATTAGCGACATTAATTTATCTGTGTGGCGAAGAAATCCCACTTGCAGCACTGTAAAAAATGAGTGACAACGAAATCTCACTACAGTATCTTTTGTCGCTTTTCCACTGCCGAGCCAAACGATTCTTAGAACAGTTCCAGTTGTGCTGAGCCATGCTGGTAGAATTCGTGAAGTGATGTTGCAACTCAGAATCGGTCACTTGACTGTGAAGAAATATCTGATCATCCTCCATAACACGGTTGCTATTTACATCTCATTTCACCCGTAAACTCTTGCGCTACCAAGGCAACGACTGACGCTTTTGTATGACATTCCAACGAGCGTCTGTTATCAGCCTCACAGTGGAAAATGAAACCGTAACCGTACCAGCTCGCCCAGAGCGACACGGAATGGAGCGGTTACGCAATGAAATAGTAAGTTATAATTTGTAAATGAAATAGTAATTTCTGTGCATTGTTTATTTTTGTAATGCAAGTTAAAATTTGGAAAGAAATTGTTTTATACATTTGTTATACAAGTTAATTTGTAAATGAAATAAATATATTATTCTGTACATTCATTTTGTCATGTCAATTAATTTGTAAATTAAACAAAATAAATTGTTCTATACATTTTACTTATAGTACAATGTAGGTAAACAGTATTTTTACAACTATTTACAAGATAAGTTATGTTTAAGATAAGAAAAACAAAATATAAATTAACAATACATAAAACAGATTGGAAGAAACAGTTTTCTGTAGACTTTTATTGAGCTGAGCAGGGAGACCCTGGATGGGCTGCACAATAGAGACCCTAGTAAGGCCTCTTCCAGCAGGACATCATCTGGGATCAGTGCATATTTCCACTGTCTACCAACAGGTTTTCAGGGCTGACTCAGGCATGGGCTGCCATGATGCTAAAATGTTTTCAGAAAGAGGGAAGAATAAATGAAATGAACTTATGAGCTACACTCTGCAGGACAGCGGCAGGACACTGTTGCATATCCTTGATCTATAAGACATATTTTTAGTGTTTCTATTATATACTGTTCATATATTTTTAAATAATATCTAATACCAAAATCTAATATCCATGTGTAAAAACTCAGTTTTTCATAAAAGTACAATATTTGCCTCTGAGATGAAGTGAGGAAATCTAATGTACTTCAAATTTATACTTTAATACAGAGTAAATGTTTTTAGTTACATTCCACCACTGGTTATTCGAAAAATCAAACAACATTTATTGTCACAATATTAACAAATCATTGGTAACTGTGTCCCGGGAGTTTCAATGGGACGGTCTGGTTTTGTTGCCTAGTGACTGTGACAGCTGCCGTTGCTGAACAGCAGTAACATTTATACTGGACTTTATAGAAAGTTATATTCAACTGCCTAAAAATATCTAAAGATGTTCAACGTGGTCCATTTATGTACATAATAAAGAGTATAAACTAGATAAAAAAACAACAAAAAAACAAAAAACAAACCCATGTTGGTCAACATTTGAACCCTAATTGTATTTTTTAATTTTTATCATTAGATACATAAGATACCTAATACTTACATTTAAAAGTGTAATCTGGCAATTTCCCTTAAAGGATTAGTTCACTTCAAAATGAAAATTCTGATATTTTACTCACCCCCATCTCATCCAAGATGTTCATGTCTTTCTTTCTTTAGTCGAAAAGAAATTAAGTTTGAGGAAAACATTCCAGGATTTTTCTCCCCATCATAACCTTCCATGGCACCCAAAATGTTGAAGGTCCAAATCAATGCAGTTTCAAAGGGCTTCGAAGGGCTTCAGAGGCTCTGCACAATCCCAGACGAGGAATAGGGTCTTATCTAGTGAAACGATTAAAAATTAATATACTTTTTAACCTAAATTGCTCATCTTGCGCTGCTCTGCTACGTGCCAATGATTGCACAATCATGTCGGAAAGGTCACGGCAGACGTAGGCACCTATACTATAAAAAGTATATTCATTTTTATTTTATTTTTTTAAAATGACCGATTGTTTCGCTAGAGAAGACCCTATTACCGTCTGGGATTGTGCAGAGCCTCTGAAGCCCTTCAAAGCACTTTAAAACTGCATTGATTTGGACCTTCAACATTTTGGTTGCCATGGAAGGCTATGATGGGGAGAAAAATCCTGGAATGTTTTCCTCAAAAAACTTAATTTCTTTTTGACTGAAGAAAGACAAGATGGGGTGAGTAAAAGATCAGGAAATTTTCATTTTGAAGTGAACTAATTCTTTAAGAAAGCTCTTGTCTCTGGCACGCAATGAATTCTGGGGTAGGCGAGACTGCGAAGGATCCATCTGATGTATCCTTCATTTCACGGGAAAAGAAGGACGCATTTGCAGGCCGCATTTGAAGACCCTTCCGGCATGAAACTCCCTATGCTTACGATCACAGACTCAGTGGAGCTTACTTCGGAGCTTGCAGTGAACCCCCAGATGGAGGAGCCTTTTCCTCCAAAACCTCCAACCCCTTGCAAGTCACCATTTAGGCATTATGGCCTGCCCCCACACAATGCCTATTCAACAACTCTGTGACCTGACACAGAAGGCCTTTAACCCCCATGGGTCAGTGACCATCTTGCTTTTTTTCTTAGTGTGATAGAGACTCAAAATACTTTGTTGATTTTGGTCATACAGATAAGTGTTATACATCTTTCAAAACAGTTTTTTTGTGTACACTCACAATAACGACAAAACTTTGCCAAAACATCTCTGGACTCGTGACAGGAGGTGGAGTCCTCTCTGGACTTGGGACGGATGGAGACAAAGCCCTCTCTGGACTCGGGTCACGGGCTGGAGCCATCACTGGACTCGGGTCACAGGTTGGAGCCATCACTGGACTTGGGTCAGGGGCTGGAGCCATCACTGGACTCGGGTCAGGGGCTGGGGCTGGAGCCATCACTGGACTCTGGTCAGGGGCTGGGGTCGGAGCCATCACTAGACTCTGGTCAGGGGCTGGGGCTGGAGCCATCACTGGACTCTGGTCAGGGGCTGGGGCTGGGGCTGGGGCCATCACTGGACTCTGGTCAGGGGCTGGGGCTGGGGCTGGAGCTGGAGCCATCACTGGACTCTGGTCAGGGGCTGGAGCCATCACGTGACTCTGGTCAGGGGCTGGGGCTGGAGCCATCACTGGACTCTGGTCAGGGGCTGGAAGTGGCTCAGACCAAAACCCCCCCCAAAAAAAAACAATCAATCAGCCAGTGTGTTTCCACTGGCTCCGGCGGGGACTGACTTCCTTGTGGCGGCCATCTTGGCTGAGGATGCTGGCTGGTCAGGAATCGACTCTGGAGCAGCTGTGGAGGGCTTGGGGTGAGCTGGAGCACTCAGATGTTTTCAGGACGGGACTGGATGATCATAGGAAAAGTCCTCAGATACTTCAACCACGAAATCTGTACCGTATAGGCAGAAGACAAAATGAATTAACTTGACTAGGGGTAAATTATAATGACCAGGAGACAGGAACTGATATAACCCATCATCCAGATGTGAATACTCCAAAAACTCCTCCACATAGTGCTCCAGAGGACGTCCGTTCTTTTGGAGGGAGAAGAGATAATCTTCAGCCATTTGTGGTGTAGGTCTAGTCATCTGTAACGGTTGGGTAAACCAGGAACAGGCTGAAGACTCAGAAGATCAAAATACAAACTTAAACTTTAATAATGATGCTTAGGAACAAACAGAAAGGCAGGAAAACATACACTAACATAACAGTGTCAAGACTGAGTGAACAAGAGGAACTTAAATAGCAAACAGAAACGAGATAATTAACTGGACACAGCTGAACTAAACTAACTAAGGAAGGTAACCAAGGAAACAGACAAGTGGCAGGAAACTGTGACAAAGGAACACGTGACAGAATCAAAACAACTGAAAGATCAACAAACAGACAGACATGTGACAATAACGTCATAAATGTTTGAAATAATTTCCATTTGGGATCTGAAGTGGCACAGAATCACAGAATGAGGCAGACATTATATTATTTTGAAGTATACTATATACTGTATTCTTATAAAAATACCCAAGATGGCTTGAAAGAACACAGATAAACCATATACTCTCACAGTTGTGTGTTTATTGTCTTCATATTTAATAAGTCAAAGCGTTTCTATCTTCTTTTTATTCAGCTACAGCGATAGGAATATCCTGGAACATCATGTTATTTTACTTCTGTGAGGCATATTTGGACTTTCTGTGTGAGGGCACCCTCCGGCTTTTAGTATGAAATAAACATACATAACATTTCTAATGATTTATAGTTAGAGGCTGCCTGCATTTTCCCCCAAAAATAAAAGTTTTCCTTAATGTAAAATTATTATTATTTTATGCAGTTCTACAAGTAGGCACACTGGTGTTCTTTATATTTTTTGTGAATTTTAAATCACAATTTTAACCAGAGAAATCACAATTAGATGCAGCCCTAGTTGCTCCTGGTATCAGCATGTTCACAATTTTATTTTCACAAACCACGCATAAACGTCATTCCCTTTCAGTCGGTCACGTTCGACGTACGTCGGAACTGACCGACGAATTGGGATCTATTTTCAGAGACCAATCTACTTCGAGTGTTTAAAAACGAGCCAATGAGGATTGGCATGCGGTAGACGCGTCCCACGCTCCGCCCCGCAGCGCGGGTATAAATACGGAAGTGGAAGTACCGCATATCGCTTTCAACTTCGGAGCCGAACATTCATGTGTTTGTTCCTACGAAGAGTGTTTTCCTGCGACAAAGAGAGTTGGAGCTCTGCCAGTGTCGGTGTGACGGTGCCTGCAGCGGTGGTCGCGAAGAGAACAAACAGCTTTTACAGCTTTGGGTTGAGTGCTCTCAGCGGGCTTGCACCCCTGAACCGCTGCGAGCCGCGGCCATTTCCCCTGTGTGCCTCGGCACTGATCAGAGCATTTTCCTCTAAAAGAGCGACACGGTTTGACCCTGCGTCTTTTTCAAGATGTCATTCAAACCGTGTGTTTCTGGATGCCGTCGTTACCTGTCCCCAGCTGACGGACACGATCGCTGTCTCACGTGTTTGGCCGTTCAGCACGCTGAGGCGGCTTTCGTGGATGACTCATGTTCCCATTGCGGGAATATGACCATCGCAGTACTACGGTCCAGGCTCGACTACCTTGAAAGAGGTGGAGTCCCATTGTGCATCCCCCGATCTAGTGGCCCTCCTGCCCCGAAGCAGAGGGCTGCTACTTTGGCTGATGCCTTTGGTGGGGACCTGAGGGTTACTGTGAGGGCACTCCCGCCGGGCCAACAGGCTCCTCGGGCCCCTCCCCCCTCCGCTGCGCCGGTTGAGCTTCCGGAAGAGCATGCTGGTCCTTCCCGCGGGGGGCCAGCTGTTACTTTCGGGGCTCCGGTTGAGGATATGGTTTCGATCGCCGCATCGGGGGACGAGCTAATGGACTCTGGAGATGAAGATTCGGCTGCACTGCCCCCTTCGGGTGTGGTAGCGTTGCCCGAGTCCGATCCAGAGCTCACGGCTATGCTTTCCCGGGCCGCCGCGAGTGTCGGGCTCGAGTGGAACCCTCCACCGCGTCCCGAACCCTCGCGGCTGGACGATTGGTATCTCGGGACGGCCCGTGCTGGTTCTCAGCGCCCCGCCCCAGTGCCTTTCTTCCCGGAAGTGCATCAGGAGCTCACGAAGTCGTGGACAGCGCCCTATAGCGCTAGAAACCGATCGACTGACTCCTCCGTCCTCACTACCCTCGACGGTGGCGCGGCGAAGGGTTACGTGGAGATCCCCCCAGTGGAGCGGTCGGTTGCGATGCAACTGTGTCCTAAGACCGCTACCGACTGGCGGGGAAATCCGCGTCTCCCCTCCCGGGCATGTAAGTCCTCGTCCGGGCTAACCGGCAAGGCTTACACGGCCTGTGGAGAAGCCGTGTCATCTCTGCATGCCATGGCGCTCCTGCAGGTCTACCAGGCCAAAGCGCTCATGGAATTGCACGAGGGTAGTTCCGACCCAGGGGTTATGCAGGAACTGCGTACCGCGACGGACCTCGCCCTCAGGGCGACGAAAGTCACCGCACGCTCCCTGGGTCGGGCGATGTCCACACTTGTGGTCCAGGAACGCCACCTGTGGCTGAACCTGGCAGATATGCGTGAGACCGACAAAGTGCGGTTCCTCAACGCCCCTGTCTGTCAGGCCGGCCTCTTCGGCGACGCGATCGAGAACTTCGCCCAGCAGTTCTCGGTTGCCCAGAAGCAGACGGAGGCGATTAAAAATATCCTGCCCCGGCGACCTGCTGCTGCTTCCACCCAGTCGCTGGCTGCAGCGCCCCCGCCTGCTCGTCGCCGAGGGCGTCCCCCGGCGTCTGCCTCCGCCCCTGCCAAGCCAAAGCAGCAGCCTCCACCGGCAAAGCAGGGCGCCAGGCGCAAGGGGGCCGCCCAACCCGTCCAGGGCCCCGCTGTCTCTGCAGGCAAGCGCAAGGGTAAGCGGCCCTGAGACGGGCAGCCCAGGGAGGAGAGGAGCTGTTCTCGGGGAGGTGGTGTCCGCACCCCTCCTCCCCCCGGAGGAGGACCGGGGGGAGAATGTCCATCACACTGGTATCAACATCCTGCCGCTGGCTCTCCGGAGTCCAGCGGTGCCCACATTCTCAATAAAAGAGCAGTTTCCTCCCTCCCTGGGCCCCAAGAGGATCAGGTTGGCAGTGTGCGACGCCCCCGGGCCTTGCCACTCCTTTCCTCCCCTCTCCCCCTCGCCAGGGGGCAGCAGTGTGGGCACCGAGAACGCCCCCGGGCCTTCTCACCCACACTCTGCCCCACCCTGGAGTACTCAAGCAACACTCCGGGCCGCCTCCGGGCCTCCCGAGTCGGGCCTGGGTACTCCATCTCGCTGCCTCACCCCGGGCACGTCTGTGGTGCCGTTGGTCCCGCTTGTTCGGTCTCTGGGGGCCTGGTTAGGTCTCCCCAGGCCGTCTCGCTGGCTCATCCGTACCATCAGACTCGGCTATGCGATTCAATTCGCCCGCCGGCCTCCCAAGTTCACGGGCATCCTCTTCACCTCAGTGCGGAGTTGCGATGCCCATGTCTTGCGGTCCGAGATCGATGTCCTGCTCCCGTTCAGAATGCTAACGCAGAAACGCATTTTCGAATGCTTCCGTCCCCAGGATTGGTTCGCAGCGATCGACCTGAAGGACGCGTACTTTCATGTCTCCATTCTCCCTCGACACAGACCGTTCCTTCGCTTTGCGTTCGAGGGGAGGGCATTTCAGTACAAAGTCCTGCCCTTCGGGCTGTCCCTGTCGCCTCGCGTCTTCACGAAAGTCGCAGAGGCAGCCATTGTTCCGCTCAGAGAATGCGGCGTTCGTATTCTCAACTATCTCGACGACTGGCTCATACTGGCCCAGTCCCGGGAGCAGTTGTGCGAACACAGGGACCTGGTGCTACGTCACCTCAGCCTGTTGGGCCTTCGGGTCAACCGAGAGAAGAGCAAACTCTGTCCCACACAGAGGATCTCTTATCTCGGTATGGAGCTGGACTCGGTCAACCGGACTGCGCGCCTCACAGAGGAGCGAGTCCGGTCAGTGTTGAACTGCTTGAATACATTCAAAGGCAGGACAGCGGTCCCACTGAAATTCTTTCAGAGGCTCCTGGGGCATATGGCATCTGCAGCCGCGGTAACGCCGCTCGGATTGCTTCATATGAGACCGCTTCAATGCTGGCTTCACGACCGAGTCCCGAGATGGGCGTGGCAGCGCGGCCAGTACCGGGTCTCAGTTACTCCTTACTGTCGCCAAACCTTCAGTCCGTGGGCGGACCCTGCCTTTCTACGGGCCGGAGTGTCCCTAGAACAGGTGTCCAGGCATGCTGTGGTTTTCACGGATGCCTCTTCCACGGGTTGGGGGGCCACGTACAACGGGCACTCAGTTGCGGGTCTGTGGACGGGGCCCCAACTGCGTTGGCATATCAATTGCCTAGAGCTTCTGGCAGTACGTCTCGCCCTGGGCCGCTTCAAAAAGCTGCTACAGGGAAAACACGTTCTGGTCCGTACGGACAGCACTGCGGCCGTTGCATACATCAACCGTCAGGGTGGTCTACGCTCCCGTTGCATGCTCCGGCTCGCCCGCCATCTCCTCCTGTGGAGTCAGAAGCGTCTGAGGTCGCTTCGGGCCATTCACATCCCAGGTGCGCTGAACCAGACAGCCGACGAGCTCTCTCGTCAGCCGACACCTCCGGGAGAGTGGCGACTCCACCCCCGGAGCGTCCAGCTGATATGGGACCTCTTCGGAGCCGCGCAGGTAGACCTGTTCGCCTCTCCGGACTCGACCCATTGCCAGTTGTATTACTCCCTGTCCGGGGGCACCCTCGGTACAGATGCACTGGCGCACAGCTGGCCCCGGGACCTACGCAAGTATGCGTTTCCCCCAGTGAGCCTTCTCGCACAGACACTGTGCAAGGTCAGGGAGGACGAGGAGCAGGTCTTGTTAGTTGCGCCCTACTGGCCCAACCGGACCTGGTTCTCCGAACTCTCACTCCTCACGACAGCCCCTCCCTGGCCGATCCCCCTGAGGAAGGACCTGCTTTCTCAGGGGCGGGGCACTCTATGGCACCCGCGTCCAGACCTCTGGAGACTCCATGTCTGGTCCCTGGACGGGACGCGGAGGTTCTAGGTGGTCTGCCACAGGCAGTGGCAGACACCATCGCTTCAGCTAGAGCCCCCTCTACAAGGCACCTCTATGCGCTGAAGTGGAACCTGTTCGTTGAATGGTGTTCTTCCCGCCGGGAAGACCCCCGAAGGTGTTCGATTAATGTCGTGCTTTCTTTCCTACAAGATGGGTTGGAGAGAAGGCTGTCTCCCTCCACCCTCAAAGTGTACGTCGCCGCAATAGCGGCTTATCACCATGTAGTTGAAGGTAAGTCCTTAGGTAAGCACGACTTAATCGTCAGGTTCCTCAGAGGTGCGAGGAGACTAAATCCTCCTCGGCCAACCTCGGTACCCTCTTGGGACCTAGCCCTGGTGCTCAGAGCGCTCCAGGGCCCTCCCTTCGAGCCTTTACAGTCAGTCGAGCTAAACATCCTGTCCATGAAGACAGTGCTCCTGATTGCATTGGCCTCAATCAAGAGGGTAGGGGACCTGCATGCACTTTCGGTCAACGAATCGTGCCTAGAATTCGGGCCGGCCAACTCTCACGTTGTCCTGAGACCCCGGCCTGGATACGTGCCCAAGGTTCCCACCACTCCCTTCCGGGACCAGGTGGTGAACCTGCAAGCGCTGCCTTCGGAGGAGGCAGACCCAGCCCTAGCTTTGCTCTGTCCCGTCCGCGCTCTTCGCGCCTACGTGGACCGAACTCAAAGCTTTAGAACCTCAGAACAGCTCTTCGTCTGTTACGGAGGCCAGCAGAAGGGAAAGGCTGTCTCCAAGCAGAGGTTAGCCCACTGGATAGTGGATGCTATCGTCTTGGCTTACCAGTCCCAAGACGTGCCTTGCCCGCTCGGGGTGCGAGCTCACTCCACTAGGAGTGTAGCCTCCTCCTGGGCGCTGGCTCAAGGCGCCTCGCTGACAGACATATGTAGAGCTGCGGGCTGGGCGACACCTAACACGTTCGCTAGATTTTATAGCCTCCGTGTAGAGCCGGTATCTTCCCGCGTCCTCGCCCCCAGTGGCCAGTAGCGCTAAGTACCCGTTCTAGTGTCGGCTTGCATACGCCACTCCCGCCTCCGGGCCAGATACGTGCGTCTATTGTCTCCAGTTGTGTTCCCCGGAAACGGCTAACCCTGTCGAGCTCCTCCGTCACCCCTTCGGTGTCAGACGTTGCGGCCGTCTGACATCAGGCCTACACCCGTATGCTTGTGGAACGTGTGTGTTAGGCTGGGTTCCATATGTAGCGGTTCCCTAACGGCAACCCCATATGTGTATTCTCCACGGTACCAGCTACCCTACTCGGCTAGCCCCGTGTCTTTCCCTTGACAGAGCCCGCTCTGTCGTCTCTGGTGGTGTTCTTTCCCCCCTGGGACCAGGTTGGATCCACCCCAGAGACTGCCATAGGTAGCACTACCCTGCTAGGTTAGTCCTTATGAGTAATTCCACCTCTCCTTCCACTGAAGGACGTGGCTCCGCAGCGTACCATCTCCTGAGACGGGCACGCTTTCCCAGCGTTATCCAATAGTCACGCTGAGTGGGTCTTGCAGGAACAGCAGTGACTGGCCTCCCTGACTGGAGCCCTGACTTCCGCACCAACCTAGGTGTGGTCCAGCGAGCTCGGTCAGGGCGCTGGAAGGGCCAGCATCTCTGGCGTGTTAGTAGGGATCCCAATTCGTCGGTCAGTTCCGACGTACGTCGAACGTGACCGACTGAAAGGGAACGTCTCGGTTACGTATGTAACCCTCGTTCCCTGAAGGAGGGAACGGAGACGTACGTCCCGTCGCCAGGTGCTGTGCTTCAGCTGTAGGCCGAGCCACTTAGCCGGCTCCTCAGTTGTAAAGCGATATGCGGTACTTCCACTTCCGTATTTATACCCGCGCTGCGGGGCGGAGCGTGGGACGCGTCTACCGCATGCCAATCCTCATTGGCTCGTTTTTAAACACTCGAAGTAGATTGGTCTCTGAAAATAGATCCCAATTCGTCGGTCAGTTCCGACGTACGTCTCCGTTCCCTCCTTCAGGGAACGAGGGTTACATACGTAACCGAGACGTTTTCTCAAAACTACAAACTTTTACATACATGCTGCTCACATATTATTGCAGCAGAGTTTGTGCTGAATACAGTGTAATCAGACTTTAGCCATGAAAATGTTACAAGTAACATAAATAATCACAAATGTCAGGGCATATTAAAACACTTCCAGGGTCCAGAAAACACCTCAGACCCCAGAGGGTTAACCAACACAAGGCTTCCTCAAAAAAGGATTTGAAAGAATCCAGTGATTCTAAACTGCAAAGGCCAGAATCCAAAGCTGGCTTCAGAAGACACCCATCACTGCCACAATGCTAGACCCTTCTACAAAAGCTCCTAGCCAGCATAGGAAGAAAACTTTTAAAGTAGATGAAATGTTCACAGAGAAGCAAGAGTCTGCATTAGTAAATATTGAATGGATGTGTAAGCGTCACGTCAACAGACTGTGTGTGGCTCATTTGAAATGTGTAGTAGACATTCTTTATGATCTGTTTGAATTGTCACTGCTGTACATTGGTTTCCATGACAAATTACTTGTTACAGGAAATGGTAGGGTATGTGTTTGTTTTCTGAGACCTGGGCCCAGTTCAAAAAGGTTAATCTGGATCAGAATGATCTGGATATGTAAATCACATGTTTTTCTATGCAGGATCAGGTAATCCATCTTATTTTGAGCCGTTTTTTTAAAGCAAAATTTGATTGGATCACTCTAGATACACACCTTTTCAGATTACCAAGTGTATTGTGTAATACCATGTTTATTGATTTGGCTCAAGGCGATTTTTGTTTAGAGCTTCAGAATTTCCATTAAGGGAACATAGTGACCATCGATGCTCCCTGGTTTTCACAGTGCATTGTGGAACTTTTTAGAGAGCAAACGTGTTAGTGCACTGGAAGGATTTTGCTATTAAGACAGCCCTTAAAATATCTGACTCCCTGAATCAGCACCCTGACTACTGAACTAGGGAGCTGATTGAGACGCACCCTGAAATTTATGTTCATGTTGCTCATGTCATAAATATGACAGATAAGCGGAAAAGTCTGAATAAAACAGATGTAGGCTATAATTTATTTAAACTTTAATACTCTGAATAGAAAATTAATGCAATTTGAATATAATAACTTTAAATGCATACAGAGTCTACACTGCAAACAAGCGTCGCGCCATGGCAAAACTACAGTAGATCGCTCCAGTTGACAGAACAAGTGCTTTCATAATCAACGGAAGTTCATTGGATAGTTTGGCACATACTGTAACTGGACTGTTGAATTGCCTCCCCATTTTGCCCTGGCTATACGATACAAAACAAAGTTAAACCATGTTAGTAAAAATATTAGTAGTTGTTATCAAGAATGCATGTAGTGGTATATATTGACATTGACTGTAAAATTCAGAGTAAAAAAAAAGGAAAATCTGTGAAATCCGGAATGACAGCAAATTACTTCAGGCTCCTGGACAGAGGGAATCTGTCCTTGGTGCTGAAGCTATGGACCCCTTTCCAAAGACAGAATACATTGTGGCAGCCATCATTATTCTCCCTTCAGTGCACTACTGTGCGTTTATTATAGGCATATATATTATAAAACAATAATCAATTTCTGCATGTATTGACAGCATTAAATGTTAATTAATGGAACTGGCTGTCTTCATTAAGGTGTTGTTTGTCTTGTAAAGACCTTTTAGCCTATATGTTTTGCACTATATGGCTCCAAGAGACGTAGTTTCACACACGACGCAGTAGAACTGATTCAACTTTACTTCTGTAAGTCCATCTGTTTCGCGACCATTTGCGTTCACTGACAAAAACAACATAGCACAAAAATCATTCCCAGCAAATAAAATCCGAGGAAAAAGTTTGATTTTTTTTTTATTAATAAGACAATGTAGATAACATTGATGTTCAGTGGAATCTGAACGCGTCTTATCAAATGTTATATTACTTTAAATCTGCACATGAGCCAAACTTCAGAGTTATTATTAGTTCCACATACCTGCGCTGAGACGTGCCCGTGTAGCGCGCGCTCTTCAGTTCTTCTCTGATAAAGTGTTCAACAGCCTTTATTTAATCACAGAGAGGATTGATAAAATCCTTCACACATGTTCATGGTGAGACGCGTCTCTCATCATGCTGGGCTTAATGTTGGAGATGCTCTAACATCTCTCTCCCTCTCTCTGCACGTCACTGACGGGTCACGAACTGACAACGACACAACGGCTGCGTACCGTGTCATTACTCTTGTGTTATTGGTTTTAGATAGATGATGTAGAGTAGACAATTGCATGTTGTGTCATGACTGTTGTTATGTTATGCATGATGTATTTGGAGTAATGTGTTATTGTTGTAGCTTAGAGCCTGACTACTGGCATAAAGTTCGGAACGCTTTGCGGCATAGCCTATACCTTTCACTTGGAAAGGGTGTGTGTGGTTTTTTTTGCGCTTGATATTTAGGGTAAATTAAATCTGTAATCGATAATAGGCTAATAACAACATGTGGCCAGTGATAAAGTGGCAGACATTCAATAATCTACATTTCCCCGTCTCTTATGAGTAGTACCGGGGCTTTGGAACAGGGCTTTTGTGCGCAATAAAAATTGTGCTGGTCCATGAAGACCAAGTGGTGTGTTTTGGGTATCAGTACTCTGTGGGGAGATTAATTTCCTGCTTCACTATGTTTAATCAGATTACTTAAAGGTAAAAGACCCAAACACACAGGCTTGTAAAAGTCTGAAATTGGACAGACAGACAGACAGACACACAGACAGACACACAGACACACAGACACACACACACACACACACACACACACACGTCTATGGTCTGTATTTTAATCCAGAGCAGAGTGGAATTTTGATGTTTACAGCTAATTTAAATATTTTTCTGTCAAGGGACAAAAAAATCCTGTTGGTGTCTAGTGCACTGGTGAGAGGACTGACAATGTCCTGAGCAGCTGGATAAAATATTCAGAATGACCATTTTATGCTTCTTTTGACTCTCATAGCATTAATTTTTTATCTGCACATGAGACAAGATAACAGATCACCACAGCCAGTGTTAGGTTTGTCTTCAAGAAGGGACATCTACAGACTGAGCTTCATTTTCCCTTCTTTATTTGCAATATCATACATTAGGTATAAATGGCAACATGGATTGCATGGAAAAGCATAGATTATGTTAAGACGACAAAGGCAGGACTAACACACACTGCTACAAAATACAACATTTTACTTGGTTTGTTATCGATATTAATATAAGAACATAGATAGTGCTTTGGGATCAATTTAGGACCTTGCTATTTGAGAGACAGAAAGAGAGCAAAATAAGGCATTCTGTTGATTCTGTCCTCTAAATGATAAATAAAACAATCTTCAACTCAACAGATGTCAATTAAACAGGTGGACTAAATTGCACAAAGCAAAAGGACAACAGAGTGATGTACAATACCAAACTACACATAAAGAACAAAAAATATTATGATAAAATGAGGAGCAAGATTCTTGCATTCATCTTCGACAAATGTAACTTAAAGTAAAGGAACACATATGGATTGCTGATTAATGGGGGAAAGGTAATTCTATTGTTTTTATATTTTGGGTGTCAAAAATAATTAAGAATTCATTATAATTGACAAGAGATGACTAAATGAGCAGATATATTTAAAGGGACAGTTCACCCAAAAATGAAAATTCTGTCATTTACTCACCCTCATATCATTCCAAACCTGTATGATTTACTTAAAAGAAGATATTCTGATCAATTTCTGTTTTTCTTTTCATTCAATGCATGTCAATGGTAACCAAAACTGTTCTTCAAATATCATCTTCTGTGTTCCGCAGAAGAAAGAAAGTCATGTAGATTTTGAATGACATGAGGGTGAATAAATGATGACAGCATTTTTATTTTTGGGGGAACTGTCCCTTCAAGGGAAAGTTAAAGACCAGAGGCAATAAACAAGCAGTTCATTCATCATTTTGTTCATGTATTCAATCATTCATTCAGCAGCACAGGAATAGTAAGGAGTAGGTAAGGCAGATGGATCATCTTACAGTAGAGGAAGCTCAAAGCATGCCATGTTAAACCTGTTTTTAAAAAATGGCTTTGCAAGTTTCTTTACAACAGCCAAGGTAGTGCACATGATTGATTGGCAGGTACACAGAGCAAGAGAAGCAATACTGCAATCTCAGGAGCAGTAACAGCATTACGTTAACAGTACACCTACATGAGACTAGTGCACAAAATACTGGATTGAATACTGGCAATCATCATTGTGGCTATGCAGTTAGTGCAACACTGCTCTTGCTGGGTTCAGCATGGCACTGACGCAAAGCAGGTTTTTGGAGAGACACAAGAAAAGAAAGAAAGATGGGAGTTTGCATAAGATAATTTAGCACTGAAGGGTTTCTACAGCAAGATCAACATCTTATTAAATCCACAGAAACAAAAGAGTAGACAGAAGTGAGCAGATCTAAACTACAGGCATGATGCCAAATTTCCATATATTTGCGGTTATGTGGCAAAAACAGAAAATATATTAGTGCTAGAACATAACTGACACCATGTGATTTAAAATCTAACCAAGCTGATTTTCCCATCTGATTAATTGATCTAATTCTGAAATTTACTAAAGAATTTGATTTACTTCTCGAGACTAACAGAAGCAAAAGATGGGAAGAAGGACGTTCAAACTACACCACAAACTACAATATAAAGACATTAAAATATTATGAAGTTCAGAGTTACAATATTAACTATGTGAAAAGAGAAAAATATTTGATTTGCATCTGCCTGGTTCATACGCCATGCTGTAATAATCTTATAATCTCAAATGTATCTTCCATTGATAACAAAACATTCTTCATAAATGCAAACAATTATTGTCAAGTGGATCCTTTCCGTACCCAAACATGCAAGCACATACAAGTTATCAGACCATAGTAGTATGACAGCAGCCAATCAGCTAACATTTTAAAACCATGGAATCCAATCAGGTCACACATAACAGCCAAAAGCAGTGGTGTTTTGACAAAATACAGTTGGAAATTCGAATGGAGAAAACACATTTGTAAATGATTTCATTATGCAAGGTACAAGGTCAGAGTAGTACACACCAATAATAACAACAATTACACAAATATCTACCTGAATAGTAGCAATATATCAGCTGACTGTGTGATGACATGGTTAATACAAAACTACACATTTAAAAGGGACAATGATCACAAAAGTGGACTATGAAAGTTACTAAAACATGTAAACTAGCTAATATTTGTACTTCTGTTTTATGTTAAAGCAAACTCACTTTCATTCGTTTCCCTGTTGTAAATTTGCCCTAATGACATACCTTTGTAATGTAATGTCACGTTTAGTAGTTATAAAAAGGTTTATATTGTTTAAATAGCCTGTATTATTAAGTATTAGCAAAATGTTGAAGCAGCAGGAGAAAAGTGTCATAATAAGTTATGTTAAATATAAACATAATGATGTAAAGATAATTCTGCAGGTACAGCAGAAATTAACATTTACTATTCAATATTTACTTGGATGCCGATGATTTATCATTCTTTCTCAATATCGCTCATTATTGAAAGAAAATAAACAACACACACACACACACACACACAGGCATAAATCATTTACGGGAACTCTCCATAAGCGTTTTTTTTATGCTTTTTATACTGTTCAAACTGTATATTATATCCCCTACACTAACCCTACCCCTAAACCTACCCATCACAGATAACTTTCATTTTTTGAATAAAAAAAAAAAAAACACTGTTTAGTATGTTTTTGAAGCCATTTGGTTTACATTGTAATACCCATGTCATTATACACATATATGTATATGCCTTCACAAACCATATGCCACACACACACACGTTTTCTCATGTTTTCAGGACGTTTTCTACTATGGCAAAAAGAGGATATTTTAAAAACACTTGTTGAATTAAAGGGATAACGAAGTAATACCTTTTTAGTCTGACATTTTATATGGGTAAAAATGTATCTCTGTTTACTATGAAAGTAAGCCATTTTATATGAACCGACAAGTATTCGTAAAATCGTAAAACCTGACATTTTTCAAACATTTCGCGCATCTAAAGCTCTGTTGGCTTGTGGACTGCGGCAATTCTTGGCACGCATTGTCATTTCATACCTGAAATATGTGCAAATGTAAGATGTTCAATATTTTATTTAAAACATTTAACAACACTTCCAATGAGAAAACACTGGAGACTCCAAAAAGTGAGTACTGAAACCGACACCAGAAGTACTTCTGTAAATAGATAAAGAGAAATTGGTATAGTGCTAAGGGGAAGACAGAAACCCCATCGGCTTTGGCGATTACCTTTAGAAATCCTGAATGGGAAGACTGTCTTAGGAAGCACACAACTCAACTGTTATGGGACCTGGGACAGATGTGGTGAAATCATTCTGTGTCAGCCACCAGTTTGATATAAGATAGCCTCCTAGACTTTTAAAAACTGATCAGCACAAAGTCACATGGTCAGTTTGTGATGTAAACAGCTCTTCCTAAACAGAGTTTAAGTGTAACTCAGTCTTCTCTCAATCTATTTTATATTATTAAGGTAAACTCTTCGACTGGCCTACATTGAAATGATGCAAAAAATGAGAAAAAAATAATTGCTAAGTTTTTAAACAAAAAAGATAGGATAAGATATCACTTGAGATAATTGTGGTTTTGGTTTAACGTTTGTTAGATAAAAGGGTAACGGTAAGGGCAGAGTTTTAGTGTAGTAGGTAGGTAGATTCACATTCATTCCCTCTTTTTCCTGTTTTATTCACTTTTAACGATGGAGGGAAATTGAGGGTTGACAAAGGAAAATCCATCGAATTCTGCCTGGTCGATGTTGGCGATAACCAGCTCGTCAGGAGGGGTCAGTTGTGGCTGTATGCGTGTGAAGAACTTGTCAAAGTTCTCTGCCCCCTTTCCACACTATAAAACAAAAAAAGAGGTAGAAAGTGAGAAAAAAGATTAGAGAAAAGAAAATATTATTTTGACACAGCTTATTGTAATACTACAACCATGTAGTTTTAATACACACAAGACATAAGACACAAATGGCAAAGTCAGAGGTTTGTAAAATAGACGTTGTAAGGCAGATAACAAACATGGTTACTATAGCTCGACTAACTGTTTTATCTTTGGTTGGAATTCTAAATTATAGGGATTTTTTTTTGTAGGAAAAGTGTTTACATTCTTTGTAGAAAATATAGGATTTTCACAATTCCTTCATGTCCAATGCACAGATTAACACTCTTCCAATTTCAGATTATATGCCCTAGTTCCTCTTCATCTGGATCTACTAGTTTGCACAGCTGAGGAAGCCAAACATACTGACACCTGACATTAGATTCTGACATGAATACTCTGCTTTAATTTGTTAAAACAAGTGTAAAACATAAAATGTAATATGAAATTTCATGTATTTATTTATTAGAATCTTATGTGTGACAAAACAACAATGTAAATCACAATAGGCTCACAGTTCTCATTTTCTATTTTCCATGAAAGGCATATGAATACTTTTGCACCTCAGAGCATATTGACAAATTAGCTAAACTACTGTAAGAAGGAGGTATATTAATACCTGACACTCAATTCATTATTTAGTAGACTTCTTTAACGTCCATACAATGTGTATGAAAAAGTACCAAGGGAACATTTATAATAACCCTATTTTTATGACGAATCAATGATTCAAGGTGCCATATTAATGATATATAAATGTGTGGGTTATAGGGTGTGCAGTTTTCAGCCCATTTATGTTAAAGCTTTCACAAAATGTTTTAACACAAGAACAACAGCCAAAATTTCACCCTCATGTCATTCCAAACCCATAAGACTTTGGTTAATCTTAGAAACACAAATTAAGACATTTTTAATGAAAGCTGAGGGGTTTCTGCCTCTCCACTTGTGTAGAAACCATTGATCTTATCAGCATTTCTCACAAAAAGTGCATATGACTCTCTTCCAGATGTGAAATCTTTAAATCGCAAATGATCTTGAAATTGTGCGCAGCTGAATGGTTTCAAATCTCCACCTTGTAAACGCCCCCTAATTAATGTCATTAACATATAAAAGAGCACCAGTCAACGTCCAAATCCTTTACACAAGAATTGCTTAGATTTCCAAATACTGGTACTCTGACCCTCTGCCACAAGGAAAAGTGCGTATGCCTGCTTAGAACCTAAAATGCTGCTAAGCACTTTTCCACGTCAAAAGACCGTTTTTATAAATATGAACGCTGGTGTGCACACTCTAAGATCAAATCTGTGAATATGCACATTTTATAAATGAGGCCCTAGAAAACCATAAGAGAGTTTTTAAATGAATGAATATGAATCTAGCGTCTAAATCAAAGTCTTGAAACCAGATATGATCGCTATATGATGAACAGATTTAATTTAGCCTTTTATTTACAATGATTGAAACACATACATTAGAGCACATCCCATAGGGTAAACAGAAGCTCAAATGTGTGTGTGTGCTGCATGAGAAACGGTGAGGTTTGTTCTAGCATGTGATGCATGCACAAGCTTTTGTGTTTATAATATTTAATGCTCTCTATGCATGTGTTTATATGTGAATAAAAGCCTATCTTAAATTGTGTTTTGAAGGTTAACCAAAGTCTGATGGGTTTGGAATGACATAAAGGTGTAAATGATGACATAATTAAAATTTTTGGGTGAACTATTCCTTTAATCGTGCCTCTGTACATGCCTCTGTACATAAAGGAATTTTCCTACCATCGGAGGAATTCAAGATCCAAAGAAAGAAAGAAAGAGAGAAAGAAAGATGGAGTTTCCTTTTGTAAAGCTGCCAGATTCTATAAGACATGAAGCTCAAGATGTGCCTTAAAATAGAAGACACTCCTCCCCCTTCTCATTGTATGACATATTTGAAAGGAGAGATGAATGGTGACTCAAGCACTGAGAGATATGTCCAGACATAAATTCCTGTGTCATGCTCTCTTATGAGGCAGATTTTCCCATTATATGTGGAATCTGGTTGTGTTCTTACAAGCTCTTAAACACACCAACAAACATAGACAAAGGATAAACAATGTAAACATGCAGATCATTTAAAGCTGCAACTGTCATAATTACACAAATGCAGAGACCAGTTTTTCGACACAGAGATCCATGTAGGGCACTCCCTACGTCAGCAGTGGAACTAATGATTGGCTAAATGTTTGAAATGGTAGCTGTGCTGAATTAAGCCTGTTTAACCCCCACCATTAGTGTGAAAGGGACACAGGGTCTGTATTTGGCCTACTTTTCGCCATGGGAGGAAGCTGCAGTTCAGCTTCAGGATGTCCTGAGGGGACGTTAGAAAATTTTTGAAAACAAACAAACAAACAAAAAAATATTAAAAGTGAAAGGTGATGTTCATAACACACTCACACATAAAACATAACAAAAAAATAGGACAATGTGAAACACACACACACACACACACACACACAAATCCATATAGACATACTAACCCCTCTCTTCTTTTCTGTTTTGTCCCCTGTGATGTGACAGAATGCCCTATTCAATGATATATGTGTGGGTGAGCATGTGTGCTTGTGTAGGGGTAACAACTGCAGTGTGACCCACTTTAGAAGTCATATATATGTTTGCAGACTGCTTTTGCAGATCATCCCTCTCTCTCTCGTTCATACAACAGACACATACATACAGGATAATTTATTTTAAAGCTATTTAATATGACAAATGGCTCTATTTCTATCCTTTTAGTATCTTGGGAAAATATTCTCACTTCCTCCACAGGCCACAGGGGTCTCAGAAAAGTAATATCAATTCATAACACGAGTCACCAAATAACAGTGAAAAATGTATCCGAATAAATATCAGAGGGCACAGAAAAACAGTGTTTATCATTGGTCTTTATGCTGCCAGTGTTGCTACTCTTTATGAGTTTTATAGATTGCAGAAAGACTAGATTTTATTGTAGAAAGGTCGATCACTGTAATTTGTTTGTTTGTAATTTTTACAGAACAAAATGCTACAGTAAAACCCTGGTATTGGTTAACTGCAAGTTACCTTTACCATATATGGTGATATTTACTGTAATTTTATGATTTTTTGAAAGTTAAAACAATGTATTATCGTATAATTTACAGGGAAAAGGAAATTCCCAGAAGTCCCTGCACGACACATCACATATGATTATATTTTATAGAAATAATTTAATTTCTTCTTATTTTTGTACATGAGGATGTTTTGTGTTATTTAATGTTTATTGCATTATGTTAGTGTCAGGTGTGTTACCCTGATGTTGTTTTGTTTTTGTGTATGACCCTGTGCAACTTCTATACACAATGAGCTCAATGAACATAATGTACTCTGATTCATTGTTTGACTTACTATTTTACTGTCTCTATTATTATGGGGGTTATCAGTACATTTTAAGGTAAAATCCAATTATGTTAGTTCAGGTATATTGCTATATTAACTTTATATCACTTGATGAAATATACAGTTATAAGTTGTAAACAAACTGTCCTCCAAAAAAACACGACTCTATACGTCGTTTTTCAACCTTTATTTATGTTTTAAAGGCATGCGCCCTCTAGCTGGCGTAAAAATGATGACAGTGTCGTGTTACGTCTGACGTGGTCATTTAAATGCAATGTGTGGACTTTTTACTTTTTTTATTAACAACTACACCCACCCCACCCCTAAACCTACCCAGTGATTTATAGTGCATATACACTTTATGAGCACATGCATTCCCTGGGATCAAACCCATGATTGCATGATGACATGTTGTTGTATATTGCAATGCTCTACCAATTGAGCTATGCAAAACCTGAAATAAGACGCAGATAAAAGGGAACAATGCATTAAAATGAAAGTGTCCTGTTGTCGATAGAGGCGCAACTTTAGTTAACACTCCTATAGGTCGTATTTCAGGGAAGTGACAAACGACCTATATAGGCGTATTGGTTGGAGGACATGTTGGTTGTAAAATATACAGGTACCAACATGCCATTCCGTAACACCTGAAACATTGTCACCTGATGAATGTACTGTTAAATCATCTTGTTCAGTTAAGGAGCAATTCGTTTTTTTACAATGTTTGAGCAGCATTCTTCTAATTTAGGTTTAAAAGATATGAGACATGCTGTCATTTTCTGATGTAGAACATTTATTTCATGCATTCATGACAAAATTTGATTATATTGTAGTCTTATATTATATTATATTATATTGTAGACTTGCAGGCTTCATAAAGAAGTTTGAAACATTAGTTAGCTCCAAATTCATTATAAAAAACTGCTATTTATGTATAAAGCCTTACACATTGTATACTACATAGTATGTCACAAAGATCACAATTGGATCAATTTGGCTGAATTTATTTTCAATGTACATGATACCTTTGTTCAGGGGCCATATACTAGGAATTAACTTGATATACTTTTTTAGATAAACTTGAGTTTTTCAACTTTTTCATTGTACTAAGACGACATACAGTAACTCTCAGAATTTAAACCCCAGTGAAAAAAAGGATAATTATTTCTGAAACTTTTAGTCAGTCAAGAACCAAAAAAACTAGAAGAACAATGAGAGTAAACTGTGTAATAACATCCCTGTTAAATCCCTGCATCAATCAACAATCCTGTATCTTAATATTAATCATAAATTATTTAATAAATGCCACCTCACAACAACAATAATAAACAACCTTACAGTGGTTGAAACCCAGCAAGAGCTTTCTTAATTTTTTCAGTATATCAATCAGTATACCATTAATAAACACATAATAAGTTGAAAATGTATAGACCTGCATAGATTGTCTTACCACTTTAGGTTTGAATGGAGGCTGTACTTCTCTGTTTCCTAGGCGTTCCCAGTCAATCCGACGGAAGAAAGCATGTTCCCTAATATCTCTCTCTCCCTCTAGGCTGCAGCCCAGGCGCTTTGAAGGGTGTTTTGACATCAGCTGCAACAAAACAAAATAAAATATAATCATTATTATCTAATCAGGAAAAGGCTCAAAGTGAAATAATTATAAAAATGAGCAAAAAAACTATAATATGTGAATCAGGAAAAACAAAACGAAAAAAAAAAATAGGCAAAGTATAACATGTCACACTGCATACAAAGATGGCTAAAGATGAGTCAAACATGTTTATTGAACATCTTCTATTTTAGCAATTGGTTAAATAATCTAGGTAGTTTTATCATCCATTAATAAATAATAAAAATAATACAATTGTACATTTGCAGAAAAGCTACGCTTGTTTGTCAATGAATTACACTGAAATGCAAAGATCAACTTTGACCAGCTTTTACAGAATAAGCCAGTGTGAGTTCATAATAGCAGAGTTCATAATTTCAGTTTGGACCTTAGAAGCTTTGTACATAATGGCAGTTTATCTGCATTGCAACCTCTGTTACAGCGGGAGGGGCGCATCCTCTGTCCTCACTGACTTAAAACAGAAACCTTAATGTGTGGTGGGTTTAACTGAGAATGAATGGGGGAAAGTCACATAAGAGGAGGCAATGTCTCCATCGTGCTATGATTAGATATGATCGATTATGATTGGATATGAACACGTTTTCGTGCGGGTTCTCATCGGCCTGAATGAAGATAAATCATGGAGTTAATGAGAAGACGAATTAAAAAGTAAGTAAACGATTCAGCCATTTTACCGCTTTATGTCACATCAAAATCAAACTTGAAATGGGCTGGAAACAGGGCAGGGGTTTTTTAGTGATCAGCTTGATGACCGCTGAAAATAAGTTGACTATTAAAAAGAAAAGCTGAACATTAGTTTACAAATAATAGGCATATACATTGTTTAAATTGTTACTGTCTTTAGTTTTTATTTTGAAATAAATGTAAAAATGCATTAAAACATGATAAAATGTATACTTGATTATACTACTTTATACTATACTTACGGCCACATCTGAGGCAGTAAGTGCATCGCTTTGTTTTCTTCAACTTACAAGTTACAAAGTTCAGTAGTTGGGTTTCCATCTAAACGTCAAGCGAATCTTTTCAAAGTTCCCAAAAAAAAGAAACAAAACCCAAATGCAAATCAGGTGTGTTGGTTTGCATCAAGTTGATGGAATTGACTATGGATGACAATAGTATTGGTAACCTAGTAACCAACAGTAAATAAAACACCATGGCTGTTTTTCAATTCATCTCTTAAGTGAGAACAAGAATTTTAAAATTACAGGCAGGGTCTCAGTGTAAACAGCCGATCAGTCACATGGGTTTAATGTTCGCTACATCAGAATTTATTCGGTCCCATTATTCACGTAAGTCAAAAACGTACATTTTTTTTGCAAATTAAGGGATTTTTTTCTCCGAAATTTGGAGTTTCTGATGCGATATAAAATGCTCATAAAAACAGGGTGATGGAAACAGCTATTGTAGCTACACTATATTGCCCAAAGTATTGGGACACCCCTCCAAATCATTGAATTCAGGTGTTCCAATCACTTCCATGGCCACAGGTGTATAAACCTAGGCATGCAGACTGCTTCTACAAACATTTGTGAAAGAATGGGTCACTCTCAGGACCTCAGTGAATTCAAGCGTGGTACCGTGATAGGTTTCCACCTGTGCAATAAGTCCATTCGTGAAATTTCCTCACTACTAAATATTCTACGGTCAACTGTTAGTGGTATTATAACAAAGTAGAAGCAATTGGGAATAATAGCAACTCAGCCACAAAGTGGTAGGCCACGTAAAATCACAGAGCGGGGTCAGCGCATGCTGAGGCGCACAGTGCACAGAAGTCGCCAACTTTCTGCTGAGTCAATAGCTACAGACCTCCAAACTTTGTGTGGCCTTCAGATTATCTCAAGAACAGTGCGTAGAGAGCTTCATGGAATGGGTTTCATGGCCGAGCAGCTGCATCCAAGCCTTACATCACCAAGTGCAATGCAAGGCATCGGATGCAGTGGTGTAAAGCACGCCGTCACTGGACTCTAAAGCAGTGGAGACATGTTCTCTGGAGTGACGAATCACGCTTCTCTGTCTGGCAATCCGATGGACGAGTCTGGGTTTGGAGGTTGCCAGGAGAACAGTACATGCCTGACTGCATTGTGCCAAGTGTAAATTTTGGTGGAGGGGGGATTATGGTGTAGGGTTGTTTTTCAGGGGTTGGGCTTGGCCCCTTAGCTGAAAAGAACTCTTAATGCTTCAACATACCAAGATATTTTAGACAATTTCATGCTCCCAACTTTGTGAGAACAGTTTGGGGATAGCCCCTCCCTGTTCCAACATGACTACACAGCAGTGCACAAAGCAAGGTCCATAAAGACATGGATGAGCGAGTTTGGTGTAGAGCAACTTTAATGGCCTGACCACAACCCAATAGAACACCTTTGGGATGAATTAGAGCCAGGCCTTCCCGACCAACATCAGTGCCTGACCTCACAAATGCACTTCTAAAAGAATGGTCAAAAATTCCCATAAACACACTAAACCTTCTGGAAAGCCTTCCCAGAAGAGTTGAAGCTGTTATACTAAATTTTCAAATAAATATCCAAATAAATTGAATTACTAAACTAAACTAACTAGGTCAAATATATTACTTGAATATATATGATAATTGAAATGAGCTGGATGACATTACCGTTTTCTCCAGAGTGGCTGTACAGCCGAATCAAATTCTGTTCATTATTTTCCTGTTTAACACTGTGAAGCTGCTTTGAAACAATCTGCATTGTAAAAAGCGCTATATAAATAAAGTTGACTTGACTTGACTTGACTTGACTTATAGCTGCAATGGGTGGGCCAACTCCATATTAAACCCTACGGATTAAGTCATTCATGTCATTAATGTTCATGTGCATGTAAAGGCAGACGTCCCAAAACTTTTGGCAATATAGTGTATGTGGGCACTCAGTTTTTCCTGTTGTTTAATACATTTGGCCACAATCTTCTGTTATAAATGTATTGTATTGGCTATGACTAGATGGCAAATACCAGACAAGACTTTCTTTTCTGCTTCTCAAATACATAAAACATTGTGTTTTTTGATTAAAGTAAATGCTGTACTTATTCAAACAACCAGTTCTTTATTTATCCTTGTACTGCAAAGAAGCAGAGACCATCTCCAATATGTATGTGGCATTTCATTCTAAATGGAGGCGGGTAGAGCTACTGTATGAGGTTTTGCCAACAGTTTAGGATCCACTTGAGTTACAAGGTAAAATAAAAAATAAATAAATAAATAAATAAAAAATAAAATTATTAAGAAGTATTTTTTCTATGCCTTTTTTGTCCTTCGTTATGTATATTTGGATTACATTGTGTTGTAAATAAACGTATTACATTGTGTTGTGGGGGGAGTCTTTGTCTTTCCAGGTTTGAAACACATCAATATTCGTGATGATTCACGCCCTCCCCGCATACAGCTTTCTGACACAAAACATGTCTTACAAATTTTAAATCAATATATTGTTTTATGTGAATGAGTGGCCAGAGTGATTTTCACATCGTTTTGAAGCAAAAATTCTAACCTACGTGATCCAGTTTTCAAAAGTCTTGTGAACAAATATTCAGTATGGGTTTTATGGCCTTATTTCAGTGACTTAAAAAATAACCATGCATTAACTTAATTTTCTCAAAAAACTACAAACTTTTACATACATTCTGCTCACATATTATTGTAGCAGAGTTTGTAATGAATACAGAGCTGAATACAAAATCAAACTTATTTATTATTGTCGACACGCCATCCTTAATAAACCCGTCTCCGATCTTTCGAATAATCCGATCTAATATTACTTCTGACCTATAAGGCTGCCAAAATAATAATCCACTGTTTGTTAATTGGCCAGAGGAGAACTGGCACCCCGACTGAGCCTGGTTTCTCCCAAGGTTTATTTTTCTCCATTAGGACACCTGATGGAGTTTTGGTTCCTTGCCACTGTCGCCTTTGGCTTGCTCAGTTGGGGACACAAAATTTTCAAATAAATAGCCAAATAAATTTAATTGCTAAACTAAATTAACTATATCAACTACATTACTTGAATATATATGATAATTGAAATGAGCTAGATGACATCACCGTTTTCTCCAGAGTGGCTGTACAGCCGAATCAAATTCTGTTGCATTATTTTCCTGTTTAACACTGTGAAGCTGCTTTGAAACAATCTGCATTGTAAAAAGCGCTATATAAATAAAGTTGACTTGACTTGACTTGATTGTAATACATTACTTTTAAAAGTAACTTTCCTCAACACTGGACCTAACATGATGCAATGAACTTCACAAACTTTGGCAATTCCTGCAGCTGGTTTGGTTCTAGAAGGCACTAATTTTAACAGCCTGTTAACTAAAATAAAAGTTTTCATGATCTTTTTTTACTATTATAATTATTATATATTATGATGACTTAAATTTGCCAGAAAAATAGATTTCAGGCACATTTCTAAATCATTATCCCTGGGCATTTCTAGGTCAGCTTCTGACAGCCACTATATATCCATTAGTATGTGGCACAGCTTATAAGACACACACACACAAATTTCATAATACACAGAAATGAAAACAGATGAACTTAAACCTCTAACACTGACAGAAAGACAGAAGATAACAGAGAACATTATAAAAGTGAGACAGTGTACGATGACGCTGATCACTCGCTGTGTTGTGTCCTGCTTGCACCATCGAGTTCTCTTATAAAAAAAGAACCAAAAAGTATCATGGTATTATTGAAAGTACAAGAAAAATTCAATATGTGAAAAAATATCTTTTATTTCTCATATTGATGACAATATCTTCTGAAATGTTTATTATGAAAAGTTTTATTTATTAAAAGGTTATTTCATGTTATTTTGTACTTTCACGACAAAATTAATCACTTGAATGCAAAGCAAGTCATTGGGTTTATTAGTGGAATCTTGGTTAATTTATGTATCCGTCATTTTATTATTGTCTTTTGATTCAAAACCAGGTACTGTAATTGTATGATTGTATTGAATTGTATAATGTATATTGATTCAAACAGTGAGTTGTGGTGTGTTCAGAATGTCATATATTTGCTGTACTTGGTTTGTACTTCTCAAGAGAAACAGGCATTTATTATTACATTTATTTTGATATATTTTGGAAATTGAATTTGTCAGTTATAGTACATGTAGAAAATATACTGGTACTGTAATAATCTAAAGATCACACTGATGAATGCAGGTGACAGTGTAGGTGTCATCGAGAAGCACCATTATTATTATTATTATATTTTTACGTTCTAATATTTCCTAACAGAATCCATAATATGCTACATTATATTACAAAATGCATCTTTACTTTTTATACATGTAACACAAATATCATGGTCCATGAATTTAGAACTATGGTACTGCCAGTTAATACCATCACTGTACCATGGCACTGACACAGTATTTTGTTTCTCAAGGATGTAGCAAACAGGTTTGATTTGTATGAACACAGACATATGCAAAATTAGGAAGAGGTGAGGGAGAACAGTGATCTCAGGAGAGAAGAACACCTCAGAGAAAACAGACAATATCAGTCTTATTCCAAACAAGGTAACACTTTATTTTAAGGGTCCAGAATAATGCATTAGTTAAGCATTAATTAATGATTAAGCATTAGTTAAGCACGAACACACTAGTAATTAATGATTAAAACTAACATTATAGTACAAAAAGGCATATTAGCCATTATTTACAACTTAATAAGCCATATATTATTTTTGTGTAGTGATGTAATTATATTTCTGTGCCATTCTGTTAAGTTAACTGAACAATAAGCTAGTAATTATGTTTAATTACTGCTGATTTTGCCGTTATAAATTGCTAAAATAGTGTAATAAAGACAATTTGACCCCCGATTCTAAAGTGAAAGTTGTATCCTCATTAATTATGACACTTATTGAATGATATTTAAGTTTATTGACCAGAATAAGGCAATAATTAAGGCTAAACTGCCACTAATTCAGTACAAATAAAGACAATTTGACCCCCTGTTCTAAAGATAACCAATCTTATTGGTTTGTTTAGCAGTTATTCTGCAACGTGATCTCACGAGAATGTGTATTTTTTTATGTAAAGTGTGGTTCTACATTCATCTAACGCGTACAACATTGACAGCACTAAACATTTCGCTCTGTTTGTGACTTCTGCTGCAAACTCAAAAGATTACGTTAAACAAAACTACACTTTAAAACCCTAAAATGAATAACATTTCTGTAATCATTTAACCATTATCATTTAATACTTATTTGGTTCGCCGTGGAAAGTACACCAAAACGCAACATAAATTCACAAAAGACACCCATTTAATTTAGTCGCTGTAATCCACATCTTTAGAATCCATACGAGGAACTTCTTTATCCAGCGATCTTCATCTTTATCTTCAACAGCGACCGTAAACAAATCCTGCACTCGTTATGAATTCAAAACTTGCATTTTACGGCAGTGATATCAAACGCTCATTGGCTCTCGCCTGCTTCGTCACAGATTGCGACATGCCGTGTTTTAGTGTTTGAATGAGAAACGCGCGCCTTCAAATGGTGGAGTGAAGCTTAAATTAAATAACTTAAATTCTGCTCTGTATCTCATACAAAACTATATTGCCAGAGAGGACATTCGGACTACTATTGGTACCGCTTTTTGACATTTTCCCAATAAAGAAATTTTGTGATTACACTATTGTTAGTTATGTTTTTCTTTATAACCCTAACTTACATACTTTTAAGAAATGGTTATGTGTAGGTTTAGGGGTTTGAGTGAGATTAGTGGCTCAAAATATCATTTTAATGCTATATTGTTACTAAAATTCTCCCAAACATTTCTGCCCATTAAGTTGTACTGTCATTTTTTATTCTCTGTAAAATGGTTGTTTGGGTTTAGTGATATAACATGTATCTATAAAATGGTAAAAGGGAAATTGTACATCTTTTTTATGATATAAAATATATTTTACGTTTTTTTTTTTTGCTGTAAAAGCATAATATGTTTGTTTAAATGTTGCCAATACGTTCATGTACCTTTCACCATTTATCCAAACATACAAAAAGTATGTTTTGTGTCTGTAAAAGCTGCTTATTAATTTATATAACAAAAAATAACTGCCATAATTGAGGATAGAACTTTCACTTTAGAATAGGGGGCCTTTATTAGTACTGTATTAATGGTAGTTAGGCTTAATTATTGGCTTATTCTGGTCAATAAACTTAAATATCACTCAATAAGCACCATAATTAATGAGGATAAAACTTTCACTTTAGAATCGGGGGTCAAATTGTCTTTATTACACTATTTTAGCAATTTATACTGGCAAAATCAGCAGTAATTAAACAATTACTAGCTTATTGTTCAGTTAACTTAACAGAATGGCACAGAAATATAATTACATCACTACACAAAAATAATATATGTCTTAAGTTGTAAATAATGGCTAATATGCCCTTACTATAATGTTAAGTTAATAATTAATTACTTGTGTGTTTGTGCTTAACTAATGCTTAATTGTGAACAAGTTAATCATTAATTAATGCTTAACTAATGCATTATTCTGGACCCTTAAAATAAAGTGTTACCGAAAAAAATTTTTTATGATGTTCTGGAAATTTCTGAAATACTATATTAAATAGAAAATATGGAAAATTGTCATGTCTTTGTTGATGTCAGTTAATAAAGATGCTAAAAATAATATACATTTCTGATTTACCACAGTGGTCAGGGAAGTAAGAAATTATTAGTTTCACTCTCACTCTAAAAATCTGGCAAAGTAAAATAGTAAAAAGTTTTGGTTTTTAGTCAGACTGAAGTTAAATCCAATAACGACAGACTGCATTCATGGCAACCTAACCCTGAACCCTGATAAGACATTATTAACAATGAAACCTGGGGTTCATGTTTAAAAAAAAAAAACATCTAAATTGGATCAGCTCCTGCAGTGAATCTCTGATGGGATTTAAGCAGATGCAATTAATATGTGATTAAAAGATGTGATAACAATACAAGAGACATTTTTCCTGTTCTATACATTTCAGGAACTTTCACTCAATGTAATTTAAGATATACTGATATCAAATTTTATATTTCTAACAGAATGATCTTAGATTCAAAGTAACCTAATGACCTGGTTTTGGGAATGATTCAGCTCTCTTCTTCGGAGATATATCCTCCACATTTGTATGATATATAGCTCTTGTCAGGTATGAAATGAGCTAATAAAACTGTGCTTTCTGGCCTAAGTCACATACATCCATCGTTCTGGACATGCAAAGTCTGTAACTATTAAGTCAAGAACTCTAGAACTGATTCAGAGGTAAAGATACAAGATAGATACATCAAAACAGAAGAATAATGTATTGGTGGATGCTGGCTCTTTGATTACATCCTTTCGGTCTTGAATGCCTTTATTTACCATCAAAAAAATTCTTTAGCACATTTTAGGAACCTCATTAGAGAGAGAAAATATGGAGTCAAGAAGAGAAATCATGCTGAAGTTTAGTTGGGCTTTAGAGCCTGGAACATTTTGTCTATGTGGCAGAACTCACCCCTTTGCAGATGGAAACTGCTTCTTTAGACATGGCTTTAGGGTAAGAGACGCTGTGCTCCATAATGGACTGGAAAAGTTCATCTTCATCCTCACCATCAAATGGAGGCTTAAAAGGGGAAAAAACAATGAACATCAATAGAAAATGAATATTAAGTATATATTGTAATATTAAATATGGGTTCTTAAACTATTGCACTCTTCAAATGTGGCATTATATAATTGACCTTAAGCTTACCCTTACAAAAAAGTATAACGGCGTTACATACAATGTGGAAAACAAGACAAGATCATTATGTTTGAACAAGGTGGTAATACCATAGTATTATTTGAAGGACCTTATAGTACAGTTTAGATGCATGGTATATGAATACACAAATAAAAGAGTACTTTGGTTTATACTGAAGTACCATGATATCACCATATGATACATTACTGAGAATTGGTACCACCAGAGTTCTTTTTTATTATTATACTATTAAAGGTGCAGTAAGTGATTTTTGAAAAAGGCTGTGGATTGGACTGAGCACCAAAACAATCAGCAGTAAGGAGCGTATACACTCATGTTGGGGGAGGATAGAGAGCTCAGTGCACAAGACAGACATTAGCAGAACAACTATAAAAAGAGAGAGAAAATACAAAAGAGGAAAAGGCCAGGGGAATATAACTTTAAAAAGAAGGGTTACGATCAGGCAAGAGGTAGCACCCGGGTTAATATTAGAGAAGCTTTCCAACGCTAGAGAGACCTTTATGAGCGTGAAGGCCTGAAAATGGGCGCAAAGATGGCTTAAATTCTTCTCGATATGCGAGTAAGGTTGGATCCGGCGAAAATCCGCCCGCCCGCCAGTGCTAGAAATAGAGGAAGGCTGCACTATGGGGCGGTGCTGAACGTCATTGCCTCAGTATCTTTTCCTTCAGCTACAAGAAGCCATCTACAGCTTGCCGTTGAGTTACGCTCATCCGGGGGACGGCGCCTGGAATGCCGCTTCCCTGCTTTGATTATGACTATTTCTTTCAGATGCCTCCCGGACCGCAGTGTTTCTGCCTGGGCATCCCCACCCAGAAGCAGCGCTGTACGAGTCTGTCTGCCCGCTATACTGTAGTGGACCTTATGGACTCCGGTGATGAGCTCATGCCGACTAAGTGTCCGCATTCCTCTCACCCAACCCTTCAAGAGGACATAAGCCTGGCTTCTCCCGCCACTTACATCTCGGTGCAGTGGTCTGTTGTGGACAGCAGACAAAAAGCTTGGCACTTTCATGATATAAACAGATGCTCTGCACTGGAGAGAGCGTCTCGGTTACGTATGTAACCCTCTTTCTCTAAAGGAGGGAACGGAGACGCCACGTCGGAGACCGTCGCATAGGAATCTCGCTAGTGATAGCCAATCTACTTCGAGTGTAACTGAGCCAAAGCACATTGGCATGCAATGATTGCACCAGCTGCTCATGCCACGCAGTGTGGGTAAAAATGAGCCACTGCTGCATGCATCAAATCAGTTTTTCACTGAGGAGCCGAGTAGGTGAACTGGCACCCCAGTGGGGCACAGAGTACATGGCGACGGGATGTGGCGTCTCCGTTCTCTCGTCAAACAAATACCGAGAAAAGAGATCCTCTGCATGGGGGCGAGTCTGCTCTTTTCCCAGTTGACTCGAAGACCCACCTGGCTGAGGTGTCTGAGCACCAGGTCCCTATGTTCGCAAAAATGATCCCTGGACTGCTAGAATGAGCCAGCCAGCTCTATCGCGTCCTTTGCCAGTAGGACTGCGATTTCGGCTTGCAAGACATGGGCATCGACAGCTTTCACTGAAGTGAAGCGCATGCCAATGAACCTGGGGGTATGCCGGGCGAACTGAATCGTGTAGCCAAGCCTGATGGTCCGAATGAGACAGCGAGACAGACTGGGGAGCGCTAGCCAGGCTCACAGAGACCGTACAAGCGGGACCAAAGGGACCACCAGCGTACCCACAGTGGGGCAGTGAGGTGGAACGCAGGGACCGTGCTGAGGTGGCTCTCTATTGGAGGCGGCCCCTGGCGGGGTCTGAGTGTGCTGTGCAACACTTACCTGGTTCCACTGGTGGGCAGAGGGTACGTGAGAAGGCTTGGTTGCATCCTTGAACCGTCCACTGCGGTCCCCTGGTGAAGGAGGAAGATGAGTGGGGTCCGTCCACAGCTCTCCGAACCCCCTTGGGACCCAGAGATAGAGGAGCTGCTTATTTTATTTTTTTTGAGAATTCGGTACCACTGGTTGTGACACCAGCAACGGAACATAATTTTGATTCAAAAGATTCTCTGCCCGGCCTCCCCTCCGGGGAAGAGCAGCCCCGCCCATCTCTGGGTCGCCATCTCAGAGGTGATGTTTCACCTGCTTAAACAGCAGCAGAGATGGATGGCGTCGTCTTTCTGTGAACTGCCGGGCCCAGTTCTCGACAGTGTCGCCGAAAAAGCCACCTTGTGAGATGGGAGCATCGAGAAAGCATACTTTGACGACCAATCGCACCGCAGCAAGGCAAGCCGGGGGACGTTTCTGCGCCGTGACTTTGATCATGGTTAGTTAACATGCGCAGCTCAACCCTGACTCAAAACTACCCTTGTACATTAAGAGTGCAGGGCAGAGGTGGTCTGTGCACAGCCACCCCACCGTTGAGGATAGTGAGAGAGGAAAAACTTTATGCAGTTTACGCTGGGTTGCCATGTCAACTAGTCTGAGTACTAGGTTCCTGTGTGCGCACAATAGATCTTGAGAGTGAGCTAGAATCAGCTAGTCATCGATATAATCGAGAATGTGAATGCCCACTTCCCTTATTAGGGCAAGGTAAGCATCTGTAACTTTCATGAAGACGTGAGGAGACAGGGACAGCCCCGAAGGGGCGGAAACGGTCTGTGTCGAGGCAAGATCGAGACATAAAAGTACACATACATCAGATCTATCGCTGCAAACCAATCCTGTTGGCAAAAGCATTAGAATGCGCTTCTGTGTCAAACGCTTTTCTGTGGGCACTAGTTTGCACATCATCAGGCTGAGAACCTGCAACGTGACTGAACGCAGTTCCTGCATCAATTCTGGCTCAGAACTACCCTTGTGCAGTTGTTTGAGTGCCTTAGTCTGATGGACCTGCAGGATGGCGTTGGCATACACGGTGGAGGCTGCCTATCCCATGGCACTGTAAGCCTTTGCGTCAGAGATGAAGTGAACTTACAGGCCTTGGATGGGAGTCTAGGATGATTCCACCAGGTGGCTGTGTTTTGCAACCACCACGCACCACCTAAGGAACCATCGTGCACTCCCTCGCTCCCCCCCCATCAAGGGTAGGTAGGGTGGAAGAGCCCGCCAAGCATGACTTCGTGCGCTTCTCATGCACTTCTGTGAGTCATGCTCCGAGCACAGATACCAACTCATAGTGAGAACATGAGCCATCCACGAAAGCTTTCTGAGCGTGTGATTGACCCAGACACACAAGGCAGTGATCATAGCCATCCTAGTCTGACAGGTATCGACCGCAACCAGAAACGCACAGGCAGAAAGGCATCTTTAAAAACTTTTTACTCTTTTAGAGATTGCTGAAGCACCCAGGGGAAGCTCTCACGACACGTAGCTGTATGTGGAGTGAAGAGACCTCTGCAATGCGCTGTAATCTTCTAGCAACGAGATCTGTCTATGAGAATGAGTGTCTGTCTATAGTGACATCCACCCTGCTCCGAACTAATCTAAATGAGTGATGCATGACAGCTCCTTTTATACCTGTATGTCGGGAGAGTAGTGCATACAAATTTCAGTCGCCAATTCTCATTGGCCTTTTCTAAAGTAGCAGAGGTGTTTGGGGCTCCCAAGTGCGACCCCCAGTGTCAGCATTTCAACAGATAGGGAACTTTAAATTGGCACTAATAATAGAGAACAATACAATAAAGAAACTTAGATACTGTATTATGATGAGTTATCTTTGACTTCATGATATGGATTATCTAAAAACAGACTGTGCATGTAAATTAATACATTTTTACCCAGAGCTCCTGTCTGATTACAGTAGCTGGTGTCAATATTATATATGCCTGACAACAAAGTTTTAGCACATTTTAATTATTTTTGTTATATTCTGTTTAAATCTAATAGATTTCCCTAGACTATTTTACAACAGAGCTAAAATTGTATCATAAGACAGTTATAAGTAACAGTTTTCAATGTAGGATATGTTTGATGGTTATAAACTTCTAAACTCACTTGTCCCGCCAGCATCTCGTACAGCAGGACTCCATAAGCCCACCAGTCCACAGAACGGCCATACGGCTGATACGCTATTATCTGAAAACAGACAGCATAAAAAGATTACAGAAAAGAATACAGATTAATATTAAAGATCAGCATACAATCAACAAATGTATTAAATGTAATCACACTACTGTTTCAGAAAATGTTTTAGTTTCAGTTTTCCAATATTCCCCATCCCAGAATCTGGAAGCACATATTTTTTGTCTTGTGATCCAGTTGAAATATTTAAACACCCCAAAAACAGCAAAGCTGTAAGACATTCTTGCTGAAGAAATTAAATTATATCACCAACTAATGTTTCACAACACTGCAATAATTCTTGATATAAGAGAAATAAATATTTAGGGGTACAATTCTTTAAGCATTAAAGGGGACCCAGATACAAAATATAACCTAACATGTTCTTTTATTTAATAAACCAAGCAATATGCAATTGAACTTGGGTGGGTGCGGGTATGAGAGAGCATGTGTATGAGTAAATTATCAATAATGAAAACACACACCTTTTCTCATATACCAGAATTTCACAGAGTGTATTAACTTGCAGTTCATCTTTCTCTCTGGCTGATGTTGTTCATAGCACATTCAGTGCATGTGTTTGTATGTGGCATCACACTAACACTATGTGACAGTTCTAGATCATAGCTGTAGCTGCTCAAGGTTTTGTTTGTAGCTTTAGTGGCTTTTTTGCGTGTTAGTAGAGAGCTCAGCTCAGAGAATGGCTTTAAGCTCCAAACATTCCTTCCTCTTGAACTTAACAGTAAGGATCCATTTATTATGGTAGTTCACTATATTAGTTAACATTAACTGAGATTAATAAATGCTGTAGAAGGTTCAATTCAAGTTAATTTTAACATTTAATAATACATAAAAGAATTTAAAAAATAAAGCTTGTATCTGGTAACATTAGTTAATGAACAATTGCATTTTTATGAACTAACACTGACAAAGATTAATAAATGCTATAAGAAATATATTGCTCAGCTCACTGTTAGTATATTAGCTAATGCAATAACTTTCAACAAATGAGACTGTAAAGTGTTACCATAATATTTTGGCGATGTATTTTTGAGAAACAGACCAAATTGTAATTAGCTTATTTTGAATACAATAACAGTCAATCGGAGGTCCTCACTAAGATAAAAATTTTTTTAAACAAATTTATGGTTAGCCATGTGTGTTACTGCTGTTCTACCTTTGACACACTTTACGCTCAAGTTAACATGCAGCTACGTGTTCCCAGATAACATGCATTACCACTGCATAATATGTAGGTCAGAGAAAGAAACAGAAAGAGAGAGAGTAATGCTCTGAACAAAAGGGTGGAGGACAAACGGTCACTAACATACACACAAAGACACGCACACAAATAAAAACATTTGGTTTTTAAATTTTACAGCTACAAAAGTGTAGATTTATGTTTATGCCAGGAGAAATGGCACTAAACTGATGGTGTGTATTTATGCTTGTGTGCATATACTCCCTTTTTCATATATGACAGTGTTTTAATGCCATGTAAGAAAAAAAAAGAAAAAAATCACACCAATAAAAATAAAGTTTGCGGCTACTGAATTGCTAACGACTTTATTCTCATAATTTATTAACAACTGTCAAAATATTATAACTTTAAAAGTCGCATTGCCACAACTTAATTCTAATTTAGATTTGACCTTAAAATGAGTACACCCCCTTTGAAAAGTAACATTTTAAACAATATATCAATGAACACAAAAACTATTTCCCAAATGTTGACAAGACTAAGTTTAATATAACATCTGTTTAACTTATAACATAAAAGTAAGTAAGTAAGTTAATAATATAACTTAGATTACACATTTTTGAGTTTAATTCAAATTAGGGTGATGCAAAAATTAGTACACCCCACAAAAAAAAACTACTACATCTAGTACTTCGTATGGCCTCCATGATTTTTAATGACAACAAGTCTTCTAGGCATGGAATAAACAAGTTGGCGACATTTTGCAACATCTATCTTTGGACGCAGGATGGAGAGAGATGCTCAACTTGTCTCTTCAGAATTCCCCATAGGTGTTCGATTGGGTTCACATCAGGAGACATACTTGGCCACTGAATCACTTTCACCCTGTTCTTCTTCAGAAATCCAACAGTGGCTTTAGATTTAAAGTGTGCATCATATAAGCACAAAGAAGAACGTGTGATGGAGCTTTACTTTTGTTAGCTATCTGTCAAGCATTCAGAACACCATTGCCAGGACAGAACAAGTAGCAACACTATATGTAGTAGTAGTAGTAGTGTGTAACGGAGGCCAGCTAGTAGTTGCTGTGCAAGTAAACCTCACTCCTCTGATCTCAAGAGACACTCTAGCCTTTAGCCTCCTTGTTAGAGTGTCCGACTCTCATGTTCGGGTTCAAGTCCCTCTTGGAGCGGGCGGTTCGAACAGTAGGGGTTACAAGTGACTTTTATTATGCCCATGGGGACATTTTGTTTGAACGAGTTTCAACATGCGCTCACACAAAAAACAAACAATGTACATAAATATGAAAATCCCACAAGCATAAAAATAGTCATCACTGAGACCAGTTAACTCTACAAAAACACTATTTTTCATTTAAGCATTTTACCACCTGTGGCAAGAATTATTTTTTCCACCTATTTAAAAAAATAAATAAATCTCCGAACAGAGGATACCTATGGTCTAATATAATTTGTATGGCTTTGATAAGGCATCTGGTTTGGTAGATTTGTTCTAGACCTATCAGAGGGGGATATCAAGTAGTTTACTCACAATACTTAAGACTTTCCTAAGCAAACTCTTTTGTTCCACTGCGACATTTCCAAATCAGCAGGTGATGCAAAAGGTCAAAACACCTTTGATAGAAGAATCATATGAATTATACTGTGAAGATTACTATAACAACTATATTTGCGTCCACACCAACACACAATAGCATTCAGTTGTTTAAGCTCATTACAACAAGATGGATTCTCTTTGGCTGTCAAAAAAATTTCTGAATGTAATTCCAACTCTATCCTTCCTCTGTGCTGCTATCGTTATAGTTGTGGTGTGGACTCTGCTATTCTTTACATTTAGAACGATTTTTAAAACTATATCTTTATCGTTATAGTTATCGTCCTTGGTGTGAACAGGTCTTAACTGATGTTAATCGCACTGAATTTTAACACTAAACATTCGTATTGGTGTGAACTGGCTGGTTAGGTGGGAGGGTTTGTTTAGTAGTATAGAGATACAGAGGGTCTGCTTTTGTGTGTTTGGAGAAGTCTGATGTTAAAAAAACTCCTTGTGGCTGTTTTTACGGTATGACTTTTAAAGATTTGCTTTAGGAGACAACTTTGCCTCCCACTGTCATGTCATGCCACTACGGTCTGAGTATGTGGGGTAGGAAAAAAACAGAGGGACAGAGAGATGACGTGATTGAACATGCGCATCAATGTTTAGAGCACTAGAGTATATGAAATATGTCCATAAACACTTGAAACGCGCTTGCTCCGGTCTGTATCTGATCTATATAATCCACGTGGTGAGTGTTGTTAAACTCATTGCGGGCGTTCTGCGCAGAAATCGCTCTCAAGCTCTCCACATGTTGTTTGAATTCTCTGCTGTAATGCGATCTCATGTGTAATACAGCACAGTGATTGGGTTAAAAGAGTTAATTCTCATGAATAAATGCAGAGAACCAGCTGAGGTAGAGTCGTGCCGGCAGCCAGTCATACACTCCGAGAGCACGCTTCTACCTCAGATTCTGTGATGTTGATTAGACTTTGCTTTTCAACACGGAAGAACCAAATTGCAAAAAAGCATTTCCACGTGTTGGTAAAATAGACGCTTTTAGTGTTTTCAGTTTTGCGCAGCCTGTACATATCTGTTCACATCTCAAAAAATGTGCTTTGGGGTTTCATGACCCTTTAAATATTTTAAATGATGAGCTGCTGCAACAGCTTCTTTTGGAGAGATTCATTAACTGCGATGGGCCCTTTTCACAGACGTTTCAACAGTTATTAACATAAATCTAGCAATGCTTTTCATATTTAATTTATTTAATTTTATTTACATTTATAACATTATACTTTGTGTTATATAATCTTGCCATTAAAGAAAACTAGTTTCTAATACAATGTCAGAGGGAGCGGCAGCAAATTTGACATCGTCCTCTTCAATCTCTTCAATGTAATCAATCTCCTCTATTGTATTTTTTCCTCTATTGTAAAGTCATAGGAACACTAATAGCAAAAGAAAGAAATCCACAATAAAGCAAATGATCAGTGTGTTACCCCTGTTGCCGTTAGTAGGGTTGGTCATCTAAATTTTAGCGATTCTAATTCTTCTTATTGATTACGATTCTTATCGATTCCCAGTTTCGATTCCAAGTAAAAACATTTAATCAAACATTTACATAAAACATATTTATTCTGTGTCTTTTGGCAAAACTTTTTGTTGCAGCTGATTTCATGATCAAAAATCAGCAGCCTACAAAAACAGTTCTTTCTCAACTATCTCCTAACCTTATCGTCAGTGATGAGAGTTTCACATGTGATGAATACAGGGAAATAGTCATGTTAACAGAGAAGATTTTAGAACTAGGGACACTAATCCAAACTTTAATTGAGGACAGTAAGAATGCAAGGGCTCTAGATACTGCTTTGGATGCGAGACCTGTACATTGTTCGGTTCCGGTTGCAGAGTCCCCTCAGTTTGTTTAGTCCGGAACAAAAAAAAACATTTAGTCCTGGTCCACTTAGAGTTGAACACTGAACCTAAAGAAACCGAACCTAAAGGCATAGGGATATGTTCACAAACTGATTGGTCAGCTTTTATTACATATATTTCGCGATGGAACTTACCGAACATCCAAAACAATGCTATGTGCTGGACTAAATGCGCCTGCTGTATGTGCGTAGCCTGCATATGATGTAATTTTGACCAGCTGAGAACTCGTGAAGACCATATAAAATGTGTAAAGGAGTCAAAACAGCGGCAGGAATCCTTCATTCACACACACAAAAGATATGCTGCGAGAGAAGCAGTTCTGCCTGTAACAAACTGTGATGGGCAACATCGCAACTATGACGAGAAAAAAACTGGTATGCTTGAGCATTCTGTCCTTTTTAGGCTTGCATCTTGTGACATCATGTCCCGTTTTTGGTTCGTTTACATGTCTTTGGTCCGTGTTGCATTCATATTTCATTCAACCCACACCAGAGTTCATTTAGAATCAAGTGGACCGAGACCCATCTTTTCAGCAGTCTTGGCCCACTTGTTTGGTGCACACCAGGGTTCAGATGACAGCATTCACACTTATTCAAATGAATGCAGCCACATCGATTCACCATCGAAAAGGCTAAAGTATCCTTCATCATTTCTCTGCTGATGGGGCGAGCGCTCCAATAAGCGGACATTATTTGGCATCAGAATGGTCTGGTGACACAGTCCCTAGATGCTTTCATGGCCCATTTCCGTGAAGCATGTCATAAATAATTGCCCCATTCATCCTCCTTGTCCAGTGGTGAGTTTTGTGCATAGTATTAATTCTAATTCACTCACCTCTATTGTGTGCCTTACTGCCTCCGATGTCTCCATTTCAGTCAATGCCCTCATCGACTCTAGCCCTAGCTGACAATTTAATTTACGAGGAGCTCTGCCACCATCTCAAGCTCAAGAAAAGGTACAACGAAGTCTGTTACAAGGTCCATTCCATAACGGAAAAACTGCTCAGCCGGGAACAAGTGTGCTTCAGCGTTGGACCATTACTACTGCAAGTCGGTCTCTCTTTGAAATCCTGGTTCTGGAGAATTCCACTTCTGACATCGTTCGGCGACGCGGTCGAGAGATTTGCCCAGCAGTTCTCGGCCGCCCAAAAGCAGACGGAGGCCATTAAGCACATCCTGCCCCGGCGGCCAGCTGCTGCCTCCGCCTGCCCGTTGCCGAGGAGGTCCGCCCGCCGCTCCCATGAGAGAGCGTGGAGTTCGCATCCTCAACTATCTCGACGATCCTTGATCCTTGCCCGGTCGCGAGAGCAGTTGTGCGAACACAGGGACATGGTGTTCAGTCACCTCAGCCGGTTGGGGCTTCGGGTCAACTGGGAAAAGAGCAAAATCTACCCTACACAGAGGATCTCTTTTCTCGGTATGGAGCTGGATTCGGTCAGCCTGACAGCACGCCTCACAGAGGAGCGCGTCCAGTCGGTGTTGAACTGCTTGAATTTGTTCAAATGCAGCGGTACCACTGAAAAACTGGGGCATATGGCATCCGCAGCCACAGTAACGCCGCTCGGATTGCTTCATATGAGACCGCTTCAACGCTGGCTACACGACCGAGTCCCGAGATGGGCGTGGCACAGCGGATCCCTCTGTGTCCCTGTGACTCCGAGGTGCCACCAAACCTTTAGCCCGTGGTCGGACCCTTCATTTCTATGGGCAGGAGTTCCTCTAGAACAAGTGTCCAGGCATGCTGTTGTCTCCACGGATGCCTCCTCCACCGGCTGGAGTGCCACGTACAACGGGCTTGCAGTTTCGGGTCTGTGGATGGGACCCCAACTGCAATGGCATATCAATTGCCTCGAGTTGTTAGCAGTTCGTCTTGCGCTGGGCCGTTTCAAAACGCCGCTACTAGGCAAGCACGTTCTGGTCCGTACGGACAACACTGCGGCTGTTGCGTACATCAACAAACAGGGTGGTCTACGCTCCTGTCGTATGTCACAACTCGCCCGCCATCTCCTCCTATGGAGTCAGAAGCATCTGAGGTTGCTTCGTGCCCGTCACATTCCGGGCCTGCTCAATTGTGCGGCCGACAAGCTCTCATGACAGCCAGTGCTCCCCGGAGAGTGGAGACTCCATCCCCAGGTGGTCCAGCTGATCTGGAGTCGCTTCGGGACCGCACAGGTAGACCTGTTTGCCGCCCCGGACACGAACCACTGCCAGTTGTTTTATTCCCGTGGGAATCCCGCCAGTGGAGTGGGCTGTCGCGATGCAACTGTGTCCAGCGACCGCCTCCAACTGGCGCAGTGACCCGTGTCTCCCATCCAAGGCCTGTAAGTTCTCTTCCAGTCTGACTGCGAAGGCTTACAGGTCTTGTGGCCAGGCTGCGTCCGCCTTGCATGCTATGGCGTTGCTCTAGGTGCACCAGGCCCAGGCACTCATGGACATGCACGAGGGTAGGCCTGACCCAGAGCTCCTCCGGGAGCTCCAGACGGCGAAGGAACCTCGCCCTCTCTGGCTCAACCTGGCCGACATGAGGGAGACCGACAAGTATCGGTTCCTGGACTCCCGTTTCCTCGGCCGGGTTGTTCGGCGACGCGGTCGAGAGCTTTGCCCAGCAGTTCTCGTGCCACAGATACAGTAACCATGTAACCACAGATAGGGGTTACTGTCACAGATACACCATGTTCCACCGTCACTCCCTCACAATGATTCCTGTCACCAGAATACTGATCACCTGCAACTGTCACCCATCAGCATATCAATCAATGGACTATTTAAGCACACACCTCAGCTTCAATCATTGTCTGGTCTCCAATGCGTATACACGACTGTGCATGACTGTGCTCTACCTACCAGTGAAGATTTTCGTTCCAAGCTACCTTGTCACTGTGCACTTCCCATACCACCGTGGATCTCACCTGTTACTGGCAACTAAGGTGTGTGCTACCCATCTTTCCATCCAGCCGTCCCAATATCCTGTGTAATGTGTTCAAAATACGTGTTCAACCTACTCAATTTATCGTTCTCACTAGAAAAGGCAGCATCCTTACAACTGTGATTTCCAGTAAGGATTTAGACAGTATCATAGTACTGAGACTGCTCTCATTAGGAATTACAAATCATTTGCTCTTATCATCCGATCATGGCTGTATCTCCCTATTAGTGATACTGGATCTTATTTGATGCTATCGACTAGGGCTGCAACAACTAACCGATAATAATCGATAATGAAAATCATCGCCAATGATTCTCATTATCGATTAGTTGGGTCTGCCTCCCGGAAAACTTCCACCAGTCGCGCCAAATTACAGCACAGAATAACGCATTTCTATGGACAAAATGCATCTAAAAATAGTGGAGTGGAGTGGAGCAGAACAGAGGGAGCTGCTGCGAGAAAGGTGCATGATACAAGTGCCCAAAACATGAGAATTCTTTATTTTAAGCTTCATGCTAATGCCTTAGCGTTTAAGCCCTTTAACATACCCTGTCATGCACTTTATTATTAGAGCAAAACGTTCATTTTACAGGTTATATCCTTATCTGTAAATGTCACTAATTCGCGCGAGTATTTACATTTTGCATGAAAGTGCATCCTGATGGTCTGCATTTTAGCTTCAAACTTCACTGAACGAGTGCACGCAAGCTCGTCAAACAGACACAGTAGAGAGGGAAACAATTAATATTCAGCGCAATAACATTCATTTAGCTGAAATATCTGCTGTTGGATGCTAAATTTAGGTTTAAAAATCAACATGTAATTCAAGTATTTTATGCGAGTAGCAACTGTAAAGGGATAAAGACGTGTAATTGAATATAAATGAAAGATGTGGTTACTTTGTCCAGTGAATGTGTGTGTGTTCCTGAAGAGCATTCCTATTATCTGGTAACACAGTTTGTGTTTTTTTTTTTTTTTTTGTGTTATTGATTTTCTTTAATATAATTTTAATGTAGGGATTTAAACCGTCCTTTTGCTTAGTAAATTTTTTTGCACATAATGTATGGCACAGATATACCCTTACGAAAATTAAACAATGTTTTTTTTATAGTAAAACTATGTTTTTTGCCGTATTGATTACCATTTGTACAACCACACAAATACCATAGTTAAACTATAGATTTGAAGCAAAACCATGGTTAATTTATGGTTACCATGGAATAACTACAATAACCATGTTTTATTTATTTATTTATTTTGTTTGTTGGTCAAGTCAAGTCAAGTCAACTTTATTTATATAGAGCTTTTTTCAATGCAGATTGTTTCAAAGCAGCTTCACAGTGTTAAACAGGAAAATAATGAACAGAATTTGATTCGGCTGTACAGCCGCTCTGGAGAAAACGGTGATGTTATCTAGCTCATTTCAATTATCATATATATTCAAGTAATGTAGCTGACATAGTTAATTTAGTTTAGTAATTACATTTATTTGGATATTTATTTGAAAATTTAGTGTCCCCAACTGAGCAAGCCAAAGGCGACAGTGGCAAGGAACCAAAACTCCAAAACTTTGTTTGGCCTATGTTTTCATAGCACTCAGCTGACATGTTTGAAGGACAGCATTGGGCAGGATGTGGAATAGCGTTTTGTCAATAAAATAAAATAAAATAAAATAATTTAATTATTATATTTGATTAATCAGAAAAATAATCGGCCAACTAATCGATTATCAAAATAATAGTTAGTTGCAGCCCTACTATTGACGACAACATTCTTTTAAACAAACTCGAAAATGACGTTGGCAATAGTGGAATTGCATTAGCATGGTTCAAATCATACTTATCTGACCGTTACCAATTTGTAGCAGTAAATGAAGAGGTGTCATATCGATCACAAGTTCAGTATGGAGTACAGCAAGGCTCAGTACTAGGACCGTTGCTTTTCATGCTGTACATGCTACCCTTGATAGATATCATTAAGAAGCATGGCTTTAGTTTTCACTGTTATGCTGATGATATTCAGCTCCATATTTCTTTGCGTCCTGACGAAACACCAAGTCACAAAATTAATGGAATGCATAGTCAATATAAAAAAAATGGATAACTAGTAATTTCCTACTACTTAATTCTGAAAAAACAGTGATTATAATTATTGGACCAAAAACTTCCGCACGTAATAACCTAGAATGTTGTCTAACACTGCTCTGTCAAGTCCTCGTCGTCAGTTAGGAACCTGGGTGTACTCTTTGTGTGCATATGCTCTCAATGACAAATGCAGAACAGTTAGTTCATGCGTTCATGACCTCTAGGCTAGATTACTGTAATCCTCTATTGGGTGGTTCCTTTGCATTCTTAATAAACAATCTCCAGCTGGTCCAAAGTGTAGCAGCTAGAGTTCTTACAAGAACCACGAAGTATGACCATATTAGCCCAGTTCTGTCAATACTACATTGGCTCCCTTTTAAACATTGCATACATTTTAAAATCTAAATCTAAAGAGGCAAAATCTTTAGCAGTTTTTTTGCTTATACAGCTTCAATCAACAGTCAACAAACCACTATTAAGCAACCCACAGGGACTCATTCATTGGGACTCATTCATTGGGCTCAAAGGTTCACAACACCACAGGTTCAAGTCCTCTAATCACTCTAATCACTTTGCTAGTCACATTTACATTCAGCACTAGCTGTGAATCTGGCAGTACTGGTACTGCCCACAGGAAACATGCTCTGTCACTCACCTCTGGAGCGATGTAGTCTGGCGTTCCACAAAATGTACGGGTGGTCACACCCTCCACAATGTTCTCCTTGCACATACCAAAGTCTGCAATCTTAATATGACCCTCTGCATCCAGCATGACGTTATCTAATTTTAGATCCCTGAAAGAGATAAAAATAACACTGCAGTAATTTACCATAGACAGGGTGTTACTGAAAACAGGATAATGGGGAATGGGGTTACAGGCTAAAAAAGGCTGATGTTTGTCTTGCTGTTGTTTATGATATATATGTGTGTATATATAAACAAATCTCTTTTTGGTCCCCCCCCCCACAGAACATGAGCACAACTAAAATGTATTTCATTTTAATTAATCTAAAAGCAATTGCACTGTGGGGGCTTTTTTTTCCTCGAACAAGGACTGTCTCTTTCATTCCTGCTGACGTTAGTTCATCTGCTTGTTCTATTTCCCTAGGCCAATTTAGTCGCGCAAAGAAAAACAAGCCAAATAACTATGGTTCACTTTCTGATTGGGTATTGTTTTGTTTCACGTGATGGTCTCCAGAGCGTGCGCGTGATTGTCCTCAGGGTTTCCCCCACACAACAGGATTTCTGATCGTAAATATTCAACATGTTACGATTTGAGATCGGGGCGGCTCAAGTGTTCTTCCGAGCAGATTCAGTTTCAGTTACACTCTTAACACACCTCACACCAAAGGAAAATCTGATAAGATAATCTGTAGAACAATCAAGATAATCAGGACTTTACCTAGGATTGTTGGAAAGGGGAAAATTGGCCTAAAATCAGCCCGATTATCTTGTAGTGTGTACCCAGCATTAGGCAAAATCTGCAACCCTGAACCTTAAAACTCTTTTACCTAGGATGACATAGTTAATTTTTTTATGTTTTTTTATTGTTTTAATTTTATTTATTGTTTTATTGTTGTCTGTAAAATTTTTGCTAGATTTATTTAATATTTACTAATAGCAAATTGCAAAATCAGGGTTTTAAACTATTTAGAAATGTCCCAAAATAAATGAACATAAAACAGCTCACATAAAATTTTGTTTTCAAAATGTTTCATGTCTTGAGGTTCACATTTAACATTTTCTTAAGGCTAAAGACCTCACTGACAATTTGACTGACTGAATGAGAGACAGATAAAAGCTTCAGGCCCTTTTTTTTACACTTTGAAACTATTGACAGAAATATCTGAATGTGGATTGTATATTGAATGTATATTTTATGTGTTCACCTGTATATTATTCCTCTCTTGTGCAAGAAAAAAAGCCCAACAGCAATCTCTGCAGCATAGAACCTGCAACAACAAGCAGATTATTTTACATAAATAAATTCACCTTACTCAACAAACACACATAAAGTGATGTATGTTTAAAGCTCAAACCAAGAAATCCAGATACGGTATAGACATGTATAAACAGCATAATAGAGTGTCTTACACTGCCTGTGGCTCCTTAAATTTGCCCACTTGCTGGATGTGGTACATAAGATCACCACCATTAACATACTCCATCACGAAATACAGACGATCCTATGTCAAAAATACATCAAAATCATTGAAACTGTTAAGACATATTTTTTTGTACGATGGCCTTGTCTGAAAGGCTTTTTCTAAAAGTTTAAAAGTTCCATTATCAAAAGTTATTGAATTGACAATCAACAATTGATCATAAATCATATCAAGCTACTAATTACAAATTTTACAAAATTACATATTGCAATCATTTTATGAACTGTATATAATACAGTCGAAAAAGGCACAACTGTTAGATTTTTTGCCATCTAAGACTGGAATACACTACACAACTTTTAAAATATGACCAGATTTCAAAACACTACGCATCACACACTTTCTGACTTTATAAATGGTTACAGAAAAAAAAAAAAGACAAAAACTGGGCATCACACACTAAAAATGGCAGCTCATCATACACTATTGTATATAACTTCGACTGACCAAAATCTGTAGATTGGATCTGACATTCAACAACTAGCATCAACTCCTCCAGAGTGCAAATTGGGGCAAAAATCTGGACAAAAGTTGTGTAGTGGATTCCGGACATTAATCTAATGTCAAGATTTGTATCTTTCTTATGTAAAATTTGGTGGATGAACTCACATTGGGTGGATAATTAAAGGTTTAACATATTTTTTTGTCTGTGAATGTTAACGACTTTAGTACTTTTTTATGGTTGGATGTGGATGCAAAGCATCTCTAAAGTAGATCCAATCGCTCTGTGTCTCTTTCATTTCTCTTTCTCTGTCATATCAACAGTTTGTACCGTCATCTCACCATCAGAGGTCACTATTGCCTAAGTATTGAGTTTTTGTTTGCCTTCTTTTGGACTGTTACCTAGATATTTTGATTTTGTGCTTTTCACTTTTTGGTTATGATATTGGTGGTGTGAATTCTTAAAATGTATTAAAATCTGGGTAACACTTTACAATAAGGTCTCATTTTTTAACATTAGTCAATGCATTACCTAACATGAACTAACAATAAGCAATACATTTGTAACAGTATTTAATAATCGTTGTTAGTTTATAAAAATCCAGCTGTTCATTGTTTGTTCATGTTAGTTCACAGTGCATTAACTAATGTTAACAAATACAACATTTGAATTTAATAATGTATTCGTAAATGTTTAAATTAAAGGTGCAGTATTTTTGCAGTAAGATTTCCAAAAACCACTAGGCCAGTGTTACATATTTTGTTCAGTTGAGTACTTACAATATCCCAAAAGTAGTTAGAATGAAGAATAAACTGAAATGCATGGCATTTCAACAACTTACTACGATAAAATGATTTCCCCTTTGCTGTCCCCCGCCTATTCTGGCATCCTGGCGCACAGCAGCTCTCCACCATGTTGAAATCGTAAGGTTTAAACAGCCTGGTTTTAAATTATTTTTCGACCACTATAGATACCAATGCTACAGCCGCTCTAGCTCTCCCCTGATTGCCTGCCAAAATGGCGGAGTTTAGGCTGCGTGAAGTCAACCTCCGGAGCTCTATTGTAGCTTTAACATTAACTAAGAATGTAACTAAATGCTGTAGAAATATTGTTCATTCTTAGATCATGTTAACTAAAGTAGTTAACAAATATTAACTAATGAAACCTTATTGTAAAGTGTTACCAAAATCCTCAGTAAATGGATCTGTCCTGTCAATTCACATGCTCTGTGCATAAAAGCTTTTCAGCTTTTTAAATTTTTTTTTTATTAAATGTGGCTATATTGAAATAAATACATACTAAACCTTTTATACCATACTAAAGTATTTTAACCAAGTATTACATTCACAAATTGGAAATACCACAAAAAAAGTGTTTGTTTTGTAATGCTGATGTTAACCTTTTTGGAAATATTTTCAAATATGAGAAAACAAACAGCAACAAAAACAGAAACACAGATTTCTAAAAAGTCGAACCACTATTTTAAATGTACGTTTAAATGTATATATTTCCCTTTTGTATTTGTAAATTATTGTGATGTTGCATTACTGTATTATGTATTCACTTTCTTCCATGTCTTTACATATTTGTAATCATGAAAATACAAAATCGCCCACAAAAAATGCTGCACAGCTTGGAGGAGATAGTAAAACTACACCAATCAGTCATACCATTATGACCACTGACAGGTGAAGCGAATAACACTGATTATCTCTTCATCACGGCACCTGTTAGTAGGTGGGATATATTAGGCAGCAAGTGAACATTTTGTCCTCAAAGTTGATGTGTTAGAAGCAGGAAAAATGGGCAAGCGTAAGGATTTGAGCGAGTTTGACAAGGGCCAAATTTTGATGGCTAGATGACTGGGTCAGAGCATCTCCAAAACTGCAGCTCTTGTGGGGTGTTTTCGATCTGCAGTGGTCAGTATCTATCAAAAGTGGTCCAAACCGGCGACAGGGCCAAGGCTCAATGATTCACGTTGGGGGCGATCAAACAGACAAGCTACTGTAGCTCAAATTGCTCAAGAAGTTATTGCTGGTTCTGATAAAAAGGTGTCAGAATACGCAGTGCATCGCAGTTTGTTGTGTATAGGACTGCATAGCCACAGACTAGTCAGGGTGCCCATGCTGACCCCTGTCCACAGCGCCAACAGTTTGCACGTGAGCATCAGAACTGGACCACAGAGCAATGGAAGAATGTGGCCTAGTCTGATTAATCAAGTTTTCTTTTACATCACGTGGATGGCCGGGTACGTGTGCGTTGCTTACCTGGGGAACACATGACACCAGGATGCACTATGGGAAGAAGGCAAGCCGGCGGAGGCAGTGTGATGCTTTGGGCAATGTTCTGCTGGGAAACCTTGGGTCCTGCCATCCATGTGGATGTTACTTTGAAACGTACCACTTACCTAAGCATTGTTGCAGACCATGTACACCCTTTCATGGAAATTCCCTGGTGGCTGTGGCCTCTTTCAGCAGAATAATGCACCCTGCCACAAAGCAAAAATGGTTCAGGAATGGTTTGAGATGCACAACGACGAGTTTGAGGTGTTGACTTGGCCTCCAAATTCCCCAGATCTCAATCCAAACGAGCATCTGTGGGATGTGCTGAACAAACAAGTCCGATCCATGGAGGCCCCACCTCGGAACTTACAGGACTTAAAGGATCTGCTGCTAACATCTTGGTGCCAGATACCACAGCACACCTTCAGGGGTCTAGTGGAGTCCATGCCTCGACGTGTCATGTTATGACTGATTGGTGTATATTAAGTAAAATAATGTACATGTGTATTTATTCCTGTTGGTTGTTTTTAAAATATACTTATTTTTTAATCATTCTGAACTATATATTAAAGGAACATATTCAAAAACAAAACAATTAAACAGCCTTATAAATAAATATATACATACCAATGACTGAATTTGCATATAGAAAGGAAGAATCAATCGCATGGTGGTGAGTAAAGAATGGTGTGCAATTAGTAATACACCTAATAACGGGGAAGTGGTTGTAAACTCACCTTTCCAAAACTGCCTTTTCCCAATACTCAACTAGTTCATTCTGAACTATATATTAAAGGAACATATTCACCGTATTCCCCAGAGTTAGATAAGTTTACACATACCATTTTTATCTCTGTGCGTGCCATAACTCTGTCTGACGCACCCACCGCTAGCCTAGCTTAGCACAAAGACTGGAGGTAAATGGCTCCAGCTAGCCTACTGCTCAATAAGTGACAAAATAACTCCAACATTTTCCTATTTACATGTTGTGATGTGTATAGTTACATCGTGTACTAAGACCGACGGAAAATTTTCTAGACCGATATGGCTAGGGACTATACTCTCATTCCTGCATAATAATCCAGGAACTTTGCTGCTGTACTATGGGTGCAGTGGCGCAATGATATTACGGTGAATAAGCTAAAGTCCCAAAAAGTCGGCGTGTTCCTTTAAACTTGACAAACCGAATATGTATATAGTACATATTTAGTCAAGTTGGCTAAGACAAAGACAATTTTAGGATGACTTGTATCTAAATACTTTTTGAGATCACTGTAAATGTGCATTTTAGTTGCCAAGCATAAACAAAACACAAAAAAACTAAAACAATGAAGGGTTTTTGTGAGTTTTCAATCCTTCTAAGACATTCTGATTCTGAAAGGATGTTTGGTATGCAAGTGTCATTAGTGGGATTACCATTTAGCCTACAGACAAAGTAACTGGTTAACAGAGGCTTCTGTTTGAATGCAATATAAATATGTTTGAATAAAAGTGTCCACCAAATGCATAAATAACAATTCAAGGAGAGAGTTCCTCACCACTGTCTGAAAGCAGGAGTGGAGGTGGGTGAGGAATGGAGGTTTGTCCTGCTGAGCTAGAACTCGTTTCTCCACCAAGGTACATTCAACATCATCATCCTGGATGACCACATCCTTCTTTAGGATCTTTATAGCATATAGTTCACCATTAGACTTCATCTCAGCAAGCATCACCTGAGTATGGAGATAGCAAAAGCTCAGACTGCCAGTGAGGGCCATTGACAAACCTATGATACCAAACCATTTTCAATGAAAAGCATCATTTTGAAAACTTTTTTTTGTTTTTAATTTTATTTAGCCTTTATTCAGAAAGAGCAGGCCAAGAAAAGCATCACCTAAAATCACATGGTATAAAAATTACTAAATAAATAAATAAATTAAGGCATGCAGCTAATATGCTTAAATATATATTGGTAATGAAAAAAAAAAACATTGCAGGAAAATGAAAAGAAAATACCTATTTTTAGACCAAACCTTAGGAACAGTCATAAGCACAATATCCTGGGACCATAGTTCACACACACCTCATATGTGCATCATTAAAACGAAAAAACAAAACAAAAAAAACAAAACAAAAAACAATTAAACAGCCTTATAAATAAATATATACATACCAATGACTGAATTTGCATATAGAAAGGAAGAATCAATCGCATGGTGGTGAGTAAAGAATGGTGTGCAATTAGTAATACACCTAATAATGGGGAAGTGGTTGTAAACTCACCTTTCCAAAACTGCCTTTTCCCAATACTGCCAAGAAATTAAAGTCTGTGAGCTTGACTCTGTCTGTACCGCTGGAAGGAAAAAAGGACCCACTGTCATCCAAAGGGGTGGAGGCTTTTTTGGATGGACCCAATTTGGCTTTCTGCACACAGACAAACAATTACTGTAAAAACAAGCCAGAACTAAAGGCACAATTCAGATGCTTGAAAAATTCCCATGATGCACTTGGAATCCCATATGCAAGTGAGATGCTGGAACAAGTTTTCTGTAGGTGTGAATAGACCTTAGCCTTGGTAGATTTCATAATTATTTATTTTTTGAAAATGAGGCTGTGATAGAGATAAATGCATAGTCTGTTTAATGGGTTGACTTATAATTATGTCTAAATATCATATGTTGATTAGGGGTGTGAATCGCCACTGGTCTCATGATTCAATTCGATTACGATTATCATGTCAACGATTCGATATCACAATGCATCACGATTCGTTGCATCCTCAATTTTCACTATTACTGTACATGGCTACGTTTTGTCAGTGAAGCAGTCAGATATATGAACTTGCTTTTTATTTTATCTGCTCCAAAAAAGTACACTGAAAATAGCAAACATCAAACACAACTTAAGTCTGAACACAGCGGACGACAGGAGCATTTAGAACTAATCAATAATATAGATCATTAAAAGCGCATGAAACTGTCAAGTAGTTTACTTAAGTTACAATAACGCTCACACACACACACGCTCACAAGCACACACACATACTCGCACGCACGCACTCGCAAGCACACACACTCACATGCTCACACGCTGTAAATGTTAAAATGGTGGATTTTTTTTGCTTTTTTTATTACTCACTTTTGTGTTTCGCCTTCCTCCGCCATTTTACACTAGCGCAAAAAGCGCGTATGCGACGAATGATGTCCGAGAAACGTCAGTAGGCTATAATCAATTATGGTCTATTATAGAACGATTAATTTAAACACCCCTAATGTTCATCAGTTGGCCACCATGAATTGTTTTGGAAAGACATATTTTCAATGTTGCGTCGAGAACAAAAAAAAACGTACAACCCCTTGAACAGACTTTATGGCTAACATTTTTGAAAAATAAATGTGTCCGTCTACCCTGACTAAGGCCCATTAAGCTTTTAGAGATGCAGCCCAATAAAGCATAATCCACTCTTTGCAGCATCATCTGCATTTCCTAACAATGTCTTATAACACAATCCATACACAACAAGGCTCATTCTAAATCTGCCTTCCTGATTAATTCTGGGTTGTGCCCATGCAGTTTCCCAAGGCAGATGAAATTGTTTCCATCACAGCATGCAGAAGTCAGTCAGCGGGCCAAGATTCTCTGCAAGCTGCCGGCTGAAGAATATCTGATTTAGTCCAACCTATTTGATATGCCTGTTTCTTGTTTTTGTCTGAACCTTCCAAATGAATGTTTTCAATTCTAGTATTTTGAAAGAGCCAGTAATATATTGGGACAGTAATATATTTTAACAAAGTTCTTTGTGTAATAACCACTCACTGGAAATAGTCCGGTTCAGGGCATAGCTGTGGTGATAGGTGAGTCATCTAAACACAAGAAGCTCTAAAGTTTGGTTGCGATCGAGTTGTTGCCATACTAGCCATGTGTCCAATGAGATGGTGGTGAATATGGACCACATCTTTCAAGCAAGTTTGTAATGGATACAGAGAAACCCTTGAAACTTTGGAATAGCTATAAGATGACGGTGAGGGGAGACACCGGAGCAAAGATTGGAGGCATGTATAACAAGCTCTGAAGTTAGGAAACTGTTTCAGCCTTCTATGTGGTTAAGCACTTTTTGAGCCCTCTGAGTTGGAAGCAGTTAAGGCACTCAGCAGAACCAGAGGCATATATTCATGGCTATACAATTTTTATGAAGCAGTGGATTTGTCCCAACAAGATAATATCAAGATAGTATGAAGGTAGCCGCTGTCAGAGGAAAGGTGCTTATTGAGGCAGCCAACAAAGATCAAACTCCCCACACTGTGATAGAGTCAAACTTGAACTCCAGGTGAAATGTAATCTTTAATAGCTTGGAAAGAAGCTGAAAGTCTCATAAACCTTTACATGTGTTTTTACGTCTCACATCTTCACATTCTTCACTACTTCATCTGAGATAACCTTTTCCACGCTGTGTATTTTAAGATGTGTTTGCGCTCTACTAGAGGTCGAGTAGTAGTGGATTTTACCAATAGCGATAAGTAGGTTGGCCCATGCTGGCCGATAACCGATTAATCAACCGATAGTTTTTTAAATTGATACTCAAGTTAAGTCAAGTCCCCTCTATTTATATAGTGCTTTTTACAATACAGATTGTTTCAAAGCACCGGCTCACCATTAGCCGATGCTGTTCATGTGAGCATCACGACATGTGAACTCATGTGAGGTGTTCTGACGTAGAACGCGGAAGTGCTGCACTGTATTTACAACGTAAACTGCGTAGGAGACTGGCACAGACGAGAAGAAATAGTTGAATAAAGTCATTATTTTTGTTTGTTTTTAGCACACAAAAAGTATTCTCGTCACTTCATAAAATTAAGTTTAAACCACTGTAGTCACATCTGGGCCTTGAAAGTGGCAATTAAATTGCTGTCAATGGAGGGGTCAGAGAGCTCTCGGATTTCATCAAAAATATCTTCATTTGTGTTCCGAAGATGAATAAAGGTCTTACGGGTTTGGAACGACATAAGTAATTAATGACAGAATTTTCACTTTTTGGGTAAACTAACACTTTTATGTTACAAATGGATTCTTATTGTAAAGTGTTAGACTTTCATATAAATCCACACAGTCATGCTTCGAGATAAAAATCTTTAAATATCTACACAAAGGCCATAGCATTGAAATTAGACACATATGTATATTGTATGTATACTCTCACACTTTATTTGCTCCTATTTTAGAAAACTTGATTATCTATTTAAAATAGCAAAATACGCATTAAAGTGGTGATAATGCAAATAGATGGTAACAATCATGACATTAAACATTTGGATCGGATTTGCATGTTTTTTTTACATTGTTTTAACCGCTTGAGGTACTAATGTTAGCGCCATCTCAGCCTCGATTGCAAACATACTGCTGTTCTCCAATAATGCAGCATCTAGTCAACAAATGAATTACTTTATAATAGGAAAACACATACGGTAGTGTACTGTATAACATACCGTCGTTTCATTGTCTGTTTTGAATCCGCATCTGAAGTGTCACACTCTGCAGCGCGCAGCGTCACGTGTCAAAACAAACACCACAAGGTGTCAGTGATAGTTTTTATGTTAATGGTGGGGGGTAGAAGTCATTGCAGTTTATTGCTCTGGCCACATCTGCAGTCCTCATGCCTCCACAGCAGATCTATTGCATGTTCACACAAGTGATCAGAGACCCTGGGCATCTTTCTCCTGGTGTTTAGAGTCAGTAGAAAGGTCTTTTTAGTGTTAAATTATTGTAACTGACCTTACTTGTCTACTGCCTGTGAGCTGTTAGTGTCTTGTGGACTGTTCCACAGGTGTATGTGCAATAATTGTTTATGGTTCACTGAACAAGCATGGAAAATAGGGCTGCCGTCGACTAAAGATTTTTGTAGTCTACTAATATTCATTAATTTAAGCCATTAGTCGACTAATTGTGCATTTATATTAACCATAAATGTATATTATGTTAAGCCATAAATCATAATAATGAGCCCTTTAGGCGCTCAAATGCATGCACAAAGCTCGCCACAGGGCACCGACAAACTTAATGATTATGAATGTGGTGTGAAAAAACAGCAAGGAGACCGTTTAAACATTTTAATAATTTATTGATAATGTTTTCTGTGTTTTCGGCTGCAGAGATTAAGTCGACGATGCTGACTCTCATCTCCGCAGTAGAGGACACGCCTATATGCACGTTTCAGGATTACATAATCTGAGAATATTGTTTTCCACTTGAATTAGTTCATTCAAAAGTAGTCATTTCAATCTTTCTATAGATTTCTGTAGGCTACATTTCTCATGTCTGTAAGGCAAGTATATGCTGAGTTTCGGTTCATTTTTGTTACATGCTCAAGTTCACTGAGACGGCAGATCAAGTGCACCCTGATTGTTTTCATTATGTTACAAAAGCACAACGTTTTGTTGTTATTGTGAGTTTACAGAAATACAAGTAGGCCTTTTACAGTTTGCATTATCTTGTATGACCAAAAATGAGGAATACCATTTTTTTTTTTTTTTTTTTTTGGATAATTGCCTTTTCCTGAGGTGTACAGAGCTGTAGAGTCAGTGTCAAAAATAGGATCCCTCTCATAGCATCCTGCAGCACCCCCAACTCAAACTTCATTCCCACACCAATGCATACCTCTACGTAACTATCAGGAACCTATCACTGCCCTATGAGCTGGCACACACAACAAGTATTCTCTGCAAGACGTCTTCACACCCTCACATACTTCAAGATGAAGCTGCATTAATGTAGCGACCATTTTATAAAAAAAATTGATGCAGATGAAACGGGCACAAAACCAGCCAGCCAATCAACACACACATATTTGCACGCTGCTGCTGACACGCACCTGCCCAAGGTCCTCTAATGTCTGATCCTGAAACCACACCAGAGGGGTAAACAGAGATATACATGCAGACACGAAACACACATAAGCGTGAAAAGGAATAGATAATATTTATATCTTAGAGCAGATAAGGATATAATCTTCCCACCCAAAGTTATGTGCACTTACCTCTGGCAAAGTCTGATTACTCAGTATGTGGGTGTAAGTGAGAAAGCCTGGGTTAATGGGGCATCTCACTAGCTAACTCATAAGAACTAATTTTTAGTTGGGGGTTTCTCACCTGCCAACAGTTTCTGATGAAATCTTGCCCTCTTCATTGGAGGAATAAAATCGAAATGTTCTGATTTACAGAAGTGAAGCTTTCAGAAGTGAAGCTTACAAATTATTTGGATGTTTAGAAGAAGAGGGTATTGGCTTGTTGTTGGCCTTTATTCTGGCCTGTATTCGTCATTCAGCTTTTTAAAAAAATTTTTTTAATCTTTTACAGAATTCTAAATGTAGAGTTTCAATTGGATGTTTTGCCAGTTTACGAAGTCAATTTTTATACATGTAGGTAGACCCCACACACTTCACTGCCATATTATACAATCGGTTTAATTATTGCTTTGAAAAGTTTGAGACAGATTTGGATTGGGCAATTTTAACTAATCTTTTAATTGCATAGAAAGCCCTTTGAGCTTTCTCTTTGAGTTAATTCACAGCCAATGTAAAGTTACCTAATGATGTGATTTTTAGGTAGAGGTAAGTATATGTCTTTGATTGGTTCTGTGTGATAGGGTACATGTGTGACAGGATGGTGACAGTAGACACACTTGCACACTGACCCTACATTTTGGGAGGAAACCAATTTGACATTTACTCAAGGTATTGCACTTCATAAGGAAGTCTAACGCCTTGCTGTGAGCGCTTGAGAGGGTTTTGGCAGCACAGCGGTTTATTTCAGTCGAGACTCTTAAGTTGAGAATTGATAAGTAATATCCGCGGAAGTGTTACTAGTATCTCATTTCACAGATAGTTTCTTTCTGTATTGATTCTATATAAAAATGTTGATACAATGTTGTTTTAAATTATTTTGTTTCGTTATTATGCATAATTATTATCGTTATTTTTAGGATAGCCACTTTGAAGTTGCTCCGTGTGTTTCAGCATCTCATTCAGGCTGCAACACCACAGGCTTTCTTGGGCTTGAGGACTTTATCTTCTAATTATTTCATTGTTATGGGGAAATCTAAGGGGTTTTGATTTGCTTTAATTGATCCAAATTTCTATTTATTATTATTATTATTATTAATTCATTCATTTTGATTAGAATTTAGAATTTCACTTGAGCCATGTAATTCTTAGAAATGATTTTTCCGCGTCTTTCAAGCTTGGATTGCCAGATCTTCTGGATTTGATTTGTATAATCATTTTCATTTATCCCAGAATTTATTGGAATTTATTTATTTTTTAATTTCTTCAAAATAGTCCTGTAGAAACTGAGCTTGACTGTGAGCTCTGATTTCCCATTCCCATTTCAGATGAGTCCCATTTCAGAGTCTTTTTTGTGCTGTTTTGTAAAATATGTAATTTAGAGCTTTCACTGCCTGACTGATGCTGAATATGTATTTGGAATGAATGTAGAGAGACTGTACTGTGTTTCTGTACATTCAATTGGTATAATTAGCGATACTGTTTTCTGTCCATTTGAATGATATTAATTTTGTTCATTGTCATGACTGTGTTGGTTGTTGTTCCAGACTGTTTTACATAGAGGGTGATTTGGCTGTGGTCTGAGAAGGTTTTAAAGGCTTGACTGTCTGTGAGTAATGAATCGGGTGCAGTGTTATTTTAAGAAATCTAATTCTACCCCAGGTTCTAGAATTTAACCTGTTAAATTCTAAATTCTAACTAAAATTTCTAACTAAATTTAACCTGTCAGTGTCTCACTACTAGTGCTTTTTTATTGCCTCTTTTCCCGTATCAAATATGTTAGTAATCATAAATTAGGTATCATTCAAAAGCTTAAACACATTAAAAATGTATCCTGTGAAAAATGGACTTTGCTTGGAACACAACTAGACATATGATTTTATAAAAAAAATTCTTAAAATATATATTTTGTATAAACTTTGTATAAAACTTTTTTTTTTTAGTTTACAATAAAGATACAATTATACTATAACTTTTATACACATTCATTTTTTGATGCTGCTTTCACTTCTGCAACAATCTGCAGTGCGTATTTTTTTAAATAGACCAACCTTAGGTCTGTATTCAAAGCATTCATGAATTACAACCATTTGAATTCAGATATATGCTTGACAGTTTAACAGATCACCCAGAAGATTCTATAATGAATAGAAAATTCAAAAGAACAGCATTTATTTGCTGAATAATAGTTGTAATGTCTTCTTATAAAATAAAATAAAATGTATGTTTACCAAACTTTTCAATGGTAATGTAACCGTTTCCACAAAAATATTAAGCAGCACAACTGTCTTCAACATAGAATAGACCATGCAAATCTACAGTGATTCTCAATACTAAAACCCTAACCACAACTAAGCGAGTTTGCTTATGTTTAGCTCTTAAAGCACATATGCTGGTGGGATTTCAAAATCATCTACAAACACTAAACAGGAAAAAAATAACAAGAAAAGCTATCACTGCCATCATCTGGCAAAACAAAGAATTACATGAAAACTGATTCTAATAGCCAATGGTGACTGATGTGGCATTGTGCTTCTCATCTACTGTACAACTAGCTTTAAATGTTTTATGGGTCACACATAAACCACCATAAGGCAGCTATAATGTATTTGTATGTGTACAAACATCTACACTATGTGTCTCAGGAAAGCAACAAGCAGATGAAATATTAATATCTCCTAATCATGTTTCCACTGCAACAAAATGTCTGACAGAGACATAAAAACAACAGCTAAACATACTAGCAGATCAGCTCAAGCCAACCTGCTAAACAGATCTGAGAATCAAATCCTTTTACTCTGGAAATTATAGCAAGATATTTCACACTAAACTTTTGCTGTGTCTCTCAGTAGTTTTTAGTCTCAGCAGTCTAATTTAAATGAACGACTATTAGTAGATTAGAAAAATCTTTAGTCGAGGGCAGCCCTATTTTCCATGCTTGTTCAGTGAACCATAAACAATGTACTACTGACTGCTGAGACTAAGGGCTCTAATAATTTTTTTATGGAATTTACCTGCAACCTGCTCATTCTAGCTGTTAAAGAATTATTAAATTCTTATTATTTATGTTTAGTAAACAAAAGCTTATTGTTAGCAATTAGAAAATAAAGAGTTGCTTTGTAAGAGCCACAGACTACTGTTTGTTCAGCCTTAGGATAAATTCTGTTTCACCAAAAAAAAAATCATTTGTCCAAAATAGTTTTTCTAGAGAACAAAAAACAAAGAGAAATTAGTTTGCACGTAAGGATAATAAAAGAGTCACCTCAAATTTCTGTCGAAGCTCAGTATCCTCGTCATCTTCATCTGGAATGGGCACATTGTAGTATTCTCCCTCCTCCTGATTTAACATTTTGTACCTGCACCCCAGGTAAAGAGATGGTACACGGTATGATTTTTTATTTATGGTATTCATAAAAGCACATTTCAAGTACCCACAGTTCTGTTTACTTCCTAAGGTTAATTCTGAGTCTGTAAAGCAGTATCATTATATATTTTCCACAGCCAAATAATATAAAAAAATAATACCAAAGAATATCACATAATTTCAGAACATTAAGCCTAGGCAAGAAAATAAGATAATTTTTTAGAGAATTTTTTTCTAAGGACAATAACAACAACAAAAAAAGCTTCATTAAAGGCCATAAAAGAGGTCCATATGAGCAACAGACTATATCTGTCTTCCGGAGTCTTATATTACATATAAAACAAATATTCTCATACTGTAACAGTGGACCCTTTTTAGTCGCTCCAGCAACGGATGCAACTAATAAAACGATCAATCGGACGCCCTTTATTTAGAATGTTTATAATATAGTACACTACCTTTATGGGGCTTTAATGTTGGATTTGAACTAACAGAGCATCCCTAATAACGGCAGAAAGTAACTGCTGAACAAAATTAGTGACCCAACCATTTTCTTTCAACCATTTTCATCTTAAGCCCTACCAGATACATGGGTCTGCGAGAAAGAGACATATCCTTACCATCCACACACTGGGGACTTCATGAGCTCAGACACACCAAAAGACATTGAGCCCATGAAGTCATTGCGGGTGGTTCTGTCCCAGTCCCACACCTCTACAGACAGCCGACGGTCCTTATCTGATGGCTTCAGCTTACTGGAACACACAAGCATACAGAATGAAGCATTACATTAGCACTCCCCTTCATCATATTCTAAAGCAGGGCTTTTCAGCTGCTTTCTTTCAGCAATGCATATTATCCAGATTAAAAACTCAAAAAAAAATTATATTTCTCTTTAGCTTATCACTTTTGTTGTAAATAACAACATGTTAATATTTACAACAATGATAAAGTTTTTTAAGGTTTGCTCATAAATTCCTTCAAATAGAAAAACATAATTTCAAACTAGGGCTGAATGATTAATTGCATTTGCTATATTATATAACAATATGATAAAACAAGATTTTTTAACCACAAAGGCTGCGATTACACTCTTGTCACGTGACACGTGAGAGTAAAGCAGTCTGCAGATCAACTTGGCACGCTATGCATATAGGCCTGGCCTACAGGAATGTTTAATGTATGTTTAATCTAATATTGTGTTGATCATACTATACAATAGAGGTGGGAGAAAAGATTCTCTCTCCAACGATTCTGGGTCGATTCTGAGAATTTCAACATTTTTCCAAAATCGTTCAGCCCTATTTCACATCCTTAAAGGAATAGTTCACCCAAAAATGAAAAATATCCCATAACTAACTCATCCTCAAGCCATCCTAGGTGTATATGACTTTCTCTTTTTCAGCCTATCAAGCGTAGCGTTAGTTCTGGCTTGTCACGTTAGTCAAGCACGCATCAGCTGACTGTCAGCTGATATACGTCTAACTATAGGAATACGATGTCTATCACAGCATACATATATAAACTCTATCAGTATTAACAGCCGCTATCGCGTTTCTCTGGACCTAATTACCCTCCTCCATTCCCAGCTCCTCCTCTCGTCAGTCAGGATTTGGCATTCTGATTCCCCTTGAATCAGACTAAATTCCCGAATTATGTTGTACATTAAATATTGACATTAATGATATCTGCAATACATTATGTTCTGTTCTGTTTACCCTAAGAGTTATCGCTGCTCTCCCTGCTCTTATCCATGCTAGGCTGCATGGATGCGCAGGGAGTTCTTGCCCAGAACAGAACCATACCGCCAATCCAAACTATATGCTAATTGTTAATCATCTATGATGATAGTGTTCCTGACAGAATTATAAACTATAATTACTGGCTTCCGGTAATGGCCGTACGCGAGTCTAGTTTCGGCGGAAGAGTGACCTCTGACCCGACCTGGGTGAAAGGAGAAAGCCTGAGGTTGAGTAAATCATGGGATAATTTTAATTTTTGGGTGAACTAACCCTTTAACTAAATGCTGAGTTCAGCTTTATAAACACACAGACTGTCAAATTGTTTGTATGTTGGTTTAGGTTCTCTTTTTGAATATGAAATATTTCACTTCATTTGCATACATACATTTGATTGGGCAGTCAGCCCTTAGAAAACAATTATTAAGCTACTAAAAGGGGGATGAATTATTATAGTGCCTTATAGTACATATTGAGTTAATCAAATCACAGAAAAAATGTGCCCCCACACCTAATATACACCGATTAGGTATAACATTATGACAGGTGAAGTGAATAACACAGATTATCATTCGCCAAACATAAAAACAACAGGAAAAATAGCTCAATGGAAAAACCTGTAAAGAACTTCTACTGCATGTCTGATATTTCATGTTTGCATGATGGTGACAGGATGAAAGATGCTGTTATTTTCTGTTATTACAAACAATTTGCTGGTAATAATAGCCTACTGGTGTTATTTATTGGTATTACTTTTTGGCTAAGAAATATTTAGCATTTCTTATATTATATTATTTCTGAGTACATAGGATATGTTTAAGATATGTTTGTACAATATTTGCCTTCATATTTTATGCATATTTTCTGCAAAAAAGTCATTTGTTTTACATTTACACCATGTTGATCACTTTAGATGTGTGCACTTGGAATAGAAAATTTTTAACCAGATGGTTAATAAAGAAAATCATATTGTAGTTAAGTTTTTTTAAGTTAAACAAAAAAAATCGTAATCGTGAATCTGAAAATCGTGAATTCTGAAAAAAAAAATCGAGATTAAATTTTTTTTGCCCAGACCTATTAGGCAGCAAGTGAACATTTTGTCCTCAAAGTTGATGTGTTAGAAGCAGGAAAAATGGGCAAGCGTAAGGATTTGAGCAAGTTTGACAAGGGCCAAATTGTGATGGATAGAAGAACTGCAGATCTTGTGGGGTGTTCCCAGTTTACAGTGGTCAGTATCTATCAAAAGTGGTCCAAGGAAGGAACAGTGGTGAACCGGCAACAGGGTCATGGGTGGCCAAGGCTCATTGATGCACATGGGAAGTGAAGGCTGGCCCGTGTGGTCCGATCAAATAGACAAGCTACTGTAGCTCAAATTGCTCAATAAGTTAATGCTGGTTCTAATTGAAAGGTGTCAGAATACGCAGTGCATTACAGTTTGTTGCATATGGGGCTGCGTATGGGCCGAAAACGCCAACAGTGAGCTTGAGCATTGTTGCAGACCATGTACACCCTTTCATGGAAATGGTATTCCCTGGTGGCTGTGGCCTCTTTCAGCAGGATAATGCGCCCTGCCACAAAGCAAAAATAGTTCAGGAATGGTTTGAGGAACACAACAAGAAGTTTGGGTGTTGACTTGACCACCAAATTCCCCAGATCTCAATCCAATCAAATATCTGTGGGATGTGCTGAACAAACAAGTCCAATCCACGGAGGCCCCCACTTACAGGACTTAAAAGATCTGCTGCTAACATCTTGGTGCCAGATACCACAGCACACTTTCAGGGGTCTAGTGAAGTGAGTCAGGGCTGTTTTGGCAGCAAAAGTGGGACCAGCACAATATTAGGAAGGTGGTCATAATCTTATGCCTGATCTGTGTATATATCCTTTGATTTGAACTTGTGACCTTACACTGATTTGTACATAGGCCTACTCTATGGAAGTGTTTTTATATAAACATTCACACCACTATACCAGTGAGCAGCCATGTGACATCATGTGACAAATTTTTAGCTGATGTCTTATATTATTTCATGCTATTTTCCAGGAAGATATAAATAATTGTTATTTTGAATGTTGTTTGAATGGTGTGCATATGTATGTCTTATAAAGCCATGAATCGGTCTGTCCTCCTTGGCTCTGATGTATCAGGCAGAATAGTGATTTCATCAAACTCAATCAGAGGGTTATATAAAATGTTTCACAGGTCAGATTTGGCCCATGGGCCATCAGTTAAAGAGCCTTGATATTAAAACTGATGCTACAGTAAACCTGTATGGAAGATTATAGTAATGGGTAAAACATCAATTAATAATACAATGTTCATGCACATAAAACTAACACCAATGACACATTAATCCTGAATATCAGGATGTAATAAAATGCTGGGACTCACAATGTAAATGACTCATTCCAAGCCGGATTCAGGGAAGAACGGATGGTTTTTGTTTTTTGTTTCGTCTCATTTTTAGGGTCTGGAATCAACTTGAGTTTTACATATGGATCAGACAATCCATTCGGGTCCATTGGAATCATGTTCTTGCCTTCTCCAACTGCAACACAACAACAAGCCAAATAAGAGTTGAAATGAGAATCTAAAAATATAAATATGTAAATAAAATAGGGCAGGTGGTGACGCACATAACATAATATGAAGAACTGACTTCATATTATACAAAACATTCCAGATCAGGGTCATACTGTCAGAGCAGAAAAGCACATGCAGGAAAGCATTTCATAACTGTCTTTCTGGTTTAGTGTGCTACTTTATATGAGTGCACATGACCAAACAGCACACACACATATTGGGTTTTCATGTTTTATGGGGACATTACATAGACATCATCATCATTTATACTGTACAAACTGTATATTTTATCCCCTAAACCCATCCATCACAAAAAAACTTATAAGAATTTAGAATTTATAGGCTACACACACAAAAAAAGGACAAGGATTTCAGATATTGCCATATTTGTGGGGACATTTTGTCCCCAAATTATAGGGTACACACACACACACACTATAACACAGAAAGACACGGAAAGATCTACACCTGCCTCTACTCAAATCCACAGAAAGGTTAGAATTTGAATATATAAAAATGTCACAACCAAAAAGGCATATGCAAACATGTGGTGTGCCACAAAAATGTGTGTCAATGAATACAATGAACCATAAGGGGCACAATAAAATTATATGTGGAGGATCTGTGAAGGGATTTTAGTGTGTCAAGTAAACACTTACAGATTACAACATCTAACAGACACTCTGTCTGAGAATGCAAATATCAACATTGACAACCTAAATGGTAAAATGGTAAATGGACTGCATTTATATAGCTTTCAACAGACCCATGGCCACCAAAGCGCTTTACATATTGCCTCACATTAACCCATTCATTGACTCACTCATACACCGACGGCAGTGTCGGCCATGCAAGGCGCCATCCAGCTCATCGGGAGCAGCTGGGGTTAGGTGTCTTGCTCATAGACACCTCGACATTTGGTCAGGTGGAACCAGGTATTGAACCACCAACCTTCCGGTTTGTAGACAACCCACATGAACCACTGAGCCACTACCGCCCTAAATGCCTGAATTGCCTAAGTTTGACAGGTAGAAGGCCTGTCAAAGGCCTGCCTTACACTTTCATGACACTACATGTCTCTGTGTATGCTCTTCTCTCTTTTTATCCATCCATCCATCCATCCATCCAATTTCAAAGCACTTTATTAGCATGACATTAGACATTAGATAAACAATCAAATAAAAATGTAATAATAAAATAGCAACAAAAATTAGAGCTCTTTTAAAATTGTAATGTTAGAAATTTGTTTTAGAATGCCACATCTTTAGAAATAACAACCTTTACATCCTGTCAGTAGCAAATCCACAGCAGCTGTGTATTTGCTACTGACAGGATGTAAAGGTTGTTATTTCTAAAGATGTGGCATTCTAAAACAAATTTCTTACATTACATTTTAAAAGAGCTCTAATTTAACTGACTACAGCAATCTCTTGCCTGGCACAGCTTAGCCATAGGTGTGTGAAAGTGAATTAGGATAGAACACAGATACCCACAGCTTTGCTGGATGACGGTCTTCAGGGAAAAAAGGGGGGGGAGAGTATGAAAGGGAGAGAGAGTATGAAAAGTGATGGAGTTTCAGTCAGAACAGAAGTTAACAAAATAAGAACTCTCAGTCCAAATTATGCTTTCGTTTTTCATATGCTGAAACTCTCAGGAGAAAACTATCGTATGAAAATGGACGGTCAATCCCACATACAGATAATCAAGGAAAATAAAATAAAAAAAGCTCAGTGTTCCTCCCTTGGGCCACCCCTTCAAAATAAACATTGCTTGCATATTTGTCTTCCTCTAAGAGAAAATATTTTATAGCTCTTTTAACTGCACTCTGAGGTCTTCCCCTCAGAGACGTGATGTATGATGGATTATCTTCAACATAAAAGTACACTACATTTTCAAAAGTATGTGGACACAAGTATAATGGCTTTTGGCTATTCCAGTAATTCCAGTGATGATAAATCTTAATGCTAGGTTACACAATGACATTTTGTGCTTCTAACTTTGATGCAACAGTTTGAGCAGGGCCTTTTTACAAAATTACAGTGCCTGTACAGTATCTACAAAGTGAGGTCCATGTAGAAATAAAATTACTGTATCGAGTATGGAAAAATTGAATGGGCATACAACAAAACCCAGGCCTGAAACCCTATTAAGCACCTTTGAGATAAACTGGAACAATAAGCCAGGCCCCATCACCCAACGTCAGTGGCTGACCTCCCTGATGCCTATGTTTTAATTTTAAAAGCATAGAAACAAGCACGCTTCCTTAGCAACTTCCATTCTTTTTGGAAGCATTTCTACTAGATGTTGTACAGGGATTTGCTGTCATTCAGATAAGAGCATCAATAAGAGCATCAGTGATGTCAAACAATGATGCTAGGCAATGGGGCCTGGCTCGCAGACACAGTTCAAATTCATCCTAAAGGTGTTCAATAGGATTCAGGTCTGGGCTTTGTGCAAGGCATTTTCCATGCCAGATAACCAAAACTAGCAAATACACAACGCAACCAAATACGGAAACGCACTGCGAATAGCACAAAGGTTAACGTTCTGCAACTGAAGAAAACGCATGCAAATAGAAAAAACACCAGCAATTTAAGACATCTTCATCAGTTTGACAACATGTGCTACAAAAGTTCACAACACAACCAAATACAGAAATGCGCTGCAAATAGCACCGACCAAAACAGAAATGTTTCAAGGGGACCCCAAAAGTGACAAACCTGGCTGGGACATACTTATTGTTCAATGTCTACTCATCAGTGATGTTGTTGATGACCTGAAAGGTGTTTTTTTTTGTTTATTTCAACATCCTGATTGTATATGCGTTGTGAATATTTGCAGCACGTTTCTGTATTTGGGTGCGTTGTGAACTTTTGCAATGCGTTTCTGTATGTGCTTGCGTTGTGAGTATTTGCAGCGTGATTCTGTATTTGGAATGCGTTTCTGTATTTGCAGCGCATTTCTGTATTTGGGTTCGTTTCTGTATTTGCTTGCGTTGTGAGTATTTGTATCCTGTTTCTGTATTTGGTTGCATTGTGAATATTTGCAGTGCGTTTCTGTATTTGATTGCATTGTGAGTATTTGCAGCACATGTGTTCATTTACTGGTGTTTTTTCAATGTTTTCTTCAGTTGTAGCACATTGAGCTCTCTCAACCACCGTAGAAAACATCATCGCAATGCTGACTGCCTACACAACACTGACACAACCCCCCATTTGACACAACAAATGTAATTATATATTATCACCTAGCTCTTTATATAAAATTGCCCAAATTTATCTGCATACATACAGTATACTCTTGTAGAGTGATATATTCTAGCATATTTTAACTGCTTGATTGCTTATATTGTCTTATAATTTAAATATATTATTTCCCAGCTCCAGTCTGCTAAATGTGACTATAAGGCATAAAAAAGATATTATAAACAGTATCATCATGATTTACTGTAAAGCTGCTTTGAAACAACGTGTACTGTGAAAAGCACTATATAAATAAAATAGACTTCACTTGTCAATATAGACATAACACACCACATCATCATCACTAACAAAAACATACACATATGCATGCACATACTCATAACAAGAAATGCACATATGCACATGCCAACAAGCAAATGCTGTGCTTTATATGTTCAAGCGTGTATATGTGTGCATACACTCACACAGTGAGTGTGAATGCAGCCTGTGATCTATTCTTGAACTCATCGGTCTGACATTCTGCTAATGGCATTTTCTTCCTCAGCCAGTGAACGTCACACAGACTAAATCACACTGCAGCTGTGTGTGTGTGTGTGTGTGAGACAGCACTTAGCTGGCACGTTGTAATCAGACTGATTGTGCAGGTGCAGCTCCAGCACTAGACTGTGTGTGGATCTGAAGACTGGGGCCTTCAGGCTCTTCAACTGACAGCACTGTTATAATATAGGAGCTCATTCAGCTGTACAAATGCTATGCACACAAATGTAATGTTTAGGGTAGGCTAGTGACATCACAACAGTAGCAGCGTCTGGAATTACCCAAATTATCCCTGAAAAACAGAATACAAAGCACATGTACAACTCTAGATGAGGCCTATTCAATTAGCTTCATTTGAGGGCAGGATTATCAAATCGAAAAGTTGAGGTGGGCCAGGGTTGTATATGAATATATATGAATTATACAAGCTATTGGTAAGAATTATTTTATTTATAATTATTATTATAGGCTGACTTGGTAACCATAGGTAAAGCCATTTGTCCACTGTCAAATGATATTATGATAATATGAATCTATAAACACAGTGAAAGCCTAAACTATACACACACCTTCAGAAAGAAGCTACCATCATTTCATAAAATTAATTATATTCCCCTACCCACCTAATAAATCTAATGTAATATAAATTACTATAACATAGTATTCAGTATAAATATTCCACATTCCTGCCCAAACCATGGTAAATACAGTCTGTGTTACTACAGTACATTTATGGCATATGTTTAAAAGGGTGTTGATTTGGGGATTTAAGTTACTTTGTTCATGGCACAATGTTTCTCCTGTTTTCCTCATCAGTCTTATTGGAAATACTGTTTCATCTGATTTAAAACTAGTTTAATCAGCAAGTGATTTGTGGTTTTTAACAGAGAGGTGTGTGTCGAACTAAACTGCTTCTCACTGGATGTCTCCGCGCTGTTTAATAATGGTGTCCGGAACCGGGAGTAAACGCAACTCCTTTGAGCTTGCTTCCGTTATCCACTAGTTCAATCTACTGAAATAACTGAAAACAGCACTATTTGTTCTCTCGATATGCAATCTGTTTGTATCACTGACCGAGAAACCGCTTCAGTGAGAGAGCGGTCCGAACACGAATAATTTCAGACAGTTATGCAATCGATTTTGGCCAATTCACTAAAAATAAAGAATCGACTCAAGTGATTAATAATTAATTCACAAATCACATGGAATCTCAGTCGACAGAAATATGGTATACATAATAACTACTGAAATATTTGCACAGAAAACATTTCTCAGGTCAGTCAGAGCCCTAATAGTACGCACACGTATCTAACCAAATTTAGCCGCACTGCCAGGGAAAGTATGGGAGGTGCCCTTAGACGGATGGAGATGATTGGAGGGCCAGATTTGGCCCGCATGCTGCCAATTGAATAGCCCTGCTCTAGATTGTAGATGCTTAAGTTTGACACTAGCAACAGCCTCAAACAGTATACCAAAGGACTGCCCATAGTCTGTTCACAGACCCGACTGATGCACATTGCTAATTGGCATGCTTTGCACAATTTCCATGACACAAGATTCAAACAAAAAATACATTAAAACTTATAGTTAACATAAGCAGTAACACTGAAAGCTCTATTACCATAGGTAACGATCCTGTGGGTGCTCGAGTGGCAGAGCACCCACAGAAAAACACAAGATATTTTCCATCAAAAAATGTATTGAGATTCTTTCTGTTGTCTTTCCTATAAAATATTTGAGGACGTTTTATGATTATTCATTCCTGCATTTTAATTATATTGTTTTAGTTAAATTGTGCCTATACTTCATTTTTCAAATCATAAGAATTAATTAATAGGTAGGCTACAATGTTCTCACATTAATAGGCTACAAAGGAATGATTTAAAAAAAAGGTGATCAACAATTTCTTAATTATTATTTTTTTTTTCTGTATGTTGTGTGCAGGGCTCTGTGTTGTATGGGAATAGATGTGTCAAAAAGGACACATAACAAATATCCATGACATGTAAATTATTAAATGTAGTTTCAAACTTTTAATTTTTAAACAATTTGTTGTAAACTGTAGAACCTTATGAAGGTGTGCGGGGTGGCCCAGCCAGCCGCCTCACAGATCTCCTGAAGCGGGACTCCAGAAAAAAGGGCCTTAGAGGACGCCATGCCTCTTGTGTAATGAGCCCTTTCAGACATCAAGGCACTGCTAGCAGGCCTTGTGAAGGTGTGCTTGTGGAACGAGTCGCAGGCCTCATCCTCCGAGTACCACGGAGCGGTCATCCATGACCGTGCCCCAGCCAGTGAGGGAGGCGTTGAAACAGTTTTCCGGCAACATGACACTCCCAACACTGGGCCTTGGGACAGAAACCAAGGTTTCTTCCATATGGAAAGGCAACAAAGGCATCTGCGCGTTACCCTGATCATATGGAATGGATTTCCCCTCGAGGAAAACCCCTTGGTTTCCAGTCACCACTGTAGGGGTCTCATGTGCAGCAGGTCAAAAGGTATTATGTTGGACACAGCTGCCATTTTTGAAACTGCTTCACAGTGATGCTGTGGCCAAGCTTCCCAGGAACGTGGTTCTCTGAGGCGGCGTCAACACACTCGTGTTGAGTCTCAACCCCAAGCACTGAATGTGGCAAAGGACGACATCTCGATGCCGAACTGCCATGTGTAATGAAACAAGTCGACGAATGGCTCATAATGGCCCAGTCGTCGACTTGTTTCATTACACAGATACCCTGGAGTCTCAGTGGAGCCAGAGCTGCATCCATGCAAGGGGAAACAGCTAGGCCAAACGGAAGAACCTGATATTGGAATGCTTCGGCCCCGAAAGTGAACCTCAGGAACTGAGGCCTCCTTTACCAACAGGGTAAGGACGAGGACGATTTTCGGTGTGCGGACACATTCGCTGCCCAGCCGCAAGTTCGTGAGGCGGATGGAGCAGCGTGCGTTCGCTGGAAATCGATGTGGCCTGAGCGTCCTGGGCGGCGGGATCGCAACATCGACTTCCAGAGAGCTCCTGAGAGGGGCTGGCCAGCAGGGGCCTCATCTAAGGGAGCAATTTGACAGGGCCACAACGACTTCGGGCGGACACTGCGATTAGCAATCGCTGGAAACCGATGTGTCCCGCAGCGCAGAGGCAGCATCGATTTCCTGAGGGCTCCGTGGAGGAACAAGAACCTCACAATGCACGCAAGCAGCCCCCTCAGGAACTGCCCATGCATGTTATGCTTCCATCTTAGATGATTATTCAGACAAGTGAAACACGGTTTGGATGATAGGCTTGGATTTAAAATATCTAACTTATCAAAGTCAGATAATATCCCATCCTCAGAATTAAATGCCACCATAATCACCCAACAAGTGAAACATGGTCTGAATAAAAATAAAAATACAAATATAAATATGAATATAAATAAAAATATCTAAATTCTCAAAGTCAGACAATATTTGATTTTAATTCCTCAGAATTAAATGCAGCCATAATCACCAGACGATACTGTTCTAATATTTATTTATACGGTCTCGTAATCTACACGTTGCCTCAGCAAATGCGAGATTCGAGCCGTTCACAATATATTTGGCTTTCATCCCTCGAGAAGAAAGTCAACAGGCGCGAGGCTGAAACACCCGAAAGCGCACGGCTGTACACGTCGAGATATTTCTCAATAAACACAGCCAGCACCCTCAGGAGCTGACTGTGTATGCCTCGCACCCAGGTTTTCCACCCTGGGGGAAGAAACCGTGGGCTTCCGCACGGGGAGGGAGAACATCGGAACTGTCAGACGAGGACTGAGAAGATGCCTCAGCAGTCTCAAGTCCCCCTGACAGATCCATCTGCGAGCCCCATGATCTGCGCTGCCGTGCTGCCTCAGCAGACGCGGGACCCAAACCACCGGGCTCGCGAGCCTGGCCGGCCTCATCGATCATGGCCAGGCGGGAACGCAGCACTCTGATGGGCAATCTCTCACACTCACCGCAGGGAGCTCGGGCGTACTACATTCCCAAACACTGAACACACAGTTGATGTGTGTCCGTACCCGCAATGTAACGCGGGCACGGATGCACACACCCCATGAATTGTTCACTCGCCAATTCACAGACTTTGTTATTTGACAGACAACACCAAATAAGACAAACAGTAACACAGAGCGCTTGCTGACGAAAGCTATCTCTGTTATGTGCCGGCGTCCCTTTGTAGCTTCCGTGTATGCAATCACATGTTACGTCATGACGCAACACCAATCAGGATTGGAATAGTTTACATTCATACTTCAGATGCGGTATGCTTAAGGAACATCCCCAAAGTGTTGTTAGACGCAGTGCGAGTTCCCTCGAAAAGGGAACTAGACTATATCACTCCTTCCCATTCAGAGTAATCCACCTTTTCTATTGTTTCATTATTTTATGACATAATGCAGACCTCATGTGTAATAATCTATAATACTGGCTAATAGGCTACTATACAGTAAAAAGTAAGCACACTTTATGTACTGCCCCCACTCCTACGCTGTTTATGTTGCAGCTCCCGCGAAATTGTTGTCGTGGTGCTCACGTGAACAGCATCGGCTGCCGTAGATCTCGAGAGCACTGCACTATTTACAACGGAAACTGCGTAGGAGACTGGCACAGGCTAGACCGAAATTGTTAAATAAAGTTGTTATTTCTGTTTGTTTTTGGGCACAAATAGTATTCTTGTCGCTTCATAAAATTAAGGTTGAACCACTGTAGTCACATGGACTATTTTAACAATGTTTTTAATACCTTTCTGGACCTTGAAAGTGGTAATTAAATTGCTGTCTATGGAGGGGCCAGAGAGCTCTCGGATTTCACGAAAAATATCTTCATTTGTGTTCTGAAGATGAACGAAGGTCTTACGGGTTTGGAATGACATGATGGTGAGTAATTCATGACAGAATATTCATTTTTGGGTGAACTATCCCTATGTTTTGCACTGTTGCATCTTTGGTTATGTAAAAACAGGGAAACTCACCTGTGACATGCATTTTTTCTTCGATCACCTCGATCTTCATGTAAAGACGTCCTCGTCTCTCTGTGAAGTCCATTCCACAAAGGCTTGGCACATTCATCACACACTGCTTATGGACGTTCATATCACAGGCTGTGAACACATTAAATCTAAATTTTTTAAATCTAAAATGTAACTTTTAATGAATAATTAATCAAATGATTACTGCATATACTGTACATTGATATAGGTATGGGCTGAATCTATAATAACCACTTAAATAATCTTACATAACTTCCTCTAGTATAAAAGGGTTTGGTATTGTACTTACAGTCACATTTCATCCCTTGGTGTATGAGACCATATAGAAGAGATCCACAGTGGTCACAGAATGTGGGACTGCCATAAGTATGGATCTTAAATTTGTGTTTGCTCCTAGGGTCCTATACAGATAAAAAGACAGAGAAAGAGAGAGAATAAGTCAGAAGATTGAGTCTGAGAAAACCCAAAAGGCTCTAAGTCAGAACAGAAGACTAAAGCACAACTAAACATTCTCTATCCCGCTTTCGTCTTGGCAAGCTAATCAGAGCTATTGGCAAGCAAGTACTACGGCTCATTAAATTCCAAAATTCAGAATGCCTTGTAGAATTAATCGTTGCTGGGGAAGCTACTCTGAAACTCTAGCTTGACAAGCTACAAGCTACTTATAAGTTAACGTAGTTAAGATAGAGTAGTCAGCTAGACCACAAGTTACTATCAAAAAGTAGCTAGCTACATTGAAACTACATTTGAAGAATGTTATACGCAATGGTGCACATAACTGGTACGCAGGTACGCATGCGCGACAAAAATCTGAAATGTGTAGGCCCACTTGTGTTACTACGCGCCTTTGCGTACTTAACTGATCTTTTTATCTAACCGTACACATGACATGTTGCTTGTCAACTACTGTCAGAGATGTCCAAAAAGCAACAGACATTAAGCAGCTTTTTTGGCGTTTCGCCACCTACAAAGAAACGCCAACTGGAGCCCAAGCCGAAGAAAATACTTTTTTCGGAAAAGTGGCTTCAAGATGTGCAGTGGCTTGAAGTTAACGATGAGCACACTGAAATGTGGTGCAAGATTTGCCGCTCAAATCCACATCTAGCAGACAAAACAGGTGCGTTTTATAAGGGCTCAAAAAATTTCAACCATCCTTTATTTGACAAACATCAAAAGAGCAAGGAGCACACGAATGTCACACAAGCCATTGCGAATAAACAAGCTAGCCGAGAAGAAATGTCCAGTCGTCCACTTGCCAGATGGTGAGACAAGCTGAATGAAGAACAGCGGCAAGCTCTGTTTAATATTTTTCTCCTCGCCTTTCATAAAGCTAAACATGCACGTCCCATGTCTTCCTATTCTGAGGATGTTCCTTTACTGAAGCGGCTAGGAGTAAATGTCGGAGGTGCATATCATTCACGTGAAGGGGGCACATGGATCATGCAGAGCATCGCTCACACCATCACCGGGAAGTTACGAGCCAAGTTGCAGTCTGCTGAATTTTGGGGGCTGCTTTTTGATGGATCTGAGGACATCACAAAAACTAAGCAGGAAATCGTTAACATTGTGTCTGTGTCCAGCAACAGAGAGTTTACCTCAGACTTTATGGGACTGATTGAATTGGGTGCTGACCGAACCGCGCAGGCCATAACAGACAGACTTGTGAGACTTTTCCAGGACACAGGCTTGGATGACTGGACAACAAAGTGGGTTGCTGTGTGCACAGACGGGGCTGCTGTCAATGTCGGTATGTACAACGGCATTGTGCCAAAACTCCGCCGACTTGGAGACTCCCTTGTGCACATTCTGCGCACCGCACACACACACACACTGGAGAATTGCGCAAAATCAGCTGATCGCAACGTTCCTTACTGTGAGACATTTAATCGCTCTGTGGTCAAGCTGCTGCAGTTGTATTTACAAAAAGGTGGAGCAAAAAAACTGCTGCACTAAAGAAGCTCTGTGAAGAAAATGGGATCTCCTTTGTGAAACTAGGTAAGTTTCACAATATCAGATGGTCTGCATGGAGGCATGAAACACTGTTAAAAATATCAAGACTATTGCCAGCCATGAAAATGCAACTGGCTACGAGTGATAACAGTGACTTGCAGCATATCTGCACAGAGCGTTTTCGGTGCTTTCTGTCAAACATGCTTGACACTGGCAACATTTTGAAGACCACATCTATTAGGTTTCAGAAGGAAAAGCTGACCTTTGGAGAATGTAAGGATGAACTCATAGTGGCCATTGGACAGTTCACACTTCTGCTTGATGGTGAAGGCCACAGGGCACACACTGTTTCGAATGCTGATGCTGACAGAGACAAGATAAACTTACTCAGGGGGTTAATTGAAGAGTTTGAAATCAAATATGACTCCCTCAAGTCATGTGATCATTTTTTAGTATTTGATCCTTGAACATGGCCTCAGGAAATGCAAGACCTCCACAGTTTTGGATACACAACAGTTTGCAGCATTCTTAAGAAATATGAGGCCACCTTGCAACTTGACAAAGACACCACTGTGACAGAATGGATGCGCTTAAAGCAGGCAGGAAAACGCCTGGGAGCCTCTTCTGTGTATGACTTGGTCCAAATAGTAAATACAAGTAACCCAGATGCTTACTCCAACATCAACAAGGTGGTTACGCTGTCTTCTACACTGCCTTTAAGCAGTGCAGCTTGTGAGAGGGGATTTTCACATCTCAACATCTCAAACCAAGTACATATCTCATCTGTCACATGCTCATCTCTCAGCCCTAATGCACATTCACCTGTCAAAGCAGACCACAGAGACATTTGACCCAAAGCCAGCTGTTGACCTGTGGATGGAAACAGCTAATCGGAGGCTCAACCAAGGACAGGGAGGTGCATCTGCCATGCAGGAAGCTGAAGCAGAGGAGAGTGGTGGCAACACAGAGGACAGTGAGGAAGACTGCACTTATTAAGACTACGCTACATATGGGGTGAGTACCAAAGAGTATCTCCTTGTACTCACCTAAGTAACTCACTGAAAAAGTTATGTGCACCCCTGGTTATACGTAATTAAGATTTGGGGTTTAAAACATAATAATACAATACAATGATTTCAAAGAGTATTGTTTAATTTTGTAAACTATCCAAAGATACTCAAATACTCAAATATAGCCTATATCTAAACACTGACTGTCAAAGTGAAAAAATAAATATAACATCAATACAAGAACAACTTAAATTGTATAAAATGCAGGTTAAACTCACAGCACATGCAGTTATGGAGCTTGCAGCATTTACTGTGAATGAAGCCAATTCTGAGCTGCTTGCGTGATCACAGTGCACTTCTCTTTGAAACCTGCCGCAACCTATTTAATTCGATCACAGCCATTGTGGTGTGATAAGCACACTAATATCACAATTTTGTTTTCAAAGCAATTCCGCAAAACACATCGTTGCCGAACTTTTAGGTTCATTATAAAACTATGTCAGGACAGAAACTATGGCGGGTAATTGTAATTAAATCAGAAACCAATTTTAGCCATTAATTATAGCCATTCAACATTACAGTATAATTGAAAGCCATCGATTTTAACATTTAATAGGCTTTAAAAATAACACTAAGGTTTTTTTTCCAGGCAGGATAGTTCAGATTTTTACCTGCCCTGCTAAAATGCACCAAAAAAATACATTTTTGTTTTTGTTATTTTTGCCCCATGCAACCTTGTAAAAAGTGCTTTAAGATTTTCAGGTATGTCTAACAGGTAGGAACAGAAATTGAATAAAGTTATCAAACACTTCACAGTCTTCACTGCATAAATTATAAATTAAATATAGATTAATCCTTATTAAATCTACAAACGTTATTCAGTCAAGAGCAGTGAGTGATTTCCTCTTTGTCATTTGTTCTTTGATTAACAGTAAGCACAGACACCAGTAGGTTTATTAGGCTACTGTCACTTTAAGACATGACACGGATCTGACACACTCTTTAGGCTTGTTCGAGATGCATCGGCGCTGTGCAGACCGATCGCCATATGATCGTCAAATACCACGAAAGCAATTGGAGAGCAAACGAATCCTTATGCTTTTGAATCGCTCTCACGGTACTTTGATGTCATACACAGATCGGTCTGCGCAGTGCCGATGCATCACAAACAAGTCTTTTGCGTTCATTTAACACTTTTTAACTACATTTTTTGTGATTTTGACTGTTCAAGCCCGAAAGGGAACTCAATGCGGTGCTGCCATGCTGTCTGACGCCATTCTGTGTGCGCGTTTCGGGTGTTTGTTCACAGAGAGCCGCATCAGGACAGGACAGGAAAGTTTGTTTTTCTGAGGTGAGAAACTTATGTCTTAACAAGCTACAAAAATAACGTTAGAATATTGACACTGACATATAGCCTGACAGCATCTCATCTGACCGCAGATACTGAATCAGGTCAACACGTTTTTCTCAGGCACTCTTTACTTAAACTGCGTCTGACAAAAGAGTCAACAGCTTTCACGCTTTTATTGTGTTAAATTGTTTTGTTTGCCTTAAATCCTTTGCATTGATCATGGGGTTTTAACACCCTTGCTTTGTTCCCAAAACATTATAGAGAGGAAAGGAGAATGTTTAATCAAACAGGGCCTCAGACATAATGTAAGACAAAGATGAGATTAATTTCAGAGGCCTGACCATAGCCAAACATTAAAGATACTCCCTCACTTCAGAAAACCATCCATTATTAAAAATGGATGAATATTTAATGGATGGTTGAATATGATTAGCTATAATGGCTTACTACAACATTTAACACTTGCATTTATGTTGCTTCGGAAATCATAATAATGATCTAATATGACCATTCAAATCCCACTAAAATCTAATGGTATGAAAGCCGCATGCCTTCTGAAATTATTGCGCTTTCTCCACATTATCCAATTTTCAGACCGGACAAACTACAAAGTGTGAGTACCGTCATCAGTAATGGCCTAGATCAGGTTTTCCTAAACTGCGGTTTGTTAACCCTTGGAGATTTGTGATTTGTGAGGGAACTTCAGGGGGTTTGTGAGTTGGTATGAAGCTAAAAAGTAATTATATCAAATGTCAAATTTAAATAAATAAATGGGAAAAGCAACGACAGCTGCCTTGGTTTTAGCATAAAAATAGCAATGAATAAATAAATATTGTGTTGTTTTTCACTAAAAACAGTTTGAAGCACTTGGAAAATACACACTTTGCTTACATTCTTGGTGCTTTAAATCACAATGTACTGCCATTATACAGCATTAACCCAACTGGTTTGGAGAAAGTAAAAAAAAGACCAATGTTTTCAGTTGATGAATGAACAGACCATTGTAGCGTGCCTCCAATCCAGTAAATTGCAATAAGCTTTGTACTTTGTTACATTTGATATTTTAGATTTCAAATTCCATCCACTTTATTTCCGAAATTCAAACAATTGAACTTATTCACAGTAGCGTCATCTTTGATTTTTAACAGGAATGAAAGCAAGCTGTGAGGGTTAGACATACATCTCTTCAGTGGGTTTTACTGTTATTTATTTAAATGTGTATTTAGATAGTTCTGCTCATGAAACACTGCAAAAATATGTTTCCAAGAAATTTCTGTAGACAAAAAACTCTAGACAACATGTAGAGTAAATAGCTGTAAGCTCCTAGATCACTTATCATTTTATCATTTCTAAAAAATTATAAATGATCTAGGAGATTACAGCTTTTTACAGTCCCTCTGTTTGGACAGCCCCCAGCCCCTAAGATCCAAACAGAGGGACTAGAAGTTCATGGTTAGAAGGGCCCATATTGAAGAACTGCAAAGAGCTGATGAATATTTAAAAAACATTGTTTGCTAATGTGTTGGAGGGAACACAAGCTGACTTGTGTGGGAAAAAGTATGTTATTATCAATGATGAATTGTACAGGCAAGCCCCTGATTCCACCAGTTTAGTTGTCCCTACAAGTTGTCATCCCCTTGTTACACTTAACACACAGTGTTCCATGGGCAGGACATATGGCACTCCAAAAGACCTATGCACGCATAAGCTCACAATTTATTTGGCCCTCCATGTACACTGGCATACAGACATACTGCACCACATGCCACATGTGTCAAAAACAGTCCTGTGTGCCAACAAGAGCTGTCCAGCTGTTCTCCAGAGTGGGGACCACTGAATGATGAAGGATGAAATCCTTACCGATCAAGGGACCAACTGATGAGGCTATTGTTTCGGCAGTTAGGCATCACCACAATCAAGACCAGCCTACTGTATACCACCAACAGACAGACGGACTGGTGAAGTGCTTTAACCAGACACTCAAGAACATGCTCCGCAACTTTGGGACTGGGACAAGTGGCCTACAGAGAGGTTCCACAAGCATCAACAGTCTTTTCTCCATTCAAGCTTCTGTATGGATGGTGGGTCTAAGGGTTGTTGGATCTCCTGCGAAAGAGCAGGGAAGCCCCTTCATCTGAAGAGATGATGAAGTCTGAGAAGGGCATCGTCCAGTATGTCCTTGAGATGAGAGATCACCTAGAGTGCTACAGGGAGATGGCCCAAGAGAACCTTCGGTAGGCACAAAAGGCACAGGTGTGGTATGACCAACACGCCAGATCCCGTGAACTGCAAAATGGACAAAAGGTTCTGTTACTGCTCCCAACATCTACGAACAAACTACTAATGAAGTGGCAAGGACTCTTCAGGGTCATTCACATGATGGGACCAGTGACGTATGAGATTTATAACTCTGACAAGGGCAAGGCTGCACAGACTTACCATATTAATCTGCTAAAGGAGTTGAAAGAGCCACCTAGCAAACCTGATATGTTGCTGCTGATTTGTAAAGTGGAAGAGGATCAACCAGAACCGAAGGCTAGAGGGCCAGCAAAGTCAGCAGGCATTGATCTGCTTCATCGGGAAGAGTCCAAACAGGCTGAGCAGCACCACCTTCTGGACCAGTACCCCTCGTACTGGCCATATCGAGTACCTGAGAAGCTGATGGCACCCCTGAGAGCAGAAATCGAGACAATGCTGGAATTGTGAGTTGTAGAACCCTCCAAGAGTGAATCGTGTAGCCCAAATGTGATCGTCCCAAAAAAAGATGACACCCTGTACATCTGCTTTGACTTCAGGACGCTGAATGCCCAGTCAAGGTTTAATGCATACCCAATGCCACGCATCGATGATCTTCTGGAGAGGATCGGACAAGCCAAATATATCAAAACCTTGGACCTATGCAAAGGGTATTGGCAAGTACCCCTGGAGGAGGCATCGAGACCCTACACAGCATTCAGGACCCCCCTGGGGCTATATCAGTTCACGGTCCTACCTTTCAGGCTGCATGGGGCACCCGCAACCTTTCATTGGTTAATGGACCACGTCCTCTGAGGCTGTGAAGAATGGTTGGCAGCGTACCTGGACGACATTGTCATTCACAGTGTGACCTGGGACGACCATTTACAACATCTAAAATAGACCCTGAAAAAGATCCTGAAGGCTGGCCTAAGCTTAAACATGGCTAATTGTGAGTGGGCAAAGTCCGAGACGAACTTCCTTGGGTACCATCTGGAAAACAGTAGAATTGGACAAGATAGAAGCTGTTTGCCTCAGCCCAAGAACAAAGACGAAGAAGGAGGTCCAATCCTTTTTAGAACTGGTGGGGTGGTATCGACGGTTCATTCACAACTTCTCTACCACCACCATACCGTTGACCAACCTGCTCTGTAAAGCCGCTAAGAACCCGATTACCTGGACTGAGGAGTGTGAAGCAGCCTTCAACACCCTGAAGGAGCAGATGTGTTCTGGCCCAGTCCTCAAAAGTCCAGATTTTACAAAGGAGTTCATTGTGTTTTTGAGCAGGAAGTTGCTTCCCAGTGGAGCGGTACTTCACAGTGGAGAAGGAATGCCTAGCAATCAAGTGGGCTTTGGAGAGCCTCAGATACTACATGCTAGGTAGGGAGTTTACCCTAAAGATGGATCACCAAGATCTGATGTAGATACACACCATGAAGGATCATAATTGAAGGATCAGCTTTTCTGCAGTGGAAATGCACAGAACGGTTCGAGAACAGACACAGACTGGGAACCCGCACCGGAACAGTGTCGGTGGAAAAAGGGTATCTCTGGGTCAGCATCAGCGTGAACAGTTGGGAGATTAGAATTTTCAAATGATCGTAATTTGCTGCAGGGATCAGTCATTTTATAATTATCTAACAAGTTCTAACATAATCTGACTTCATCAGGTTATTGTCCAACTCCATAGAAATAATTGATGTGGGTGGAGCAGGAGAAAACGACTTTTGGAATGAACACAATAAAGCATTCAGTCGCTTTTAAGGCAAGAAAGCAAACTACTGCATCAGAAACATATATTATATATTTCTCAAACTGCTTCAAACTGCACAGGAAATGCATACAGGAAAGATCTGTCCTCTACTTGGGTCAGTCACAGAAACAACTTAGCATTTGTAATCTAAAACATGTACAAAAATATAAAACATAAACTCTTAAAGGTCTTCCAAATTTTATTCTCAGTATTATATTTTCAGGATTTTTTTCATTACTACGGCAACCACACCTGTCTCCTAAACGCTATTACTGAGGCAAGCATCGATTTGATTCTATATAGATTCAATCACATTTGATTACACATTTGATTTACAAAGACTGCATATAGCATTAGAGGTTTGCCAATATGATTACTAAAATTGGGGAAAATGGCTTATAACCAATTAATAGATGTTAGTTAAAATCAACAATATGAATGAAGACGTTCCATTTAATGCTATAACATGCTCACACTTTAAATGTATATATTTCATCTTGCTCTTACACGTCTTTTGTACATAAAAACTTTATAAAGTTTATTTTGTAAGAACAGAGACATGTTTGAAAACAATAAAACAGAATAATACAGCTATTTCAGTGCATATGTTGTGCATTTGTAAATCATGTGGGCACTTTGTCTTCTGAAGCAAGCGATTGGATGATCAAAAGCAAAAACCCTGTTAGCGTTTTTCACATTAACATGTATTTTAACATGAAAGGCCATTCTAGATATTTTTTTTTTTTTTCAAGGCTAGGGGTTGAATCGCCCACAGCCTTGAAAACAAAAACGTACCGGATTTGCATGAAACATAAGAGACGTCCTTTTATTCAAAACACAGAATTAAGACTAAAGGTAAGTAGTTTCCATCGTAGACTCTGTAACATGTAACTCGTAACCATTAAAAGAGCGAATATTATCCTAACCTTGTCACCACACATGATGCAGTTCTCAGCAATTCATTATAGACAAATTCGTTATTAAATTAATAGTTTAAATGAAATGGATGACTGGCTTTTTTTTTTTAATCCACTTTTTTTTGGTGCCCATATTAACAAATGCAAGTGTTTACATTGGAAGCGTGAGCAACATTCTTGCATTGTCAACATTCTTACTCTTGTAATTTTTTATTTCTCATCCATTGCTAGTGGACACTCTACTGCCATTTCCTAAACTGTCCGGGTGCTTTTTTGTTCCAATAACATCATGTTATTGATCAACATTTAGAAAATCAATGTTTGAAATTTGCAAATGTATACACAATCGTTTTTTTGTTTGTTTTTTGGTATACATCTAATCAAGGCTACCAGACCAAATAAAATGCCACTAGCTTACACCCTAAATAAGATACACTCATTTGTAGGGACATTTAATAGAAAGACAAATTCAAAGATAGGAAATGGTTTCATTTTTTAACACTGCAGCCAATATAAAAATGTTTTATTATGGACTAATGTTTGTGTGGCTTAAGTTACTGAGATTTGATGATAGCATAGAGTATAATGTGATGGCATATATTTTAGATCAAAGTGGTGAGAGGGGTGGGGGAGAGGTTGTCTCTCATTTGAGGCTTGTGTTAATTAGCTCATTCCCGCCATCCTTTTATTATTAATGCATCACTCAAGGCGTGGCAGTTATAAACCTGACTTCAGTTTCTATACCGCTGTGGATAAATCTGATCTCTCCCAATAACATGTATGTGTGTGGGTGTTGTTGTATATATGGTTTATGAGGACACAAATGTGTATGATATATAGTTGCAATTAAAAATTATTCAAACCCCTTGTACTGCAGAGAATTGTTTTAATAAAAACAATTCAACAAAAGGCATCAGTAAACTAATATAGACAGTTTATTAATACACATTTGAGTGATTCTGAGAACGTAAAGTTGATGAAAAATGCAAAAAAAAAAGCAAAAAAAATAAATAATTCTAATTGGCTCTAAACATTTATGTACAAAATTATTCAACTACCAAAAGTCAAATTTTGTGCAGAATCTTGTATTATTTATAACCTCCAATAAATGCTGCCTGTAAGTTCTTAGAAGCTTCTGTCACCTCTCTACTGCAATCTTGGCCCATTCCTTGCTTGAAACCACTTTTACCACTGCTTTTTTCAAATTCCACCAAATATTTTCAATGAGATTTAAAACTCACTCAAGATACACACTTCAGTCTCTGTACCGAAAGCATCACCATCTTTGCCAAAATGCCATGGTACTTCAAATAATTCATGATGTCCTTCATAGAGCCAAGATTTCCACTTCCTGCAATAGCAAAGCACCCCCATAACAAGACATAACACTTCCATGTTTGACCATGGAGATGGTGATCTTCTGCTCATAAACTTTGCCTTTTTAGAAGCAGACATACTGCTGATCCATGGGTCCAAAAAGTTTCAGTTTGGTTACATCACTAAACATTTTTCCAGAGCTACACAGGTCTATCGAAATGAATTTTAGCATATTCAAGTCTGCCTTTTATGATCTTCTTGGTCAAGAGTGGCATTCGGCTTGTACATGGAAGTTAAAAATACTTTGTGAATTGAACTATAGTTCACAAAGATATTATAAATATTTATAATAGTTATTGTTACACAATAATGTCTCGGATGATTGTAGCACTCTGGGAACACTTTGTGTGTGACCGGCTATGAAGAATGTGTGCAAACACAACAAATGAAATTGGCCTTGAACTTGAACCTCTGACGGTGACGTCATTAGAATGCATGCTCATCAGAGGGTACACATAGATACAAAATTTCAGTTATCACTTTGTCTGAAGGGACATCCAGGCACATCCTCAGTGCGGCAATTATTGCAGCATCTCATTCTCGCTTTTTCAGGGAACAACGTTCTCTTTTGAAAGCATATTTCTATGCTGCACTGATTGTAGCGCTCTGGAAACAAGACTACCGCTGCACTGGAGGTGTCTGGACCCCTCACAGTTGTGTAGTGTCTGCTCACAAGCACGCACAAGTTCTCAGACATGAGCTTGGGATGTTGACTCAAAGACGTGCAAGCCCGGAGTAGCATGAACATCCAAACTATACAATTTTATGAATGTATGCAGAGAGAACAAGCCTGCCGCATAACATACTTGTTGCAAGGGGGCGGGCCCCTTGACAAAGCCTGGGAAAAAGCGAGCCCCCTGGTAGAATGAGACAAAATTCCTGGAGGCGAAGCTTGACCACGTGCCTCGTAGGCTAGAGCAATGGCATCCCACACCCAGTGTGACAATATTTACTTGGTGGCGGCCGCCCCCGTTTCGACCCCCATAGCAAACAAGAGTTGCTTTGACTTACGCCACTGGCTAGTGTGGTGGACAAGTCTGAAGAGCACGGACTGGACACAGTCAGTGAAGTTTCTCCTGCTCCTGCGTTGTGAATGGCAGAGGACAGAAGGCTTTAAGTGTGACCGGATGTACAGTCAAGAATGGAACCTTGTCCAGGTAGTCAGGATGAGGATGCAAAATGGCTTTTACCATTCCTAGGGCAAAGTCTAAGCAGGATGACGAAGCCCACAGAGCCTGCAAATACCCAATTATCTTTAGTGAGGTGATTGCCATTAAAAAAAATCTTTAGGGTCAGAAGCTTGTCAGGCGGTTCAAAGGGAGTCTCAACCAGCCACTCGAGGACTATAGCTAAGGATCTTGGCTCTTACGGGAGGCCTCGGTTACCTGGCATCACAGATGAATTGGAGGATGCTTCCCAAATGGCACCCCGTCAGTCAGGGTGTGGCAGGCCAATATGGCGGCCACATAAACCCTGAGAGTGGCGGGGCATGTGCCTGCTGATAACTAAAGCACTGAAGCAATCTGGCAGTTGACTGGGTCTGCATGGCGTGCAGTACACCACCTTTCAAAGACACCCCATTTAGTGGCATAGATTATTCTCGTGGAGGGAGCCCTAGCACTGAGAATGGTCTCTATGGTCTCACAAAGAGAAACGCCGAACAAGCAGATGTAATTCTTTGGTGGAGTGAAAAGGTTTGTAAACGAAAATGGGCCTGAATTACGATTCTTAATTTTACGATTTTTTTTTTTAATTAAATAATTAGTTTACCGACTTGATATATATATTATATATATTTTTTAATTGAATTACATATGTAAACTAATATAGCTTCAAAACATAAAAGCAAGTAGTAAATAATAAAGATGAACAAATAAACATATTACAAGCAATAAACAAAGAGTACTTGAGTATCTGAACGTTTTCCAAGAGCTATGAGTGATTTTTCTCTCATCTTTGCTGTTGTTTGATCATTACCGAGGACATCATGGACCGCAGGAGATCAAATAAGCTGCATTCACATTAATGCAAAGATCTCTTTTGAAATATAAGATATGGTTTGTCCTGTCTGTTTAATACCTTAAGACATAACTGACTGTGTTTACATTAATTTCGCATCATAAAAGCATTTTGAGATGCAAGTAGATTTCCACTTTAACACACACCACAACATGCGCGAGTGTTGGAAGCAAGCAGAATACGGGTGTTTCTAAAGTACACATAGCACATCGCGCATCTGCGGTTAAAAGAATCGTTGGAGAGAAAATTGCGATGCATAATTTTTTTTCTCCCACCCCTACTAATTTTACAACATAGACACTATTACTGAACTGAACTGAATCAACATTTAACTAATATATGAGCTGAATAATGACACTAATGATTACTTTGTTTAATGTTGATTGTTTTATTGTGTTTGTAAGGTGCCTATAAATAAAATGTATAATAATAATAATACACTTAAACTATTGACTTCTGTAAATCTGCTTATAGCTGAATTTAACTCATTTCATAATTGATTGAAAAAGTACTGAACTGAATTGAAACAACATTGAACTAAACTGAAGATAATGACACTATTATCTTCTGTGGAGATGCTTTACAGTTTAAATTTAATTTGTTTCATAATTGATGAATTTTACAACATTAACACTTACTTTCCTGCTTTATTAATGTGAAGCTGCTTTGAAACAATCTGTATTGTATAAAACACTATATAAATAAATGTGGTTTGACTTAAATCTTATGACAATGTAAAAAAAAAATTTTCTCCTTAATACCTTAGTCATTCCTTTTCACACACACACACAGACACACACAGAGGGTGTGGGTGACAGACACTGCTTGATGCACTGTAGGTGGTACAGGCAAAGACGTTGCAAGCCAGGGAAGAATATGTATATATGTGTGTGTGAGTGTGGAAAAGGGCTCTAAATATAGTCACAGCTGCAGCTGTAGCCTGTGATATAAGGGAGAACGTTCTCTGGGTTCAGTCAAACAGTGAAACTGGGCTACGCTTTAGACTGATGCCATCTTCATACAGATCTGCTTTTACATCTGACAGTGGCTATTTCATTATTCTGAGCCCGAATGTGTATGAGCAGACAAAGGGTCCATGGCATGTGTCACAATATAACTTACAGTGCATTCTGAAAGTATTCAGAATTTGCTATGCATCCTCCTTGTGCTCAGGGCTGTTATTAAGCGGGGAAAGATTTCCGAGATCCAGAGCCATGGGGGGCCCACAGCGATTTCAGGTGATTTACATTTCCCAGACATCTACTTTCCCAACTGCATATTACATATTCAGTAGTGTATCATTGTTTATTCACACACCTCAGTGAAAATGATCATTTATTCACACACCCCAGTGAAGTGTTTACACTTTTCACTTCGTTCATTTATTCTGAGGAGGCAAATTGTTCTGGCGACCCAAGACAAAGACATCACTTTGTATACATTAGTCATTGTAGTCTTGATAGAAAATTGATTAAACTATAAAACAAAAACCTTCCTCTTTGACAGAAAAGAGTGCAAAGCTTAAATATTGTTATGTAAACAATGTTATGTGTTACACTCCACAGTCAGTGTGTTGTTCTGCCTGTTTATGAAAAAGAAAGCTAAAGGGGCACAATGAAAGGGCAGAGGTTCTGTAAAAACCAGTTTAGGAATATATATATATATAGAATCCTAGCTTTGGTGTAATGAATGTATGATGTCAGACTTCATTGCCAGAATCACTCTGGGGTTATAAAGTGCGCAAAAGCGACTCCCAGCTGCCACCACTCAGCCTCTTCTTCTAACTCCTGACATTTGGTAGATGGAACCCATTCACCTCTTACAGCCACACCTACCAACCAATCACTTCCTGCTGCTAGTAACCCACAGTGATGAGTCTCCCAGCTCCCATGGCAACAGCCAATCAAATCTCACTCCAATAGGGCCACATCCTGAAAAAAGTGATTATAGCTTGAAGAGCTGTTGGTCTCAAAAATCCTGTTCAGGATCCCAGACAGTACAAAGAAAAATAACTTCAAATAGTTAAAATAGAAGAAAATGAAATGTCCAAATGCAGATGGTTTTATTGAAATATGCAATGTCATCAAAATTCTAAAATGTAAATACACTATATTGCCAAAGGTATTAGGACACCCCTCCAAATCATTGAATTCAGGTGTTCCAATCACTTCCATGGCCACATGTGTATAAAATCAAGCACCTAGGCATGCAGACTGCTTCTACAAACATTTGTGAAAGAATGGGTCGCTCTCAGGACCTCAGTGAATTCAAGCGTGGTACCGTGATAGGTTGCTACCTGTGCAATAAGTCCATTCGTGAAATTTCCTCACTACTAAATATTCCACAGTCAACTGTTAGTTGTATCATAACAAAGTGGAAGCAATTGGGAACAACAGCAACTCAGCCACAAAGTGGTAAGCCTCGTAAAATCACAGAGCGGGGTCAGGGCATGCTGAGGTGTACAGTGCACAGAAGTTGCCAACTTTCTGCTGAGTCAATAGCTACAGACCTCCAAACTTTGTGTGGCCTTCAGATTAGCTCAGGAATAGTGCGTAGAGAGCTTCATGGAATGGGTTTCCATGGCCGAGCAGCTGTATCCAAGCCTTTCATCACCAAGTGCAATGCAAAGCGCCGGACGCAGTGCTGTAAAGCACGCTGCCACTGGACTCTACAGCAGTGGAGACGTGTTCTCTGGAGTGATGTATCACGCTTCTCTGTCTGGCAATCCGATGGATGAGTCTGGGTTTGGTGCCAGGAGAACGGTACTTGCCTGACTGCATTGTGCCAAGTGTAAAGTTTAGTGGATGGGGAATTATGGTGTAGGGTTGTTTTTCAGGGGTTGGGCTTGGCCTCTTAGTTCTAGTGAAAGGAACTCTTAATGCTTCAGCATACCAAGACATTTTGGACAATTTCATGCTCCCAACTTTGTGGGAACAGTTTGGGGATGCCCCCTTCCTGTTCCAACATGACTGCACACCAGTGCACAAAGCAAGGTCCATAAAGACATGGATGAGCGAGTTTGGTGTGGAGGAACTTGACTGGCCTGCACAGAGTCCTGACCTAAACCCAATAGAACACCTTTGGGATGAATTAGAGTGGAGACTGCGAGCCAGGCCTTCTCGTCCAACATCAGTGCCTGACCTCACAAATGTGCTTCTAGAAGAAGTCAAAAATTCCCATAAACACGCATAAACCTTGTGGAAAGCCTTCCCAGAAGAGTTGAAGCTGGTATAGCTGCAAAGGGTGGGCAAACTCCATAATAAACCCTACGGATTAAGAATGGCATGTCATTAAAGTTCATGAGCATGCAAAGGCAGGCGTCACAAAAGTTTTGGCACGGTCTACCTGTGTACATAGTGTACCTTACCACAATACCTTGCCTATATAAGGAAGACAAATAGCATGCAAAAAAGAGAATGTAATCAAGAGTTTTCCAGACAAATTCTTCTGTACAAAAATCAAGTACTTGAGGTAAGATAGCAATACCATAATGAAATATTATCCAAGTAAAAATACTCTTAATTTATTTAAGGTAAGGTTGTAATGTAAGGTTTTTTACCAAAAAAAATTGGAAAATTTTAAACGTGTTTTTTTCCGTCATTAAAATGGCCGCATCTAAGGCAGTAAGTGCATTGGATTATGTTTTCATCACCTTACAGGTTATAAGGTTTACTGTAGCAATGTGGTCATTCGTTTTCTTTCTGTCATTTGACCAAAATCTCACGTTATTACAGTTTTAAAGTATAAAAATGTCCCAAAATCAAAATACTAAAGTACAGATAATTGAAAAAATTGTAATTGTCCACCATTGCATAATACGTTTATTGTCATAAGCTTGCAATCAGTTGAGCAGATGTAAATGTGAGTGTAGAATTTGGCTTGGCTCAGTCTGACCTTTTAAAAGTCAACTCTTAGCAGGTGGTATCAACTTACTCTAGCTATGTTTATTCATACTGTGTTCATAACTCATACTTTACACTCCATCATCCCCTCCTCTTCTCACATCATTTTTCTGTATCTTCAGTTTCTTCCACCATTATTCCTTTCTTTTGTCTGACCAGGTGTTTCTTGTGCTCTTTTGAGCAGGTGGGTACCACACTTGTCATATCTATGTTTTATTTATAGGTCCAATTACCATCTCTTTCTCATGGAGTGTCAAGCTAACTACGGGGTGTCACACCAATACACTATAATTGCCTGGTCCATTTTCAAAGCTCACATTCACAGCCACACCAAAACAATTCTACAGTGAACTTTGAAGTATGCTAAAGCTACAGTTCCACAATTTTTCAGTTTATCCAGTCAGAGTTGACTTGCATTTGAATATGTGCAAATATATATATATATATAAAAAAAATTGGCAGGCTTGTGATTTAATAGGGAAATTCATGGTCTCGTCATGAATGGTTAAGAAGGTTTACTGGTTCAAATCTATGTCAGGACAGCTCCTCTGGTCACTTCTGTGGTAATCGGAGCAGGGTGCCTGCTCAAAGGATCTGTTCTGGCAGACCACTTTCTCTTTCTACCTGGCAAGAGCTGGGAATATGCAAAGATTGCAAAGGCCTCTTCAGCAGCCTCTTAATTTGCATGCTAGCAGACAGAAACAGGAAGTCTGCTTTGGGTTGCCTGTATCTTGCCTGATATTCTTTGCTTATAGTGGAGCAAAGTAAATAAAAATAAAAAAATTACATTAGATTTTTTTTTTTTTTTTATAAAAATATTGAGGCATGTAGATGTACTTCTGAGAGATGGGGCTGAAATCCCATTATAAATTATTTTTTGAAAAATAATTCTGTTCTCTTGGAGGTGTACAGAAACTTGACACATATATAAAGGATAATTTATAGTCTGTCATTAATAACAAAATAAAGCCAGACTTTGGTTATTTGGTCGTGTGTCTAGTGACAGCTGAACTCGCCTGTCTGCATCCAATTAGTATGGATAACGTTTTAATGCAGGCTGCAAATGCACACTTCACAAGATCTCACAGTTGGATTCTCCAAAGTTTGGAAAGTCACTTGGATGTCTAATGGATGACTTGGATTGTTTGCCTCTATGTTGGAATTACCCTGAGTAGATTATTAAAGACTGCTTAAATCTCATCTTTATCTTCGTTCGTGTTTGCACAACCTGAATGTGACAAGACCGGGCCTAGATAAGATTGTAGCAGCGTGTTTTTTTCAGTTTGGTTTTGTTTGTTTTTTTGTTTTCTGTCACGATGGACCACCCTGCAGCTAGACTGTTGTGCCTTGAGCAGGGGGACCGCCTACATTCAAACAAGTCAAGCCAAGCATAAGAATACTTATATACATTCATACGTTTACAACACAAAGTTGATTCTGCACTAATTTGATAGCTAGGCCTACATATGGGTCGCTAATTAACTGGTTAACCAACAAGAATTTTAACCAATTAATTGTTTGCTGCATGCTTCAAAATACTACAAACATTATAAACACTACAAACATAGCTATAGGTTATTTTAGTTCCCCTAACTCCACAACAAATCCTTTAAATTTAATGGTATTCAGAACAGATCAAGAATTAAAAAATATATGTAGGCTATAACTATAAAGCCAAAGCTAATGAGAATATAACGAATTTAATGAGAAACTGAAAGTAACCAGCGTTAGGCTCACGTAGCCTAACTCTCTCATTCGAATCCAAATGTTTCCATATTCGCGATGTATTTGAATGCTAAACCATTATTTATTATAGGCTTTGTACTTCACTCGCGTCCCAATATTGATGGAAAAAATAATCCTCTTCATGCGCAAAAATTTTCTTGGAAACACCACAGCGGCGGTGCTCACGCTGAATGGCACGAATTGTAGGCTACTACTGACTATTTAAACTGAGCTGTGTAACTTTTTATATGTTAGGTTGACTATTTTATTTTGATAATGAACGGGCTGCGAATGAAGTTTGCAATGCTGGAATGCATTTTGGTCATACAGATAATAAGAGTAAGACATTGTTCAAAATTCAAAAAGTGTTTACTTACATTGTGCTATTGTAAAATAAAGAAAACTGGATGTGCTTTCTGTCGTCTGGGTTTCCTTTCCGTGAACTTGTTTAAGGTGCACTGCACCTCACAAAAATTAACCAAACTCAGTAGCACAGTCGCACAGTTTTTTCTTTCTTTTTGTTAATTTGTTAATTATTTAAGTGAAATATATTTAGCGTATAGACTATGAAAACAATAAAAAAATAAATAAATAGAAAACCATTATTTTAAATAATAATAAAAGGGTTACTTTTCAAAATTCCGTAACAGTTACAAATTACTTCATAAAAAAAGTATTCAGTAACGTAATCCAAGTACCACAATATGAAAGTAATGTAATTCAAGTAAAAAGCAATATCAAAGTACTTTTATATGAATTTAAAATAAAACCTAATAAAAACAAAGCAATTGTGTCTTGTTCACCAACTAGAGATTACACAGCTCCGTACATACATTTATATAAAAGGCTATACAGACTACAGTATGGTATTACAAATGGTTTTATTATTTTATGTTAATTAACATGTACAAGGAAAAACATACTTATAGTTTATACACAATATTAAAAAAAGTCTACATTATCTACATATTAGCCTATTTTACATGTTGATCAAGGCTGTGATATTTCTTAATTTTACTGACCGTGTCAGTGGTGGGAGTTCCCCTTTGTGGGGACTCTTGTTAATATCTATATTTTCCAGCTCATTTTCAGCTAGAAACTTACATACAACTGCGATTATACAAACTATGGAATTTTAAATCACAAACAAACACCTTGTTTGTTTCCTTGCTCATTATGTGGTACTTTTGTCCTCTCAGGTGTGAATCACAGCATTATTCATGGTCGTTCACGCCTCTTCGCATATGGGCTTTGTAAAGAAAAAGAGTTTTACAAAATTTAAATCAATATATTGTTTTATGTGAATTGAGTAGGCACAATGATTCTCACATCAGTTTGAAGCAAAAACTCAAGGCAACAACACCCATTAGTCAAAAGTCTTGTGGGCACATATCTATTGTGTGTTTTGTGGCCTTATTTCAGTGTCTTAAATGTTAATGTTAATAAATGTTATTCTCTCAAAAATACAAGCATGTATACATGTTGCTCACATATTTTGGTAGCCCAGTTTGTGCTGAATACAGTGTAATGACACATTTGCCATTAATATGTTTATAAGCAACTGAAAAAGCACAAATGTCAGAGCATGTCAAAACTTCTAAAGGGCCCCAAAACTGTGCAATTATGAATAATACTAATGTTAATAAAATACATATATTAATATGCCAATATTAATGAAAATAAACTATTATTAAAAAAGTTACAGTATGGAACCTTATAAAAAGGGTTATATTTAGCACCAAAAATGGTTCTGCTATTGTTACATGCTGAAGAACCCTAATTTGATACTGTCCTTCTGAATAAGTTGGCCTCCCACCAAACTACTCACTTGAGCCGGGGCATATTTTTGAGGGGGCAAAATATGCTGTATGACTGATGAATTTGTTTAATTAATTTTATTTGAAATATTGCCCTTTTATTTGAAATATTCCCCAATTTGTTAACTACATCATGAAATATCAGATATTCAGAATCTCAAAAGTGAGTAAATGTGTTTTGTCGTTTAAACGGCTTTATAATGATCATGTTCGTTATTCTATAACGCACCGCTGCAATTCAGTGAATCAGAGTCGGATTTAAAACACGTAAATTCATCCACTTCTCCCAAAAAACATGAAAGTAAGGGGGAAAGAACTAGGAAAAGAATGGAGTAAACTTTATAGTTACCACAATGTGTATCTGATATCAATAATACATGCTGTCAGATTATATTTGAAAGGATTATTATTGCCACTTCCACATTCATTATACACATTATAATGGACACACACAATCTTGCCTGGGTACTGCAAGAGCGTAAGTGCATATGAAGTGTGTTATTTGGGACAGGGCCATACTCTCTGCTCTGCTTTACCTTCCTATCTTGACAATATCCGTCCTCTCACCTCTAGGCCAGCACATCCAACATCTTCCGGCCTCTAGCTCACTGATGTACTTCTACTAAAAAGAAATGGTTCAAGTCAAAAGACCCAGACGTACTAAAAAAGTATAAATTCCTGTCCTCTTCGTCCTCTAGTGTTTCTCCTGCCAAAGTCATTTACAAAAACACTGCATACTGCTCACAATATTTTCCTCTTAACTCTGTCCACCACCTCCTGACTTTTTTTACTGATCATCTGCAATCACTTCTCTACACCACACTCACCCACAACTATCCACTTTTAATTTAATTAAATAATTTGATGATTCAGGATCAATTATTCTGTTTATACAGATGTGGACTTAAAAAGTTTGTCACTGAAACCCACACAGCACAGGCTTCTTCTTTGTTGTGCTTCACATAATATCCACCAGGTGGTATTTGGGACAACATACTGTAACTCATAACATACAGTACCTAGGCAAGATCAGACTTATCTTGGCCACTTCTGGCCAACGATTGACAACTCAAACACAATTCAAATGCATAGTAACTGTTATTTCACCCACTTTAATTTTTTAAAAGCAAATTTAGTTCGTTCTATATATATATGCTGCTATTTTTTTTTGTTACAATGTTTTGAAAGTTTTTCCTCATTAAGTTTTCATTTTTTATTCACATCAATCATTACTAAATTCAGTGAGCTGATTTAAGTATTACTTATTTTAAAAAAAGATAAATTGTTTTTGAACTAACAATTGAACTATAAAACAGCACTGTTACAGCGGAGTACCTTTTATTTTATTTATTTTTTATTTTAGTTTGTATGTAAATGTTCTCTTTAATTTTCTTTCTTGTGTACGTAGTCTCTGGTGAAACAAGTAAAAGCCATGTTTTTTTTTCTTCTCAACCACAATGCTTATCAAAGCAGTGTAAAGGTGGAAAGAGTGATGCTCCAGAAGAGCATGTGTAACACATGTGCTCTCCATCAGTAGTATCCAGCATTTTAAAAAAAGAAAAAAAGAAAAAAAAAGTCTGAACTAAGAAATGCAACTTTTAAAGTCATGCAAGTAATAATAATAAAAACATAAGGGTCACAATATTACAATAAACCCTAAGCTCTCTTTAGATGATTAAACCTGCAAAGCAGAGCAATGTCCAACATATTATTTTCAATATGTCTGAATTAATTCTTTATACATTTTTTGTTCTACAAACATTGTGTAGTTAGCTCATTGATGCTCAGTATTAAGGACATCCTAAAGATCAGGCCTCCAGTGGGCAGAGGGAGCTAATGGATTTGTAATGGAATCAATGAGGCATGGAGATTTTCTATAAGAAAAACCTGCTACACACATAAGCACACAGAGAAAGAGAGAGCTCTTATAGACAACACTGGTCCACAGGGCCATGAAGCAGAAGCAGTTTCCGGAAGAAAGTAACCACAAAGACACCACGAAACAACAGGCTGGAGGTGAAATCCTCACAGAAGCCATTAGTAAACCTACTGTACACATAAACTGTGCAGATTTATGCACTAATTGTGGGAGATAAATATATGCGGAAATCTTTAGAATGGATTTTAAATTATGAAATGTGTTTTACTGCACTAAATGTATCACTAAAGAAACCGAATAAGTCAAAACTCTTCTACTTATACTTTTTTATACTTATGTTTTATACTCTATTTTATACAAAATGGGATTGTAAAGAAGAAAAACAAACATGCATGTGAACGGTATGTGCAGAGTTTTGTGAATGCCCAGTAAATTATATGAGTGCAGACTCCATGCGGGCCTAAACATAAGCACTGATGATACAACAGACAGTGTGACCTGCAGCAAAACATCAAGGAGGACTGTTACACTCTGGAGAAAAAGCAGAAGATAAGATAAGATCATATTACATGCTACATCTGAGATTGTGTTATATGACATGTTCAAACAAATTAATATAAGATTGAGAAAGGGAATATGAATGGCTCAAACATTTTTTTTATCTAATGCATAGGTTTAAGATTCTATGGATCTTCTCCATTATTATAAACAACAACAACAACAACAACAAAAACAAGCGCAACATATGGTTATTGTGTGCTTAAGTACTCCTTGGCTTCTGACAGCGGCGAGTAGTGATTGCAGTAGTCGACTACCCAACTAGTCTATGCAAGCCCTACACTCCTGTAATAACAGATGAAACAAGAAGTTCAAGAACAACACGTATCAAGCTGTATAATTAGGGATGGAACGATTTGACCTAAAATCTAAATCTCAAATAATTGAACATTTTACCTCGATTACGATTAATGATTATTTTGCTCTTTTTTTTTTGCTTTCCTTTTTTTGCCCTCATAGCTCACTGATAAGGTTTGTACTGTAAATATGTTCAACTATTAAAGGTGGGTTATTTTTTTCTTAAGAAAAAGTGCTTTTCTTTGTGATTTTAAAATACTTGAAGGAAACAGCTCACTTTCAGCTGTTATTGTCTATGGGTCGTAACATTTCTTACAGATTTCTGTTTGTTGTACATCAGATACAGACAAATTAGCACAGTAGTCCTACATTACATTTATTTGACTGCATTAATGAGAGAGTGATTGTGTGTGTGAATTAGTCATACCATCTCTATTAATTATGAAGCTGTGGTTTGTAGTTACTTCAAAGGTAGACAAATCTATGCTATAACGGTTGAGTTTGTAAGCTACTTTAGTGATAAATCACAGGACAGCGTTGACAATGAGTTTCTACGCTCTTCTCTGCGCGCGATCTTCAAGTGATGTGCGAGCTATTGTCTGTATGAGTGTTCGTGTCACAATATATCAGGCATTAGTTCAACATAATACACATCCAATGGTCTAAAATCGCTTTAATGTTCAAATGGGCAGGCCTTAAAACACATACAATTGACAACGTTTTGTGAGGACGCAAGTGAAAGTGATCTGGCTTTAGGGCGCGTGCGTTGTCAGAGACACAACACAGAGCCAGAGCCTACTTTCAAATCGGTTCTTTGTCTTTCCACACCCAAAGCACCAGCTCCGAACCAGGAAAAGTGGTTCTTAAGTAGCACCAAATCATTGCTGGTGTAGAAGTAAGAATCGCTTGCGTCAGCGGCTGCGGGCGGGGTGGGGTGATCAACAAGACGAACAGAAACTTGTGACCGCCATTTTTGAATTAGCAGCTAATCGAGCTAATAGCTGCTCGATTGTAATCTCCGTCTATACGTCTGCACGAATGTGTTGGATTCGCTGTGTTTTGATGCTGATGTAGGATTGTAAAGCCATGTGCATCAATAGTAATGCAACAGTCGCCATTGTTGATGGAAGGCTTGTTCGAGATGCATCGGCGCTGTGCAGACCGATCGCCTTATGACATCAAAGTACAACGAGAGCATACAACTCCTTATGCTTTTGAATAACTCATGCGGTATTTTGATATCATACGCTGATCATCTGCACAGCACCGATGCATCTCGAACAAGCCTGGTGTGTTTGTGTTTCCCGCTGCCTCTCTAGAGTTGCTGAGAAATCGCGTGACTAAAACCGAAATTACCAACATGGGAAAATTACGTAGGTTAGAGGTTCTGAATTTTGGTTTCGATTACTTTTTCGATTAATCGCCCAACCCTATGTATAATATAAAATACAAACTGTGTAAATACAAGAAGCATCACACTGAATGGTGCTCTTCTGGAATCTGTACCAGTTTACTAGTGTAAACCTCGTCTGTGCCTTGTGTGCCACCAGCATGCTGAATTGTGCAGAAGGAGTGACTTAAGAAATGTGACCAAAAGGTCATACATCAATCAGTGTGCTCTCCTTAATAAATAAAACACTTATGGAACCTATTCTATACAATACTCCCTTGCACCAAATATTACGAGTGGTGCAATTCCAGCAGAACACACTCCAAACAATTATTGTCACCTCACCTGCTTGGGCTTTTGAAAATCATCTCATTCCTTATTCATCTAATTTTGGGTAAAAAAAAGACAAGAGGGTCAGTGAATAATGAAATAATTTTCCCTTCAGCTTTTTATCTATTTCGAGATTGTTTTTTAAAAAGCCTTTGTTAATCATTTAATTGTAAAGCATGCAAATGTAAAATGTAAATCACCTTAATGTAAACATTGCTGGTATAGTAGTAGTAGTAGTAGTAGTAGTAGTGGTAGTGGTAGTAGAAACTGTCTGACTGCAAAACACGGCTGATCATGTGATCTTAACATGACAGGTTCCCATAAAGGGGCAGCATGCTTTTTTCTAGACCACTGGTAGGTAGTCACTCATCAGGTGAACATTACTTTAATCTTTTACAGGAATAAAGTGCACGTCAGTCTTTGTGAATCACTATAAGAAACCCCTGCAGTCTCAGGAGAGAAATCCCAATCAGAGTAGCATTAATGAGTAGCATTAATCTAGCTATCAAACACAGCATTTGGCTTTGATTATATGCCAGTCAATAAGAGAATAAGCCTCTACAATATTAACAAGCTTCTGTTTACACTTGTGTGTACATATTACAACAGGAAATGTTCAACCAATTAAAGCTCTTTACTCAAGACAGATGTGAGCTGGCTGGTCTGACCCCTCTCAGGAGCTGGGTATTCATTTACAACTGAAATGCAGAGAGCTCTCAAGGTCAGCAACACAAATATATTTTCAATGTTATTACTCCTGCAGTTTCAGCTAATCACAATGAAGTAGACTGTTTGTGTGTTGCCCTTTACAACCTTTGTTCAGACTTTAAACACTGGAAACACTGAACACTTGATTAAACCGTTTGCATACAAACTCAGTCTATGCACAGATTCTGTGAACAGTTCTAACTGAGAATTATTCCACGGCTACAGTATGACAGTCGTCCATGCTGTGCTCTATAAAAAGGAGTGTCTCAGAAGCTTGAATGACATTCTGACATAATCTCTGGTTACTCCACCACTACAGCACATGCCAAGAGAGTTCACACACTACTTACAAATACGCATACAGTATTTATGGTCATGTTAATAGAACGTTTGCTTAGAGTGATAATTTGAGTGTAAAATGTCTTCTAAGGCAGACACAATTAGGTTTAAAAGAAATATACAGCTGCTAAATGGAAGTAAGATGCAACATTAAACATTATGAAGCAAAATAATGAAATATGAAATATAATCTAGTGCCATGGTATTGTAGGTGGAACAATACACTCAACTAAAGCTTGACTACAGCAATTAATTTATAGCAAATTTACAAATGTAACAAATCGAATAAGACCATTTTAGCACACTGCTCAATTTTGAACTACAGTAGTAAACGCATTACTGTTAACACATTTTATATAAATATATATATAAACTGAAAGATGAAATATAACTGACAACATGCCATAGATGTTGGTTAAGAGCTGAAGTATGTAACAGAACGCACAGAACTGCAAAAATTAACATTGCTTTTAAAATAGCTTTCTTAATACACCAACAGTCAGTTATTGAAAAAATCCCACCCCCAACTCACCTATGAATGGTTTACTTATAGTTGTCTCTGCATATTAAGCTGGCATAGAAGAAAGTATTAGAACACCACAAAAGTCACATATTTTAGCCTTAAGTTGTTTTAACCTTAAATAAATTATTTTTAAATATTTAAAGTATTCAATGTATTGTAAGTGCAAACATGTACAGTGCATCTGGAAAGTATTCACAGCGCTTCACTTTTTCCACATTTTGTTATCTTACAACCTTATTCCAAAATGGATCAAATTCATTATTTTTTCCCTCAATTCTACAAACAATACCTCATAATGACAATGTGAAAGAAGTTTGTTTGAAATCTTTGCAAATTTATGAAAAATAAAAAAAAGAAACAAAAAATCACATGTACATAAGTATTCACAATCTTTGCTCAATACTTTGTTGAAGAACCTTTGGCACCATTTACAGCCTCAAGTCTTTTTGAGTATGATGCTACAAGCTTGGCACACCTATTTTTGGGCAGTTTCTCCCATTCTTCTTTGCAGGACCTATCAAGCTCAATCAGGTTGGATGGGGAGCGTCGGTGCACAGCCATTTTCAGATCTCTCCAGAGATGTTCAATCGGGTTCAAGTCTGGGCTCTTGCTGGGCCACTCAAGGACATTCACAAAGTTGTCCCGTAGCCACTCTGTTATCTTGGCTGTGTGCTTAGGGTCATTGTCCTGTTGAAAGAGGAACCTTTGCCCCAGTCTGAGGCCCAGAGCCCTCTGGAGCAGGTATGTCTTTGTAGATGTCTCTCTGTGGGCAGATCATCAGGAAATATGGTCTTGGGTATAACTGCTATGCGGATGATACGCAGATTTACATCACCACTAGTCCTGATGTCCATTGCTCATTAATAGCTTTGCGTAGTTGTCTAGCAGAGATCAGTATTGGTACAGTGGCGGCTACTCGTAAGGCAGAGCAGATCAGTTTGATTGTTGATTCCAGCACGGTAATTCCCACTTTACAGGTGCGGAATCTTGGTGTCATTTTTGATCCACAGTTAACATTTGAAGCACACATAAAACACATCTCTAAAACTGCTTTTTTACCATCTGAGAAACAATGCTCGAATTCTGCCGCCCGTGTGCTCGCTCGTACTTCTCCTCGTGAACACATTACACCGGTGCTTTCACAATTGCACTGGCTTCCCATAAATGCGAGAATTGATTTTAAAATTCTTATTTTAACATACAAGGCACTTCATGGGACTCCACCAGAGTATCTTTGTGATCTCATCAGCCCTTATACTCCATCACGTTCTCATCGTTCTGCTAATTTTCTTTTACTACATCAGCCTTCATGTAAGCTAAAGACCATGGGGGAACGAGCCTTTTCATACAAAGCCCCCAAGCTAAGGAATGTGCATCAACGTTGGGACATTTTGATTTGTTGATTAAGACACATTTATTTAAGAACTGTTTTTCTTTAATTAATTGTTGTATTGCCCTTGTTGTTTCCGTTTTTATTTTACTGTAGCGCTTTGGGTTTAAGAAAAGTGCATTATAAATAAAATGTATTATTATTATTGTTATTATTGTACATTCTTGCTACATTCATCTTTCCCACGATCCTGCCTAGTCTCCCAGTTCCTACCGCTGAAAAACATCCCCACAGCATGATGCTGCCACCACCATGCTTCACTCTAGGGATCATATTGGCCAGGTGATCTGTGCCTGAATACAATCATGTCTCGGAAGTCTACAGACAATTCCTTGGACTTAATGGCTTGGTTTGTGCTCTGACATGCACTGTTAACTGTGGGACCTTATATAGACAGGTGTGTGCTTTTCCAAATCATGTCCAATCAACTGAATTTACCACAGGTGAACTCCAATTAAGTTGTAGACACATCTCAAGGATGATCAGTGGAAACAGGATGCAACTGAGCTCAATTTTGAGTGTCATAGCAAAGGCTGTGAATACTTTTGAATTTTTTATTTTTGATACATTTGCAAAGATTTCAAACAAACTTCTTTCACATTGTCATTATGGGGTATTGTTTGTAGAATTAAAGAAAAAAATAAAGAATTTAATCCATTTTAGAATAAGGCTGTAACATAACAATAACATGGAAAAAGTGAAACACTGTGAATACTTTCCGGATACACTGTATTTTGTAAGATGAGCATTATTCTATCAAGCTAGGGGTGACACACAAAGTACCTGTGGTCACAGGTCTCTACCAAGTTTACATATGCTTTAGAAAGATGTCAAAAGTGAAAGTGAAAGTGATACATTGAACAGAACCACTGTGTGTGTCTCTCTGTCTGTCTCTCTGTGTCTGTGTGTGTGTGTGTGTGTGTGTGTGTGTGTGTGTGTGTGTGTGTGTGTGTGTGTGTGTGTGTGTGTGTGTGTGTGTGTGTGTGTGTGTGTGTGTATTTGCATACTCACATCTGTGTCCGGCCCTTTATCAGCTCCAGGGCATGAGAATGTGACAAATTCATGGCAACGTTTATGGACCACAAAACAGCACACTGACAGGGAGAGAAAGAGAGAGATGTGTTACACTTGCATAATCACACACTAACTGTAAAATACTGGTCAAAAGACCTGAGAAAACAGTTCAAACAGTTCAACAGTTTAGTTTCGTAAATAATGTTAACAGACTATCTAACTCTTCCTGCTCTGATTTTAGTGTGTATATGTGTGTTCTTTATTGCATCAGTGCTGAGGATGATAAAGATAAAATATCAGTAATTTAATAATGTACAGTGTGAATTAGCAGACTAAAGTCCTACACCAACACGAAAGACTGACTCAGTGTAAAATGAACACCAGCATCATATTTCATAGAGACAGCAAATTATTTATTACATATTCTGAAATGTTCTATTGTAACTATTTTCTAGACAAAATAATGTGGATCAACAGATCAATATATGGGCCAATGACAGAGCCCAAAAGAAGAAAATTCCAGTAAAATGTACAGTGAATACCAGGTTCAGAAATGTACTCTTAGTATTCTTATGGATTTCATATGGTAATAAAATCTTTAAAACCATTTTTAAAAAGTTTAAATAAATAAACAAATCTAATAAAAAGTAATAAGTAATACAGTATATAACATAACAGTAATAATTATAACAGTAATATAAAAGCAGTACAGTATTTTCCTTTTTTTAAATACGTGAGTGTATACATCTTGAACATTGTCAAAACGTAAAAAAGTTTTTTTTTCAACAAATATCAAGAATTAGTAATTCATAAATGTTGTATCATGAACCTTGCACTGTCAGAAAAGGGGTAAAATGCAGAGCTCTGTGCTAAGGATTTTTCTACAGGACCAGTGGTTTAGATTTTGACTTGTATTCACAACATCCAATAAGTAAGATAAACCTAAAAGCATATAACCTAGAGGTGAACCGTTAAAAATCCAAGTTGCAAAGTTTTTCTAAAAAATTTATAAAAGTAGCTTGAACAAAGATTTTTTTTTTTAGTAGGAGGAGACCGTTTATCATCTTGTGTGAATTGAACAAAAATACTCTAAGCATGTTTCTAACCAAAGTTTTGTTGACCTTAGATACTCGAGTATTTGTTCAAAACAAATGTTGTCCCAACTTTCAAACTGAGTAATCGGAACAAATAATTTTACACTGCAAAATGTTGTGCAAGCTCACATAATGCATTGCAGCTTGAATAATTATATATATTTTTATTATATAATTTTTTTCCTGTCTGTTAGTTGATCATCACTGTGTTTAAGATTTGTGTTGAAGAACTGTTCAAAAGAACTGTTGGATTTAATATATTTGTATTAATATATATCTAATAAATATATTTAATATATATATTTAATATATAAGGGTAATATGTTTAATCTTTAGTTGCCTTGACACAAATGTTTAAATTCAACTGCCTGTTACTCATTAGATGAACAAAAGTATTTAAGTTGTCAGTTGATGTTTTTTTGTTACTGTAGGTTTTTTTTTGTTTTTGTTTTTTTTTACAGTGTGGGCAATATGACTTGGGATACAATATGTGAGGGTCTGAGAGTAATTTTATTTCTCAGTTATGTTTAGTTAGTTGCAATTTCGTTCTTGTGTTTCTTTTCTCATGTTCTTGGTTAACCCTTGTTATTTGCCTTAGTTACTAATTAGTCTTACCTGTGTCTAGTTTAGTTGCCTTTGTTTGTCCCCTGTATATATAGCCCTGTGTTTCAGTTACTCCTTGTCGGTTCTCTTTTTTATTTTGTGTGTGGTTATAATGATAGTTCAGTCATAACAACCCTTGGAGTGGATCAATTCAACCAGCATTTATTGGCATGGGTCATGAAGTATACATAGGTTTGATTTTGACGGATGAGATCTGCTACACTACTTCTGAGCAAATACAATAATTTGTTCAGCTTAGTCTAAAATAGCAAACAAAGTAAAGGCTGCTGCAAGAAATGGTAGAACCCCGATCTCTACAGGTGGTGCTGAGGAGGAGAAGGGATAACAGAAGCTTTCACATCGCACAGTGTGCAAATCGCAGGTCAGGGTACGATATACACTCACCTAAAGGATTATTAGGAACACTATACTAATACTATGTTTGACCCCCTTTCGCCTTCAGAACTGCCTTAATTCTACGTGGCATTGATTCAACAAGGTGCTGAAAGCATTCTTTAGAAATGTTGGCCCATATTGATAGGATAGCATCTTGCAGTTGATGGAGATTTGTGGGATGCACATCCAGGGCACGAAGCTCCCGTTCCACCACATCCCAAAGATGCTCTATTGGGTTGAGATCTGGTGACTGTGGGGGCCATTTTAGTACAGTGAACTCATTGTCATCTTCAAGAAACCAATTTGAAATGATTCGAGCTTTGTGACATGGTGCATTATCCTGCTGGAAGTAGCCATCAGAGGATGGGTACATGGTGGTCATAAAGGGATGGACATGGTCAGAAACAATGCTCAGGTAGGCCGTGGCATTTAAACGATGCCCAATTGGCACTAAGGGGCCTAAAGTGTGCCAAGAAAACATCCCCCACACCATTACACCACCACCACCACCAGCCTGCACAGTGGTAACAAGGCATGATGGATCCATGTTCTCATTCTGTTCACGCCAAATTCTGACTCTACCATCTGAATGTCTCAACAGAAATCGAGACTCATCAGACCAGGCAACATTTTTCCAGTCTTCAACTGTCCAATTTTGGTGAGCTCGTGCAAATTGTAGCCTCTTTTTCCTATTTGTAGTGGAGATGAGTGGTACCCGGTGGGGTCTTCTGCTGTTGTAGCCCATCCGCCTCAAGGTTGTGCGTGTTGTGGCTTCACAAATGCTTTGCTGCATACCTTGGTTGTAACGAGTGGTTATTTCAGTCAAAGTTGCTCTTCTATCAGCTTGAATCAGTTGGCCCATTCTCCTCTGACCTCTAGCATATACAAGGCATTTTCGCCCACAGGACTGCCGCATACTGGATGTTTTTCCCTTTTCACACCATTCTTTGTAAACTCTAGAAAATGGTTGTGCGTGAAAATCCCAGTAACTGAGCAGATTGTGAAATACTCAGACCGGCCCGTCTGGCACCAACAACCATGCCACGCTCAAAATTGCTTAAATCACCTTTCTTTCCCATTCTAAAATTCAGTTTGGAGTTCAGGAGATTGTCTTGACCAGGACCACACCCCTAAATGCATTGAAGCAACTGCCATGTGATTGGTTGATTAGATAATTGCATTAATGAGAAATTGAACAGGTGTTCCTAATAATCCTTTAGGTGAGTGTATATGGTTATGTGGATTTGGAAATACTTCTGATTGGCTGGTCCTAATGTGTGTGCACTGACTTGGATGTGTTAAATGCAGAGTATGAGTTATCATAATTGGCATTCACATCATGTCTTACTATCTTATTTTCTTATTTTTAAACAGTCTTATTATGATTAAATACAAAAGTGGCAAGGCCAGAAATCTGTATGGATCTTGGTGAAATAGGGTGGACCTCTTATTAATCATAGTTGTCTGGGGGGAAAAAAGAGAGCTTTTAAATGAACAAACAATTCTATTTAAGATATAGATACATTTAAATATTATACTGTATATAAATACTGCTAGAATATTGTGGCAAGCAGGACAAGGCAGAGGGCTGTGAGAATGGAGCGAAGCCGGTCAGTGGCGTGACGGATAATGAGCACCACCTGCGCGCCGCACCGGTCTCGTATCTCTCACGGAGGAGCTTCGGAAGCATAAAAGGAGGAGTGATGTGGAGGACGAGAGAAGGCCATGCCTGGACTTTTACGTTATGTTTTGTTAATGTTTTATTTATGTTTTATTTAGGGATGTCAATTTACATAAATTCCCATGATCGATCGTCATTTAAATTAATGATCAATTAATCGATTAATCGTTAGCCTTAATACTGCAATATGCGTCTACATCAGTGGCTTATAGCCGACAGCATGACAGGGTGTTCCTCACCAAATGAATGAATGAATGAGAAGGGCTTTTAGTCTACATAAAGGGCTAGTATGATTGTAAAATGAGTCAATGCGATTGATCATTTAATTAAATTACTTATTTAATAATCAAATATAACCTCTAACACTTATAGTCATGATGAAGGTGTAACTCCAGCTGTAAAATGGTCCCAAACATAACTCTGGCGTGCTCGCTTCATTTTTCCTCTTGTCTGCTTACATGTTTCGCGGTTGAGCAGCACGCATGCGCATGATCCTGCTTAATCGATGATCGATAAGTTTTATCGATTAAATGTATTATCGACAAATAATTGATCATCGATTAATCGTCAACATCCCTAGTTTTATTATGTGTGTGCGGCAGTCGTCAGTGAGGAGCTGGCGTTTTTACTTTCTTTTTGTTGTTTGTTTATTTTATATAATTTTAGTTTGTGAAACTTTCGCCAGTTCCCGCTTCCTTCTTCCCACAACAACATACCTTGTTACAAATATTTACCTGGAAAAATTAGACATAGCCTAATGATGAACTAAATACTCCACTACAAAACAGACCTGTAATGCAATATGGGACACAAATCGGTGAATCTGTTAATTTAGAACTTTACGAACAAAGTGATTTACTAGAATTAATCGGACTTGCCAGCGCGATACGAGATAGCACTGACAGTGTGAATGTTTACCTCTGCTTGCTCGACAGTATACAAATGTGACATTAAAAAGAGATCACAATGCTACACAGCTATTTGTTGGAAAAAGTAGCATACACTGAATACACTGAACCTTATAGCTCGGTTTGATATTCTTGTCATCATTTCATTTGGTAGAAATTGTTTATCCACATATCAGAAGACTATGTTGTTGTTACCGTGGAATAAATCATCAGTCTAAAAATGAGACAAAACGACAGAGTATGAACGAATTTTCAGCGTGAATAAGTGATGGTGCCACATGTTGCATTCATAGAAATAGCGGCTGTTGCGACTCTGGGAAGCTACCCATGCGAAATAAAAAAAACATTGTGTTGTATGTATTTGTAATAACATAGTTTTCATATTAAATATATATATTAGAGAGACACAGTTGCCAAACATTGTTGAGAACCACGCACAAACAGACACTTAAAACATAGGGCCAGATTTACTACAGGGCAAATTAGCGTGAGAGCGCAAATCCAAAAAAGCACAGATGGGAGTGGAAAATTCTGCGTGTGATCTACTGACGACACACAAACTAAAGAACACAGACGCAGCCGGATCATTCCCATAATGACCGACGAAATCTACCAGTTAGCGTCTGGTGTAAGATGTGCTTTTTTTAGGCAGTAAATAATGACGCAAACACCAGTAAATTGACGAGTGCAAACCTTAGTAAATCACCTTGTATGATTCATTTAAATAAATTTTGCGTCTGAAAGGGAAACTCCTACAAATGCATATGCAATAAGGTCAGCCGCAAAAATAACTGCCCACGCCTTTTCAGAGCTAATATTTCGCTGCGTGTCTATAGTAAATCCTGACAGTAGTTTTTAATGCCAAAAGATGGTTTGCTCTGACACAAACTGTTAGTAAATCTGGCCCTTAATCTCTTTCTTTCAAGCCTAATCTAAAATTATATTTTGAAATTAGCAACAGAGGATTGGAATAAGATGCATAAGAAAGTTGTTCTAAACACAATAGCTTCTTAAGGGGAAAAAAACAAAGCAAATTAAATTAAGTTCAATTATTCCTTACCTAAATTAAATACCTACAGGGTCACTATAAGGATTGCAGCTTTCTGAACATTTCCTGAGTTACTCTGTATTACAGCAATACTACTATGACAACTACAGTACAGTGGGCAAAAAAAGTGATGTCCAGAAGGGAAGTAAACTGCGTTTACTATATATATATATATAAGAAAAAGAAAAACAGGTTACTCCCTGGTGATGTCATCAAAACGAAAGCATCCATGTATTTCACTCAGAGTATTCTATATTTATTATGTGAGTTTAGATGTTAAATATAGCATTAAAAACCCCAGAGTATTTTAAAATGTTAGCGGGAAACAAATGACTGTACACTTCTACAACTGTACCACTTGTCCTTGGGCTGCACGAGATGAGAAAACATTTTTTACATTTCTTGGGTCAAGAAAAAGATGGACTTTGCGATATGCTTCTTCTCCCCTATACCACAAAAAAAAAAAAAAAAAAAAACATTTGCTGTGGCTGGATGCACTTAAATCTGCCATATAAGGGCGCTTTCCTGTCACATATCACACACTTGCACTTCAGTAAACAGAACACAGGTAAAGGTGTTTACATGCCGAGCGGAATCGGGATAAGGGGCACAAATCTAGCTCTGTCGATCAGTCTATTATTAAGCCATTTATAACCTTACACTGATAAAGGAAAACTGTTAAACGGTTTAACACATGTTGTCGGCTTATTAAGCATAATCGGTTTAAGAGCATGCATGCCAAACACTTGTCTATGTCTGTCATTAACAGAAATGAACTGTTGGCATATTTGTTTCACATCAATATTGTCCAGTTTGTCCTGGTGGACATGACACACAGCAATACTGTTAAATCTCACTTGTGCCATTGTTGTTCTATACCATGTTTTCAGTCTCCTAAGAGCACCAAAACTTCTTTCAGCCTCAGCTGACAAGGGTTTCAACTCTCACTTCAACAAGACCAAGCAATGTTGTGTTTTCATGTTTTACCCTACCTCTAAACCTACCACTCACACAAAACTGTTTGCATTTTTACATTTTCAAGCTGTTTTCCTCATGGGGCCCAAAAAAATGTCCCGACAAGGATTTTGGATATTGCCATCTTTGTGAGGACATTTTGTCCCCATAATGTAGGCTTTCACACACACACACACACACACACATCTGGTTCACTATCTTTGTGGGGACTCTCCATAGACGTAATGGTTTTTATAGTCTACTGTACAAACTGTATATTCTATCCCCTTACACTAACCCTACCCCTAAGCCTACCCATCACACAAAACGTTCTGCATATTTTCCAAAAAAAAAAAAAAAAAACTGATTCTGTATGATTTATAAGCTTGTTTCCTCATGGAGACCTCAATTTAGGTCCCCATAAGTCTGTGTGCATTCAGGTTTAAGTCCCCACCGGGACAGAAAAACATGTACACAAGCAAACACACGCACACTAGTGTTTAGGTTTGCCACTTATCCCACGATTGTTATATATTGAAAAAACTGCACTTTCCCTGAATCAAAATGATGCGATTTGCCCCATATTTTTGCACATAGAACTGTTGATTTCTCCCTCACTTACAGCATCTAGGTTTCAGACAGAGGAGCTTTGTCACTTCGCACAACCAAATGTAGCCACGGCCTCTCACAAGTTCAAAAGAAAAAAACAAAGCCACTTGGATTAGCGATGTGGGTTCGGGAGGCGGGACTCAGATTTTGTGTACCAGGAATTGCGCAGTTTTCACAGAATGCTCTTGTAAGAGATTTTTTATCAAAATGAGATGTTTCATGGTTAAATAAAATAAGTAATACATAAAAACCACAAGACAAAATCAGATAACAGTGGTTATATATAAATATATTTAAATTTTTGATCAAAATGATTGCTAGGGACAAATCAGTGTCACTGGATATTGGTAGGGACACGTCCCACATCCCAACTAAATTCTACGCCTCTGCAGTCCCACAGTGTGTAACATATTATAGTACTGTCCCTTTAAGCAACAAGACAACTTTTGAATCGAACTTTTGTGTTGGTGTGAACAGGCCTTTACTCTTAATCATTTTTGCAGATTACACAGTGTTGCATGACATTTGACACTGATCTTTTGCCTTAATTGTCCACAGCTCTGCTTACTAAAGAGCATCTTCTGTAAAATGCCTAACCTGATGTACGACTTGGCAAGGCAAGTTTATTTATATAGCACATTTCATACACTATAGTAATTCAAAGTGCTTTACACAGAAAAGGGAATTACAATAATCACAAAATAAAAGTAAGGAAAATTAAAACAGTTATAAAAGGAATTAACCGACATACAAAGATAATACAGTTAAAAAAGGAATTAAAAGAGTAAAAAGATGATGCATAGAATTTTCAGAGTAATTTATGTTTGTCTCTTTTATTTAATTAATTTCCCCACTTGCTCTGGGACTTCCCCACACTGGTTGTCTCTATTCTTTGTGGATTTATTTCGCCTAAATAATCTGTAGGACGTCTCCAGCAAATCCGATCTTTCACCTAAAATCGGACAGGCAGAGCTAGGATTATTATTATTAGTCCACGCTCCGATTTATCGCCCACGCAGTTTTAATTTCTCTTCCAGAAACTTCTTAACTGCGCTGCATTTACCCACGTGATCTCAATTTCCCTTCCAGAAACTTCTTAACCATGCTATATTACCACAGAGCCAGCCCAACCACTATGGTTTGCCTTTTACTGCTTATTAATAGTTAGTAAGGTAGTTGTTAAGTTAAATTGGGTAGGATTAAGGGACGTAGAATACGGTCATGCAGAATAAGGCATTAATATGTGCTTTATAAGTACTAATAAACAGCCAATACCCTAGTAATATTCATACTAATAAGCAACTAGTTAATAGTGAGAATTGGACCCTAAAACTAAAGTGATACCTAAAGATTTAGAATAAAGTATATACATTTTCTTATACTTCTAATAAACTGTGATGAGCTGAAAAAATGTGAAAGAGGATGAATACATAGGTATAAAAAAATTATTCTTAAAAGGCAAACATAAGGGACACATACACTTTTTGCAGTAACATATCTGGCGACACAGTGACTGTGACAGTGGTTAGCACTGTCACCTCCCAGTACAGTTTCCCCCATAATCCAAAGACATGCAGGTCAAGCTAAAATTGCCTGTAGGTATGAGTGTGAATGTGTGTATGTCTGTGTTAGCCCTGTGATGGCCTGGCCATCTGTCCAGGGTGTTTTCCTGCCTTTGCCCCAAGACGCTTGGATAGGTTCCAGCATCCCCATGACCCTACATAGGACAAGCAGTCTGGAGAATGAATGGATGGATGTCAGATATCGAGTCCACTTAAAAACAGGAGGAAAGTACAGGCCCTGCTGTCGGGGTAACATAAGACTATCTAAAAACGAAGCATTACAAAACGGTTATGGCAGTCAAAAAAAGCAAAGGGAATAATAAAACAAAAAATCAGATTTTAAATCATTACTGATCTGGAACACATTCACACCAAACCACAAAAATGTATGTCCTGCTCCCCTCCACATCATGATGTCAATGAAATAACACTTTAATGCATATTCAACAGTTTCGCATATTCAACAGTTTCCTGTTGTGTGGGCTGCTCACTGGCTCTGTCTCACTAGCCCTAACCCACTGTACAAACGGAATCTGCAAGTGTCTATGTGCAAAAACAATCAGGTGTAAGAGATGAATACACAAATGGAATGATGAAACAAAAATGCACAAAAATTACTTGACATATCTTTACTTCTGAGTGCACATTTACCAATCTTTAAGGTATTAGGGGATCGACTATAGCCATATTTTGACAGAACAGAATCTGTGTTTCATAGTACATTGTGATTTTAATATTTGCCAAAACAAATATGTCTGTTTTTTACACACAAGATTCTTTGGATATCATATAGGTCAATAATTATCAATAACCTTTAATACTAATGGCAGTGGAATAATTTGCTCAAAGGCTATAGTTTATGAATGAAACATCCAGTTTTCACAGAACTTACTTGTCTGTATAATGTAATTCTGAGGAGCCATATAAAATGCGGTGTCCATCAGACAATAAATATAACTGTAGCATGCTTCAAAGGTCTGTTTTATATGTCTGAATTAGGGATGTTAGCGATTAATCGACGATCAGGGATCATGGAGGGTCATGTGAGTGCGTGCTGCTCAACCGCGAAACATGTAAAGCAGACACAAGGAAAAATGAAGCGAGCATGCCGGAGTTATGTTTGGGACCATTTTACAGCTAAAGTTACACCTTCATCATGACTATAACTTTGTTTTATGCAAATGTAAGTTGTAATATTGTGTTTATTTTGTGTATGCCTATCTATATCTGATTTATCTCTTATAGGATGCATTTGGTTTAGAATTAACACGGTAGTAAAGCGGTGATCATAGTGCATGCAGCTCAAACAACAATGCACAGCTAATAATGAGATATAACATTATAAAGAGAAAATTATTGTAATAAAACATTTTGAATTATTCGGGTTTAGTTGCCGTGTTTCATCGCATTGTTCCAGGAAGTGCACGTCCACATCACGAGTCACACATTCTAAATATCACGTAACTTAGTTCATGTTCACTTTTGCATTCGCAGAAATTTGTGCAGATATGATTTGTAATATTATGTTTATTTTGTATATATCTGATTAATCTCATATAGGATGCGTTTCTTTGAGTTAAATAATGCTAGCAAAGTGCTCCAGTTTACCTGTGTTCATTCAACGTGCGCAGCTCAAACAGCAACGCACTACTACTAATAATGATGGGTTACTTACATGATACATAATCCCGGGTTCTTTGATAGCAGAGTGAGGTGTTTCACTTATGGGAATCGCTTTGGGCGTGACCGACTACGGAAGCTCCTATGACACCATGTCTGTCTTTGATCCCTATCGAAGTCATTATAGAGAGATTTCTTCCCATTCCTGTGCAAGGAGGGAAGTATTGGTGAAACACCTCACTCTGTTATCAAAGAACTCGGGATTACGTTAAGTAACCCATCTTTCTTTTTCTAACTTCGCTCAGTGTTTCACTTATGGGAGATATAGACCACTCCCGGATTGCACAACGTACGCTATGCCTAATCATATGGGTCCCGACATGCTGGGTCCTAGCATTTAGTCTATAAAATCGCACAAAAGTGTGTGCCGTAGCCCAGCTTGCTGCCGCACATATCTCCTGAACTGAAACTCCCTTAAGTAAGGCCCATAATGTAGCCATGCCCCTAGTGGAGTGGGCCCTTAAGCCCTCAGGAGGTTGAGAACCTCTGCATTTATATGCTAGAGATATAGCTTCTACAATCCAATGGGACTCCTTTGTGAGGAGTAGCCCAAGACACAAACAGCTGGTCATTCTTTCTGAAACCTGCTGTCCTTTCCACGTACCCACGAAGCGCCCATGCTGGACATAAAGAATTCAATCTCTTATCCTCCGGAGAAGAGAACAGAGAAGGGTGGAAGGCTGTAAGTTCTGTAGTTGGAGATCTATAAGACAAGTCCACCACTTTAGGTACAAAAGCAGGGTTAGGGCAAAAGAAAACCTTTGTGAGCCTTGGAGAAAACTGCAAACAAGACAGGCTGATAGACAGGGCCTGTAAGTCGCTCACACACTTAGCTGTCAGCGTTAACAGCAGTGCTGTCTTAAGAGAGAGATACTTCAACCCTATGCCTTCTAATGGCTCAAAAGGGTGTTTAGAAAGGGCCTCTAAAACCATCGACAAATCCCACAACGGGACCATCCGCCTTGCCAGTGGGCTTCTTACGCTGTGCCCCTTTTATAAAACGACTTATTAAAGGGTGCTGACCTGCCGTCTTGTCACCAAAACCAACATGACAAGCAGAAATAGCTGCTAAATATACCTTCAATGTAGAAAAAGCCTTCCCTTTATCCAACAGATCCTGGAGAAAACAAAATATGTCCCTCACTGAGCATTGAAAAGGGACAATATGACACACCATTCTTCAAAAGACTCGCTATTTATTATGAGTGGAAGAGGCTCTGGAATTCTGTATAGTGCGTATGACTGATGGGGGCAGACCTGCTGCACTCAAATTCCACCTCTCACGGGCCAGGCTTACAGAGCTATCCTGTCTGGGTGAGGATGGTAAATCTATACCCCCCCTGCTTGTGACAGGAGGTCCCTTCGGAGAGGGAGGGGCCACGGCTGACCTGACAGTAGTTGAAGTATCTCGGCCACCCAATGTCTGGATGTCCAACGTAGAGCTACCAGTATCAGTGACAATCCCCTTTCCCTCACCCTGGCTACAGTGGGTGAAATCAGGCTCAGAGGAGGGACTGCATACAGCAGGATGTTTGGCCATGGGTGGGCTAAAGCATCCACACCCAATAGTGCATTTCCATCCACCAGAGAGAAATACAGAGCGTTTTCCTGCGAGGCGAAGAGATCTACGGCAGCCTGACCGTACTTCTGCCATATCTGCTTCACCACCTGGGGATGAAGCTTCCACTGCCCGTACAGAGGATTTCCCCTGGACAATAAATCTGCACCCCTGTTCAATATCCCTACAACATGGCTTGCCCTGATGGATAAAAGCCTTGTGTCGCACCACACAATCAGCTTTTTTGCTAACTGGTGCAGTTGAAGAGAGCGTGTGGCTCCCTGTTGTTTGATATAAGCAACCACTGTAGAATTGTCTGTTTTCACTAAAACATGCTGGCCCTTGATGAAGCTCAGAAAATGTTTCAGCGCTAGAGCCATCTGACCTCGGACGATGGCCAGATTGTTGTCCGCTGGGAGCAGGTCTCACATTCCTAGCCCCCGTCTGTCTCCCACTCGCTGCAGTGGCTGCAACAAAGCCCTGCCGTTCTAGCTGAGAGGGTGGTCGCGGTGTTTGCTCTTGTTTCCTGAGGGTGCTGATTTTTCTAATTTTCTCGAGAGCTGGTCCGAACAGGCCCTTAGCTGGGTCGAATGCTGCGTCCTCAATCCTGACAGGTTTAGCCATAACGCTCTCTCACCTGACACGGCCACAACCCTGAACCGCACCACAGGAAGAGCGGAGAATTAGATCGCTCACCACACATATCTCATCCCAGAGTGCTGGGTTCAGTACTCCTGTATCTAGCTGTCGCCCCATCTCCTCCAAAATCTCTGCCTGGTACGCTGACAGTAAAGTCACCACGTTTAGCGAGCACACTGACTGTGGCGCATACTTGTACATCCTCTGATAGACGGACGCGGTTAGACGCTCCATCTTGCTCGGCAGCGAAATCTGGGAGGAGGCACAAATAGAGCGTTGATTCGGATGGAGGTGATAGGCCACTGAAGACTCTACCGCTGGGGGTCTAGACAGCCCCAGCTCTCCTATCCCTTAAATCTCCAGCTTAGAACATCCCTTGGCCGAGAGCTTGCTCTTAAGGGGGCTACCCCAATGGCGGGACATCTCTTTCATGCATGCCGGCACGGCGGGTATGAGTTGTCTCGCTGTGGGTTGAGCAGGCGTCATGCACATAGGATGGGGGTCCCTGCCCGAGATTGTTGCTCCACATGACATTGGATGCACGGGCGGAATGCAGCCTCCCTGCTTTTCGACTCATTCCCTTTGGCGGGGGTAATGACCGTCGACATGGCTGGAGAAAGAGTGATTCAACGACTCGTCACAACACGTTAGTCGTAATTTAGTACGCGATAGTCCGAACAGAATAGCTCGCCTTGACGCGGACACTATTCAGTGTTTTGCGATGACACTCTACGCAGTCCAATCCACTGATGTCGTGTTCAGTGGCGTAATCCAATGGCGGTCCACCTGTTTAACAGTTTAGCGAAATCGGCGATGAAGTCGGACGTGCTGAGAGAGCTTGTTGTAGTCCCTCACCGGAAGAAAGCGCGAATGACTTCGATAGGGGTCGACCTGAGTGATATAGGTGGGGGCGGAGCCTGATCTCAGGTCAACCTGTCTGTCAAAGACAGACGTGGTGTCATAGGTGGTGTCGTAGTTGGTCACACCCAAAGCGATTCCCATAAGTGAAACACTGAGCAAAGTTAGAAAAAGAACTATGATTGGGACTGTCCAATTACATAACATTAATGAGAACACTATTTTAATAAATTGTTGTGAATTCATTGGGTTTAGTTGCCGCTTTCAGCACGTTATTCCAGGAAGAGCATGTCCACAACAGGAGTACACATTCTGAAAAGCACGAATCTGAGGCGGCGTTGGTGACACGTTGTATAAGTTATTATGTGATTATTAAATAAGTAATTTAATTAAATGATTAATTCCATCGACTCATTTTACAATCCTACTAGCCCTTTATTTAGATTAAAAACCCTTCTCATTCATTTGGTGAGGAACATGGTGTTTTGAGCAGCATTTGCACACCCTGTCATGCTGTTAAATATAAGCCACTGATGTAGACGCATATTGCAATATTAAGGCTAACGATTAATCGATTAACTGATCGTTAATTTAAATGACGATCGATCATGGGAATTTGTATAAATTGATAGTCTGAATTAAATGGATATATATAATACACATTTAATTACGTCATTGTTATCTTTTTACACTTGCAGGTTTGGAACACTGCAAGTAAAAAATAAGGGTAAACTTCTGTAGCGGTGCACTGGAAGGAAATCATATCAAATATTATTTTGCATTCGCATTTGCTCCAACAACAAAATAAAACAAATCCACTATTGCATTTCCATAAGAGAGGTGGGGGTGGACTAATGAGAACTACGTCAGACAGAAGAGAGCTGTATTATTATTATAATATTAGAATCACTGCAGTGCTTTCTTAAAGTATATAGGGTTATATTTAAATGTACATTTAATAAACAATATATACACTCACCTAAAGGATTATTAGGAACACCATACTAATACTGTGTTTGACCCCCTTTCGCCTTCAGAACTGCCTTAATTCTACGTGGCATTGATTCAACAAGGTGCTGAAAGCATTCTTTAGAAATGTTGGCCCATATTGATAGGATAGCATCTTGCAGTTGATGGAGATTTGTGGGATGCACATCCAGGGCACGAAGCTCCCGTTCCACCACATCCCAAAGATGCTCTATTGGGTTGAGATCTGGTGACTGTGGGGGCCATTTTAGTACAGTGAACTCATTGTCATGTTCAAGAAACCAATTTGAAATGATTCGAGCTTTGTGACATGGTGCATTATCCTGCTGGAAGTAGCCATCAGAGGATGGGTACATGGTGGTCATAAAGGGATGGATATGGTCAGAAACAATGCTCAGGTAGGTCGTGGCATTTAAACGATGCCCAATTGGCACTAAGGGGCCTAAAGTGTGCCAAGAAAACATCCCCCACACCATTACACCACCACCACCAGCCTGCACAGTGGTAACAAGGCATGATGGATCCATGTTCTCATTCTGTTTACGCCAAATTCTGACTCTACCATCTGAATGTCTCAACAGAAATCGAGACTCATCAGACCAGGCAACATTTTTCCAGTCTTCAACTGTCCAATTTTGGTGAGCTCGTGCAAATTGTAGCCTCTTTTTCCTATTTGTAGTGGAGATGAGTGGTACCCGGTGGGGTCTTCTGCTGTTGTAGCCCATCCGCCTCAAGGTTGTGCGTGTTGTGGCTTCACAAATGCTTTGCTGCATACCTCGGTTGTAACGAGTGGTTATTTCAGTCAAAGTTGCTCTTCTATCAGCTTGAATCAGTCGGCCCATTCTCCTCTGACCTCTAGCATCAACAAGGCATTTTCGCCCACAGGACTGCCGCATACTGGATGTTTTTCCCTTTTCACACCATTCTTTGTAAACTCTAGAAATGGTTGTGCGTGAAAATCCCAGTAACTGAGCAGATTGTGAAATACTCAGACCGGCCCGTCTGGCACCAACAACCATGCCACGCTCAAAATTGCTTAAAATCACCTTTCTTTCCCATTCTGACATTCAGTTTGGAGTTCAGGAGATTGTCTTGACCAGGACCACACCCCTAAATGCATTGAAGCAACTGCCATGTGATTGGTTGATTAGATAATTGCATTAATGAGAAATTGAACAGGTGTTCCTAATAATCCTTTAGGTGAGCGTATATACACATATATATATACACACACACACACACACACACACACAATACAATGTGTACAATGGGCCTTCCAGAAATGAGACCAACTGGCAAAACAAAAATTATTTTACATTCAACTAATTGGTTAACTAATTAATTTTGTTATTATTATAGTAAATAGTATTATAAAAATGCAGTCAAAATACAAAAATACAAACATTTTAATGAATCTGAACAATTAAATCAGAATGGTTGTGTGGAACATGGAAAGGACTTACACAAAAAAAATCATTCTGCTCGTGATTCATAAATGAGATAATATTGTATATTTGAGATGTTTTGACAAATCTAGGGCTGTCTCCATTTTTAAACACTCTGCAAAACACTGTCAATAATTTTGTCACCAAAAATGAGCAATGTTAAATGAATAAATTATGTAACTAATATTAATAATAATTAATACTTAATACAATTAATATGTATGTAATAATTAATACAATGAATCCACACACATCTGTAAGTATCTCTAACACTAACTTTAATCATATTGATGTTTTTTTTGCATGTATCTTTGGGCTCTGGGCTCAGCAGTTATTAGTGCAAGTCAAGCACTACCTGAACAAAACTGAAGGATAACTGAAGAGCAAGTGTATGATTGTTCTTAAATTTGCCTAGTCTTTCCAGTGGTCTGGTAGCTCCAGTGTAAAGCTAGACTATGAGCTCTGGCACTCCTCAAATCTGTTCAGCTGTATAATCTTAACAGGAGAGATTAACACGCTTGACACCATTTATCAACACACTTAATGGATCACTCACACACACACACACACACACACACACACACACACCCACCCACACACTAACGCTCCTTTCAAGCAGTGGCAACAGTAGAAAGGTTTAAAGGTTTAAAGGAGGGGCCAGAGAGGGGCCAAAACTAACAAAGAGGAGTTAGGGTTAGGGCTTTTTAACAAACAAAAAACACACTTTGCCTTTAAAAACTTTAAAATAGAACATTTCTAACATCTTTACCTGACAATTTCAATAGTCGCAAAAACAATTAAATCTTGCATAATTACATGGTTGAATAATGCACAGACTTCTGTAATTATTCTAGAGGTTCCTCTCAGAAAAAGTAAAGTGTTTCAATTGGAATTATATTTCAACACACTGAAAAAAACGGAATCAAACTACTTCACGGGGACTAGTGTGCTTGTGTATGTGGCAGGAAATGTATCCTCCTAGATATAGTATATATCCTGCTATAGAGAACATTTGCATAGCCAAACAAAATAAAACATCCACACACACACCACCATCACCAGTCACTGAACACACACTGCCAAGAAACACCTCAGAAACTCAATAAAACTACACATTTCAAGTCTAATGTCATGTTAAGTGTCATCAACACCTACACATTGGTTTTATTAAAATCATAATGTTCCTAGAAATACCCCAAAATATGTACAAAAAAACCTGGAAAGGGTGGGCTTAACAGTCACTTGCCCTATATGTTTCTAAGCTGTAGTTTAGGAGACATTCTGTTTCATTTTCTTCCCATCACAAGAAGGGAAATGACAATAAAAAAACACTGGACTTGACTACAATAGCTGCATTGTGGAACTGGAAAAATAAAGCAGTCCAGTCACACTGAAGCTGTCTATGTGTTTAAAATTATTTATATTAAAAAAAAAAAAAAAAAAGCTCTTAAATTTTAGCACATCCCAAAAGCTGAAAGATATTCTGTTATCTTTTCTTTCTTCTTGAGCTGGTTCATATTTGGTGTGTGAGGTCTTTTTCAGGACATTTTGAAAATCAGCTACTACAGTTTTGGTTGATGGTGTCTTCTAGAGTTTGGTTGGAAAGTGTGTGGAAGTCTTAAAAACATATTGAGATGCTATGCACTGCCACTGGTGGCATTACAATTTCACTCAAAAGAGCAGAAAATGTGATGCTTACTGCAGGGCAATGACACTGAAATTATGTTCTATCAGCAGCTAAGAGTTATGGGAGACACTAACTCATTGTGTGAATTGAATGGAATATTGAGATGTGGCATTTCACCATATTTCTTCCAGCCCACTGCTCAAGACAGACAGAATGAAAAATATGTTTAGTGAAATCTTGCTATTTAAAATCCTACCGCCAGACAGTACTGTGTGTAATGATTCATTACCAAAATATGAGTTTAACCATTGACAAGGTTTTTCAGTATAGTGTAATTAGTTGGGTATCCCTCTAAATTACACATGCCAGTTCTGTATCAACTAAGAAAATACATGTTAAATACTTACATTTGTATCCAGTCATACTAGAGAAAAAAAATACCAAAGAAAAATGCAATATCCGTCTTACTGTTGCAAACTAAACACAACACATGTCAGACATGTGACAGTGGCATTTCCACAGGAGACCAGCCTTTGACAAACAATTCTATCACTTGTACAATTATACATTATCTGATACACAAGCAGACCTCACTTTACAGAGGCATGTGACAACTATCCTTTTCTCACTCAATAGTCACAATGATCTACTGGGAATATTTATTCTTACATATAATTAGATATTCAACAACAATAATAAGTGGTGTACAACTCTCGAACTGCACAGACATATCACTTCAGCTCATTCCTGTGAGAGACATCCTATGGGAAACACTCAGTGCAGCAATAAGCTAGATTCACTGACAGGACAAAACAAAATGTAAGCAGACCAGAGGTGTCAAGTAACGAAGTACAAATACTTTGTTACCTTACCTAAGTCGAAATTTTGGGTAGGCTATCTATACTTTACTGGAGTAAATTTTTACTTCTACTCCTTACATTTCCACGCAATTATCTGTACTTTCTACTCCTTACATTTTAAAAATAGCCTCGTTACTCCTATTTCATTTCGGCTTGTTTTCATTCTGGTTTGTCATCGTTATATAAGTCGCGGCATCTGGATAGAGTGAATTTGATTGTGGTTGGATGCGAAGTATAAACATATACCATTCCGAGTGGGTACACCAATTTTCTTGTCCGTTGCCCTCACAGATTCCTGCAGCTAAGCTTGGCTGTACATTCACATTCCAGTAAAGGTTATTGATAACATGCCTCTGAAGTTTGACTTTTTGCACCATTACAATAATTATAGACAACTAGTCATCATATCTTCCGCTCCATGAAACACGTTAATGCTCAGTAACACACATATATGGTTCTTTAATGTATTTGCATTGTACTAAAATGCGTTCATTTTCAATGGGCATATATGCGGCTGAAACAGGTAGCCTAGTGCATCCCAAATTTTTCAACATTCACATGTTAATATAACATTATAGTCATTATGGCCTTTAGAAAAATGTTTTTTTGAGGAGGTGGGGTAGTGCACTATAGGCCCCTGTGGCGCGGCCTAAGGTTTTGTCCTTAATGGCATTTTTTCCCTTACATTACTTTTACTTTTATACTTTAAGTAGTTTTGAAACCAGTACTTTTACACTTTTACTTGAGTAAAAAGCTTTTTAAACCCTAGCATCTACACTCACCTAAAGGATTATTAGGAACACCATGCTAATACTGTGTTTGACCCCCTTTCGCCTTCAGAACTGCCTTAATTCTACGTGGCATTGATTCAACAAGGTGCTGAAAGCATTCTTTAGAAATGTTGGCCCATATTGATAGGATAGCATCTTGCAGTTGATGGAGATTTGTGGGATGCACATCCAGGGCACGAAGCTCCCGTTCCACCACATCCCAAAGATGCTCTATTGGGTTGAGATCTGGTGACTGTGGGGGCCATTTTAGTACAGTGAACTCATTGTCATGTTCAAGAAACCAATTTGAAATGATTCGAGCTTTGTGACATGGTGCATTATCCTGCTGGAAGTAGCCATCAGAGGATGGGTACATGGTGGTCATAAAGGGATGGACATGGTCAGAAACAATGCTCAGGTAGGCCGTGGCATTTAAACGATGCCCAATTGGCACTAAGGGGCCTAAAGTGTGCCAAGAAAACATCCCCCACACCATTACACCACCACCACCAGCCTGCACAGTGGTAACAAGGCATGATGGATCCATGTTCTCATTCTGTTTACGCCAAATTCTGACTCTACCATCTGAATGTCTCAACAGAAATCGAGACTCATCAGACCAGGCAACATTTTTCCAGTCTTCAACTGTCCAATTTTGGTGAGCTCGTGCAAATTGTAGCCTCTTTTTCCTATTTGTAGTGGAGATGAGTGGTACCCGGTGGGGTCTTCTGCTGTTGTAGCTCATCCGCCTCAAGGTTGTGCGTGTTGTGGCTTCACAAATGCTTTGCTGCATACCTCGGTTGTAACGAGTGGTTATTTCAGTCAAAGTTGCTCTTCTATCAGCTTGAATCAGTCGGCCCATTCTCCTCTGACCTCTAGCATCAACAAGGCATTTTCGCCCACAGGACTGCCGCATACTGGATGTTTTTCCCTTTTCACACCATTCTTTGTAAACTCTAGAAATGGTTGTGCGTGAAAATCCCAGTAACTGAGCAGATTGTGAAATACTCAGACCGGCCCGTCTGACACCAACAACCATGCCACGCTCAAAATTGCTTAAATCACCTTTCTTTCCCATTCTGACATTCAGTTTGGAGTTCAGGAGATTGTCTTGACCAGGACCACACCCCTAAATGCATTGAAGCAACTGCCATGTGATTGGTTGATTAGATAATTGCATTAATGAGAAATTGAACAGGTGTTCCTAATAATCCTTTAGGTGAGTGTATACTATCTGAGTAATGAATGTCAATACTTTTGACACCTCTGAAGCAGACACAAATAGTAGCTTCTGAACAACCTTTTACACAGAATTTTTTTGTTGTTGTTCTTTTCATACAGTAACATCATTACTTTAGTATTAATATAATGGTCTGTATTAAAAAAATTGAAATGACGACAACAATTTCCATCAAATCATGGTAATCTGTTTAATTTCCTGCAGACAGAACACAAAGCGATTGAAATGTACTTTCCTGATTCTGCTCATCTGTAATACGGCATCACATGCATTAGAAAGAGCATAGTGAACATTTTTCAAAATGTTCACTTTTTAAAAGCAGTTTTGTAACTGTCTAATCACTGGATAAACATTAATTCATGGCTCTTGCATAAAAGGATTTGTGTGTGTGTAATGAGTTTAAACAACAACAATTTTAGCAGGTTAAATGCAGTTAGTGCTGTTGCTGTGTGCAATATTCATTGAATTAAAGTATGAATGTTTGCTCTAGTCTGAGAAAATATATTTTATTGCTTCTGAAGACTTTGCCCCAGGGTGGAGGTGTTTAGTACAGATCCTCTGATAAGATACAGCTTTAGGACAGTAGGGGATGGATCGCAGTGACACCAATTGTTTATTTAGAGCTGCTGACACTTTTTTCAACAGAGATTTTAACAGATCTTTACGTAGCATGTGACTGTTGTTTGCAGAAGGTGGTATCCTTCACTTTGGCTTTATGTTACATGTTACAAGCTGTGTGCTTTTGTCACTCTTATTTAAGTGCTTGAAAAAAAATAATATATGTGTGTTTTCTTCAGTCTGTTTAGTCATTTTAGACATTCTTTCTTCAATGGAAAACTAATACATAACTCTTTCAATCACATTAGTTTAGACAGTAGAGGCAGTTAAAAGCTAACTGCCCTTCTACAGTAGCTGAACATTTCATCCTTCCTGGATTAACGATGAATGACACGGTTTAATCACAAGTTCAATTTGAAAAATGTTTTCTCTTTATGAAAAGGACGTGTTTGTTAAAGAAGGATTTTTGGTGATTATCCATGTTTCTCTGAAAAAGAGGGAACAGTGTCCTCTGATCAAAGCACAGACCTGTTAAAAAAAGATTTTTATTTTCTTTTTTTTTACTCTACAATGACTATGGATACGCCAGTCATGGTTTCAAAATACACAGTCAAGCCAGCTTGCATGAAAATAATGATAATTATTAGATAAGATAATTAGATAATTCCTTTTTATTTTGGGCATTTTTGCCTTGAATCATACAGAATAGTACAGAGAACAAACAAGCAAGAGAAGGGGGGAAGGAAGGGGGGGCAGGATCAGAAATGTCCACGAGCTGTCAGAGCACTATGACGAGAATTTAATTTCTGACACACTCTGCTTCAATATCAATCCCACAATCCCCTACGCAAGCATCTCACTTAGCTCCCATAAAGATACATACCGTAATCATATGTGTTTTCAAACAGTGACTGGCTTAACTGGAGTTCAGCACTCAGCGTTGGTTTTTTTTTATACAATTATTTTAAAATCCTGTTATGTTGTTCTGTTCCATTCAGATGTGTTCTGTATGTTCATTTGTGTCACTTCCGCATATTCAAGCATGTCCATCTAGCAGAGTATTCAGAACTTTCTAAAGGTTGGTAGGGATATCTCTCCTTGAGGTCAAAGATCTCTTGCACCCTTAAGTACCACACATTACCCATTACCCACACATAAACCTTCGAAGATTGCTATGATTGACACCCTGGTAACTATAACAACGTTCTGGCGTTCTGTTTGGTAACCGTTATTCCGACCAAAGTAATATTACAGCGACAAAAGACTCATGTTCAGTCATTTTAAAACTAACAGTTGACAGAGTCATCATGTTTTGCTTAGCATGCTCTTGCAGTGTTGCCATGTCCGCTTATTATAAGCGTTTTGGGCCTTAAAGCGGCCTTATTTTCAGCATAAAGCATTTGGATCTGTTCAGTTTATTGTGGGTCTGTTATTGTTCGCTGTTTTTCTAGCAAGATCTGGCAACATAAATGAGACAAAATTCGTACAGCTTTCCCTGTGATTTCTTGCATCACACATAAAGAAGAGAGAAACATTTCGGACGCACATTAAAATACATCACTGACAACTAGTTGTTTGGTCTACAGCAGATAAATGTCAATAGCTGGGTTTCCATCCAAACTTGAAGCGAATCTTTTCAAAGTTCAAAAAAAAGAAACACGCAAATTAGGTGCGTTTCCATCGAGTTGTTTGAGCGGGTGACAGTGGTATTGATAACCTAGTAACCAACAGTAAATAAAACACCATCAGCGTAAACAGTAGCGATGTGTCAATGTGTTGTTCGGTCTTCCCTTTTTGTATATTAATACAAGACAGAATAATATGATTATCCTTTCGCTACACTGCTGAGCCACACGTCAAGTAGTCACTAACTGAAGGTTATTTTGATGTGTATGTACGTGCAATCATGTGTGATGACATTACCGGCGCCGCTCTTGATTCGTCGCATGCACATGCATTAGGCTACATCAGGCATTCTCAACCCTGGTCCTCGGGGGCCAATGTCCTGCAGAGTTTAGCTCTAAAACTAATCAAACACACCTGAACCAGCTAATTAAGCTCTTCAGGATTACTAGAAGCTACAGACAGGTGAGTTTGATCAAGGTTGGAGCTAAACTCTGCAGGACAGTGGCCCTTTGAGGACCAGGGTTGAGAACCCCTGGGCTACACATTAATATAACATTCAGTTACTGCATGGAGTGCATGTGGTCGAGCAGTGTGACGAAAAGAGCATCCTTTAATATCAGGTCAGAAAACAAGATGAGCAACACATGCAAACGTATACTCTTAAGCCCCGGGTATAATTTCCAAGTCCGGACGTATCTCGCACGTAGTGGTGTCTGCACAGCGTTCAAAGTCCTCAACCTCATACTCAACCGCGGATGGCCGTGGATGGCCGAGTTCATGCGCAGTACAGGTTTTTTTTTCTCTACCAGACATTGGCAGCACGGAGTCGTGTTATTAACAGGACATTCGCTCGGCAGGAACGAAGAAAAAAAAGTAGTGGATCAACCACTGCAACATAGTTCAGAAGAAACAACAATGCACAAACTTTGCACAAACGCTCATCAAGTTTGCCGTCCACTGTAGTGTTTTCCTCCCTGTTTCAAGTGTGTTGTTTTTGAATCGCTCTTTCCGCACTCTTCTTATTCGGCAAATGCGTTTCCATCTCCCATTATTCGCATTAACTCTCACAAGTCAAAAACCATTCATTTTTAAAAGGGATTTTTTTCCGAAAACTTTGGCGTTTCCATCATTCGTTTCTGATGCGATACTTCAAAATGCGCAAAAAACTGGCTGATACATAGCTATAGATACAGCCTACACTGTTAGAATCTTGCATTGACACTAAAGTCTTGAATTCCATGAGAGGTTTATGAGATACCATGGGCGGTTTATGAGCTTGTGCCCAGTGAGAGATCACTTCTCTTTCTAAATCAGGGAGCTAAAACAGCAACTAAATGAATGTGCTGCAGTATCTGCTTCATCGAGAGAAAAGAGAGTACTTGCATGCTATGCCACACTAAGAATATTTCAAAAAACTTTTCAAACAGCCCTAAAAGATTGGGATCTGAACCTGAAAACTCAACAGTCACCCTCAGCCCCCTTTTTTCATTAGTCAGTTGTGTGTCTGTACTCCCGTCATATAGGGCATTTACATCCAGTACATCTGATAAGGCATGATCTGAGATAGCCTCTCCGTGCTTTCAGCCAGACTAACTCTCAGTGAAAGGGGCCTGTGCTTAAGACAGCTGGCCCTCATGCTTAGACTCCTCATATGAGATCATGGGCCACAAGGCCAGCATTTGCGTTCATCTTAGCTGTCAAATCCACAACCTCTTGTGCCTGCACAGTTGCAGCAAGATCCTGCTTATGTCATCTAGGTTGAGGAAGAGGGCTGCTATGTCATTTGTTCCTAAAGAAGCCTCAGTGAGCCTCCGTTGCATTAGCTTATAAGGTTAAATAGTTCATGCAGGTTGTACGAATCAATTCACACAATCGGCCTTTAGCCTTGAGAGCACAACCATGACCAAGACAAGAGGAAAGGTATAATAGCCAACCTGTGGAGGATGGCTTCCTTGCAACTGATGCATAAATGATATTGATTATTTCTGTTTTTAGACTAATGCTAATGTGAAATCTAACAGTAATTACAATGAGCTACAAGTAACCATAAGCTATACTGCCCTCACAACTGTGCTACAAGAGAGAAAACAAGCCATGTCTGTCTTCCCTGTGCGAATAACATTAACTGTTGTTGTTGTTGTTGTTTGTCTCTATTGAATGGAAACCTGTGGTATCCTGACCACATTAAAATAATAATTGTTTGCTCTGAGATATGTACTGTAGTTGTCCTGCTTTTACAAGTGTAAATGGGCAAAAGTCATTGTACAAGTGAATACGAATACACAGTTAAAACAATCAGCTGAGACTGGTGTGTAATACAGTATTAATAAACAACTCAAATAAAATCCCTATTGTGTTTTGTGTGTGGGGAATGTCTGAAAAGTGGTGGTAAATCTGGAGTCTCGACCTCAGACGCCACCAACAACTAAAAGTTGCATTTATATTTCTGCTTACGACTTCTGAAACAACTATTGGTTAAATGAGGAGTTAAGTGAAGGTTTGATCAAAAATCTCATTTGATTTGATTACTGTATGCAGTCAGTTAATGTCTTCAGTGAATGTACATAAGCATAACATAAAACGTGGATATGAAGGATATAAAAAAATTAAGGAAGTTTGTTGATTTATTTGGGGTGTTAACACAAATTGAGTATGAGGAACAGTTTACAGCACAGGGGATGTGTGTCAACAAGGGGTTGAAGCAAAGACAGACAAAAAAGAGCTGGATATATTTGCAAGCAGTTTTAATGAAAACAAAACTAAAAATTTAGACTTCGCATGATGTCAAGGAAACAAAAAAAATGATAAAAAGAACAAACACTTTTTTGAGATGAGATCTGACATAGAACAACTGAAAAGGGCTATATATCCGCAGAGAAACACTGAGGACTAAACAAGATAATTAACTAGACACAGGTGTAACACTTAATGGCAAATAAAAAACCATAACAACTAATGAACTAAGGGTACGTTTACACGCTAAAAACTGAAACGTTTTTCGTTTGCTTTTTTCACATACAGACCACACTATTGTCAAAATGGTCCACGTTCACACGGATCCGCGAAAAAGACTGGCCAGTAGTTGCCGATGTCACTTTGTAAAGAAACACTATACGTCTATAGACTGAACACATAATATGCATGCACATGACGTCATGCGCATTTTTGTAGTTTACACTGAGATGATAACTATCGTTTTCCAAAACGCATAAAAAGTTTTACGGATTTAGTTAAAAACGTGCCATGTAAACAGCCCCTAAGACAAAAGAAACCCTGAACTAACACAGAAAACTGAAGAGGAAACAAGATCAAACAAGATTGCAACTCAAAACTCAAACCCTTCGTTACAATGATACAGATCATTATGAAAAAATAATAATATTTGGATTTTAACATGGATCGCAGAATCTAAGGCTATGTTCACACTGTCAGTCTAAATCCGATAATCTGTTTGCAATCTGATCAAAATAATCGACTGTCCACACTGTGTATCACAACTGTTCGGATCTAATTTGTGTGTCCCGTGGCAATACATGTTCCAGATACAAGGTCCAGATCAGCCTCCTGACAGCAGATGGACTCTGACACGGTGGGCATCAGCGTACTTCACAGTTCACAACTTCTTTCACCCGTAACGGTAGTACTGCTATTGGACTTATTATGGGCTCAACAGTTCTTTCAAGTTCATCTTCCTCCATTTCAAAACAAGCATGTTTCCAAAAAGTAAAGAAATGCTGATTACTTAACTGGCCAACGGAGCAAACCAACCTTGTGACGTCACACGCTGTGGTATTGCAAGAAGGTGACACCCTTGCTCCAAAAGCTATAACAAAACATCAGTTTTTCTTTAAAATGGTTACATTAATCGTGTTTGTTGTATTTTTTTTTATTAAAGTGGAAATCAGTTTACTAAATAATGTAAATTTGACACTGCTTCATTTCCACTTTAAAATTCAACATCATTCAACGTATTGAAAGTTTATTATTTACATACATGTTAAGGCTTAAACATTTGTATAACGTTCAAGAGCAACAAGCAACAAAAATCAATTGAGTGCACGCTGTCTGAGAAATGGTTTCCACAGGTTTCTACTTCTGCGTTGCTAAACGTGATGTGAATGTATGTGGCGTTGTACAGTATTTTGGGACGGGGGTTGCCAGAACCGCAACTGATAGAGAGATATATGTGCACTGTAGCACGATACTACAATCTCCCTTCAAAGGCAGATCATGGAGACACGTTAACCGTTCACAATCTAAAATCATGATATATTACACACCCCTAATTCAATGACATGGTTATTCAGTGTTATTGCAGAAAGCAGTGTTCTGAAACATCACACAGTATAAATGCAAACACCTCTTATACATCTTAAGCAGCTTTCTTGCAATAAGTTGTTTTCTGGTGTGCATGTAAATGTACTCACTGTACACATGTACAATCAACCGCTGTTCATATCATAGTATACAACTATTAAATCTGCCTTAGTCTTAAAACTAAACCAACCCACTTTCACATTTTTAACAAGTATACATTTCTGTTGTTGCTACACAAAAAATGGCCCTCAGCACAAAAATAAACAAACAAAAAAAACAAAAATATTGGTTTGTGAATTAGCAGGTCACTTCCTGCACATAAATACCCAGTGGACTCATTAGGAGAGTCTACCTTTGCCTGACCGCTCCATTGTGGATAATTATTATGGAGGTCAACCCCCCGGGATCTGCCAGCAAAACTACATAAAATCACTAAATAACATTACTACACTGCTAAAGCACACATCCACAAAATGGAGAGAAGCAAAGGTATGAATCTGTGAGAAACTGAATGTAAGAGAAAGGAGCAATTTAAGAAATAAACTTGTAAAATGTATACTGTTGTGCAAGTGCATTCTACTAAGTTTAGTTTACTTTTGTGAATTTAGAGTACAGAATAAATTCAAAGACTAGTTTATTAGTATCACTGGAGAGTAAAGTTACATTCATCTCATGGTAAATAAATCACCTCAGCCATGGTAATTTAGGTGACTGCAGAGTGATTTCCCACATCCTACATCAACCTCATGGGCCACATTTGAGCTGCAGAGCTGTCTGGGCGGCTGGAGCTGCCATTACTCTTAATAAAGAATGAGCCATAAAAAACTACACTCCCCATCATAGAACATTATGGCCCTCAGCTAAAGTGTCAGAAAGGGTAAAATGTTCAGGTTCTTGTCTAAAAAATACTGTCACTTAAAAATAGATTCATAGTTTCCTACAGAATTTAGAATTCACAATACACCTTGCACTTTTTATATACACGGGGGGGCGGTACAAAATTATACAAAAATGCTAAATTTATAAAAATATATGTGAAGAATTTATACAAACATTATGAGAATTTTTAAAAATGTATTTAGTACTGTCCTTCAGAAACAACATAAGATAAATGATAAATAATAATAACATCACTTTAATAATAATAATAATAATATTTCATTATTTTACAAATTTATACTAATCATCCTAGTTACAAAGTTTACATTCCCTAGGTTCTTAATAAAGTTTGTTGCCTTCTTGAGCAGTAAATGTCTGCACATTTTGTAATAGTTGTCCTTGTGAAAAGCTGGACTCATTCTTGGGAAGTCAAGAGCTCAAACGTGCATACTCTGGAAAACCAAATAATGTATAAGACAATGTATTTTGCAAGACAAAGCAAGAACTCATGCTTAACTAACACAAAGCACACAAAATGTCACTGATCATTGAATAAGCTAAACACCATAATTAGAACCAAAGTGACAAACTTTTGAACAGGATAATTTGTAAAAATTGTATTTTGTCTTGTCAGTTATGTGAAATATCTTAAAGTCACTATGAAATCAAATTATTGTTTATAATAATAATAACAATTATTGTTTTTTATGGAATATTACAGAGTTCATTACAAATAATTTATCCAGGCACATCATTATCTTTTTTTGTTTTTTAATCATGTGCCCTTGCAACGATAACTCTTCTCTGATGGTGCGAGGGCTGGTCAATAATCCCTCCCCTCCAGCAACCTGTCATTGACATAAGATCACAGCAATTAGCAAACCATAACGATCCAACGATTCAATTGATTCTCGATGGACAAAATCAAGTACTGCTCTACTAGAAGTTTTACTCCTTGCAATAGGAAAGAGTAGATGAACACAATATCTGTTCCAAACTTCAGTCAGGGCAGTAATAAAAACCAATATGTATTTTTTTTTAGATTCCTCTTTATTTTGAATTAATATCTTCTTGCAGATTCTGCAAGGAGTATACAAACATATGCACTCAACTGTGTATATATACACTATATTGCCAAAAGTATTGGGATACCCCAAATCATGAATTCAGGTGTTTCAATCACTTCCATGGCCACATGTGTATAAAATCAAGCACCTAGGCATGCAGACTGCTTCTACAAACATTTGTGAAAGAATGGGTCACTCTCAGGAGCTCAGTGAATTCAAGCGTGGTACTGTGATAGATTAGAGTCCATTCGTGAAATTTCCTCACTACTAAATATTCTACTGTCAACTGTTAGTGGTATTATAACCAAGTGGAAGCAATTGGGAACAATAGCAAGTCAGCCACGAAATGGTAGGCCACGTAAAATCACAGAGCGGGGTCGCAGAAGTCGCCAACTTTCTGCAGAGTCAATAGCTACAGACCTTCAAACTTCATGTGGCCTTCAGATTAGCTCAAGAACAGTGCGTAGAGAGCTTCATGGAATGGTTTTCCATGGCCGAGCAGCTGCATCCAAGCCTTACATCACCAAGTGCAATGCAAAGCGTTGGATGCAGTGCTGTAAAGCACGCCTCCACTGGAGAGATTCTCTGTCTGGCAATCAAATGGACGAGTCTGGGTTTGGCGGTTACCAGGAGAACAGTACTTACCTGACTGCATTGTGCCAAGTGTAAAGTTTAGTGGTGGGGTTGTTTTTCAGGGGTTGGGCTTGGCCCCTTCCAGTAAAAGGAACTCTTAATGCTTCAGCATACCAATACATTTTGGACAATTTCATGCTCCCAACTTTGTGGGAACAGTTTGGGGATGGCCTCTTCCTGTTCCAACATGACTGCACACCAGTGCACAAAGCAAGGTCCATAAAGACATGGATGAGCGAGTTTGGTGTGGAGGAACTTGACTGGCCTGCACAGAGTCCTGACCTCAACCCGATAGAACACCTTTGGGATGAATTAGAGCGGAGACTGTGAGCCAGGCCTTCTCGTCCAACATCAGTGCCTGACCTCACAAATGCGCTTCTAGAAGAATAGTCAAAAATTCCCATAAACACACTAAACTAAAGCCTTCCCAGAAGAGTTGAATCTGTTATAGCTGCCAAGGGTGGGCCAACTCCATATTAAACCCTACGGATTAATGTGCTTGTAAAGGCAGGGGTCCCAAAACTTTTGGCACTATAGTGTATAAATTGCAACCACTGTGCATCTTTTATAATATGTCATATGGGCAAACAATCAGTAATGCTGAAACAAAACTTGCTTCATTTAGACACAGACATGGCAGAAAAATTTAAGATCAATCAATATGTTGACCATGCAATTCTTGAAATGCCTACTGGATTTATTGGTTGATCCAATATTAAAATATTGGGGAAAAATGATTATCTGTCGATCTCTACTAGAAAGAACGAAAACTTACAGTTCAATAAATAAGTCAGATGTTGATTCAGAAACAGCTTCACAACCAAGGTCAAATATGATTTATTTTGCTGTGTTGCTTAAGATTCAGCAGAGATTCAACACCGCAGACAGCAGGCGAAGCCTGAGAACATGGCCAGTTCAGCCCTATAATCAGACACAATTTTGAGAAAACCTGCAGCGAGATCAAAAGTGATTTCTGCCATGCTGAGATTCATTAGTTCATTAGTCTGGAATAGACACCAGACTAATGACCTAATGAATTCAACTAATGAAATTTAAAATCACCCCTGAAATGCATAGCTTGATTTTCAGCATGTGTTTTACTGCTAGAATGGATAGATGGGTTTCAAAATATTTTAAATACTTTTTTGTATTTTAAATACATTTTTGGATTAATAAGGGAAAACGCACTTGCTGTAAAGGAGGGGCTTGAGCATGAAACTCAGCGAGTGTCCAAAAGCTGCGTCTGAATATGCCTACTTCCATAATATATAAGAGGGCAGAAAACAAATAGTATGAATTTATAAACAGTACTCGGATGACCTACTGCTGGCAATATTCTGAACTGTGCAGTCGATGAACACTTTACTATCCCATGAGGCCACAGGAGAGGATTTGTAAATGTCAGGGAACAAAACAACTGATGCCGGTAGGTCACATGACAGTAACAACATGGTGGATGTGGTACGTCCGAATTTCATTCATATTACACACATTAATACTATATAGAATGTACTTTTTCAATAGTCATTAGGTTTCAAACCAAATGTAGTACCTACTATAATATGCAATTTCGGACGCAGCGCAGGACTATAATGTGACAATGTGAAAAACCCTAACTTGAATAACTGAGTTATTGTAGTCCATATATTAAAATGTCATTCATCATATCACATAGCAGTGCTGGTGTAATTTGTCAACTAGTCATCTGGCATGTTTTTAGGAGCTAATGACTTCCTAGACTTTATTTATTTACTTTCTTTAAAAGAGAATTCACTGGACCTCCTGTCTGCTTCTTTTGGCAAAGTAATTCCACCTCACTGAATCGTCATCACAGTGAAGGGCTAAACCACTGACTACAGTCACAGAAGACTGTCCTGAGAGTCACTATAGCAACCTAAGCTTTTGTCTCCTGATAGCAGACCAAATTTATAATTATGAGGTCAGAACAAAAAGACATTTCCATTGTCTCAAGGCCACTAGTTTGCTACCAAATGATTTGCTGTAGTTTAAGGAATTAAAAACCTGTAACTTTTTGTGATATATGTTTCTTGTAATGTGTTGTGCACTACAGCAGCTGTCTCTCCATCATATGTAAAAAAAAATAAATTAAATTAAACATTCTCTGTGCATGCCTAAGGATATGTGAATCATCCTTTTTTCCAAAAGCATTGTTGGTCAACTACGGTCACAAGTTCCAACAAACATTTACAAACAGCATCACAGAGTTATCTCGACCTGTGGTTAGAAACATAAATTCTTCATAGAATGCAGTACAATCAATATCTTTTATTTCATGTATACTTCCATATATATGCAAATTTCATTCTACATATTTTAGTTTCCCATTATTTTGAAGAGTAAGCATTTGCGAATGTGCTCTAGAACCCTGTGGAACCCTGGAGTATGACATAAGAGGGAATGCGCGTTTGAATCAAACATCTAAAGCAAAACAATGAAGAGCAAAAATATTGAAGTAGTCCTCCATATTTACAGCAATTATCTGACATTAATTTAATATTGAACTGATTAAGCACCACCTACTATGTGATGTCATTAACAACAGTTATATATTATTGAACCAATGTGGTCTGAATGACAGATTACTATGGTTTAGGGAAATAGTAATGAGTCGCTAGTTAATGTATCCAATTGCATGTATCCAAATCCAATATGCATTGTACTAGCAGCAAGTTACATCACAGTATGACAGTGTGCAATCTGAGAAAAGAAAAAATTATTAGATGCTATTATAAATATTAAATATTCTTCATGTTGTAAAACTACATCCTGGAACAGAATAAACTGCACAAAGGCAGACTAGGGAAACATTGGCTTTTAACATGAAACATTCAGGTGCAAAATTACATTTTAGTTGCTAAATTACAGAATTGCTCGAAAATAGATGGCCGCCCAGAAGCGCTGTCACCTATGCCCAGGTTCTGTTTCACTGTTTTGAATCAGACATAACAAGTGTTTCAGTTGTGAACATCCATGAAAGATTAACGTCAATAATGTAGTATAATGTGTTTTGCTTGAACAGATCAGGGAAAACACATCTTAATGTCAGGTGTAAACAGAGAGAGAGAGAGAGAGAGAGAGAGAGAGAGAGAGAGAGACTGCCTGTTTTATAAATGATGGTGCAAAGAGATGTGGACAGTGTAAGTATAATGTTGCAGTTCACCAGAAGCACACAAGCACATCTGCTTTGATGATCTGCTTTAAGAGGAAGCCAAAAGCCTTCATCTCTCCATTTGTTGAATTACTGTCATATTGTTATCTCCCATCCAAAATTTACCAACCGCCGCTCGTTCCCATTTAAAAGACAAGAATCCATGCTTCCCCATCAAATAATATTATCCAAACAAATCTATACGCAATTACAGTCAGATTGTACAGTAATTTAGAGGGGATGCATTACATGGCTAATGTGTTTGCACAGGCACACACAGCAGTGATCTACACTAATGCAGAGCTTTGGTTGATCTGTGCATTTATAATGCGGCTTTCCCTGAAACACCCAACACCCCTTTCACACTCATATCTAAACAGCACTTCCTCATTGGATAATTCGATAGCACCAATGTGAATATCTGGACTGCTAATCCATAGCTCTCCATGATATCCCCACTGCACAAGTGAAGAATGAATGACAGTAGCACTCCAATGACCCAATGTAGAATCACAGCAGCAACCAAGCTGCTTCAAGATACTGGGGGTTGGGTAAGAGCAGGATTTAGAATTGTGTTTCATAATCATTTACAGAACCAAATGAAGGTCAAGTAGGTCAGCTATTTTGGGGCAAAAACTAGACTCCAATCAGGTACATTCTGATTTTATTTTATTTTTGAAATCCTTTGTTCTATGTAATATGTTTTATATGTTTACTCCTGAGTTTATGGTTCTAATTCTGTCGTGCCCTGTTGCACACATGAAACATTTAGTTTGGATTAAGTTGATAATTTTCTGTTTTATCTCATCAGTCATCTGAGGTGGTTTATTTGTTGTCTACAGACTCAGAGAAACCGAGAAACCAGAGCTTGGTATACTGAAGTCAAACTTTTGGTTTTGATCCAACCCTAAATAGTGCACACTAGACATGTTAAAACTAATGGTGCTTTGGTACCACATTGATATTACATTGACAAAAGTCCTTTGGCCGATAAAATATCAAAAGTATGTTGACCTTTGAGATCAACATTTGCGGCCCTAGGCAAACAAATGATTAATATTTAATATTAAACTTTACTCAATACTTGACCACTAACATTTTCTCTCATATACAAAAAATAGTGGATGCATTTTGGCATGTTTCTGTTTTCTATCCGACTACCTGCAATTCAAAAATGCAATACTACAAATTACATCTAGTGCTGAGTGCAGTTTAATGATAATGATATTTTTATGACTGTCTTTCAAAATAATATACAGCTTATGAACTTCATGACAAAAGCTCTTTTCGGAATAACATAATCCACTGATCTTTTAAGCACAGTTTATTCCTTTCATCCCCCCACAAAAGAGAGTATTCATTAGAGTGAAATGTTCATATCAAAGTCTGAAATGTGATGGTGTGTCAGTCCTGATGATTTCCCATTTAGAGCTCTCAGCACAAAGAGAGAGATTTTCAGAAGGTGTAGGGGAGGTACAGATGACTGGATGATCCCGTATACATGCATCATTGGAAAAGCACAAGCTCTCATCAGAGGGGATTGGGTTAAAGATATGAACTAGGCATGTCCAAACAACCAGGCTGTCAATACATGAAAAAAAGTCATGGACCAAAATTGTCAAAAAAAAACAAAAAAACTTCTGAGCCAAAAAGCCATCAGTCAGCAATGATATTATTACTGCAACAAAAATATTTTAATGAATGCAGTGTTATGTTGTAAATGTATTATATTTTTATAGTTAACTTTTCAATAACTTTTTTTTTTTTTTAATTAGACACCCTTTTTGATGATACTTTTTAAAACATTTGGAAAACAGAATTTGGGACAATGTTACAAATTTGTCCTTCAGCCATACCTGTCAAGAGATCAGCCTCACTAGTCTTCTAAATTGTAATCACCTGATCCTAATTCCTACATAGCTTTGTTAATCAATATGGACTGATAGGGTATAAATCGGTCACTTTCCCACCGGAACATGCCCCCTCAGCTGGGACCGAGTGGCAAAAGAGATGCTGCGTGACTGGAGTTAATAAGGGAAAATGCAAGTAAAACAAACGGTTATCAGTCTAAACTAAAGGCTAGACTTGATATAGTGTTTTTTACAACTTACCAAGGATCTAGTGATCCATGGATATTGACATGCAGCCCGGAATCGTGCTCTCCTGACACTTATATGAGCCTGATTTCGATACATATTTATCACTGTCAGTCAATTTCGAGAATGAATCCTGCATTTATATGCGGATGGGCCTATGTATTGATGTGTGCATGTGGCCACTTGTAAAGAATAGAAAGCAAAAGTTTTATTCAAATTCTAAATATATTATAGGCCTATTAATTATTTTTTATATCGCCTAGACAGCACGCAAATAGCACTCCCTTTATAATCACTAAAAGCTGTTACTCATTCAGTGAACGCAATCTCACAAAGTTCCTTTATATTAATCAGTGAAGCTGACTACACAATGAATCTCTTGTTTACATAATGTCTACACTTTATTAGAGAGGATTTGCATGCGTGCAGAACTCAACACTGGACAAAAACTTGAGCGGTGAGTGGATTCTAACTTAAACACCTGTGATTGGCCATTGCGTTCTAGAAATCAACAAACATGTCTGTGATTGGCTACATTGCTCCCCAAAGTGAAAACACATTGGAAATTGAATCACTTGACGAGCGCAAATACAGATACGCACTGGATCTTTTGCCAACTCTTTTTCGCTAATAATACGCTATTATTAGGACGAAAACAGATCCTAGACCAGCAGTTATGGGTTTTCCCTCTAAAAGCAATCAGTAGCCGAAGCAGTAAATCCTGAGCAGTGCCAGTGCACTGCCTGGGCAGTGGTTTGATTGAGAAAATTACCCGCTATTATCAACTCCTCCTCCTTCGGTCCGGAGGGGGGCACAGGGATGTCCATGTGGTCCATGGCCAAGCCGCAAGAGAACGCAGCACATCTCAATTCTCACAAAGACGCGTTCTGTGTCCTCGCGTCCGTTCAAGGTTACCTGGCAAGACTGGTTTCCACGAGAATGCAAGTCTGTTCTTTGCGTTCTTGGAATTAAGAAACAGCCATTGTCTGTACTTGTGTTCTTGTGGACTTGTGAAACGTTATCAGTCACAGCGACCAAGTACTGTTCCAATTCAAACATCTAGCCAAGTACAGTTCAAATCCCCGGAAGTGTTCTTGAACCGCCCCTTTTATCGAGGATGCATCGAGAGGTGACTTGTGCGGACTTGACACAGACAGGTATCCCAGAATGCACCTCGCACCAACCAGCAAACGTCAATAGCGGAGGAGAAAACCCACGTAATTAAAAAAAATAATACTGTTATTGTGTCACGAAATGTAGTTTTAAAGTGCCCCCATTTTGTTTTTTCAAATATTCCCGCTCATGCAGTGTGTAATAAAGCTGTTTGTGAATGTAAACATTCTGCAAAGTTGTAAAGCCTATACGAGTCGTTCGTATTTCGAATCCTACTGCGTGACGGTTTCTACGTCACTAGAAAATACATTTGCATAATGCCCACCTATGTAGTACGTTGTCCGCCTGCAAACAACTCGACCATCCCTCAAATGTCATTTTACTGAAAACTGCTTTTCAAATCTCTGAGTTCGACACGGGATTCGCAAAACGCTTGCTCTTGAAAGATGGGACAGTACCCAGTTTATTTGGACCAGCTTGCCCCTCAGAATCACAAGCTATAAGTATGATTAATTATTGATGTATATATTTTCTACCGGGTGTTCAAAATACATAAACTGTAAAAAAAATCGCTGTAAATAACGGCCAAATTCTGACAGTAACTGCCATTAAAACAGCAATTTGCTGTAGAAAACATTCGGGGCAATATTTTTCACGGTAAGCAACTGCTGTTAATTTATAGCTCATTTTCAACAGTAATATACTGTACTTCTGTATTACGGCTTTGTACTGTAGTATACGCAATGTATTGCGTGCTGATGCATTTTTTAAGTAATAGCATAATGGCACTGAATGGGTGTTTCACAGGAGTTTGAATCTGAATACAAGCTTCTTGTCTGTGTTTGCGGCGTTTATGACAGGAATATTATGTGAAAACTAATCAAAGTGGAGAGGACAGGGAACTTGACTGCAGCCAGCGAGGAGCGCATTCTTTTAAAACTGGTCTGGTGACTGTGGTGAGCCGTGAGCAGGAAGAAACAAACTTGATTGTGTTCGCGGCCCTTATGACAATTCGAGGAAACTGACTGAGCGAGAAGCGCGTTCTTTTAAAACTGGAGGTTTTGGTTGGATTGTTTACTCTGCAAATCAGTCATCAAACGGTGAGCTGAAACTGAACAAGCCAGGATTGAGAGTGAATTATAAACGCGGAGAGGGTAAAATCCTGTCAATTCACTGTGATACATAATTTATTCCAAAATGTTAGTGTTTATTAAGGCTTTCAGACCGTGTATTTCTTGTTGCCGCTCAGCCTGATGGTTTTGAAAAAAAGAAGAACTGGTCAAATTTGTTCTTAAACATTGATTATTAAGTTCAACTTTTAAAACGCAGTTCTGCTTAACTATTTAAACTGTATAACGGAGTTTGAGTTTGTATTCTTTTCTGTATTTATTCTTACAAATGTTCACGTTGCTTTTACTATATTTGTCTGTTTTTGGTGTTCTTGCTTCTAAATAAATGTTCACCTCTTTATTAGTCTATTACTGTTACCTATCTTTGATTTAAATTTTTTTAACCTGTTTTGGAGTTCCCTCTTTGACCTTGAGCTGTGTTGCCAAAATTACTCAAATTGGGTAGTTTTTACCTCACCATTTCTTAGTGTATTGTAAATTGAAAAAAGTACTGCATGTATTTTTTACAGTAGATGGCTATAAAATAATTTCACAGTATTAATATCGTAGAATTACAGTATATTGGATCGATTGCTCCTGTCTGCCTCGCTGCAGTGTTTGCAGCTCTGTACAGCTTTGCTTTGAATCTCTATTTGATATCTTTTCTTTGTTGTTTATACTGCTAAATATAACTTACTCATCACCATATATTGTTTAATATTGCCTATCACGTTAAAATTGACATTGCTAGCATTTAATCTAAATCACTATCACAACGTGTTAGCATTTCACAACGCATTAGCATTTCACTAGCCTGTTAGCCTGCCATACGTGCATCCGGGTTGCCTGTTTTGTCTCTCGTGCCTTTACTAGTCCATCAAACAACTGTGGTGAGTTGGATTAGTCAACAAACACAACTGAATTAATTGGATCAGCAAGTAGACTCCATCAAACAACTGTGGTAAGTTGGATTAATCAACAAATACGGTAAGCCATGTCTTCTCCTTTTATTTTCACCTGCACTACATGTTTCATGTTTAGTATATCTGTCTCCGTTGGTGAACAGGGCTTCACATGTGATAAATGTCAGATAGTCAGACTGACGGAGAAGATTTCAGAATTAGAGACACGCATCCAGACTTTATTTGAGGGTAGTGAGAACGTAACAGCTTTAGACACTGCTTTGGATGCGACTAGCTTAGTGAAATCTGTACATTGTTCGGTTCCGGCTGTAGAGCCCATGCAGCAGGGCAACTGGGTGACAGTGAGACGGCATAGTCGCAGATCAAAAAACCACTCTTCCGTTCCGATTAGAACATCAAACAGGTTCTCCCCATTCAGTGATGCACCCACTGAGAATCCTGTTGAAAGTGCCCTAGTTATTGGTGATTCTATTACACGGAACGTGAAAATAGAGACACCAGCCACCATAGTCACATGTTTACCGGGAGCCAGAGCGCCTGACATCAAAGCAAATTTAAAAGTTCTGGCTAATGCTAATCGTAAATTCTCTAAGATTATTATTCATGTCGGCACTAATGATGTTCGACTTCGCCAGTCGGAGATCACCAAAATTAACATTAAAGAGGTGTGTGAACTCGCAAGTACGATGGCTGATAGCGTTTTTTGCTCTGGTCCCCTCCCCGTTAAAAGGAATGATGAGATACTTAGCAGACTATCATCACTCAATGGCTGGTTGTCTAAGTGGTGTCCGCAAAATAACATAGGGTTCATAGACAATTGGAAAAGCTTTTGGGGCAGAGCTGACCTGTTGAAAAGAGATGGTATCCATCCCTCCTGGGGTGGTGCCGCTCTTCTCTCGAGTAATTTGGCACATAGTCTTAAAGCTAAACCTTGACTAACTAGGGCCCAGGTCAGGAAGCAGACGGACTGGCTTACCCGACCGTCTGCTAGCTTTCTCGCGTCACAGAACTCAGATAAATCCCAGCACATAGAGACTCTTTCACCTAGATATTATCACATAGAGACTGTGTCTGTTCCACAAATTAGTAAATACAAAAAAACACCAAAACTATTCAACGGTAAAAATGTAATTGATGTCCAACAAATAAACAACAGATATAATACAGATGAACAAATTATAAAGCTCGGGCTGCTGAATATTCGATCCCTTTCCTCAAAAACGCTTATTGTTAATGATATGATTACAGATAATAATCTAGATGTGCTGTGTTTGACAGAAACCTGGCTAAAACCTGACGACTACATTACTTTAAATGAGTCCACCCCACAAGATTATTGTTATAAACACGAGCCGTGTCTGAAAGGTAAAGGGGGAGGTGTTGCTGTAATTTATAATAATATCTTCAGTATTACTCAGAAGTCTAGTTTCAAATATAATTCTTTTGAAGTTTTGGTGCTTTACGTAACGTTATGTTGTGAAATTGATAAATCCCGTTTAACATTTGTGTTGGCTACTGTATACAGGCCACCAGGGCACAATACACACTTTACCAGAGAATTTGCTGATTTTCTATCAGAGTTAGTACTGGCTACAGATTAAGTCCTAATTGTTGGTGATTTTAATATCCATGTAGACAATGAAAAAGACGCATTGGGATTGGCATTTAGAGACATTCTAAACTCTATTGGAGCTAGGCAACATGTATCAGGACCCACTCATCGCCGTAATCATACTTTAGACCTAATATTGTTGAATGGAATAAATGTTGATACCGTTGAAATTCTGCAGCAGAGCGATGACATCTCAGATCATTACCTAGTATCATGTATACTTAATTTAGCAAAGGCTGCAAAGCCGTCCCCTCGCTTCAAGTATGGCAGGACTATCACTGCTGCGACTAAAGTTTTCTTTGTAAATAAACCTCCTCATCAGTTTCATCTCCTCAGCATCCCAGATAGCCCAGTGGAACTCGATGTTGCAACAGAAACTATTGACTCTCTCTTTTCCAGCACTTTAGACACAGTTGCTCCTCTGCGCTTAAAGAAGATTAAAGAAAATACTCCAACGCTGTGGTACAACGAGCACACCCGGGCCCTTAAAACAGCAGCCAGAAAAATGGAGCGCAGCTGGAAGAAAACAAAACTGGAAGTTTTTCGCATTTCGTGGAAAGAGAGCATGATTTCATACAGAAAGGCTGTAAAAACTGCTAGATCTGCTTATTTCTCGACTCTCTTAGAAGAAAACAAACACAACCCTAGGTATTTATTCGATACAGTGGCTAAATTAACCAAAAATAAAGCTTCAACTTCTGATGTCTGCCAACAGCACAGCAGTAATGACTTTATGAACTTCTTTACTTGTAAGATTGATAATATTAGGAAAAAAATTATAACCATGCAGCCGTCTACTACTGTATCACATCAGACAGTGCATTGTAGTGTCACTGAGGAAAAATTACATTCATTCACTGCTATAGGAGAAGAAGAATTGGCTAAACTCGTTAAATCATCTAAATCAACAACATGTATGCTCGACCCTATACCGACTAAACTACTAAAAGAGATGCTTCCAGAGGTCATAGATCATCTTCTTAATATCATTAATTCATCCTTGACATTAGGATATGTACCGAAAACTTTTAAGCTGGCTATTATTAAACCACTTATTAAAAAAACGCAACTTGATCCTACAGAATTAGTCAATTACAGGCCAATCTCAAATCTACCCTTTCTGTCAAAAATACTAGAAAAGGCAGTGTCCTCACAATTATGCTCCTTTTTAGAAAGAAATGGTATCTGTGAGGATTTCCAGTCAGGATTTAGACCGTATCATAGTACTGAGACTGCTCTCATTAGAGTTACAAATGATTTACTCTTATCATCCGATCGTGGTTGTATCTCTCTGTTAGTGTTACTCGATCTTAGTGCTGCATTCGATACTATCGACCACAACATTCTTTTGAATAGACTCGAAAATTATGTTGGCATTAGTGGAATTGCATTGGCATGGTTTAAATCATACTTATCTGGCCGTTATCAGTTTGTAGCAGTAAATGAGGAGATGTCACACCGATCACAAGTTCAATATGGAGTACCGCAGGGCTCAGTGCTAGGACCGTTGCTTTTCACCCTGTACATGCTACCACTGGGAGATATCATTAGGAAGCATGGCGTTAGTTTTCATTGTTATGCTGACGATACTTAGCTCTATATTTCTTCACGCCCTGACGAAACTTATCAATTCACAAGATTAACGGAATGCATAGCTGATATAAAAAATTGGATGACTAGTAATTTCCTGCAACTTAATTCAGAAAAAAATGAATTTTTAATTATTGGACAAAAAAACTCCACATGTAGTAACCTAGAATACTGTCTAACACTTGATGGCTGCTCTGTCAAGTCTTCGTCGTCAGTTAGGAACCTGGGTGTGCTCTTTGATACCAATCTCTCATTTGAAAGCCATGTTCCTAGCATCTGTAAAACTGCATTCTACCATCTTAAAAATATATTTAAATTACGGCATATGCTTTCAATGCAAAATGCTGAACAGTTAGTACATGCGTTCATGACCTCAAGGCTAGATTATTGTAATGCTCTACTGGGTGGTTGCCCTGCTCGCTTAATAAATAAACTGCAGCTGGTCCAAAACGCAGCAGCTAGAGTTCTTACTAGAACCAGGAAGTATGACCGTATTAGCCCGGTTCTGTCAACACTGCACTGGCTCCCTATTAAACATCGCATACATTTTAAAATCTTGCTAATTACTTACAAAGCACTAAATGGTTTAGCTCCCCAGTACTTGAGCGAGCTCTTAACGCATTATACTCCATCACGTCTATTGTGGTCTCAAAACTCTGGCCAGTTGATAATACCTAGAATATCAAAATCAACTGCAAGCGGTCGATCCTTTTCCTATTTAGCACCTAAACTCTGGAACAGCCTTCCTAGCATTGTTCGGGAAGCAGACACACTCTTATCAGTTTAAATCTAGACTAAAAACACATCTCTTTACTATGGCATACACATAAAATATTTTTCATTTATATTTTATTCAAATTGTTAGGCTGCATTAACTAGGTCAGCCGGAACCGGGAACACTTCCCATAACACCTGATGTACTCGTTACATCATAAGAGGAATGGCATCTACGCTAATGTTAGTCTCTCTGTTTATCCCGAGGTTTACTGCAGTCAGCCGGATCCGGGCCGTATCCAGATCAGATGGTGGACCAGCGCCCAGACATTACCAACGCATCCCTGAAGTGTCTGCAGAGACCGTGTCAATTAGTCTATCCTCTGAAATTGCTCATCGACATGGCGGGCGCTCAGTGCTTATTAACCCTGTCTGCAACAGCCTTACCTGGTTCTGATGACTCTGTAATGGTTAAATATGATATATCATTTGTCTTGTGTATATTTAACAGGCGATCTTTGGTCTCATGAATCTATAATATGTTCCCTGGCAAATCGTTTTGGCTGAGAGCAAAGTGAAGTTTCACAACTTTATATATTTAGACTATTTAACTTTGCTGTTGTAGCCTACTAGTGAAGATAATCAATGTAGAAGATAATCAATGCCAGAACCACATTTGTGTGGATATTAATGTTTAAGTTTTTTTTTAATGAAAACAAAAAGAGGCAAAGGGGTGTTTTATAACATATTTTGTTTTATTGTTGCCTAAAATATACAGATAACCGGAGTAGCCAGAGCAAGGTGAGTGATGCTATCTAAATATCTACCCTCAGTTTTAGTTGGATTTCAGGTAACATTAGACTCAAATAAGGCTCTTTTGTTTGCTTAGGATTTGAATATGCTGCCTGCGTGCTCTTTCTTTAATTTCTGTCTCTGAGTACTGTACTCTAAGTTTGTACCTTCATTTTTTTTGTTGTAAATAAACTCTGCTTGCAACTGCATTCCATTTACTAAGGAAGATCCCTTAACAGATTTCATAGAGCCCTATATTAGAGCTTGGTGATATATCTATTTAAAAAATATATATATTTTGAAAAGATAGGGAAAAAAATGGAAAATAGCAGCTTAGAAAAAAAGCTCCTTGTGAGTTACACAAAAAAAGAATGTCATGCAGGTTTAGAATGATACAGTGAGTAAAAAGAAGTTTAGATATACTCAAAAAACACATCTTTAGGATTTTTTACAAAAAAAAATATTGAATGGTAAATACTAAAGGGAACTAACAATATAGATTTAGCGTTAAAAGCCTGAGGGCAGCTCACCTCATTGAATGGCTGAAGGATTACAGCTTAAATATGGAGTTACAGTCCAGTGCAAAAAATACTGTTCAATCCTTAGTTAGTCTTTTCTTTTGGATCAGGTAGCAGAGTAAGTTATGAGAGAACAGATACCATGAACAGCTTTGGCAGGTAAGTGGTTTTACTAAAAAGAGGGATTAGACATATCGAAAATCTTCTTGAGTCACTTCTGAAAGCCATCATTAAGATGATATCAGTAATTTCAGCTGTTTAACCTGCTAGACTGAAAGGCATATTCAAGGGCCAAACCAATCTGACGTTACTTTCAATGTAAGAGAGATTGGCAACAATTTAAGCACTATCCTAAACAATTTAATACGCTTACACATAATTATATTTTTAAGAATAATTTAAAGATAATGTAATTGAAAAAATAAAGCACTGTAAAAACTTTTGTAAAGAGCACATAAAAGGGACGCGTGTACTGTGCTGATGTAATGCTTTTTTAAACCATAAAATAGATATGAAATAGATATGGGAAAGCAGTAACTGCAGCAGCCATGCACAAGAGTTGGCTCAATCCCAGAGCTGGCTCAAATTATGAGAACAGTGGTATAGAAATCACTCATTTTTTAAGGTAATACTGTCAAACAGTGACACTGGGGGTAAAGTTTCATTCTTACCTCCCTTCAGCTTTCTTAATAGAGCCCCAATGTCCTGGCATGAGTTTGATGGGGTGGAGGTGTAATCATGTATGACTAGGGAAAGGTCACATGTAAGGAAGTAATGGGTCCACTTTGGATTATATAGCTGTCTATGCAATAATGCCCGCCTCTCAAGTTTTGCGAACATTCTGGAAATCAGCCTATATAATACTAGGTCAAGGCTGGGGGAAATGGATTGACTAATGACAGAATAAACAACCCACTCAGACATTCTGTTATCTGTAAACAAAGGGGGGGGTTTTTTCTTTCTTTTTTTGTGAGCACTTAGCTTGGTAAAATTAAAGGTACACCTCCATATCTGTGACCATCATGACACCTGCGATGTTTACGGAGCCAAGGATTTGATGAGTAATGATCCGAAAAGAGGGCGACTACTAAAAATAATATGTGAATCACATGAATCACATTATTAGAAAACTGTACAGTAGTGGCCAAAAGTGATGTCCAGAGAGGATATTTGTTTGTAATGACTCTACATCAAAATATGTGGAAATTATTTTATATATTTTTTTAATATTTTAAATATGAGGGAAGAACAAAAAACTAAACTTGGTTACGTTATTTATGTGACAAGATTATTTGTCTAAAAAGGAAAACAGCTACAGCTACAGGTTTTATTTTACTATGCAAAAAAGGCATAGAAAATTAAAAAACTCAGAAAAATGCATGCATTGACTAAAACAGTTTTGGTTCTCTCTTATTTTTGCATGTTTTTTTGTCACCTAAAAATAAATAAGAGGTTTACGCTCATTACACATGTAATCCAAATGTGAGGAAAATATATTAGGCCTATAACTTTTTACTTGCTGGTTATACCACATTACATTTTTTGAGTTGAAATTAAACTTTAAATGTTTTCAAAACCATACAACCGACATGAATACAACAATTCCATTTCCAAGAAGAAACCCAAACCAAAAAAACTAAATTTACATTGTTAATGCTAGTCATAAAACGAAGACCTCATACATCACTTACAGCACTTTGATGAGTGTTTTTCCTAATACACATTATTCAAGACCACTTCAGCAAAGAGTTAAATGAGAGAGAAAAAGAGAGATGGAGGGAATTAAGAAGGAAGTCTGCTGACAGTGGCATACCACTAGTAAGTGGACAGCTGTAACAATCTTTTTCCACCTAATGTATGTCTTGTGTTTATGAATTGTGCAGAGCAGCTTTTTCACAAAAGCTTTTTGGTACCATGTTTTAATTGATATAAAGAAACCATCAAAGCAACACCGAGGTCCACCTCCATTCAGTTTTTTTATTATTATTCAGTTTATATTTTTACCCAAGAGCTTAGTTGCAAGTCCTTTTTATGTTAGATTTCTTTGTTTTATTGATTGATTGATTGATTGAATGTATGAAAGCTTTATTCTGCATTTGGGGGCAGGAACTGCTCGAGTCTCCTTAAAAATGAAGCACTTTGGTACCATTTATATGGACTCAAGTACAGTACGCAATCTCTATATCTGCAGAACCACTATTAATTCTGAACCAATGACAACTGGGGCTGATGCCCTGCAAGCAGAATGGAAAATGCATTTGTCATCATGGTATGTCTCTGGAGAAAATTGCCTTGAATGAGCAGATAACATTCATTGTGTCTCTTGCAATATATCCACAGACACGAGTGTCACTCTATGCATTCCATTTTCTGGTGATATTAATATTGGGTGCTAATACTGATGGTGGTACTCACATTGATAATGCAAACATACTGCATTTACCAGCCAAATAATACAATGTGACAAGAGACCTGCAGGGGCAAGAGGCTGGAATCGAACTCAGTCTGGCCCAGCAAGTATTGGCAGCTCAATCACAGCTAATGATCACATGTCAAGAGTTCAGATTTTAGGTGAAATGTGGACTCCTGAGGATAATACTCCAAACATCTAGAGATAGATATAACTAAAGTGCAAGAATTATCAGGTAACTGGAAACGTAGGTTGCTTGCTACTCAACTGACAGCACCTGCCCCAAGAGTAGAGTTATACATTCATGATAATCTCATTCTTATCCTTATCATTTGCATGACTTCAAACACATTATCTGGGTCAATATCAGTTGAGCAAAACCCTGACCAAAGTATATATAATTAAATTCAGACACTTCAGATATTTCAAATACTTTCAAATCAATGTTTTGGCCAGCGTATTGATTTGCTTTACATTTTGCAACACATAAATATTACTCCCTCTCTTGTCTTCTGCCAGGCTGACAAAAATATTATGGCCATCGGTCAGGACTCTAAAGCCCAAAGTATACTTCGCTTCTCTTTGTTCTATTCCATCCCAAGAAGAGTGCGCATCCAAGGACAACAGCACATGTGCAAGTGACTGAATGCTCAAACAGCAGGGTCCACTAGGTTGTACACATACAGCTAATGCGTCCATCCACACTCAACTTCATTAAAGTATAATTTGAATGGCTTGTGGGAGCGGAACATGAAATAGGAACTATACCTGGGCCTTAACGCTCAGAGCGTTACAATAGTAAAACTATGTGCTTTTACATGCACTTTAAAAATTCCACTGCAGTCAGAATAAAGCAATAGTCTTTTTTAATGTCATTTAAATGCTTTAGTCTGAGGCCCTGTTTACAACCGTTATTAACCCTTTGACACATACGATCACACTAGTGTGATCAGTCTTGGCTGGTCCCTGGAGTGTACGGTGTGATTAGAATGTTCAGTGCATCACGGGATCAACTGCTAAATTAAAATGTGCTTTTGCGCTTTGGCTGGAGCTGAGTCAGAGACGGATGCGCTCAGCGCTTGTCATATATCACAAACTATTCAGTGTTTTCAACCACATAATGTTTATTTTAGGTTTTAGGCATTTAAATACACAAGTACTAGCAAAACAACTTACTTTCATGTATTTTGGGAGAAGTGGATGAATTGACGTGTTGTATATTCGACAGATACGATACTCTGGATTGTGGTGCGAACTAACATGGCGGCACCCAACACGTGTTATAAATCAACTATCATGTCATTATAAAGGTTTTTCAATGACAAAACACATTACTTGGATGTATTTAAGAATCGGAATATCAGGTAGTTAATGACATAGCTAACATTTACATTTATGCATTTGGCAGACACTTTTATCCAAAGCGACTTACATTTTGTCAGTTCTTGCTTTCCCTGGGAATCGAACCCATGACCTTAGCGTTGCTAGCGCCATGCTCTACTGTTTGAGCTACTGGAAAGCTAACAAGTTTATGAATATTTTGAATAAAAAAATAAAACTAAATACATCTATCATACAGTGCTATTGTGCCTGTGGTGTGTCACATGACAAGCATTACGCGTCCCCATGGAAATAATAAGGTGATACGTTCTAAAATAACGGTCGCCTTAAAGAACTCACACTGGGGGGTCAGCTACAATATTTTAAACTTACGTCTGAAAGAGTTAAGATGCGTTTTGGTCGATTGGATTACAAGTGGACGATGCTAAATATAGGTGTAAACGAGGTCTAAAACGTTTTGTAATCAAAAGGGTCGAAACGCTCATGTGGTCGAATGTGTTCGAACAGCCACAAAAGACCGCCTACTCTTCGGACATACTTCTTTCGTCACGTACTGTTTTTCGCCTACTATAGTAGTATAGGGAACTATGCGATTTCGGATGCAGCCACAGTCTCTTAGAGAATGTGCGCTTATACTGAAATTAGTTCTCTTTCGCTGCTAATTGTGCTTCAACGGTTTAAAATCACCTATTTTTTTAAATCAATGCTTAAAAAGGCATGCAAACGATAAAGCTTTCGAGACCGCAACGCACAGCAACGTCACGTGAGTGCGTAACCCCGATAGAGGCAATCTCTACCGGTTGACAAATGTCTTACTAGTTAATCGTGTCTACTGGTATATCGCCCACCCCAGCTGCAAGTGTATGCTTGTTTCATAATCCCAAGTGTAAAATGTGTGCAAAAAGTCCAAATTTCAACTGAAAAAAAAAAAAGATCCAATTTAAAAGAACAAGTTACTTAAAGGTGCAGTGTGTGATTTTTAGCGGCATCTACCGGTGAGGTTGTGAATTGCATCCCCCCCTCACTTTCGCAGCACATAGAGAATCAACGGTGGCCGAAACAGGACAAGAATGTTGTCGTCGGAGAGAGCAGAGAGTGACTAGCGCTCTTTAGAGAAGTTTGTCCGTTTAGGGCTACTGTAGAAACATCACGGCGCAAAATGGCGATTTCACCGTAAGGGGTGTATGGAGACAGAAATGGCTCATTCTAAGGTAATAAAAACATAACAGTACATTATGTAAGGTCTTTATACTCGACTGAAAAAATAGTTATGTATATTATATTGCATTTCTGTCAATAGATCCTCATAAATACTACACACTGAACCTTTAAAATAAGTGATTCATATAAGTAACATTATATAAAAACATTAAAACAGATGTTTTTCATAAACTGCCCCTCTGTGTGAGTCTTTTCACTGAGGTACCAAGCTATTAGGTTTCTGTCTTTAAGTCAGTTATTTAGTTCAAGGCCAGCTAAGGGATGTTTATGAGAGACATTACAGCTCACTCCTTCTCTGCTATGTTAGGCCTCAATTACCAAATACAGTGACTCTACTACAATCTGCAACATTTGCTTGTTCTGTGGCATCAAACTTAGCTGATCATGTGCTAAGGAAACTGATTCTAGATGTCTTTTGAACGGAGGTCCACAGCAACATCTCCTTAAGTTAGGATCTATAAGAGTGAAAATTTACAGAGAATAAGCAGGACATCTATGGCTGCTTACCTTGGCACTGAAATCCTTGCTTGCCAAACCCCCTGATGAAGAGGAGAGAAAAACAATGCATTAGAGATCTGTCTCTCCAAATCCTTTAATGGGCTTTTAGCTATCAGTTCTCTTCCACTGAACAAACAATCCCTTAATTAAAAAGTACACGAGTACACGGACAGCTATGGTATCTAATGTTTTATCTGCCTCAATGCACATATAGGAAGACAGTAAATTAATTGAATGTAGCTGTAAATTGGAGCATCACAACAGATCATGCCTGCACGTTCAAAAATAAATTGTATAAACTTATAAAGTGTATATCCCCCAATTCCTATTTGAACTTTTATCAACAAGTGTAAAGCAGTGACTTGACTGGGCAGCTGAATGCTTCACTATGAGCCTGGACAAACTGATCACCCCCAAATCAAGGCAAGCCTAGTAAACGGTGAAGCATGCAAAATACTGGAATAGTCTGAAACGTAAGCAACTTTTACATTAGTTCCGTGCAAAGACTAAATACATTTCTATTTCGAAAGCAAGTTATAGCGCGTGAGCTGTGTGAAGCAGAGTTCTATATGACAGTCCAGTAAACTCTAAACGTGTTTTATGTATGGGCATTTTTAACACAGCTGAACTGGAAGCAATGAGTTTCTTAAATGCTTAAACCAGTGTCTGTTTCTAGCTGTTCGTCTGGTAACAGGCCAGCAGCAAGATTTACAGTAACACTAATCTTTAAACTTACAATGTTACTGCAATAACTACAGTCTGAAATGATCTACTCACCAAATAAAGTCCGTGCAATGACTGCAGAAAGTAGGCTGCTTGAAAAACCTCGCAGTAAATTTGTGGTTTTTCACTTCATGGACGTTTTTCTGCCTCAAAGCACCTTTACGGGCGAATCGATTCGCAACGTCAGATGAGGATTGGTCGTTGCTTTGTATGATATCAGCCATTGCAGAAACACGACAGAATAATTCCCCGAAGAGTATGTGGAAGTTGCTGTCAAAAAAATATAACGTTGTTTTTCTGCCGTGTCGTTTGTCCGTGTAGCGCAACAGTTGGGAGCGCGCGTGCGGAAAGGGTTTCTCCTGCTTTCGCCACAACTACTGTGTGTGTGTGACAGCTTCCAGCCAGCGCTACGCTTCCTTCTCGCTAGAGGTGACGTCACCAAAGTGTCCTTCTGCTGGGAGTGGATAATAACGCTCGCCACTGGATCATGAGTCCCGTGCAGTGAGCGTCATCCGGCGGTCAAGAAACCAGTGTGCACGTTTCGGTGAGAAATCCACAAGATTGTCGTCGAAGACTTTTGTGACAAGTTTGGATCTAACTTGCGTATGGTTTTCTTTTTCTTTCATACCTGTAGATCCTGTACTATTCCATACACGCCCTGCTGGAATGTTGTGCTGTGGAGGCTGCTCTTCAGCATGATCTTGGTCCTCCCTGTCCCCACTAATTCTTAATTTGCTTGTTAATAAACAGTGACCAGAAAGACTTCGCTAGCAGTGGCGCCAGGCGCAGGGTGGGCTTGACTTGACGCCCAATGAATGAGTGAAATATGAGTGGATTTACTTTTTTCTTTTTTACATTGTAGGACTGCGTAATTTAATTCCTTTACTATAATGATTTTGGTAAGCCATAAAGATAAACATAAAAAGTTAATGAATATAAAATAATATATTTTTTGCTTTCTTGGTGGTAGCCTCTAGAGGTAGACATAGCCTACCTCTAGAGATTTGACTCTCTTTTATGGGAACTTAATTAATTATAGGCTACTCCCCCAATACTCCCATCCATATTTTCATATGCCCCCAAAAACATATTTTCAAAAAGTATACCTGTCTCATAGTTGGTGCATACACTGATCTATATAAAAAGAAAAGTAATTAAACCTGCTCAGGAGCAGGTTAGCTGTGTGGCATAAGTTCAAAGGCTTGTTGCATGAAGTTTACAGTGGAAAAAAAAATAGATACAAAATTGCCTGTCTTTTGCTGCTAATTATTTATTATATTGATATTATATGAATTATATAATATCATAATTATGATATTATGAATTATATTAATTGACAATTAATATTGAACTTTGCATTTAAATTAATATAAATACAAGCTTTAATATATAAAGCTTTTAAACAGATTTCATTCAGTCGTGACAACTCTCAGAATAGTTTGTAAAACATTTTGTTAATGCAAATATAATGTGCATAGGTTTGGACTTGGTGGACAGATCAGCTTACGCTGCTGCTCGAGCTATGGTTGCTGCTGCTGTTTCAGAGCAAGTACAATTTGCTTCTGCTAAATCCTAGGAACATAAAACAAAAAGGAAACACACACTCATTTGATTTGGCACAGGTTTTATGCTGGATGCTCTTCTGACTCAACACAGCACTGAGAGTGCTGGGAGACATTCATACTCCTACAATTTGACATATCCAATCCACCTAACCTGCATGTCTTTGGACTGTGGGGGAAACCGAAGTACCTGGAGGGAACCCACACTGACTAGGGGAGAACCCTGTGCTATGCACTGAGCCACAGTGCCACCTGTTAAGATTCTTTTTAATATGTCAATAAAAATACTGCAGGCTTTCTTCAGTCTTTATCACTTTATTAAAATTAAGCAAAACAAACCGACATGTTTACTTTCATGAGTCATCACATATTTTCCGAGCTTGCAGCGGGAATCTCTTAAGTGAGAAGCAACTTAAGCTTACAGGCTTCTGTACGTGGTCCGCCTGCAGTCTTCTGGGATTTTTTAACAGTTTGATTCTCTAAAGTCTGCACTCAATGCATCCTCTAAAAGAACAAATCCGGGTACTTTGATGCGTCCTCTGTACTTGCGTTCTTGGGTGCTTCTCAATTCTTATTTGTGCATCCTTGTTTCTTTTCCTCGCTTCCTTTCCTCAAGTCGTTCATGACTCCTCAGGAAGTTTCCTCACTCCTCGTTCCTCACCTCCTCACGGTGCGATTAGAGAATTGAGATGTCCTTCAAGATGGCTGTGTTCGATCAGTGTCCGTGTCACAGGCTGGATGATGGAGGAGCAAGGAAACGTGGAAGTCAAGTCAAGTAAACTTCATTTATACAATACAGATTTGGTGCTCCTTTCCTCGCGTATCAGCTGCACCCACCCCATAAAATACAGCAACTCAGCTTTTTCAGGAGCTTCTGACTGAAAATATAACTGTATTGGAACTGTCACTAGAGAGAGTGCAAAAGCTCCTCAGGTCATATTTTTGGTGGAAAATTCAATATGATCAATGTATCACTTATCATTGTAAAACTGTGGTAAAACATTGATACTTGGGTTTTAAATCTTTAAGTAAATAAGTGATTTCTTTCTGATTAGTGATTAGTTTTTTGATAAAACTTCCATTTGTAGGTGAAATGATGTGTTTGTGTGATGTTGTTCCAGAGAGGCGTGTTTTAGTGAAGCACTACAGAGCTTCAGGCCCGATGGTGGAAAACGCAGCATGGTTTTGGGCTCAGGGCTGCAGGTCCGAGGCTATTAGCCCAGACCGACCTGTTGAAAGCCCTGCCTCGCACTGGCCTGACAGTGGATAATTGGCTAGTGAGAACAGGAAATTATGCATTTCGGCTGTTGTTCAGCTGAAGTCAGTTCAGTGTTGATTCAGTTCTGTTGTAAAGACCATCAATTATTAAATTATTTATTTTCTTCTATAAAGCAGTTCTGCAAAAAATTATGTCATTGTCCAGCTCAGTTTAGTTCTCATACAACAGCGTCAGTACAGTCAGATCAATATTGTTGAATATTTAATGTCCCCTACTAAGCAAGCCAGAGGCGACAGTGGCAAGAAACCCAAACTCCATTAAGTGACAGAATGGAGAACAAAACCTTGGGAGAAACCAGGCTCAGTCAGGGGGCCAGTTCTCCTCAGGCCAACGAATGAACACAGCGTCATTATGATTCAGTCTGCATCACAAGTCAGAATTCAGATTGGGATCAGTAGCATTCAAATATTCATTCAGTTCCTTTTGCTTGAAGTTCGATTTATCACGCAGTATGGAGGGTCATAGGGTCTGTGCAGAGGACCTGTCTGGTTCTTGTGGTCTCTGCTGAGGATCTGTGCCGATGGCTGTCATGACGATGAGGCTTTCAAAGGGGATTGTCTAGTAGACAGTCTCTGCTGACATTCAGGGCTGCGTTTTGGTCGTGGTTTGGTCTAGGTGCAGGTCATCTGATCTGGATATGGACCGAACCCTGCTGACTACGGTAACCTCGGGATAAACAGAGATTAATATTAGCATAGATGCCATTCTTCTTACAATGTAACAAGTATATTGGGTGTTATATGAAGTGTTCCCGCTTTCCGGTTGACCTAATTTATGCAACCTAACAATCCTTTAACGGATGTGAATTATAGAAATGTGATAGTGCTATGTGTATGCCAGGTTAAAGAAATGTGTTTTTAGTCTATATTCAAACTGACAGGAGTATGTTTGCTTCCAGAAGAAGGCTAGGGAGACTATTCCAGAGTTTGGGTGCTAAATAGGAAAAGGATCTTCTGCCTGCTTTTTTAAAATATATTCTAGGTATTATCAACTGGCCAGAATTTTGAGATCACAATAGACATAAAGAAAGCATTAAGAGCTCACTCAAGTACTGGGGAGCTAAACCATTTAGTGCTTTGTAAGTAATTAGCAAGATTTTAAAATGTATGCAATGTTTGATAGGGAGCCAGTGCAGTGTTGACAGAACCGGGCTAATATGGTCATACTTCCTGTTTTTAGTAAGAACTCTAGCTGCTGCATTTTGGACCAGCTGGAGTTTGTTTTTTTAAGCGTTCAGGGCAACCACCCAGTAGAGCATTACAATAATCTAGCCTTGAGGTCATCAACTTTTCTGCATTTGTCATTGAGAGCATATGTCATAATTTAGATTTATTTTTAAGATGGAAAAATTAAGAAACTCTACAGAAACTCTAGAAATGTGGCTTTCAAATGAAAGATTGGTATCAAAGAGCACGCCCAGGTTAACAACACCCAGGTTCATAACTGACGACGAAGACTTGACAGGGCAGCCATCAAGTGTTAGACAGTATTCTAGGTTATTACGTGTGGAGGTTTTTGGTCCAATAATTAGAATCTCTGTTTTGTTTTTTCAAGATTAAGTATTAGGAAATTACTAGTCATCTATTTTTTTTATATATCAACTATGCATTTTGTTAATTTTGTGAATTGGTATGTTTCATTAGGGTGTGAAGAAATACAGAGCTGAGTATCATCAGCGTAACAGTGGAAACTAACGCCATGCTTCCTACTTATATCTCTCAAGGGTAGCATGTACAGGAGGAAAAACAACGGTACAGAGCCTTGCAGTACTCCATACTGAACTTGTGATCGATATGACACCTCTTCATTTACTCCTACAAAATTTGTAATGGTCAGATAAGTATGATTTAAACCATGCCAATGCAATTCCACCAATGCCAACATAGTTTTTGAGTCTATTCAAAAGATTGTTGTGGTTGTAACAAATGCAGCACTGAGATCCAGTAACACTAATAGAGAGATACAGCCACGATCAGATGATAAGAGCAAATAATTTGTAACTTTATTGAGAGCAGTCTCAGTACTATGATGTGGTCTAAATCCTGACTGGAAATCTTCGAAGATACTATTTCTTTCTAAAAAAGGAACACAGTTGTGAGTAAATAAAAAGGTAAATTTCGAGATCGGATCAAGTTGTGTTTAATAGTTTTTGGTACGTATCCTAATGACAATGATGAATTAATAATATTAAGAAAAGTATCTATAGCTTCTGAAAGCATCTCTTTTAGTAGCTTAGTAGGTATAGGGTCTAACATACTGTACATGTTGTTGATTTTGATGATTTAACAAGTTTAGACAATTCTTCATCTCTTTTAACAAAGAATGAATGGAATTGTTCCTCATGGTTATAATTTTCTCTCTGATCGTATTAATCTTACAAGTAAAGAAATGTATAACACCATTAATGCTGTGCTTTATTTCTCGTTATTTAGCCACTGTATCAAATTAATACCTAGGGTTGTGTTTGTTCTCTTCTAAGAGAGTAGAAAAGTAAGCAGATCTAGCCATTTTTAAGGCCTTTCTGTATGCAACAACATTTTCCTTCCATGAAATGGGAAATACAGGTGCTGGTCATATAATTAGAATATCATCAAAAAGTTGATTTATTTCACTAATTCCATTCAAAAAGTGAAACTTGTATATTATATTCATTCATTACACACACACTGATATATTTCAAATGTTTATTTTTTTTAATTTTGATGATTACAACTGACAACTAAGGAAAATCCCAAATTCAGTATCTCTGAAAATTAGAATATTACTTAAGACCAATACAAAGAAAGGATTTTTAGAAATCTTGGCCAACTGAAAAGTATGAACATGAAAAGTATGAGCATGTACAGCACTCAATACTTAGTTGGGGCTCCTTTTGCCTGAATTACTGCAGCAATGCGGCGTGGCATGGAGTCGATCAGTCTGTGGCACTGCTCAGGTGTTATGAGAGCCCAGGTTGCTCTGATAGTGGTCTTCAGCTCTTCTGCATTGTTGGGTCTGGCATATCGCATATTCCTCTTCACAATACCCCATAGATTTTCTATGTGGTTAAGGTCAGGCGAGTTTGCTGGCCAATTAAGAACAGGGATACCATGGTCCTTAAACCAGGTACTGGTCCATAAAGTTGGTCAGCAGCAGGAAGCATGAAGTGCTCTAAAACTTCCTGGTATACGGCTGCGTTGACCTTGGACCTCAGAAAACACAGTGGACCAACACCAGCAGATGACATGGCACCCCAAACCATCACTGACTGTGGAAACTTTACACTGGACCTCAAGCAACGTGGATTGTGTGCCTCTCCTCTCTTCCTCCAGACTCTGGGACCCTGATTTCCAAAGGAAATGCAAAATTTACTTTCATCAGAGAACATAACTTTGGACCACTCAGCAGCAGTCCAGTCCTTTTTGTTTTTAGCCCAGGTGAGACGCTTCTGACGCTGTCTGTTGTTCAAGAGTGGCTTGACACAAGGAATGTGACAGCTGAAACCCATGTCTTGCATACGTCTGTGCGTAGTGGTTCTTGAAGCACTGACTCCAGCTGCAGTCCACTCTTTGTGAATCTCCCCCACATTTTTGAATGGGTTTTGTTTCACAATCCTCTCCAGGGTGCGGTTATCCCTATTGCTTGTACACGTTTTTCTACCACATCTTTTCCTTCCCTTCACCTCTCTATTAATGTGCTTGGACACAGAGCTCTGTGAACAGCCATCCTCTTTTGCAATGGCCTTTTGTGTCTTGCCCTCCTTGTGCAAGGTGTCAATGGTCGTCTTTTGGACAACTGTCAAGTCAGCAGTCTTCCCCATGATTGTGTAGCTTACAGAACTAGACTGAGAGACCATTTAAAGGCCTTTGCAGGTGTTTTGAGTTAATTAGCTGATTAGAGTGTGGCACCAGGTGTCTTCAATATTGAACCTTTTCACAATATTCTAATTTTCTGAATTACTGAATTTGGGATTTTCCTTAGTTGTCATTTATAATCATCAAAATTAAAAGAAATAAACATTTGAAATATATCAGTCTGTGTGTAATGAATTAATATAATATACAAGTTTCACTTTTTGAATGGAATTAGTGAAAATAAATCAACTTTTTGATGATATTCTAATTATATGACCAGCACCTGTACCTCTAGTTTTGCTTTCTTCCAGTTGCACTCCATTTTCAGACTATTTTCTTTAATCTTCTTTAAGGGGCAACCATGTCTAAAGTGCTAGAAAAGAGAGAGTATACACAGAGTAAAGTAAATGGAGTATACACGAGACTACATAATAATCTGAGATGTCATCGCTCTACTGCAGAATTTCAACGCCATCAACATTTATGTATTTAACAAGTATGATTACAACAATCAGTGGGTGCTGACACATGTTGTCTAACTCCAAAAGAGTTTAGAATGTCTGTAGATGCCAATCCCAGTGCATTTTTGCAATTGATTATTCTTGTATCCGATTAGAATCTGATCTAAAATTATTGACTGTCCACATTGTGTATCGCAATTGTTCAGATCCAATTTGCGTATCCCATTCCGCCTCTTTCCCCCCCGGAATATCAGCATTAGTGTCCATGGCTTTGACAATGTGTAGCCATTGCGCTGGACTACAACGATTTATGAGGCAGTGGCAGAAACATCTTGGTTACGTATGTAACCCTTGTTCCCTGAAGGAGGGAACAGAGACGTTATATCAGTGACTGACAGAATGGGGGTTTCGCTAGAGAGCCCTATCACCTTTGAGTATTAGAAAACGAGCCAATAGTATGGGAATGTCATGGGTCTGCGGAATTTGCATCGCCCCACCGCGTAGGTATAATAGGAGAACAATAACTCGCATTGTTACCTGCTGAGGAGCCGAGACTGTGCGCCCCAGCCTTTTCAGCTGTACAGCGGTAGTGGCATGTGGACATAACGTCTCCATTTCCTCCTTCAGGGAACGAGGGTTACATACATAACCGAGATGTTCCCTTTCAGTCAGTCACTACGCGTTACGTCAGTGACTGACGGAATGGGGGTCCCAACTTAATCTCGCCACTGCGGCTGTCTTCCAGTGTCCTGCGCAAGCCCCAGCTCCCTATCGTGAGGCTAGCACGAGTAAAAGGCCAGGCTATACGCAAGAATACCAAGGTACACTGGGTAGCATATCCCAGGTGGAATATGTAACACAGCATCTACCCGCAGGGAGGACTTAGAATACACATATAACCCGCGCACGGGATGCATATGGAGAAACTCAGAAGTATCCAGCCCGCAGGGTGGAAGTTTCAACCTCGAGATGGCAAGAATGGTCTTGCCAAGGCAAAAACACATGCTCGGAGGAGACTTACCGTGGAAATACACACGTGGGGGTTGCCCAAACGGGGAACTATGCACATGGAGGCACCTAGCCTAACACGAGGGCTGACCAACCAGGCATGCACTCTAGTGTCGGCATCAACAGTGCTGGAGGAACTCAGGGCCTACGGAGAACTCATCGGAGTAAAAATAGCGCACGTATCCAGTCCGTGGAGTGGAATGGCGCAACAAGCAATGACACCAAGCAGGTCCTTAGGAGCGAGTATTGTAGAATCTCGTGAAAGTGTTAGGTGTCGCCCAGCCTGCAGCTCTACAGATGTCTGTTGTCACCCAGGAGGAAGCAACACTCCGAGTGGAGTGTGCCTTCACCCCTAGGGGGCATGGCAGGCCTTGTGCCTGGTAAGCCAAGACAATAGCATCCACTATTCAGTGAGACAGAGCAGTGCCAAGGCTGGGGCTGCCTCCTCCAAGGGCAGCGCTTGCAGGTTCACAACCTGATCCCTGAAAGGAGTGGTGGGAACCTTGGGCACATATCCAGGCCGGGGTCTCAAGATCACGTGAGAGTTAGCCGGCCCGAATTCCAGGCACGCTTCGTCAACTGAAAATGCCTGCAGGTCCCCTATCCTCTTGATGGAGGTCAAAGCAACCAGGAACGCCACCTTCATAGAGAGGTATTTATGCTCGACTGAGTGCAATGGCTCGAGGGAGCTCTCTGCAGTGCAGATAGTACCACTGCGAGGTCATCTGTAGAGGGTGAGGAGGATTTAGGAGGAGGACTCTTTTGCCTTTGGCTTTTGGCTTGCTTAGTTGGGGACACTAAATGTTCAACTATATTACTGATGTCATGGCAAAAAAATTTACCTCGGGTTCGTTTTCTCTAATTCCAGTGGTCGGACTCCCGGACCCCCTGAGTAGTCGGCCCCTCTCCCTCAATCTGTCGGGGTAGAGCTGTGACTCTAACGTCCAGGATGATCAGTCACCGTCCGCTCTCGGGGTCCAGAAGGCACATCCAAGGAATCCCAACTTCTGACACCAAATTGTCATGCTAAAAAATTAACTCTCAGTTACATCACTGAATAAGAGACAAACCTTAGCCAATCGTCTTTATAAAGATGTATTTTCTTGCAAGAAAAGAGTCACAGTCATACAGCCATCCTGAATGTCTGTAGAGTGCTAACTGAAGACATAACAGAAGCTACAATCTCTTATACCCCCCAAAGTGTAAACAATCCTTCTCAGTAGTTTTCCACACATGGTAAAAGTAAGAGACACAGCACACAGATTTAGAATTAGTTCTGCCCGACACCTTTGGTACAGGAGAGCCCTCAAATAAGGTGTCCCGCATGGCAGAAACACGTTAGCTCCTGTATGATCTCAAATATATGTCTTAATTAATCTTCCTCTATGATTAAATTTTTCCACCACAATTCCCCCTTTTATCATTCATTTGATAATCTTACAAGAAATTTTTTTTTAAATGTGTATACATAAAAATAGAAGTAATAATAATAGTAAAAAATAGAGGTAATAATGAGTAATTAAAAGAATACAAGTAATAAAAATAATAAATGGTAAAAAATAGAAGTAATAATAATAAAATAAGCAAATTTAAGTCACTTATCACACTTATACCCTTCATCTCTGATTTTCGTATAAATGATCACTCTCTTAAAAAAATCTAAAAAAGAAAGAAAACGCTTAGGCTGTTTTTGTGGGTAAAGTCCCTTAAACTTAGCAAGCAAAAACAGTTTTTCAATCTCTTGGGGACATCTCATTCCCAAATTTAAAACTAGGAAAGTCTTAATGCATTTCACTATCACCGCTGGTTGTATCATCATCAAATGCACCTGTAGATTCATCACCATCATTGTAAATATACATTTTAACCATCTGGTGTGACATGCTGGATTTCACCAGTCTCTGTACTGAGCTGGACATACACTGCATACATTGCAGACACATCAATATCAGCATTACTATTTCAAAGATTGGCAACACGGTGAAACATAACCAATATCCTCATCCTTTCAGATTTGTTAACCACCCAAACCATTATTCGTCAGCTTTCTCAGGTTCTCTTACGGCCTTTCTCATAAAGTTCGTTGTCATCCCGCAGATTGTCACTGTACAGTCCTCTGTGGTTTCATTCTCGTCTTTTCACAGTGACTGCTGCCTGATGATCTCACCACTCTGAAGGGTTGGTGACCTTGTGTGAACTGATAACTGCATCTGTTGTTTAAACAGGATTTCGGCATACGCTGACATGTGCCTCTGGCTCCTTTCCTCTCTGTTCATCCTCTTCCATCCTCCTCCTCGATCGCTGGTGAGACTCTCCTGTCGTGGCTCGCGTGAACCCACGTCACCCTCTCAGCTACCTTCCCGGCCATATGAGTCACCTGCAACAGAAAAAATCCTAGCCACCTTTCCGCCTTCCAGCTCTTCCTTCTGTAGTCCTGTATCACCACGAAATCGCTTGGCTTGATGTTGTATAAAGGAGTCTCAGCTGGTTTCCCTTACCTTTACCTACACACTGACCTTAGATAACAGAGAAAACATTTCTTTGCAGTAATTCAACATTCTGTGGACGGAAGCTGTTGGTTACCCCTTTCCATTCCCATGAATGGTGTTCTTCCAAAAAAAACCAACAATCTCAAACAGGCTCAGATTTGCTCTAGGCCTCTTCTCGTTCTCATGTAAACAAATCTTTCATTTACCATTCCCCCTTTGGCTGCATGATCGCCCATACAGCCATTTAGCATATTTAACGAAAAAATTGTCGGGGTAACCAAGGCTTGCCATCACCACTTGTCCACACGCCATTTTGAACAGTGCATGCCACACTGTTCCCATCGTTGTTTCTCTGGCCCTGTGGCGAAAGGCTGCATAGTCTGTAAAGAAGACAAAGCATTCTTGTTTATTTCAGATACTAAAAGACATTCTGATTATTTTGTCTCCTGCGCTGCCGCGGCCTTCGCAGCAGCGTCTGCTCTCACGTTTCCTGTTGAAATAAAATCTTTGTTGTTAGTATACGCTGCGCATTTACAGATAGCAACCTGGGCAGGCAAGAGAATTGTGTCTAGCAGATTAGACACAAGAGAAGCATTCAGAATTGGACGTCCATCAGATTTAAAAAATTTTCTGTTTCCACAGCGCCCCAAAATCATGCGCAACTCCAAACACATACCGCGAGTCTGTGTAAATCGTTACACTTTTACCCTCCATCAGCTTGCATGCTTCTGTCGGGGCTACAAGCTCCAGTCCTAACCAGAAAGTTTCACAAAACATACTGAAAATATCCTATAAAATGAAAGACAAATCCATTTTTCATATCTGGAAGCCAGGCTAAGTGAGCAAGCACTGTCACTGCACTCCTGTCATATTAGGGGTGTGTGATACCTCCAAAATCCAAAACACCCAACAACTTGTCGCTATCAAGTGTTTAGTGACACATCACACATCCCTAGGCCAGACCCTCAGTCACTCCTCAGAGACCAAATACACACTTTAGAAAACATACATTCATATCATCCATCATTTCCACTAAAACAATCCTCATAGCCCCCATCATATTTAACTTCAATCAGCTCGTTCACTCATCTTTATCTCGTGACATTATGCTTAATCAATTAATTAGGATTTCCTTTAAAGTACATTTTTCTTTCAATGTCTTGTGAACCTCTTAATTCATGTCATTTGGCAGTGATCCTTATCATCAAATCCTCACTAGCCTTACCTTGCCACACCAAAATTGTTATAATATTACAAAGAACTTACAAATTTTCATAATCTCCCCTATCACTTTAAATTTGTACTATGAGGCATCATCAGTTTCTTTTAAAGCTGTTTTAACCCAATCTGTATTTTGCATTCATAGTTCAATATATATTAACTTAATTTGCTTCATGTGTTTATAAATTCTGTCAGAAGTTTTATTTTCACAACATTAATCTTTGGGGCTATTTCTCTCATTTAACTTACTTGTCACATTATTCCTCTATCAAATAGTCAGTCTGCAGATGCACCATATAATCATTATTGTTTCAGTCTTATCTCTACTGCTCTGCAGACACCAAAATATTATTTCTCAATCCCAGTCACACAGAAAGCCTTATAGCCACTTGCTTCTTCAACATTAATTGTAGTTCTCTATATAAATCAAATGTCCTGCCTCCATTTAATGGAGGAAACATAAAATAAAATAAAACTTTTCTTTTATAAGTTATCCCTTTGTTCGCCCTCTGGCCTTTCATAAATATTAGGGAGTCTCTGGATATTTTGGGTAGTGACTTTAGTTAATTTGTCACTTTGTCTTTGCCGTCCAGTCTATAAAATTTACCTCAGACTCTCTGTTGAATTTAGACAAGGGTGTTAACCCCATGATGGACGGCAGTCTTATCTCTACTGCTCCAGAGAGTAATTCAAATCATATCATAAATGACAAAAGTAGTCATAATTACCAGTGACAGACAGAGCTGGATACCCAATCCACTTAAAGCTTGTCCTATGTTCTGGATCATCTTTTCACCAGATTCCTTCAGAAGTATAAGCTTCTTTAAAGTTTGTTGTTTCGCTTAACCCATCTGTAATGATAAACCTCTTCCCAGAGGTGAATGACCCCATACACTCAATCAGGACACAACGGTTTCACTAATCAAAACATACAAAACATAAAGTTCAGTCACCAACGTACACACCAAACCATTAACTGCTCATTTTCAAATTTTCCTTTTAGTTTAAACTCTAAAAATGATTTAAGCCTAGCTTTTACATGGTCTCTTAACCAATTTCAAATCATGTCTGTTCATAATTAATTTGTCTTCACACAAGTCATCTGGTTTGTTTTGGTTCTTTTTTTTGTGTCAGCTTTAACAGGGCGATAGCAGACACAGTACAATCCCTTCTTCCACTAATGCGGCTCTCTCTCTCTCTCTCTCTCCAAACCAAATAATCTTTTCACAGCCTCCTAAGACTTTACTCAGACAACTGTAATATTAAATTCCTTGACAACGTTTAGAAAATTAAAATGTTTAACTTTCCAAATTAGAGCTTTAGTTTAAATACCTTTTGTTATCCAGACCTTCTCTTTAAACTTCAAAAGCTGTCCTCATCTTTAGGCGCCACCATGTCTCATGTCATATCTAATGACCTGCAGGAGTAAAAACTCACAATAACATTAGTTCCTGATCACACAGTTTTACTGATACCAATTAATACATTTTGTTCTGCTCTCCACAAAAGTTAATGACAATCACCACATGGTCTCAGCCGGCTCTTGAAAGCCCTTTCCCACTCTTTTCCTCAGGGTCTTCCCTGACATTCAAAAACAAGCTATTCACTAAATGCGGTTCCTGGGTGAGTGGTATGGAGGAACATTTCTGGGGCAGACTGCTGTATCTGTCACAGCTCCCCGCTGATGATGCTGCTGGTCTCACAGACATCTGCTTCACACTCATACACACCTCACATAAAAACACCCCCTTTTGGAGGTGCCCAGTGGCGGCGATGACCCTCTGTCTTAGGTTGCTCTCTATCTGGCCAAAGAAAGTCTTACCCGTCTTTGAGAAATCACCTCATGCCCACTGGTAACCGCTCAAGATCTTTGACCATTTCCTTTAACAGGATCAGATGTGCTGGAGCTTTGGGGAAAGTGCATTCAAGAGTCACCAGAGCCACTTGGTCTGCTTACTATTGGTAAAACATGGAGACAGGTTAATTACAACATAACTTAATCACTAAAATCCATCATACGTCTTCAAGGCTGCAACCAGTGCGTAGATTATAGTCAGTGAATTTAACCATAACAGCTGTCAATTCAATTTAATGTTTGGCTATCTCTATAACCCAAACCATCGGTTCTATACATGGTGGAGGCTAAGATCAGACAAAGATGTTACTGGTCATAGAATAAATTAGTCAAAAATTTCAGTTAATTTAAAGTCTGTATTTAAAGACATTACATTTCGTTTTACCTGAAATATTTATCATTGCCCTCTTAAATGGCAATTCTTTCTTTTAACAAATCACTGTCTATTTTTTTTCACTGATGCCCTGTGCTTTGCTATAAATATCTTATCACCTATGACACAGGCTCAGATATCAGCTTTGAGCTGGTTTTGAATGAGAGAGAGACTCTGAGGCATTCAGGACCTGTACTGCATTTTCATAAACATTCGTTTTCAAATAAACATAATTTTTAAATTTGTCTTTTGCCCATACAATAAATTTAGAAACTATAAATTTCCACTCAGATTGAGTCTCTGTTACATTAGGCCACCGCACCAGAAATGACATGGTGGGGCCGGATTCAGATAAGCGAATTGTTTTATTTTAGCTAAGCCCGAGCTTATCTTTTGAAACCAAAACATCATCTTCTAGGGCTTTTTAACACCAATTATTTTTAGAGTTAGAGGAATTTTCTCATAAATTTGTAATTTAAAACCCTCTATATAACTATTTGTATATCCTTACCACTCACATTTTTATCACAATTGTCTTTAATTTTAACCTCATAATTTATTTTAACATTATCATAGATCTTTCCTTCAAAAAGAATTAAAGACTCCAGTTTATTGACCTTATTATTATATCATTAGTTTCTTAGACAGAGTGTAAGTCTCTTCTTTGTTTGTAGCCAGTCAAATTGTTGTTCAACTTTCCAATCAAAATTAAAACACTGCTGCCCATTTCCTTAATAAATCCTACAAATTTCTTTGAAGTGAGGGCTTCAGAGCAGAGCTGCTTACAGCGTTTGCTTTCGTTCGTCTCAAAATCTTTGTCCGGACTGATCAAGTTACTGACCATGTCACTCAAATTGTTAGCAATAATTTAGTCAAAGTTCATACTCACCTAAAATTATACCAGCAGAGATGGAAGCAGCGATCTTTAAACACAGCTGTTGCTTCTGCGTGATAATACTACATTTTCCTTTCCCTGTTATCTGACTCTTTCACCCAACATTTAAATGTTTGTTCGCATTTCTCACACACGTTTCCCACAACAGCCCTTCTGAAATTATACTTTCACTACTTTCAGTGTGGTGACACTCAGCATTCCCCCTTTTGGGAACCCATCATATTTAATTAACTATACCTTGCATGCATTTTTGGCCATATAATTTTCTCATTTGACAAAATACCAGCTAGCTTGCTTTGAGATTTCCCCATGTTGGCAGTCTGTCTCTGTGGCTTTTTCGCGTGCGCGCTATAATCTGTCGGACGTCTCCGTTCAGATCTGATTTCTTCACCCAAGACCAGAAGGTTAGACACTCGCAATAGCGTCCCAATTTTTGATGGCCCGCGTGACTACTTTTTCTACACAGTAAGCATTTCACGCTGCCCAGCCCACGTGATTGCAGTTTATTTTTCTACACAGTAAAAAACCAACCCCGCCGCTTTTAAAATGGCCCACGTGACTACTTTTTCTACCCAGTAAGCATTTCACGTTGCCCAGCCCACGTGATTGCAGCCTCTTTTTCTACACAGTAAAAGGCCAACCACGCCGCTTGCCCCCCCCATGGTTTATTCCCTTAATTTCAAATTTTTAATCCAACCAAAATTCTTCCCCGAATTTTAAGTTTGTCTCTTACCAGAAGCGTCCCGTTGCCACCTCGGGTTCGTTTTCTCTAATTCCAGTGGTCGGACTCCCGGACCCCCTGAGCGGTCGGCCCCTCTCCCTCAATCTGTCGGGGTAGGGCTGTGACTCTAACGTCCAGGATGATCAGTCACTGTCCGCTCTCGGGGTCCAGAAGGCACATCCAAGGAATCCCAACTTCTGACACCAAATTGTCATGGCAAAAAAATTAACCTTGGGTTCGTTTTCTCTAATTCCAGTGGTCGGACTCCCGGACCCCCTGAGTGGTTGGCCCCTCTCCCTCAATCTGTCGGGGTAGGGCTGTGACTCTAACGTCCAGTATGATCAGTCATCGTCCGCTCTCGGGGTCCAGAAGGCACATCCAAGGAATCCCAACTTCTGACACCAAATTGTCATGGCAAAAAATTAACTCTCAGTTGCACCACTGAATAAGAGACAAACCTTAGCCAATCGTCTTTATAAAGATTTATTTTCTTGCAAGAAAAGAGTCACAGTCATACAGCCATCCTGAATGTCTTTAGAGTGCTAACTGAAGACATAACAGAAGCTACAATCTCTTATACCCCCCAAAGTGTAAACAATCCTTCTCAGTAGTTTTCCACACATGGTAAAGTAAGAAACACAGCACACAGAATTAGAATTAGTTCTGCCCGACACCTTTGGTACAGGAGAGCCCTCAAATAAGGTGTCCCGCATGGCAGAAACACGTTAGCTCCGGTATGATCTCAAATATATGTCTTAATTAATCTTCCTCTATGATTAAATTTTTCCACCACACTGATCTGCCCGCATTGACACTATATGATAATTGAACTGAGCTGGATGACGTCACTGTTTTTTCCAGAGCAGCTGTACAGCTGAATCAAATTCTGTTGCATTATTTTCTTGTTAACACTGTGAAGCTGCTTTGAAACAATCTGCATTGTAAAAAGTGCTATATAAATAAAGGTGACTTGATTTGACTTGACTAAGGAACCTGATGACCAGGTCATGCTGTCCTACCGTCTTAGACTCCACAAGGTCGTGGTGCGCAGAGATCACAGGCACATAAGGCACACCTTCAGGGTGGAAGGAGACCTTTGTTCCACCCTTCTTAGAGGAAGGAGAGCACAGACCCGATCGGGCATTTTCTGGGCTCTTCTCGGCGAGATGAACACCAGGTGACGAAGAGGCTCAAACCTTCCATGTCCCGTCTGGAACCCACACGTGCAGGTTCCAGAGGTCGGGACACATGTGCCAAAGGGTGCCCCGTCTCTGAGAAAGGAGGTCCTAGTTCGGAGAACCAGGTCCGGTTGGGCCAGTATGGCACAACCAGAAGGACCTGCTCCTCGTCCTCCCTGATCTTGCACAGGACCTGTGCAAGAAAGCTCACTGGGGGAAATGCATACGCTGTGCACTAGTGCATCCGTGCCGAGGGTCCCCTCGGTCAAGGAGTAAAACCAGCGACAATGGAAAGTGTCTGGGGAGGCAAACAGATCTACCCGTGCGTCGCTGAACTGTTCCCAAATCAGGCAATTGACATGCCATAGGCTGAAGCACCCAGGGGAGAACACGAGCCGTGTCACTGCACAGACGAGCAGCAGGACCATGAACCCCCCTGTAACACAGGGTTCAGGTTTATTGTGCAGGGCTTTCACTGTGAGGTTAAGTTACCAACTGATGAGCATAAATCCTCTTCTTTTGTGTGTGTGAGAGAGAGTGAACATCTACTGTGTTTACGTGAATACTCGACTTGGCATTTTGATATATTTCTGTGTTTATTTGGCCGTTTAGGCATACAGCCGAAGACAAAGGCTACTATGCTTGTCTGTGTTGCGCTTGGAGCGCGCGCACAGCATCCTGTCAGAATTCAGTTCTCTTTCGCGACTTATTGCCAGGCCTGGACTGGCCATCGGGAGCACCGGGTGAATTCCCGGTGGCCTGGCAACTGATTTGGACCGCTGCCCTCTTTCTTTCTTTTATATTTATAAATTATTTTAATTATAATATTATTGCCTTTTTAATTATATATAATTGCCCCAATGCACTAAAGTGATAATTCCCGAGTTTGGCATTCGACAATAAATTGATAATAAATCATAAAACGGTTAGTCTTGACTGGCAACGCTACTATTCAGCTCGCGTGAGCTCCACACGTCCGCCAAACGCTTCGAACAGAGTAATAATCAGTGCGGCGGACTTGAGGAAGCGGCCAGGTGAAGCATTGAGGGAAAGCTCTTGAAGAAGAAGGAGCGAAAAATAGCAAAATCACTGACCTCTTAAGGGCTTCAAATGCAGGTCAGTTTCACCTGTAAAAGGCTACTGTGGTTTTGACTTCTTTAATGTAGCTAAGTATTGAACTGCTAGCAAATGTTAGCAGTAGCACCCAATTACTATCGTCATTCAAAAAAACTGTATGCTAAATGACATCATTATTATCTATTGTAAAATTACAGTAGTAATTTAGCAGACAGATATTTACATCGATTTATACGTTTGGAGGGAGCTAGGGCAGACAACAACGCAAACATATTAGTAATAATACAATAACTTGTTCAGTATTATGATTATTCTATAAAGATATTGTCATGATTTATTTATTATTTTACTAGTTTTGACATTTAAGCACTTTAGAATTTTTAAAAACAATATATTTGCATGAAATAGTTTTGTTAAATATTGGATATTTAAGACATTTTAAGATAAAACAACAACACATTTTAAATAAAAACTACCTTAAATAATTTTTGATTCTGTGCAAACAAATTACAATGTGTGTGTGTGTGTGTGTTTTTATTTTTATTTTTTTTGCAACAACGTTGAGACAGTTCGGGTAGACCTGCTGAAGAAGAAGTGACAGGTACAAGAAAAGTAGCAAAAAGTAAACACACACAAGGGAGAGAAGAGACAGAGATATATCAGGGAAAATGATAATGAAAAGGAAAAGGAAAGTGAAGGTGCAGTTCAAGAGAGAACCTTTAATTATTTAGCTCGGCCTCAGCCTAAGGATTTAAACCTTTTTTATGTGATGATGACCATACAAAAAATATGGTTCCAAAGTGTATGGGATGGCCTGGATGGGTGTCACATTTTCCGGCCTGAAATTTTGGCCTAGTCCGGCCCTGCTTATCGCACTTTTAATATTTCTTTCCGATATAAAGCACATCCTGCTCTTTTCTTTCTCATTCATTCATGTTTCGTTATTAATAACTTTAAACAGTATTGTCAACTGAAATCTGATTAAATGATTTTCATAAATATGACACATTTATAGGACATAAAAGGTCTCTGCGGCAAAAGCAGAAGTACCAGCGGGTGAAATGTTTTGAAATGTCTCTTTGAACAGCAAAACACCCTTTTCAATAAAAGGATATATTTAAGTTTATATAGTCTACTTTTACATTTTTGCTGCTGTTCTTTACCTTAAACAAGCTACGTAGTTGCTTGAATCTGAGCGCAGGAGCTGTAGGTTTACCATAGAAACGTAAGTGGTTTGCAGTTGTGACTCGTGACACTCGCGAACAGCACTGAACACGTGTGGCCGGTACAACTTGAATATTACTATCATAATATTTTGGTAAATGGTGAGAAACCTGGCGAACCATAGGTTCCCGACCACTGCTCTAGATGAAGGCAAAGAGCACATAAACACTTCGGCTCTGACGCAAAAACATAATGCGAGATTGCACTCGCAGCTCCTTTTATACCCACGTGGTAGGGTGGAGCAAATTCCGCAGACCCATGGTATTCCCATTACCATTGGCTTGTTTTCTAATACTCAAAGGTGATAAGGCTCTCTAGCGAAACCCCCATTCTATCAGTCACTGACGTAACGCATAGTGACTGACTGAAAGGGAACGTACTGTAGGAGGCTGGTATGTGTGGTTTTATTCCGTGCTGTTGATTCCACCGTTTTTAAAACATGCCTCTGTTGCTCATCCGGCACTTTGCAACAACACAACCTTTGTTTCAGCATGTTTCCTATAACAATGTCTGACCTTTACATTTGTTGCGTGAGAAAGTGACTTAAACCAAGGCCAAGTGAAATCCAATCAGAGCGGTCAGACTGAAACGGATTTCTAGAAATGGCAGAAAAATTTGAATAGGATTTCAAACAACATTTGAATGTAGCTCGCATTTTGTGTGATTTATTTATTTTATTTTTTTTGCTGTTGCTGTCATAATATTTAAGAATAACAAATATACACAAGTATAAAGACACAGGTTTAGTCAGAATAAACATTTACAGAGAATAGACATTTTCAGTATTGTGAATAATAATATGAATAAATAGGACTACTAATTTACAAAGATATTGCACAAAAAAAGTTGGGTATTGAATGTGAGGCATTTTATTGTTCAAGAGGGACATAGCCTGTAGGAAGAAACTGTTCCTGTGCCTATATATTCTAGTGCCTAGTAAACAAAGGCGCCGTCCGGACGGCAACAGTTCAAATAGGTTGTGGTCGGGATGAGTGGAGTCTGTGATGATTTTTCGCCCTTTTCCTCACTCTGGAAGAGTACAGGTCCTGGAGGGTGGGCAGGAGGGCACCAATAATCCTCTCCACAGTCTAGACTGTCCGTTGTAATCTCCTGATGTATAATTTGGTGGTTGAACCAAACCAGACAGTTATAGATGAACACATGACAGACTCAATGACGGCAGAACTGTGTCAGCAGCTTCTGTGGCAGGTTGAACTTCCTCAGATGCCGAAGGAAGTACAATCTCTGCTGGGCCTTTTTCACAATGGAGTCAACGTGATTGTCCCACGTTAGTTCCTGAGAGATGGTGGTGCCCAGGAACCTGAATAAATCCACTGCTTCCACACTGCTGTTCATGATGGGGAGTGCTGGGGTGTTCCTCCAGTCCACTATCATCTCCACTGTTTTGAGCATGTTCAGCTACTGTTATGACTGCACCAGGCATCCAGTTGTTAAAACAGACCCAGCCAAGCAGCAGCAGGAATGAGGCACAGCACATAAGCACTGCAGGCAGGATCAGCCATGACAGGAAATTAACACCTAAACAAGGCAAAATCCATAACAAACTGGCAGAGGACAGAGCACAGAGGGAAATAAATAGAAAAGGAAATGTGAAGGGTAATGAGGGAGAGCAGGTGGGAAAATTAACTAATAACAAGGTAACAAAGGGGCAGAACCAAGATAAAGAGCACATAGCAAACAGAAAGAAATGCTCATGTGCAAAAAGCACATGGCAAACAAATATGACAGAAACAATGAGCTCACAAAATCATGCAAGAAAAGACGGAAAAGCATATAGCAAACAAATCCCATCATAAGCCATGAGCTCCAACAGAAAACACCACACAGGGACTACAGATTGTGTTTTGTGCATTTTTTTCCCAGTAATATGTTGTCTTTTTTGGCTTGCATAATGTCTTTTAAATGCTTCATATAGAGAATCTTTTGCCTGTGTTGTAATTATATTGACTGTTTTGGACTGCCACCTTGAACTTGCATGCTTTGCTGAGATGAAAAGAGTTTGTGCTCTCTGGGATATGCTTATATTAATGTTCTTAACCTACTCGATTGTAAGTGGACTTTTAATTTGAGTATATGCAGGGCTGAAAATGGGGGTGGACTTGGCGGGACTGAGTCCAAAGAGTGAATTTCAAGAGAGGGCAGAGTTCCAGTGCAAAGCGTAGAGGACTTGCATCTTTTATCCACGTAATTGTTACAGAATAGAGACTCAAGACAGGGATAAGATCAATAGTTTCTTTATTTAACAAAGATGAGCAATAAGCAATGCAGGTGAGTATTTGTAGACAGATATGGCAGTTTTACAGATGAATAATGTAATGATACTGACAGTCTCTGTATTGCAGGTGGAGTGGAGATTGTGGATATTTAAACGGATGACTGAGCACACACCTCGAAGAGGAACAGGTAAGTATCCAATGTGTCATAACACTGAACAGTAGACGCTAAGTGATGGGCGATTTCGAAACACTGCTGGTGGTTCGGAGCATGCAAAACTGTCAAAGTCACATGATTTTAGTAAACAAGGCTTCGTTAACTGTTTCGAAACATTTCGAAATTTGAATGGTTCACTACTCAGGGGGTGATGATCTCTGTGAACCCATGAATCATGCAGATTCACCGAGAACCACTGAACAAGTGTCTATGGGTTTTACCTGTTCTCTGATCAGTTTTATACATTTGTAGACTTTTTAATTAAACATTAGTATAATTAAAAGTCTTGAAACACTTGATATTTAATCTTATTAGATGATTAGTTAATTGCATTTGATAGATTTTACTTTCAAACATTTGAAATAGGTTTGTAAAAGGTGTTTTTATGCATGTTTGGCCTGGGTTTTTGTTGCATTTACACTGTTCTGACCAGCAGGCGTCATCAGAGCGTGCCGTTTCAAACACTTCGAAACAGTGAATCATTTTGCAAATGTCTTTCTGACATTGCTTGTAATGTTATTTAAAGTACATTATGATAAATACTTTGGTTGATACTGTAATATCTTTTAGTAACTCCTAGTTAGCTGTTTAGGCTTAACACTTAGGAAAATAAAGATATAATAAAGACACGACACACCAAGAGTTATTCGTTCTCTTGTTCTGTTGTTTCAGGGTCACAACAAGGATACAAGTGTACATGGCTCCACCTAGTGGTAAGTACCAGAATACATCACAGATACATATACGTGCAACATTTCAGATGTAAATAAATTATAAATGTTAGCTAGATTGTGTTCATTTACCTGTCTAACGATGTATGTTTATTTTGAAATATAATAAAATAATGCTTTCTAATTTAAAAAAATATATATATATTATGTGTCGTTATCTGTCGTTATGGGTAATGAGTTGGCTGACGTGATTTAAGTTTTGCGCTTTAGAACTTCCATTAAGGGAACATAGTAAGCATCGATGCACCTTGGGTTTTTGTGGTGCATTTGATCAGTGCCCTGACTACTGAACTAGGGAGCTGATTGAGACGCACCCTTGGTGTCAACATATAAGTGAGTCCTTTGCTCAAACGAGATCAGAAAAAAATGACTGTGTGAGGTGTGTGCTTATATGCAGGGAGATAATGAACGTGAGGAATGTGATGCAGGTGCAGTGATTAGTATTCAAGTGATTGTGACTGCTGTGAATGGCTGATGGTGGAGCCTGGCTGATCCGTGACAGTAATAGATTGTATGCACGTGACGTCACCATCGGCCGGAGTGACTACGGTTACACCCACTGAGTGGCAAAAAGACTGAGCAGCAGCAGCATTAGTGTTCAACATAAATGCCGCGAAAAACATACAAAACACAGCTAAAATGGGAAAGAGCTTTGAGATTGACTGTACAAATAGATTTGACAAGAAATGTAGAACTTTCCAGCAGGTGTAACTATTGTTTTATATACACTCACCTAAAGGATTATTAGGAACACCTGTTCAATTTCTCATTAATGCAATTATCTAATTAACCAATCACATGGCAGTTGCTTCAATGCATTTAGGGGTGTGGTCCTGGTCAAGACAATCTCCTGAACTCCAAACTGAATGTCAGAATAGGAAAGAAAGGTGATTTAAGCAATTTTGAGCGTGGCATTGTTGTTGGTGCCAGACGGGCCGGTCTGAGTATTTCACAATCTGCTCAGTTACTGGGATTTTCACGCACAACCATTTCTAGAGTTTACAAAGAATGGTGTGAAAAGGGAAAAACATCCAGTATGTGGCAGTCCTGTGGGCGAAAATGTCTTGTTGATGCTAGAGGTCAGAGGAGAATGGGCCGACTGATTCAAGCTGATAGAAGAGCAACTTTGACTGAAATAACCACTCCTTACAACCGAGGTATGCAGCAAAGCATTTGTGAAGCCACAACACGCACAACCTTGAGGCGGATGGGCTACAACAGCAGAAGACCCCACCGGGTACCACTCATCTCCACTACAAATAGGAAAAAGAGGCTACAATTTGCACGAGCTCACCAAAATTGGACAGTTGAAGACTGGAAAAATGTTGCCTGGTCTGATGAGTCTGGATTTCTGTTGAGACATTCAGATGGTAGAGTCAGAATTTGGCGTAAACAGAATGAGAACATGGATCCATCATGCCTTGTTACCACTGTGCAGGCTGGTGGTGGTGGTGTAATGGTGTGGGGGATGTTTTCTTGGCACACTTTAGGCCCCTTAGTGCCAATTGGGCATCGTTTAAATGCCACGGCCTACCTGAGCATTGTTTCTGACCATGTCCATCCCTTTATGACCACCATGTACCCATCCTCTGATGGCTACTTCCAGCAGGATAATGCACCATGTCACAAAGCTCGAATCATTTCAAATTGGTTTCTTGAACATGACAATGAGTTCACTGTACTAAAATGGCCCCCACAGTCACCAGATCTCAACCCAATAGAGCATCTTTGGGATGTGGTGGAACGGGAGCTTCGTGCCCTGGATGTGCATCCCACAAATCTCCATCAACTGCAAGATGCTATCCTATCAATATGGGCCAACATTTCTAAAGAATGCTTTCAGCACCTTGTTGAATCAATGCCACGTAGAATTAAGGCAGTTCTGAAGGCGAAAGGGGGTCAAACACAGTATTAGTATGGTGTTCCTAATAATCCTTTAGGTGAGTGTATATATATATATATATATATATATATTACAAGTGATGTATGTTATTATTATGTTCTGGAGTATTTGAGGAAATAAGTGTGTACATTTACCGCCTTATTCCAAATGCAGGCACATTTATGTTATATTTCATATATGTTATAATCTTACTAGGTTACAGGTTTGTTTTATTATAGTTCCTGGTCTCCAGACTGTGTGTCTATGTATGCTTAATTAGTCACAGTGCGCTGGCGTCTCGCCTTAAGGTTTAATTTTCATTCAATTGATGGTCAGGACTGGTACACCTTGCCGGTGAGTGACTATAAACTGGCATTGCTAGTAATTCAGATCAAGAATTAATATCACATGATTGTGTAATTTCATTAGTTAATTCTGGTGTTTTGTGTTTGTGTTTCATTGCAGGTTTACAACCTAACTATCTAACTAATGAGCCAAATAACGTCACTAATATCCAGCTGATAGGCTAGCGTAGCAGTAGCATTCAGGCTACCTAGTTTGTGTATAATTATTGTGTATGTGTGCGCAATAAAAGCTCATAAAATGACTCGAGTTGTATCCACCGTGCTTGTCCTGAAACCCTTCCAGTAGGAAGTTTATTGAGCTATAGCAGGTAGCTTAGTAGAGTACTGGACAAATAATCTAAGGTATATTTTTACAGACTGCCAAATCAACAGAAAAGAGAAGCAAATGGATCGCTGCAATTCACAGAAACAACTGGACTCCAGGCAGAGAAACGTGGATTTGCAGTTATCATTTTGTCTCAATATGTTGAATTTTTGGGGTAAAATCGTCAAGGAGGTGTAGTAGCAAAAAGTGTCACCTTGTAAGACACTCTTCTTTGCTGCTCATTATCATTTTGCAATACAAGATGATTTGTCAAATAAATAAACTTGAAACATTTGATTTATTTTAGCTTGTAGATTGCACATTGATAGATGACCTTAAATCCTAAAAATAGGTAAAGATAAATATTAAAGTGATGTACAAAATGTTACAACTGTGATCCGCTTTTTATTTATCACATTATGTAACACTTTCCTCACCAATCACAAATGTATTGTCTTGTGTAGCATCTTGTGTAGTATTGTCTTGTGTAGATCTCCAGAACCTGATCTCCAGACCTGAAGGCCCCAGGACCGCAATTCTGACTTTGTCACGCGATGAAAAATGAAAACTTTTTTTCTCAGCATTGCGAGTTTATATCTCACAGTTCTGACTTTATATCTAGCAATTGCATGTTATAAAGTCAGAATTGCAAGAAAAAAGTCAGAATTGCGAGAAATAAACTCGCAATTGCGACTTTATATCACGCAATTCTGACTTAATAACTTGAAATTGCAACTTTATATCACAAAATTTTAACTTTATAACTCGAATTGTGAGATAAAAAGTCGCAATTACCTTTTTAATTTTTTTTTTCTGTGGTGGAAACAACTTCCATAGTATGGAGCATATCAGATATAGCTAAATAATAAAGGTTAGAACATGTGGAATTGTCTCAAAGAGAGTAAAAACCGTAAACAGTAATCTATAGTAATCTGTCTCATTGACTGCACCTGCATTGGCCAGTTCTCCACCAAATTGTATAATGTTGAGTGAAAAAAAGGACTCTGTAACTGTACAGTGGAATAGTATATAGTGAATAATAGTAAAAGCACTCACCCCTGTAATACTCTCTTCAATACACATTTTAGACAAATATTAACAATGTAAAAAGTTTAAAACCATTTTAATAGGGCTGTCAATTGACTAAAACATAAAACAACTGATCAAATATTTTATTTATTTATTGTAGTTTAGTTACATTGTTACATTTATTTTTATTTTTTTAAGGAAAGAAAACAAAATAGAGTAAGTGTAAAAGTTTTTGTGAGGATGGAATTTATAATTTACAGTCAAATTACATTAATGAGATAACATGTTAATTTATACTATATGTGTTAACATGTTAACTTTGACTACTCTAATTTTAGTATATCAAGAAATTGTAGGTAAAAATACAGTATATATTAATATAATATAAAATTGTATGCAAAGTTTACAATATATATTACTGTTTACACAGAAGTAAATAATTCACAAATATACTTTTAGAAACAATAGCAAAGATAAATTGCCCAAGTTAGGCCAAATAGGCCACCATGATTTAATGTTGTAACTGCTTGATGACACATGCAGGCGTTACCCGTTGTGCCTCCGTTTTCTCATCCTCATCAATAAGATGCTGAATATAACATGAAGTACCCACTAAAACATGGCCAGTGGTCTGCATAGTGAACAGAGTCCATCTTAGGGCTTCCCTTTTAACAGAGAGAAAACAAGAACAGTGAGACATAAGCATTTCATGTTTATGCTTAGATTTTTATATATTAATGTAAATTACCTAGATAATTAATTTTTTAATAATCTATTGTTTTTTTTTAATATAATTTATTATTGACTGCACTTCAATAATACATTTTGTCATAGAAGCCCCCAGAAGCCATTAATTATTTATTTGTCTTGTTTTCTTGAGTTTGAAAATGACAAGAAGTAAAAGATTCACATTTACAATATAAATAAATATACAATATATTGTTTATCTAAGAATATACATAATTTTTTTAATTTATATTTTATATTTTTGTTGTTGTGTTTTTCATTAAGAATAATAGGCTAATGAACCCACCATTCAAGCAACCCGCCGAAAGTAAAATGCGCACGGTTGCATTTTCATTTTCAGCCGCACTGTAATTCATGGTGCGTGTCCACTGGCGTGTTTTCAGTTCATTCCTATGGAAGCTCAACTTCCCGTTTAATGCAGTTGAGAGCGAACTCTCTAAATTCCTTTGGGTCGTAAAACCGTCTTATCTTGCTGGTCTATCTTTGTTGTCATGGTAACCAGAGGCCTGTTCTGCCTTTTGGGGGGTTGTTCACAGAGACCTTGGCACCTAGTTTTGTTTTTGGGTGAGGGGTCTGTTGGATTATTCGTCAAATATAACAAATAATTGTGTGTCTTTGCTTAATGCTTTGAACAGCAGCTACGCTAATTATTTTCCTGTTCTGTTTTATCTCGGGATGCCCACCTCCATCCGGATGGCAGAATCACTGACATCATTCAAAAAACAGCTAAAAACCCATCTCTTCCGCGAGCACTTAATCTCATCATAAAAAAAAAAAACTTTTTTCCTCTATCTTTCTCTACACCCTCCCTATTCTAGCTTAGGCTACTCTGAGCAATGCCCGAAACGTAGTATTTAAGGTCTCTTCATAACGGATCGCTTCCTGTACTCCTCAGTTGTAAGTCGCTTTGTATAAAAGCGTCTGCTAAATGCATAAATGTAAATGTAAATGTAACTAGAAAGTCCTTCAGCTCAAGTCTGGATCCAGCCCCTTATGAAGACTTCAGATGACCATCACCTGTGAAGAGAGACGACTCCAACTCCTGCGAGAACTTCACCCATGCTCAATTTTCTATATACCCTAATCATTGTTAACAACATGTATTCTTACTTCACTGAGCCCATTGTTAGTGCCTTAAATTATTACATTGATTAATAATACATTGTTAGCTAACAGTGTGCTCTGACAAATCACTTTAAAAGGATAGTTCACCCAAAAATGAAAATTAGCCCATGAATTACTCACCCTCAAGTCATCCTAGATGTATATGACATTCTTCTTTCAGACAAATAAAATCGGAGTTATATTAAAAAAGTCCTGGCTAATCCAAGCTTTATAAAAGCAGTAATAGTTGCTCTGTTTTTGAAGTCCATAAAAGTACATCTGTCCGGCAAATAACATGCTCCACACGTTAATAAAGGCCTTCTAAAGCGAATCGATGCGTTTGTGTAAGAAAAATATCCATATTTAAAACTTTATAAAGTAAAGTTCCGGCCGATCGCCTTCCATGGAAAAGTGTTGAAAGTGCCTTCTCGCTGTTCAAGATGCTTGCGCTACGTCTGACGAGCGTACCTGGTAGCGTAAGCCTTTTGAACTGCAGAGGCACTTTCAACACTTTTTCCATAAATTGAATATGGATTGGCCGAAACTTTATTTTATAAAGTTTTAAATATGGATATTTTCCTTACACAAATGCATCGATTCGCTTCAGAAGGCCTTTATTAACCCCCCGGAGCCGTGTGGAGCATGTTATTTGATGGACAGATGCACTTTTATAGACTTCAAAAACAGAGCAACTATTGCTGCTATTATAAAGCTTGGATTAGCCAGGACTTTTTTAATATAACTCCGATTTTATTAGTCTGAAAGAAGAATGTCATATACACCTAGGATGACTTGAGGGTGAGTAAATCATGGGCTAATTTTCATTTTTGGGTGAACTATCCCTTTAAATTGTAATGTAGACGCATGCATTTTCTGTGAAGCTGCTTTGAAACGATATGTATTGTGAAAAGCGCTATACAAATAAATGTGAATTGAATAGTCTGATCAGTCCAGCCGCTACACTTTAGGCTGGCCACACACTTGAAGATGTTAAGCCCAATTTGCACCCCCAAGCAATCTGGGGGGTGTGGTCTGATTCGAGGCTTGTCCACATTTTTTTGTCCAAAAAAATCTCAATAGTTTGGATCCCAAAGCCCACAGGATCCCAAATCGTAAATATCAAACATTATGACTCCTGATCAGTCTGCCTCTGACGTGATACCCTCAATAGCCAATGAGAGCGAGCAAGCGTCGCCAACCGGATGTTGAGTGCTTCTTTTTTCTCTTTAGTTTAACAAAACTCATGCCAAGAGAACCAGCTGACGACGTCGATCGTCCTCTATTTATTTTTTTCTCAAGTCACGTTTGATCTTGAAAGCCTCCGTGACATATCTTCTCACTGTGGAAAGTTACTACAATCGACAGGTGTGTGGTCTTGCAGTCCGGACGAATATAATGAAATATTTTGCCTGTGATTTTGAGAAAACAAGACAAAAAGTAATAAAAATGGCCTGTGTTGACTTGCATACTTTAATTGTTATATTATTACATTATTTCTTTCTCTTCCTATTTCAAACTACAGAGCTTCTAATGACACACATGGACAAGCATGCACACACACAAACTTACCTTAGCATCCTTTTTGCCTTATAGCACTGCAAATCATATGACACAGAGTACATTCCATACAAGGTTGCCTGTACATTTAAACAGCCAATAAAATCCTTTGGATGGTTTTTGTAAAGATCGAAGGTCAGTTTGGCTACATCTTTCCTGGTCTGTTTCCAGCTGAATCCAGGATTACTCTTGGTTGTATTTCTCTGTGAGTGATGATGAGACAAAAACAAAATTTCTCTTAAATGTGGTATCAGGTATTTCAGTGAAAAACTCAATGTTGGAAAAGGATAGATGGGGAAAAGGGGGATGTATACATGAAGTAATGAAGAAAGCAATAAAAAGTGTAATTTCCTGTCGTATGCTCCCACACTAGTTACTGCATTTCTTTTAATAATAATATTAATAATAATAATGTTTAATTTATATAGCACCTTTCCAGAGCTTAAAGATGCATTACAATAGTAGGACAAAAATACATTGTCAATGAGCAGTCATTGACAAGCACAAAATAAAAAAATTAAATAGCACAACTGGCAGCCCAAATGTAGCCTAATGTTAGTGTAATCTAACTACGCACATCATAAACCCGTGTTTTAGGCCAGATATGGGTGTCATAAAATATTTTTAAAGGCAGCAAGGCCTCAACTATGTATTTCTACTCTTTGATCTTCATTTTGAATCTGGTGTAGTATCACAAAGATAATTCCCAAAATCCATATATTCTCTGAAATTCAACTTGAAAGCAGAATATCTTAATCTGATCATGAAGAGCATGCGCTGGTTGCTTAGAAACGTAGAAGAATCCCATGACTGAGGTTCTGCCTATGTAGAGCATTACATATTGATCACTTGTGAGGTACTGACATACCGTGACCTTTAAAGAGGTTTCTTAGAAGGCAGGAAGGGACAAGGCATCTAACTATTGGTTTGGAGCAGAGTCTATATGTTAAATGTTTCTTCACTGTACTTCCGGAGACTTTTGCTTTTTTTCTTCTTCCTCGCAATGCAGGAGAGAAATGACAATAAAAACTGCTTGACATGAAGAAATGCTTTGAGGAGGTGTCTGTTCCACTCCAGTCTTCACACTTACCCTTTCTACATTCTTCTGACCTGGAAGGTGTCTCTGAAAAAGAAAACAAGAATGTGTCCTTTATGTGTGTTGACACCTATGTTATGGTCACTACTTCCACATGTACATAGGTTCACACTTAAGACAATCAATCAAAAATCGTTGTCTGTGTCTGCAAACTCACACAAAAGTATTACTTTGGAGTTTCAGTATACTTAATTCAGAACAAGAAAACAAAATATATAAGAAAATTAAATATAGAGAACTATATTTTGAGAGACTTGGTAGGCACAGCGGTATCCATGTTCAAACCGGTGAGACAGTCCATCCAGTCAACCAAATCCAAATCATAAGGCAAAGAGAGTAACACAAGGAAACCTAGCTACGTTCTAAGCTAAAGACTGCTTACCAAAGACTTTAAAAAGAGAGCGTAACAATTTGATTCTGCTATCCAGGCAGAGCCCCAGGGAGCAGAGGCCACAGCAAGACTCTCTAAAATGAGAGGAGACCTAACCACACTCCACCTTTCATAACTGGCTCCTAAAAGTGGAAGCTTCATCATAACAACTCTCTAAAATGAGAGGAAGCCTGACTACATTCTGTGCCAAGACTGCTTACCAAGGAGGCTCAAAGTGAGCTCTACAACCTGATACTGCTAGCCTAGAGGAGCTCTGGGGAGTGGAGGTCTCAATAGAATAACTCTCTAAAACTTTGAGGAGGCCTCAACAAAGTTACTCTCAATGAGAGGAGGCCTGACTACACTAAACCCCAAAACCCAACAACATACTTAAGATCAGTATCCTGTGCTGAACCATCAGAGGGCAGGAATATATAAACAATAAACACTACCAAACAATATCATAGGTCCTCCATCATAGCCTCAGGGCCTGATGTAAGTGTGTGATGGAAGCATCTTACACACATGAAAAGAAGGAAGGAGGCAGATGTTATTTGGCCTCTGCATCCTGAGAACGCTGGGTGCATCTACTCTGGATTACTTCCCTCAAATCCTGTTTTCTTTTCCTTGAGGAGGAGGAGGACCGCGAGTGGTGACACTCACCATCTGGCACTGTCTTTGGTCCCCAGACCAAGATCGGCCAATAGCGGCAGCAGTTTGTTTGTTGGCACGAAAAAGTAAGGTCTGTAGTGTGGTGCAGTTCTGCTACCTCCTTAGGGGGGAACCCTTGACCCTGGTCCAGGTCTTTCAGCAGATCGGCCTGGTAAGCCTGCAACACAGTCAATGTGTGCAGAGCAGCCCTGGCCTGACCCGCTGCCGCATACGCTCTGCCATTCAAACACGACATCTCATGCAGCGGTTTGGTTGGCAGAGTGGGAGCATTCAACACCTGCATTCTCATTCTCACTGCATTCAGCATTCTCACAATGCTCACATTCAGTCCCCTCGTGGACTGAGCGAGCATGCTCCTCGTCCAAGCATATGACGCACAGATTGTGTGTATCATCAGGTGTCAGATAGGGCTGACACAGATGAACGCAGTTCCTGAAAGCTTTCGCTTTGACACGTGCTTCAGACACCAGTCATGCTGGAGGCATTCCCATTAGCGTCCTAGGATGCAGTGCGAGTTCCAATACGAAAGAGAACTGCACCCATGGCTTCAGAGCTGACATCTACAGACAATGTTAATGGTTTGCTGACATTGTAGTATTTCAACGTTGGCGCATTCATTGCTAGTGCTTTACGTTTGTGGAAACGTTTTTCTTGTTCACTTCTCCAAAACCATTCAATGTCATTCTCCAGCAGCTGTCTGAGTGAAGCTTCTGACAAGTTGGGAATGAACTTGGCAAGATACCCAGAAATCTTTGAAGAGCTTGTTTGTCTTCTGGTAAAGGTAACTGAACTACAGCTCTCACCTTCTTTTTATCTTGTTTTAGTCTTTCTGCTGTCAGTACATGACCAATTTACTTAATGTGTGATTTTACGGTTTCTTTTTGTTCAGCTTGAGTTTGTACTCTCTTGTACTCTGGAGCAGTTTTCTCAGTCTGGCATCATGCTCTTGTACTCTTTCACTCCAAACCAGAAAATCATCCACAATGTTTATCACACAATCCATATCTTCGATCATCTGTGCTACAGTTCTTTAGAATACTGCTGATATTCCAAATAGTAAACGCAGGAATCTGTATCTTCCTGTTGGTGTGTTGAATGTACACAACTTGGAGCTGTCATCATCCAATTAAATCTGCCTGAACCCTTGGTTGGCATCAAACACAGAGAACACTTTGGCATTTAGCATATTGGACAAGACTACTTCTACCGTGAGTAGTGGGTAGTGTTCACGATTAATTGCCTTGTTAAAATTTTGTGGGTCGAGACATATGCTAATTTTGTCTGGCTTGACAATCATCCCCATGCTATCAGTTGACTCTGTTTGTCTCACAATGACATTCATGTCTTCCATCCTGTGCACTTCTTCAATTATTCTTTCTTTCAGTTTGACAGGAACCTTTTGTGGAGCATGTACAACAGGCTTTACTGATTGATCAACTTGAATGTGATGATATCCTGGCATGCATCCTAGACCACAGAACAGATCTTCATACTGTTTCAGAATGATCATTCTGAATGATCATTCATGAATCCTTTTTATCATGCCTAATGCTTGACATGTGGATCTTCCTAGTTTTTCAGGAGCTTCTCTTTTAATGATCTGGAACTGAATCTTGTGTTTTTGACATTTGTACTCACAGGTTAGCGGTTTCTGTCCCAATGGCGACATCTGGTGTCCAGAGTACATAAGCAACTTGCAGGTAGATTTACTCAGCTTCTTTGATATACCCAACAAATTGAAAGTTTTCAACAAGAGAACATTATATTCTGCACCAATGTCCATCTTGAATTTTACTTGCTTGCCTCTTATCTTGAGCAATTTAGACCACTTTACTTCCTGTGTTTCTGGGGTTGACAGCTTGAATAATTTTCACTTTGTTTCTCTGAACTTCTTCTGTGCCGCCTTCTGTCTGTTTAAGCATGTGCATCTTTCTTGGCTGTTTACGCTCATTTCGACAATTTTTTGCAAAGTGGTACTTTTTACTGCACAGTCTGCATATTTGACCATAGGCAGGACATTTTCTCTGCTCATGTTTGTAACCACATTTGCTGCATTCTGTATCGTCACTTGAGTCATGTTGCACTTCTCTTGGTGTACTCTTAATTTTCTGTTTAATTTTCACAGCTTTAATTTTGTGCATGTCTGCTTCTTCATTTAACGCTTTCACTTGGCTGGACGTGATTTCGTTAGCTTGACAAATATCAACAGCTTTTGCAAATGTGAGATCTGATTCTCTTAGCAATCTGGCTCTTAATTTGTCATCTCTTATATCACAAACAATTCTGGGCCAGACTTACTAACAGCTTGTGCCAGTGCAAACCCTCTTTCGGCGTTAAGAAACTACTCTCAGGATTTACTAAAGTCACTCAGTGAAAAGTTAGCGTTTAAAAGGCATGGACACGGTTATTTTTGTGGCTGATCTTATTGCATTTGTAGGCATTTCCCTTTCAGAAGCAACATTTATGAAAGTATTTTTATGAATCATGCAAGGTGATTTACTAAGGTTTGCGTGAGTCAATTTACTGGTATTTGCAGCATTATTTACCATCCCAAAAAATCATGTCTTAAACCAGACACTAATTTGGTAGATTGGGTTGGTCATTTGGAAATGATCCAACTGCGTCTGTGTTCTTTAGTTTGTGTGTCATCAGTAGATCATGCGCTGAACTTTTCACTCCCATTGGTGCTTTTTTGGAATTGCGCTCTCACGCTAATTTGCCCTGTTTAGTAAATCTGGCCCTCTGTCTCTAATTAATGAATCAGGCAATTCAAAAACTCAATTAAAAACTCACAGTCTTTGGCTTTGTTCTTTAGGTCCATGACAAAGGGATCAATATTCTCAGACGGTCCTTGAGCCCCCGTGAAGAACATGTGACGGATGCAAGTTAGGTTTTTTTTTACAATAGTCTTTGAACTTTTGTTTGAGAACATTGATTTTTCTCTCAAAAGTATTGAAAACTTGAATTGCCTCCTCACCCAATGTGTAGAAATGTGGCACTTATTCAGACTTTTCCGCGATGCTGTTAGCCGTCAGGAGCAAGTCAAATTTTTGTATCAAAAAATCCACGTACCACTCCACATGTGCATCACGTACTTCCTACATACAGCTTACATCATCACATACTATGTATTGCACATTACACTAGAATACATTACATAAAGTAAATTTCTTGTATGTATTCCACAGAATGCATACAAGGTTTGGAACAACTTGAGGGTGTGTAAATGATGACAGAATTTACATTCTGGGTGACCCCTTTAAGGCAAAAGATAGATTGATCTTATATTCATAATAAAAAATCAGTTTGAATGTCTGCTGAGGAAAGCAATATATTTTTGTCTTAGTATCCTTTTAAAGCCAGGATGGGAGATTTGTTCCAGAAAATGTTTTTGTTATGCTGGTTGAAAGTGTCTTCACATCCTAATAGCAATCACTAAGTTAAGTGGTCTAAATGTATTTATATATATACACTCACCTAAAGGATTATTAGGAACACCTGTTCAATTTCTCATTAATGCAATTATCTAATCAACCAATCACATGGCAGTTGCTTCAATGCATTTAGGGGTGTGGTCCTGGTCAAGACAATCTCCTGAACTCCAAACTGAATGTCAGAATGGGAAAGAAAGGTGATTTAAGCAATTTTGAGCGTGGCATGGTTGTTGGTGCCAGACGGGCCGGTCTGAGTATTTCACAATCTGCTCAGTTACTGGGATTTTCACGCACAACCATTTCTAGAGTTTACAAAGAATGGTGTGAAAAGGGAAGAACATCCAGTATGCGGCAGTCCTGTGGGCGAAAATGCCTTGTTGATGCTAGAGGTCAGAGGAGAATGGGCCGACTGATTCAAGCTGATAGAAGAGCAACTTTGACTGAAATAACCACTCGTTACAACCGAGGTATGCAGCAAAGCATTTGTGAAGCCACAACACGCACAACCTTGAGGCAGATGGGCTACAACAGCAGAAGACCCCACCGGGTACCACTCATCTCCACTACAAATAGGAAAAAGAGGCTACAATTTGCACGAGCTCACCAAAATTGGACAGTTGAAGACTGGAAAAATGTTGCCTGGTCTGATGAGTCTCGATTTCTGTTGAGACATTCAGATGGTAGAGTCAGAATTTGGTGTAAACAGAATGAGAACATGGATCCATCATGCCTTGTTACCACTGTGCAGGCTGGTGGTGGTGGTGTAATGGTGTGGGGGATGTTTTCTTGGCACACTTTAGGCCCCTTAGTGCCAATTGGGCATCGTTTAAATGCCACGACCTACCTGAGCATTGTTTCTGACCATGTCCATCCCTTTATGACCACCATGTACCCATCCTCTGATGGCTACTTCCAGCAGGATAATGCACCATGTCACAAAGCTCGAATCATTTCAAATTGGTTTCTTGAACATGACAATGAGTTCACTGTACTAAAATGGCCCCCACAGTCACCAGATCTCAACCCAATAGAGCATCTTTGGGATGTGGTGGAACGGGAGCTTCGTGCCCTGGATGTGCATCCCACAAATCTCCATCAACTGCAAGATGCTATCCTATCAATATGGGCCAACATTTCTAAAGAATGCTTTCAGCACCTTGTTGAATCAATGCCACGTAGAATTAAGGCAGTTCTGAAGGCGAAAGGGGGTCAAACACAGTATTAGTATGGTGTTCCTAATAATCCTTTAGGTGAGTGTATATCGTCTGTGGGAGGCATAGGACCATAAAACGTTCATCCAATTGGACCGAACGCTCTGAAGGGACGGTGGGATCTTATGCTTTCAAAGCTAGCTCGCTATTCTCCTACCCTACCCTACCTAAAATTGCCTACCCCTACCTATAACGGTTAAGGGTATTTTCCATGACAGCGCTAGTCAATGCATTTGTCGGTTGCGTCTGATAAGGTGTTGTTTAATGGGTGATGTCATGTATTGAGAAATCTGTTATTTACACTGAGGATAATTTATATATAGAAAGAGATCAAATAATGCTCCCTTTAAAATCCCTGGAGCTGTCAACAGCGCAAGTTTATCAGTGACTGAGTTCTGGACTCTTGCCAAAACTCCCATTATAATCAATGAATTTCTTATTTACATCATGTTTGCATGATAGTTATGATGAAAGCATTCGTGAGAGTGCAGAAATCGAGTTACAATGGCGAGATCACTGCATTCATGCTCTCAACATATGCTATAGATCTAAATATAATGCTCAGTGTTGCCATATTGGGTCGATGATTTCCAGCCCTTTAAAGTAAAAATGCCCTTGCTTACAACCTTGTTTCAGACTCTTTCAATATAAAAGTCTTTGCTATTGACTCATTAATAATAATAATAATACATTTTATATTTATATAGAGCCTTTCAAGGACGCTTTACATGAAGTTGATAGATAACATAAACACATATAAAAGTATACAGTCTGTATACAACACATGATCAACCCATTGGAACAGACAAAGATAGTTACTATTCAAGAGAAGTTACAAAAGCAAGCATAGAGCAAACAATCAATTAACAAAACATAATGTGAATAAGTGAATTTTGAGAGATGTTTTATAGGTCTGGAGTGAAGAGACAACACAAAGGTTTTGTGGTAGTTTGTTCCAGAGCTTAGAAGCTAAAATGCTGAAAGCCCTACCACCCACACTATAGATAGACGGAACTTGGGAACTGCAAGCAAATGTTCAGAGCTCGATCTCAGAGTACGGATAGGGACATAGGGGAGAATCGATTCAGAGAGATAAGAAGGTATTAAACCATGACAAGCCTTGAAAACTGGAACAAGAATCTTAAACTGAATGTGGAAACTAACAGGGAGCCAATGTAGTTGCTGTAAGACAGGAGTGATGTGAGCTGATTTTTTGGTAAAAGTAAGGGCCTGAGCAGCTGAATTCTGAATTAGCCGCAACCGATTTAGGACTTTTTTGGGTAGACCATAAAACAAGGAGTTGCAATAATCAAGACGTGAAGTTATAAAAGCATGGACAACAGTTTCAGCATCTTTGCAATTTAGTGAGGGTCTTAAGCGGACAATATTGCGAAGATGGAAGAAACAGGACTTGGCAAGCTGATTGATATGGGGTTCAAAACATAGCCTAGAATCAAACAATACACCAAGGTTGCGTATAGTGGAAGAGGGATGAACCAGAACACCGTTAAGGCCTCCTAGCAGAATTTCATTTTTTTCCGTATTCAACTAATTTTGAGCCATCCATATTTTGAGATCGTGTAAGCAAGATGTTAAAGAGGAAGGAGGAAAAACAGAATTAGGCTGTACAGTAAAATAGATTTGTGTATCGTCAAACCATGGCGCCGGATGATCTGACCCAGAGGATGTGTGTAGATTAAAAATAAAAGTGGACCAAGGAGAGATCCTTGAGGCACTCCACGCGAAAAGAGAGATTTGAATTTGTCAATGCCAATGAACTGTTGCCTATCTGAGAGATAACTCAGCCATTGTAAAACTGTTTCTGAAATGCCGATCGCAGACAAACAGGATAGGAGTATAGAATGGCAAAGGGTATCAAAAGCTGCACTCAGGTCCAAGAGGACCAGAAGGCTAAGGACATCAGAATCAGAGGTGAGGAGGAGGTCGTTCACTACTCTTAGAAGAGCAGTCTCGGTACTGTGGAGAGGACGAAATTCAGACTGAAATAGTTCCTGCAGATTATTTTTGTCCAGGTGAGTCTGTATTTGTGTGGCGACCACCTTTTCTAGGACTTAAACAAAAAAGGAAGGTTGAAAATTGGTCTAAAGTTACTCAGGGCTGTGTCATCAAGGCCAGTTTTTTTAAGTATAGGGATGATCATGGCTATTTTCAGTCCAGGCGGTACATAACCAGTTGTAAGTCAAGTCAAGTCAACTTTATTTATATAGCGCTTTTTACAATGCAGATTGTTTCAAAGCAGCTTCACAGTGTTAAACAGGAAAATAATGCAACAGAATTTGATGTCATCTAGCTCATTTCAATTATCATATATATTCAAGTAATGTAGTTGACATAGTTAATTTAGTTTAGCAATTACATTTATTTGGATATTTATTTGAAAATTTAGTGTCCCCAACTGAGCAAGCCAAAGGCGACAGTGGCAAGGAACCAAAACTCCATCAGGTGGCATAATGGAGAAAAATAAAACTTGGGAGAAACCAGGCTCAGTCGGGGGGCCAGTTCTCCTCCGGCCAATTAACAAACAGTGTATGATTATAAGTGAGTAAGTGAGCTATTTATCATGTAAATGATAGGGATAATGAAGGAAGGGAGAAAGTTTTTGAGTAGGTGTGTTGGTAGAGGATCTAGCTGACATGGTAGAGGAGTTAGAGTTCATAATCAGCTGTTCAACCACAGATGTATTGGTGAGAGTTCAAACATAAAGATGGTGTAATAATGTAATTTTCACTAAAGTCAAAATCACAATTACTAACAGACCCTTTCTCAATACCAAATACGGCATATCATTTATATAAAATTAAATATTTACTGAACAATAATATTTAAATAAACAATAATAGCCATTATAAAAGTATAAGACGTTTGTACAATAGGAAATAAACACAAGAGAGCAATTCAGCTGTGCTGTGGTTAGGACAGGATTTAAATTAAATAAAAATATAAAGTTATGAAACTTAACTTTGCCTTTAGCCAAATCGATTTGCCCTGGAACAGTTAGATAGATAGATAGATTAATAAGCAAAAAACAAGCGGAGTGATACAAATAGTGAAACTGTTTCCGTGTGATAGTAGTAGAATATTGCATGGCTGGAAAAGGCCATCATACAATCAGATTCGAGAACCAGAAAAAAATGAACAAACACTGACCTGCTGTGGGGCCCACTTCTGTCCTTTCCCTAAGACCATGAGGACCGTGTTGTCCTTTAAAGTCTGAAAAAAGTCCTCTGTATCTACTCCAGTTCCATCCTCATCCAACACTAAAGCACTGACACAATGCATGTGAAATACGTCCATCACCTAGAAGGGAAATAAAAAAATTGGACATTAACGCTCTCTCAAGTCAAAATTTGAACTCGTTATCACGCCTTCAGAAGTGGGAAGTAGGAAATTTCTGATAGCATGTAAAGGCAGTGTTAATCATAGAATAGAAATATTGTAGAACGATCATGTTGCCATATTCAAATGCAGATTTAAAAATAAAAATGTTGCCATATTCAATTAAAGATTTTAAAATGTAGGCTAAGTGTCGCTAATTAAACAAGCATATGTTCTGCTAATTGTCAGCCTCTTACATGTTACATAGTTGTCAGCCTCGAGAGACTGCATAATTCAAGAGACAGATAATGTTTTATAAACAAAGTTCAGAAGGAGCACGTACAAATGGTCTATCTAATTAGCTAGAGAAGAGGCATATATATATATATATATATATATATATATACACAGCCGACTCACCTAGTTACCTCAACAGTTTTCTGTATCCCTCCGCCACCCCGACTCCTCACACTCAGCTGGTTCCTATTCCCAGCCAGAGATATGGGGGAGTACTCTGGGTTTGGGCTAAATTCTGAGCTCGGAACAGCACGCCAAATAGGCTTATTTTACTCTATTCAAACATTTGATCGTGAAAACAACTGCCACAGGTAATCAGACATTATTTTCTTTTTTATGTATTTATTTTCAAAGATATATATAGTTTTGTTATTATGATAGGGCAGTGAGTAGACAGGAAGTGAAGTGAAAGAGAGAAAGGGTGGACAGGATCGGGAAATGTTCACGAGCCAGATCTCGAACTCGAGTCACCCGAGCTGCCCACTATTGGTTCCGACGATGGGACATTATTTTCAACGCATTTTGCCTGTACATAAAATTAACCGTAATGTTATGGCATCGCAAATTAAAATAAATCAAAATATTTATTACTTTTATAAAGAAAAGGCTCTATCGCCTATTACCTCAATGGTGAACAGTGTTTTTGGGCGGATTGCCGGCAACAGCCATTTTAGGATTGTTTGTGATTTGGTCGTAGTGACTTAGGAGTCCTCTTTAACAGATTTAGGAGCTGGTTTTAGCGCTAAAATGCTTTGTGAAATACTCTTAGAGCAAAAATGTAGGAGTCCTTAAATTAGGACCGACACGGCCATTATTTTTAAGAGTTTCTCCTAAATTGGCAATCATGCAGACAGAATAGGCAAGCATACCTTTCTCATAAGTCTTTAAGATCTTCCTTCAAAGATAAAAATGTATTAAAGAAACAAAGAATTCTTTCTGATTCTTTTCTCTGGCCCTTTTAATTCCTGTCCTTACCTTGTTCCGTAGGTCTCTCAGGTCACCTGCCATGATGCCTTTCTTAATGGAGCGATCAGAGTCGATGATCCGGAAGGGTCTGGCTTGCTGAGTCCAACGTGGTAAGAGCTGCTGCGTCATAGATCCACAGGCTGATATGCATCTGTGGATAGTGACACACACACTTAGGCACAAAATGGTTTGCTTGAAATCTCTTTTCCCAGTTTTACACAAACAAATATAAAGAAGCTTATTCTTGTTATGGATTAATAGAACAATAAATGACATATAAAAGGACAATCATAATGCAAAAACTGTTACTTTGACAGGGAGGTTGAGAACACATCAAGAGATTTCTTGGCATTGTCCATTGGAATCAACTGTATAGCTCCAGTAACCTTCAAAAATACAGAAAGCATAATATAAGTAAATAAATAACAATATCATATCTTTATTGTAGATTATCAAAGGCAAGCAAAGGCTTACCCCAGTAAGAAACAGGGACACACATAGCACTGTCTAAATACATGTCTAAATACACACAGGACAAGAGGACACTGATACTGTGAACAGAACATCTAGTTTCTGTCCATTAAGACAACAGATATATGTTTAAAACATTATTTATAAGTGTAAAATCTATTGTAAAGCTAAAAGTCTCTTGGCATCGGAAAACATAATAAGGAACACATAATAAGGATAGGTCTTATTAGCTTTCTTGACTTCACTAGCTATTGTAAAAAAAAATATTACTATTTTACAACAAATCTTAAGACAGTACTACTACTAACATATTACCTTAGACCAAGCTCTTTTGCTCCGTTTTGTGCTCTGGTATTGTTCTGGATTTACATTAAATCTGCTTGTCTCCTCTCTTTGTTGCCTTGGAGTATCATTGCAAAACAAATTTTTTCACCTTTGCTCCACACTGACAGCAAGAGTATTTGGCCATGCTGTGTTGAGCAATAATGTCTAAAAGCCTTTTAGTTTCAGCTCACATCACACCATAACAAATTAAAGATATATTGAGATAAATGTAGTGCATGTTCTGTGTTCAAAAGAACTTCACTTCACGTCCACTAGCTCAGGAGTGCCCAACCTTTTTTGTACAAAGATCTACTTTTAAATTTTGTCAGTGTGCCGAGATCTACCCTGGCTGAATTCAGATTAGCATACTAGCATACTACTCTTGTATTCCTGCCATATATTCATATGAAATAGTATGAGTAGTATGTTAATATGCCCCTAATTTCGTTGCTATCAATAACATTCAGTGATAAGTCACGTATAAGTAGTTAATGATTAACTAATCATTTACAAAACATGACTATACATTTATAAATGATTAATAAGTGGTATGCTAACAATTTATAAATGTTTTGTTAATTCAGTTATAAGTCATTTATAAATGATTAGTTAATGATGAATGAATCATTTACAAAACATGACTATATTTTTATAACTTAAAAGTGGTATGTTTACAATTTACAAATGTGCTGTAAGTTATCTTAAAAAAATTGTAACTCATGAAATAAATCAAAACAGATCAATAGTAGATGTTTGATGAGTTATTAGTTGATACTTTATTTATCACTTATAAATCACTGAAGTATTTAGTTGGTCCTGTCTGGGTGCAGGTCCACCATCTGATCTGGATACGGCCCGGATCCGGCTGACTGCACTAAACCTCGGGATAAACGTGTCTGCTTCCCGAACAATGCTAGGAAGACTGTTCCAAAGTTTAGGTGCTAAATAGGAAAAGGATCGACCGCCTGCAGTTGATTTTGATATTCTAGGTATTATCAACTGGCCAGAGTTTTGAGACCGCAATAGACATGATGGAGTATAATGCGTTAAGAGCTCGCTCAAGTACTGGGGAGCTAAACCATTTAGTGCTTTGTAAGTAATTAGCAAGATTTTAAAATGTATGCGATGTTTAATAGGGAGCCAGTGCAGTGTTGACAGAACCAGGCTAATATGGTCATACTTCCTGGTTCTAGTAAGAACTCGAGCTGCTGCGTTTTGGACCAGCTGCAGTTTATTTATTAAGCGAGCAGTGCAACCACCCAGTAGAGCATTACAATAATCTAGCCTTGAGGTCATGAACCCATGTACTAACTGTTCAGCATTTTGCATTGAAAGCATGTGCTGTAATTTAGATATATTTTTAAGATGGTAGAATGCAGTTTTACAGATGCTAGGAACGTGGCTTTCAAATGAGAGATTGGTATCAAAGAGCACACCCAGGTTCCTAACTGACGACGAGGGCTTGACAGAGCAGCCATCGAGTGTTAGACAGAATTCTAGGTTACTACTTGTGGAGTTTTTTTGTCCAATAATTAAAAATTCATTTTTTTCTGAATTAAGTTGCAGGAAATTACTAGTCATCCAATTTTTTATATCAGCTATGCATTCCGTTAATCTTGTGAATTGGTAAGTTTCGTCAGGGCGTGAAGAAATATAGAGCTGAGTATCGTCAGCATAGCAATAAAAAACTAACGCCATGCTTCCTAATAATATCTCCCAGTGGTAGCATGTACAGGGTGAAAAGCAAAAGGTCCTAGCACTGAGCACTGTGGTACTCCATACTGAACTTGTGATCGGTGTGACATCTCTTCATTTACTGCTACAAACTGATAACGGTCAGATAAGTATGATTTAAACCATGCCAATGCAATTCCACTAATGCCAACATATTTTTCGAGTCTATTCAAAAGAATGTTGTGGTCGATAGTATCGAATGCAGCGCTAAGATTGAGTAACACTAATAGAGAGATACAACCACGATCGGATGATAAGAGTAAATCATTTGTAACTTTAATGAGAGCAGTCTCAGTACTATGAAACGGTCTAAATCCTGACTGGAAATCCTCACAGATACTATTTCTTTCTAAAAAGGAGCATAATTGTGAGGTTTTCTAGTATTTTTGACAGAAAGGGTATATTTGAGATTGGCCTGTAATTGACTAATTCTGTAGGATCAAGTTGCGTTTTTTTAATGTGTGGTTTAATAATAGCCAACTTAAATGTTTTCGGTACATATCCTAATGACAAAGATGAATTAATGATATTAAGAAGAGGATCTATGACCTCTGGAAGCATCTCTTTTAGTAGTTTAGTCGGTATAGGGTCGAGCATACATGTTGTTGATTTTGATGATTTAACAAATTTAGCCAATTCTTCTTCTCCTATAGCAGTGAATGAGTGTAATGTTTCCTCAGTGACACTACAATGCACTGTCTGTGATACTGTAGTAGACAGCTGCATGGTTATAATTTTTTTCCTAATATTATCAATCTTACAAGTAAAGAAGTTCATAAAGTCATTACTGCTGTGCTGTTGGCAGACATCAGAAGTTGAAGCTTTATCTTTGGTAATTTAGCCACTGTATCGAATAAATACCTAGGGTTGTGTTTGTTTTCTTCTAAGAGAGTCGAGAAATAGGAAGAGGAACACTACACTCCTGCAGTAACCGCCAGTCCAGAGGCTCGTCTCGTCATAGTCCACGTCCAGCGTCTAGAGACGGCCCCAGCCACTGACCAGCGTCCAGAGACGGACCCAGCCACTGACCAGCGTCCAGAGACGGCTCCTCCTGTTCCGAGTCCAGAGAGGGCTTCGCCTCCTTTTACGAGTCCAGAAAGGGCTCCGTCTCCTGTCACGAGTCCAGAGAGGGCTCCGTCTCCTGTCGCGAATCCACAGAAGACTCCGCCTCCTGTCACGAGTCCAGAGAGGACTCTGCCTACTGTCACGAGTCCAGAGAGTGCTCCGCCTCCTGTCACGAGTCCAGAGAGGACTCAGCCTACTGTCACGAGTCCTGAGAGGACTCCGCCTACTGTCACGAGTCCCGAGAGGACTCCGTCTCCTGTCCCGAGTCCAGAGAGGACTCCAGCCGGGCCACCTGCTCAGCCTGCTCTGCTGTGGGTGTCTTCAAACCCATCTGCGCTGCTGTGGTGGTCATCTGCTGCGCCGTGGGTGTCTTCAAACCCATCTGCATTACTGTGGTGGTCTTCTGCTCCGCCGTGGGTGTCTTCAAGCCCATCTGTGCTGCTGTGGTGATCGTCTGCTCCGCCGTGGGTGTCTTCAAGCCCGTCTGCGCTGCTGTGGTGGTCCTCTGCTCCACTGTGGGTGTCTTCAAGCCCATCTGCGCTGCTGTGGTGGTCATCTGCTCCGCCGTGGGCGTCTTCAAGCCTGTCTGCGCTGCTGTGGTGGTCGTCTGCTCCGCCATGGGCTTCAAGACCGTCTGCACTGCTGTGGTGGTCGTCTGCTCCGCCATGGTGGTCAGCCCTTTTACCCTGGTCATCTGCCTGGCCCGCACCACCCTGGTCATCTGCCCATCCTTCTCTGCCCTGGCCATCTGCCCGGCCTGAGCCACCCTGGTCATCTGCCCAGCCTGTTCCACCCTGGCTGCCTGGTTTGCCTGAGTCTCCAGGCCCTCTTCCGCTCCACGGGCCTGGCCCTCCATCCCGCCCCCCGGTTCCGCCTCCGCTCCACGGGCCTGGCCCTCCATCCCGCCCCTCGGTTCCGCCTCCGCTCCACCTCCTTCCTGGACAGTTTAGGAGTGTCTGGAAGCCGCTCCTTTGAGGGGGGGCTATGTCACAATCACAAATGAGAGTGCCCGTGGTTATCACCAGAGGGCACTCTATCCCGGACTGTCACTTCATCTAAGGACTACATTTCCCACATCACTCACTACCCGGACTTCCTTCCTGATTACATCCACCTGCACCCCATTACCTTGTTAGCTCACACTTTATAAGCCTGGTCATGTCTGTCATTCACTGCGAAGTCTTGTTTGACGTATACTGCATTTCTGAGCGTTTTCCCTGGTTTCTTGTCTCTTGGTTTTGGATTTCTTGCCTGTTCCGTGGATTACCCTTTTGCCTGTCTCTCCTGTCTTGTTTGCCTGTTTGGACTGCTTGCCTGTGTATGACCTTTTGCCTGTTTTTGACTACGATTGTGGATTACCCTCTGAATAAATACTGTGCTTGGATCCTCAGTCTTCGAGTCTCAGAGCAGTTTGTTACAGTCATTCAGCGCAATATCACAGAGTTCTTTTTCACAACTTACTGCGTATAATAACTTGATAAACTCTCTTTGAAGATCCTTGTTAAATGTACACACGCGTTTCTTTGACATCTTCGTGCCTGACTTGATCTTGTGCTCTCTAATATCCCGCCTACACTAACTGCAAGTTAATCGATAACAAATTGTGATTGGATGGTAATTTTGTTGCACCATGAGCTTAAGTACTTTTGATAGGCTATTCTCGCGTGACAGAAGACTACTACTCGCTTTATGATCACCCAGTCATAATTTTTTTTTTTAGTACAGATGAAATATGGGACAAAACATGATTTACGTGACTGTCCCAGGAAAAACGGGACGTCTGGACACCCTACTTATAACTGAACGTTATTATTAAAGGATACCTTTACGTCTGTCAGTGGATTTTACCAATATTTAACAACCAATGAAAAGCATTAAAAGAGCTTGTTAAATCTCGTTAATCCATTGGACTGTCAAGCAAATCCTCATAGCTCCTTGTAGCTCATTACTGTGGTGGTCTTCTGCTCCGCCGTTGGTGTCTTCAAGCCCGTCTGCGCTGCTGTGGTGGTGGTGGTCTGCTCCGCCATGGGTGTCTTCAAGCCTGTCTGTGCTGCTGTGCTGGTGGTGGTCTGCTCCGCCGTGGGTGTCTTCAAGCCCGTCTGCGCTGCTGTGGTGGTCTTCTGCTCCGCCGTGGGTGTCTTCAAGCCTGTCTGTGCTGCTGTGGTGGTCGTCTGCTCCGCCATGGGCTTCAAGACCGTCTGCACTGCTGTGGTGGTCATCTGCTCCGCCGTGAGTGTCTTCAAGCCCGTCTGCGCTGGTGTGGTGGTCATCTGCTCCGCCATGGGCTTCAAGACCGTCTGCACTGCCATGGTGGACCAATATTTAACAACCAATGAAAGCATTAAAAGAGCTTGTTAAATCTCGTTAATCCATTGGACTGTCAAGCTAATCCTCATAGCTCCTTGTAGCTCCACCCCTCCTCCTCCGGCACACACACAGCGCAGCACAGAGCTGAACGTAATCAGTGATCTTGTAAGGGTAAATAAAGAACTGTTTTTTTAAATAAGTACAGCGTTTTCTTTACTCAAGAAATACTATGTCTATAAAGGTAAATAATTTATGTATTTGAGGTCTGAGATGTGGGAACAGAGCAAACCAGAGTGCAATTTACTCTCGTGATCGACTGGAAAGCAGTCTGCGATCGACTGGTCGACGGCGATCGACTGGTTGGGCACTAGCTTATATAGCTTATATAGCTTATATAGCTTATATAGCAGTAAGGCCAATCTTTTGAGACAGGGTGCCAGAATAAAAAAAGGCATTTATTTTACAAAACAATGTTTGCCTTACTGTTAAAGGCACCCCATTTTGGTTAACATTTTAGGAGACCTGAGGGTTACAGTGGGAGCTCTTTCGCCCGGTCAGCCCACACAGACCACGGTGTGCAACCGGAGTGCCGTCAAGCGGCCAAGTGATGGCACAGGTCCCTCTCGTAGGGCACCTTGTGTCTAATTCGGCACTCCGGTTGAGGACCAGATGTCAGTTTAGACTGGCGGTATGGTTCCATTCTGGGCAAGAACTCCCTGCGCATCCATGCAGCCTAGCATGGATAAGAGACATAGTTCAACATAATTCAAGAAATTATTCTGATTCAATGGGGAATAAGAATGCCAAATCTTGATTGGACAAGAGGAGGAGCTGGGAATGGAGGAGGGTAATTAGCTAATGAGAAATGCAATAGCTGTTGAAAATACTGAAGGAACTTATATGGATGCTGTGATAGGCTTCATATTCCTATAGGTAGACATCATCAGCTGAGAGTCAGCTGATGCGAGATTGACTGATGTGACCTGCCAGAACTAATGCTACGCATGATTTCTGTCATGACCACTATCTTCAAAGATGATTGACAATTAGCATACAGTTTGGATTGGCGGCATGGTTCCATTCTGGGTAAGAACTACCTGCGCATCCATGCAGCGTAGCATGGATGAGAGCAGCGATTAGAGGAGGGCCAGGTGGAGAATCTTCAGTTTCGTTTTGTTTTATTTGTGTTCCGCCGCTGGTCCCAGAGCCAGTGATACCCACTTTTTAAATAAAAATACGTTCTCAATATTTTTACTCCCAGCAAAACACAAATCAGAACAGACCAGAACAACCTAGTGCAAAATAAGGGAATATTTGTATGAACACTCTGCCCAGTCTCTGTGATTCCAGATAGGGATGTGCTTGAAGCCTAAATCTAAGTTCAGAGAAGCATAGAAAATAACAAACACATTTGGAGCCCCTAAAGGGACATGGTAGGGTTTGCTGCAGTAGTCGGTTGCATTAAAGTTCATCAGATTTCACTTATCACGTGAAGATAGTAAGGAGAGATTACTGACAGGACTATGTCAGAGGATTTGGTGCGCAACAGATCCTGAGTGTCATTGACAAATATCTTATCTAGTAAAATGTGTGGTCAGTACCGCTGCTCCCTATATACAGAGTATGCATGATCTCGTTTTGAAAGTGAAAGTAAATAGTGAGCACATATTCAAAAGTGATTTCAAAACCCTGCATATTTATAGCAGGTCCCTGATGCGTGCAAAATGATATAGGCTACAATATAATTACCCAACTATATGTTTGTGTAACAAATGATCCACTGGAAGCAAGCTCAAAGTGAGAACCCAAGTGCAGTTTATTGCCAAACAGATACAACACAAACGATGACTTGAACCTTGACAGACACTCACCAACAGCGGGTTACATCAAACAATACTTGACAAGGACCATGGCAAACATGAGGGCTTAAATACACAAGACTAAAGACAAGACAAGACACACCTGTGAACAACGATCAAACAATGAACCAATGAGAACATGACACAAGATCACATGAGGGCATGGGAATCACATGACAAAATAAGAACATGAAACAAACCGAGTGAGAGAACTTTTTAATTAAAGCTCAAAGGTTTGCCTTTTCTGTCTGCAGCTTTGCAAAATGACTTTATTTGAGTGACTTTGAATTTTGTGTATGTTAACATAGAGAAGAAAAGAAGTTACTTTTTTAGTGTTTTTCAGATTTTCAAACAGACTCAGACCCTGCCAAAATATCCTTAGTGGAAGAGGTCAAGTGATTTGGTATAGTCTAAATTTAACATTTGCAGCCCACTGCTCCCCTAATGATGATAGCTTAGTTATTTTTAGTATGATGTGGCAGCTGTGAAAGCATTTATTGGCTCTGAGCTGCCAACGACACAGGCTCCAGTACTGTGTGACACATACATTGTTTGGTGGAAGTGAAAAAGAGATGAGCTTAGTCATACTGAAAGGCACATATGAGAAGCACATGTATATGCACACACAGACTCATCAGGAGGCTCAAGCAACAAATCACACCAGAAGAAAGAATTGGAGATCAACCTGAGTGGATTAACATCAATATTAAGAAGATAGAAGCTCCTGTTGTGTGGAATATTTTCCCTGACCTCCTGCAACTACTAATGATATGATTTTTTTCAAAATCATAACAAACACAGGAGTCAAAGGTCATTTCTTAAAAGAAGAAAAGCTGACACCTGGGTCAGTATCCTCTTAGTCTAAAGAAGAGGTCCTGAAGATTAGTGTTTTGGCTGGTCCTAAAGGCTAATTTAATATTCCTGTTGACACGTGAGTTTACATTTGAGATGTTTACTTTTTATTTACAATGGTGTTTGTCATCTTTTGCAATTAAAATGCTGCAGTGTCATAAAAAATAATGACGGTAAATTTAATAACTATGTTTCAAAAATGTATACGTTACTAAATATTTTCAGTATGGGACTGTTTATTTTTATCCTTCATAATATTAGTTAAAAAAAAACAAAAAACACCTGTATCATCATGTATCAAGACATATGTATTACATTACTAGAATAAAGTCAATAATCCCTAAACTCAACAAAAATAGAGAGAGAAGAAAGAACAAGACAATTGAAAATCGTGTATACCAGGGCTCTACGCTAACATTAATAATAACAAAATAAAAAAATAAAAAAAACTTAGGTGCATGGTCAAAATATTTTAAGCCCTTTTAAAGTTCTCTTGTAAAATTCATGTATCAAAGTACAACATACATTTATACAACAAGCAGGCACTGGGAACTGAGAATTAGAGAAGTAATTAGAAAATTCATAAGCATATATAGGCCATTTGATATATTACAAAGACATATTCACAGATAAATATTTAAATTCAAGATCTTTTAATTGACTGCGGCCGTACATATGATAAACAAAAGTATGTGGTAACATTTATAATAACTTTCATTATTCATCATGAAGAAACATCATGTAATGCTTAGCAGATTAGTAGGTCCACATTTAAATAATAATATATATTAAACTTTCATGATCACAGCAATCTGAATGTATGTTAACTAATGATTAAACATTATATACTATTTTATACTGTATATTATAAGTTAATGTTCATGTATTATACACATTATTTTTATTTACAGTCTGTATGCTGTAATTTACAAATCCTACTGTTAGGGAAGTCTTTTGACTTGTATATTAATTACATTAACATTATTTTGGTCTATTCATCTGACAAATAAAGAGCAATATTATAAGGACATGGTTCACATTACTTGACTGGATGCTCTTGGAAAACTGACCAAGCATGACCCAATTAAAATTTGCATGACCCTATTAATATTTATCTTTAAGGTGCAGAATCAGTAATCTTCTGCTGTACTGACTGATATGGTAGTCATCATGGATTTAGATTGACAAATTCTCAAGGCCCACTATCTGAATTGGTATTGAACAGAACACAGGTCACAAGATTTGTTCTAAAATTCAACTACTTTTTGCTTGGCACAGGATATTATGGTGCAAGACATTAAAAAGTAAGGTGTGATGGAACAAAACAAAAACATCTGTGCATGTGTAAATTGACCAACAATTAAAAACACATCATGTGTGAATGCCCTTTAAACAGTAGGAAACATTCTCTACTGATTTAGATAGAACCCACAGAAAAACAGCCATAGTGTGAAATGTAATGTGAAATGTAATTTACATGTAAGTTTAGATGGATTAGGATGTTTGTATTCATGCTAACAGTGATGGTATTTTGATGTATAGTCCCTGATAGAGAAAAGTGATGAATTCTGATGCTATGAGTGTTTGTCAAAGTCGTTCATCTGAACACGCTTTGTCTTGTGTTTCACATGGCCAACTCTCCAGTGTCTTTATTTGGACAGACTATTTTAAAAGCTTCCTCCTGATAAACAGCACCAGCTGTCTGGTCTTAAGTAAGGAATGGGGACTGGGGTTATCTTGACTGTTGTAAGAGAACTTCCTTTATGCAAGGAATGTTTCACTATCCCATATAAAGTTTACAATGGACGTAATATTGTACCCATACAAAAAAAGTAACTGCAGTACTTTAACTGTAGGTCAAGTACTAGTAGTACTATAGTACAATTGTATGTATATTCTTTAGAACATTTTTTCAACGCTAAAAGCTACAACAGAATCTAGAGCATTAAAAAGCTGAATTATGTTGTTGTGAGTTACATGTCCTCGCACTGTTTTTTATTGTTAGCCAAAATTGTATGTACTTGTTTTATCATTTTTTACAACTTCAGGCCTGATTATAACCATCTGTCAAATGTCTTTAGTGTGATTTACTGAGCTGCAAGTTCCCTGATTAAACCCATAACTCAATGACAATAATTCTACAAATGTCAGATTGAAAAATAATGACCAGTGTCGAACTTTGATTTGTTTTTCCAGAGCTGGGTATGTGCCACCGAAATTTGTGCCATTCCTAATTCCAATAATAACACAGAATAAGTGATTACAAGGCAGTAAAAGATATGGATATTTTTGGAGGTGCTCCACGTGTGCTTGGTTACCCACGTCCAGTTCTGGTGAAACTTGGAGCAGATGCTGTGCTTAAATGTCAGATTGGTGGAGATCCCCAACCAGATGTTATCTGGGAACGGAAAAATGAGCCTATTTTTCCTGAGGGCCGTTACCGTATTACCCAAGATGACAAGCTGTACACCCTTTACATCACTGGGGTGACAATGGAAGATGCTGGACAGTATATTTGCAGAGCCAAGAACAATATTGGGGAAACCTATGCAGCTGCTACCCTTAAAGTGGAAGAAGAGCCTCAAGAGCTCCAGCAAACACAGCCACTCCCACCACCACAACAAAATGAAGTTAAAGTGATTCCACCAGAACAAGAAATCAAAACAATGATACAACAACAGGATGGGGTGATACAGAAAGCAGACCCATTTCAAGACAACAAGCCTCGTTTTCTTATCAAACCTCTTTCTCTAAGAGTAGACAGAGGAGAAGATGCTGCATTTTCCTGCAAGCTGTCAGGTGAGCCTTTGCCTCAGGTGGTTTGGGAGAAAGATGGTAAACAGTTGAATGAGATCTATGAGAGTGCCCACTACCATGTGGGCCAGCAAGATGGTGGCTGGTTCCAGCTGAAGATTTTCAGAACAAGAGCCCCAGATGGTGGTGTCTACATATGCAAAGCAGTCAACAAGCATGGAGAAGCGATGACTGGGGCAGTGCTTCTGGTAGAGCCCATTCCTGACCAAAGAGAGGGAAGCATGACAAATGGCTACACCAATGGTCATTACTCACCACAGCATTCAAGGGCCAAACACTCAAAAGAGCCTCACCTGAATGTATCGAAAGCTAAGAAGTTTATTGTCACAGAAGGCAAACATGCCAAATTCCGTTGCTATGTCACAGGAAAGCCTAAGCCAGAAATTGTATGGAAGAAAAATGGAGAGAATATTGTGCCGAGTCGGAGACAACTTATTTTTGAGGATAGAGAGGGATATTACACCCTGAAAGTACTGTATTGTAAGCAGCAGGATACGGGACTCTACATATGTGCTGCTTCAAACGCACTGGGAAACACACTGAGTGCTGTGCAACTGTCAGTTAAAGGTAATTCAGTTTTAATTACGCTAATTGTGTTTTATTCATTGTATATAACCAACAAAGCTAAAACATCTTTAATTTCTATGACAAATGGGCATTTTTGTGAAACAAAGCATTGTAACAAAATACACCGTAATCGAAACTTTCTGCTCTAAGGATCTTGCAACTAAAATATGCCCCTAAAATCTTTGAGTTGTTTGTTTTGGCAGCTACTGTCTTATCACCACTCATGAGTCATGAGTTAATATGTTGCTGTAGACCCCCGAACACCGAAATTACAAAAGAAAACAGTCTGATAACAGGAGCAGTGGTGTGAAGAGTAAGGCGTGTGGCATTCGCTTTTGATACGACCGACCCAGTTTGAATCCGCCTTTTTCCAAACTCATTCTTCTCCCCTTTTTCTATCGCATATCAGCTCGGAGAGACTTTTATTTTAAATAAAAAATGAATAAAATATTCAAAAAGTGAAAATAAAGTGTCAAACAGGTATTTAATTTTTCTCTCTCTATTTATTTTGTGTTTATATTATTATTACTTAATAAAGCATTTTGTGATGAGAAAAACTCTATCACAATAATATAACAGTGTTTGTCTGACTTTTGTAAGTAGCTATATTTAGTTATAAAGTCATGCACTGAGCAATGTATTCGATAACACCGTCCAATTGTCAATGTGTGATGAAAGGTGAGAAAAGCCACAGGGCTCAGTGAATTCCTGAGTGACAGCATCACTTCAATCTTATCAACAATGCAATGGGGCATTGCTTACATTTTGCAGGGTGCAATTAAGCTTACAGGATTATGTTCTTTCTTTGTGGCATGACCACAACTTTTTTTAAGCACTGTCCTTGGCCTGCCACGTCCCAACTGAGGTATTGTGGAGTTTGAAAGTGTTGTACTATGAACAATTTATGTTGTTTTATGGTAACAACATAATATTTCAAATATTTTATGGTAAATCTCTCACATTTATAGGGCCTCCAGTTAGGTTTAAGCGAGCTCTACAAGATGCAGAGGTCAAGGAGAGGGATGTTGCTGTTCTGGAATGTGAGGTTCCAGAAGAGTCCATTTCCACAGCATGGTACCTTGAAGATCAGAGGCTACAGCAAGGAAATAAGTATAACATGGAACAGAAGGGCACACGGAGAAGACTAACCATTCAAAATGTTGGAGCAGATGATGATGGAGTTTATCTGTGTGAGATGCCTGATGGTGGAAAAACTATTGCAGAATTGGCAGTTAAAGGTACAGTACTTAAAGATTAAGCCTTATTAGGGCTTTCATAGTGAAAATGTTAACGCATTCAGTTAATCAATTTTAACACCAGCAAAATAATCAAAAGCATTAAAAATAATTAACAATAAAAACAGATAACAATGTTTAGTGTTGTACAGCAGCAATTCATTTCAATTTCTTTTAAAAATATAATGAAAACTTATCATTAAAAAAAATGAATAATAAAAAATAATGTTACTCATGTCTCATGAACATGAGAATTTGCATTGTAGTATTTTGTACAGTACATATGAAAGATCTAGCTAATTTCATTTACTTGTTTTTCTGGTAGGTACAATTGTAAAGAAACTTCCACGGAGGTTAGAGGTGATGGAAGGAGAGAATGCAGCATTCTTTGTGGAGGTGGAACAAGATGAGATGGAGATCTGCTGGTTTAAAGATGGACTGCAGTTGAAAGAAACACATCAAACCATTATCAAGTCTTTTGGCAAAACCCACATCCTGGTCTTTGTCAATACATCATATCAAGATTCTGGCACAATCACCTTTATGGCAGGCAGATCAACAACAAGTTCCAAACTCAGAGTCAAAAGTGAGAAAACACACACTTGGCTTTGTGAAGTTGCACAATTCAAAAACTTTATATTATTGTATAATAAAAAACTATCTATTTCTACTAGATCTTTTTGAAAATATTTTACAGTGTGGGCTTAATATATATAATTTGACATCTTTCTTTTTATTCAGCTGCTCGACACTGCCCACCCATCTGCCCTGTGAGTGTCCAAATGAACACTGACAGTTTAAATGGTGCCGTCCTTTCCTGGTCACCATCACCCAACTTGCAAAACTCCACTAAGTCAGTGTATGTGCTAGAACGACAGGAAGTGGGCTCTCAGGAATGGCAGAGATGCCTGACAACAGAGACATGCACTTCTGCTGAAGTCCTGGGTGACAGTGTGCCATGTGAGGGTGATTACCGTTTCCGTATATGCTGTGTTAATAAATATGGCAGAAGTGGACATGTGGAGTTCCCCAAAGTAGTACATCTGGGTAAGAATGAAAATTTCACAAACTTTCTGTAATACCAAGCTGTCAAGAATTATTTGCATTACAAACACACAACTAAAGGTAGTGATGGATATTTGGTACTACTTACCAAAAAGACCCTTATGGAAACACCAAACTGATGCATGAATAAAACAAGAAATGCAGGAATAAAATTTGAATTATTCCACTCCCCTAAAACTCACATAAATACATAAACAAAACACAGCTAATTCTTTTAAAATTAACAAAACAAAGTAAATTACTACTCAGACAACTACACAGAGTAACACTGGAAACTTCATTTAAAACCATGAAAGTAGTGATGTTACTCCTAACACATTCACTGTAAAGTATGTGATTTTAAACATACTTTATATACATGTATTTATTTAGCAGACACTTTTTTGAGGAATATCACAAGTGAGGAACATCACAAACAATTGGTCATAAGAGTATATAATATTCATAGTATAGAATGACAAAAGAGATTAAAAAAAAGAAGTTATAATAAGTGTCTTTGTTTATGGTTTTGGATTTCTTAAGCGCTTTCAGAAGATTTGTGTTTTCAGCTGATGGTCTCAGAAGTTTTTATTTATGTTGTTATAAAAACATAAAGACATGTCTCATAAATAATTTTAATTATTAATGTTGTTATAGTATATATGTTAATATGGATTAAAGGATAACACTTTAGTATGGGGAGCACATATTAACTATTAACACTATTAACTACTACTTTTGCCTCAATGAACTCCTAATTTACTGCTTATTAATAGTTAGTAAGGTAGTTTTTGTAGGGGTAGGATTAAGGGACGTAGAATACGGTCATGCAGACTAAGGCATTAATATGTGCTTTATAAGTACTAATAAACAGCCAATATACTAGTAATATGCAAGCTAATAAGCAACTAGTTAATAGTGAGGATTGGACCCTAAAATAAAGTGTTACAGATTAAAGTGTTAAGATAACATGAGATAACATCTCATATATTTTATTGTCTGCAGTCCCAGGTCCAAAGATCAAAACCCCCCTGAAGAACGCTGTGGTGACTGAGGGGGAGGATGCTGTGTTCTCCATTGAGCTCTCTGCTAACTTGATTGGCACATGGTTCCTAAATAGCCAGCAGCTGCAGGACAGTGAACGGTTCTCCATGACTCAGTCAAAGAACCAACACATACTACGAATTCACCATGTTCCAAATGTGTATGATGGAGCTGAAATCACCTTTATTGCCACTGGCGTACGAGATTCAGCGGCCCTACAAATTAAAGGTCAGTACTTACATGGGAGATCGTGATTTTTTTTTTTTTACGGTTTCAGCCACCATAAATTACTAAATATTAATATCCAGATGTTGACATACATCATACCCATCATGAAGTTCTTCCAGTTTGTTTTCTTCATATAGTAACAAGTGAAACGGTTTATCAAAACAAAACAAAAATGCTGGGTTCTGTCCAAGTGGATTGGATAGAGGCAGATGTGAATGCAAGGTTGCAGTCGAGTGTAATAAAAGGGCAGGATTCAAGGATTCATGACTAGAGAAGTCTGGCATACGTCTACAGAAGGAAATGATAAACTGGAAAATCGAGTTATCACATATTGAATGAATGAATGAATGAATGAATGAATGAATCAATGAATCAATGAATCAATGAATGAATCAATCAATCAATCAATCAATCAATCAATCAATCAATCAATCAATCAGTCAATCAGTCAATCCATCCATCCATTCATCCAATCAAGGATGAATCCTTCAAGCTGACTTAAGTTTATATAATAAACTGAGCATTATATAAACTTAGATAGAGGCACTCATATTTCTTGCTAATACTTAATTGCATTCTTTTTAAGATTTATGACATTGACAGACTCACCTTCTCACAGAAAATACTTCATGTTGTATTTTGCAGTACCTGAGCTGAAATTCTTACCATTGTCAGAGATGGACACCAAGAAGAGCACTGAGGTTGGAAATCCCATTGTGCTGTACTGTGAGGTGTCCCACCCCACAGCCACAGTCCAATGGTTCAAAGACGGACAGGCGCTACATGTAGAGGAGGGTCTGAATATCCAATCAGATGGCAACATGAGGAGGATTGTCATTCAATCAGCAGAGTACTCTCATTCTGGAGTGTACACCTGCCAATCAAACAATGACATGCTCACATTTAATGTGAATGTTGAAGGTAAAAACATAACTATACGCAAACACACAATATTTCTTATATATAAATCCTCAAAATCAGTGCTAAATGCAATCTGGCTTAGGGCACTTGAATATACTGTGCATCTGTAAATGTATCTGGTTATATTGTGCTCTTCCCCATAATTTGATCATCATTTGAATAATTGAATATACACTCACCTAAAGGATTATTAGGAACACCTGTTCAATCTCATTAATGCAATTATCTAATCAACCAATCACATGGCAGTTGCTTTAATGCATTTAGGGGTGTGGTCCTGGTCAAGACAGTCTCCTGAACTCCAAACTGAATGTCAGAATGGGAAAGAAAGGTGATTTAAGCAATTTTGAGCGTGGCATGGTTGTTGGTGCCAGACGGGCCGGTCTGAGTATTTCACAATCTGCTCAGTTACTGGGATTTTCACGCACAACCATTTCTAGAGTTTACAAAGAATGGTGTGAAAAGGGAAAAACATCCAGTATGCGGCAGTCCTGTGGGCGAAAATGCCTTGTTGATGCTAGAGGTCAGAGGAGAATGGGCCGACTGATTCAAGCTGATACAAGAGCAACTTTGACTGAAATAACCACTCGTTACAACCGAGGTATGCAGCAAAGCATTTGTGAAGCCACAACACGCACAACCTTGAGGCGGATGGGCTACAACAGCAGAAGACCCCACCGGGTACCACTCATCTCCACTACAAATAGGAAAAAGAGGCTACAATTTGCACAAGCTCACCAAAATTGGACAGTTGAAGACTGGAAAAATGTTGCCTGGTCTGATGAGTCTCGATTTCTGTTGAGACATTCAGATGGTAGAGTCAGAATTTGGCGTAAACAGAATGAGAACATGGATCCATCATGCCTTGTTACCACTGTGCAGGCTGGTGGTGGTGGTGTAATGGTGTGGGGGATGTTTTCTTGGCACACTTTAGGCCCCTTAGTGCCAATTGGGCATCGTTTAAATGCCACGGCCTACCTGAGCATTGTTTCTGACCATGTCCATCCCTTTATGACCACCATGTACCCATCCTCTGATGGCTACTTCCAGCAGGGTAATGCACCATGTCACAAAGCTCGAATCATTTCAAATTGGTTTCTTGAACATGACAATGAGTTCACTGTACTAAAATGGCCCCCACAGTCACCAGATCTCAACCCAATAGAGCATCTTTGGGATGTGGTGGAACGGGAGCTTCGTGCCCTGGATGTGCATCCCACAAATCTCCATCAACTGCAAGATGCTATCCTATCAATATGGGCCAACATTTCTAAAGAATGCTTTCAGCACCTTGTTGAATCAATGCCACGTAGAATTAAGGCAGTTCTGAAGGCGAAAGGGGTTCAAACACAGTATTAGTATGGTTTTCCTAATAATCCTTTAGGTGAGTGTATACACACACATCCCTTTTAAATTTTGTGTGTGACTTTCTGCAAAATTAACAGCAATTGTTTCTAAAAACTTCCTGATTAATTTGACTTTTCATTATTCAATGTTTGTCTTTTCTCCTTCCAACATCTCATAGACTCAGACCTTTATCAAATAACAGTCTAACACCAAGGATTGACAACTGAACCTTACTGAAATATTCTCCTGACAATTGTCAGTTTTTCCCCTTTATAGCCCTTTCTGGAACTATGGAATCAATTAGCTGGTGAACCATCCTAACCTGACAATTATTAATAAGTCATTATTAATAAGTATACATGACCATGTGTCATTTAAATTTGACACTTCTGATGTAAAGGTATGTTCATGCCATGTCATAATTACTGTAATTACAAGATTATAACTAACTTGTAAACTTGCTTTCACATCCTCGTCCTTGTAATTACAACTTGTAAACTGGGGAGAGCTCAGACCACATGACCGCTCTACCACCTGACCGCCACAGATTCATTTAGTCATTGATAGTGTTGCCATAGAAACGCATGATTCCCAGTCCGAGGATGTGAACCTCTCCGAGGAGAACGTCAAATGACATGGCATTCTGCCGAATAATGCTGCCTATCAGATTGTGCTACCAACACTATATTTGCATTGTTTTAAGGGTAGGTTTAGGGTAGGGATAGGTATGGATGCCTCATCCTCTCCTCGGGTCATTTTGACATGAAACTGATTTTCTTTTAATTTTTAAAAATTGAGTGGTCCTAGAACATAGGACTTTTGTCGCACTCAAACTTGAAATACACATACAAAAAATGTACTGTATTCGAGGAGTTTATGTGGTTGTAATACAAACAGTAACAAATCCTTCCCTCGTGGATCCTTGGCGGGGGATAAAGAGGAAGAGGAGGAGGAAGATGAAGATGATGCAATTCTCCTAATCTCTCTTCCAGAGGAGAGCAGCTGCTAAACTCTCTATCGACTGGCCATCACAACAGGAAGGCCAGGGAACAGTGAGGGATTTATATGATGGAAGAGATTAATTTGCAGATTAATTTAGTCATTGATAGTGTTGCCATAGAAACACATAGAACATCACGTGTTATGATCTTGAAATTACGGTAATTACGACTAAATAATGCTACCTATCAGATTGTGCTACCAACAATATATTTGCATTGTTTTAAGGGTAGGTTTTGGGTAGGGATAGGTATGGATGCCTCATCCTCTCCTTGACCGTGATTTTCTTTCTTCATTTGGAGTGGTCCTAGTCCTTAGGACTTTTGTCACACCCGAACTTGGAATACACACACAAAAAATTGACTGGATTCGAGGAGTTTATGTGGTTGCAATAACACCTCAGAAAATACAAGTTCAAAATGTTGACATTAAAGATGTTATCACAATTTATTCGTCCCAAAGACTGGCTTACATCAGTTGATCTAAAGGATGCATATTTTCACATAAGCATCTACCTGGCACATAACAAATTCATCATGTTTGCCTATGACACAGCCTATGAATTTTTGAGTCATTAGCTCCAATAGTGTTCAGCAAGTGTGTGGAAGCAGCGCTCACTTCACTGAGAATAATAAGTCTAAGAGCGTCAGCATATTTGGACGATCTACTGCTGTGCGCTCTGTCACGGCACCAGGCAGAGAGAGAGACAAAAATGCTTGTGTCTCATTTATAGAACTTAGGGTTCAAAATAAACAAGATGAAGAGCTGCTTGGTGCCCACACAAAAGATAATCTACCTACCCTCTAATCTATAAAAAAAGTAAGGGAATGCGGTCATTCAGTCATATTAATTGCTCCGAACTGGCCAGGGAATTTGTGGCTGACAGAGCCCTGTGCGACCAGCCCTGTGCGACCAGCCCTGGCCTCTCCCGGTGCGCAGGGACCTCCTCTCTCAAGTGTGCGGAGACAAAGTGGCTCTTTGGGCCTGGCCCATGAGAGGTTAAACTTGAGTGTTACGAGTTTTCCTGTGAGGGTGATTGAGACTATACAGAATGTGAGAGCGGCTTCAACGTGCTCTGCATATGATCGGAAATGGAATGTGTTTGAGCGATGGTGCACACACAGACACATCGTCCTTTTTCTCTGTTCTGTTGCGGATGTGTTACTGTATGTTTTCTGCAGGAACATTTCTATAAGGGCAGAGCCTTTTCAACTGTTAAGGTTTATCTTAGGTCAACACCCACTCGTATGCAGGTTTATGAGAGGTGCATGACATTTGCACAGGGTTTCAAAGCCACTGATTCCACTGTGGGATCTGTCTGTGGTCCTTAATGCTCTCTGCCCCCTTTTGAGCCTATAGATAGTATTGATTTAAAGCTCCTTTCGCTAAAGGCTTCTTTATTATTGGCAAAGTAGGTTCGTGAACTTCATGCTTTGTCAGTTCATAACTCCTGTATGCGGTTCACTATGGATTACTCAAGGGTCTCAAATCTAATCCAACGTTTGTGCCTAAAGTAAGCGAGTCAGCTTTCTTCTGTAAACTGGTGGATTTACTGGCTTTCTATCCACAGCCTTTTTCCTCATCAGAGGATGAGCGGCTTCATTGCTTGTGCTTTGTTCGTACGTTGCGTCACTATGTGGACAGAATGAAAGAAGTAAGCAAGTGTAGTCAGTTATTTGTTTCATGGGCTGATTCTCATAAGGGTAAACCTATTTTACATCAGCGCCTGTCCCACTGGTACTGGAAGCTATTATATTAGCATGGGTCTCTGTCCTCCGGAAGGGCTAAGGGCTCATTTGACCAGAAGTATGGCTACCTCATGGGCACTATTTAAGGGCGTCTCACACATTTGTCCGATTTCATAGACTGGATGTCACAGAGCCATCACTGGTTCATTCCGTCCTAAGTGTGTGTAAAAAAAAAAAAAAACACACTTGTTTGTGAGGTGTTTTTTGCTTTTTTTCCACATATATTCCTGTTCTATTCAGAGAATAGTTACAGGTGTTGTGTTTATGTTACATACATCACTGAGTTTGTTGACGACATGCCTGCTTCGGACAGCTTATCTGCAATACAGGAGTCATCTATATCCCATAGTGAGATACCGAGAATGTACTCACGTAAACCCAGTTCTCTGATAACATGAGTGAGGTATCTCACCACACTTCCCTCCTTGCAGTGGCACGGCAAAGAGATATGCTGAGAATGAAGTGGGTACCACTTAAAGCGATATATATGAGGGAGGTTGTGATTGGTCTGTCAGCTGACAGACATGGTGTAATTGGTGTTTCCAGGATCGGTCACGCCAGAGGCATTTCCCATAGTGAGATACCTCACTCATGGTTATTAGAGAACCGGGGTTATGTGAGTAACCTAAAGTATTCAAATCATAAATACTGTTGTTATATTTATTGAAAAATAAGCATACAATTTTATGAAGAAATAAACTATTTTTTAAGTGGTTTGTCTCTTGCACTTACACTAGCTGTTGATTTGTGTATATGGTGCATATTTAAGGTATTGCAATTGCACTGCAATGCATAATATGACAATCTATATGGTTCATTAGGAGGGGGAAATCCTGTCCATACCCAGCTAGGAAAAAATTATAAAACCACTGACATTCATTTACTGAATTGGTATACAGGAGCTGTAAATAAACTACTGAACAAATTACTGCAAATAAAAGAAATAAAAATTAATTAAATTATAGCCATGATAAGCACACTCAACGAACAAATAACAGATACATTAAAGTTTGATTGATATGGACATACAGAGTGAATTCAGGGAATTCAGTGAATTCCATTGAGATGACTTGAAAAAGTGTCCTAATCAACCAGAATTCACCCTAAGTAAAAATATAGAAAACTTAACAACAAATGTTGTATAAATAAAAAGGTTAGAAATCATATTTGTTTCATATACTGTTTATTAGGCATGGGGGGCCTTCCAGTAAGCCCTTTTGCCTAAGGCCTCCAAATATCTAGAACCGGCCCTGCATATATGCATTACACTGAATATTATGTGCCAGATATTATGTGTATTGTATTTGAATGTTAATTAAAATCATTAAAATGCTCTTCTTTTTCCATCAGCACCCCCTGTGTCATTTAAAGAGATTACGCAGGATGAGAGGCAGAAAAGCGCTATGGAACTGGACCCTGTGGTCCTGACGTGTGAACTTTCCCAACCAGATGCACGTGCCTGCTGGTTTAAAGATGGAGTTGCAATTCTTCAATCAGAAAACATCACTATCCAGTCTGAAGGCACCATGAAAAGACTTATAATTCGTTCAGCTGAGCTGGTAGATGCTGGGATATATACTTGCCAAGCAGGCGATCAATCCATGTCGTTTTCTGTCAACATTAAAGGTAAAGTTAAAAGAGTGGGGCTCTTTAACTATTAGTTTTGCATTAAAATCAGATTGTATGTAAGGTATGCTATTAATATGTTAATATGTCATCATACAATATAAGGTGAATCATAGTACACTAAATGACAACAAAAAACTGATTTAATGATGATGACTGACTTGCATCTAGAACCTCTGGTTACAATTGTGGATCCAAAAGATGACATCCATATGGACCGTTATGTCTCTGAGGAGATAGTCCTGAACTGTGAGCTCTCTCGATCTAATGGAGAGGCTCACTGGTTTAAAGATGGCCTAAAACTCCAGGAAAGTGAGAATATCCGAATCAGTGCAGAAGGCCCGTACAGAAGGGTAACCATTCTCTGCGCTTCCAAGCGGGATGCTGGAGAGTATGTATGTGACACTGGAGGTGACACAATTTTCTTTCAGCTCATTATTACGGGTAAGTATTAAAGCATAAATTTAAACTTTTTAAGTGATTTTTTCCCTCATCTTTCTCTCTGTGTTATGCCTCATTTCTAGATTTTTAAATGTAATTATTAATTTAATTATGAATAATTATTTATTAATTATCAATTAAGTCACTAGAATGGCTGTTTATTAAATAGTAATTAATTCAGTTATTAAAAACTAATATTTGTTATATTTTTTATATATTGCCATAATAACCTATTCCTCATTGTAGAAAAACAAAAAAATCAGAAGCATGTATGTATTCATGTTTTGTCAACTATTTCACACTGTTACCTCTCTTTAACCCAGAGGCTCCAGTCCGCATTGTGTCTCCCAGTGAGTCAGAGGTAAAGGTGTGTATACTGGGCTCTGAGAGGCTGGTCCTGAGCTGTGAGATCTCAAAAGCGGACGCAGAAGTCTGCTGGTTTTGTGATGGAATGGAGGTGGATGAGAATGATAACTTGAAACTGGAGGATGATGGGATTTACCACAGGCTGGTGATTCCTTGTGCTACAATAGATGATTCTGCGGAATACGTGTGCGAGACTGCAGATGACTCTGTCACATTTTGGGTGAAAATAGAAGGTAATTTTGTGTCTCTTACCCAACATTTAAAATGGCTCTGAAAACACTGAAAATTAAGAAAATACAATTCAGTTACATCTACTGTAGTACTGAAGTAGACAGTAGAGACAGAAAAATATATTCAGAGGGATTATTGTGTTATGATATCTAGACGTGACATTATTTACAGACACTTTTATGTTTGATTCATTTGGTTTTATAGCTAACCGCCTAAATAGTTCAGAATGAGATTTTTTTTCAATAATTGATTTGTGATATATTTTTATATATCAAACAAAAGTTATTGCTTTTTGTAAAGTTTTGTTGATAAGCCTTTTTTTCCACAGAGCCCCCTGTTAAACTTTCTTGCTCCAAGGACACAGGCAGCATTACAGAGAGTATTGCTGGTGATCCTGTAGTCCTAGAGCTTGAGGTTTCTCGTGATAATGCAGAGGTGTGCTGGATGAAAGATGGAGTAAAGGTGGAAGAGAGCAGCAACATCACAATTACTGAGAATGGCCTCATACGCAAGCTAACTATCCATTTCCCAACTCTGAAGGATTCTGGGATATACACCTGCAATGCCATTGATGACACAATGGATTTTAAAGTTAAAATTACTGGTATGGTGATAAACCCCTACTTACATCATATACATCATATTTATATATATATATATATATATATATTTGTTGTTTTTTAGCTAAAATTTCTTTTTCTTTTTCTCACCCAGAGGCACCAGTAAAAATCCAGAATAAAGATCAGATCAAGAATGAGCACAAGGTTGTGTTATATGATGACGTTGTATTGGAGTGCGAGCTGTCTGCACCCAATGGTGTAGTCAATTGGTATAAAAATGGCAGCCCTATTGAGGAGAATGAGCGCTTCTGTTTTGAGGAGGAAGGGACCTTCAGATCCCTGGTCATTCTCTGTGCGGAGTTGCAGGACTCTGGAGAATATATCATTGATGCTAAAAATGATACAGTTTCATTTCATGTCACAGTACAAGGTAAAAAGTGTCTTTCAGTTGTGTTGATGTGAACCTGTGCATGAACCCTAAAGCAAACAAAAGGTGTGATGACAAATACTTTTGATTAATTCTCTCTCCTCCAGAGCCATCAGTGAAGATCATTGGCAATTCTGGTGAACCTGATTATCAGGAGATGGTGACAGGAGATGACCTCATCTTAGCTTGTGAGGTTTCTCGAGCCAACGCACCAGTTAAATGGCTATTCAACGACAAACAACTGGTCCCTGATGAGCGCACGGATATTGAAAGCCATGGAACACTCCGGAAACTGACCTTATCCAACATCCTCCTTTCTGACTCTGGGAAATATATGTGCGATGCTGTTGATGACAAAATGATAACTGTTGTTAAAGTTCAAGGTACTGTATTCATTTTCTTTTTTTAATACAATAATTGTGTTTAAGTACAAGGAGCTAATGAAATATATTTCATCTGATTTATGAATACATTGCTTTAACGCTCATGTTTTGTTCTATCTATTAATTTACCTAAAAAATGCATTTGTTACATATACAATGATTCTTACACATGATTTTTTTTACATTAATTACAATTATATTAAACATTACATTACATTTATTTTTGGAAAGTATGATCATTCAAATGTCATGTGGTCTGTCTCCCTAAAAGCCTAATGCTATTTATGAATGATAATTCATAATGATAATTTATAATTCATGGTATTTATAAAAATACTTTCTACCTTGAAAAGTAAATGATAAAGTGAAACATGCTATTACTTTTTGCTTGATGGTTACACAAAAATTTTGAAAATGGTATAGAAGTATTTCAAAACCATATAAAACCAACATGAATACATTTCTTAGCATGCGTGTTTTAAACTAGATTTTTCTTTATTGTAGACACTCTTTGTGTCATTGTCCCATTTACATGATAAACACAATAAGAATTTATGTGCCTTACGTGTTTTTCTCCAGAGCCTCCCGTTGAGTTTCTCAACAAAGAAGAGGTGAACTTGGTCACTGGTTATGAAGCAGAGGCTGTCACTCTTACTGCCATGGTTTCCAGACCCAATGCCCAAGTGCGGTGGCTTAAAGACTGGACTCCAGTCAGTGGAGAACGTTTCCACATAGCCAGCCTGGGCCTGACCCGCACTTTCACCATTGACCCATTAAAGAAGCTTGACAGTGGAGAGTACACATGTGATGCAAACACGGATGAGATGCACTTCAGTCTCCTGGTCAAAGGTTGGTAGCTGGAATCAGGCTTTTACTTGTGACATGAACAGATACTCAGCTATAAAAGGTATCATTATGTTATGATGATTTGCAAAGGTATCATTATGTTATGACTTTACTTGTTGAAGCACATGACTATTAACTAATTGTTAATTAATATGTCATTGTGGTTATGAGTTTTGTATTAATTTTGAATTAGTTAACAGTCATGTGCCTCAACAAGTACAGTCATAACATAAGAATACCTTTGCAAATCGTTAGCTAATGATTAATTAAAGCAGACAACTGGAAGTTGAAATACATGGCTTTGACCCATTGTGTAAATTAACATATGAATGTACACTATTAGTTAATATAATATGTTATTAGGGAATTAATACAATATGACACATTTAACTAATAACAATTTAATGATTACTTAATCTATTAATCATGTAGAACCTTCATTAGTTGCTGATGCAGTAATCATTAATAAATGGTTTAGTTCTTCATGAGTCATACATTAACTTTTGATTATCTGTGCATTAGTTAAGCATGAATTAATGCATATTAGTGCACCCGTATTGTAAAGTGTTACCAGAAAGTCATAGTAGCATTGCAACTCATACAACGTATAATAATTACCATGTAACCTGTGTGCGTTATAGATATGCGTATTAAATTTGTGAAGCCACTGGTTGACACAGTGGCCCATAAAGATGGTATGATCACACTATGCTGTGAGCTATGCAAAGCCAAAGCAGATGTCCAGTGGAAGAAGGATGGAGTGGAGATTATTCCCAGCCGTCGCTTCTCTATCCGTGCCAACGAGACGGAGAGGAGTCTCACAATCCATCGTATCACCAAAGAAGATGCTGGAGAGTATGCTTGTGAGTCCAAAGATGACTGCACCAGCGCCAGAGTAAGGGTGGAATGTAAGTGTGAAACAAGTTACTTGTTGGAAGATACTAAACAACACACTCACTCATCTTACTTAGTCAATAACCTCCATCTGCTTTCCCTCTGCAGTGCCTCGTGTGGTGGAATTCCTCACAGAGCTTCACAATACCACAGTCATGGAGGGTGAGGATGCTACCTTTAAGTGTGTGGTCTCCCCTGATGATGTTCAGCTAGTCTGGCTCATGGATGGAGAGCCCATCAAACCCAGTGATCGCTTCCATATCGAACAAAACAGCCTCTGCCATACTCTGATCATCCGGAAGGTCCAGCTGCTGGATTCCTCCAGGATCACTGCAGAGGCTGAGGGCATCATTTCTAAAGCCAGTCTCAAGGTCCAGGGTAAGTAAATAAAGCTAAACAATTCTTTTTGATGCCTAAAAAGAAGGTTCTGTCATCATCTAATCACCCTCATATCGAAAACAAGTCATGGAACACTAAATGGTATATTTTGCAGAATGTACAATGCTCTAAATAAGGGAAATAATAGTAAATAGAGAAACAATCAAAAATATGAGTCCACTTACAGAGCCAATGACAGTGTATACAAAGAGAAATATATTCTTTTTTTAATCTGTTACTATTTGAGGACTCCAATTTATAAAAAAAGAAAAGTTCTGTACTGTCTTTCCATTGCGTTTTAAGTTATGATCTGCGATTTCTCTCTCGAAACCACGCTTGCACATTTTTTTTCTGATTCATTCATAAACTAGTGCATCGCGTATCATTTCCATATGCTGGCAAACGATCTCAGCTTCAGCATTATCACTACAACACACCCCGTACGGCATTGGTTCTGCCTTTTGTTCACACAGGTCGTATTCTGAGACTGATCCCAGCTATGTTACTAGGTCCCTATCCCGGGATCAATCCCGGGACATGTTTGCTTTCACACAGAAGGCCCTCTAGCTATTTTATGGCAATTTTCTGTGATCAACGCTCTGTGTGATCAAACCCCTTTTGCGGTTGTGGCCCCAAGTTGTGGAACAGTCTGCTTCTTCTCTGTCTAATTGTAAATCCATAAAAGCTTGTTTCCACAATTGAATAATATAAAAAAAAGGTAATTGTAACTTTTTAATCTCGCAATTGCAAGTTTATATCTTGCAATTCTTACTTTTTTCTCAGAACTGCGTAATATAAATCCGCAATTGCGAGTTATACATTTAGAATTGTGAGATATAAATATAAAATATAAAAGTCAGTCTTTTTTTCCTCAGAATTTGACTTTATAACTCGAAATTGCAAGCTTATATCTTACAATTCTAAGAAAATAAGTCAGAATTGCAAGATATAAACTCGCAATTGTGAGAGAAAAAGTCAGATTTGCTAGTTTATATCATGCAATTCTGAGAAATGTTAGAAATGTGAGATAAAAAATTGCAACTTTATTTTAATTGTTTTAATTCTGTGGTGAAAACAAGCTTCCATATAAATTAAAATATACTATTAGTGTAGCAAAGTTCAAAATAGTGAAGGAAGGAAGAAGACAGGGTCGGCTTGACTGAGACTCATGGTCAACTTTATTTACTCTCAATAGATCCAACAAAACATAAATTTGTTGCTGGTACTTTCAACAGCTCAGTCCTTCTCAAAGATTCACTCAAGTGCTCTCCAGAGCTTTCTCTGTCACATATGGGGTGCCACGAGTCTCCAGTCGGTCTCTCTCTCCCACTTCTCTCCCAGGTGGCTTTATGCGGTCTCTCCACGGCCATTGCTGAAACAAGACACAGGTGTTTGTCATTTGCACTTGACCCACTTATGCCGCTTGTCTCCCGACTATCTCTCCTGTCACAGACCTCGCAAAACCACGCCCCCCTGCCACAATTAGTCTTTAGCATTTAATAGTTTCTAGTGTCCTAAATTTTATCATTGATTGATGTTTTGTAAATTTGTTTTATTTGATGGTTTATTGAGCATGTACAGCATTTTGAAACAAAGTGTGTTGTATTGAAATGTGCTTTAAAAATAAATTTTATTGAATTGAAGATTCAAAAATATTTTATTTTAAAGGAACACGCCGACTTTTGGGACTTTAGTTTATGCACCGTATCCCCCAGAGTTAGATAAGTCCATACATACCATTTTTATCTCCGTGTGTGCCATAACTCTGTCTGATGCACCCACCGCTAGCCTAGCTTAGCACAAAGACTGGAGGTAAACGGCTCCATCTAGCCTACTGCTCAATAAATGACAAAATAATGCTAACATTTTCCTATTTACATGTTGTGATGTGTATAGTTACATTGTGTACTAAGACCAACGGAAAATGAAAACTATTTTCAGGCGCTGCGTAATATCATTGCGTCTGCTGCACCTATGGTACAGCAGCAAAGTTCCTGGATTATTACGCAGGAATGAGAGTATAGTCCCTAGCCATATCGGTCTAGAAAATCGCAACTTTTAATTTTCCTTCGGTGGAGCTGTTTACCTCCATTCTTTGTGCTAAGCTAGGCTAGCGGTGGGTGCGTCAGACAGAGTTATGGCACGCACGGAGATAAAAATAGTATGTATGGACTTATCTAACTCTGGGGGATATGTGGATAAGCTAAAGTCCCAAAAAGTCGGCGTGTTCCTTTAAGATAGCAAAATAACGATTGAATTTTTGGATGAAGTTTATAATTATTTATCAGTGTTTTAATATAAAATTATCAGTGTTTGTGATTATTTCTCAAGTTTCCCAAATTGTTTGAAAGTGTAATTTCAATGGAAAAAATTATTCAGGAACACATTTTTTTGTGTGTGTGTAAATTTATGACTTTGTAACTTGGTAATCTTTTACATTTACATACAGAGGCACAGGTATTGTTTACAAAGAGAATGGAGGCAGTGATGGCTGAGGAGTTTGGAGAGGCTACATTAGAGACAGAAGTGAGTCTGGAGTCTGGAGAGGTGCAGTGGATGAGACAGGGGGTGGTGATCCAGCAAGGACCCAGACATCAACTCACCCAGAATGGCTGTAAACGTATCTTGACCATCAGTAACCTCAATCTGTCTGATCGAGGGACCTACCGCTGTGAGACCCTCCATGACCGTGCGCAGGTCAAGCTTAATGTGGAGCGTAAGTGCCCAAGAGCATTCATAACTCTTGTCACAAGTGGTGTAAGAACCTCTAAGCATTTCTCTTGATTGTGTAAAAAAAAAAATCAAAGCCAGGATGAATTACTTAAGGGGGCATTTGGAGTTTTAGCTTAACTAAATATAATTCTACTGAAATAGTATAATCCATTGGTAATATTAAATAAAATAATGCATGTAAGAACTTGGCAGGCATTTGAATAGAAGCATCAGCTAATTCTGGTCCTTGGCCTAACAATTCTGAAATTGTCTGTTCATGATGTAAAATTTGTATGGAGTTTTTATTAGTAGCATTATTTAATTAAAAATAAGCTCTGTTACTATTTAAAGCGAGGAAGATTGTCATACGCAAGGGGCTGATGGACACTGAGACATTTGAGAGAGAGACAGCGTCCTTCGAGGTGGAACTTTCTCATGCTGATGTGGAGGGTGTGTGGCAAAAAGATGGTCTTCGTGTCAAACCCAATAACAACTGGCGTGTTAGTTCCAATGGACGAGTACATGGCCTCACTCTCTCCAACCTCACATTAGAGGACACGGGTAGCATTATCTTCTCTGCAGAAGGTCTGAGAACTACTGCCAGACTGGTAGTCAAAGGTGGGTATTTAAAAGAGAAACATTTATGCTTGGGATTCAACAAAACGAACACTATTTTTGATAGGGTCTTAATATTTGTCACATAATTGCCAAAAATAACAAACATTGTGCATCAAATTCTTAGAAACACCAGTAATGATCATTAAGAAGCTGTCCGATGTCAGAGTTGAGGAGGAATCTTCAGTCGTTTTGGAGTGCGAGCTGTCTAGACCAAATGTGGATGTCAGATGGCAGAAGGTACTGCTAAAAATGCACTGGACCTTCCTAAATATGTTTTTACTTTTTCTCACTGAACTCTCTATGGATTGATTGGCAGAATGGGTTGGAGCTGAAATCCAGTAAGACTTTAAGGATTTATTCCATGGGGCGTAAACGCTGTTTACAGATATTGGAATCCAGCGTCAGTGACTCAGGCCTTTATACTTGTGAAATAGGTGACCTCAGCACTTCCTGCAAGCTTGAGGTCTATGGTAAGCCTATATTCCTTTAGTCTTCATCACATTTTCCAGCTTGTTGTTTATTGGAAACTTTGAGAAAATGCACACTAGCAGTGAAATTGTCCTGTTGTATTAGGGAAGCTGAGACTAGACATTTTCTAGTTGCTTCAGCGTCTACTCAAAATTCAAGATCACTACTTTTGCTAATGCTTTATTATCATGAAGGTTAGTTAGAGTTAAACTTGGCATGAAATCCAAACATATTATTACTGGTGAAAAGTCTCATGAAAAGTCATAACTTGCTATTCTTGTGATATGGCTTCCTTGACATTTATGATATATACTGCAATTAAGTAGTAGATTTTGTGCTGGCATATATTTTGTTATCGTTGTCACTTTTATGTCAGTGATATGTGACAGTATTTTTTTTATGTAATTGCTTGTCAGATAATCTGCCTTAAACCCATGCCTTAAATATGACCACTTATATATTCTTCCAAGCTTGTAATATTCTAAAAGTGAAATACACAATCATTTTCTCCACATTGTTTTCAGAACATGAATTAGAGATCATAACTGGCTTGGAGGATCTTTGGATTAAGGAGGACCAGAATGCTGTCTTTATGTGTGAGCTGTCTATGGAAGAAATGCCTGGGGAATGGTACAAAAATGGCAGCAGGATACGTCCCACTTCCACCATCAAGACTCGTACAGAGGGTGAGGATAAACTGAACTAATGTTGTAAATATGCATACTGTAGAACTGATCCTTTATTATTACTTCTATATATGATATCAGACTTCAAATTAAATTTGAGAAAGTTATTGTTCTTTTACCATTTAAATAGGCACAAAACACTTCCTGCTTATATGCAACGTCAAGGCTGAGGATTCTGGAGAAATCAAGTTTGTTTCCAAACAAGTGGAGTCAGTTGCTTATCTTGAGATTGAAGGTTGTACTTTAATTGTATATAATTCTGCATTCATAGTTACTTAAAATATTATTTGGTAATGCTTTACAATAAGGGTTTTATTTGTTAACATTAGTTAACTACATTGGTTAAAATGAACAATACTTCTACAGCATTTATTAATCTTAGTTAATGTTAATTTCTACATTTACTAATACATTAAGTTATATTTGAACACATTAGAGCACTATGAACAAACAATGAACAATTTATATAACAAATGCTGTAAAAATGCATTGCTCATAGTTAATGTTAACTAATGCATTAACTATTGTTAACAAATGAGACCCTATATTAAAGTTTTACCAATTATCTGATCCCACCAAAAATCCTTTGTCAATATCTACTTTTACAGAGCTTCCTGTTAGCATTGTCCGTCCCCTTAGAGATCGAACAGCATTGGAAAAACATCGAGTCATTCTAGAATGCACTGCATCATCCCCAAATTGTGACGTCACCTGGTACAAAGGGGACGAAGAGCTGGAATCCACAGAACACATGGAGATAATACAAGAAGGCTGTTACCATAAACTTGTCATTCAACAGGTGGCACTGGAGGATGAAGGAACCTACAGTATTGAGGTTGGGGAGCACACATCCACAGCCAAGCTGATGGTTGAAGGTGAGAATAGTTTGAATCGAAATGATTATACAGTGGAGATCAAAATTAGAGAACAATTTAGAAACACTTTTTTTTCAGAAATATTGTTCATCTTCATTGCTTAAAATCTGAAGTTAGATTAGCTGTGGGTATACTATTCTACTAGCATGTTTTACAAAATACCAGGGTACTTCAACAAAAACACAACAACTTTATTTTGTGGAAAACACAGTGATCAAAATTAGAGAATAACCATTGCAGCACAAAAAACAAAAACATTGCAAGTAAAATTTGAAGCTTACATGTCACGGTTGGGTATGGGTGAAAGGAGCGAGGACTCGAGTGCAAATAAAGAATGGGTATTTATTGAATACAAAAATAAAAATAAACAAGACAAAACCCACGAGGGGTTACATGGTAGTTTGTCATAACAACGACAAACTACCATGGTCAGGAACAAGGAACATGAAAACAGGAGACGTACCACGATAACGAACCAGCACAGGACTGAAGACACAAGGAGATTAAATAGGGGACAAACAAGGCAGGTAATGGGGAAGAACAGGTGGGGCAAATGAATCAATAATCAGATAACAAGAAGGGCGGGGTCCAGACAGAAGACAAGAGCACATGGCCCAGATACAAACCAAAACACCACATGTGCAAAACAAGACAGGACAGATATGTGACATTACAGCAGTCAAAAATGAGTAGGAAGTGTAGAGGCCCCCGCTTTGAATGACTTCAGCACATCAGGACATCACTAGATATTCACGCTGCTCTGGTGTGATCTTGGTCCACTCTTCTTCCCTGTTCGGTAACTGTAATGGGTTTCTTAGCAATAACTTTGTTGCCAAGGATTTTCCATAGATTTTCAATTGGGTTTAGATCAGGACTCTAGTCTGGTCATTTCGTTATTTTAATGTTCTCAGCTTCAAGGTACTGCTTTACCCATTTTGCAGTGTGACAGGGGGCATTGTCTTGCATAAAAATTTGGGGCTGATTGGGAGATGCTCACAGAGAAAGAACTGCATGTTGCCGAATGAGGTTCTGATGAACATTTGCATTCACCCTGCCATGTAGCTGTATAATAGGCCCAACTCCTGCTGCAGAAACCATCCCCCAAACCATGATAATTCCTCTTCCACCTTTCCTGACTTCTTTACGCACTTTGGGTTCAATCTTCAATCCCCAGTTTGATGCCGAACATAATGTTTCCCATCAGACCCAAATAAATTAAACTTGCTAAAGTGAACTTTGGACTAGTTCTCCTCTGTCCACACAACATGCTCCTCAGCAAAGGTTAGTCTAGCCTTTTGATTCTTTCTGCTGATGAGAAGCTTGGTCACTGCAGAGTGGGCTTTCAGTCCTCTTAAACGCTGAGACAGATCCTTACCGTGTTTAGCTCTGAACTGGCAAGCAATTTCAGCTCCAGTGTTGAACGATTCCCCATTGAAAGTTTCCGCATTGTCCTGTGCTCTCATGCATTGGTCTTACAGTACGTGGACGACCAGCCTTTTTGGGGGACTTGAATGAATTATTGTCTTTGTAAACATTCAGTATTCTAGAAATTACAGAACTTCTCTTGCAATAGCTGAAAGGGTCATCCCTTAGGCCTTCATCTGGACAACCTGGTGTCGTAGGGTTTCAGTCACCTTAGAGCGGCTTGCCATCTTGCAAAGTCAGTGAAAATTGGAACGTTTGCTGGCAGTTAAATAGGGTTTCAAAAAATAAAAGGAAATCCCGCACACTATCAATGCTTGCAGAAAATATCAAAAACTTTTTATTAGCAATGTTTCGGTCCCATGACCTTCATCAGGCATATACATATTACTCAAACTCCATCACATTTAAAAAGGTAACATGACCAATCATTGAAGAGAATCCCAAATTCAGTATCTCAGAAAATTAGAATATTACTTAAGACCAATACAAAGAAAGGATTTTTAGCTCTTCTGCATTGTTGGGTCTGGCATATCGCATCTTCCTCTTCACAATACCCCATAGATTTTCTCTCATAGAACTCATGTCTCTGTAAGAGCAATTCAATATCGCCCCCTCTAGGTGGCACACTCACTTTTTCAATCCCACAAAACCGCAAAGAGGACACATCATGATTCAATGTACAAAAATGGGCCGCAACCGGATAATTAACATATTTTCTTCTAATCGAACTCTCATGTTCAATAATTCTTTGTTTTAACTGACGTGACGTTTTTCCAACATAACCCAGACCACAAGGACATCGGATCAAATAAACAACATGCTTAGAGACACACGTGATCACAGAATTAATTCTATATATATTTTTTTACCAGTTCTTGGATGACAGAAAAAATATGTTTTAACTGTATTGTTGCACTGAACACAATTACCACAACGATAATTTTCCTTCTGTATTGGACTGACTCTATTGGTTCTCTTCAATGATTGGTCATGTTACCTTTTTAAATGTGATGGAGTTTGAGTAATATGTATATGCCTGATGAAGGTCATGAGACCGAAAAAGTTTTTGATATTTTTTTGCAAGCATTGATAGTGTGCGGGATTTCCTTTTATTTTTTGAGATTTTTGGATTTGGTTATCCTCTTTCCCACGAACCTATCTATTACCCAGGTGTGCGATGGTAATTGTGTATTAGTTAAATAGGGTTTGCCAGATAATTAACGAAATTAGTACCAGGTGCCAGATTAACACCAATAACTTGGAGGTATATGAAAGTGTTCTCTAATTTTGACCAGAGTTTTTTTTCAATTGTCTCATTTAAGTTTTATATATTGTAGTTCAGAATATATTTAACTTATGAAATATGCTATATTCTGCTCCTGTCTGGATAACTTTAAATAGGACTAAGCAGTGACCTTGAAATTTAGGAATTAATTGTATGTTGTTCTCTTATTTTGATCTCTACTATATATATCTCAATTATTTTAGTATGCTAACGGGATAGGAAAAAATATTAAGACAATATTTAATGTCATTTGATTTAAGAAATTAAAAGAGATATGCATGGAAAATGGCATAGTTCAAACTGTTTTTTTGTTGTTGTTTTTTTAACTTCATAGCCCAGTCTATCCTAGTGGTGAAGAATATAGAGGATGTGGAAGTGAGAGCTCCTGAAACAGCTTGCTTCCAGTGTGAAGTGTCCGTGACCCTCATCAAGCCTCCTATCTGGACATTAAATGGGGAGAACCTGCAGTCAGGGCCCAATATTCGAATAGAGAACCAAGGGACTGTCCACAAACTGACATTCAAAAACACCAGCTCTGACATGAGTGGGACAGTCAAGTTTACCACGGGGAAGGCCAAGACTAGTGCCAAACTTACAGTGCTTTAGTGAATTATGACACTATAAGAGAGAGGGAAGTAGTATATACAAATGGATGTGTGATCATATCCAGCAAATTAAAGTAATGCTCTTTAAATTTGTAAATTTGAAAGAGATATAGACTGGCCACTGCACACTTTGTGTGGATTGATATGAGAAAAAAGTCAATTTAAATCTGTTGATTGTCTATGGAGTCAGAACAGAATGTGAGAGGAAGCAAGTGTCATTGTAAACTCAATGTGGATATTGAAAGTGTATGAAGATGCACAGGGATTAAACATGAGGATTTCCTCTTTATGTGAATTTTTTTGTTGTTGTAGTAGAACCACAATAATTTATCAATGTAACAATCTCTCATGAATGATGATTAAGAGGAGAAAGTATGTTGTGTCCTATGTGGATTGAACACTTTTTATAGTATTTATAATATTTAATATTTGACGGAATATAATAACAGAAATGACAGAAGGTTGTATTTTATAGATGCAAAATTTTTTTAATGTTGTTTAAAATTTAAAAAATTCTGTATTTTGTTAAATGAAAACAGCACTGATATCAAAGCTGATGTCATATGAAACCGTACACTGCTGTAAATGTGATATCCCATAAAATAATAATAAAAAAAAAAAGAAAAGAAGTCAAAAGATCAAAAAAGGTCCATTTTATAAATGTTCTACTTTTAATTCTGTTGAAATAATACTTCCTTATAAAATGGGGAAAAAATATGTAAATATTAGTGCTGTCAAATCGATTAATCACATCTAAAATAAAGTAGTATATACACTCACCTAAAGGATTATTAGGAACACCTGTTCAATTTCTCATTAATGCAATTATCTAATCAACCAATCACATGGCAGTTGCTTCAATGCATTTAGGGGTGTGGTCCTGGTCAAGACAATCTCCTGAACTCCAAACTGAATGTCAGAATGGGAAAGAAAGGTGATTTAAGCAATTTTGAGCGTGGCATGGTTGTTGGCGCCAGACGGGCCGGTCTGAGTATTTCACAATCTGCTCAGTTACTGGGATTTTCACGCACAACCATTTCAAGAGTTTACAAAGAATGTTGTGAAAAGGGAAAAACATCCAGTATGCGGCAGTCCTGTGGGCGAAAATGCCTTGTTGATGCTAGAGGTCAGAGGAGAATGGGCCAACTGATTCAAGCTAATAGAAGAGCAACTTTGACTGAAATAACCACTCGTTACAACCGAGGTATGCAGCAAAGCATTTGTGAAGCCACAACACGCACAACCTTGAGGCGGATGGGCTACAACAGCAGAAGACCCCACCGGGTACCACTCATCTCCACTACAAATAGGAAAAAGAGGCTACAATTTGCACGAGCTCACCAAAATTGGACAGTTGAAGACTGGAAAAATGTTGCCTGGTCTGATGAGTCTCGATTTCTGTTGAGACATTCAGATGGTAGAGTCAGAATTTGGCGTAAACAGAATGAGAACATGGATCCATCATGCCTTGTTACCACTGTGCAGGCTGGTGGTGGTGGTGTAATGGTGTGGGGGATGTTTTCTTGGCACACTTTAGGCCCCTTAGTGCCAATTGGGCATCGTTTAAATGCCACGGCCTACCTGAGCATTGTTTCTGACCATGTCCATCCCTTTATGACCACCATGTACCCATCCTCTGATGGCTACTTCCAGCAGGATAATGCACCATGTCACAAAGCTCGAATCATTTCAAATTGGTTTCTTGCACATGACAATGAGTTCACTGTACTAAAATGGCCCCCACAGTCACCAGATCTCAACCCAATAGAGCATCTTTGGGATGTGGTGGAACGGGAGCTTCGTGCCCTGGATGTGCATCCCACAAATCTCCATCAACTGCAAGATGCTATCCTATCAATATGGGCCAACATTTCTAAAGAATGCTTTCAGCACCTTGTTGAATCAATGCCACGTAGAATTAAGGCAGTTCTGAAGGTGAAAGGGGGTCAAACACAGTATTAGTATGGTGTTCCTAATAATCCTTTAGGTGAGTGTATATATATATATACACACACACACACACACACACATATTATATGAACACAAACTTTTGTTAGATGTGATTAATCGATTTGACAGCACTAGTAAATATATACTTAGACCTGTTATCATAGTACCCATACCAATTTTTTTAACGTTTTTTTTTTACAAAAACAACAAAACCGAAACAGCAAAAATTCTATACTGGAATTGGATGCATTGAAAGACATGCCAAACACAGTGTAATATAGAGTTTGAAATATAAAACCAAATGTAAACATACATCTACAAGATTTACACAGAAGTAGTGAACTTTTTCATTTTTGGATTTACAGTAATGGCTTTCATAAATAAACTTTGGAACATCTTAGAACACTAGAGCATAATCTCTTTCTAAACTTAAAAGTATAGTATGTTGACTATATATTTAAAACACTCAGTAAATGTAGAAAACAGTAGCTATTACTATATTCTTCTTCATGGACATCTCTTATTACTTTCATCTGCAATTCTTAAAATGTTAAATTCTTAAAATACTCAATTCAAGTTCAAATGGATGCATCACCAATTGCCACCTACATAAATACTAATTATATTATATATATAAAAAAAATAATTCTGGTACAATCACTGATCCAAAGTTAATTTAATCCAGTATTGCTCATTATGTAATGTCCATCACCTTGAAACAACTGTTACTTGTTTATCAGCTATCGACCAACTTTCCTGTTATCACCCTTAATGTAGTCAGTTTCTCTCTCTTTTTTTTAGAGTACAGTTTGTTCCTCAACAATTATTTGTCATCAAAGAAACTCATGGGTAGAATTTCCAGACATTTACCAGCTCTGAAAATGTTCATTTCCTTGTACTGTTCAAAGTCCTTGAATTTCTTCACTGATAGGTGTGCTTGGTGAGCAAGGCTTGGTAGATGAGGCTGGGGATGAAGGCCCACTCTGGTAGACTCTGAGAAGGACCTTATGTTTAGTAGCTGACTCTGCACATCTACGCTGGTGCTCCCCCAGGAATTCTTTGAGCCGTGTGGTAGTGAAAGTCAAGGTCTGTCGACGTAATTTCTTTAAATATGTGTCATGAAGCCATGAATGATTGAGGCAGTCCTTAATGGTGGGTCGGCACCTGAGGAAAAGTCAGTTAAGAATATAAAAAGATATTGGGATATTTCATGGTTACCCATATTACTCTTCATAGAGTAATTCAAAATACTATGTATTTCACATAACATCTAGCTACTATATATAATTGTTTGATTAAAAAGACTTCAGTATGCTGAATAAACTACGTTTGTGAGAAAATGGCTTATTCCTTAATGAACTGACAGCCTGTCCACTAATATTCAATGTGTTTGTCATTCAATTTTTATTTTGGACTGAGCTATATTTGGAGTTTACAAAATATAGTTGTAAATATAGTATTACAGTTGTAACAGAAGTCATGGACAATTTTGCGACAGATAGTTTTCCTGTCACAGATGGTTGAAGATAATGAGGAAGGGAGATTGTGAGACATAGCAGATGCAAAATGAGAATAATCCAAACAGACGAAGACCAACGTAACAGTGTGCATGAACACAAACAACACCAGACAATTGGTGTGTTCACACCATGTTGTCATTACCGTAATGATTCTGAACTGTAAAAAGCCTCTACATACTTGTACTACGTGTAAACTCATAATTTTCTGAGAGCTATGTCTTGTACCACGTGGCCGCTGTACCACCTGACCACTGCAGATTTCAGATGTGTTCGACTTGTAGAGACGCTGTGCAGACCATTTGGTGTATGACATCAAAATACCGCAAGAGCGTTTTGAAAGCATACAGGGCCTTTGCTGTGTTCAAGTCATGTTGTAATTACAGTAAATAAACAAATGAAACCAATGGGGCGGCACAGTGGCTCAGTGGCTCAGTGGGTAGCACTGTCGCCTCACAGCAAGAAGGTTCCTGGTTCAAGCCAGGAGTCCTTTCTGTGTGGAATTTGGATGTTCTCACCATGTCAGGGTTCCAGGGTGCTCCAGTTTCCCCCACAGTCCAAAGACATGCAGGTTAGGTGGACTGGATATGCCAAATTGTTGTGTGTGTGAGAGTGAATGTGCATGTGTCAGGAAGGGCATCCGGCGTAAAACCTGTGCCAAATCAAATGTGTGTGTGAAGCAGACCCTGCAAATGAGCGGGAATAACGCTAAGAAACACCTACTTAGAAACCATCATGGTGAAAGGAAACACAGTAAATAACGAATACAACTAAAAGTCCATGAAAATGAAAGCAAAATTATAACAGAACATGACAATTTTGTTTAAGGAACTGCTCTTTTTTTTATGGTATAGAAACAGTGATTTATGGTCGTAAAAGTCAGAAAGTGATTCAATGTCATCAAGGCTATAATGTGACCGTTTTTGAGGCACATGTGACTATAGTTGCACTCTCCAATGGTAGAGCCAAGGAAATTGGTATCTCCTTATATAACAGGGGTGTCCAATCCTGCGCCTCCAATGTCCTACTAAGTTTAGCACGAACCTGCCCCAACACACCTGCCTGGAAGTTTGAATAGGGCTGAAGCTAAACTCTGCAGGAAGGCAACCCTCCAGGAGCAGGGTTGACTACCCCTGATCTAAAAAGTGCTGTGGAGGCTCCAGGAACCGTTTGAAAACCCCACTGTTAAGGGTTGTTTTAATTTAAGTTGCAACTGGCTCCCGGCTGTGTAACTGATACTCACCATTGATAGCCATTTAATATCTTCTTTAAAAATGTGGAGGCACTTTGGGACACCTTTGGGTAGAGCTTAGATGAGTCAAACTTTGCTGCATGGATTTTGGTCTCTGTTAGTTTTGGGTCTTTGTCTTGGAAAGGATGTCTACCGCTGAGCCTACAGTATAAACAAAGTGACTTAAAATGAAACACACATTTTTTTTCTTGTTTGATAAGCTGTTTCTCTCAGAAATACACCAAATAGTAAAGTTAGTTGCAACTTCTGTTTCATGCCGACTTTAATTCCTTTATAGATGACTTACATAATGTAGGAAAGAACTCCCAAGCTCCAAATGTCTGCTGGTGGTCCTACTAGATCCCCTTTCAGTATTTCTGGAGCTTGAAGAAGGCAGGAATCATGGCATTAACGTTAATAAGACATGGATGGGTATTTTAAATCCTTATGTAGAGAAACATTACAGGATATTAATTGCACAATGTGCATACCCATGTACTCCAGAGTCCCAAGATCTCTGCTGTATTGTTGGAGTGAGAGAGGGTTAAATCTTTGAGCACTGCCAAAATCTATGATTTTAATCACATTGAGGTTGGTGACCATGATATTGTCTGGCTTAATGTCCAGATGAAGAATCCGGCAGTTGTGGAGATATTCTAAACCTTGAAGGATCTGGACAATTAAACCCACTACATCATCTTCAGAGTAACAGAATCTAGAAGAGAAAACAAGACTCATCTGAAGACACTGAACTTCATTTTCACATCCTATTTAAAATTTAATAATCTATAAAAATGGACTACAATCCGAAAGGCTCATATGTACCTGTCAATGAGATTGTACAGGATCTCCTTGCCTGTGCAGTACTCTGTTATGAGTACAAGGTAGCGAGGTGTGATATAGGCTTCATGTAGGGCCATGATTCTTTCACAATGGAGGGACTTCAGGATCTCATACTCCTTTATGACTGTTTGCTTGGTCTGCTGATCATAGGGAACTATCTTTGCTATGAACATCTTCCCTGTTGCGTTTTCTCTGCAATCTCTTATCACGCCAAAACGACCCCTGTCAAAAACAAATGTGTTTTGTGCTTGCAGATTTGTAAACTGTATAAATAGATGGATAATTATTTGTTTAAATAAAGGGACACATTTTTTTTCTCACCTAGATTTCTCATCCAAAAATCTGTATGGCTTCTGAGGAACTCCTTGCCTCAAAGTGGTCTCAGTTTTGGTGCAGGACACCACTCGTCCTGTAGGTGTCTCTGGTGTGGGTGAGCTTGCTCTTTCTCCTATTGGACTGATACTGCTGACCAAAATCACAGGGGGAGAGACAGGGGTGGGAGCAACTGAGCAAGTGGCTGGAACATATGTAGGGACTGGGGAAATTGATCTGCCTATTGAGGGTGGAGCTGTGCATGGCCTTGGAGATACAGTCTGGGCTTGCGTAATAGGGGGAACCATGTTTATAGTGCTTGTTGGCTTGGGGAGAACACAAGGAGGTATGGACGTCTTTCGGCAAGAGTGAGAAGCAGGGACTTCAGAGGAAGTATTTGTGACTTCACCAGACTGTGCAGTAATATGACTAATAGACTGACTAAACACACTTGGCTGTGCTAATGTAAAAGCAGATGTCGTCACAGCAGTGGTCACAACAGGGAAAGAGGCTGAAGGATGTGTCTTCATTTCAGCAGGCTTATGGAGTGGTGCCACTGCAAAACAGAGGTAGGATTGTACACAGAAATGTATTTAGCTAATCCAGAAAGTAAAAATGATATAACATTAACCAGTTAATTAAAATTGAAAAAAAATCTTGTAATATAAAAAATCTTGTAATGTAAATTGTAATGTACCTTTAACGTTAATGCTTACTCCCTCTGATACATTACTGTATGGACCTTGGCCAGCTTTATTTACACATGCCACACGGAATCGGATGGTAGAACCAATTGGAAGTTTAGAAGAATTGTAGAAACAATCAGTCACTCCTGTAGCTTCAGTCAACCACTTATCATCGCCTACAGATAAAATGTAAACAAATAAATCACTGCACACAATGAATGACAAAGAGATAATAACAAGAACAACAACAATAATAATATTTAACACACAATAGTAATATTTTAATCTTGTTGGTTTGTTTTAAGTTTATTGGAAAATCCATACCATTATGAAACATAATAGATCAGTATATGCATGATGTATTAGACATTCCCTACCATCAAATTTTCTCTCAAGTATGTATGTGCAAGGAACTTTGGTGTCTGATGGTTTCCATTGCACCAAAGCAGTGTTATTGTATATCTGTGGGATCTCTGGGGTTCCTGGCGGTTTCGGAACACCTTAAAATGTGATATAAACAATGTATGAGCATCAGAAAATAATTTGTGCAAGCATATAATTAATAAAATGTGAGCACACCCAAATCTGTTTGGCAATAAAGCTATCCACCTTTTTCCTGATGCGCTTACTGCGTTTTGAATTATGGGAGGCACTTCCGGTTTAGGGAACATCCACTCAAAAAGACTGAAACGAATCATTTCAAATTATAAGGTTATGGTAAAAATAATCTTTTAAACTTAGTCATCAGTTTGACTGAATAAGCTGTCAATTTTTTTTAAACATCAGAATAACGGAACATTTGGTATTTTAATGTAACATGATATCGTCTCGGTTACGTATGTAACCCTTGTTCCCTGAAGGAGGGAACGGAGACGTACGTCGAACGTGACCGACTGAAAGGGAACACAAGAATATCTGTGGCAAGAGCTCTTTTCAGTCGCTGCATTCTTTTCTCTTTTTTTTCTTTGTATTCCTCTGTATACAAGTATTGTATTCCTTTTTTTAAATGTAATTGTCACTTCTAATCCCTATTAACAGTGCTCACTAGAATGTTTCTAAAGCAGGTAAATTGAATATTTGTTATCTGTCAAAATGACGAAAAGCACTTCATCACTCAAATATTATAACTCAATGCTAAAGTTAATCAACATTTTTGATTAAGGCAACATACAGTATGTTACATAATACAGGCATATTACTACAGTGATATTTAACATGTCTGGTAATAACGGTAATATTGCTGTGGAAAGAATCAAGCTTTTGGGGTTATTCATTGTCTGTTGTAGTAATTTGTTAATTTGTCCTTTTAACGTTCAATGGTTGAAGGGTGAGTAGAATAATGTCACTTCATTGAACCTGTTTTTAAAAAAAACATATTATTGCGTTAGTATTATTGCAATCTAGATAGAACCATGTTGAGCAACTACAGACCAATCTCAAATCTTCCTTTCATAGGCAAGATCACTGAAAAAGTTGTTTTCAATCAGCTGAACAAATTCTTAAGCTCAAATGGATAGTTTGAAAATTTTCAATCTGGTTTCCGACCACAGCACAGAGACAGCGCTCATAAGATAATAAATGATATTCGCTTACATACTGACACAGGCAAAATATCAATTCTGGTACTACTCGACCTCAGTGCTGTATTTGACATTGTCGACCACAACATACTTCTTGACAGGCTGGAAAACTAGGTCAGGCTTTATGGGATAGTCCTAAAATGGTTCAGGTCATACTGAGAAGGGAGAGGTTACTATGTTAGTATAGGTGACCATAAGTCTGAGTGGACATCCATGACATGTGGAGTCCTGCAAGGCTCAATTCTTGCACCACGTTTGTTCAACCTGTATATGCTGCCACTGAGCCAAATAATGAGATAGAACTAAATAGCTTACCACAGCTATGCAGATGACACCCAGATCTACTTATCCCAATGCATTGATGAAGTTAACAGTTGGATGTGCCAAAACTTTCTTCAGTTAAACAAAGACAAAACTGAAGTCATTGCGTTTTGAAACAAAGATAAAGTTCTCAAGGTGAACGCATACCTTGAAGCTAGGGGTAAAACAACTAAAAATCAAGTCAGGAATCTTGGCGTGATTTTGGAGTCAGACCTTAGTTTCAGTAGTCATGTCAAAGCAATAACTAAATTAGCATACTATCATCTCAAAAATATTGCAAGAATTAGATGCTTTGTTTCCAGACAAGACTTGTTATCACCAGCTGGGTGGACTATTGTAATGGTCTCCTCATTGGCCTTCCCAAAAAGACAATTAGACAGCTGCAGCTCATACAGAACGCTGCTGCCAGGATTCTGAGCAGAACTAGAAAATATGAACATATCACACCAGTCCTTAGGTCTTTACACTGGCGTCCAGTTACATTTAGGATTGACTTTAAAGTATTATTACTGATATATATATACCTCAATACATTGCAGATATGCTCACTAAATATATACTGATCACTCAGATCATCAGGATTACATCAGCTAGAAATACCAAGGGTTCACTCAAAGCAAGGAGTTTCTGCTTTTAGCTATTATGCCAGCCGCAGCTGGAACCAGCTTCCAGAAGAGATCATATGCGCTCCAACAATAGTCACATTCAAATCCAGACTCAAAACACATCTGTTTAGCTGTGCATTTACTGAATGAGCACTGTGCCACTGTACGTCCGACTAATTGCACTGTATTTTATTTTTGCATCCTCCTACTGTACTCTTTTAATTATTTTTATAACTGTATAATCTTTTATTGCTTTTAATTATTTTTTTTATAACTGTTTTAATTATTCTTGCTTTTAATTTTTGGTTAAGATTTTATTTATTTTTGGTAGGAAGATTTTATTATTTTGTTAGGGCTGTCTGGGTGGAAGAGGTTGAGAGAAGGGAGAGCGATAAGGGTGTGGTTTTTAAGCCTTTGGGGCTTTAGACATTCCTGGTGGGACCAGGAAGATTTGTCTTCAAGGGTACTGTTTAAACACAATTACCCAACAAATATTTTGGAGTAGTCAATCCCTCCGTGTGAGGAAGATTCGCTCTGACGGACAACAAAATAGATTCTTTTAATTCCTTTTCTGTGTAAAGCACTTTGAATTTAGCCTGACGTCGTCATACTCAGATTCTAGTCAGAATATGAGTCTGATACTGCTCCATTGGGCTGTGATTATGGGGCGTGTTTCAACCGAACCAGGAAAGAAAATGCCTCTGCACTCAATTGGATAGACCTACAACCAAGTGACGTATGTTGAGCAACGCATAGTTGTCAACAGAACTCAACTGCACGCACGCTGGAAGAAGTAGAATAAGACGATGAGTGTAAACGATCTTTGCCGGTGTTGTGAAAAGAATTTAAGGATACATGGAGTACTTACCAACACGATCATCATTGAGGAGAGAAATAGTAAAGGTGAATGCATATACGAAAAATTCTCTGTTTAGGATTAGAACAAATTCAACCCAAGCGCTCTTTGGTGACGTGGATGATTACGTTACTGTTGATCATCTGTCCATCATCGTATAAAGCCCGCCCTGACAATTCGATTGGTCCGAACATCTCTGGTTCAAGCATAGTTGCTCCAAAACGGATCAAGTCCAGACCGAACTTCCCGACCTCAAATGTTATGGGCAGGGCTAAGTTCGGCTGGCATCCAGGCTACTTTGAATTACCATTGTGTATTAAATGTGCTATATAAATAAACTTGCCTTGCCTTGGTAGCGAAGCTTTCACTGATTGTTTACAGTTTAACAGACGCTACTCCCATAATTTGCGCAAAGCGTCATGGGGTGTAGGAAAAAGGTGGATACTAAATAGTAAGCAATCTTCCAGAGCTTACAGGCTAAGGACAGTATACAGGAAGTAGTTGCAGAGGCCAGGTTATTAGTGGCTACACATTCATAGATTCCAGCATCCTTCTTAGAGGTCTTCATAATCATCAAAAGTTGTCTTCCATCTGGGCAGGCCACTAAGCTCATTCTGCCATGAATCTCCAAAGGTTTCTTATCTATGAACAGAAATGGAGAAAAGTAAAAAAATGGTTCGAGAACTACCGTTTTCATAATTCAAAGTAAACCAATGAATTAAAAATACCTTTCATCCATAATATTTTAGGCTCAGGGTTACCGGCTGGAAGACAACTAAGGGTGACTGGATTTCCTTCAAGAAGAACATGGTCCTTTAGTGTAATATGGAAAACTGGAGGAAAATCTGAAATAAATAAATAAAAAATGGATGAACTGTTAATTGGAATTTTTGATTTAAAACTGTGGCACTTGGCATACCAGGAGTAGAAGGAATGCAATTTTATTTTTTTTCACCTTCCTTTGGAGTTGCAGGTGCACTTGATTTAGATGGTGTCCTGTCTCTCTTACTTCTGGACAAACCCCATCTGTCCCACCTAGACCTTATGTCAGTTTCAGGAGCTGTCAAAAAAATGCTTTTAATGCAATTTTGCAATTAATGTGTCTTAATTTGCATAAATTAGTTTCAAAAGCTTAACTCGTAAAGTTAAAGCATCTAACTAGAATACTTAGCAACAACTTACATAGCAGCAAGTGTTGGAATAGTTTTGGATAACTGACACAAAAATAAAATGCATTGCATAAACTAAATAATACATACACTTAATGGACTCTACAGACTGTGCAGTAGAAGTGTAGTTCAATGTCTCTTTGGATGATGTAGTAGCAGTTTGTGAGGGAAGCTGGTTCTCTGGAATGTCCACATTCTTGTGAATGAGCCCATCAGACTGAGAGCGGCGATGACAGGAGGGCAAAGGTGCTTTCTGCTCTTCATTTCTAGTTTCCTTATCTCCCTCCCTCTTCTCAGGCTGACTTTGTTTTCTTAATGAAAATCCAGATACCTTTGACTCAAACTTTTTTCGCAATGCCAGAACTGGTGTAATATCATTGTGCCTGCTGCACCCATGGTAAGGCAGCAAAGTTCCTTGATTATTATGCAGGAATGAGAAAGTTCTACCGCCAGATCCGGAGTTTAGCTGAATGGATTTGAAAATGGTAAGACCCAACTGTTTAACTCTAGGCGAGTTGGAAAATGAGCCTATTTTCGAAAAAAGTGAAGTGTTTCTTTAATGTATTTGGTCTTTGCAGAAGCCAAGCTGCTATAAGCATGTAAGACATACATGCTTATAGAAAATAGCATATATGACTACCCAAAGGGGTGGAACTGAGGAGGTGGTGGGTTTCTGATAACATGCTGCAAGACTTGCTTACAGCAAACACAGATGTTAAGCAAGCAAGCTCATTTGCTGCAGATGCAATTAGCATGTACCATGTAGTGATGATGTGATTGCTAGCAGATTGCATTAAGGTATAAGATATTTCAAGACACACATCTCTGTTTTGTTCTGTTGAATGGCAGCTATGTATTTTGTACACAGCTTCTGTAGGTAGGAGTCAAGTCAAAGTTACCAAAAAGGATGAACTGAAGTGTGTATGAATATTTTCTTTGTTTTGCTGCATTAATCAGTACTGTAGCCTGTTTGTTAATATTCTATCATACCTTGAACCAAGGATGAAGAAGACATTGTGTGGCATCAGGTCTCCTGAAGTACGATGTACAAATGGTTGAACAATAAATTCAAAAGAGCATAACTCCATGACAATTACAACAGTCAGACATATTTACCACAAAGATTGTGGTGCAATAAACACTTACAGTTTGTTTGGTACAAGGAGCTTTATGATGAACCCTTTTGCGTCTCTGCAAAGGTTTTTGAACATGCTTTCCTCAAATGCAACATTATAATTCCTGATGTTCAGCAGAGTGTCACGGTCATTTTCCCCAGCAAATGGGGAAACTCCTGTTAGGCTGTAAATTATGTGAATGATAAAGACATGCTACACCTGTTGAATGCAAAATTCTGTCAGTGGAGAGTTCAAATATACATACCATAAATAAGTTATGACACCCACTGGCCTATGGAGAGAAAGGTAGTTTTAGAAAACACAGAGAATAAAAATGCTTAACCAACTGTCATAGAGTTAGGTGAAGTGATGGTATTTTACCAAATGTCTGTAGATTTAGAGATGGGTGACTGGTTTACAATCTCAGGAGCAATGAACTCTGGTGTGCCGTATTTGCAGTACAATTCTTCGTTTGGTTTGACTTTCAGAGCATTGCCGAAATCGCAAATACGAATGTGATCACTTTTTTGGTCTGCCATGAGAATGTTTTCAGGCTGAAATACACACATATATAATTACTTGTCTCTGAAAAGTAATTTGTAATGATTAGTAAAGTGTTTAGTAAATGATACTGCTTTATCTGTTGACCTTTATATCAAGGTGAATTATGTCATTATGGTGAAGATAGGCGATACCCTCAAGTAGCTGCCGTATGATAGACTGAACCTGCACATAAAACAAAAACATTAATTATATGGAATATATTAATCTGTCAGTAATTTACTTATTTTGTTTCAGCATCATGCAGCAGCAATACATTTTACTGAATACACAGTTAAAACACCAACCTCAGATTCTAAGATGGTTGTTCTTTTTGTTATTCTTTCCAAAAGCTCTTCGTGGCACCTTTATAATCATTTAAGGATAATAATGCAAGCAAACAGCTTCTTTTTAAAAAAGGATAATTAATCATAGGGAAAGGATACAGTTCAGTAATAATGACCACTACACGCCTCTTTTCAAAAGCATCATGGAAGTGGACGATATTCTCATGGTCTAACTCTGACAAGAGGGTCATCTCTCTCAGGGAACAAGTCTTTCTCTTTGCCTGCACCGAAATGAATTTTGCTGCAAATGATTGACCTTTTTTTTGTGTCACTCGCTTGACATATGAAAACGCCCCTCTGTGAACAAAGACATTACAGACCTGTCAGATTCAAATATATACAGTGTTCTACTAATAATAATAAAACAGCAGTGCTCTTCTAGTATGGTATCTGACCTGCCAATCTCTTTGTGTATGTCATAGTAATCAGTCAGCCTACGCATCCTCCGTAGAATTGTGCCTTCATCTTCCATTTGCTCTTCTTCTTCCTCCACATTTTTGGCTGTGAATATATATATATATATATAAGTATCACATAATCCTGTTAACTATACCAAACATACAAAACTAGTTTCTACTGAGTAAACCTTGAATTATTCACTAGAACTCCTTTTGGCTAGCCATATTCAAACTAATTTGTATAACTTACCAGTATGGACAGTAAGCTCAGCCTTACAGGACACTGACCCAGCCATGTTCTTAGCAGTGCAAGTGTAGACCCCTATATCCTCAGGTTGAGCATTGAGAATAACAAGTGAGCACTCTCTGTCATCATACACAAAGGTAAAATGACTGCTCTCTGCGAGAAGAATACTATCCTGAAAGTCAAACAGAACAAATCACCAAGGACAGCAAAAAAAATCTCCAGTGAAATTTCAATTATAGACATTAACATTCTCAAGACTATAGACATTAACATATTCAAGAGTGTAAAAGTACCTTGAACCAGAGGATATCAGGGTCAGGTTTTCCATCTACAACAACAGCTAAACGAGATGTTTCCCCCACACACACATCCAAGTCCTCCATGATGATCTCAAATGTAGGGGACACTGAAATGGCCACCAAAAAACAATTTAAAAAACAACTCAATAACTGAAGCAGGATCAATGCAGACAATTATTACTTAAGTATAAAGAAATGAAAGGAATAATTCACCCCAAACATTGTGTGATGATGTCATGAGTGTTAAGTCAAGTCAAGTCACCTTTATTTATATAGCGCTTTTTACAATACAGATTGTTTCAAAGCAGCTTTACAGTGATAACAGAAACAAAGTTTGTTCCGGCTGTACAGTAGATCTAGAAGAAAATAGTGCCATAGTCCAGCTTAAGTAAGTTCAGTGATAGTTCATTTCTGTTGTAAAAAAGTTATAATTTAGTTCATTTATCTATGCAGCCGCTCTGGAGAAAACAGTGATGTCATCATCCAGCTCAGTTCAGTTCTCATACAATGGTGTCAATGCAGGCAGATCAATAATATTGTTGAATATTTAGTGTCCACCCACACTCATGTGTTAAGCCACATGGGTGTGCCATATTAGGGTTGCCATATTAGATTGTGCATACAGTTTATTAGATTACTTTTATCCTTTATGTCCCATGACTTATGAGGATTAATTTTATTGGCATGTTGCCATATTGGATCATACACAAGTCAATCAATTTTGTGTTGTGTTTTGTTGTGTGATTGTCCCTGCTGAAAAAAACACAGCATAAGGTATGAGATGCTGATCTTCAGCATGGAAAGTAGGAGTGTTGGTGGATCAGCTACACCAGCTCAGTTTTGCTTGAGGACAGCATGACTATTCTGGTCCACCAGCTAGACCAGCACTATAATAGCACTATTCCAGCTATAACCAGCTTAAAGCAGCCTGGACCATCATGAAACATGCTGGTTTATGCTGGAATTTTCAGCAGGAGTATCACTTCAGGAAGGCATTATGTCCTTTTTGGAGCTTGGACTATTATTGTATAGACAAAAATAGAAAAAAGATTCTTTAACCCTTAAATTCATTAATGTTTTGCCAATCATTATTACATATTCGGGTCTTTAACGACCCAGATCTATATCTAACATGGATGGATCTCTACCTGTTGCGATAATATAAAACTCTCCTGATATTAGCATAACAATTACAGAAGAAAAAATAAAGCTTGTATTCGCCAACTCATACATTGTGACAGTGACACTAATACTTGATTGCATTCAGCATTTGATTGCTGAGCCATTTCAAGTTTTGCTGATGATACTTCCTATTATTCCTTCTTATTATTTTGCTGTTATAATGAATTGATTGAGAATTACTAAGAAGGTTGATGTCTAACTTTAAAAAATGAATGAGTAGGAGGGTGGTGAATGACGTCCCAGGTCACTAAAGACCAAAGGTATGCATTTAAGGGTTAAATATATCTTCTTTTGTGCTCCAAAGAAATTCATACAAGACAGCTGCATAAAATTAGGTACTATGTTAAGACTTGAGTCTTAAGTGTCTCTTGTGTCTTAAGAACGTCTCGGTTACGTATGTAACCCTCGTTCCCTGAAGGAAGGGAACGGAGACGTTACGTCAGTTACTGACGGAATGGGGGTTTCGCTTAGAAGCCAATCGCCTTTGAGCTCTACAAAACGAGCCAATGGCATGAAAATGCCATGGGTCTGCGGAATTTGCATGCCGCAACCCCGCCCCACGGCGTGGGTATAAAGGGCGTTGCGTGGCAATCTCGCATTATGTTTACCTGCTGAAGAGCCGAGGCATGAGCGCCCGGCCAGTTCCAGCGGTACAGCGGTCATGGCAGGGGGACGTAACGTCTCCGTTCCCTTCCTTCAGGGAACGAGGGTTACATACGTAACCGAGACGTTCCCTTTCAGTCAGTACACTACGAGTTACGTCAGTTACTGACGGAATGGGGGTCCAATACAATCTCGCCATGACGGCTGTCTTCCAGCGTCCTGCGCTGACCCGGGCTCCCTGCCGTGAGTGTGACACGAACGAGGGGCTAGGCACAACGCTACCAAGGTACCCTGGGAAGCATATCCCACGTGGAGAATGCAACACAATGCCAACCCAAAGGGGGGGACTTGAAGAATACACCTATGACCCGAAGGAGCTGCATAGGGAACACTCTGGGGTATCCAGCCGAAGGTGGAAAATTTCAACCCCAGGCGTGGCAAGGTGTCTTGCCAAGGGAAGACACGAGCTACAAGAGACTTACCGTGGAAATACACATGTGGGGGTTACCCAGCGGGGGAACCATGCACACGGAGGCACCTAGCCGAACACGAGGGGTGGCCTGAAAGGGCACTCGCTCTGGTGACGACATCGACAGTGCTGGAGGAGCTCAGGGCTTACTGGGAAGCTCACCTGAGAGGAATAGCGCACGCATCCAGTCCGCGGAGTGGAATGGCGCAGCAAGCGAAGACACCTGAGCCTGTCCGGTTACTGGCCAGTAGGGGCGAGTACACGAGAGGATACAGGCTCCACTCTGAGATTATAAAATCTTGCGAATGTGTTGGGTGTCGCCCAGCCTGCAGCTCTACAAACGTCTGTTAGCGAGGCGCCATGCGCTAGAGCCCAAGAGGAGGCAACACTCCTGGTGGAGTGTGCTCTTACCCCGAGGGGGCATGGCATGCCCTGGACTTGATATGCCAGGACAATGGCGTCCACTATCCAGTGGGACAACCTCTGCTTGGAGAGAGCCTTCCCTTTCTGCTGCCCTCCGTAACAGACAAAGAGCTGGTCTGAGGTCCTGAACACTGCGTCCGGTCTACGTAAGCGCGAAGGGCGCGTACTGGACAGAGCAGTGCCAAGGCTGGGTCTGCCTCCTCCAAGGGCAGCGCTTGCAGGTTCACCACCTGGTCCCTGAAGGGAGTGGTGGGAACCTTGGGCACGTATCCAGGCCGGGGTCTCAGGATGACGTGAGAATTGGCCGGCCCGAATTCCAGGCACGCTTCGTCAACCGAAAATGCCTGCAGGTCCCCTACCCTCTTGATGGAGGCCAAAGCAGTCAGGAGCGCCACTTTCAATGAAAGGAACTTCAGCTCGACTGACTGCAATGGCTCAAAGGGAGCCTTTTGCAGGGCAGCTAAGACCACTGCTAGGTCCCAAGAGGGTACCTGAGGTGGGCGAGGAGGATTTAACCTCCTCGCACCTCTGAGGAACCTACTGACCAGGTCGTGCTGTCCAACCGTTTTAGAGTCCACCAGGTCATGATGAGCTGAAATAGCAGCCACATAGACCTTCAGGGTGGAGGGAGACAGCCTTCGCTCCAACCCTTCCTGGAGGAAGGAGAGCACGGACCCGATCGAGCATCTTCTGGGGTCCTCTCGCCGAGAGGAGCACCAGGTGACGAAGAGGTTCCACTTCAACGCATAGGCCTGTCTGGTAGACAGGGCTCTAGCGGAAGTGATGGTAGCCGCCACCTGAGGTGGCAGGGAACTCAAACCTGCCGCGTCCCGTCCAGGATCCACACGTGGAGGTTCCACAGGTCGGGACGCGGGTGCCATATGGTGCCCCGTCTCTGAGACAGGAGGTCCTGTCTCAGAGGGATCGACCAGGGAGGTGCTGTCGCAAGGAGTACAAGTTCTGAGAACCAGGTCCGGCCGGGCCAATATGGGGCGACCAAAAGGACCTGCTCCCTGTCCTCCCTGATCTTGCACAGAACCTGTGCGAGAAGGCTCACTGGGGGAAACGCATATTTGCGTGGGCCCCGCGGCCAGCTGTGCGCTAGTGCATCCGTGCCGAGGGTCCCCTCGGTCAGGGAATAGTACCAGCGGCAATGGGAAGAGTCGCGGGAGGCAAACAGATCTATCTGTGCGTCGCCAAACTGCTCCCAAATCAGCTGAACCGTCTGGGGATGGAGTCTCCATTCCCCCGGGAGCGGCTGGAACCGCGACAGCTCGTCGGCTGCGCAGTTCAGGTCTCCCGGGATGTGAACGGCACGAAGCGACCTCAGATGCTTCTGACTCCATAGGAGGAGATGGCGGGCGAGTTGCGACATCCGGCGGGAGCGTAGACCACCTTGTCGGTTGATGTACGCTACTGTTGCCGTGCTGTCTGAACGGACCAGAACGTGTTTGTCCTTGAGCAGGGCTCGAAAGCGGTGCAGGGCAAGACGTACGGCCAGCAACTCGAGGCAATTGACATGCCATAGGCGCTGGGGTCCTATCCAGGAGCCCGCGGCAGCATGTCCCTTGCACATGGCGCCCCAGCCCGTGGAAGAGGCATCTGTTGTAACAACAACATGCCTGGAAACTCGTTCTAGGGGAACACCTGCCCGTAGAAAACTGAGGTCCAACCACGGGGTGAAGGTCTGACGGCAGGCTCGGGTCACTGGGACCTGGAGGGTGCCGTGTTGCCATGCCCATCTCGGGACTCGATCGCAAAGCCAGTGCTGAAGCGGTCTCATATGGAGCAGACCAAGCGGGGTCACCGCGGCTGCTGACGCCATATGCCCCAGGAGCCTCTGAAAAAGTTTCAGTGGAACCGCACTCTTGCCCTCGAACTGGCGAAGACAAGTCAGCAGAGACTGCGCGCGCTCGCTCGTAAGCTGCGCGAACATGGCGACCGAGTCGATTTCCATACCGAGAAAAGAGATCCTCTGCGCTGGGGAGAGTTTGCTCTTTTCCCAGTTGACCCGAAGGCCCAGACGGGCGAGGTGCTGAAACACCAGATCCCTGTGTTCGCAGACCTGATCCCGAGAGTGGCCTAGAATCAGCCAGTCGTCGAGATAGTTCAGGATGCGAACCCCGAGTTGCCTGAGCGGCACAAGGGCTGCCTCGACAATCTTCGTAAAGACGCGAGGGGACAGGGCTAGCCCGAAGGGGAGAACCGTGTACTGATATGCCTGCCCTTCGAAGGCAAACCGTAGAAACGGTCTGTGTCGAGGAAGAATGGAGACATGAAAGTACGCGTCCTTCAGGTCGATCGCTGCAAACCAATCCGAGGGACGAACGCACTCGAAAATGCGTTTGGCTGTCAACATCTTGAATGGAAGCCTGTGTAGGGTTCGGTTCAAGACGCGCAGGTCCAGGATTGGCCGTAACCCACCGGTTTTCTTGGGTACAATGAAGTAAGGGCTGTAGAAGCCGGACTTCATCTCGGCTGGAGGGACGATCTCGATCGCACCCTTCGCCAGTAGGGTGTCGACCTCCGCACGCATGACAGGGGCATTGCCACCCACCACGGTGTAGCGGACTCCCCGAAAGCGGGGAGGAGACCGAGCGAACTGAATCGCATAGCTGAGCCGGATGGTGCGAGCGAGCCAACTGGACAGGTTGGGAAGCGCTAGCCAGGCTCCCAAGAACTGAACCAGCGGGGTCATGCGAACCACCGGCGTACCCCCGATGGGGCAGCGAGGCGGAATGACCGGCCCAGACAAGGGAGGCATGGGAGCGTCCCGGGGTGTGGGCGGGGTCGAATTCCGCGCCCTGACAGAGGAGACCAGGGAAGGACCAGCGTTCCACGGGGGTCTCGTCTGCCAAGGGGCTGGCGACAGAGGGGGCCGAGAGCGGCGAGGCCATGGGGCGTCGCGCACTGCCCGCCGCGCCCTCTTGAGGCTCGGAGGTGAGAATGTCAGTTCTTTCTTTAACCATTGATAGGGTACCGCCGGCCGTGAGGCCAGCGGCGGAAGGGAAAAACAAAAGATTCTCCCCCGGCCCTCCACCGGGGGAAGGAGTGGTCCTGTTACCATCTCCTGGGAAAGAACCGAGGTCACCTCCGAGCCGCCCGTCTCAGGACCGCCGCTTAGACTGCCGTTTGGCAGGCTGGGGGGCTGGGACGGGCGGGGCCGCCTTTCTGCGACGTCCTCCACGCCTCGGCCCGGGTGAAGGCTGCTGCTGGGGCCGGGCAGGAGGGGCGGGAGTCGCAGGGGGGCGACCTCGGCGGGGAGCAGACTGAGGCATCTGAGCCGGCGGCTGGGTGGAGGCAGCAGCTGGGCGCCGGGGCAGAATATGCTTAATTGCCTCAGTCTGTTTCTGAGCGGTCGAGAACTGTTGGGCGAAGTCCTCGACCGCCCCGCCGAATAGCCCATCCTGGGAAATGGGAGAATTGAGGAAACGTGTCCGCTCAGATTCTCTCATATCGGCCAGGTTGAGCCATAGATGTCGCTCCTGGACCACCGAAGTGGACATCACCTGACCAAGAGAGCGAGCGGTCACCTTCGTCGCTCGTAGAGCGAGGTCGGTGGCCGTCCGCAACTCCTGCATTAACGCAGGGTCAGCATTGCCCCCGTGCATGTCCATGAGCACCTTGGCCTGATAGACCTGTAGGGTGGCCATGGCATGCAGGGCGGACGCGGCATGGCCCGCAGCTCTGTAGGTCTTCGCCGTCAACGTGGACGTGAATCTACAGGCTTTGGACGGGTGCTTTGGGTCACCGCGCCATGTCGAAGCACTCTGAGGACACAGTTGCATCGCAACAGAGCGCTCAACAGGGGGAACCCCAGTGTACCCTTTCACCGTGCCGCCATCGAGGGCAGTGAAGGCGGAAGTGGTTGCCGAGCGATCGCGAAAAGTCAGGGGAGACTTCCACGATTTCGACACCTCTTCATGCACTTCCGGGAAGAAAGGCACTGGGGGCTGACGGGCGCCTTCGGCACGGGCCGCCCCCAGATACCAATCATCTAGCCGGGAACGCTCGGGACATGGCGGAGGGTTCCACACAAGCCCAATCGCCTCGGCCGCCCGGGCAAGCATGGCTGTGAGTTCCGGATCGGACTCGGGCAATGCTGGGACTCCCGAAGGAGGCAACACAGCCGAATCGTCATCTCCGGAGGAGTCCAGCCCACCTTGTGATGCGGCGATCGACATAGCATCCTCCGCGGGTGCGCCAAATGAAACGCAGGGCCCCGAACGGGAAGCCCCGGCGCCCTCATCAGGCAACACCACGGGTTGCAGTGTGCAGGAGGGGGGTGTGGCCCGAGGAGGATTCGTCGAGTTGTTCCACACCGTAACCCTCAGATCACCCTGACCACCAGCCAAAGTACCCCCTCCAGTGGAGGAAGTAGATTGGGGTGTGGTAGAGGGGACTCTCCCCCCATTACGGAGATCATGGAGTCTCGATCGCAACACTGAGATGGTCATGTTCCCGCAGTGAGAACATGACTCATCCATGAACGCGCGTTCAGCGTGCACGAGGCCCAAGCACGCCAAACAGCGATCATGACCATCAAACGGAGGTACCAGTCGACCGCACCCAGAAACGGAGCACGGGCGAGCCATCTTTAAAAAGACGTGCCACGTGCAGCTCTTTTAGAGAGGAGTGAAAAGCTCTGCAGAATGCCGAAGCACCCAGGGAGAACGCGCACGCTGTGCTTCGATCACTGCACAGATCAGACAGGAAATGCGGAACTCGCTGGAACGTGCCGTAACACCAACACTCTGGAGAGAAACTCGTCTTGAAGAGGAAGCGCTCAGGCAGTAAACTCGGCTCTGAAGCAAAAACATAATGCGAGATTGCCACGCAACGCCCTTTATACCCACGCCGTGGGGCGGGGTTGCGGCATGCAAATTCCGCAGACCCATGGCATTTTCATGCCATTGGCTCGTTTTGTAGAGCTCAAAGGCGATTGGCTTCTAAGCGAAACCCCCATTCCGTCAGTAACTGACGTAACTCGTAGTGTACTGACTGAAAGGGAACTAGTTTGACTAACTAGCAGTTAACCAAGGGGCAATCACTCTTCATTTTCCAAAAAAAAAAAAATGTTATATACCTTTTATATACCAATATACATTTTTATGTAACTTACTTTAAAAAGTTAGGACCAGTCTTGAAGAAAAAAAATGAGATGATTAACTTTTAAGACTAGTCTTAGCAGTTTATGCAACCAGCCACAGGTTGGACTAGATGGGATATTTTTACAATAAATGCAAAATAATCACACATCATACAAATATGCCTGTTAGAGTGCAAATTCTAAAAAAAACAGATACAATTCAATACAGTTACCCAAATTATCCAAGTGTGTCCGACTGCATCCCACCGTACTACAAACCACCTCTACTACAAGTTATGCCCCTGCAATTAATAGGCAATGAAACGACATACAGATCATACATAGATCACCAGATGCCGTAAGTAATCCTGTTTGCTTTTCCTCAGTTCTTAAAGTATTTTAATTATGAAACTCTACAGTAGATTTTTATTTTATTCAAGGGGTAGGGTTAGAGTCAAGTTTGGAGATGGAGGTAGGTTTTAGCTAGTTTATTTTGATTGTTACTATTTTAAAATATTTTATTTTTATTTTTATGATTTCATTACTTAATAGCATTTCATTAAACTCACAAACCCCTGCAGTTCCATAATGAACCGGAAGTCTGGGAAACCCTAACGTAATGTGATATTTAGTGCACTTCATGTTGTTGATAACAAAGAACAGGATATATTCTCTTTTTTATATCAATATGGTACAATATCATCCTATTCAAATCAATGTGATAAACAAGTTATGTCTAAAGTAATCTAAAAAGTAATCAAAAAGTAGTCAGAATACATTACCTAAAACGAGTAATCTAGATTACATTACTAACGTCTCGGGTTATGACTATAACCCTTGTTCCCTGAGAAGGGAACTAGATACTGCGTCGTAGAACGACACTTAGCTCCCTTAGCGCAGCGCGTCTGAAGCATGAATGAAATCTGTCACCGATCCTGATTGGTGCTGCCTCATGACGTAATATGTGACGGCATACCTGGAAGCTACAAAAGGACGCCGGCATATAGTAAAGACAGCTTTGCGATGAAGCAGGCGCTCCCACGTGATGAGGTGTGGCGACGAGACGCAGTGTCTCGTTCCCTTCTCAGGGAACAAGGGTTATAGTCATAACCCGAGACGTTCCCTTTCGAGGGAACTCGCACTGCGTCGTAGAACGACACTTTGGGGAACGAATACCCACTATGCCACACCGAAATCACGCCCGTCCTAGTGTGAAGCTGGTGCCCAGGCACACTTAGTACGTGAGCACCCATACTCGAGTCGGCCACCGGGGTGCTACTAGGAGAAGGCTGATGCCCTCCCGGCGGACCTGCTCCAGAACTCCCGGGAGCAGAGCGATCGGGGGAAATGCGTACAGACACAGCCTCGGCCACGTCTGAGTCATGGCATCCAACCCCAGCGGGGCTGGATGCCTGAGGGAGAACCACAGTGGACAGTGGGACGTCTCTCGAGATGCGAACAGATCCACTTCCACTGGGCCAAACCTCACGCACATAGCCTCCACCACCTCGGGGTGGAGTCGGCACTCCCTGGACCTCAGCCCCTGCCTCGACAGGATGTCTGCTCCCTGGTTTTGGGCCCCTGGGACGTACATCGCTCTGAGAGACGACAGTTTCCCCTGGGACCACAGGAGGATCTGGTGAGCCAACTTGCACAGAGGGCGTGACCTCAGACCCCCCTGGTGATTCAGATACGATACCACGGACATATTGTCGGATCGTATCAGGACATGGTGGCCGCGGAGGTCCGGGAAAAAGCTCCTCAGAGCTTTGTAGACCGGCAGCATTTCCAGGCAATTGATATGCCAGGAAGAATGCCGGGTCTCCCACAGGCCTCTCGAAAACCGGGCTTCCATGACCGTGTCCCAACCAGTGAGGGAGGCGTCTGTTGAAATAATTTTCCTGCAACATGACGCTCCCAACACTGGGCCTTGGGACAGGATTGCCAATTGCTGAGACTTCCGCCCGAATGGACTCGACACACGCGGGGGACATTCGGGCCCGCATCGTGGTCGAGTCCCATACGACTCCCAGGAACGTGGTCCTCTGGGAGGGCATCAACACGCTCTTCTTCGTGTTCAGTCTCAGCCCCAAGCACCTTATATGAGACAGGACAACATCTCGTTGCCGTATCGCCATATCTCGCGACTGGGCTAGTATCAGCCAGTCGTCGATATAATTCAGTACACAGATGCCCTGGAGCATGATGAGCACCAGTGCTGCATCCATGCATTTGGTAAATGTGCGAGGGGAAAGAGCTAGGCCAAAAGGAAGAACCCGATACTGGTATGCTTCGCCCCGGAAGCGAACCTCAGGAACTTCCTGTGGGCAGGAAGGATGGAGATGTGGAAATATGCGTCCTTCAGATCTATCGTGATGAACCAGTCACGTTTGCCAGAAGCCTTCTTTGCCTGAAGGACAGCCCTCAGGTCACCCTTCGACTCAGAAGCCTTCTGGCGAGAGCGCCGTCTCCGTTGCCAAGCTCCCTCGGGAGGGGCGCGGGAGGCGACGCTCTCCTTTTGCGCCTGCCGGTAGGAGGGGGCGAGGGAGATACTGCTGGAAAGCGTCCATCCAGCTTACTTGCTGGCCGGATTTCAACTTTTTCCTGTGGCCATTCGATGTTCAATTTGGCCACAGCGCGGGTCAGCACATCCACAAGCTCTTCCTGAGCGGGAGAATGAAAAGGTGAATCCACCTGCATTTCTCCCGCCTCAGCACTGAGCACGTCTGACCCCTCAGAATCAGATGGCTGCAGCACTGGATCATCCACCCCGCGGGAAGAAGCCGCTTCGCGGGCTTCCGCACGAGGTGGGAGGGTGTCTGAATCCTCAGACGAGGAGTGGGAGGATGCCTCAGCATGCCCAGCTCCCGCCGAGAGATCCACTTGTGAGCCCCACGATCTGCGCCTCCGCGCTGCCTCGGCAGACGTGGGACCAGCACTCTGAGCGGCAGCCTCTCACACCCGCTACAGGCGGCCCCCTCGAGAGCCTGCCTTGCTTTGTAATAAAGGGACAAACAACACCAAATAGGACAAACAATGTTCAATACACACAGAGCGCCTCGCTGAAGAGCAAAAGCTGTCTTTACTATGTGCCGGCGTCCTTTTGTAGCTTCCAGGTATGCCGTCACATACCACGTCATGACGCAGCACCAATCAGGATCGGTGACAGATTTCATTCATGCTTCAGGTTTGTGTTATTTAAAGGGCGTGTTTAGTAATATGCGCCTATAGGCGGGTGCACAATGCACATACACTGCTTATTACACACACAGGAATGTGCAGCAGCACACAAACATTTTTAAATATTAAAAAATAAAAGGATTTCAATGTAAAGGATTATTATTGTGTACATAAAGATAAAATGCCTACATGTCATAATGGATAGTCATTGCATGAATCAGAATTACCTATTTGCAGTAATGACAAATAAAATTGGCTACTTATTTAACCAATCGTGGCAATACACACTCGTCAGGTTGAGGGTGTCTATATTCGGCCATGTAAATAGTAAATCTGCCATAGTGCAAGTGCAACTGGCTCTTAAAGGGAATGGGAGATTGATCGGTTTATTGCACGTTATGCCCAAAACACATCCATTACTCATTAAGAATAGGGGCGATCCTTTTAGATCATGCGCACCGACCATTTTTCCCAGCGTTAAACTAGCAAAAGTGGATTCGGACACACCCTATGTGCACTTGTGCCATGTGCTTTAGACCATGCGCTTAGATCGTTAAAATAGGGCCCTTTGTCCGGATCGAATTCAGAACGATGATTAAAACATAGACCGAGTAGATTGTGTCCATCAACACCCCAAAACTTTACCTAGAGTCCTTTACCTCTTTGTGGGTTCGACATTTTATTCAGTAACATTAGGCAGTTTTAGATAATGTTTGATGATCGTGTTATTTTACATGTGCATAAACAATGTGTCTACCGCTTGTTTCTGCTTCTTCTTCGCCTGTGTTTTGATCTGGAGATTCTGTACTCTTATATATTTCTAAGAAGTACATAAAAAGTAGACTGAAAGTATGTTTTCTTATTTTTATTTAAAAGAAGTATACTAATAGCACACTTGAAACAACTTCTTTTTTTGTAAGGGTTGTTTCTTTGAGGGAGGCGTAAGATGCAGGGGCATGGTTTGTAGTAATGTGATGCCGACAGATCCTTCTCAAATAATATCTCAGAAAGAAGAGATTTACATACAGTATATTACATAAACATCATGAAAATATCTGCTTAATGTCATTATGATATTGGACAGGAAACATTTTAGATTAGAGGCATATTATAGATTAGCAAAACACTCTTAAAATGTAACAAATCCTTAAAATTGCACATTGAATAGTTGCCTGCATGATGTACATGTGCTATGTGTAGCATATATTTTACTGCTCTGCCATGCATTGTTGCTAATATGTGTGCAGCTAATATTTATACTGAAGTTGAAAATAATGAGTGAGCCTTCACCTGCCATGGCCAGCTGCAGAGTGCAGAGGTCACTGCCATACTGGTTGTTTGCCATGAAGATAAGCTGCCCTACATCCGTGCTTTTCACTTTGGAAATGTGGAGGGCATGCTGGTCATCATCAGGCATGGTCATGTCTAATGCACCAGGTTTGTTGACAAGCTCCAGTCCCCTTCTGGTAAACAATGGTATACTTAATATTCACAATTTATATTGTAGTTTGAATGTTTGATTTGCATTTAACACTAACCTTTTCCACGTGCCTGCTGCTTGGACATGATTAAGGGTTATTGTGATGGTGACAGGCTGGTTCTCAACTACATACACAATATCAGGTTTGTCCAGGATGACTGGAGCTTTGTGTAAATATTGTCCTGTGATATGGAAAAACTGTGAAAACATAATTTTAACATGTCTACATGCAATGTGCATGCATCAGGCAACGGCACAGTCAGCATTTCCCAGGCAAAAAGGTTAATGAGGGTATGTTTTGGCCCACTGAGATGATCTGCAGTTAAGTAAGGCTATAGCTATGACAATTGCATTCATTCAAAAAAGTGCAATTAAAAGTGAATACCAGAAGATACTGTATGTGTCATCAGGAGCAGCACGAAAATGTCATTAAAAAAAGATACATTTATCTACTGTGTGTACAGAGAATTTGAGCAAAACAAATTTCTATACCTCTGTCAATGAGCTGGACCAGGTCAGTGGGTTGAGAGGGTTTGCTGAATGCTTTTCCAGTAGCACTAAGGACTCTAAAGGAATAACACACTCCCTTAGAAAGTGAGGACACTGTATAAGAAGTGTCTCTGAGGCTGGAGGCAATGGTTGTCCACTGGGTGGAGCCAAAAGCTTGTTGTTGAACAACATACATGAGTGAAGCAGGATCTGAAATGAATGAAGGACAAGGAAAATGCTATAGGGGAGGGCAGGGTAAATAGATATACTTTGAGATGACTGAGAAGTCATTGGGTTTTTTGGTTAAATGACTGAAATGACATCTGTGGTTAAGCTCAAGATATTACCATGTTTTATTCTATGACATAACATTCATCAGTAATGCTCCCTTGTGATTTTTAAGCTTTTACTTGTCTTGAAAAAAGGTGGTTACTAATAAGTGGTTAAATGGAACAACAGAGATTGTCAGGGACATTAAATGTCATCACACTGAACAGCTAAACTCATCTACTCACTAGTCCACATGTTCAGCCTTATTGTGTTTATAACCACACTCTTGCAAACTAATCTAACTTTATATATATATAATTTTTTTTAAATAAAAACTTGAATGAGACACTGAATCTTAATAGTGGTGTCCTTGAATTTGTGTGACTCTGTATTGGTTTATAGCCTACATTTAGCTTTAGAATTCATATATCCGTGGCAATATATCCCGGCAATCCATGTTTTTACTGTTATATGGTAGGGGGCGCTATTATGCATCTTCTGAAAGAGTACAGAATCTCTGGATCAAAACACAGGCAAAAAAAGATGCATATGTTGATGATTTTCTCAGCTTTTTGTTCAAAATGTTGCTTTTATGAAACGTACCCACATTCAAGTGTGGATAAAAAAGAATGCATGAATTTTTGTTTAAAAGCAGAGGCTCTGTCCGTTCTTTTGATATATTGCATGTTCAGATATTTAAACAAAATATTCTGGGGGCCATGAAAGTTTTGTGAAAATGATCAAAAATACTGGCGCTGGCACTGGCTGGTAACAAAACATAAAACACTGGCGAGGAAAGAGTTAAGGTGGTGGCAGAATTTACACACTGACACATCTTACCTCACTCTCCCCTATTTGTCGATTAATTATCACAGATTATAGAACATGATAAAATAACTTTAAACAAAAAAATATCAGGAACTATCATGCCAGGATAGCTATCCTGGCATGATAGTTCCTGTCTAATGCTATTTCATGCATTAATTTCATGTTTATTTAAACTGTTAATGAGTTGGATTCTCATGCTAAACATGGCCAAAAAAAATAATAATAATAAGATAGAGTATTTCTGTTTGTTTTTCCGGAGTAGCAACTGAGTTATGCAAGTGTGTTTATTTGTTCCCGGCATTTCGGTGATGAATGTTTTATAAACAAGGCCCAGTTGAATTTGCAAATCGTTAGAAACTGAAAAGCGGTCCCAGCGATAAAAGATCCCGGTCATGAGTTGAAACCGCAGGAATGTCTGTGTTTTGTTGGCAATCGGCGCGTAAGTGCATTATAATGTAAACACAACAAACGTATAGTGAATCAAAAGTTATGCAGGGATAATGCAATGATGTATTGTGTGTGTTTGTGTGTGCTCGAGTCTCTTTAGCCCCGCACACTGCACGCAAATTTAGCTGTTTTCGGAAAAAAAAACGGTACAACGTATCTGTCTTTTATAAATCTGATAAAACTAAAGACTCTTCGGAGATATGAAGGATGCAATACTACTCTATAGGTACTCAAGATTAACATGAGATTGGCAGAAACTGTGTGTGTCATACCCTTTAAGAAAAGACATGGACAAATTTACCTATGGATGGGTCCAGGTTTTTTGGTCTTTTCCAGCTCAATAAGACTGTTCTCCCAGTTACAGATTCAATTACTGGAGGACCATCAGGTGGCTCAGGAAGGCTAACTGTCAAGAAGCTACAATGTTAGTGAGGCAGACACGATGTTACAATACTACTATATATGAGAGGAAGATCCATCTTACCTGCAACGTATAAATGAGCATAGCAGGCAGCCTTGCCCACTTTATTGGAGATGACACATTTATACACACCACTGTGGCCATGACACACAGAACTAATGACCAGACTATGAACATCCCTGTCTAGAAGAGGTACATGATATGATATAATTAAAGACAACATGTATTCAGCAGAACCTCCCAGTTAGAATTCAAGGCAGTGTTAGACTATAGATGGGCCACAAATATCCTTTAAAATGCTTTTGACAATATTTTTGTGGACTTACATTGTATCATCTTTCTGTCATCAGTGTTCTCTATCTTCTTGCCATTGTGATACCAAACGATTTTGGGGTATGGCAGGCCTGTTACCCTGCACTTCAATGCTGCTTCTTTCCCTTCAACTACTTCCAGGTCAATGAGAGGTTTTATAAAGTCTGGCATTGCCTTGTGTTCCACCTCTCCCTCGGACATCTCAGGCTCCTCAGGGATTGATGGCATCTTTTCTAACCTTGACCTAAGAAGTGCAAAATTATCTGACAAATGAGACAATGAGACAGAAAAAGAATATATATATATATATATATATATATATATATATATATATATATATATATATATATATATATATATATATATATATATATATATATATACTTAATTAGACATTGATAAGAGTCTATCTTCTTACATGTGAGTAGATATGGCCAGTCGAGGTTCCTGTATATAGAGTTCAGCTGAGCTCTCTGCTTCTCCATGAACATTTCGAGCAATTACTGTGTAAAATCCCTCACTCTCCTTGTTGACATAAGTGATGAGCAAAGAGTGATGCCCATTTACTTTGAGAATGCGAATATTATCCGTCTCCACCACAGGTTGTTCTAGGACACAAAATAGGTATTTTAAATGTTGACAAATGTCTTTTATTCCAAGCAGAGTTATTTCAGAAAATGACTTCTGCAGCTGGCTCTTTATTTTTTACCACAATGAGTCCAGGTGACTTCAGGAGGGGGAGATCCACTGACTTTGCAATCAAATTGTGCAGACCGGCCTTCAGTAGCCTCTAGTACCTCCAGTTTCCGTGTAAAGAGTGGCTCCTTAGATGGAATCACCAGAAGATTAGCTGTACAAGTGAGCTTTTCTGTACCATACAAGTAGGAAAAATAAGCACAGTTAATATTAATCAGAAGTATTTGGTGCAAATAAGCAGTACTGGAAAACAATATGATATGATATGATATGATATGATATGATATGATATTAAAGAATAGGAAGCCTATTATTGATGCATATATGATGTAACACAGCTATGCTCACTTTTCACAGTTTTATGACACAGAGTCTCCTACCTTTTGCTGAACTGACTTTGCAAGTATAGATTCCACTGTAGTCTTCATGTGCAGATTTTAACAGAAGACGGCATTGGTGTCCATCAAATTGCATTTTACAATCAAATAGTGCTGGCTGTATCAACTTCCCATTGGCCAGCCAATCAACATCAACAACCTTTGGCCCAGTTATGAAACATTCAAACAAGGCTATCTCTCCTGCCTTGACCTTCACATCCTGCATTGGTCTGGTAATTGTCAGGGATGACTCAGCAGGAGCTGCTAGGCAGAAAAGAACAGTTACAAGTCATGTACCACTCAAAGTTCAAGCCTTAGCTTGAAATAGAATTACTTGCAGAAATATCAACATTTATTGACAATATTAAGATGCAGTGGGGTTCAAAAGTCTAAGCATTATCAGACATTTTGTTGGTTTTAAGTTATGGTATTAGCTGACCAAATCCAAACGTCTCCTAAAGGTCATAAGATTAACATCCACACAACGTCAAATTAAAGCATTATTAGAAGTTGTATTAAGTAATCAAAACCCAACGTCTGCTAAATGTCGTAAGATTAATGTCCACAAATTATAGCATTATAAGACATTGATATTTTGTTGGTCTTAAGTCATGGTATTAAGTTACCAAAAGCCAACGTCTGCTGAACAACATAAGATTATCGTCCACACAATGTCAAATTATAGCATCAATAGACGTTGAAATGTTTCCTGATTTTAAGTCAGGATTTTAAGTAACCAAAACCCAACCTCTTCTAAACAGATTAACGTCCACACAATGTCAAATTATAGCATCATTAGACATTGATATTTTGTTGGTCTTAAGTCATGGTATTAAGTAACCAAACTCAATGTCTGCTGAACTTCATAAGATTATTGTCCACACAACCTCAAATTACAGCATCATCAGACATTAATATTTTGTTGGTTTTGGTTATTATGTTATGGTATTAACTGTCCAAATCCCAACATCTGCTAAACCTTATGAAAAAGAAGTACACTTCAAGTTTATTTTAAGAAGTATACTTAAATTTTGTTCAAGTATATCTTTTAAGTATACTTTATGTAGTAAGTATACTAATATCAATGTGTACTAGTAGTAAACTTGTAAGAGTACTATTTCAGTTGGCCCACTTTTAGTATAGTATATGTTTAAGTGTACTATAAGTGTAACAGTAGTACACTTTAAGTGCACAACTACGTTTTTCATTTGTACTGCATCTGTACTACAAATGAACTAAGTTTACTAGTAGTTTACTATTTTAATACAAGTAGTACATTTTTTAGTTTATGAAAATACACTTTGAAGTGTACTCTCAGTAAACTACTAGTTTAGTAGTTCATACTGCAAGTATACTTGTAAGTTTTCTTTAAGTGAACATAACATTATACTTATAGTTTACTATTTATATATTATTTTAGCACTTTACTATGTTCAAATGTAGATATAATTTTTTTAGTACTTGAAATATACCTTAAAAACATTTTATTATAGCTTCATGCAACATAGATGGAGTAGATTGAGTCCATCAACACCCCCAAAACTTCACAGTAGTTTCCTCTTCATGGGTTCAACATTTGATTTGGTAGGCTAATATTAGGCAGTTTTGCTGTTTAATGTTTGATGATCGCGTTATTTCACATTTGCATGAGCAATCTTCTATCACGTTTCTTCTGTATTTTGATTCGGAGATTCTGTACTAGAAGATGTGTCATAGCGCCCCCTACCGTATAATAGTGAAAACATGGATAGCTGGAAAATTCGAGAATTCAGTCAATTGTGGGGAAAGAGTAAAGTATTTTAAGTAAATTCCTATGTACACTACCAGTGGACTAGCCTACAACAAAAATTCAGATACGCAGAATTAGGAACATGTCTGTATGTAAAACTATGTAAAAAGTATATTTAATAGGCTACTCCATCAAAAGATTAAACACAATTGCAAGCCAAGTATACTTTGAATACTTAATTATACTTTTAAGTATATCTTGGTCAAAAGATTTAGTACAAGTATAGGCCAAATATACTTCTGTCAGTACAAGTCAAGTATACTTAAGTGCAATTTTAAGTATATTTCTGAGAAGTACATAAAGTATATTTCTGAGAAGTACACAAAAAGTAGACAAAGTATACTTTCTTATTTTTAGTTTAAAAGAATACTAATAGAACACTTGAATAAACATATTTTTCGTAAGGGAAACTTCACAAGATTAATGTCTACACATCGTCAAATGATAGCATCATTTGACATTGGTATTTTGTTGGTTTTAAATCATTAAGCAACCTAAACCCACATCTGCTGAAAGTCATAATGTTAATGTCCACACAACAATAAATTATTGATTCTATTCTGATGATTTGATGTTTTAATGACATTACTGATTATCATTAAAATCTCAAAATTATTTTATTTTAGGTTAAAATCTAGAGGTGATAATCCTGCCATTCAGGGCTTGACATTAACTTTTTTGCTCACCACCCACTGTGGCTAATTTTTCCAAAGTTACTAGCCACTCAGTATTTTCACTGGCCACAATTATGACATCAGTACCATCTGGGATTTTTAATATTATCTCATAATTGTTTAGTTTTCCTTTATGCTAAAATACTAATTTACTAATTAATCCATTAATTAGGGGAAACAGCGGCTTAAGTGATAAACTGGTAACACTATTTTGATGGTCCCTTTTGAACATTCTGTTTGACCATAGGTGCCAATTTATGTTTCTGCTGTTGGGTGCCTGCACTCCATACTCAATGCTTTACTCAAGTGTCACAATCTTGTAATGTTATTGAATGTATATTTTATTTTTGAGGCTTTTCCAAGCAAATATGGATAAATGTGATTTAACGTGTGTTAATTAACCATTATATCATGTAATTCATTTGATTCATAATTTCATAAGTAAATAGTTATCCTTTCCCTTTTGTATCCACAGGTTGATGACAAGTATAGTGCTGCAGGAATGAGTCATAAACCCTAGAAATGAGGATGCATATTTTCCCATTGTCCCGAAGTGTGAATGGGCTTTTGGTTAAATGCCTGAAATAAGGTCTATGGTTAACTCAAGCTCATATTTTCATATTTTGTTTTACAATTTTGTAAGTTAATCTCCAGAAAGTTTGGTGAATCCACCTCTTGCAGGTTCTTTAAAAGTGTCACAATAAAAGTTTATTTTGATAATTCATTGCATGCCTCATCCAATAAAACATTTGTGAATTTCAGTTTCACTAAGAATTTAAAGTTTGTTAGTTTTGTCTTAAAATTACCACTGGGTCTGGCTTGTATCCAATTTTCTCAGTTAGTTGATTTTTCATTTACAACAAAAACTTGGCTTGTTTAAAAGTTTGGTGCCATGCCAACAAAATCCATGCTAACTGTGTAATCATCTTTCTTTAAAGTTGGAATTGACAGCTAAGATTGGAGTTTTAGAGATCTCTAGTGTTTATTCCAACTACAATGCAAAGTCTGCCCAACAATGGAGTTTGATGTGAAGACAACATTAGGTCTTGATATCAAATCAATATTAGTTTTTGACGTCTTTCGATTGTTGGAGCTTGATGTCAAACAAACGTCGGGTGTAGATGTCAACACGATTTTCATTTTCAACCTTAATTTTACGTCTGCCCAATGTTAGAACTTGACGTCTGCACAATGTTGACGTCAGACAAACGTCAGGTGTATACCGTATAATTTTATTATGACGTCAAATTTTGGTTGAAAATTAAAATCGGGTTGATGTATACAGTATATACATGTCTTCCTTTGTTCTATTTTCCAGCCACAATCTGTCACCATGGACTCTAGCCCCAATCATCACAGCTGTTTGTCGTTTTATTTAATCATCTGTGTATTTAAGTTCCTGCTTGTCTTCAGTTCAGTGTCCAGTATTGTTCGTGTGTTATGTTGCATGCTGTTTCGCACGTTGGCTAGCACTGTGGATTATTCGAATAAACCTTGTATTAGTGATGCAAAGTCCGATATTGTTGATTATTGCCTCTCATTCACTTAAGTTAATGGTGCTTGTGGTTACAGTTTCATTCGCGGATCCTTTATGTCGGATACGAGTCATATGACGGACCAATATTGAGTAGCCTAGACATGTTACATGTCTAAAGTAGCCTATAAAGAAAGAATAAACCAGTTTTATAGATTTATAAATTTTGCATAAAAAATATAATCTGCATGCACAGTAAAAGTAAAATTTACATCTCTCGACAGATGTTATTTAATAACAGTAGTCATAATAAGCATATTCCCAGTACATGCCTCAGACTTGCGCCGCCAACTCAATCATCAGAATCCTTGGTAATCCTCGGCAAACTTCAACAGCTGGTTGAACCGGCTCATTCGGTTCCTTTTGAGTCCTTGGTAATCCTTGGCAAACTTCGACAGATGTTTGAACCGGCTCATTCGGTTCTTTTTTAGTTGGACGTGCTACTTCGGCTTTTGCGTCTTGCATCATCAACCCGGAACTAAAGTTTGATTCAGTTCGATTAATGAACCAGCTCAACCGGTTACTTGCTGAGAACCGACTCAAAAGAACAATTCGTTCAAGAACCGAACATCACTACCTTTACTTTCATCATCGTCTTCCTTGAACTTAGCGTTACGGAATGCCGAACCTAAAATGAAAAGAAAAGCAATGGAGATTTTTTTCTATTAACGTTGCCCCAACATGGGGTAATCAACTTTTGAATGGAGCGACAGTATTTGTGTTCCAGCATGGCAGAGACCTGGAGCGTTATGTGGAGGAGTTCCTAAACATCTGCCATCAAGCCACCTTTGACAACGTCTGTCTGATGGAGGGATTTTGGTGTGGTTTGGACGAAGATCTCGCTTCGTCATGCTCTGCTGGGATTTCTGCTGGACCCTGGGTAGTTACATCAACTTCGCGCTGTGGACGATAGGATCCACGTTCACAGTGGGTGAAGAGGAGGATGACAACAGCCTCACAAATGTCTCGCAATCAGATCCAGAGCACAGCCCACCTACACCCTGCACCATGGAGACAAAAATGCCTGAGGCCCCCACAGATGGACAGCTTCGCCTGTGACGACAGCGCCCACTAAAGCCCCGGAGCCGAAGTTCCCATGTGTGTCTGACCAGGGGTGTGAGCCGGCAAAAGCCGTCCCGGTGGGAATTTTGGTGGAGATCGACTCTGGGGAGGACTGGCTAATAGTCTGGGACACTGTCCTCGCCTTGGTCCTAGGTTGCGCCGGCTCTGCTTCAGGCCTCAGGAGCTCTGATATCACCTCGAGCGTTCGTCACCGCAGCTCGCCCAGGCCTCCAGTGCCAGCGGCGGCGCTCGATCCCATCAGCTCTCTGTCATACCCTTGGGATCCCCTGAGATCGGCTCCATCTCTGTCGGTCGTTCCGCGGAGGTCGTCAACCACACCTACTTCTTGGCTACTCCCTCCGTCGACACCGCCATGGGCTGTTGTCATTACTGTGCTCTGGGTCGGTACCATCTGGCCACTCCTCCGTCATCGCCCCCATGGATGCTCTGCCTGCCTGTTTCAGCCAGCCCTCTGCCTGCTCCTTTCCAGCCCTTCTCCAGCTCCTTGCCCACTTCCAGAGCCTCTACCTTCCCTCCCTCATCTATTTATTTTGTTCTTTTTATGGCACGAGGTCGTGCCTACTCGGAGGGTGCGTTATGTCAGTTATGTTCAGTTTGTTTTAGTTTTCATGGAAATTCAGTTTGTTTTCATTAGTCACATGTCTTCCTTTGTTCTATTTTCACACCACAATCTGTCACCATGGACTCTAACCCCAATCATCACAGCTGTTCGTCGTTTTAGTTAATTATCTGTGTATTTAAGTTCCTGCTTGTTTTTAGTTCAGTGTCTGGTATTGTTTGTGTGTTATGTTGCATGCTGTTTCGCATGTTGGCTATCTCTGTGGACTTTTCTAATAAACCTTGTGTTACTTCATTATTGTCTTCCTTGAACTTAGCGTTACATAGACGTCAACCCTATTTTCATTTTCAACCAAAATTTGACATCTGTCAACTTTTGAACTTGATCTCTGCACAATGTTGGAGCTTGACGCCAGACAAACGTCAGGTGTAAACGTCAACCCGATTTTCATTTTCAACCAAAATTTTACATCATCCCAACGTTAGAACTTGACATCTCTACAACATTGGAGCTTGACGTCAGACAAACGCTATGTGGAGACGTCAACCATATTTTCATTTTCAACCAAAATTTGACGTCTGCCCAATGTTCAGACTTGACATCTGCACAACGTTGGAGCTCGACGTCAGACAAACATCAGGTGTAGATATCAACACGATTTTCATTTTCAAAAAAACACAACGTTGACGCTTGACATGTATAGTTGTAGGTGTATAGTGTGTTTAAACTTTTCACTCTAATTATTATGTGGATAATATTTAAAAAACAATGCATTGGTCTTAAAATTGGTCGCTTTAATTAAAAAAAAAAAAAAATATTACATATCATTAATTTGCTATCAACATCGTCACAATAAAATACATTGTTGTACTTAATGTCAGTCATTTAATTCCACCCACTCTGACTTTCACAGTTTATTACGGCACTTGGGTTTTTATTTCCTTCCAAATAATTTTGTCATAACAGTGTAATGGTTGGCAACAGAAGAGAAAAACTGCAGAGGATCTTGGCCAATGAACAAAAGCAGATGGCTCTGAGTGAGATTTCTAACTGACCACAGCTGGGGAGATAATAGATTTACCTTGTTGTCCCTGATCCAATTCATTTTTTTCCACTTATGATAGGCAGTGGCATCAGCACAAAACAGACACTGTGGCTTCATGGAAAATTCCAGGAACGTTCCTTTGTTGAAAGTTGTCAAAGCAGTGTAACTGCTAGGTTAAATTTTTTTTTAAATATGTGCTGGATGTTAAGCTCACTGCCTTCTTTCTTTAAAAAATAAATAAATAAACAAAATCCTCAATTTCATTTGCAGTGTTATAAAGTTACTGTCTCTGGTCTTTTTTTGCTGAGAAGGAAAGCTGCTTCTGTGCCATTGTAAGTTGATTTGCTGATACTTTCCTTGTAGTTTCTATATGGTTTCACATGATAATAGATTTACATGCTTGTTGTAGCTCTCTTTTGTCTTTTCAGCACTTACTACAGTTAAAATGCCCACATGAAATACATTTTCAATAACAAACTGAAAGACGCTGATTCATTTGTTTGTGGAACACGAGAAATGCCAGTGAGGTGTTTTTCTGTCACTCTCATACTCAGGACAAACACTTCTAGCTATGCGAGATTGATTTCATGAGTTGTTGTGTTCTGAAATGTCTTACTGCAATTATTATGCAACTGTATGTACTTATGTTACTTGATTTAGTGGTTATTACTTGTGCAAAGTATGTTTATTTTTGGCTGTAAGTAGGTCTATAGATTAGGTATCAAACAACATCTGAAGAAAAGCATCCTGGAATTTATCTCTAGTAAAGAACAAACTACAGTACCTATATTTTGTATATCATCAAAATGAGACAATTGCACAGTAAATTGATCTGTTCCATACTGACAGTATGCATTAACTGGACTGATACAACTATAGTATATGAGATCTAACCAAACTATATTACATACTGTACATTTTCAAGCCAATTCAAAATAATAATCGTACACAAGGCAATAAAACAGGCACACAGGAACTTTTTGAAGGAACACTATAAATGTGCTGTGTACTTTGTGGCCTAAGGAAACACTGAAGGCTTCTCCACTTGACTAAGATAACAGAAGTACTTAGATGAATAGTTGCAACATTGCTAGACAGTAATGTATCACTATTAAGTTGGTTCAGAGAAGTCAATTAATTTATTCTCTGTTGATTATTGATGATTAACACTTTTAAGAAGTTAAATGGTGAAGCATGATAGCTACAAAAAAGGGGCATGCATTACTGTGATGTGTTCATATTGCCATTGTTATGCAATCAAAAAGAAAATCTTTTTTTGCTGAATTTATGCTGATATTGTCCAAAACCCTCTTAATAACCTTGGGTATTTGTAAATCTTTGAAGGGTACTTTCTATTCTGTATATATAGACCTTTATATATTTACTTGATATGAAACTTGATATGAGAAATAAAACTCTTCTCAGATGACACAAATCAACCAGCATGTGAGGCATTTGTCGCCTAGTGATGGTCATGCTCATGTAAGACAGATCTGTGCAGATGCTGCACAAAATAATATTTATATCATGACTTTTGAGGATTTCTGCTGAACCTGCAGAGCTTTTACATTCACTTTTCTCTATAGGGGTTTTACAAGACACTGATGTTGTTTATTTCATAGAGATGGTTTGTCTAATAGAACTTAATCTATGAATCATAACTCATCAAATTGGCAAGTGAGTTGACAGCATTTCCCCAAATGGTTGATTTTCACCCGCATTTGGTGGGTGCTAATTTCAAACCATGGTATATGTTTTAATTACTGAGAGTGTCACCACTGTAATTTGTTATAATAGTCCTACATGAAAGGACCATGAAGATGTAGATGCAAAGAGATAACCCTAACCCTTAGATAATTAAGACCCAAAATAATAAAGACCCAAATAATAAGCATTTAAATAATACTGTAGCTTAGGTCTGAGATATCTTACCTCTGGGGCCAGGGTTTCCCTTGATGACGCTCTGAAGCATCATCTCTGATCCAGCAGCTTCCATGGCATCCTTAAGAGGAAGTTTAAACATGGGGGCCTCTGCTGGGTCCTCATCCACAGACATGCAGGAGTCATCTGATGGGTCTTCTGGGAGGATTGGGCAACGGTTGTTACACAAAGATCAAGTGATGATAAGGAACTCATTAAAACCTCACAATGTATAATCATCTGTCTCTACATTGGTACAAAAAAACTGTAATGATCTAAATTTAAACATTATGCTCAAAAAACAATTTTACTGTTCCTGTAATGCAGTAAAATAGGATGTGTCAGATCTTTGAGTTTTAAAGGAGTATTTCACATTCAGTACAAGTTAAGATCAATAGACAGCATTTGTGGCATGTCGATTACCACAAAAATTAATTTCCACCATTTAAAGAGGTTAAAGTGAACCATTTACAAGGGAAGTAAGTGGGACCAAATCGTAATCATTAAAATACTCAGTGTTTCAAAAATATAGCCCCAAGACATAAATAATATGTGTGTTAACATGATTTTATTATGAAAAATTAGCTTACTAACATTTTCTGTGTAAACTATATAGAATTTTACAACTTTGTTGCCATGACAACATAACAGTTAAAACATTAAAACGGCTTTAACAATGATTTATACAGCTTCACAGCTCAAATAGAGTGCATTAGTGCCCGCCCACTTTTTCTGTCTTTTTTAAAGGATTAAATGTCATGAACTCATTAATTATTCCTCATTGTGAGAGTTATGTAACAATAAAACTGTGCATTTAAAAATGTTGATTATATACTATAGCTTATATAAAGAATATATTTTAAGTTTACTACAAACCAGATGTATTGAAATATTTAAAGGGTTAGTTCACCCCAAATTTAAATTCTGTCATCATTTACTCACCCTCATGTCATTCCTAAGATCTTTTTGATGAAATCTGAGAGCTTTCTGTCCCTCCATAGACGCAACCGAAAGAGATCGTAAAACTAATCCATATGAATTGAGTGGTTTAGTCCAAATTTTTTTGAAATAAACACAATCGCTTTTTATGATGAGCAGATTGAATTTAGGCTTTTATTCACATAAACATTCATCAACTCACACATCAGTTGTGGTAAACCAAAGGAAGCTTAAGCATGTTCGCTTGATGTGTGAGAACCAGTAAGGTTCATTCTCATGTGTAACGCAGCACGTTTGAGCTTCCGCAAGAGGTTTCAAGCAGGTTCGGTTGAGCTTCTATTTATGTTCACTGATCAATGTTTTTATGTTCGTCATATAAAGCATTCGATTCATTTTAAGGTCTCTTTATGAACTTTTTGAAGTGTCAAAGTTTCAGTTGCATATGGAGAGACAGAAAGCTCTCAGATCTCAAGATCTTCATTTTTGTTCTGAAGATGAACAAAAGTCTTACAGGTTTGGACAACACGTTCTCACACCCAACTCATCACATATTGACACTTGGTCAGGACCCTTTAGCGTCATTTTTCGACACGCAGGGTACTCCATTGATTTCAATGAGAAACCTTTGGCGTCATACACAGATGCGTTGGGCATGGGAATGTTATTGTCATGATGAAATTATATATTGGGTTATGATTTTGCCATTATGACATGTTGGAGTGTGATTCTTAATTTAATCAGCCAGCATAATCTTATTTACATTTATTTAATTTTTTTATTTACGCTATTTAGACACGTTTGAACATGTAACCAAACCCCATCCCTAAACCTACCCATTTGTGTATTATATGATATAAAACACAGGATATAACAGGCAGATACTACTGCAGGCAAAATTTATTTAAAAAGTACAAATATTCCAAGTGTTCCGAGGCCAAACGATTGATTTGTGTGAAGAAAATCCCCAAAAGTGATCAGCGTCTCCATCCACCGAAGATTATGCACACATTCAAAAATTGCCGCCCGAAGAAACGCTACGTCAGCTTTGATAGTGAAATTGCATTGGCTCTCATATATCTCGGGAAAAATTGCATCATGTCAGCTTTGATTGTAAAATGTCATTGGCTTTCGTGTGTCTCGTGACCGATTGCGTCATGCTAAAGAGTCAGTGTATCTTCTGAATCTTATGACTGAGTGTGTGTGTGTGTGCGTTCACGTTCATTTTGATCAACTCTGTTCTTCACATAAAGATATCGTATGACTTTAAAAGACTTGGAATGCAACGAGTTAATACTTTTATACTGTTTTTGGTCAGATTTTGCAATAAATACCTGGGACTGTACTTTTATTTGCCTGTTAATGTTACGTGTTTTATATTGTTGAGAAGTGGGTAGGTTTAGGGTAGTAGGAGTGGGATTAATTGCTCCAAAATATAAAAGTACCCTATAAATATTTATAAAATCACGCCTACTTTTACAAATGCAAAAAATTAAATGCGTCTTGACCTGACGCAGTGGGCAAGCAGCTGAAATCAGTGAAGTACCCCAGTTTTTACTTCTGGAACCCGACTGTTGCACTGTAAAATAAACAACTTTTAACAGAAGAATGGATCTAAGTTCTTTTATAAAATTATAAGCGGCACATGTCCGCGTTTATGTCCTCTAAAAATGGTCCCATTCACTTCCATTGTAAGCATTTCAGAATAACCTACATTTGACCTACAAAATGAGGGATATGTCAATTTTTTTTTTTGGTAATCAACATTATGCCTCAAATTATGTTGATTGAGCATAACCTATATTGAATGTTTTATTTATAAACGTTCGTCCAACTGCAGTGCTTGACATTTAACATCATTTACAAAAGTAACATGTTAAATTTGAACCTACTGTACCTGGTTAACTTAACATTTGAAGAAGTGTCTGACTGGAAGAAGTTTTACCTCTGTTTCTTCTGGCTGTTTTTTCTTCATTTTTGTTAGCTTCCTTTTGACCACTCTCTGCCTTATCTTCCTGTTCATCCACAGGCTTATTTTCAACCACAATAGTAGGTATGGTCACTTTAGGTGCAAGTGATGAGTCTTTCTTCTCCTCTCTCTCCTTAAATGACTTTGGAAGCGTGGAAACTGAACCATACAACCTTGGAGGTTTTAGAGGTGCTTGCACCAAACCCGCATGAATTATGGGTTGGGCAGGTGTTATTTCTACAGGTGATTTTGGTAATTTGCAGGACACATTTGTCCTTGGTACCCTTGGTGAACACTGTCCTGGTATTTTACTGAAAGTGACCTTTTCATTGATGACTTTTCTGTCTAATAATTGCCTGGGCTTAGAACTCTTCCTGCACTGGTTTTCTGTAATATCAGGGGATGCTATCCTTTCATGTTGTTTTGAGTCCTCTGGCAGTTTCTTTTTTGGTAGTTCTGGTGATTCTTCCTTTGGCAAGGTTGACCATCGTTTTTTTGCCTCTGGTAAATCATTTGAATTAGTATATTTTTGCTCACTTGTGTCTTCCACCTTCTGAATTACCTGGGCTGGAACTGACTCAATGTTTCCAGTAGACTGTTTGTCAGTCTGGGTGAGCTGATCCATTGAAAAGGCTTTCTTGATGTTGGACTTTCCGACAAGTTTCTTTATACGGTGAAGCTCTTCTGAGAGTTTACTCTGAAAACTTTTCTCTACATAGGTTGACTGTTCCTCCAGAGAGGATGCTTTTTGCTTGAAGAAAGACCTCTTGATTGCTACTTCACTCTTGGAGTTGTCTTGGAGCTTCCCTGCTTTACTCCTTCCATCCTCAGAATTGCAGGATGATGCTCGATTGAAACCCCATGACAGTCTTGATGAAGACACCTTTGGAATGTTACTGCTATGTCTTTGTTCCTCAAAAACTCTCACTTTGTCTAAGATTTTGGAACATGGCTGTGTCACTTTGGGAGTTTGGATAGAGGATGCATCCTGGGATCCACTGCTTTGAGATGAAGAGGAGCTTTTTGATATCTTAACAGGGAGTTCAGCTCCATTCATGGCTGTTTTGGTGCCATTGTGGGCAGTGTTTGGATCTACATTACTTAGGGTTATGGGGCTTTGAGCTTTTTGGAATGGCTGGGCTTGGACAAATGGAGAAGCTTCCCTTGTTTTAAAGTCCAATAGGCCCCTGAAATGAGGGTGATTGTGGAAAATATTTTGTTATGAAAGAAAATAAAAATAATAAAATGGCAGAGTAACACAGCATGCACTGAAAAACACGTTGAACCATGTAAAACGATGGTGGAAGATGAATAAATCTAAAGCCTTTAATTTGAATACAAAAAGTAACACACAAAGGCATGCAAAAACCATGGCAAACATTATCACAGCATTATCAAAACATGATGCAAGTGGAGTCAAAGGAAAGTGGAAATCTAGAAAACATAAATAAAATGGCCACAATAAATGAAGAATATGGTAATGGAAATTATTTTTTTAAATGTTCCTTTAGACCCATTGTAAACTAAATTTAAATTTTTTTTTTTCTAATTCAAGTTATTTGTGCCTTTTCATATCCAGCATGCCGGCACTCATTCTTGAACACTGTAAATGGAAAAGGTCCTTCTTCGATAGAGACTCAAAACACTGCCATAGTAGTCACTGGCTAAGGACATACTCTCCTCCGACCCCACTGCCACGTAGTACACACTTATTTGTGAGGCCCGCACAAGAGCTTCAATCCCCAAGTGTCTGACCGGAGGGCTCTCAACACACCCAGTATTTGCTTGCCTTCCAGGTGACAAGAGATCCTCAAGACCAGGAGCTCTAGAGCCCAGGATTTGCATTTCCCTCTCCACTACTAGACCATCACTCGGGATTTGGGAAAGCATTGCTCTCCCCCTGCCTGAAAATACATAATGATCCTTTATATGTTAAAACTTTATTTATCAATCAGATGATAATCAGTTAATTAGATGAGTGGATTAATTCAAAACCATTTAGGAATTCTAAGCTTTGTTTGTTTACCCATCACAATTTTAGTTTTTATGAATGTTGTATAAATGTTTAGTTGTAATAAATGATTCTGAAAAGGCATCAGAGTATTGTGATTGTTAAAACACCTTGTTATACTTTGGGGCCGAAAGTGAAAATTGATGCTATAAACTGAATTTTTCTGAAGAGAAAAAAGTCACTTGATATGTTCTTACCAGCCGGTTGACTGTTGATAGCTTCCCCCTGAGGAGGCATGAACTGTTCCTTCATCTCCATGGAGACCTGAGGCTCTGCACTTTCATCTTCTGTACTGTTTGAGTCTACAGGAATGGGTGAGGCATGTTGAAATGTGAATTTTTACAAACAAAACATACAGTAAATAATGAACATAGATGTTTTTGTAATGAACTAGCTGCAAGAAATCTCTGAAATTTAAGAAAAGTTATGCTATGACTTGTATGCATATGTGGAAATCTTACACAATCCCTAATTTGAAATTCTAGGATTAAAACACATTACTAGGGGTTTAAAAAATAGAAAGAAAGAAAGAAAGAAGTAATGCTGCAGAACAAGCTTTACTCTTCGCAAAATAAATAATGTAGAAATTAAGTTTAATGAAATTAAATCAAACTGAAACTAGAGCTCCAAATGAAAACCCATATTTTACAGTTATGTGTAAAATATTGCATGGCTGCAAACCCAACCCAATCCAAGAGCCCAGTAATGAAAGGTGAGGATTTTAGAAATGGATAACATCAATTACCATTGCTTTGCTTCCTGCACAAGCGAAAAACTTCACTTCCATAACGGCAGCAAGCAGAGGTGGACAAGAGAAGACTGTTACTATAGAAACCAATGTCTGCAGACATGTACTTGTGTGGGAGCATAAACATAACACCCACATGCTTGCGCGCACACACGCACACACACACATGTTGGTGCACCTATCATTATGAGGACATTCCATAGACGTAATGGTTTTTATACTGTACAAACTGTACATTCTATCCCCCTACACTACCCCTAAACCTACCCATCACAGGAAACATTCTGCATTTTTATATTTTTAAAGTTTAGTATGTTTTTAAAGCTATTTTTATTATGAGGACACAGGAAATGTCCTTATAAACCATGTTTACGTTGTAATACCAGTGTAATAACCATGTCATTATACAAATTTGTGTCCTCATAAATCACATAAACATGCACACACACACACACACACACACGCACAGGCTAAATTTCAAAATTGTATCATCGTTCAGCCTTAATCAGTGTTGCAGTTAATTCCTTAGGGATACCCAACAATTTGTGATGTCAACATGTAAAAATGTACCTAAATATTGTCTTAGCAGCTATTTTAAAGCCTGTTTAACCATCTACGCCAAGATTATTCTGCAAGTTGTGCGCACTTTAATTGTTGTATTTTTTACAACAGGGCATGAGATTTTGGACTTTCTACAGTTTTGTCATAAGCAAAACACACCATGAGTGAATCTCCCAAACGTCCAGCTAGAATGCCCAGCTCTCTGGAAAGACAAAAAATAAACAAAAGGCTGTCTGTTAATTTTGAGAAGTGCTAAATAGTAAAGATTTTTTTCTTATCCTGTTTGTTGCATCGTTAAGGTTATGCCAGTGGTGTAAATAATTGTATTAAACAATGTACAGTCTATACATATGATGACACAGGGTTGACAATTACATTAAACAGAATTCCTCTATTAGTTGTGCTTTTTTCCTCCTTTGTCAATTCTCATGCTGGCTTGCAGCATTTCAAATGCACTCCTACGTTGCTACCAAGGCAACTAGGCAATGTAGTTGTTCCTATGGGCATAGTCTTTTCAGTGCCTGAGAAATTGTCTATTATTCATAATAAAGGCAAATTACAAAAAAATATATACTATGACTGACATGAAATAACAACAATAACAATGTTCGCAGTGCCATCAGTTCTGTTTGTTTTAAAGTCATTGTACTGGCTGTACATAAAAAGGGAACTATAACAGAACTATATCACTTATTTTACATTGCTACATTATGACTGTGATTTGCTAAGTATAAGAAAAATCTCAACACAAAGTTTCTGAAGTGTATTACTCTGGATAGAATTCTTCGACTCACCTGGAATCTTTTCTTTGACCAGATTTTCTTCATGGCCTCAGATGAACTTATTCTCCCTTTCGATTAAACAACAGTCACTGTTTCCGCAGAGAATACCACTGTCTATTTCTAATCCTACTCCTGGTTATTTTTGACTCATGTGTACACTCCTAATAGTCTCAATTATGTTGTTCCCAGAGCCGTTACCTCAGAAAGAATGTACCAGAATCCACAATTATGCAAAAAGCACTAGAAATAGTACAAACATCCAATCATGATCCTCATGTGACAAACGGGAGTTCAGATTTCAGAGTTCTGATTTAAAAAAAAAAAGACAAACAAATTCCTCAGGTAAACAATAACATCCAAGCTCTTTTGGTTCCCCCAGAAGCTCTTAAATGACAAACAGAAATCCAAGTGACAGCATATTCCAAGGCATAGCAGGAGGTGGAGGTCACAACAGACGGTCCTATTCACAACAAAAGGGATGAAAAATCTGTCTTTTACAGATACCCACTTGCATTCTCCCAATCCCCTTTGGAGATAAAGATATAAATTGGGGAGTGGTAGAGGAGACAGGCTGAAGGAAGAAACAAAGAACAAGCAGCAGCCAATGAGGCAGATCTTAGTGCAATCAAAGCAAAAATAAGATTTTCAGCAGCCTTAGCGTGCACTCTCTCTTTCTCTCTCATCTCTTCCTTTGTCTCTGGTGCTGGTGTGAAGAGAGAGACTATTGGTCTCAGCACAATGCATCAATTATATATTCTGTCAGGCAGTGATTGCGTCACACTACTCCCATGTCGATGGTGCTGCTGCTGGAATGGGAAAGTAGGAAAGCTGACACAGAATTATCTTTCTCTTCTCTTGCTACATTGACCTCTTTGCATTCTTTTATTCAGCGTACACAATGAGAATTATGTTTTTTTTATACATACATAAAATTTAGTGTACAGCATGGAGAATGATATTTAATCTTCAACTGGCACACACACATAAAATCTGAATAAAACCACATAGACAAGAACAATTTCGTAGGTCAATTCATTTTCTCACCTAAAGCCCCGTTTCCACCGAAATTACCCGGAACAATTTGTCCCAGGAACTTTTTTCACAGGAACTCTTTTTTCCCCAAGACCTGCTGCTGTCTGCGTTTCCATCGCTGTCTAAAGTACTGTGAAGATTAGTCCGGTGACGTAGGACTGCGTGTGTCGACTTTACAGTTCCCACTGGATTTCGTCCGTTGCAAATAAATTGAATAAAGCCTGAACCTCGTCGTCGGCCGATTGATCATATTTTTTAAACTCCATTTGAATAGCAATTAACTCTTACTGCAGCGCACCGCGTCCGCAACAGACTTTTAAAAATAGTGGTTAAATAGTCGGTCGAGTCGACCAATCAAAATGCTGCATGAACTCAACCAATCAGCATGTTCAGCGCCCAAGTCCTGCCCCCGAAAGTTCCTGAAAAGTACTACCTCGCGAGCAGGGCCGTTTTGAGAGGGAAATCTTTACCACCCCAAAGTCCCTATTTCCTGGGGAAAGTTCCTGCGGTGGAAACGCGGCTTAAGTCTACCTCAAGACAGAACAATTCATAAATTGAAGCAATGGCCTTATTATTTCAAATTTAGTTTGCAACTGCAGTTAATTATTATTTTTAGTTATATTGCAAATGAATTATGTAGCTTTAAGTATAAGTTATTTTGCTATATTTTATTAGATTTTCAATGCAGACTGAGCCAGATGACTCTGAACTAGGGGTGCAACGGTTCAAATTGCTCACGTTTTGATTTGTATCACGGTTTTAGGTTCACGGTTTCAGTATGGTTCGGTATGTGCTATGTTCAGGGAAAAAAGAACTACAGTCAAATTAAAATAAAGAAAAATAAGAACAAATCATCTAACTACAAGCAACAGCACAAAAAAAATACAATAGAGCAAAGGTACTAATAAAATAAACAGTGCTTTTCAAGTTTTTCAGGTAGATCTAACAGTTTTTTTAGGTACAGAAATTGAATAAAGTAATCAAATGTAAAATAACATTGTTTATTTACATTACAAATTTGACTGCATAAATTAAAGATTAATCCTTATTAAAGGTTCAAAAGCTATTCAATCAAGAGCAGTGCGTGATTTCCTTGTCTTTTGTTGTTTAACATTAAAAACACAGACAACAGTAAAGGCTGCTGTGTGTTTAAGACAATGCACAGATCCAAAATATTGATAATGTTACACTTGCATTGTCTTTCTCGACTGTATACATTAATTTAAGGCATAACAGACTATTACTGCTAGGATATGCATCAAGACTTTTCATTATCGCTGTTATAATGTATTATTGGGAAGCCAGCATGTGTATCCATCAACATTAGCGAAACTGTCTGTTTTACACGTTATTTTCAACAAACCATATTATAAATGCGTCATCAGATTCAACCACGGTGCAAGTGCGTGCCGAACCGTGGGTGGAGAACGATATGGTTTGATTTTTTACAGAGAACAGTTACACCCCTAGTGTGAACCCAAGTTCCCATTCAGTCAGTCACTCTCGACGCCACGTCGGAGTACCGACGAATAGGAATCTCGCTAGCGAGAGCCAATCTACTTCGAGTGTAACTAAACGAGCCAATGCACATTGGCATGCAATGATTGCACCAGCTGCTCATGCCACTCAGTGTGGGTATAAATGAGGCACAGGTGCTTGCATCAAATTAGCTTTTTGCTTCGGAGTGGCCGAGTGGTGGATGGTTTGTCCTGAAATCACTCTCTACAAAGCATGTGTTAACATTTTTAACGAGTCAAGCTCTTCGGATGGACCTCTCCTCGTTTGGTGTTGGAGTGACGGCACTGCAGCGGGGTCAATTTTCTCTCTTTTTCTATTTTGTTTTATTGAGCAAAAACAAAAGGCTGTTCTCACAGCTGGTTCGGTGCGCTGTAAAGAGCGCTGAAAAGCCGTTTTCACGGCTGGTAAGAGATCGCCTTCTATGAGAGAGAGAGCGCGCATGACAGGCTGCACTTTTTCCCTGTCTGTGTCGCCGCGACTATCCCCCTGTGTGCTTCAGCACCGCGGAGTGCAGTTTCCCTAGAAGAGCTACACAGATAGAGCTTTCGTCTTTTTAAAGATGACATTCTATCTGTGTGTTTCTGGTTGCGGTTGTTTCCTGTCCTCACTGACGGCCACGAGCACTGTTTCACATGTCTGGGCGTATGCATGCTGAGACGGTGTTCGTGGGTGGTTCACGTTTTCTAATGAGAACATGACCACGTTGGCACGCCGGTCGCGACTCTTCTTTCTCCGGGAAGCTTGAGTCCCCTTTGTTGTTGGCCAGCCGCCGCTCGTGTGTAAAAGCACAGCCGCGGGTCTGCTTGACACTCTGGGAGACCGCGGAGATCAGCGAGAGCTGCCCGCCGGGGAAACCTGGAGGGACCTCACGCTTCTCTACGTGTCGTGTGCCGTCGAGTGCCGGGCTGCAGCGCGCGGGTTGTCACGGCAACCCAGCGCTCACTCGCCACTCTAGGTGCGCT